>JAEOAD010000022.1:20135833-21454166 GCA_036365145.1 Orientallactaga sibirica
TGGAGTTGTGGGTTATGAGTTGTGAGAGCTGCGGTCTGTCATTGTTCTGGGGGAGGCGATGTCTCTGGATATTCCCTCCCAACCTGTGGCTCTTACATTCTTTCTGCCCCCTCTTCCACAAAATTTACTGAGCCCTTGTGGGTTTGCTTTAAGTCTACTTTTGTGTTGAGCTCTCAGAAGCTTCTGGATTTCTGCTTTGGTGCATTTTGAGTATCCTCAGTGTCTGTCTTACATCACCCTGGTACAGGTTGTCAGACTCACAGTGGAAGCAGCACTCTTGCTCATCTCACCAATCCCTCCGTGGTTTCACCTGGGCCCTGGCTACTGTGCGAGGGGTGGGTCATCTCCTGCCAGGGAGTCAGCTATCTAGTCTTGTCCTGTTGATAGATTTTGGTTGTCATCAGTGCTCACTGCTTTCTAAAAAGAAAACAACAACAGCAACAACAAAACCTTCAACACCAGTAGTCTAGCATAATTATTAACAGCTTCTCCTATATTCCAAGAAATGCTCTCCTGCATATAATGATGTGTCATCACATATAAAGACCAGTATGACATATCAAGGCACACATCTCCCTGAGATAAGTGGATATATACTTAAACCTATAACCTAATGGATCGTAAATGCATGCCAAGTCCTTTATTTTCACTAGCATTCTACAAGAATAAAAGAAATACCTCTGGAATTATTTCTTGTTTAATATTTTATTTTATTTATTTATTTGAGAAAGAAAGAGTATTAGCATGCCAGGACACTGCAGACACATGGGCCACCTGGTTCATTTGGCTTATGTGGGTCCTAGGGAATCAAACTTGGTTCCTTTGGCATTGCAGGTAAGCGCCTTAACTGCTAAGCCATTGCTCCAGCCCCCACTGGAATTATTTCTTTGGGTCAAGACATTATACTTCCAGATGACCTGTACTGGCAACAGCATGAACTGGAATCTGCCGTCAGGCACTGTTCTAGTGGTAGAGACTAGTAATGTAAATATTGAACATTCCGTGAAAACTGAGAGGTGGGGATAGTGCCTGAAATGGTATAAAACATGGATTTAGCTAGGGCAGCAGACAGCATTTCAGGGAGGCTTCTTATTTGTTTGAAATTAGCAAACGGAAGCCTCATTTCTTCAGAAACAGTGATGAACTGGAAGAGAAGCACAAGGGAAGAGTGACACACATGTCCGGGGTGTATATTTTAAAACCACATCTGGAAGCCCTGTAACGTCGTAGTTCAGTTTGTAAATTAATCAACTAACATTGCCTTTCTTCAAAACTCCTAAATGAACTGGAATAGATATAATTTCCTTTTAAGAAACTGGTAACTTCTATTTGTATTTATGGGTTGTTTTCCCATCTCTGAGTCTGGCCTTAACCCCAATAGCTCACTTAAGGCATTATATAATCTTTACGTTAAAAAAATCTCTGTTCCTAATATGCTCCTAGAAAAATAACTAGATATTGCTCCCCATGGTAGTCAAGGGCTGCTGGGCCTAAGCCCACTCAGAGGAGGTTTGAAATTAAGGATAGTAATTATGTACACGATACAAGAAAAGCAGTGTGATAAATCTGTCCATGCGTCCCAATGGCCAAAAGAAATAAAGATGATCTAGTCCAACTGCGCCTCACTGAAAAACAGCCGCTAGCTTATTATTCCTCTGCCTCCTAAAATTAGATCAAGTTCTCTGGTTCCCTCCTTTTAAAATGTTGCATTTTTCTTCTAAAACCCGATCAGACTGCCATTACGTAAAGGGGTGATAGCGTTTGGGCTTGGCTTTCTGCAAGGCAAGTTAGGGCAGAGGGAGAATTCCAGGAAACTGTCCTCAGAACACACCTCCACTCCCCACCCTGCCTGTAGGAATTCACCAGCAAACATTGGAAAGCTTCGCCCACTTCCCCACCAACGTCATGGAACCCTTCCCAGGGACTGCTGCCCTCTCATAAGAAGGTGGACACTCCATGTCCATGCATCCCTTTCCCATAAGTCCCTCACCCTAGAAGAGATGAAAGAGGACAACTTAAAACTCAGCTCAGACTGTTTCTCTGCCATTTCTTCACTATCTATCATGCATGCTTTGAAATCCACTGAATGAAATCCCCAGCTTTTTCCTTTGTCTTGTTTCTCCTTACTTTTCTCGTTCTTGGTATCTTCCCCAGTTAAGTGTATTTTTTATGCGTCCAGTGATAAATCTATTCTTGCAACTTATTTTATCAGGACACCTCTTCAGAATCGTGTCGTCAGCCCTCAGCAGCAATATGAGCCATTGTGGTGACTCTTCCAGTCTCCAAGATCTCTGGAGGTACCAGGATGATCTTTACACAGATGACATCAGTCCTAACATTTAATCACCAAAATAGCGAATGATATAGCACTTGCTACAAGCTATGCACTTTTCTGACAGCCTTGACTACATTAATATATTCTACTCTTATAATAGCGCGATGAGATAGGAACTACGTCTATCATTCCGTCAGAATGAGAGCCACAGGAAGGCTGAGTTTATTGTCCAGGCTTTACTGGCAATGACAGATAGTCCTGGGTTCCTCACCCACAGCAATCTCACTCCATCATGTGTGCTCTGAACAGCTGGCTACCCCACACTATGTCAGTAGAATGTGATGGAAATGAACTCTGAGCTTGCCAAATTAAAAGGCATGTCACTGTGATGCCATTTTAATATATGTGTGGATTTAGATACGTGCCATCTGCAGCGTCTCACTATTAGAATGTTTCCCTGACCTCATAAATGCCAATTAAAGGGGAATGAGATAATTAATTTCATAGAATTATCCTTCAATTCATGGTAGAAAGAAGAGAGGTAATCCGTTTGGACTCTAATAAGTCACTTTAATCTTCTCAGTACAATACATTTGTAGACCTATTTCATATCAACATGAGCATTTTGTGAGGCAACCCAAAAGTGAGTATTTGTTCAAAAACATGCCAGGTGTGGTGGCACACGCCTTTAATCCCAGCACTTGAGAGGCAGAGGTAGCAAGATCGCCATGAGTTCAAGGCTACTCTGAGATTACATAGTGAATTCCAGGTCAGCCTGGGCTAAAATGAGACCCTACCTTGAAAAACCAAAAAAAAAAAAAAAAAAGAAAAAATCTTTTGGAATTTAAATCTTATAACAGGTATTCCTCCCAAAAATCCCTGTTTGCTCTCTTCCTTCCCCCAAGTGGTGTTACTGCTAACATTCTCTCCTTTACCTTGCCAAACAAAGAAAATGCTATGATTATTAAAAAACCCATGCTTATATCGAAAAAATAAATCAAGTTTTATGTCACCATTTTAATAAACTTACTAAGGGCTTGTTGCTTTTTCTCTTCTTCTTCTTTTTCTGTTGCTGCTTTAAAAAAAAATCCAAGTACTTTTTCCTTTCCGTGATGATCAATGTATGAAAGATTACTAATACAATTTCAAATAAAGAATAACCTGCTCCAGGCTAGGGAAACAGATCAGTGGTTCTGATGTGCAAGCATGAGCGCCTGAGGCCACCCATGCTCGGCTCCTGAGCACCCACGTGAACAGCTGGACATGGCCATGCACTCCTGTAGCACCAGTCCTAAGGAGCAGAGACCAGAGAATTGCTGGGGCTCATTAACTTAAAAAGTAAATAAGAACAGTGAAAAAAAAAACATCTGCTCTGGGTTGAACCAGAGACTGTCTCAAGGAAACAAACAGAAGAGTGAAATGAGGAAGATATCCAGCGTTATCTTCTGGCCTCCATTCATGACATGATATACTATATCACACCTATGCCCCAAAAGAAATAATAATCACACATCCCAAATTTCATCCTTTTGATTAAATTATAAAAGTGAAGAATGGAAGCCGGGCGTGGTGGCACACACCTTTAATCCCAGCACTCAGGAGGCAGAGGTAGGAGGACTGCAGTGAGTTCAAGGCCACCCTGAGACTACATAATGAATTCCAGGTCAGAGTGGATTAGAGTGAGACCCTACGTTCAAAACACACACACACACACACACAAAGTAAAGAATGGAAATTATAGAGAGAACTGTATAAAGACAAGTTATTAAAACTTAGTTTCATTATTTCATGTATTTCCTCAATTATTTTATCTCCTATTTCTATAATCTTTCCTGAGAAATGTTTTAGTACATGTTGACATGTATTTTCAAATAAAAATGACCACATTCCACCATAAATTAGCATGTTCACACATGTTTGTAACAACACTCATCAGTTTGTGTTCTTGGACTTTTCACAAAGTAAGAACACCTTAGAGTATAGTATATTTTCTCAACTTCCCCCCAGATAGTTAACTACATGTGCATCCTGGGTATGCTTTTTAGTTAGTAGGTAACAAAATAGTCAGAAGGCCAGAAGGCCTCTGCACTTTTAAAATAATATTTCTTACATAACCTATCTCATTTTGTAAACTGCTTTGATCTGGGAAGTTGATCCGATGTGAGATTTAGTTAGTGAAGTTTTTTTTAAAAAAGATGGTATGGATGTGAAAAGATGGCTTAGTGTTTAAGGCACTTGCCTGCAAAACCAAGGGACCCAGGTTCAATTCCCCAGTACCTACATAAATCAGATGTACAAGGTGGCACATGCATCTGGAATTCCTTTGTAGTGGCTGGTGCACTCATTCTCTTCTTCCCTCCCCCCCTCAAATAAATAAATAAAAATAAATTTAAAATGGTAAAGTACAAGTTTAAGATTGGTCTGGCTTCTCCAAAGGATGCCAAATGTAAAAATAATAACCCGGGGCACACTTCAAGAGTCAGCTTCCTGTCTGCTGAAGCCCCAATCTTCCAGAGAAGTCTTTTTCTTTCTTTTATCTGCAATAGCATACCTGCCAGTCTTTCATTCCTGGCTGGACAAGAAATGTAGTAAAACAAGATCTAGGCCAGAGAAAATGGCTTAGTGGTTAAGGCATTTCCCTGCAAAGCCAAAGGACACTGGTTCGATTCCCCAGGACCCACATAAGCCAGATGCACAAGGAGGCACACGCATCTGGAGTTCGTTTGCAGTGGCTGGAGGCCCTTGCGTGCCCAGTCTCTTTCTCTCTCTCTCTCAAATAAATAAATAAAATATATTTTTTAAAAAGAAGAAAAAAGCAAGATCCTAGAAGCCATGTGTCAACACAGGGAGCATCCGGCACTTTGTCGTTGTTCTTTCTCCAGCACGGGGCTCAGCGGTCTGCTCACCAAGCTCACCTGTTACAGTGCCAGTGAACACAAGTCTTTCCGCGGGAGCGAAGGAGGGTCCTTTGTGCCGGAGGTTCTCTTCAGTGTGCGCCTTCTCCAGATGGTCCCCACGTCATGGCCCAGCTGAACGCTCTCAGACAGCGCTTGCTGGCTCACCCATGGGCTTTGTGCTCTGCTGTGAAGATGGGTCAGAACCTGACACTTTCAGGAAAGACCACAGATGGTTTACAGCAGTGCCCAACGTGAGAGAAGAGCCCAGAAGCATGGGAACCAGAGCAACAGAGGTGCTTCAGGGGCAGAGACTGAGGGAGAAGGCTGGGGAGTAACAAGGAAGAGACAGGGAGCCTGAGCAGCACGCAGGGTCAGTAAGACCTTGTAGAGAAAAGAACTAAGTGAAAAACAAGCCGTCCCAAGCTGCCGAGGGGGACAAAACCTCCACTCTGCCAAAAAAAAGTAAGCAGGGGCTGGGGAGATGGTTCCGCCTGTAAAAGCACTTCCCACACAAGCAGCCACCGGGCCTGAGTTTGACCTTCCAGCGTCCACATCAGAAGCTGGCCTTGGCCACCATATGCCTGTAACCCCAGCTCTTAGTTTGTGGTAGGATGGACACTGAAAAATCACTGGGGCCCACTGGTCAACCAGTCAACTGAAAATAGCAGTTCCAAGTTCAGTGAGAGACTCCTCAAAGAAACAACGTGGAAAGGAGACAGAGGAGTACAGCCGATGTTCCCTCTGGCTTCTACATGCCTATCTGCACCGAAGTGTTACAAGCACTAGGGCTGCAGGGATGGCTTATCAATCAGGTGCTTGCCTGCAAAGCCAAAGGACCCAGGTTCGATTCCCCAGGATCCACATAAGCCAGATGCACAAGGTGGTGCATGTGCCTGGAGTTCATTTGCAGCTGCTGGAGGCCCTGGCGTACCCATTCTCCCTTCCCCCTCCATCTCTGTCTATCAAATAAATAAAAGTAAAATAAAATAATCTTAAAATATATAGAGACTATACATATATGCACCATATGTACTACAAACAGACCAGAAAAAAAGAAAAGAAAGAAAGAAAGAGAGAAGGAAAGAAAGAAAGAAAGAAAGAAAGAAAGAAAGAAAGAAAGAAAGAAGAAAAATGGAAAATGCCACTAATCTTCTTATAGCAGGAGTCCTACTTCAGAAGATCCCCAATGTCCTCGAGGACTTCAAAGCTAGCTGAGGAGCTGACTGGCTACAGTCTACTCTCATCCAAAGAAGGAACTCTAATTGGGACTGGCTTAGCAACCAGAGCTAGAGGTTACCTTGCCTTTGAGACCTGCAGAAACCCAATACCACCAGAAGCCTGGGGCCTTAGTGAAGAAGGCAACTCCCTCACGATCCTACAGTCTCAAGAAATTGAACTACAACAGTCACAAGTCCAAGTCCTAGTGATGCTTGCACCATAGGAATATGGGAAGATTTCCTCCCCCACCCGTGGTCTTAGGCCTGCAGCTGCCAATACAAAGCCCCACCTATGCCTGCTTGTCCACAGGGAGCTGAGGAAGACCCTAGACAATGTCCATAGGTCCAGCACTCATACCGAGGGAACTTGAGAAAAGTCTCCTACACACATGAGACTCATGAGTCGTGAGACTGTGGAGCTGGGGCTAAAAGACTGGCATCACCCATGCCTGTCCCTGGTAACCCTACCCCCCCACCACACACACAAACCCTGTAGCAACAGCACTTACCCAGTAGGAAATAAGGAAAGCCTCCTCCAGATCCATAGCCTTTGGGCTCCTGCAAATAGTACAGAAAGACCTCTCTTCACATGATCATATCCTGTCAGTCTTGAAGAAAGTTCTATAAAAATCCTTCAGTTCCAGAATAATGGCTCCCAGCACCCCAGCAGCACCTGCACTCACCCCACAAGTAAATAAACAAGAAGATAACCTCAAAACATGAAGAAAAGCCTGAACACAAACCAAGCCTGCCCCTCATGACAAAGTGGGTCCCAGTGTCCTGCAAGTCGAGGACCATGGCTACACCAATGACCTACCTGTTCTTACCCAAGTGGTTTAGAGAAATTCCAGTCCATGGCCTACACCTCTTGGACCACTAGCCTTGGTATCTTCTGTGCTCTGAACTCATGATACTACACCTCCAGGGCCTTGAGTTTAGTCCCATAAACCTAACCATTATCTGCATATGCTCCCCTAAAATCCCCGCCCCCCAATTTCCTTCATAGGCCATGGACTTGGGAACAAAACCTCTGGTGCTAAAAGCCCCAGAATGGATGGTGTTAGTCCCTTGAAATGTGGAGAAAACACCATCTGAGTCCTGTCTATCATGAGTGGCTACAAATGCTACAAGCCCCAGTAATAGCCATGATTGTACAGTCTGACCTAAGGAAGGTCCCATTTATATCAGACAACCTCAAGTCTTCGGTTGTCAGCCACCTTCCCCAGCGTCACCTGTGTTCTTCCTGTAGGAGGTAGATGTGATGGCTAATCTCTGACTGCCAGCTTGACAAGATTTAGATTCTGGTTATCATCGGTGGGAGATGTTAGGTCAGTTGAGGTGGGAGGACCTACCCTAAACTCTGGATGGTGTCACCCCATGAACTAGGTTCCTGGACACTATAAAAAGGAGACCCAGACTCTCTACTTCTTCCCAGCTGATGTGAAGATGTGGCACTAGGTCCCTGCTCCTGACATGCTTTCTCCACCGTGATGGACTCCAACCTCCAGAACTATAAGCTGAAATAAACCCTTTCCTTCCCTAAGTTTGCTTCCGGTCAGGTAACTACTAATACAGCGAGGGAGGGTCCATCCATCCCATCCTATGGACCTAGAAATGAGAGTTGAACCAATTGGTATGAAAAATGAACCGAACACTTCATAGAACAGTGGCAAAATATGTATCTTCTCATCAGCACATGGAACATTCTCCAGGATACATCATATATGAGGCCATAAATCAATCTTGAATATATTCTATTTTAACTTTTTCTGACAACTTACATATGCCATGATCACAATCTCCTCCTGCCACCCTCTTTTCCCTGCTCCCAAATTCCCCTCCACTGAATCACTTCTTTCCAAATTCCTCAATAAATTCTTCTAAATTGAAACATACTATGAATCATCTCAAGCTACAACATAAACTAAAAATCAAAAAGATGAAAAGTGTGAAGTAGGGCTGGAGAGATAGCTTAGCCATTAAGGCACTTGCTTGCAAAATCAAAGGACCAAATTTCCATTCCCCAGGACCCATGTAAGCCAGATGCACAAGGTGGCACACAGGTTTAGAATTTCTTTGCAGTGGCTGGATGCCCTGGCATACCTAGTCTCTTTATCTCTCTCTCTCTCTCCCTCTCAAATAAATAAATAATGTCAAGTATACAAATACATGAAAATTAAATAACTTATAAATGGCCAATAGATAATTTTAAAAGGGAAGTCAAAGCTGGGCATGGTGGTGCATGCCTTTAATCCCAGTACTTGGGAGGCAGAGGTAAGAGAATTGGTGTGAATTCAAGGCCACCTTGAGACAACATAGCAAATTCCAGGTCAGCCTGAGCTAGAGTGAGACCCTACCTAGAAAAAAAAAAAAGAAAGAAAGAAAAAGGAAAAAGGAACTTAGGTAATTTTGAAACAAATTAAAATTACCACTTATCAAACTCTGTGAAATATAACAAAAGCACTATAGAAGAGCTTTCAGTCCATGGTCATTTGGCTCCATTGCTCCTGGGCCCACAGTGAGGCAGAACATTATGCCACTGATCAAAATAGAAGGCCCATTCATGGATTAGAAAAAAGTCAATATTGTTAAAATGTCAATATAACCTAAAAATGATCTATAGATTCAGAGCAATCCTCACCAATGACTTCATAGAAATTGAATTAGTCTGTTTTTGTTACTATAACAAAATACCTGAAAATTCAGCTTGAAGGAACAGCTATTTATAGGGGTTCTTGGTTTCAGAGAATTAAGTCCATAGTCAGCCGGCTCCATTGTTTGGGGGCATGAGGTAAGGTAGAGCATCACAGAAGAGAGTCTGTGGTGGAGCAAAGCAGCTCACCATGCGGGGGCCGTGAAGCAGAGAGACAGCAAGATGTACCTTTCCTAACTTGCTGTTGTTGTTGTTATTTTCGAGGTAGGGTCTCACTCTAGCTCAAGCTGACCTGAAATCCACTATGTAGTGTCAGCGTGGCCTCGAACTCATGGCAATCCTCCTACCTTTGCCTCCAAAGGGCTGGGATTAAAGGCGTGTACCATCACACCAGGCATAAGGTGGACCTTTTAAAGACATGTTTAAATGACTTAACACTTGCAACTAAGTCCTGCCTTCTAAGTTTTTTATCATACCCCATCAAATTATCATAATAACATCATCAAATTATCAGTGGGATTGATTCACGGATGAAGCCAGAGCCCTCAGGATTCGATCACATCCACAAAGCCCATCAGCTGGTCACTAAACCTTTAACACATAAGCCTTCACGGACATTTCAAATTCAAGTGACTATATTCTGCCCATGGCCATCAAAGCCTTGTGTCTATCACTCTATAAAAAATGCATGGCCATCTGAAAGCATCCACAAAGTCTCCATAGTTCCAACCTTAGTCAAAAGTCTGAGTCCAAAGTCTCAAGGCAAACTCTGAGCTGTGAGCTCCTGTAAAAAAAAAAATAAAAATCACAAACCAAGCTACTTACTAGGACTCTGACCAAAGCAAAACTAAAACCCAGGAATGTAATCACTGAATCCTATAGCCCCACATCCAGTATCATATTTGGGGGTGATGCAAACTCCAAAAGTCTCGGAACGTTCTATCTCTACTGCTTTGTCCACTGTAGCCCACGTGGTTGCTCCTTTGTACCAGCTGTACTCTGCCTGTAGCCTCTCCCTTGTACAGGAGTACTCTGCCTGTAGCCTCTCCCTTGTACCAGTGTACTCTGCCTGTAGCTTTTCCAGGCACACTTGGCCCACATTTCTGCATCTCCCACTTCCGAGGGTCTCCACTGCAGTTTCATGTCCACTGTCTGTCACAATTTCACAAATTGCTCTCTCAGGAACTACCTGCCAGGAATTTAATCCTGCCAAACAGGATGTGGACTCACTGGCTTTTCTTTGAAATCTAGATGGAAACCACCATAATCTTCTCAATCTTGCATTGTGCAACTCTGCCAAGTCAGCATGTCATGGAGGAAGCCAAGGGCTGCCATCAGGTCTAGAAGGAGATGGGTCCCCTTGGGCCAGAGTTGCAGCCTCTGAGTGCCTAGAGGGCTTGACCCAGAGAAATACTTCCTTAGGCAGCTCTCTGCAAGCAGACTTTCACAACCCTTGAACCTGCTATGGGTGGTGTCTGGAAAATTCCTGAAATGTCCTCAAAGCCATCTATTGCCCAGGTGGGCATCACTTGGCTTCTTTTTAAAAAATATTTTATTTATTTATTTATTTATTTACTTACTTACTTATTATTTAAGAGAGAGAAGGCCTGTAGCAACCACAAACAAACTCCAGACACGTTCGCCACTTTGTGCATCTGGCTAACATGGATAGTGGGGAATCAATCCTGGGTCCTTAGGCTTTACAGGCAAAACACGTTAACAGCTAAGCCATCTTGCCAGCCCAGCTTCTTTTTAATAGCACTTTTAAAAAATTACTTATTTTTGAGAGAGAGAGAGAGAAGGAGAGAGAGAATGGGTGTACCAGGGCCTTCAGCAGCTGCAAGTGAAGTCCAGACACGTGTGCCCCCTTGTGGCAGATGTGTGACATTTTGTGCACTTGTGTCACTGTATGTCTGGCTATGTGGGACCTGGAGGTTGGAACATGAGTTCTTAGGCTTCGCAGGCAAGTGCCCTAACCAGTAGGCTATCTCTCCAGCCCACTAGCACTTATCTTTTAAGCAAGCACACCTTCCTTGTCCCTGATTTCACGTGTTTTTCTTTACTTTCTAAACTACAAGTGTTTTTTTTAATCTTTCCATTCTTTTTTTTCCAGTGATTCTCACTATGAAATTGACTAAAAGATGTCCAGCAATTACCTTGCCAGAGTCTGAATGCTGGTCTACCTTGAATGTTCCTTCTCCATATCCGTCTATCATCACCTTTGAACCCGGCTTCCCACAAACTCTCAGTTCATAGACAAAATGTGGACAGGTTCTTTGTTCCAATGAAGCATGAATGATCTCCAGTCAAATTCCCAGAAGCGTCCTTCTTCCCATCAGAAATCTCCAGAGTATAGTCTTTTCTGTCCACAGTGCTTCTACATTCTGGTCTTCTGAGCTCCCACCATAAGTAGACAGCTTAAACCTTCTAGGTTTTCTCTAACTCACTTCTGTAAACTTGCCAAACTCTTCCATCCAACTAGTTCCAATGGTTTCTGAACTACATTACTAGGTAAAGTCACAGCCATGGCCCAACTTCCAGAACCAACTTTGTATATTATAATGTCACTTTTCTTCCCTGGGATAAATGTCTGAGAAAAACAACTTAAAAGAAGAAAGTTGGGGGGGCTGGAAGATGGCTTAGAGGTTAAGGCACTTGTCTGCAAAGCCAAAGGACCCAGGTTGGACTCCCCAGGACCCACGAAAGCCAGACGGACAAGGGGGTACACATATCTGGAGTTCGTTTGCAGTGGCTGGAGGCCCTGGCATGCCCAATCTCCCTCTCTCTCTCTGTCTCTTTACCTACCTGTTTCTGTCTCTCTCTCTCAAATAAATAAATAAATAAAATATTTTTAAAAGAAGAAAGTTTTATTGTGGTTCTTGGGTTCAGGTATTCAATCAAATCCACACTCGGCAGAGCAACATGATGGGCAGAACAGTGTGGGACAAAGCTCTCATCTCATGATGGCAAGGATCAGAGAAAAGAGGACCCAGAGGAGCCAAGGACAAGACAAGCCCTTTACCTTCACACCCTCAGTGACCCATCTTTCCTCTAGCTCCAGCTGAAGTTTTTAATACCATTAAATTATGACTCTATCAATGAATCAATCCAATATTGAGCCCTCATGATTTAATCACATTCAAAAAGACCCATCAGCTGATAACCAAGCCTTTAGCACCTGAACCTTTAGGGGCCATATCAAATTCAAACCATAACAGAAGTAGAAAAAAGAAATCTTACGACTCATGTGGAACCACGAAAGTTCTAGAGAGTATCCAGGTTGATACTGAAAGAGGAGAAACAACTCAGAATCACCTGACTTCAATAAATACTACAAATATATAGTAATCAAAATAGCTTAGTATTGGCATAAAAACAGGTCCATAGCCAATGACATGGAATAGAGAGCGCCGAGAGCAACCCACGGCTGCACAAGCTGACGTTAACAACGTGTCCAAGAACATGCAGTGGAGAGAAGACAATGTCTCCAAAAGCTGTGCTGACAACTAGATACACATATGCAGAAGAATGAAACTAGGCACTTCGTCTCACAATGCACACACACACACACACGTACGAAATCAAATAAAAATGAATCAATGACTTGAAAGAAAGAACCACTTAGCCACTAGAGGGGGAAATAGAGGAAATACCATGAGGTATTGGCATAGGCCCTGGATCTTGAGATAGTACCCCAAAGGCCGAGCCACAAAAGTAAAAGCAGACAAATATGGTTGTACAAACTAAGAAGTCTTTGCCAACAAATAAAATAATCAGCAATTAAGGGGCTGAGAAGATTGTTCAGTGGTTAAAGTCACTTAAAGCCCACTGGCCTGGGTTCTAGTCTCCAGTACCCATGTAAAGCCAGATGCACAAAGTGGTGCATGCATCTGGACACCATCTGCAGTGGCAGGAGGCCCTAGCGTGCTCATATTCTCTAGCGTGCTCATATTCTCTCTCTTAAAAAATAATCAGCAATTAAGAAAAAGCCTACAGAATAGGAGAAAACTACTCATCAAATGAGGCATTAATAAACAAAATCTATAAAGAACTTGAGAAATGAACACTAAAAAAATCAAAAATTAAAATGCACTAAAGAGCTGAATTACAGGCCAATAAGTATATAAAATGTATGTAAAAATATCCCGTTTCATGGGGAAATGTAAATGAAACCCACAAGGAATTACCTAAGTTCAAATGGTCATTATGATAAACAATATGGATATTCCTCAAAAAAAAAAAAAAACTAAACTAAAAATAGAAGTACAGCATGATCCAGAAATTCCATTACTAGGTATATATCCAGAGGAAATGAAACTTTGTTCCAAGAAAATATTTGCATCCCTATGTTTTTTGCAACACTAATCACAGTAGCTAAAATATAGAACAAATTTAAGTGGATGAATGATCCAAGAACATATATGTATGCATGTGCACACGTACATACATGTTGACATATATATATATATATATATATATATATATATATATATATATATATGCACAAAGACATGTTATTCAGCCATAAAACAAAATGAAGTTCTGTCATTCCAACAACATGAAAGAATTGATGGCTATTGGGTTAAGTGAAGTAAAACATACACAGAAAATACCACATGTTCTCTCCCACTCCTTTGTGGAAACTAAGATGTAGATTTCTTAGGAAAATGAAATAGATTTGTGGTCACCGGACAAATGGGAAAAGTAGGGAGGTTGGAAAGAAGGACAGCACTACACATTTAGAGAGGAGGACCTGGTGCTAGCTTTCTTAGTACAATAGGGTATTTATTGGTTAAAACAATCTATGTCATTTCAAGATGAATAGAAAATGAGAGTGCAAAGTCCCCAACACATAAATATGATGAATGTTTAAAGAGATGGAAATGCTTATTATTTTGATTCGATTAATACACGTTATATGCATTACCGTAATGTGCCCCATAGGGAGGGTGTTCCAGCAACATGTCATAATAAAAGAATAATAATAAAAGAATCTTTTGTTTTCACAGCAAAACATTAGATTGGCTTCTGTGGCATCTTTTTCATTTCAACCAACAAACCCCATTCCTGCAACAAGTGTTTTATTTTTTAGCATGTGTTATATGAAATACATTTAACACTCTTCTAGGAATTCAAAGACAGTAAAAATTATTTCAGTTCTCAAACATGCTGTACCAGGTACTGATGAAATCCAGGTTGTTCAGAAGGAAGCTGAAGAGCTTCCATTCCTGGGAGTTTATATCCTTGTTTGAAATCCTGGTTAGGAAAGCAATGATTTGTGTAACAATGTCACCCTCTGCTACAGTTAGGAAACTGGTAGATTCTGTGTTAGGGGCTTACACAGGAAAGCAGTGGAGAAGTTGTCAGACATCTTTTTAAAGACAGGGTGTTTTTGAAGGAATAGAGAAGGTTCTGCCAAGCAAATTAATGAGGTGAGGGATTTCCAGACACATGTGTATTATGGAAACAAAACATACCATGCACCACTCAGAAATGCAAAGTGTTTCGTGTAGCTGGAGCCCGACCTGGAGGTGATGGGAGGGTGAGAGGGTGAGAAGTGGCCCCCAGGGAGGAAGACAGAAGCCATAAAAGACTTGGTTTAGTGTCTCTGGGGAGACCATTAGCAGTTGTTCGGCGGGGCACTGAAATCATGTGGAGTGAAGCTGAGATGCTGGAGGTCATGTGGAAAATGGCTCAGAGCAGATGAAAGTGAGCCCAAGAATGCCAGTCAAAGGGCCACTGGGTTTCCTCCCTCTGCTCCAGAGACAGCAGAGGTCTGGATTGAAGGCGTGGGTTTGCATTGGTTTTTTTGTTTTTTTGTTTGTTTGTTTTCCCCCCACTCTGGCTTTTACCATAACACCAACTAAGAAAAATTTTCTAGTAGGACACCAAGTTCCATGGCTTCATGGCTTCTGAGTCCTTGAGGTAGAAAATCATTAACCGTAATCTCTGCCAAAAAAAAAAAAAAAAAACTCTGCTGAATGATTGAAGTAACATTGTTACATTGTATGCTTGCTACTGAACTGTTTGGAAACATGGACAAGATACTGCATGTGTCTCATATAAGATTTTGTGTGATGTGCAGTTTTACGCTGTAGAATGAGAAAAAAATTCTTTCAAAGGTTGGGATTCTTTTTATTTGAAAATTAATTATAAAACCTACTATACAAAATACACACCGATTCTTCTCTTTCTCCTTCTCCGAATAATCAGGTTCTTATAGTAATGTACTTCTTATATATTAGAAATGCCATTTTTATCATGTCTTCAACAGTAAATTAACTCATGTTCATTTTGGAATTAGCTAGTTTATAAATACAAGATAAATTATATCCTAGCATCTTCGGATTAGGAATTCCTACAGATTTCTTTTAGATCCTAAGCACAATGCTATGTATGTCCATAAATACAGTCTGTGTCAAAAGTGGAAATGTTGGACTATAGTAATATTTCTGACCTACTTTAAAAAGATCTAAAATTTCAAAGTGGGAAACTTATTCTTGTGAGAATGTTGTGAAATTTTTCACTACCCAAATAGTAGGAATTTATTTGTTTTTATCTGCCTCCAGAGCATCTTAAAGCTTACGGTCGCTCCACAAATGTGATTTTCTACAAAGACTTTACTGGGGCTGAGGTAATGGCTCGGCAGTTAAGAATGTTTATTGTGCAAGCATGAGCACCTGAGGGGGCCTGAGACCATCTGAAATCAGTTCCCCAAGACCCACATGAACAGCTGGGCATGGTCACACAGATCTGTAATCCCAATCCCATGGGGAGCAGAAGGAGGAGAATTACTTAGGCTCATAAAAATGGCATGCATCTGCACACACACACCATACCACACATACTACATATGCACACTCAAAAAAATTTAAAAAATAATTTAGTGTATACTAATAATATGAAAACAGAACTTTCTCACCACTACTGTAAGTCAGAAAGCTATTACAGTGCACCAGCAAGGTTTTTTTATATTTTTTTTATATACATGTATTATTACAGATTATACTTGTTTATCCCCACCCCTGCTCCTGTTTCCTCAGTGGGGTTATAGTATTCACTGTGGGGTCATGAAGGCCACAGTCAGTCCCTATGGGGGAGAGGGGACCATGCCTCCAGGTGTTCCTACCCACTCTGTGGCTCTTAGAATCTTTCGACTCCCTCTTCCCTGAACTATGGAAGTCCTGTTGGCAGTCTGATTTAGTGTTGAGTTCTTTGTAACCTCTGGACTTCTGCTTTCACAGGTTTGATTATTGTAATTGGCAGTTATTTTTAATCAAGCCACTTGAAGCTATTATCAAAATAATTCCTTTTTTTTTCCTTTTTTAATTTTTTTTAAGGTAGGGTCTCACTCTCATCTAGGCTGACCTGGAATTCACTATGGAGTCTCGTGGCCTTGAACTCATGGCGATCCTCCTATCTCTGCTTCCCAAATGCTGGGATTAAAGGTGTGTGCCCACCACACCCGGATTTTTCTGTTTTTTATTCTTTTTTATTTTATGAGTGAGAAAGAGAGAATTGGCTCACCAGGGTCTCTAGCCATTGCAATCAAACTCCAGACACGTGTGCCACCTTGTGTGCATGCATCACCTGTGCATCTGGCTTACGTGGGTTCTGTGGAGCACCTTAACCACTAAGCAATCTCTCCAGCCCATAATTCTTTTTTAATATTTTATTTATTAATCTGTGACAGAGAGGATGGATGGGCATGTCAGGGTCTCCTGCTTCTCCAAACAGACTCCAGATACATGCACAACTTTGTGTATCTGGCTTTATGTGGGTACTGGGAAATGGAACCCAGGCTGCCAGGCTTTGTAAGCAAGTGCCTTTAACAGCTGAGCCATCACTCCAGCCCCTAGAAATAATTCTTAATAAGTACAAATTCTTGAGGACAATACTAGAAAAGACTTTCAACATAAACACTTCAATAAAATTTAATTGTCATTTAGGCAGAGAATGTATCTCAATGGTACAATAGCATGTGCAAGGATAAAAAACCTATGCATCTTTTCTTTTTCTTTTTCTTTTATTTTTGGAGAAAGACACAGAGAGAGACAGAGAGAGAGGGAGAGGAAGACAGCTAGAGAATGGGGTGTCAGCAGCCTTTCAGCTGCGGTGAATGAACTCCAGATGCATGCACCCCCTTGTGGTCAAGTGCAGCATTGCACCCTTGTGTTACTTTGCATCTGGCTAAATGTGGGACTTGGAGATTGGAACTGACTTTCTTGGGCTTAGCCAGGAGGTGCCTTAACCACTAAGCCATCTCTCCAGCCCCTATGCATCATTTAAAAAAATTTTTTTGCATGTGTAGCATGTGTGTATGCACATGGGTAGTTATGATTATACAAGTGACAGGAGGTGTCTGCCTCAATTATTTTTTTTTTGAGGTAGGGTCTCACTGTAGCCCAGGCTGACCTGGAATTCACTACATAGCCTCAGGTTTGCATCAAACTCAAGGCAATCCTCCTACCTTTGCCTCCCAAGTGCTGGGATTAAAGGCATGCACCACCACACCTGGCCATCTCTGCCTTGTTTTTTGAGACAGGGTCCCTCACTAGACCTGGGGCTCATTAAGCCAGATATACTAACCAGCCACCAAGGCTCAATGATCCTTGTGTCTTCCCCATCCAACACTGGGATTGCAGGTGCACCAGTGTGTTCAGCTTTTTATGTGGATGCTGGGGATCTGAACATAGGTCTTTGTGTTTGTATGGCAATCACTTGACCCACAAAGTTCATTTAATTTTTCTTGAGGAGAACTTGGCATAAACAGCTTTTGAGTTGGTTTGCTATGTATTTGGTGATATCCAGCCCAGACAACCAAAAGGAATACTGTGTAACAATCTTCAGGAAGGGTTACCTCCCACGTTGCACATGCTGCCTTCCAGGCAGTAAATGTAGGAGGGAACTATCACTCAGCCATACCTTAGCAAAACACCTGAAGGGCTTTGCTCCAAGTTTATAATGTTACAGCCAACTAAATGATTCCCATGGTGCACTGCACATTGTTCAGCTCTTCTCAAGCTCGTTCATCATATTAGTCACTGATTCCTGATTGATCTTGGGATTTTCCTAAAATAACTCTGTTGCCCCAGTGTCAATCGTGCCCAAGAAAGGTGCCCGTAGTCCATCTATGGTTCAGGATTTTCTGAGTTGTTCCACCTTATTCACTTTTCCTTTCAAGGGGCCTGGTTTTCCCTTTGCCCTTGGCCTTTACTGAACAAGTCATTACAAATGAAACATGTGGGAAACTACAGAATTTTCTTTGGAAAGAAGAAACATAACAGCCAGCTCTTCCTGGGGCTGTTGTGTTATTTCTGTTTATACCGAATGAGCATCTAGTGCAGAAAAATACTTCTGGCAGGAAAATCAGTGGTCACACGAATGGTTACTCTTTCTTACTCTAATTCCTGGCATTTTGCTATTAACTCTATAATCCTTTATGGACATTATTCAAGTATTAACAAATTGGACCATTCAGAAATGGAGAAAAAGCTCTAAAATAGAAAGATGAAAAGCTTACCCTAATAAAACTAAAGAAAACATAATGCAATTGCCATGGTTAGAGTATTGAAGGCAAAACAGCATTTAAGCCTATGCAGAAATAAGCTATTGCAGAAAGGATAAGGAACAAGCAATATGGTGAGGAAGTACTTCTTTGTAACTTTTAAGATTGGAAGGAATCTTGAAAATTATAGGGTTTTTAAAATGATGCCCTTAAAAAAAGCACATGAAATTCATAAAGATTAAATGAATGGGAAGATTAAGTAATATAGCACAGTGTATACTAGTAATTTTACTTTAATTTAGTATGCCTTTTAAAAAAGTATGGAGGACTGGAAAGATGGCTTAGTGCTTAAGGTGCTTGCCTGCAAATTGAAAGGACCCAGCTTCAATACCTCAGAACCCACATTAAGCTAGATGCACAAGGTGATGCATTTGGAGTTCTTTTGTAGCAGCTCTCTCGCTCTCTTTCCTATCTACCTCCTTCTCATTCTCTCAAATAAATAAATAAATAATATTTTTTTAAAAAAAAAAAAGAGTATAGGGGGCTGGAGAGGTGGCTTAGCAGTTAAGTTGCTTGCCTGCAAAGCCAAAGAACCAAGTTTCTATTCCCCAGGACCCAGATAAGCCAGATGCACAAAGTGGCACATACATCCGGGCATAGTAGCGCATGCCTTTAATCCCAGCACCTGGGAGGCAGTGGTAGGAGGATCATTGTGAGCTTGAGGCCACCCTGAGACTACATAGTGAATCCCAGGTCAGCCTCAGCTACAGTGAGACTCTACCTTGAAAACAAACAAACAAACAAAAAAAGTGGCGCATGCATCTGGAGCACATTTTCAGTGGCCAAAGGCCCTGGCATGCCCATTCTCTCCTTCCATCTCTCTCTCCCTCTCTCTCTCTCTGCCTTTCTCTATCTGCCTCTTTCTCTCTCCCTCCCTCTCCATCTCTCTCTCTCTCAAATAAATAAACAAGATGTGAGGGAGATCTGGCTGTGACATCTGTCACTCCATTGATGATCGGAGTTGATTCGGCTGACCTGGCTTCCTAGGTGGGAAACCCCTTCCTCCCGCACCACTCCATGTGCATCCTTCCCCAATCTGTGCCCTCAGTCGAAGAGGACGACCTTCCCAGAATAGAGGAGGATGGGTCTTCGGTCAAGGGTATACAACTATCTGTGCTCCCCTGCTAGAACCTCCAAACAAGCTCTCAAATAAATAAATAAATAAATAATAAATGCATAAATAAATGAATAAATAAAATAAAGAGTATCGGAGGTTATGTTAAACTTGGGACACATGTACACATACCCCCAAATCTTAGTTAAATTATGTCATAGAGAAATAATAATGAATGTGATTGGAAAATATTTACTAGCTATTGAAAGAATAGTCTTGAATTTGAATCTATCTGTTTAAGCTTCCAAATTGCTTAAAGGATATAGCTGATGTTTGTCGGTGAGAGTCAGTTATAAAACAAAAAGCCTTAGTTAGAATCAAATGCAAGATTTCCTCCAATTGCTCGCTGCAATGTTCTGGAAAACATACATTGGCTTGACGTAAAATTTTTCTTGCACGTGATTCTGAGCTCAGGAAGCTCTACATTTTAACTTTGAACAATTTGTTCTATTTGAAAAGTAAAGGCATGCTAGATGGTAGTCAAATTTGTAAGAAAATTTAAGAGAGCAATGAAACTCCCAAGGCCACTGGATTCTAGCACATTCTCAGATATGTGTCCAAAGATGTATGCCAGCATCTCAAAGACCACCTGACTTTAAGACAACCTCCCAACATTAGGAAGCTGACTGACCCTGACAGTTCCACATATATTATATCATGTAGTCCATAGAAGATCCCTATAATGAGGGCCTTAAAATTTACCATAGGTTTATAGTGATGAAAACAAAGCCTGGAATACTTTAAATTCCCTCAGCTTCAAACTGACAAAGGAAAAAAAAAAACCCCACAATTTAAGCAAAAAGTACCCAACTGAAAAAACATATACTTTTCCATAGGCTACTTAGAATTCATTTCAAATGTCCTATGCCCCTAAACATAATCTAGAATTGGCAGAATTTTTGGAATGTGTCCACGAAGCCAGTCAGTGGGGAGACTGAAATTAGTCATTCTATACAGGTTTAAAATGGGAAAAGTCACACTGAGTCATTTGATGGTCCACAGGGCTGAACACGCTTTCCATATTCAAAAAGCAATGTTTCATCTGTCGAAGTTTCCTCACATAGTTCACTGATTAATCACACGTCTAAACAGCAGCATTAACCTGACATTTTAGGTAGATAGTTTATAAATAGTGACAAGATATCATTCACTCGACGTTTGGGGATTTCTTGGTGTCTTTTGTAAATGTCTTGAAAGATATCCAACATGTTTTGCTCATCTGGCTTTCCTAAAGCTGTGAGGACAACATGTTCTAAGCACAAGCTTAAGTCTTCTACAAGCAGAGACCTGAACCAAAAAGCATGAGTCACTGAGAACGTAGAAGACACGAGAAGCAGGCATGTATAAGAAGTGACTTTCCCTTCATGTGCACTACAAAGACCTTGAAGAGCTCATTGGTGGGCCAAAAGAATTCTTCACTAGTCAAAGAAAAGAATTCACTAAACTATTAGTGGGAGAGTGAAAGTGTTGCTCCAAAATGATACATTTCTTGTGTAGGGTATCTTCTGTGTGAGCACAGGGAGGTGGAATGATATCCCAACCTCAGTACCGAATTTAGATACATGTGAAAGGAAAATGATTCACGTTAGGCTATCTAGAGTATGTGCTAGGGCATCTAATGAGAATTAACATCCAAGCCATGTTTGGGGGAAGCTCCTTATCTATAAGAATAAATAGAAATTCAAACTATTAGAGCCCAACTTAATCAGTGCTATCATAAACTTATAACAGGATCGGGGAAGTAAAAGTACTACCAAAAATCTATCAGCAAGTAGTGGAAGACTTTCACAACTGACATATTGTTATATGGTATGGTATAATAGTCCATGTAAAGAAGAGAGGTTCAAAAAGTAATGGAAGCCGGGCGTGGTGGCGCACGCCTTTAATCCCAGAATTTGGGGGCAGAGGTAGGAGGATCGCTGAGAGTTTGAGGCCACCCTGAGACTACATAGTTAATTCCAGGTCAGCCTGGACCAGAGTGAGACCCTACCTCGAAAAACCAAAAAAACAACAACAACAACAAAAAAAAAAGTAATGGAAAATGTCAATGTACCAGGCTGAACTTGATTACCCACCAGAAGTTAATGGTAAGACCCTACTGCTGAAAACACTATATGCTATTGGATGGAACATGGAAGGACCTGGCTGGAATCTGGAAGAGAGCCAGTCCCTAGACAGTTAGCCCATCTAGTGCTAGAAGGCACTACATGAGCTACCAGGGGAAAGTGACCAACATCTGTCTGAGCAACTAGAGGTCTAAGCTACTCAGAAGCAAACAACCTGACATGATGTTCACACAAGTGCAATAGTGGCACACTGCCATAGTGAGTAACCAACTGCTCTTGGATTGCCTAACAGATCCACTCCGTGGAAAGGAACCCATATCTGGAACTGGGAAACAAGTCAGAATCATACCCAGATAATGAGTTTGCTTTCTAATATCAAACTCCTACTAATTGTGGGCTACACCCATTAAATTCTCTCTAAACTAATAATGGTTATCCCATTTACCTGTGCTGACTTCACTGTCTGTTGGAGAATCTGCTTCTCTTTTTCAGATAAAAGTGGGACTTGAAGAGAGAAATGACCCATCACACTTCACCAGGGCCCCAGCTGAAACCATAGAGTAATTGGGGAAATGAGCAAGAGTGCTGCTTTCTCTGTAACCTGATATCAGCACAAGGGTGAAGGAGATAGACACTGATGGCTCTCAACACCTACTAAACCAGAGATCCAGAATCTCCTAACAGCTCATCACTGAACCCAACATGGCTCAGGGAATTTTGCAGGAGAGAGGGCAGAAAGGTTGTTAGAGCCACAAGTTGGGACATTTTGTAGAGACATTGCCTCTTCCCCATAACTGATGGCTACCCCCACAATGCACTACCCACAATCCCCATGGGGATAACTGGCATCCCCAATGAGCAAGGACCCTTTGGATGAGGGGGGCAGGGATGAAGGTAAGGATGGTACCAACATGTGCTGGTTACATACTGAGTATGTCCATAACTAACAAAAAATATATTTTAAAAAGTACCAGACTGACAGCACAGGACATAACCAGGAATGACAGATGCGATGAGTGAGAGGAGAGAAGTAGAAGATGATGGTGATTAAAAAGAAGCTGAGATAAGGTTGTACAGATCAAAGGCCAGGACTTTAGCATGTCCTGGCAGCTTTGAGGCCATGTTCCAGGGTAATGGATCACATCTGCTAAAAATATGTGAACTTCATGATGAGTAAATTAATTGAAAGATTATAAAAGATAAAGAAGCTGAAACATATTTTTATTTTTGTAGATGTACATAAGACTTACTTTCAGTTTATCTCTAAAAGCCAGATTCTGATCTTCTTACCCCTCACCCAGAAGGTCTGAAGTGAGACCTGAGGCCCTGTCGCCCTGTATGCCAATAGGACAAGTGCAGGCTGAGTAACTGGGAACATGCTGAATACCCTCCTCTACAGCTTCAAGATGGAGGAAACTTCTCCAGAGCTCCCAAGCTCATGTAGATCCAACTGAGAGAACCAAAGGGGTTCACACAGCGTTCCTGGAAGATAGTTCCATTGCTGTTTCTTTACAGGCAATAGGCTCAAGGGCCTTGAAAACTGTACATTAGGTATGAAAGGGGAAGATGTTTTCACTAGGTTTAGAAGAGTAATTCCTAGCTTTGAGGATATGTACGAACCACTGAATAAAGCTTGTCAGACAATACAGGTGCAGTATTCCTTACTTGCAGAGTTCCTTGTTGGATAGGCTGGAAAAGGCCAAGGACTCTGCATTTTCAGTCAGTGATTCTGGAAACCTTCCTCCAATAGGATGCTCACAAGTATATCAAAGCATTAGCTTTCCTATCTATCAGCTTCTTTTTAGACACTGTTTCTGATTTATAGCAGGTCCGCCCTGATTTCCTTTAAGCTCTGAGTAGCTATATGCATTAAAATTCACAGATAAAAATCAGCAATGGATAACCTAACCTGGTTATCCTTTACTGTCATGCGGTGATCACTTAATATGCAAATGCTTTGCTTCTTAAGCATTATAATTATCTATCTAAGGAGACATTTTCTTGATCACTCTCCTGTAAGATTTTTAGGTAATTAGTGTGAAAAACCTAGTTTCATTTATCACAGTTACTCCTCAGGTGAGTCAAGAACTTTAGCCATAAATTAGAGATTTGCTTCATTTGGGTGAATGGGTGTCAATTAAGCAACACAAGCAAATATTTAACAACAAGTAAGAACTATAAGACAAAACCAATACAGTCAATGGGCACAATAACAACTCAAGTGTAAAGACGTTCACAACATATTTAGATGACTCTTCTACCAGGGAAATCTATTAAAGGTTATATCTCTCATTAGTATTAGCAAAACATGAGTTTGGTATGACTATGCTAAATCAGAAGCCTCTGTAAGATTTATTTTATTGAAAACGTATTATCTATCAGATCCACAAATTATATCCTAAGAGACACACAGCAAGAACCTAAGGTGCCCCACTTGTGTGTTTATATGTGGACAGGCACAAAATCAGGAGGGCAGTGGAACCAGAGTCCTGCCTCCTGCAGAACAAATGAATTCAACTATCAAGTAGGGTCCTGCAAGCACAAGGAAGGTGGTGCTCATGTCTATGCTGGGAACCCCTCTGTCCCCAACATCTAACTTGGAATCTAACAAGTAGTATGTGATACAATCTTTACACCAAACCCTTCCCCCAAGGTTGAGAAACATTGAACTCCATTTGTCTCCCACTGAAGAAGTAGCTCACCTCCCTTCTCCATGGGAAGAAGTATGAAACACAGAGGAACAAGAAACTGCTCAGAGAACAAAGGAGGCAAGATATTAGTGGCCATGGAGATTCATTCCCTGGCTGATAGCCTGGGGAGACATGAGTTTCATTTATACTGAATTTCATTCGAAATAACTGTGTCAATTATGACTTTAGAGGTTTATTTTTAAAACTTTGTGATTTTCACTAATACCATACATTTTCCTGTGTACTTTCAAAAATAACAGATTTTAGAGTTGATGCCTCATAAAAAGAAGTTTTTAAGCTAGAATAAGAATATGGTAGCAATAGGTCTTACAGAGACCCTTTGTAAGTGAGCTCCAAGTTCTGTTTTCATGTCACATGAGAACATATATAGAGAAAAAGAGAGACAGAGAAAATATCAACAGATAGAGGGAGTGTATAAATATATAGAGAGAGTATATCTTTACTAGTTCATGCAACATGGTTATATGAATTGATTAGTCTATAAACAACAGACATTTATTTCTCACTGTTCTGAAGACAAAGAAAAGTCCAGGACCATTGTACCAGGACAGCTAGTGTCTGACAAGTCTCCTCTGGCTGAACTTTGGCATGGTTCACTGATCAAGGAAAAGTGTTCCCTAAGGCCTGCTGTGAGACCATTCAATTCTCCACCTACTTCAGTTCCCCAAGGTCTGACTTCTACTAGCGTTACTTTGAGGGTTAGCATCTTAGCCCACAAATCTTTGTGGGACACAAATCTTCAAATTACAATCATAGAAAATCATTTTAAAGAGGTAAAAAAAAAAAATGATTGGGCTGAGAGCATATAGCTCAGTAGTAGAGGATATGCTTAGCATACATGCGTCCCAGCAACAAATATAGACATACATCTATACAAACATCTAAACAATTATCCATGCTTACCAAAAACTAATTCAATAAATTATAAAGTGATTTCAGAGCTTTTGAAATGAAATTATCCCTATTTAACTAGCTAATTATTCTAGAAACATGGTTCGCTCCCCTAAGACCTTAAGGGGATATAAAATTTTTCTTGGTTTAGTTCAGATGTGGGGGCACTGCTGAGTCTTTTTGCAATGTTCTTTTAAGAGTCAGGAAAAGAAGGCAGCTACCCAAGACCTATCACCTTAAAAATGAGATACCCCAAAACAGGTGGCTCTCCTCCCCTCCAACTGACCCTACGCAATCACTCCTGCTCCTCAGAGTTACCAGTATCAGCAATTGTGTTCTAGAATTTTCCCAGAGTACTTGAGAGTAAAACAATATTGAAATTATCCTCTAAAACCATCTATAGGCAGATTCTTTTTTTCCCCCATTTCCTCTTGCATTCCCCACATAGAGAGCAAAATCAACAGATTTAGATAATAAAAAATGAATTTCAATGTGGGTATGTGTCAAGGTTTGATATGTCTGTACAACCCTGTTTGGGATCAAGATCATAATGAAATTATCAAGATTTTTATAAGGATGCTGACTCACTAAGGCCATTACCCTCTTTAGATGACTTTAAATCACGTAAGCCAAAATGTGATTTTCTTCATCAATACTGCATGAGGCTTTTATTTAAAAATGAAAGTAAGAGGGTATTTAATGAATCATTGCAGGATCACAGTTTGATGCTTTATTTGGAATGTTTTAAACCAGAAAATTACAAATGCCACAATGCAAAAGCTTGTTAAAAAAAAAAATCAACACCTAAGTTAACCGAGTCTCCAAATAAATCTCTGATAGCAATGAGTTTGGGAGTGGGAATAGACCAAACCATCCCCATGTCTTTAAAAATGCATTTCTGTTAGAATTTTTTGAAAAAGATAATGAGATACGATGAATAAAGGTTACTTTTTGCTCTGTCAGCCTGATCTATCATGACTCATACCTAAAAAGACATGTGATGAAGAAAACACTTGGCTTTCCTTTGTCTAAAGTAATTAACTAGCTTATTAGATTCTAAAAGATTCTTTTTTACATCTAATCCTATCCTGGGCTCAAGAAAAAGGCTTGTGAGATGGATAGTGAGCTTTGATACCTATTGCAGACATGTCATAGTTGAAGAAAGTAACAGCTTGTTCAAAGCAAATATCAGCTCACTATCATTGAATCTTTTAAAGATATGTATTTGCCACTTGCTGTACTCATAGCACTGGGCTACACCCTCTGTAGGAATTAAATAGATGAGCAATCCTAGCCTCTGTTAGCCCTCAGTAATTTCTCTTTCTTCTGACCTGTGCATATAGCCCTGTAATTGTGAAAGACCAGTAGTTCAAAGGTGAGGGATACAGACAACTTTAACAGAACATGTTTTAAATTATTCCATTTTCTGGTCTGGAGAGATAGCTTAGCCGTTAAGGTGCGTGCCTACAAAGCCAAAAGACTCATATTCAATTCCCCAGGACCCACATAAGCCAGATGCACAAGGTGGGAATTGAACTTAGCTCCTCATGCTTCCAAGGTAAGCACTTTACCAGTGAATCTATTTTCCCAGTGCCCCTCACTTCATGATTTTATGCAAGAGTTTGTGATGTCAACATAATCCCTCCCCTCTTACTATACCTACAGTTTCTCTGCCATACTGTATTCTTCCTGCTAAGTATAAATGCCAGGAGTAAGTCCCGCTTTCTACAGTGATAATCGCTACAGTGCTGGAATGAGTTAACATCAGGAAGAAAGGAAAAGGAATCTCTCTGTGAGGACTTCCACTGATATGATGGTAGGAATGACAATGATTGAGAAGTTACTAAACATAATCTAGAAAGGTGGAGGAAAGATTGAAATAAACAGTAATATGACTCAGAAGAAGAAAAATACATTTGAGGCATAGCATGAAATCTTTCACTGTTCTCCAAGGGCCATTTGATAACTTGTTCTCATCAACCCCCAAAGCTGCTCAATATGAGGACCAGCATTGTGTCAGAGATGCACAGAAAGCAATTTATTCTATACATATTGGCAAAAAATATAGAAAGAATAAAGCATGGATTTTTCGTGGACTTTACATCAAGGATGTGAGTAAAAAAATAAAATTAAAATAGAAAAGAAAATGAAATCTCTTGGTGATAATGAAAAAAAAAATGAGGGGCTAGAGAGAGAGGGCTCAGCAGTTAAGGTGTTCAAAGTCTAAAGACCAGAGTTCAATTCCCCAGTACCAACATAAACCCACATGCACAAGGCGGCACATGCAACTGAGTTTGTCTGTAATGGCTAGAGGCCTGGGTACACCCATTCTTTTCTCTCTCTCTCTCTCTCTCTCTCTATATATATATATATATATATATATATATATATGTGTGTGTGTGTGTGTGTGTGTGTGTGTGTGTGTGTGTATCTATTTATCTATCTTCCTGTTTCTCTGTCTTACTCCATAAATAAATAAATAAAATACCTTTTAAAATAAGAAAAACAAACTCAGAACAACTGCATTAAACAGACACATCCAAATATCTTCAAATTGCTTCTGACTAAAAATACTGTGTACTGTCATTCTTAAGGACACATGACTTCCAAAATTAGGGCAAAACTGCACAATAAAACATAAAACAAATAAAATATGTCACCACAAAAGTGCCAAAGCTATTCACTTCACCTCTGACATCAACAACAACAAAAAAAATAATAATTGAGCAAACATGCTGGGCACTTAATTCTAAGGAAGAAATTGAGTCCTTATAGTAAAGTTAATCCTAAATAACCATACACATTCCCTTTGAAGGAAATTGATTGTTAATTACCTACATTAAAATACCACACGTGAATAGAAAGAGATGAAAGCATGAAGACAGTTCAGAGGCATTTTAAAATTCTATTCATTGACATCCCACATTTTTTTGCTTTGCTTCATGTCTTAAGTTTGGTCCAGCACACATTCTAGCATGATCTGAAATCCCAGCCCACTCATATATATTAATATCTACACTCCTTGGATTCTGCATTGATGATGCAAGATATTAGCCACACAATAACTAAATCTGGACATACCTCCAACGCCAAAGCTCCTCTTGTGTGAGAACATCTTTATTTAGTAAAATTCCCTTCACACCTACAAATGAGTGCTGCTGGAAATTATAGTAAAGTCAATTGTTTTCTAATGATTTTCCTTCACACTGTTTATTTCTTGCTAGATTCATCATCGGAACTAATGGCTCCTAAAGTTAAGGTCAGGACTCATTTCCAATTTCGTGTGTGTGTGTGTGTGTGTGTGTGTGTGTGTGTATGAAAAGGTTATGAACTCCATACCTTATTTTATTCTGGAAGAAGAGCTTAATATCTTTAACATCTTGTCACACATTAATAAATGACAAAGTGGGGATTAGTAAATATATATATTAATATGCTATTTTATTTTAATATATTAAACCAAATATTTTAGGTGACAAGGAAACCAGAAGTAGCCAGTTTCTCAATAGTGTTGACTTGGCAAAATGCCCTCTGGCACTTTTCATCTCTTTCCTTCACCCATCCACTTCCCATCCATATCTTTCTTTTGCTATAGGTTCACATGCTCCTTTCCCTCTAAAAAGCAAAACAGGCTAATTTAAGATGATGCTGCAAAATCTCAAGTTATGATATTTATAATTGCAAGCTCGGTTATATTTGAATCCTGCCTTTAAAAACAGTTGTTTTGCGTTCTTTTAAAACAGAATTCTTTCAAGATCAATAAAATATCCCAATTCCACAGAACTAACATGTCCTTCCTCATCTCCTGAATGGTGTCATGATTTTCTTACAGAATAGCCACTTGCCTTCTTTCTTTTTTTATTTTTTTATTTTTTGTTTATTTTGATGTATTTATCTGAGAGCAACAGACACACAGAGAGAAAAAGAGGCAGACAGAGAGATAGAATGGGTGCACCAGGGCCTCCAGCCACTGCAAACAAACTCCAGATGCATGCACTATCTTGTGCATCTGGCTTACGTGAGTACTGGGGAATTGAGCCTCAAACTGGGGTCCTTAGGCTTCACAGGCAAGCACTTAACCACTAAGCCATCTCTCCAGCCCTCATATTCTTTCTTGAAATCCTGTGTGGAAAAAAAAAAAGGCTAGGATGAAATGTTTGATGTGTGCCAGGAAGGGGGAAAAAACATGAATACCTCACATATTGGGAGAAAGCAGAAGGTGCTATATTTATGAAAATACAGTTATAGAAGGGTAATATTTTATTTGAATTTTAATGTCACATTTTCCTTTTTAAAAATAATTATTTATTTATTTGAGAAAGAGAGAGAGAGTCAGACACTCACAGAAAGACAGAGAGAGAATGGGTGCACCAGAGCCTCCAGCCACTGCAGACAAACTCCAGATGCATGTGCCACCTTGTGCATCTGGTTTATGTGGGTCCTGGGGAATTGAACCAGGATCCTTTGACTTTACAGTCAAATGCCTTAACCACTAAGCTATCTCTCCAGCCCATTTTTTCCTTTTTTTATTTGAATAAGTCTTTCTTATTTGTTATCTTTGAAAACATACTGCTCTCTTCCTATAGTCAAGGCCACTACCTGCCCTACTTGCATTTCATGTCTGTGGACAGGGAGAATTACAGATCAAATATAAGAATGGACAGCTAACCTTTCTCACTGGTGTATGTGGTCTTGGGATAAACACAGCTCCTCTGAGTTCCCATTTCTTCAGTATGAGAACACAAAATAAGTTTTTAAGATTTCTGTAAGAGTAACAGATACAATATCTAAATTAAAAATATGCCTTCCACTACCAGCTCAAAATTAATGTTTATTTTTTTAGTCTGTTTATCAAGCAAGCCTTCCTTACCACCTTCCCAAGGAACAGTTGGGTCTTCCTCCCCTCCCTTTCTGGAATACCTGTAAATCACATGTTTGGTCTTGTTACTTAATAAGAGGAGCTCTCAGTGAGCAAGCAAGCAGGAACATGATTGATAATCAACAAACAACAAAAGGTTCGCGGGGGTGGTGTGTCTTATCAAAAGTATTTCACTGGTGTTCTGTATACATGGAGAAGGAGGCCTGTTTACTGAAAAGATAAATAAAAGGAATGTAATTCAGACCTCTCACAATGCAAAACTTTGTCATAGTTCATATTTAATTGAATTAACTTTAATTTTTATGGAACTACAATGGAAAGTGCTGTCTTCCAAAGGGCAGATCAATGAATTTTCTTCCCAAAGAACACCAGATTGAAAACAACTAAAATATAAAACATTAGAAAGGGTCTGGAGAGATGGCTTTGTGGTTAGGGCATTTGCCTGCAAAGCCAAAGGATCCCAGTTCGATTCTCCAGGACCCACGTAAGCCAGATGCACAAGGGGGCACATGAATCTGGAGTTCATTTGCAGTGGCTGGAGGCCCTGGTGTGCCCATTCTCTCCCCCCCCGCCGCCTCTTTCTCTCTCTCAAGTAAATAAATAAAATATATTTTAAAAAAGAAAAGAAAAAAAGTCCTGACATTGGAGCTGGAGAGATGACTTAGTGGTTAAGGCACTTGCCTACAAAGTCAAATGACCCATGTTTGATTCCCCAGGACCCACTTAAGCCAGAATGCACAAGGTGGCACATGTGTCTGGAGTTCGTTTGCAGTGGCTGGAGACTCTGGGATGCCAATTCCTTCTTTCTCTCAAATGAATGAATGAATAAATAAATAAATAAAAATTTAAAAAATTTTTAAAAAGAAATCATTTCTAAGAAAATGCTAACATTATTATTAGCAAAAAATAAGATGCAGAAAAGAAACTAGTAGGTCTAGCAAATTTGAATATCTTTAATTATAGAGAACATGATTAAAACTATAATAATTTATAGCCAGGCATGGTGGCACACCCTTTAATCCCAGCACTCGAGAGGCAAAGGTAGGAGGATCGCTGTGAGTTCAAGGCCACCCTGAGACTACAAAGTTAATTCCAGGTCAGCCTGGGCCAGAGTGGTGAGACCCTACCTCAAAAAAACAAAAAGAAAAAAAAATTAATAATTTTCCTATATTTCTTTTGTACCTTAAGAACAAATAATATTTTGGCATTGAAGGAAAGCACCTTTTCTTCTACTCACTCACAAGTAAACATAAAGATAAAGGAAAGGTGGCCCCAGGAGAAAGAAGCCTTGGAGGGCTGGAGAGATGGCTTTCCTGTGAAGCAGAAGAACCCGGTTTGAGGCTCGAATCCCCAGGACCCACATAAGCCACATGCACAAAGTGGCACATGCATCTGGCGTTCGTTTGCAGTGGCTGGAGGCCCTGGCATGCCCATTCTCTCTCTATCTATCTGCTTCTTTCTCTGCCTGTCACTCTTAAATAAATTAATTAATTAATTAATTAAATTAAAAAAGAAGCCTTGGAAATCTTACCTTTCAGGGGCTGGGGCAGTGGCTTAGCCTGTTGCAGAAGTGTGAGGTTTGAGAAGGCCACTTGAGTTCAATTCCCAGCACACACATAAACAGCTGGGTGTAGCCATACACATGTGTAACCCAGTACTGTGGTGGAGGGCGGGGGTGGGGGGGTGGAGACAGCAGAATCTCCAGGGCTCACTGGTCAGTCAATGTGAATGCAAATAGTAACTCTGAGTTCAGTGAGACAACATGGAGTCTTTCTCAAAGAAATAAAGCAAAACAGGATAGAAGAAGGCACCTTGTGTTCTCCTCTGGACCCTGCACATGTACACACAACACATGCATCTGTACACACACACACACACACACACAGGTGTGTACATCACACAGCATCACGCATAGTACACACATCTCATGTATTACACATACACACATACACATGCACACATTCCTTTTTAAAAAAAAACCTTTTATTTCTGTGGTTTTAAATTTCATTTCCTAGGGCTGGAGTTGTGGCGTTCACATATGTGCCCATGTGTAAGGCCCTTGGTTCAGTCCCAAGCTCCTATTAAAAAAAAAAAAAAACAAAAAAAAAAAAAAAACTGCTCATCAAATTCCAAGGGTCTTATTAGTATCTTATTTTATTTTTTAATTATATTTTAAAATTGCAATTAAAATTGTTTACAGCTAAAATCTTTTATACTAACAAATAATTTGCTATTTTTTTACTTACATGTGAAAATTTCTTTTAAATTCATCACTAAGTGAAATGATTGGGTCTTTTAAAGTTATTTGTCTGCACCTGTGGAGTGATGGGGGGAGGCATGTCAAGACATCTTGCCTTTGCAAATGAACACCAGATGCTTGCACCACCTTTTGCATCCAGCTTACATGAATACTGGGGAATTGAACCCAGGCCAGCAGGCTTTGCAAGAAAGTACCTTTAACCACTGAACTATCTTCCCATCCCCTTTTAATTTTAATTCAAGCTTGAGCTTGCAGCCTGACAAAAACAAAATCAAACACTGCCACAACTTTTGCAATATTCGGATGCTAGATGTGGCTCAAGTTCAGCTGTTCATATGGTCACATCATTCATGTCAAGAAATAATAGCATAAAGCACAGGTCATGCCTCACTATTCTGAGACAACAATAAGTTAAAAATTGCTTTAGGGCTGGAGAGATGGCTTAGCGGTTAAGGCATTTGCCTGTGAAGCCAAAGGATCCCAGTTCGATTCTCCAGGACCCACGTAAGCCAGATGCGCAAGGGGCACATGTGTCTGGAGTTTGTTTGCAGTGGCTAGAAGCCCTGGAGTGCCCATTCTGTCTCTGTCTGCCTTTCTTCTATCTCTCTCTCTCTCTCTGCTTGCAAATAAATAAATAAATAATTTTTAAAAATTGCTTCAATACCTCCTAGGCCAAGGCATTTGTTGATTGCTTTTTTATTTAAGACATTTTTTATACTTTTAAATATATATTTTATTTATTTATTTGAGAGAGAGAAAGGAAGAGAGAGAGAAAATGGGTGTGCCAGGGCTTCCCACCACTGCAAACAAACTCCAGACACATGCACCCCCTTGTGCATCTGGCTTACATGGATCTTGGAGAGTCGAACCGAGATCCTTTGACTTTGTAGGCAAATGCCTTAACTGCTAAGCCATCTGTTGCAGTCAGGTTGGCATTGCTGGCAGAAATCACCCGACTAAAAGCAGCTTGTGGGGAAAAAAAAAAGAGGTTTATTTTGGCTTACAGCCTCAAGGGGGAAGCTCCATGATGGCAGGAAAAACAATGGCATGAGCAGAGGGTGGACATCAACCTCTGGTCAGCATAAGGTGGACAACAGCAACCGGAGAGTGTGCCAAACACTGACAAGGGGAAGCTGGCTATAATACCCATAAGCCCGCCCCCAACAATGCTCTGCCTTCAGGAAGCTTTAATTTCCAATTGCCGTCAGCTAGGGAGACTAGCATTTAGAACCCTTAAGTTTATAGGGGACACCTGAATCAAACCACCACATTCCGCCCCTGGCCCCCATAAACTGATAACCATACATTATGTAAAATGCAATGCATTCATCCAAAAGTCCTCATATTGTTTATCAATCCTAATGATGTTCAAACAATCCCCATACTCCAAGGTCTTTTAACTGAGCCATAAAACCAAAAAATAATCCCCCCCAAACCCATAACGACACAGAATAAACATTAACACTGCAAAGGATGGCATCAGACAAAGCAAAAACAATATTCAACTAATACAAGATTTAAAACAACCAGGGCAAACATCAACCTCTGTAACTCCAAGTCCAACAACTCTAGTCAGTGACAAATCCCCAAATCTGATAATTCTAACCAGCAACAAGTCTCTGGAGTTCCAATTCCGCCCCTCCAGCTAGGCTACTCACAGTCCTGGAAAACTTCAGCCGGGGCCGGCAGCTTTCCTCAGAAGCCATCTCATGGTCCTGGCATCTCCACTGGGTCTCCACTGCAACCCACAGTCCATCCTCATGGCCCCATGGGATCTCCATGCAGGCATCCAGCAAACCTGCTTCACACTGCCCATGGCCATTTCCAAAACACAAGACCACGTTACAAACTCAATGACCTCTCTTTCCTGCATTTGTTATACTCCATAATACCAGGTAGGGTGCCAATTTGTTAATCCAGGGGGGAATAAATCAGACTTTGAAGAACAGGATACTCCTTCAGCATTCAGGCCCCTTCAAAAGAGTCTGCATTCTTCCTGTTGCCCCAGTGCAGGTCCAATCTCAAAGGTTGTAATCTCTCAACTGCAGCTGAATGGGTAGAGTTCACTCAAAGATTTCATTTTTCTGTGCCATATCCCTCTGTTCACACAAGTTCATTTCTATGCAAAGCAACCCTGCACATCTTCTCAGGACACAGGCATAACAGTAAGCTTCTCACACAAACTGCTAGCCCAGTCCAAGTAAAGTTCTTTCTCACCCTCATAAGCCAAACCTCACAGTTCATAGTTCTTACTGCATTCAGGTCTTTCAACTCTGACTGGAATAGCTGTACTTACAGCATTGCAAGTCATCTCTTAGGCCAAGATTCCAAATCCTTCCACATTCCTCTTAAAAATCAGTTCTAAAAGGCCAAAGCCACACAATCAGGTGTCTAGCAGCAATCCCACTCCTCGGTACCACTTTACTGTTGCAGTCAGGTTCTCATTGCTGGCAGAAATCACCCGACTAAAAGCAGCTTGTGGGAAAAAAGAGGTTTATTTTGGCTTACAGGCTCGAGGGGGAAGCTCCATGACGGCAGGAAAAACAATGGCATGAGCAGAGGGTGGATATCACCGTCTGGTCAACATAAGGTGGACAACAGCAACCGGAGAGTGTGCCAAACACTGACAAGGGGAAGCTGGCTATAATACCCATAAGCCTGCCCCCAACAATGCTCTACCTCCAGGAGGCTTTAATTTCCAATTGCTGTCAGCTGGGGAGACTAGCATTCAGAACACTTAAGTTTATAGGGGACACCTGAATCAAACCACCACACCATCTCTTCAGCCCTTTTATTTAATGTACATTTTATTTATTTGCAAGCAGAGAGGGAGAGAATGGACATGCCAGGGCCTCTTGCCACTGCAAATGAACTCTGGATGCATGTGGCCACTTTGTGTATCTGGCTTTACATGGATACTAGGGAATCAAACTCAAGGTATTAAATAAGGGCTGGAGAGATGACTTAGCAGTTAAAGCACTTACCTACAAACCCTTAGAACCTAAGTTTGATTCTCCAGATCCCATGTAAGCCAGATGCACATGGTGGCGCATGCATCCTAAGTTCGTTTGCAGTGGCTGGAAGTCCTGGCTCACCCATTCTCTCGCTTGCTCACACTCTTGCTCTTTCCCTCTCTTTCTTTCTCTCTCTCTCTCTCCCTCTGTCTCTAATAAGTAAACATAAAGACTTTTTAAAAAGATAAATAAATGAAATGAGATATAACACTTGTTCACTGATAATGATGCACGTCAGGACTAGAGAGATAGTTTAGTCAGCGCATAGTGCTTGTAAGCATGAGGGCATAAATCCAGTCCTCAGAACCTGTATAGAATGCCCTGTGGTGGCCCACATCTGTCGTCCCAACACTGGGAAGGTAAAGACAAGAAGATCCCAGGGGATTGGCCAGCCAGTCTAGCCTCACTAATAAGCTTCTGACCAATGAGAGCTTCTGTCTTACAAGGAGATGGACGGTGTTCTGAGGATAACTCTGAAGGCTGTCCTGTAATTTCCACTCATGCACAGTAGCAGTGAAAACGACTCAAGCCCGGAGACCGAGCTGCTATCAGAAGGCAAATTTACCAAAATATCTCCACTAATGTAAGTTTCTGCTGCCAGGATTTAGGATGTTCTGTTGACAATGCAAATAAAGCGAAAGCACAAATTGGGTGTTGGCTCCGTGTAGGATTGCAAAGAACACACCCATTGGCTCTCTTGAGTTACAGGAGGTATCAGATTGCCCACTCTGAGAAATACCGTCCAATAAAATTTTATGTTTATGCTTTTTGATAGTGAATGTCTCTGTAATTTTTCATCTGAAAATAGGTGAGAGAAGAGCTGCTAAAATAATGAAGTACGTAAAAACTAAGCCCCACAAAGTACTCATTTGATTGATGGGAAAGCCAAAGCAGTTAAATGGTTTGCAAATCTCTTATGGTTTTAATGGACCGAGCATGGCTGAAGCATCACATGCCTCGTAGTGATGATATGTACATGCTATTTTAAGCATCACAAAAAGGGTACAGAAGCTAAAAAGAAATCACTCTTCTTCTCTCGTGAGTATACTGAGCATTGAGCAGCAAATGTGAGGAAGACCACTGTCCAAGGATGGGGAGAGGGCCAATAAGGCACCCAAAGGACCAGGGGTCAATGCTGCCCCCACCTCTCAGATCCAAAAGCCTCAACATGAAAAACTCCTTGGGCAAAGAACAGCATGACCTTGTCCCAGCAGTGGGGAAATGGCCTTAGAATGCATACTGCTGTTATTTTTATTAAATTTTAAAACAAAATCCAAAGGGATCAACTCATTTCTAATTAACTAACTATATTCCATAACAAGCTCAAAAATATCTCTAGGATTAGAGAGATGGCTTAGCAGTTAAGCTGTTTGCCTGCAAAGCCTAAGAACTCAAGTTCTAATCTCCAGGTCCTATGTAGCCAGACACACAGTGACACAAGCAAGCAATGTTGCACATGTGCCACAAGCGAGTGCACGTGTCTGGAGTTCTTTTGTAGCAGCTGAAGGCTCTGGTGCACCCATTCTCTCTCTTTCTCTCTCTCTCTCAAAATAGAAAAAAATGCACGTATCTATAGGGGCTGGGACTAATGGCTTAGTCATTAGAGGACTTGCTATGCAAGTGTGAGGACCAGAGTTCAGATCCCCAGCACCCATGTAAATGCCAGGCATGGTGGTACACACTGTATTCCCAGTGCCCAGTAGATGGAGATATCTGGATCTACAGGGCAAGCTGGCTAGCAAGACTAGCCTCATTGGTGAACTCTGGGTTCAGTGAAGGATGCTATCTTAGTAAATAAGGTGGAGAGTGATTTGAGGAAGAGCCCCAATGTCCACCTCTGACCTCCATATGCATGTGCAGACACACACATCACATCTGCATGCAAAAACTATACAAAAGCTATAGAAACGTAAAACAAATTCAGCATACAAAATGTAAAACTCATAATACCCGGACTTCAACTTTTTGAAAACATTTTTAAGAAGAAAAAGGAAACAGCAGAATCAACAAAACTGGCATGAATGTTAGGATTGGAACACAAGGGCATTGCAAAAGATGTAACTGCATTTCATGTGTTCTAAAGCTAAGAGAACTAAAGTTATAAAAAAGACACAATTAAATTTATTTCCTTAAAATCAACAATATATACAACTCTCGGACATGCTTGGTAAATGTGAAACAGAATGTACACTTTAGAAAATAATGTGGTGGTTTCTTAACACTAAAATATACCCTTCCCTTGCCTTCACTCTGTTTGCCCACAAGAAATAAAAACATACCTCCATACATGCACCAATATTCCAGCCCAAAGCTAAAGGCAGCTCACATTCCCATCAAAATATGAGTGGATAGGGCTGGAGGGATGGCTTAGTGATTAAGGTGCTTGCCTGCAAAGCCAAAGAACCCAGGTTCAATTCCCCAGGACCCATGTTAGCCAGATGCACAAGGGGGCGCATGCGTCTGGAGTTCATTTGCAGTGGCTGGAGGCCCTGGCATGCCCATTCTTTCTCTCTCTCTCTCTCTCTCTCTCCCTCCCTCTTTTTCTGTCAAATAAATAAATGATTAAAATATTTTTTAAAAAATATGAGTGGATAAGCTAGATTATATCTACACAGTGTAACACTACTCACTAATAAAAAGAACAAACTTGTTCATGCTACACTGAATTTCAAATAACATTTTGTACAAAAGACAAAAGAAGAAATAACGGGGCTGGAGAGATGGCTTGGCAGTTAAGGCACTTGCCTGCGAGGCCTAAGGACCAATTCCCCAATACCCACATAAGCCAGATGCATATGGTGGCACGTGTGTCTGGAGTTCATTTGCAGGGTGGAAGCCACGGTGCACCATTCTCTTTCCCTCTCCCTCTCCCTCAAAGAAATAAATATTTTTAAAAGAAATAATGCATGATTCCATTTGTATAAGAGTCAATGCATAAAAAGCATACTGTTGCCAGGCATGGTGGCACATGCCTTTAATCCCAGCACTCAGGAGGCAGAGGTAGGAGGATCGCCATGAGTTCAAGACCACCCTGAGACTACAGAGTGAATTCCAGGTCAGCCAGAGCTAGAGTGAGACCCTACCTCAAAAATAAAAATAAAAAAAAATACTGCCTAGTGACAGTGGGCTAATGGTTTGTCTGGGAGGGACATAATGGGAGTATAGAAGGGCAATGAGAGATTATTAAAGGAGAATAGAAGGAAAGCTTTGGGTAAAGATCAATATATATGGCCATTATCTTGACTAAGATATTTTCAAGAATATATACATGTATATCAAAGGACACCAAGTTGTTCACTTAAATATACTTTCTTATATACCAATTACATCTTAGTGAAGTGATTAAAATATTTCTAAATGAGTAAAATTTTATTTCATACAGTATTCTTATCAAGCTCAGAGCAAGTCTATGGGTGAAGACAGTTGCTAAAGCTGAAACTGGTCCCTTAAAGCGAATGTAGTCAGCACAATGGCACCCATCTCACTCTGCGATTGCTCACACTCCCACTTTTTGGCAGGTTGAGGATTCTAAGCATGTATTTTATAACAATCTCTGGATCATGAAGATTATTCTTAAGGTGAGATCATCATTTCTAGGTCAACTTGTCATTTAAATGTTGGTTACTAATTTTTCTTCTGTGGTATTAGCAATCATACCTATGGTCGTGAACCTGTCAGCCAAGCACCCAAATGCTGAGATATATGCCCAGCCCTTTATAAATCTTTACAGTCACATTTAGCTTCTGTAATGAGCATTACCACTGTCTAGATTCATCACCTTTCCAAGAACACATGCTTTACTTCAAGCAGCACTGACAGTGATTGCTGCACCATGTAAGAGTGACATAGTCTCGCAGCAGAGCCCTCAAAAGTCAAGCAATGTTCCCCAGTAGCCTGAAATCTCTTTCATCTTCTGAAGGGGGTTGTGTTTTGGGGCCTGAATCTTGCCACGTTATCTCTTTTACATGTGAGACACAGTTAATTTAGCATGCAATTTACCACAAGAATACAAAGTAATTACCAGTGTTTAAAATCTCTTGTAAATAGATAATTATTTAACTTTAGAAAAATGGTGAAAACTTCTGGTTCTGGCATTAAACAATGAATCTTGCCAACTGATGTCTTAGATGATTAATAGTAAGCTCATAGGTGATATCACTCAGCCTGCTCAATTTGTGCAGCGAAGGATTTTGTAAATTGATACATCAATATATAATTTCTTTCTACATTTAAAACTGGGTACCTGAGGCCATAAGTTTATTATAATAAAGGCTTGCCCATTCATAAGGTATGTTGGACAGTTAACTCATTACTGTAATGCTAGTCAAACCCAAGTCTGTTCTCTTGGACAAAGCAGATTCCAAAGCTGAGACCAGGAGTGGGGGTGATGGCTCATGCAAGCACAGGGACCTGAGTTTGGATCCCTGCCACCCACATAAATATCAAGTGTGGCGGCACCTAGAATTCCAGCAATCAGGAGGCAGAGACAAATGGGTTTCTGGACAAGCAGGCTAGATAGGCAAGTGGAATCAGTGGATCTGGGTTTAGTGAGAAACCCTGTCTCAGTGAATAAGGGAGAGAGTAGCTGAGGAAGACACTCAACATCAACCCCTGGCCTCCACCCACATGCATGAGTACCTGTGCACACACATGTGCCCACCCACATACAAACATGCATATACCTATGTGCACACCACACACAGAAAGAATTCTGAAACTAAAAGACTTTTTTTTTTTTTCAGGACTTCATATATTTCAGGATGACCCTGTTCTTTGTTTGATGCCAAAGACTTCTCATAGTAGACTTACAGTCATGATCTGTTGGCATGGATAAGCCAAGACGAGATTCTGCTCAATGGCATCTCACCCTGTATGTTGGTTGTGAAGCTGAGTTCTGTAAACAGCCAGTGCATTTACACATCACCTATGCTTGAAATTGTTCTGTCTGTTTAGCACTCAATAGCATTTTCATAGACAGCATCTGCAATTCTTTTATGTTTCAGCCCTTACAAAAACCATGTAAGTATGGTATTATCAGTGGCTGTTGAGAGAAGAGAATGGGGAGGTTCAGTGTTTTGAGCTAAACAACAAGACGAGATTGCAAGTGGTGGAATGAGTCAGGACCCAGACATCCTCTCTCAAGTCCAGCACCATCCACCCACACTGTTGTGCACCACATTAATGTTCCAAAAGTTCACCTGGAATTTACACTTAGGATTTTTGCCTCACGTTCAAAGATTCTGGCTTTTAATACCATAAAAATCACTGCAATGTTATGACAAGTAAACCATAAAAGCATACATATTGGAAATCAGAAAAAAAAATCCATGTTATTCTGATAGTCCATATCATTAAAATACATATTCCTCTTTTTGTTTGTTTTTGGTTTTTAACATCTTCATATATATAATACATATATAATAAATATAATATAATAAGTATAAAATAAATATATAATACATATTGAGCTGGAGAGATGGCTTAATGGTTAAAGCACTTGTTTATGAAGCCTAAGAATTCATGTTTGAATCTCCAGGTCCCAAATAGCCAGATGCAAGAGGCAAGCACACAATGTTGCACATGCACTACAAGGGGGAGCATATGTCTGGAGTTTGTTCACAGTGGCTGAAGGCCCTGGCATGTCCATATTCTCTCTCTCTCTCTCTACCAAAATAAAATTTTAAAACTTAAAAATACATATTGATCATATGTACCTCACCACCCCATCCCCCTTTGTCCCACTGTTCTCCTTCTCATCACACAGCAATGGCTATGTCATGGAAGATAATAACACTCCCTCCACACCTCTGTAACCTTTACCTGTCATTAGCTCATTAGGGAAGGAAGTGGCCACCCAAGCCTCTCCCCTAAATATAACAGCATATATTGTTGACTAGTCCCATCATGTGCCAGTCTCATGTAGGAAACCACATCTGATATGAGTTCATGAGTGCAATGGCCTTGTCATGTCCAGATGCCAAAGTTGCACAGTGCTTTTCCCCATCCACCAGCACTCACATTCGCTTGATCTCAACTTCCACCATGTTTCCTGACCTCTGAACTCTGGAGGGAATGAAAATACACATTTCTACAATGTCTCCATTTTGATATAAATAGAATATTGTCCTCCATATGTAAGAAGAAAATGATCACTGATTTTTTTTATTTCTTTTTTATACTCTAAACCTATATGTACAGAATGCAACCTATTTTTAAATACTCTTTTCTAAGGACTACCATGCAGAATTTTCTGGAAAAAAAATGGTCAAGGTTACAAATTGCTAGTGTTGATGTTTATATAGATATATTTTTATATAATAGCTTTAGCTTCAGGTAAATAATCATCATTGTGTAATTCATAACATCTTTAAAGAATTTTTTGTCTCTAAAATGACATTTCATATAATTTAATAGCATCTCCTAAAAGCAATCCCATGGTGAATTACTAAAAATTATGAGGATAAAAGAAATGATTAGGGACAATTCTATCAGAGGATTGCTATATCCAACTGCATACATTCTTTTCCTGAAGTTAATATAAACATAATTCCTGTTGCAAAATTAAATATGAGTCATTGATTTCCACACCTTTACTGGTCCACTGCTAATGAGTGGAATATTCTTTTTTAAGTTGAATATTCTTTGTAGAATTTTTTTTTTTTTCTCATCTTTTGACTCTTCTGTGATGCTCATTACCCAAATTGGCATTACAAGTCCAGAATTCTCTGGCTGCATATTATCTTTGCTTCCTATTTTTTTACTCTTGGGAACTTCGTAGTGCAGACAAGCTGGAATGCTTTATATTTTGAATATGCTTCTCATCTCTACTGCTTTAAATAGGATTTTCCACCATCTGGATTGCTCTTTCTTCATTCCTAAATACTGAAAGCTTTTTCCCTACATAGTCTACTCTCTTTGACCCTACCCAGCCCACTTTCCACCAACAGGGCAGAAGAAAAAGAGAAAGACTAGAATAAATAAGAGAGAGATGAGAAGGCCCTGTCTTGGGTTTAGTGGTTTACCTATATGAATTCAGACAATATTGTATCATATAGCACTGCTTTATTTGTACTTTTTATTTCAATATATTTGCATCAGTCTGCTGGATTGTTCTTTAACAATATTCAACTAGCAACACAGTTGCTAACTCCCCCATAACCTTTTCAAAGTCTTGCCTGTCACTCCTCAAATTTGTAGCCTTCACCCTTATAACTCTACTAGAATTTTTAATAATGCAGTATAATACCTTCTATTTTTTGAACATTGTAAGAATTATGTTAAGAAATAAATTGTCAGGACTGGAGACATGGCTTAGTGGTTAAGACACTTGCCTGTGAAGCCAAAGGACCCAGGTTCAATTCCCCAGGACCCACGTAAGCCAGAAGCACAAGGTTCCCTTTCTTTCTTTCTCTTTCTTTCTTTCTCTCTCTCCTTCTCTCTAATAAAAGAAATAAAATCAAGAAATAATTGTCAGTAGTCGAGCAAAGATCATATGGTATAGATATGACCAGCACCATCACTGTACACAAGAAATAACTAAGGTCCAGATGGTGCTCTGTCTTCCTGACTGGATGCAATGTGACTAGCCAGCATTCCTTTTCTGCTGCCCTGCCTGCTCTGCCATGATGGACCAGCATTGACCTCAAGGAGGAGGAAACAATGCAGAAACCAGCCAAGGTGAGAATACAGGAAACTCCTGATGAGAACCAACTATGGGGCCAGTGAGCTTTCATATCCTGTCTCTCCACCCCCAGCTCTCTCCCAGGCAGTTGCAAGACTTGTTTAAGGTCACTCTGCTGGCTAGAACATGTTTGTCTGACTGAAAATCCCATGCTCTGGAAGAGCACATTTGTATTTAGAACCCCAAACATGCAGCGCATGGGAGCATTTCTGCAGCTGGTCAGGAAACAGTGGGCTCAGGGTCCAGCACTTTCACTAGCTTCCAAAATCCCGGATGGAGCCCAGCTGATGCTAAGGCGAGACAACAGTGTACCACCTGCCCTTCATGTATTCAAACCGTATTTTGTGAAAAGAGATTGAATTGATTTTTTTGTACTTTGCTTTGATTTTTATTATACTGGTTTAATCTAAGTATGAAAGAGTGAATCTTTGGGGGGGGATGGAGATAAATGTACATTTGTCTCAATTTAATATTCATCTGTTTTCTAAAAATGTTAATAAATTTAAGAATACTAAAGGCATGTTTTCCAAATAACTTCAATATATGGATACTTTCCTATTATCAGAATAGTGTTTTCCTTGCCTTCTTACATTTTCAGGAATTCTATTGGGGAAAGAAATAAGAATACATCAAAGATGATAGCAAGTCTGCCCTCAGTCCAAATTACGGCAGGTTCTTTCAGAAACACCACAAGGAATTATAGCAGCACTTGACTAGATGTTCCAAAGTTATTCAAAAATACTGAGAAACTGGGCAGGAGTCTTAGGGATCACCTCAAAATAGGGCATCCATTTACTCCTGAGAGAGAAGGTGTAAAGTGTGGGATTAGAAAAGCTGAGGGTTTTAAATAAAAGTGACAAATCCTACGAGTGCAGTTGTGAACCTGCCCTCTATTTCTTCACCATGAGAATTCACGTTGCATTATTGCTTTGTCTTCAAGGGTACCTGAGTAGGAGCCATCTTGTTCCATAGTGAATCCATGTCAGGACTAACCTGGTCATTGCACCCTGAAGTAAAAGGTTAGTATGAGCTACCCAGAATACTTCAAGAGCTACCCTGGGCTCACTGTAACTGGAGAGGTTGAGGTCTAGAACCTTCACACCTCAGTGTGCAGAGCACCAGGCAAGGAGCTGAGCAGCAGAGGCGGTTCACACCACTGGAATGATATCAGCAGCAACAGGACCACAGATGCATTTCAGCACAGCCATGGTCAAAGCTCACCATTGGAACCTATCTGAATAGATCAAGTTGTTGTTGTTGTTGTTGTTTTGTTTTGTTTTGTTTTGTTTTTCGAGGTAGGGTTTCACTTTAGCCCAGGCTGACCTGGAATTCACTCTGTATTCGCAGGGTGGCCTCAAATTCATGGCGATCCTCCTACCTCTGCCTCCCGAGTGCTGGGATGAAAGGAGTGCGCCACCACGCCCAGCCTGAACCGATCAAGTTTTATTGATGTAAACCATTTGTCTCCATTCATTTTGTTGGTTTTAGTTCTTAGAACTCCAAATAAATTGTTACATAAATATAATATGAGAAAACATGTGCCTCAAAATTGCCCTAGGAACTCACTTTCTCTCTCTCTCTCTCTCTCTCTCTCTCTCTCCTTCCTTCCCTCCCTCCTCTCTTTTTCTTTCTCTCTTTGCAAATAAATAATTTTTTTGAGGTAGAGTCTCACTGTAGCTTAGGCTGAACTGGAATACACTCTGTAGTCCCAAGGTGGCCTCAAACTCACAACAGTCCTCCTACCTCTGCCTCCCGAGTGCTGTGATTAAACATGTGCACCACCATGCCCAGCAATAAATATATTTTTAAAAAGATTTTCATCTGTTTCAATGATGCCCATATATCCATAAATTCTCATGAAAAGACAAGGAGGATCTTTAGGTAGAGAGTATGAAATCAAAGTTAAAATAGAAGCTTTCTCATTTATTAAGTGAAATGTCAAAAAATGCATTATATTAATACATACTTTTGTTTATCATAACTAATATTTATTGCATTTTACCTGCAATGAATGATTCTATTTTCCATGTTAATTAATTAACAATCATTGAAACCTGAATTTTGCCTAAAATAGAATTTTATATTATTTCAAAACTTACTTCCTGAATTAATTTAGAAGGGAGCTCCATTTGACAGTGAGCACCTTGTAGGCAGAGACCAGATTCCTGGTATTTCCCCCTCATGTCTCACAGCACCTACATGTAACAGCATTTAAGTTATTGCTGGACAAAGAATGGATAGAGTTGCAAAAGAAATAGAAGGTGATTTGCTGTATCAAAAAAAATAAACTTCAGCCGGGCGTGGTGGCGCACGCCTTTAATCCCAGCACTCGGGAGGCAGAGGTAGGAGGATCGCCGAGAGTTTGAGGCCACCCTGAGACTATGTAGTTAATTCCAGGTCAGCCTGGACCAGAGTGAGACCCTACCTCGAAAAACCAAAAAATAAAATAAAAAATTAAAAATAAATAAATAAATAAATAAATAAACTTCAGGAAAGAGAATGCCTGTTGTTGAAATAAACAGACATATCTGACATGATCTGGAGCCCATTCATAATTGCCCATTGAGGGAACATTCTTGAACCATAGAGAAGGAAAATGAGTGTTTCTTTCCATACCACAAGTGGAAAGCTGTGCCCAAACTCAGCTTCCCAAAGCACCAGGGTCTCCCTCTCCCAGGATCAGAGGCCATAAGATCCCACGCACTCAAAAATCTCCTGGTAGTAAGCAGCTGGCATACCCAGATAACTTATCAGCAGCTGGTACCCCAAATCTAGACAGCCTGGTGCCACACCATCAAACATCATCCCACAGATGAGTTAGTTCTCAGAATTGCACTATAAGTAAGAGCCACTGAAGTGAGGGTGAGGCTGGTCCACGGGAATGCACACCCACACAACTGTGTCCCTGCTCTGCCCTATCTTGTGCCTGACTCTCAACAGCATGATGGAAGAACAGGGAAGGACAGGATAACTCATGTTTTCCCTTCTCTATGCAGTTTCCCTCCACCAGTAAACCCTATTGCCCAACTTACTTCGTGACACAATATGGAATAATCCAAGTCCTGGGGCATGGCAGGTGGAAACCTAAATGGATGGATTTAGCCTGAGAGATAGTATAAATCTATCGACTATGTGACAGTTCAGTCAGTTAACATTTATTGAGCATTTACTGCATACAAAGCTCTGGGTTGACAATGTTCTAAATACAGACATCAACAATTTATCATGTATTTTACTTGGTAATTTACAATATGCTTGTAGTAACATTTTGAGACTCAATTTTAGGCATAAGAAATGCATTATGGGGGCTGGAGAAATGGTTTAGCCATTAAGGCGCTGATCTATGAAAGCTAAGGAACCAGGTTCAATTCCTCAGAACCCACGTAAGCCAGTTTCACAAGGTGACACATGCTTCTGGAGTTTGTTTGTGCCTGGAGGCCCTGGAACACCCTCTCTCTCTCTCTCTTTCTCTCTCTCTTTCTCTCTCTCTCTCTTCCCCCTCTCAAATAAATAATAACAATAAACTTAAAAAATACTTTCAATAAAGAAATGCACCATGGGAAGTGAGAGAAAGCAGGGAGCTGCTGAGTCTGAGTAACTGAAGAAGGCTTTGTCAAGGAAATGCATATGAATTAAATATTGAATAACAAGAGAAAAACTTCAACCAAGTAAGGGCATTCACACAGTTACAAATGGTCTGATAGAACAGAAGTTGTCAGAAGGTCTGTGTGATTATAGACATCAGTGTCTGGAATAATATCAGAAGGCTGAAAGCCTCCATTGAGGTTAGAATCATTTGTGAGCTGGTATGTGTGTATATAGATATGTACACAGTCAGACATTGCTTAACAAAGGGAATCCTTTAAGAAAGGTGTCATTAGTAATTTCATCACTATGTGAATATTATAGAGTGTACTTGCACAAACCTAGATGTAATAGATCAGTCAGTGACATGGCCACTGTAAACAAAGAATATATAAGGTTGCCGCCAGTATCGCACAGCACACTACTTTACAACAGAGGATTTTATAATAGCAATAATTACACTCTGTAACCATCATTAAAAGTATGTTACAATAAAAATGAGTCAACAAAAATCATGATTATTATCAAGTATTTTGTATCAAACATGATTGCATGTGCAATGCTTTTATATAACTGGCAGCCACAGTCATCAACACATGAGTAATGCTAGACATATCTGTGATCACTCCAGCTCTAGGTGATAGGAACTTTTGTCATCTTATGTAAGCTCCATTATAATCTTATGGAATTACTGTCACATATGTGTCTCATCTTTGACAGAAAAATTGTTATGTGGTAAATGACCATGTAAGAATCATGCTTCATTTTTAACATTGATAATATTTTGGTACTTTCTTGGGAAATACAGAAACAAGAGTAAATTCACAGCCCCATCTCAAATAGATTGTTAAGTATAGATTAATATAATGATAATCATGACTATCATATGAATGTTTATTACTAATTGTTCTACTGAATCCTAAACAAGGAAGCATTTCCTTGGAAGGGACAATGTCAATGTGAATCATTTCTTGAGTTAAACTCTGCAGTTATTCCTTTTTCAATAATGGGGATTGAACTCAGAGCCCCACACATGCTAGTCAAGAATTCTGCCACTAAAGTATAACCCCAGCCTTTAAATTCTTGAACTGTAACCGATGGAAATTTAAATTGGTGTAAAATTTCCAAAGAGCAACTTAATATGCAAAAAGCATAAACTTGTTCTTAGTTCTGACCCAGGAGTTCTAAATCCAGAAGTGCATCCAAAAACAACTAATTAAAAAATTACCCAAAAATATAATCACAAGGTGGTTCTTTACCAGCTACCTGTCCTTTTTTTAAATTTCTCTCTCTCTCTCTCTTTGAGACAAGGTCTCATTATACAGCTAGACTGGCCTCAAACTCACCTATACTGGCCTCAAACTCACAATCCTCCTGCATCAGCCTCCCAAGTGCTGGGAACACAGGCGTAAGCCACCACACCCAGTTTTACACAGCTATGAAGAAAACCAGATTGAAAACAACTAAATATAAAACATTAGAAAGGGTCTGGAGAGATGGCTTAGTGGTTAGGGCATTTGCCTGCAAAGCCAAAGGATCCCAGTTCGATTCTCCAGGACCCACATAAGCCAGGTGCACAAGGGGGTGCATGCATCTGGAGTTTGTTTGCAGTGGCTGGAGGCCCTGGCTCACCCATTCTCTCTCTGTCTCTCTCTCTTTCCCTCTCTCTCTCTCTCTCTCTCTCTTGGTGCCTCTTTCTCTCAAATAAACAAATAAAATATTAAAATATTTTTTAAAACATTGGAATGTGGTTGACAAAATAGCATTATACAGCCCTGCAACTGAGTATTGTGCCTTTACGTGATTATGGGGGTTTGTTTACTTCTTTGGTTTTGGGTGTGTGTATAGTATGTATGGTATGTGCATGTGGTATATGCATGTGTGTGTGAATATAGAAGTGCCCTGATCACGTATGAATCCTCCCCTACCACCTTCCTGCCCTATTCCCTGAGACAAAGTGTCTCATTGAACATTAAGCTCACTGTGCTTTGTCAAGACTGGCTGACCAGTGAGCCCCACTGATCATCCTGTTTCCAGAACCCCTAGCCCGACTCTGAGGTTACAGGCATGCGTGCTCATGTCAGCTTTTTACATGGGTGCTGGGGACTGGACCCAGGACCTCCTGCTTGCACAGCAAGCACTCTTACCCACTGAGCCATCTCCTCAGCCAGCCTTGAAATTTTATACTATATTTTTTTAAAAAATGATTAATGACATAGGCAAAAAATTACTAATATGAAGATACAAAACTGAGCATATATTATGGCCCCAAGTATAAAATAGAGAAAAGAGGATGAAAACAAAAAGAAAGGGAAAACAAAGAAATTGTGTGTGTGTGTGTGTGTGTGTGTGTGTGTGTGTGTGTGTGTACATGTTAGGAACAAAATATAAAAATATATTCATTTTAATTTTTTAAGATCTTATTTTTATTTATTTATTTATTAGAGAGACAAAGACCGAGAGATTGAGAATGGGCACGCCCGGGCCTCTAGCCACTGCAGACTAACTCCAGATGCATGTGCCACCATGTGCATCTGGCTTCATTTTAATTTTTGCATATGTTGCATAAGGACAAACAGTGCCAGCTAAAGTTTCTTTATGGAAGGAAAGTAGTGTGAGTTTATCAAGGAAGGAGTTTAGTAATACTTGATAGACTAGTTGTTGCAGTTATTTCCTTGTCGCTGGGACAAAACACTCAACCAGAAGCAGCTTATGAAAGGCAAAGTTTGATTTCAGCTCACAGTTTTGAGAGGAAGTTTATCACAGTGGCAAAAGCATTACAGGCCTGAGCAGGAAGCCAGAGTCATAGCTCTACAGGATCAGGAAGGAAGTAGTCCAAGTGAGCTAGCTCGCTAACACCCACCACGGCTGGGCTAATAAACCCCAAGGTCAGCCAGGCGTGGTGGTGCACGCCTTTAATCCCAGCACTCAGGAGGCAGAGGTAGGAGGATTGCTGGGAGTTCAAGGCTACCCTGAGACTACATAGTGTATTCCAGGTCAGCCTGAGCTAGAGCAACACCCTATCTCAAATTAAAAAAAAAAAAAGGGTCTGCCCTCAGTGACACACCTCCTCCAGCAAGGCTCCACCTTCCAAAGGCCCATCAACTAGCTTAATCATAAACACTTGATAAGGGGGACATTTTACATTCAAACCACCACACCAGTCTTATCTTTATTTGGAGTATAGGGGAGGCAAGGCTAATGATAGAAACATGAAAGTTTTCTACACAAAAGTCTCCCCAAACACGCCCAGAGGGGGTGCTGGAGAAGATAGCTCAGTCCATAAAATACTTGCCTGGAGTAATGGTTTATCTCTGGTTGTCAACTTGACAGGACTTGGAAAACAAATTTCTTGACTTGTCTGCTAGGAATGTTCTAGATTTGATTAACTGAGGTGGAAAGACCCAACCTACCTGTGGGCAGTGCAGTTTCATGGGCTATGGTCCTGAACTGTAAGACATAGTCCAGTAACCATCACAGGACTGACTTCATCTGGTGAGTTAGAAATTGCATGCAAAGCTTTTAAATAGCTTATTTAATTACCAAAGTAATAAATTCTTTTTGAAAAAAAGGAGAAATCTGGCTGAGTACCAGCATTCACTCTCTCTACTTCCTTCCTGCTCATGTGCTCTTGTCATGATAGACTTCCGCTCAGAACTATATGCTGAAAATAACCCGTTTCCTGTCTGAAGGTGTTCGGATTACTTTGTCCTGGCATTGATAAAGTAAGCGATGCACTTTGCAAGCATCAGGACCTGAGTTTGATTCCCACAACCCACATAAACCCACCAAGGCATAGAAATGGGCACTGGTAATCCCAGTGCTGAGAAGGCAGAAACTGGTGGGTCCCTGGGGCCCACTGGACAGCCAGACTAGTTTACTTGGCGAGCTCCAGATTCAGTGGACAGACTGTCAAAAAAAAAAAAAAAAAAAAAAAGTGGACAATCCGGGCGTGGTGGAGCATGCCTTTAATCGCAGCACTCGGAAGGCAGAGATATGAGGATCGCCGAGAGTTCAAGGCCACCCTGAGACTACATAGTGAGTTCCAGGTCAGTCTGAGCTAGAGTGAAACCCTACCTCAAAAAAAAAAAAAAAAAAACAAGTGAACAGCACCTGAGAAGTAACATGTGAGTTTGTTCTCTGTTTTCCATGTGTACAAACACACATGTGCATACACACCAAATACACACACACACACAAAGTCACACATATACAAAGAGAAATACAGATGTCTTTGGAACTCTATCATTATCAAGTATCTCTTGGAGTATTTTTCCATATTATGAGGACTCCCTTTTCTCTAGGGAAAACCATCACTTGCCCTTCTGCTCACTCACATATGTACATCAGGAAAGGATCCATGTCCCAAGCATAGTTAACTGGTCCAGCAGTGGATGCCACATACAGAAAGAGGTTGTCCAAGTTCCAGTCTCACATTGGGAAGTGAACTGAGTTTTATTCTGTCAGCACTGCATTTAAATGGAGGATTTTGGAAAAATAGAGTATGAAATGAGATAATTGCAGAAAGAATAGAAACGAGTGAGAGAGAAAAACAAAACAGAGAGAACTGGGTTGGCTTCCTTCGTGATTAGTTTACAGTTCCTTAAAACAAAGATTCTCTTGGATTCCTGAGGCTTTCTAGCATTCTTTCAACATGCTGCATTTTTTTTCTTTTGCTTAAGTGTCTTTTCTTTTACAAGTACAATAAACATAAGATATTACTTTTCATATATTCATAAAAAGAATTTATTACCCTTATAATTAAATAAGCTATTTTAAATTTTAGCATGCAATTTCTAACTCACCAGATGAATTCAATCTTGTGATGGTTACTGGAGTATGTCTTACTCATGTGTGCAGCTTTTCTCAAAAGAAAAACCTGGAAATAAACAAATCTGAATTATTCAACTGCCACTAATGATTTATAATCGTGGGCAGGTCATGTATCCCAGCAAATCTCAATCTGATTGGTAAAATGGTAATACAAATGCTAGCTAAACTAGCAGTTATGTGAGTCTAAATGATGTTTGTATATAAAATATAGTGTTATACATAATAAGCCCTCCAGAGTTAGCTTCTATATTATGATCATGAAGAGGCAGTGAATCCCCAGCCTCAGCCTGAAAGTAGAAAGAAAGGTGTCAATGGACAGAGGAGATATAAGGAAGTGATGTGGTCATTTGAATTGGCTGTCCCCCCAAAATTCATGTGTTTAGAATGCTTGGTCCCAAGCTGGTGGCAATTGCAGAGGTGAAGCCTTGCTGCAAGAGGAATGGGCTTTGGGTTGTTATTGCCCAGCTTCCCCCTGGCCAGAGCTCAGATCCCACCTTTGCTGCTCTCTGCCAGCAGCTATGGCAAGAAGTGGTGCCCAGCCTCTGCTCTGCCATCCTTTCCCTGCCATGCTGAAATTCCCCATCCAAACTGTAAGCCAAGTAAATCCTTTCCTCCATCAGCTGCTCTGGGTCTGCTGCTTTTTCTCAGCAACAGGAATGTAACTATGACAGTGATACAAGGAGGGGATCACACCCAGGACATGACGATGGCCCCTGGAAATTAAAAATGGAAAAAAAAAAAAAGTGGATTTCCCCTTCTGGTCTCCAGGAGGCAGCCCTGCAGACACCTTGGTTTTGACCCAGTAGAACTTACTTCATTCTTTCTAACATCTAGAACTGTAAGATAATAAATTTATGTTCTCTTTGGCGCTAAGTTTGTGACAATTTCTTACAAAAGTCTAGTGTACCTCCTCCACCTCCTCCCTCCACAGCACACACCACCATTTGTCCCTCCAAATTAGCTCCTAACAAATGTTTGTGGGAAATGAGTCAGGCATTTGGGCTACTGCTGCTGAATCAAACCAAGCCTTCAAATATCCCCAATGTAATCTGAGCCTTGGGGCTTCCTGTAGGATAACTGGTCATTTTCTTCTGAGAGTTCTTTCTTGTCTCATCAGATGGGGAAGAATGGAAGATAGTAATTAATGGCTTGAAGATATTTACAGTATCCAATAAAATTACTAAGTGGTGCAAAAAATATTTAATTAGTTTTCAGTTGTAATTTGTTGGGTTATCACTTTCTCATGTGTCTGGTGGAAATTTGCAAGCAAGCACCTTTAGCCACTGAGCCAGTGTTGGATTTTGGGAGAGTAAGGTGCTTTTCAAATAGAGAAAATAAATAATAATGATAAACTGCAATTTAAAAGATATTTTTAAAAGGTAAAATAATTTGGCTTAAAATCTTCACATAATACAGAAAAACAAATTTTGGTACAGGCCCTTTCACACTTTCTTTAAATAATGATGAGAGGTAGTACAGAAAAGGAAATTGTGTCCTCTTAAACCCCATCTCAGAGCTTTCCAGGTCTCTCTTTTCAAGAAGAAAATAGTCTATGTCTTCTCCTATGCCTTTGCCCTTTATAACCCCTTGTATATTTTCTCCTGCATTGCTAGCCACAGTGCAGTAGGCTCTGGTATTTTACCTTGATTTTTCTCCCTCTTCCATGGCAATTTTGAAAGCTACTACTTCCCTTTTCATCTCTCTTTTACCAGGAAGGAAGTAGAATCATAAAGTATTTGACAAAATATACATTCATTGATTCAGCAAAATGTTGTAAGTACTAACTATATTCCAGGTATAGTAGTATATACGTTATAAGTGTATTTTTGTTCAATCACAAAAATAGTATATACTCATAAAATAAACAATGTGCAAATACAAAATATGCAAGTTCAATTTATAATCGCATTTCCATCTCTGACGGTTGATATATTTACTTCTATACCTTCTTCTCAACATAGGTAATTTACCCAAATGTAATATTTGATAAGTATAATATAAGTTAATGTAGATTAACTCCATTCCTTTAAATAACTGTGTTATATTCTATATATAATGCATACTTAGTAGAAGTATTTTATGTTTAACTTATCTTTTGTATATTTAGTATTCAAATAATATGTTGTAATATCTATGTTAGTAATACATTTAATAGAGTCTATTATACAAGCAAAAAATGTTTGCTTACTGTGGACAGAATCTTAAAATGTTTATAGATTGAGTAAACAATAGACATTTGATCTAAGAAGTCAGTCCATTAAATTAATATGATGCTGATGTACACAGAATGAATAAGGTTCCCTCAGTTCTTGTTTTCCAAGAGGCTCTCATTCCACTAACATGGCCATTTTTTTTTAATTTATTTATTTATTTGCAAGCAGAGATAGAGAGATAGAGGAGAGACAGACAGAGAGAGAATGGGAATGCCAGGGCTTCCAGCCACTGCAAACGAACTCCAGATATATGTGCCCCTTGTACATCTGGCTTATGTGGGTCCTGGGAAATCGAACCGGGGTCCTTTGGCTTCGCAGGCAAATGCCTTAACCACTAAGCCATTTCTCCAGCCCCCTAACATGGCCATTTTTATTAGCATACAAGGCAATTCTTTACAAAGAGAGAACATGAATCATCTCTACTATGACTCTTTTTTTGTTTGTTTCTATCACGTTTTTACTTTGAATATTATTAAGTACTTTTCACTAGTATTTACAGAGTATTTACTACTCTGTGTCCCATGTTTCTAGTAATTTCCTATGTAACCAATATAGTACATATGATCTCATTTTATAACAAAATTTAAACAGTTACTTTTATTGTTTTTAGGTTGTTAGCCCTATGCTATTATAATAGATCAGAACATCCATTGGGCAAGATGTTGATGTTGTGACAAACTCTAAAAATGTCTTGATTATAGTAAGTCCATTTCAACCTGGCCTCTGTGTATTTGGTTTCACCTCTGACCTCAGCTATAACAAAGCACTATGACAGGGATTTGAATTTTCACATACTTAGGCACTTTTCTTTCAGATGATGGCTCATCTTTATCTGCACTGAATTAAAAGGTACAAATGGAGAGCTGACTTGTCCAGAACACTGCTATCAAATCTCAAAGGATGAGTAAGCTAAGAAGATGATACTCCATGCTGGGAAGTCCCCTGAAGCAGACTTGTTGATGCCATGTCAGCAAGACCTGCCCGACCACCTGATTACTTCATTGTTTTCAGATGAAATCACCCCATGACCCAATTATCTCTCTGAGGAGTTTGATGAAGCATTATGAAATAACAAAAGCATGTTTTAATTGCTATTCTTTCTACTTAGGAGACTTTATTTGTTTGTATAGTAAGAGGCATCCGTGTGATTTTGGCTCCAGTATCTCTGTTAACCAAGACCCAGAAAACTAATAAACTATGTTGATTTCTAAGTTGATTTATGTGGGATACCATTACTGTGAAATAATTTCAAACAGGGACTCTACTGGAACTTTCTAGACTGAGATGTTGGCAGACAGACAATGCCATCATAACTGCTGTTCATTGCTATATCCATCTACATATTGACAGCACACTTCCTCAACAGTACTCATATAATAGTAAATAACTTTTAAAGTTTTCATACAACATATCATTCAATAGTTCTATTGTGTGAACACTGCACATATATAAGTAAAACTTAACAACTTAAAGAATACAGAAAACTTTTCCTATATATTATTATATAGTAAAAATCTTTTTATTAATTAATGGTGAATATCTCGCATATACCCTCAAAATGGCTACATAAAAGTATTTTTATCTACACAGTATCCTCGGTATGTGTATATATATATATATATATATATATATATATATATATATATAAAATATAATATTTATTATATCATGTAGAAGTTTAAAACATTCTCTTATAAATCATGAATGTTTTAGTCACATGTGACACAGTTTTTCTATTTTCAGTAAATTCAGTGCATATTCACAATAGTATTGATTAGAATCACTATACACAAATGAGAATTAGTGTTTATTTGTTCATAGAGGCCCTTTTGGGGATTAAGCGAAGCTGAACCTCCCTCAATGGATATGTGCAGTATTGGAATGTGTGGGTTTTTTTAATGCATTATTAAAAATCACTCTGGGGCTGGATAGATGGCTTAGCCATTAAGGTGCTTGCCTGCAAAGTTAAAGGACCCAGTTTGATGCCACAGGACCCACATAAGCCAGATGCACAATGTGGCACTTGCACCTGGGAGTTTGTTTGCAGTGGCTGGAGGTCCTGGTATGCCCATTCTCTCTCTCTCTCGATCTGTCTCTCCCTCTTCCTCTCTCTCTCTCTAAAATAAATAAAAATAAATTTTAAAAATCACTCTGGGGGGGCGGGGCTGGAGAGATGGCTTAGCAGTTAAGGCATTTGCCTACAAAGCCAAAGGATCCCAGTTCGATTCTCCAGGACCCACACAAGCCAAATGCACAAGGGGGCACATCCCCATCTGGAGTTCGTTTGCCGTGGCTGGAGGCTCTGGCATGCCCATTGTCTCTCTCTTTCTTTCTCTCTCTCTCTCTCTCTCTCTCTCTCTCTGCCTCTTTCTTTCTCTCAAATAAACAAATAAAATATATTTAAAAATAAAAAAATCATTCTGAAGTTGTCTCATTTGTAAAGGGAATAAACCTTTCATAATCTACTACCTCCTGACATTAAAGATTTTGTGTAAAGCCTTAGCCTTTGGAATCTTCCATTTACATTTCAACACTGGTTGACATTTAACACTTCTGCAAGCTCATGTGGTGTTTGAGACCTGACTGTCATTCCTCTAGCATTTTACAGCAGATTTTCCTCAGGAATGAAACCCGCTGACCCAACTAACACCACCAAAGGAATATGACCTCATTAAGTCCATGTAGAAGTAATAAACCAGCTCAGTAATCCCTTCCACTATTCTGCTTCCCAGAAATCTTTTGTTCATAATGACTTAGTTTTGGTGGAAGGTCATCTAGAGTTATTTTCCATGGGACTATTTCAAAGAAAACTAGGGTAAATTAAATCTGCTCAAAGAATATGCAAATCCTCCCCTTTGGAATTGGTTGGATTTTAAGGTATTGTTTCCTTGTGATTAATACATAAAACTATTAAGGATTATACTATCACCTCAGAAATTCCTATCTTCCTTCTCTTACTATCTACACATAGCCATGTTTTATTCTGAAATTGCTTTATTTGACCATTTCCCACCTTCATCCCAAATGACCACAATTGTGCCACAGTTCCTATGTTCAGTTCAGTCTTGATTTTCCTTTTCCTGTTTTGTGCACATTTTGTTTTGCTTCTTGTATCCTTAAAACCTAGCTTACCTCCTTTTAGATCCATAAATGACACTCCAATTCAGGTTGTACTGTCCCATCATCTTCCACAAAATAACCATCTCAAAATCCTTAGCCCATTTAGTCTGAAAATGATACATAGTCAAAATAATTAATGTAGACTGTCTTTAACATGCATAACGATCTCATACATGCTTTGTATTCCTTTTTCATGCTATGTGAATGGTTAGGTAGATGACTGGTGTACCGATCACAGACATGAGTATGTGGATAGATCCATCTATGAATGTAGGTAAAATTTTCTGTTCTTGAAACAGTCATTTCTCAGCTATATTTGCTAGGTTTTCATTGTTATTCCATGCATTTGGACCACCTTTCCTGCCAGGTAAAATTTTTTGTGTATAACTCTAAGATTATAGTTATGATGCAGATATAATTTTTAAAGAGACAACTCCCTAGTGAAACATCTGCTGTTAGCCATTGAAAGGGAAAAGTTGGTGAAGCTATCTTCCCAAGACTCCAGTCTCATTTGTTTCTATATACACATACTCCTAGTTCCTGAGCCAGGAGGAAGTACCTCGGAGCCCTGGACGTGGACATTCCCCTTTTCCAGTTATCCAAGTGCTACACAGAGAGAAGCTACAACTATTACAAATATAGTAAATATGTTTTCCAGCAAAACACAAACCATTTCCTGCTGGCTCTAAAGAGATCTTACTTTCTCTATAACTCAAGGCAGATGTCACTCATAACTGTCTCCTCATTTAACTCCAAACGGCATGATACTGTCAACCAGGCTAATAATTTCCAATGCTTTGGTTACTTTGCTAGCCATTATCCTTCACAAAGTCATTTCTTTCAAGGACAAATGTGAAATGTGAGCTGGTACCATAATAAAGTTTTTAATTATTCTATTTTTCAACTCCTGTATGTGAGGGCAAAAGTTAACATATTTCAGGTTTTTCTCATTTTATTTCCTCTCCAAAGTTGTAAAATAATAAACAATTCATAAGAAAATTGGTAAAGAATATGGCAAGGAGGGGCTGGAGGGATAGCTTAGCAGTTAACACGTTTGCCTGCAAAGCCAAAGGACCTAGGCTTGATTCCCCAGGACCCACATTAGCTAGCTGCACAAAGTGGCACGGCACACGCAGTTGGAGTTAGTTTTCAGTGGCTGGAGGCCCTGGTGAGCCCATTCTCTCTCTCTCTCTCTCTCTCTCTCTCTCTTTCTCTCTCTCTGTCTCTCTTTCTCTGTCAAATAAATAAATAAAATATTTTTTTCAAAAAAAGAATATGGCAAGGATATGATTACAGCATATAGGTATATTAAAAGCTTATTTAAGGGCTGCAGAGATTGTTCAGTGGTTAAGGCACTTGCCTGCCAAGCCTAACAACCAGAATTCGACTCACCAGTAACCACATAAGCCAGATAGATGCACAAACATGAGACTAGACTATGTTTACAGTGGCTGGAGGCTGTGGAGCACCCATAGTCTAAAAATCACTCTGGGGGGGGCGGGGCTGGAGAGATGGCTTAGCAGTTAAGGCATTTGCCTACAAAGCCAAAGGATCCCAGTTCGATTCTCCAGGACCCACACAAGCCAAATGCACAAGGGGGCACATCCCCATCTGGAGTTCGTTTGCCGTGGCTGGAGGCTCTGGCATGCCCATTGTCTCTCTCTTTCTTTCTTTCTCTCTCTCTCTCTCTCTCTCTCTCTGCCTCTTTCTTTCTCTCAAATAAACAAATAAAATATATTTAAAAATAAAAAAATCATTCTGAAGTTGTCTCATTTGTAAAGGGAATAAACCTTTCATAATCTACTACCTCCTGACATTAAAGATTTTGTGTAAAGCCTTAGCCTTTGGAATCTTCCATTTACATTTCAACACTGGTTGACATTTAACACTTCTGCAAGCTCATGTGGTGTTTGAGACCTGACTGTCATTCCTCTAGCATTTTACAGCAGATTTTCCTCAGGAATGAAACCCGCTGACCCAACTAACACCACCAAAGGAATATGACCTCATTAAGTCCATGTAGAAGTAATAAACCAGCTCAGTAATCCCTTCCACTATTCTGCTTCCCAGAAATCTTTTGTTCATAATGACTTAGTTTTGGTGGAAGGTCATCTAGAGTTATTTTCCATGGGACTATTTCAAAGAAAACTAGGGTAAATTAAATCTGCTCAAAGAATATGCAAATCCTCCCCTTTGGAATTGGTTGGATTTTAAGGTATTGTTTCCTTGTGATTAATACATAAAACTATTAAGGATTATACTATCACCTCAGAAATTCCTATCTTCCTTCTCTTACTATCTACACATAGCCATGTTTTATTCTGAAATTGCTTTATTTGACCATTTCCCACCTTCATCCCAAATGACCACAATTGTGCCACAGTTCCTATGTTCAGTTCAGTCTTGATTTTCCTTTTCCTGTTTTGTGCACATTTTGTTTTGCTTGCTTCTTGTATCCTTAAAACCTAGCTTACCTCCTTTTAGATCCATAAATGACACTCCAATTCAGGTTGTACTGTCCCATCATCTTCCACAAAATAACCATCTCAAAATCCTTAGCCCATTTAGTCTGAAAATGATACATAGTCAAAATAATTAATGTAGACTGTCTTTAACATGCATAACGATCTCATACATGCTTTGTATTCCTTTTTCATGCTATGTGAATGGTTAGGTAGATGACTGGTGTACCGATCACAGACATGAGTATGTGGATAGATCCATCTATGAATGTAGGTAAAATTTTCTGTTCTTGAAACAGTCATTTCTCAGCTATATTTGCTAGGTTTTCATTGTTATTCCATGCATTTGGACCACCTTTCCTGCCAGGTAAAATTTTTTGTGTATAACTCCAAGATTATAGTTATGATGCAGATATAATTTTTAAAGAGACAACTCCCTAGTGAAACATCTGCTGTTAGCCATTGAAAGGGAAAAGTTGGTGAAGCTATCTTCCCAAGACTCCAGTCTCATTTGTTTCTATATACACATACTCCTAGATCCTGAGCCAGGAGGAAGTACCTCGCAGCCCTGGACGTGGACATTCCCCTTTTCCAGTCATCCAAGTGCTACACAGAGAGAAGCTACAACTATTACAAATATAGTAAATATGTTTTCCAGCAAAACACAAACCATTTCCTGCTGGCTCTAAATAGATCTTACTTTCTCTATAACTCAAGGCAGATGTCACTCATAACTGTCTCCTCATTAAACTCCAAACGGCATGATACTGTCAACCAGGCTAATAATTTCCAATGCTTTGGTTACTTTGCTAGCCATTATCCTTCACAAAGTCATTTCTTTCAAGGACAAATGTGAAATGTGAGCTGGTACCATAATAAAGTTTTTAATTATTCTATTTTTCAACTCCTGTATGTGAGGGCAAAAGTTAACATATTTCAGGTTTTTCTCATTTTATTTCCTCTCCAAAGTTGTAAAATAATAAACAATTCATAAGAAAATTGGTAAAGAATATGGCAAGGAGGGGCTGGAGGGATAGCTTAGCAGTTAAGACATTTGCCTGCAAAGCCAAAGGACCTAGGCTTGATTCCCCAGGACCCACATTAGCTAGCTGCACAAGGTGGCACGGCACACGCAGTTGGAGTTCGTTTTCAGTGGCTGGAGGCCCTGGTGAGCCCATTCTCTCTCTCTCTCTCTCTCTCTCTCTCTCTCTCTCTCTTTCTCTCTCTCTGTCTCTCTTTCTCTGTCAAATAAATAAATAAAATATTTTTTTCGAAAAAAGAATATGGCAAGGATATGATTACAGCATATAGGTATATTAAAAGCTTATTTAAGGGCTGCAGAGATTGTTCAGTGGTTAAGGCACTTGCCTGCCAAGCCTAACAACCAGAATTCGACTCACCAGTAACCACATAAGCCAGATAGATACACAAACATGAGACTAGACTATGTTTACAGTGGCTGGAGGCTGTGGAGCACCCATAGTCTCTCCTCTCTCTCTCTCTGTCTCTCTCTTTCTCTGTCTGTACCTCTCTGCTTGAAAAAAAAGCTTATTTAAGGCAGGCATGGTGGCACATGCCTTTAATCCCAGCACTCAGGAGGCAGAGGTAGGAGGATCATAGAGAATTCCAGGTCAGCCTAGACTAGAGTGAAACCCTACCTCAAAAAAAAAAATAAAATAAAATAAAATAAAATTTTTAAAAAGATTATTTAATTTTTAAAACCAACTTAGATTTGACTGGTGTTGTAATATTGTCAGTCATCTGTACATCAGACACACGGTGTTTTTCTTACCTTAAAGACTGTCAGTTATTGCATAGAGGATGGTTTTGCACCCCTAAGAATTGCTTGGCAATGTCTAAAAACAGTTGTTGGTTGTCCCAACAGAGAAGTGCTTCTCTACTAGGTAGAGGACAAGAGGACAGGACTGTAGTGACCATTCTACTACGTACAACACAGATTTCCTATTGGGCACCTTTAAGTCATCTGCAGCCCTAATTCTCTCTGTTACATGAAGGGTCTCTCTGATGAAGCATCATTCTTACCCTACAGTTGTTTGCTAGAACTGGGAAATAAGTCAAAACCAGGTACACAAAATGAGCTCAGTCTCCAAGATCAAGATACCACCAAATGTGGGCTAGAAGAGAGCCAACGCATATAAAATTCCCTCCAAAACATATATGGTCATCCCTTCTATCTAGTACTAACTTCTCTCTCCATTGGAGAATTTGCTTATCTTTTTTCAGATGGACAACGAACCTGAAAGGAGGATCAGCTAATCACACCTCACCAGGGCCCCAGCTGAAACCATAGAACAACGCAGGGGAAGGGCAAGAGTTCAGCATTCATGGCGATCACGACACCAGAAAAAGGCTGAAGAGATCAACACAGAGAACATCCAACTCCTACTAAGCCAGATATCCAGAGACACAGAGGCTCCCAAAACCTCACCACTGAAGCAGAACTAAACTGACCCCAATGTGGCTCAGGGAAACTCATGGAAGAGGGGGCGGAAAGATTGTTAGAGTCACAAGTTGGGGCATTATGCACAGAGACTGGGGCCTACCCCCCAGAACTCTTGACGACCCCCACAATGCATGACCCACATTCCCCATTGATGAGGGTCCCTTTGGAAGAGGGAGGACAGGGAGGAGGATAATGGAACCAATACTATGAATGTAAAATCAGAATAATAGAAATAAATAAATAAAAAGAACTTGGTTAAAACTCATGGGTGTATACATTAAAAACTCCACTCTTTACTATTGAGATGCATGCTCAACCATGTTTGTTGCTGCTCTATTCCCAAAAGCTAGGAACTGGAATCAGCCCAGATACCCATCAACTGATGAATGGATAATGAAGATGTGATACATATACACATATACACAGTGGAATTCTACTCAGGACAAGGAAAAAGAAAATAATGACATTTTCAGGAAAGTGGATAAAATTGGAAAAAAATCATTCTAAGTGAGGGCAGGCAGTCACAGAAAAACAAACACTACATGTACTCTCTCAGCTGCAGTTCCCATCTGGGATCAAGTGAAGATGAGTGCAAACGGTAATAAGCGCCAAGAATGTGGACATCAATCAAGAAGGAGACCAGTAGAGAGAAGAGACAGGGAGAGAGGAGGGGGGTAATTGCCTCACAGATTAGGAGAGGCATAGAATATTGGGGGTGGGAAGGGCTTGGAGAGGTAGGGAGGGTGGGGAGGAAATCATACAAAAGTTAAGACAAACCACTTTAAATCAGTTCCATAGAAACCCTCATTCTGGACTGGAGAGATTGCTTAGTGGTTAAGGCACTAGGCACTGCAAAGCCAAAGGACCCAGGTTCAATTCCCTGGGACCCATGTAAGCCAGATGCACAAGGTGGCACATGCATCTGGAGTTGATTTGCAGCAGCTGGATGCCCTGGTGCACCCAATCTCTATCTTTCTCTATCTGCCTCTTTCTTTCTCTTTCTTTCTCTCTCTCTCTCTCTGTCTCTCTCTCAAATAAATAAATAAATATTAAATTTAAAAAAATTATTCTGACTAGCATTCTACAAGATATACCCAGCAATAAAGGGAGAGAGGAGACAGTATGGGAAGAAGGTAGAAAAAGCTTAAGCTTAAAACCAGGAACTCTGGCTGGTAATTCCCACGCCCAGAATTGGGTTGTCCCCCACAGTGAGCTATTGGCCAGGGAGACCTATGAGGTCCCCAATACAATGTAGGCCATTGCCAAAACACTTAATTACCTGCCAGAGCTAAAAGGTAAGACCCTATTGCTGAAAAACACCACTGGCTGCGGTCACAGGACATCAGAATACCAAGCTGGAACTGAAAGGGAAACTAGCTCCCTCCTGGCTAGCCCTCATAGTGCTGGAAAGCCCTATGGGAGCTGCTGGAGAACATTGATTATCAATAGCATAAATAAGTAGAGGGGAAGCTGGAGAAATGGCTTAGCAGTTATGGTGCCTGCCTCCTAAGCCTAAGAACGCCAGTTCCAATCTCCAGTAGTTCCAATCTCCAGGTCCCACGTTCAGCCAGATGCAAAGTGACACAAGGGTGCAATGCCGCACTTGACCACAAGGGGGCACACACATCTGGATTTTGTTCACAGCAGCTGAGACGCTGCTGGAGCGTCCATCTCTATCTGTCTTCCTCTCCCTCTCTCTCTGTCTCTCTCTTTCTGTGTCTCTCTCCAAAAAAAAATAAAATAAAATAAAATAAAATAAAATAAAATAACTAAGTAGAAGGGCCTTGTAGACTACAAAATCGTCCAGCTGGACAAAAAGTACACACCTGTGCCACAGTGACACACAGCTTCTACAGGTAACCAACTCTTCTCTGATAGGACATGAGGCCCATTCAGTGGTAGAAAACTCAGATCTGGTACTGGAAATCAAGTGAAAATCTCGTGGTCAGGAAACTCATAGATGTCAGATAGAAGCCCCCACTGCTCTCTGGAGAAAAAGAGTGGGCTTGTACACCAAAACATCTCTCAAATAACTTTGCAAACCCCCTTTAACCCAAGCGGCTCTCACTCTTGGTTGGAGAATCTATCTTACAGATGGCAGAAAAAAAACAAAGGAAAACCAAGATCCACACACTATTTCTCTCTGCCTCTTTCTCTCTCTCCAATAAGTAAATAATTTTTTTAAAAAGAGGGTGGAAAAATTGTAAGAGCCACAGAGTTGGTACAAATACTTTTAGGGATGGTCTACCCACTACTCCATAGAGACTCATTAGAGCCTTTATGATCCCACAGTGAACACCACAACCCCGCTGAGGAGTGCCCCCATGGTAATGGGAGCTGGGGCAAGGGGATATAAGAGTATATCCTGTTATAATATATGTAAAATAATCTTTTTAAAACTTGGTAAAAATGTAGCAGTGAGTGAATACTTGCTGTTTTTCTGAGTAAATGAATTAATGACCTTGCTCATTCAGAGTTATTCAAGATTTCAAAATTAAATCAGCCAAGAATGGCAAGAGCTATCTGATATGCATGCATTCTATGTCAACAACATATTCACATAGCTCTTTGGTATTTTGTCAAATCAAAAATTGTATTGCCTCAAGCAATGATTCTCAGTCTTAGTAGGTCTTGAAATCTATCACTTGGAAATCTTTAGAAGATACTACTGGGCATAGAGGGTTTTTAAAGCTCCCTGGATAATTCCACTTTACAAGGTTCTGTTTGGTTATGTGGATGGCTGGCTGTGGTTTTGTTAGTTAGTTATGCTTTGTAGCCCCAACTAGCCCAGACTGGCCCCAAGTTTACAACAATCCTCCTGTCTTAGCCTCCAAAATTCTGAGATTACAGTGTGAGCTACAATGTCTGGCATTACAACCTCTTCCTCTCTCTCCCCCTCTCTCTCTCTCTCTCTCTCTCTCTCTCTCTCTCTCTGTGTGTGTGTGTGTGTGTGTGTGTGTGTGTTTACATTCTTATGTATGTGGGTACACCTGCATGTGTAGGTGTATGTGTGTGTGTGTGTGTGTGTAGGCCAAAGGCTGACATCTCCTCAATCCCTTTCTTCCACCTTACTCTTTGAGGGACAGTCTCTCATTGATTCAAGTAGACTGCTTTGATAGCATGCTCCAAGGATCCCCTGCCCTTACCTCCCCATCTCTGGGATTGTGTACACACCACAGTTCCCAGCATTTACATGAGTGCTTGGGGTTCAAATTCAGTTCCCCATGCTTGTGTGGCAAGCCCATTACTAACTGATCTATCTCATAGCCCTGTACCCAGATTCCTATACTATACTCCCTATCCAGCTTTGGACCAAATCAGAAAATTAATCAATATCCCCAGAGACAGCATATAGTCATCAGCATGCCTTAACTATATCCAGATGACAACCATGCACAGATCAAACTCAGAACCCGCCACAAATTATCTTACAGCCAACTTCCAACCCACGTTACAGGTGACAGTAATTGAAGCCCATCTGATGAGTAGTCTCCCCATAGTAAAATGACTAAATTGATTCTCTGAATGAGTCCACATTCAGCACAAAGATTCAAAGTGAGAAGAAACCATTTTGAAAAAATAAACTTAGGGATTGGAGAGATGGCTTAGCAGTTAAGGTACTTGCCTGTGAAGCCGAAGGACCTAAGTTTGATTCCCCAGTACCCACATAGCCATATGCACAAGGCAGCACATGCATCTGGAGTTTGTTTGCAGTGGCTAGAGGCCCTGGTACAGCCATTTTCTCTCTTTCTCATAAATAAATAATTTAAAAAATAAACTCATTTCTGACTACCAAGAATAGATTAAAAAGTAAGGTGTTGGGCTAGAGAGATAGTTTAGCTGTTAAGGCACATGCCTGCTAAGCCTAAGAACGTCCATCCCATGTTTAGCCCAACACAAATTGACCCAAGGGTGCAATGCTGCACTTGTCCACAAGGGGGCACACGCATCTGCAGTTCATTCACTGCAGCTGAGAGGCTGCTGGCGCGCCCATTCTCTCTCTCTCTCTCTTTCTCCAACTCTCTCTCAAAAAAAAAAAAAGGTAAGGTGTCACTTAGATCTAGAAGAGCTTGCCAGTTGTGCTCCCACACTTTCAGTCAGGTTATTTACTGACTACTAGGTACATCTCTTATCTTGGATGATAATGAGAATAATCTGCCAGAGAATTTGGAGAAAACCTGCGTCTATGAGTGTTAAACCCTTGAGGGGGGTTCCAGAGCCTAATTATTGGCCTACTGATGTGTTCGTGGCTGGAGTTTAACAGAGTGTAAACAATAGGAAAAGAGAAGATATATCTTTAGAGGGAGGACTGCCTGTTCTGCACCGGGTTTCCTGTGTGGAAAATCAAATGACTTGCAACTAATTGTTTGTGTGCAGAATCTTTGGCAGTGATGCCAAGAAAAGCATTGGATAGTGTGTCTGCTCAGAGCAAAACACATCAAATTATGCATTCAGCAAATCCTTATTATCAGAACGGTGGTCATGTGAGAGATTTGCTTTTGGGTTCTGCTTCAGGAGGCCCTTCCTGTGAACATGCTGTCTGGCTTGTTAAGCACAGAGCTGCCAACGCAGAGCCACAGGTGGTCATGACTTGGCAAGTGATAAAACACCAGCCTCCCTGAACACAATAGAAAATGAACAGGACTTTCCATCTGGGTTTCAACACATATAGAAAACACAAAGGATTACTTGGGGAAACTGAGATTTACATGTAAACATAATGCCCCAAACATCCCTATGTTTCCAAACACATACTTAAGTTTTGGAAGCATTTATGAAAAGTAACTTAATTTTTAGGCAAATCTGTTCAAAGACATTTTTACTAAAGAAATGGCTTTCTTCCTTCACTTATTCCTTTAGTTATTCTTATGCTGTGATAGATTCATCACAGATATTTATATTCTACCTAACTTTAGAGAAGTGTCATGTGCAATGTATGTACAGAGAATTTTTCAAGCGCATAGTAAAATTCCCTCTCTGTCTCTCTCAGTCACAATATACAACCAACAGATGACTCACGAGATGTCATTGACCTAATACTACCAACGTTTGCACTCACCTTTGAATTTCTTTATCAGGTTTTCTGCAAGCTCCCAAGATACTCATGTGAACCCACAACTTACTACAGCCACCACTTCCTAATTTTCATCCTGCATAATGTTCTGTGTACCATCCCCATATATCAACACTATATACTTCACCTCCTATAAATCATCCAAGTGAATATGTGTTTATGTGTGTATGTTATGCATATATGATAATATATATTTGAAATGCTACGCATCTGAGCAAATCCTTGCACCAGTAGCTGGATGTCTATTGGCTAAACCTGTTGCCTGCAATTATAAATCTCAGTTTCCAAGATGCAGTAATTGAGAACCAAGATGCCAGAGAAGCTGCATGCTATTCCAGGCTCTGCCACCTTATAACCCAGCCAGATGGAACACTCCATTGTCTTCACCCATAAAACAGAAATACAAATATTATAGCTTATTGTCCAGAATCATTATTAAGATCAGCTGAGTTCATGAACATCAAGGCATCTTTAAAGGTTTAAAATGGATAGTCTCATGTCACAAAAAAAGAATCATCACATTCTAAAATTAAGTGACCTCATTGCTTAAAGAAAGCAGTATAAACCAGTCTAATGTACACTTAAACACCAAACTTCATTCTTATTCTCTACCAGATGGTCATGAGTTTCTGCTTGAATACATTTAGTGGTGGGAAGACTTTATCACCTCCGTAGGCAACACATTCCAATCTTAATAATGTGCATTTAACCATGATAGTAAAAGTAATGTGTTGTCTTTGACATGATGTATTAATTCACAAAAATTTACTTCATGGATATTGGGAAAACAAAGCCTATGGGGAAAAAAACTCTACTAAAAAGTCAAACCATATTTTCTGAGATGATATTTCAACTCCCGTGCTCTAAGATATTACAGGGCCCATCTTCATATGATTCCTACATTCAGCAAATCTAAAGGTGGTCAGAAAATAATTCAAAGGAAAAGTAATAGGAATATTAGAAAGTCATAAGGAACTAAATGCCAAAATGAACTTTTGTGTGATTATAACCAGCAAAGATAAGTAATCTAATAAGCATATGAAAAGAAGCTGTGGGGCAAGCAAAGTGCTCACTCAGCCTGCCTGGCATTTCCTGTCTCTGAACACAGCTGCTCTCAATACTCAGTACTTTCACTTTCCAGGCTATTCTTAAAGCATCCTCCTCCCTTAGAGGGAAGAATCAAAAGTAAAAGTAACCTATGGTTAGAACGATAAAAATGAACGTAACACAATAAAAAGACTAGTTAACTGTCCAGAATGACTACTACTTAAAAATGAACAAGGGTGGAGTATAACCGACTTCTTTCCATGAGATTATTGTTTAACTCAAAGAAAAGAGAAACGAAGGAAAGGAGAGAGAGAATCATTACAGAACTGAATGCTTACACCTCTTATTATGCCATTATGATGTGACATGGGCAGGGCACACGAGAGACTAGAGAACATTTGTGAGAAAGGCACAGAAACTGATCCATGGCAGAGTGACAAATTTTCTTGTCTTGAGACAGGATCTCTTATAGAATGCAAGCCACAAGGAGGGTTTCTATGGAACTGATTCATGGTGTCTTAAGCTTTGTATAATTCCCCACCTGACCCTCCCTACTCCCTTCCTTTACAAGACTTTCCTACTCCCTACAATCTGTTCTTCCCCTAGCTAAAATGTTTACTTTAAAAAGACCAAAAAAAAAATCATAACTATCTTGTTATCCAAATGAGAGATGAAGCAATCCATTTACAAGAACTAAAGTATGCTTTAGAGAGATCTAGGCCCCTTCACGGAGAGTATTTCTGTTAATTCTTAAGACAATTCCAAGAAGCATTACTATCCTCATGGTTCTTTTTCATGCGAGGAAAGAGAGTTTATTCAGTTTGCCTGTAGCAAAGCTGGGCTTAAGCTCAGAGCTGAAGTCAGAAGAAGCCATTGCATGCTGTCCCTCACTTGGTTCTTAGATGACTGGGTAAACAGAAACGTGGAGTTAAGACTTCCTTTAGAAAATTTAACTTTTTTTACAGCACTTCTCTTTCATGTAGAGTTTAAAAGAAGGCATTTGTAGATCACCAAAAGCATATTTTTTTCTGAAGGATCTTTCTAACATACAAACTTTAGCATGAAAAATGAATTATCCTTTGAAAACATGAACAAGTATATGTTTGCTGGTGGGTTTATTGAAATAGAGAGGTTTTCTCTGAGTAAAACATTGGGGAAGCACTCAGCCATTGCTTCAAGGGCACGACTTCAACCACTGCAAAAGCTATTCATTCCCTTAGGGTCCATTTGTTTCTGATCTGCCTGTGATTATCCTATCCTATGCAAACATATTTAACACCAAGGTGCTCTCACTATTGCTTTTGACCACTCTGCACCTTTTTTTTATGCAGAAAACATTCTTCGATGTCAAATGATATCTGACATTTACTTAGCACTTGCTTTGTCAGGCACCATTGTAAACACATCCTAGATAATAGTTTATCTATTCTTTTTTTTAATTATTTTTATTTTTAAAATTTATTTATTTATTTATTTATTGGTTTTCTGAGGTAGGGTTTCACTCTAGCTCAGGCTGACCTGGAATTCACTATGTAGTCTCAGGGTGGCCTCAAACCCACGGTGATCCTTCTACCTCTGCCTCCCGAGTGCTGGGATTAAAGGCATACGCCACCACACCCGGCTCAGTTTATCTATTCTTGATAATGGTTTTATGGAGTGCTGTCATGGTAGTCCCCATTTTACAGATGAGGAAAATACTAAGGTATTAAGTAATTTTGAGGTCTCAGAACTATAAAACAGGAAGAGCCAGATGTGGAACCAGTCAGCTATGTCACCAGTCAGCTCTAAGTGCCATGCTGTACCACCTCCAGTGCAAATGGCCTTCCTTCATCATTCACCCCTCAGCCTTCCGCTTGCAGTCATTTGCACTCTTTCTTAGAGACTACTGAAAAGCACTGATGGAATCCCTCTGGAACATAAAGAGTGTGGGAATGGACAGAATTCTGAATCACTATCATCCACACAGTACAAATTTGGAGATGAACTAATTCCCGTGGATTTATTTTCCTCTCTGTTTAAGTCCAGTAACTGGAACCTACTGTGAACTTCATGGTCCACCTTCTACTCTGGTTTCTACTATAACAATGAAAATAGCTGCTGCCCAGGATAAGACAGTGCAAGAGCAGACAAAATGGAACATGACTTTGGCTAAGGAGATAATATAACAAGGATGAAAAACAACTCTGAGGAATCAAGTCTCCCTGCCAACAATTTAACTGCCAAATTATACCAACAGTGACTCTTAACTGTTCATTGCAACATTGAGTCAGCATGGGCTAAGTGAAAAAGATCGATGGTTTTGAGTGTAGGCAAGCCTGGGATTCGGGCATAGTTCTACCACTAACTCAGTGACTTATCCTACTGAATGCTTGCATCCTCCTAGAGTCTCTGTTCTCCCATTTGCAGTATGAACTATGCTCTCAGAACTTTTTATCAGTGGGATAAGCTATATGTCATTGCATTTTATCAGTAATATAATATCTGTATCTCTACATACCTATACTAGAACTAAATTTTTTATTCTTATGAATTTATTAATTTAACTCTATCATCAATACTACTCAGTGATACCCTTTCCTAGGGTTATCTGAAAAATATAGGGATGCTGGAAAAGTGTGGCTATGACAGGAGATAAATAAGTTTTAATGAGCAATTGTCAACAAATAGTTTGTTTATTACAAAGTATTTACATGATGTGTTTTTTCCTAGACATTGCTGATTGAGGATCATATATGTGTGTGTGTGTGTGTGTGTGTGTGTGTGTGTGTGTGTGTGTGTGTTCTAGATAAAGCTATGGTTTTAAAGCATCTTTCTTTACTTACTTTACAACAATTATATTTCACTCAGAAGAAAATAACAATAAGTGAAGAATCAATGTAAAATCTTTTGCCAGAATAGTTAATGTTTTGACAAAATGGGTTTATATAGGTTTAACACTAAAAATTGCATGTATAATTTGGAAAGTGATGATCTTTTTGTATTATTTAAGAAAGAAGGAAATTATGACTTAAACTTTTGGACTTCCAGTTCTTCTGAAGACAATGGTTTTTAATATCAAATAAAGTAGTTTTTATCTTTTTAATGTTTATTTATTTACTTGAGAGAGACATAAAGAGAGGAGAGGAAGAGAAAATGTATATCCCAGGGTCACCTACCACTACAACGACAAACAATTCCAGGTGCATATGCTACTTTGTACATCTGGCTTTATGTGGGTACTGGGGAATCAAACCTGGGTCCTTAGGCTTCACAGGTAAGTGCATTAACAACTAAGCCATCGCTCCATCCCTGAAAATAGATTTTTTTTTGAGAGAGAGAACATGTCAGGGCCTTCAGCTCTTGTGAATGAATTCCAGACACATGTGCCCCCTTGCACCACTGTGTGTCTGGCTATGTGGGACCTGGAGATTTGAACTTGACTTCTTAAGCTTTTCAGGCAATTATCTTAACTGCTAAACCATCTCTCCAGCCTGGTAAGTTTTTTTTCTTTATTAGTTATGTACATACTCAGTGTGTAAACAGCACATGTTGGTACCATCCTTAGCCTCCTCCCTGTTCTCCCCCAAAGGGATCCTCCTCATTGGGGATGTCAGTTATCCCCATGTGGATTGTCAATGGTTCATAGTGGGGTATCAATCAGTTATGGGAAGAGAAAATGTCCCTGTGCATAGTGTCCCAACTTGTGGCTCTAACAATCTTTCCACCCCTTCTTTCATAATCTTCCCTGAGCCATGTTGTGTTTGTTTTAGGTCTACTGCAGTGATGAGGTCTTGGGATCCTCTGTGTCTCTGGATCTTTGGTTTGGTAGGGGTTGAGTGTTCTCTGTGTCTGTCTCCTTCACCCTTGTGCTGATACCAGGTTCACTGAGAAAGCAGCACTCTTGCTCATTTCCCCAGTTGCTCTATGGTTTCAGCTGGAGCCCTAGTGGGATGTGATGGGCTGATTCTCTCCTCAGGTTCTGTGTCCATCTGAAAAAGAAGTAGATTCTCCAATGGGGAGTGAAGTCAGCACCAGATAAATGGGGTAGCCATTATTAGTTTAGAGAGAATTTAATAGGTGTAGGCCCTCTTGTAGCTCAATATTGATGGGAGCTTGATATTGGACAGTGAACTCGTTTTTTTGGATATGGTTCTGACTTGGTTCCCAGTTCCAGCTATGGGTTCCATTCCACTGAGCAGATACATTAGCCAGTTCAAGAGCAGTTGGTTATCCACCATGGCTGTGTGCCACTATTGCACTTGTGTGAGCATCACGTCAGTTTGTTTGCTGTTGCTTAGACCACGAGTTTCTTGGACAGATGTTGCCATTTTCCCCCAATCACTCATGTAGCACCTTCTGACACTAGACATGCTAACTGTCTGGAGACTGACTAAAAATGGATTTTTAATATCCAAGGCTAAACATACTAAAAATGACTTAATTTATTGTTTCAGAAAAAAATTCTTTCCAGGTAAAATTTAAATACAGGCAAGAAAGTTAGTAAACAAGTTCCACAAGCTGACCTTTTGGTAAGCTTTTCATACCTACACAAGACCATCATAATAGGAGGAAAAGACAAACTCCGAATAGAGAGTAAGAAAGTCTACAAAGAAATATAGTAAGTTCAAGATAAGTGTTGGGAGCAGGTCAGGAAAGAAAGTAAGTCTAAGGATTAAGGTTGTGCTTTATCTTCTATGAAAGGACTTCTCTTAAATTAATCCAGGGACATTTTAAGAATGGCTATAAGGCTTTGCTTTCATTAATTAGATAACTCATAACTTCAATTTTTCACTCTGCTTTGCCTCTAGTATTTTTGAAAACCACTCAGATATAAAGCCCATGTAAAGAAAGATAATGTTCATGCATTTAAATGATCATATTTTTAATGTTAGCACTAAAATAAATGCACAGTTTTTACTACCTTTTCATTCAACTGTGAAATGCAGGCTTTGCATTTCTGCTGTATTTTAAAATGGGAACCAGTTCTTGTGTCCTCACTACCTGAGAAACTAGACATGAAAAGAGGCCCAGTATGAAAATACTTCTGAGCTATAACACCAGCAAAAGGAAGACATGACATAAAACACAGTCCCATAACTTGTTCCACTTCATGATTGAGAAATCTATATTTTTCATTAGCATTCTGAATACAGTACTCATATCACAACACTGTATTGTATTTGATACTGTGACAACATCCAGAAGACAAATTTAGAGCATTTCATTTTGTCACAGATATAGCTGAAAAGAAAGTTACTTGATCAAAAACATGTCATGTTCCTGGTGTAGCCATGTAAATACCAGATGAGACAGTACCCAGCAGGCTCTGGTGATGATCAGATACTAACCTGATGGCTGCAAGTGGCTCTGGGTCCTGGAACTGACTCGTGATTACACTGGTCTTGAGATAAAAGTGTCCACCATCATTGCTCTTGATATCCATTTCTGAAGATTTTTATGAGTGTGAACCTAGATTCAACACAGGTTTTTCTAAATGTGGAGCTTACCAAATACATCAGTAATAGTAATTTGAAATTGACATGAATTATACAAGTTGGTAGCAAATTCTTTTGGATTATGTCTTATATATTGGAAGGATATTTTGTACTAGTTATATTTTTCATTGTTTTATAAATATTGTCTTTTACAGTTTACTTATTCATTAATTAATCAGTCCTAATACCACTTTCAAATACTATTAAAATATTCTACATGTCTTACTTAAGTTAAAATCAATCCCTGGGCCCAGGAGAAAGTTATTATAAAGTACAATGGCAACAATATCCTTACAATGCAAGGATTTATTTACCAGAAAGGCAGTTAGCTTTACCAAGCTTTGAAGATAACCTCTAGCAGTCAATATTAAATTCCTAAGTATGAGATAATTATAATTATTCTCTAAAACAGAACACATTAAAAGCTATAAGAAGTAAACAAACATAACTTATGCCAAATTTATATGATGCAATTAAAATATCAACTGACAGCTCATTCATGTAGAATCCTTTGATTTTGTGTGTGTGTGTGTGTGTGTGTGTGTGTGTGTGTGTGCTGTGCATCCTCATGTAAGAATGACACAACTATCACAAATGATTCAGACTTACTCAAAAGGAAGCTTTACAAGTCTCACAAAATTACTATTTATCCCTTGGAGATTTATATCCTATATTAACAAAGTAAAAAAATATCCTTTTAAATTATTAAATTTTGAACATTTTATATATCTTATTTCTTAACATCAGTGGGGAGCAGAAACCATGCTTGGGAACTGGATAAAATCCTGGCTGCTTTTCATACAATTGACGGAAATCCTGGGTGTTTGATGGGGATGATTGATGAACATTTTCCTATTCAAACCATCTGAAAAACAAGTGGCAGTTTTTACTTCAAAGAACTATCTCCAAATAAGCCTAAGATTTCTGGAGAGCACTACAAGTAGCCTAGATATTAGGCAGTCTCTTTAAACATGCAAATGACAGTGTCCAAAAGAAGTAGAGTTTATCCTCCTGTAGGAAGAAAGGAAAGTATGAGATGAAGAACTCCTAGGATAGAATGTAGCTGGTGGAGATGGTTCAGACATTAAAGGTGCTTGCTTGCAAAAGATTGCCAGCCTGGGTGCAATTCCTCAGCCACCCATGTAAACTTGGACGGACATTCATCTGCAGCAGAAAAAGATCTTGGTATACTGATACACATGCCCACATGCATACAAATAAGTAAATCATTTAGGATAGAAAGGGAAGGATGTCAGTGCAGGCAATTAGAAACTATTTTTTATAAAATATTTTATTTATTATTTGAGAGAGAGAGAGGCAGAGGGAAAGAGAGGGAGAGGGAAAGAGAAAAGAAGAAAGAGGTCTCCAGCCGCTGCAAACAAACTTCAGACATATGTGCCAACTTGTGCATCTGGCTTATGTGGGTACTGGGGAATTGAATCTGGGCAATTAAGCTTCATAGGTAAGTGCCTTAATCACTAAGCCATCTCTCCAGCCTGAAACACTTTATTTTTACTGTGCCATGTACTATATATAAGTTCAAACAGTTTTTCATATTGAAACTAAGGAATTTTTTTCAACATTCTAGTAACTATTCTCCATAAAAGTTATAAAACAGTTTGTAATGGTATTTCTGTAGATTAAATAAAATTATCTGGGATGAAAAGCAATATAATAAATCAACAATGATGAAATAATGTAACAAAACGGATGCCTGATTTTTAAAAAGGACTGCTCAATTTTTAGCATGATTAGGAATCCCTTTATAAGAAAACACATAACTCTTGGGGTATTCCCCTATCTCAGCCTATGAGTTTTCCTCAGCAACAGGTTTACAATATTATGGGTGGCTTTTCTTTTGCCATTTGTATAGAAAACATATTTGGGAATAGTGCATGTGGATATAAGATAGAGAGATGATCTTTATCATCCCTTCCTTCAATCACAGAAAATCACCTAGCTATCGCTTGGAAGTAATTATCAGGTAGCTGTTTGCTAGGGTACATATTGATCTGGGCCTTGACAATACATCAGTCAGAGAGGGGGAAAAAGGTCCTAAAAATAAAATTCAGATGTGGAACACTCGCGCTTCCAAATTTTTTGTTTTCCCTTAGACTTCAAAGAACTCCTATATGGAATAAGCATTGTGGAATTCAAAACGAAGAGAAGGATTTGGCCAAGAGAACAGAAGGATAGGATCAAAGGACAATGCTGCAAGGAAGCCTGCAAAACCCCAGTGCTCTCAGAAGACTGGCTGTGCACTTTGAGCAAAAGCAAATTCACCAGACTTGTCAACTGAGTGAAGAAGCACGTAAGCTAATGACTCATTTTAATTGTCCTAATGGCACAGCTTAACTTAGTTAAATGCGAAGACATTTTCATCCAAAGCCAAGGCAAGTTGGTGGATTTCTTTAAATATCCATTTCTTTTTATCATTAATTTGAATGCAGAATCAATAATTCAAGTATGCTTGAAGCAGAAAAAAAGTCAATGTATTTCTCATTTAGATTTTTGAGGTAAATCTTTACATATAAATGTGTACTCTCCCTTAAGTTTGGTTTACTGTACTTATTTATTCTAGTGTGTTATATCTTTATTATTCCAGAAGTGCAACTGTTATTCAAAATACTTTTAAATTCTAATATCAACATTTGTATCCCCGGGCCCTAATCCTTTCTGTGTTCCCCTGAGCCAGCTTACCTAGCTCCTTGGTACCGTTACCACTACCATCACCTTCAGGGGTATTGACCTCAACAAGAGGACTAGAACAGCTCCTAGGGGTTTTGGCCTCTGGATAGAAGGTTCCATTTTTTGTTAGGCTTTAATGAACCATCAGAACAGCTGAGAAGTTAAAGAAAATGGCCTGTAACATTTTTGGGACCCCTGAAGAAAATTTTCCTTAGTGGGCCAAGTTGGCAGGAGCCAAATCTCACTTGGGAGCAGGGATCACAGAGGAGGAACTGCTCTGGCACAAGCTCTGGAGACTTCTTTGATCCAATGGGAGAAGGCGATATTCATAAAAATGTGGACATAGACTTCCAAGCTGACCTAGGCAGGGCGAAGAGAAACTTGTTCCTTCACCATCCAGGAGAAAACAGATGGGGAAAAAAAAAAAAAAACTCCAGCACGTTCTTGGCTAACGCTCACTGTCAGAACTCTGTCCTTTCCTTTGTTTTCTCTATGCACATGAACTGCACAACTGGAGCCTGGCAGTATGTCTTTGTTATTGGTTGTATTAAAACAGAAGCACTTAAACACACACCACACACACACTCACACACACACACATATACAGGTCATGGGTTTTAGAATAGCCATTAAAGTACCAAAGCAAAAACTATCAGAAAGAATAAACAAGGAGGCTGCACAAATGGCTTAGCAGTTAAGACCTTTGCTTGCAAAGCCAAAGGATCCCGGTTTGAGTCTCCAGGACCCACGTAAGCCAGATGCACAAGGGGGCACATGCATCTGGAGGCCCTAGCACACCCATTTTCTCTCTCTCCCTCTCTCTTTCCTTCTCTCTCCCTCTCTGTCTCTCTCCCTCTTTCTCTGTCTCAAATAAATAAATAAATAAAATATGTTTTTTTAAAAAGAATAACAAAAATAAACTGATACTTCTAAAACTAGGCAGAACTGACAAAATTAATGAAAACAAAGGCATACCAAAAAAGAGGTTGGCGAGATGGCTTAGCATTTAAGGCTCTTGCCTGCTAAGCCTACAGACCTATGTTCTACTCTCCAGTTCCCACATAAGCCCAAAGTGACCTAAGCACACAGGTTGCACATGCACACAAGGTGGTACACGGGTCTGGAATTTGATTGCAGTGACTGGAGGCCCTGCCTCGCCAATTATCTCCCTCCCCCACCCTCTCTTTCTCACTCTCTCTCTTTCATAAAATAAAAATTTTTAAAAAGCATACAATACTGCAACCTACACAATAGACCAACCAGGCAAGATGCGCCCACTGATGCAATAGTGGCAGATCAGTGATGGAAGGTTACCAACTGTTCCCTACTTGGATTGGATGCCACAGAAAAAAATTCCTATGCCATAAGCCCCCGCGAGGAAGCTACCACTGTTTTTTAGCTAAATGGATACATTAAAATCGCCTTCTAAAGGTATATGCCTATGCCCATTGATTAACGGTGTTCTCATTGTTAGTTAGAAAAGCTTCCTTTTGCAGATGGTAATGACTACCAGGAAGACCCAAGACTCAACAAGGTTGTGAGAAGACAAATGCCAGTGCTTAGCACTGGACAAGGAATCTCTGTCACTCCTGCCAGAGTTCAGGTAACATGGTGGAGGAGATGGCAGAAAAAAAAATTAGTGCTGCTCCTCTCACTGATAGCCAGAGAAGCTTCTCTCTGGAGATGAAGGTAGGCACGGAGGAGACTCAGAACTCATCAAACTGAACATAAGAGACTGTTGATAGCCCCCGCACTAGATAAGACATCTCTATCACGCCCTCCAAGGATCAAGGAGCTTTGCAGAAGAGGGCGGGGAAGAATAGAACAGCCACAGGGTGAAAAGGTGGACGTTAGGGCCCCATCCTCCAGGCATGAACTGACTGGTGCATTCATGACTTCCCTGTGAACACCGTTGCTTCCACAAGCCCTGCACAATATTTAACATAAATGCAAAAGAGGACAGAAAATGAGACAGCCAAACAGAAGAAGGCCTACTTGGAAAGAGGTGGGTGCTTGGTAGAATAGGGGTGGGAAGTGGGGGACAAAAGAGGGTAATAGAAGAGGAATAGGATCAAGTTATATGAATAACATTCTCAAAAAATAAAAAGAGCACAGATAAGTCAAATATAAATTTGAGGATACGGAAAAGACAGTAAAATTTAACATCTTTCATAAGAGCATAATATAAATGCCATCCAATAAGATTTGATGAAAGAAATGTTAGCAAGTAAAATGTAAAATTACTAAACCTGACTCAAGAAATAGAAACAGTGGTTATCCATATGCCTTTTCAGAAATTAAATCACTAAGCAAATATGTGTTCATTATATAAGCCCTATGCCCACATAGTTTTATTCATTTTACCAAATCTAAAAGGAAATAAATTAACCCTTACCTTGTACAATTGACTCAATTTACTTTTTAATAAGAGAAAAACTTACCCCAATCTTCATTTTATAAGGCTCCATTTTATAAGGCTCTCCTGACATTGGAGTCAAAATCAGACATGGAGGCAAGACTCTTGTGAACAGAGATTCAAAAGCACTGAACAATAAATACATTAGCAAATTCCGTGTGACAGTCTATAAATAAAATACTATATCATGACTATTTTTACTTTGTTCAAAGAAGACAAAAGAGGATTGTTCATGAGAAATAACTTATTGAAATAATTTGTTACATTAAACTTTTTAAGGAAAAATTAATTTCATCCTCTAATTTTGTACATAAAAAAGAAGTCAATAAGCTTCAATGGCCATTGATGCAAAATAAAAAGACTCTTAGCAAACCAAGGTGAATAAAGAATACTACATTCTATTAAAATTTGTACCAAACATTATGCATAATAGTGATCAGCAAAAACATTGTGTTTAATATGAGTTATAGCACAATTGTCACCACTGACAATTTTTTTTAATAAGAACAGTTCAGAACATTTTGCCACCTGGGAAGGGAACTCTTCAGCATGTGCTTACATATGACCACAATTCTCTCCCTCTCTCTTTCTCTCTTTCTCTCTCCCCCAGCACACCCTATGTGTGTGTATTTTGCAGGCAACATTCATTAGACGGGCCAGGACCATAGTGGACACATAAGATGATAAGAGGCAGTGCTGTCAGCTCGAAGCCCTCAGGCAGGATGCCAGGGTGGGGACACAGCTCATGTCAGCCCATTGATCATCATCAGGCAAACAGGCAGGCAGCTCTTCAGCCTAGGGAGGTCAGCACCTAGGCCATGGGAGGGGGTACGGAAGGATGCAGAGTGTAGGTGCCTGGCTCCAGTTGCATCTGGGAATAGAGGTTCAACAGGGTACAAGACGATCAGGACTTCTTCACCCCTGAGGTTTGTGACCACTGAGAAGCCATTTTGACAGTGAGAGCAACATGCTCAGGTATCATGGAAGAGCTCCCAGATGGCAGAGTTTGTGCACTTTGGGTAGCTGTGGTTCTGGGACCAACCACACAGCACTGTGAAAGTGAGGGAGTGAGTGGCTGGGGCCTCAGAGAAAGGGACCTTGGGCATAAGAAGAGCCCTCTGAACCCCACTGTGGTTCACACCAAGTGAGGCTCAAGGCCTCAGTGCCTTGCCATTCATGCCCACAACGTGCACCTCCAGTGCAAAAACTTCCTCACCCAGGAACACCAACCTTTGCCCATGCAAAAATCTCACCTTTAGGTGCCTCCAAGTCCTCTCTGTCAGTTGCCAGGAGCAGTGTCAGAGGAGGCTGCTATTTGTGTACCCCGGGACTTCAGGTTAGCCTGCTAGAAGCAGACCATGCCCAGGAGGCACTCGTCTGAAATCCGAAAGCCAAGCTGAAGGCCAAACAAATCTGTGGAAATAGCTATGGCCCACATTTTCCCAGTCCAGTACTTACTGTTTAGTCCTAAAGAATGAGGACTATGAATTCTCAGTTCTTTTGAAGTAAGCAGCCCCTTTCACATGTGCAGCTTCTACATAGTCCCCTACTCTTCCTGAGGAAAAATGGGCAGAATTCTCATTGCTATCGAGGCAAAGAGCCAACCAATGATCATGTGTCTTCTCCTTAGAGGAAACTGAGAGGGATCTCTAAGTAAACATGCCTGTGGAAGCCAGCAGGAAGGTCCGTGTGGGAGACAACGCTCATAATCTTTCCATTCCAGGTCCAGTGCTTGGGTTGCAAGCCAGAAAGTCCAGGTCTAGTGTCTGATTTTGCTCTGTAACTTGGTCAAATCTTGGGACTTCTTTCACTGCCTGGAAAACAAGGGAGCTAGACCCATGAGTTCTTTCCTCGTTCTATAGTTGGCTGGCCAGCATGCCTTCAGAAACATTGTCTCTTCAAACACTTTGTGGCAACAGCTGCAATCTTAAGGACACCCTCAAAAATCCTGTCCTTGGGGCTGGGGAGATGGTTCCAAGGCTAAAGCACTTTCTTTCAAAGCCTGCTAGCTTGAGCTCAATTGCCCAGCACCCACATAAAGCTGGTGAAAAGTGACACATTCATCTGTGATCTCAAGGTGCCTGTGGCAATAGGAGGTGAAACCAAGAGAATCTGAAACCCAGCTAGTCTGAAGTTCATTGACTGTCTGACAGTTTGCAGTGTCAAGAGACCCTGCCTCAAAGAAGGCGGAGTACAGACACCACGATGTTGTCCTCTGACCTCCATGCATGTGTCACAGAACACACACATACACAAATAAATAAAATTTTAAAACTCTGTACTCTGACACATTCATCACATAATTCCTAAATGTATCTTGTATCATGAAAAAACTATTATTGTGAAGTTACCTAACATTTAAAAATGACATGAGGATGATTTATGATTTATCTGTCATAAATTCTCAACCAGAGTCAGTGGCAGTATGAAGTTTATGTGTTCGAGTCATTTAAATGAGTACAAGAGTTTTCTCAGCAGTATTTTTTTTAAGCCTTTTACTAGAGTTATGAAGAGTTATGAACAACACTTAGTGTCTGAGGCTTTACTCACTGGAGACTGACTTCATAAGGGGCAAGAACTTACCTGTCCTAAAATAATTCTTCCAAGAGCTTGTCAAGGCACTACCCTCTTCTTTCCCCTGGCTCCAAATGAGCTTTTCAGACTGAGCTCATGACTGAGAAGTCAGAGCGTGAGCAACATGAGGGTGCCTCTGGTGAGATAAGTCAATGCTGAAGTAACTCTTGAGCCCTGGGAGAAGAACGTGGGTGCTGAATGGGGACAAGGGTCTCTAGGGAGTGTAAACAGGTCACCTAGGAAAAGTGGAGCAGAACTAGAGAAGAAAAGGCAGGACACAGTGGGAAGTAGGATTTTCAGCAATTGGCAAGTCAGATTGAATGGAAGGAAAGACCATGTAAGTCTCCTTGGCTCAAAGGTAAACTCTCGCCAAAGGTTGTAATTTTAATCACTTTGAGAGCCATTTTGCTATTTTTTTTTTTTCATTTGGCTTCACGGTGTCTCATAAGTAGTGCTGATTCATCAAGACCAATTCCATCCCTGGACTTCTCTGAAATCTTTCTCCTAAATGAACACGTTAACATCACACAAAAGGAGCTGATTTCTAAAAATAATCACTGACTAGAAATCACTGAATAGAAATTAGAACAAGTTTGCTGGAAATCCACGCTGACTGCCATCGCTGCCTCCTATCCACTAATGCTTTGAGCATACTCACCAGCCCCACCTGACCCAGCCTCTGTGACTGCCAAGAAAAACAATGACAGCAAAATCACTGCCAGTAGTTACGATGGATGGAGAATCAGCATGAAAACACCATGATTCATCCCTCCTCCCCAAAAAGGAGAACTCAAATGATTAGATAAGTGGACAGGTAGGTAGATGTGTGTGTGTGTGTGCGTGTGTGTGTGCGCGCGCTCTATGTGGACGCACATGCTCTCACTAATATTTATTAAGTACTGGACCAAAACCTTCTGTGTTCAATGTCATCATCGAAAATATCTAGGAAAGATTGAATGTTGTGCAAGTGAAAGCCAAGTTGATTGATGATGGATTGCTGTTGGTAGTGTAATGGCCATCTGGAGTCCATGCAATTAAACTTGAATACAATACGTATACTCAGCAAATTACTCTCATAGACTCTGAGCGTGATGGTTGATTTATTCAAACATAGTCATTTACATTGAATTGCCTCACCACAAATTACCCACTGAAATCATTTTAAGTGGTCTGGCCCACAATGATTTTCATGGATCATCTTTAACTGACATATTAAACTGTATTTGTACACTTCATTCAATAGTTAACTTTACATATGTAAATGTCACTCGTGCTACAAATATCACCATATTTTCTTTAAAATTTGGCATCCTTATTTCCATCAACTATATATATCAATTCTGTTCAAAAGTGTAGTGAGTTCAAGGCTACTTGAGACTACGTAGTGAATTCCAGGTCTGCCTGGGCTGCAGCGAGACCCTACTTCAAAAAAAAATTTTTAAAGTATAGGAAAGAAACTTCATTTGATAGGTGTATATTATCTTTTAAAAAGACTCTAGAAAAAGAAAAGCAAGCAATGAAGGGCATAACAGTGGCGGAGATGACTAGTGATGTGAAGGGAAAGGGGGTCAGGGGGTAAAAAGGAGAAGAATGTGATCAAAGCACATTAGATACATGTATGGAAATGTCATAATGCAACTTCTTTTTACAATTAAGTTAAACTTAAATTAATGCCAATCATTTTATAATTTTTTTAAATTTATTTATCTGTGAGAGTATGACATGCCATGGCCTCTTGCTGCCACAAACTAACTCCAGACACATGCACCATTTGTTTTTCATCTGGGCACTGGGGAATTGAACCTGGGCAGGCAGACATTGTAAGCAAATGCTTATTAAAAGCTTTCAAAGTGTTTTAAAGCCCTAACAATTTTTAAATATACTTAATTAAAAACATACGCTATATAGAAAAATAGTCTATACGATTTTAAAACTTCTGCATTAGATGCCTGAAGAGGGAGATTAAAATAACACAAAAAAATCAAAGAAGATACTTGCCAGTCATGTATCTGCTAAAGCTTTAGTACCCAGAAAATTTAAAAGGACTCTTAAAACTCAATAATAAAGAGATAAACATTCCAATGAAAATTCACAAATAATTTGAATATGCATAACTCCCCCAAAATATATACAGAACTCTAAGGATATGAAAAGATGTCCAACATTATTTATCATTAGAAACATAAAAGTCAACACCATAATAAGATACCACTCCACAACCAAGAAGATGTTATAATAAAAATAAAAAGATGATAAATGTTTCATAAAGATGTAGAAGTAGCTATCACGTATACTGATGGAATTATAAAACTATATAGTCATGGGGCTGGAGAGATGGCTTAGCAGTTAAGGCACTTGCCTGTGACACCTAAGGACTCATATTCAACTCTCCAGATCCCATGTAAGCCAGACTCTCAAAGTGATTCAGGTGTGCAAGCTTGCACATGTGCACAAGGAGGCACATGCATATGGAGTTTTCTTGCAGTGGCTGGAGGCCCTGTCATGCCAATTCTCCCCCCCCCCGTCCCTTGCATAAAAAGGCCAGTCTGTTGGGCCTTAAAGAACAACTGAAAATAAAATAAAATCTATATAGTTGCTGTAGGAAAATAGAATGGTGGTTTCTAAAAAATGTAAAACATGGAGTGACTACACGTTCCAACAATTCAATTCTTTGATAATATATTTAAGAAAACTGAGAGCAATGTGTTCACACAAATATTCATTGCAGCATTATCCACAATAGTTAAAAATTCAAACAGGGATGGAGAGATGGATCAATGATTAAAAGTGCTTGCTTATAAAGCCTGATGTCCCAGGTTCAATTCCCCAGTACCCAGACATACACATTTGCAGTTGCAAAAGGCCCTGGCATGCCTATAGTCACTCTTTCTCTCTAATAAATAATATTAAAATTTAAAAAATTGAAACAGCTCACAGGTTCAAAATTAATCATTGGCTATCATATATTTATAGTCATACAATGAAATATTACTTGGTAGCATATTAATCTATGCTACAACACGGACCAACAAAAATATGCTAAATGAAAGAAATCACAAGTGACCATATATTATCATATGACTCCATTTATATAACATTTCCAGAAATTGCAAGCACATAAAGACAGAGAATGGGATAGTGGGGATCTAGGGTTGGGTAGTAGGGTAGACATGAATGGAAGGGGGCTGGTGGGAACTAACTAAGGAGTATAAGCATTCTTGGTGGGATGATGAAAATGTTCTAAAATTTGAAGGTAGTGATAGTTGCACCACTCTGTAAAGAACCAAAAATTGTTGGATGCATTGTCTTAACTTGTGAACTAAGTGTGTGTAAATTATCTCAATAAGCTCTTGGAATTTTGTTTTGTAGTACTGGGGATTGAACACTTGACCTCATATGTGCTATGAGGTAAGTGCTCTATCACCAAGCTATGTACCCAGCCCCTTTCGTACATTTTATCCTGAGACAAGAGCTCACTAACTCGCCCAGGTGGCCTTGAATGGGCTCTGAAGCCCAAGAGAGCCTTGACCGGAGGATCCTCCTGCTTCAGTTTCCTGAGGAGCTGCAATTGCAGGCCTGTTGCACAAGACCAAGCTTCTTTGGTGTTTTTCAAAAAGGCATATGTTGTGGTTTGCATATAACATACCCTCAAAAAGGCTCCCTTGCTTGAATCAGTCCCCAACTGGTGATGCTGTTGACAGGGGACTGGATGATGAAGATGCTCACTTTGTGGATCCATTGATAAGCTCACACTTGAATAGGCTGTTAGGTGGTGGGGCTAGGAAGTAAAGTCACTGAGAATCTTTTTCTCTTTCTCTCTCCCACCTACTCTCACCAGGGTGTTCTGCCTCAATAAAAAAAAAAGGGGGGGTGGTTGGAGAGATGGCTTAGCAGTTAAGATGTTTGCCTACAAAGCCAAAGGATCCTGGTTCAATTCTCCAGGACCCAGTTAAACCAGCTGCACAAGGGGGTGTATGCATCTGGAGTTCACTTGAAGTGGCTGGAGGCCCTGGTGCACCCATTCTCTCACTCTCTCTCTCTTTCCCTCTCTCTCTCTCAAATAAATAAATAAAATATATTTAAGAAAAAATACACAGTGATGTTTCTCTTATGTACCAGTCACAGTGAAGAAAACCTGTCTGACAGAAAGCACCATACTAATGTTTTGGTTTGTCCCTTTACATGCTTCTTTGCTTCTTGATGGTTCCATTCCTATATTATTTAGCTGTGAGCTGTGTGGAGAGTTAGCTTAAAATGCTTGTATCCATCTTCTCTTGCACCTACTCCCGCAGCACATGAGGCTTGATTTATTATGCCATCCCTCATTCCTCACACGTCATAGGTACTTGTTACAAGTATGCCAGGAAAATTAATAATGGAGTTATCTCAATACCAATCCATGAAAAAAAACACCAGATAGTTAACAATTATCCACAAAAAGGCTACATCAAGAAAGATTACCACTGCTAGCCATTACCATTATTAATACAAGAAAGCCACATTTACTGCTTGCTTGCAAATTTTAAGTGGGTAGATGATGATATTTTAAAACAGATTCCTCTAGGAATCTGTTGAAAGTTATAAACCCACACCTGGGGTTGGTGGAAATATGTAAATGTGTTTACACATAATTCTCTGCATATAAGCACTTCCATATGGTATCTCAATACTTCCAAAGGGTTCCTTCAGTCCTAGTAAAACCCATATTAATATCCTCAACTTAAACCAAGTCTCTGTATACTAATAAATGTCAACTTCAAGTACAAAGTATTGAGATTCTTGTTAAGAATTGTACTAAAGGGTCAGGCATGATGGCACAGACTTATAGTCCCAGCACTCAGGAAGTAGAGGCAGGAGATTGAAGACTTCAAAGTCATCCTTGGCTATGAAGTAAGTTTGAGGTCAGACTGGGTTCTATGAGACCCTGTCTCAAGAAAAACAGAAAACACAAAGAGGTTTTTCTAGTACATCTTTTTAATTTTTGAATATAGTATGCCTCCTCCAACAACAGGTCTACATAAAGATGGGATGGTGAGAATCAAGCAAGGGAAATAACAGCTCTTCCCAGCAAATGGGAAATGGAGATTTTTTTTTTTTTTTTTTGTCATGAGAAGGCAAGAAAACAATATGTGGGAATAAATATTCAATAGAAGAAACAGTACTTGAGATCATTCTATTTTCACTTTAGCAGGTAGTATGTTGTCATAAAACAAATAGTTGGTTTTTTAAAAATATATTTTATTTATTTACTTACTTGAGGGAAACAGGGAGAGAGAGGAAGGGGAGAGAGAGAGAAAGAGAGAGAATGGGCACACCAGGGGCTCCAGCCACTGCAAAAGAACTCCAGGTGCATGTGCCCCCTTGCGCATCTGGCTTACGTGGTCCTGGAGAATTGAACCAGGATCCTTTGGCTTTGCAGGCAAATGCCTTAACCACTAAGCCATCTCTCCAGCCCAAAACAAATAGTTTTTGAGGAGCCATGCAAACACTAGCCTTTTCTGTTTGGATTATCTTGCATTACTTTCCATGTAGTGAGGTGACTAATTCTCCCCTTCTGGGCTCACATATATGTCCTAAGTGCATTGTTGGTCCTGCAAAATGCAGTTCAGTGAGTGGAGGCCCTTGTATATCCAGCACTGGACTTGTGAGACATTAAGTTACTGCAGTGCCAATCAAAAGGCAAATCCCCAAAACATTGCCAAAGCGCATTACAGTAACAGAAGAGAAGATGCCAGGAAAGAGCCATCCATCTCTCATGAAACAATTACTGTCAGATGAACAGCATGACGAAGAAAAGCTATTCAAAGTTCAAGTTAGAATAAAATGTGCAAGTCTTTGGGAGAGCATAAATTAAGATTTTCAGTGTTGCCTTGCCACATTCATGAGTCTTTTGCTAATGGGAAGCAAAAAAAGGACTTTTTTAACCAATAAGAGCATCTTCATTTAAAATATAGAAATTAATTTCTGTCTGGATGTTGGGTTTGAAATTTGAGCCAAATAAGAGTCTCACCTCCTGCCTATCCTTGACTTCCATCAAAACTACCATCATTCAGGTTCCCAACCTGTTCATGTAATGTCTTTTTCATATATCTGATGGTGTTCCATTAAGTTTCAGAGATATAACAGAAGGAAGGGACTCACAGGATTAGCAAATGTCTTCATAGTGTTTGTTCAGTTTCCAATAGTCTAAAGTAGGACTTTTCCAAGACACAGTGTAAGGATTTCAGAGAGTTTTCAACCCCAGCTGTGGCACCCCACTCAGACAGATTGAAGAGGAAATTCAAGGTGAGTAAGAGGTGGCAACTGTAAAGGAAAATCCAAATTTACTTGCACCAATATCTTTTTTACAGTCTCCATGACAATGCACTGCACACATTTGAATTCCCCATCTTTCTCTAAAGGATTTGGTTTTTGCTTTCCACATAACATTGATGAAGCAGTAAGCGAGGATATAAAAAAAGGCTTAAACAATAATGCTGTAATTCAGACACACTTCAAGTCGGAACCTGTCACACAGAGTGCAGCTGGAAGTGTTAGAAGCCTGATATACTAACCTCGTGAACTTGCATTTGTGTCCTTCTCCAATTCCACGCTATTGACATGGTGTATAAACCAGGACTCCAACAGGAAACAGATGGCATGCTCAAATTAGGACAGTTTGAGGAGGGTTTATTTACAAAGCTCTATTTACAGAAAGATCTGGGTGTAGGAAAAAGCACAGTGCAATAATGCTGAGTTGAGGAAGGATTAACGCCCTTCGTCAAAGGGCCATGGCAAAGCAGTCGTTATTGGAAGAGAAAGGGGAGGGCCACACAGTGAGTCTGGAGGGGTAAAGGACCTTCCAAGGACAGCACAGAAGCACTTTGGCATCTGGCAGACAGGTCAATCACTTGCCTTCCCCTATTTGCCAATTCAACAGGAAGCACCAGGGCACAGCAGCCTCAACTGCCTCTGTCAACATGCCACCCTCAACAATCTCCCTTTAGATATAAAGGAAAATAATGTCCTCAAGGTCACCTGCAGCTGTTCTCCCATAGCCAAACCTAACCAAAAGCCAAAGGGCAGAAGGCATCGGAGCCAGCAGATTAAGTTTATAAATGAGTTTGCTTCTTGGGACAAAGGCCAGGCTGGATGCACAGGGGATCAACAATGAAATGCCCAAGTTCACAATCAAACATCCGGGTTTATACTTGTTCCCTACTACACCAATATGGCTCTGAGGAGATGGGTCAGTGGTTAAAGGTGCTTGCTTGCAAAGCCGGGAGGCCTGAGTTTAATTCCCAGCACTCAAATGAAGCCAGATACAAAGTGATGCAAGTATCTGTGGTTCCAACACGCCTACAACAGTGGGAGGCAGAGGCAGGAGAATCCGAAACTGGGGGAAAGCAACCGGTCTGACCTTCATTCCCAGCCTGGCAGCTCATTTGCTACCATAAGAGACCTTGTCTCAAAGAAGGAAGATATAATGCACACAGACACGTCAAGGTTGCCCTCTGACCCCACATTCACACTGCAGCCTGCACGCGCGCACACACACAAACACACACGCAAATAAATAATTTATATTTTATAATATTTTAATTTTATTTATTTATTTGAGAGAGAGAATGGACACGCCAGGGCCTCTAGCCACTGCGAACAAATTCCAGATGCATGTGTCACCATGTGCATCTGGCTTACTTAGGTCCTGGGGAATCGAACCTGGGTCCTTAGGCTTTGAAAGCAAGTGCTTTAACCACTGAGCCATCTCTCCAGCCCAATAATTTGTTTTTGAAAACACAAAAATGTATTCACACTCGTAACTTGGAAAAAACTTTCCTGAGGGAATTTTCTCTGGAGATCTGAACTTCATTGATACTTAAAGTGTCTACTACAGTATTGTTCAGTGACTCGGGCCCAATCTCTTTGAATACTCATGCCTTTACATAGCTGATCTAATTTAACCTTCAACATGATCCTAGGAGTTATCCAGGTTTTAAAGATGATTAAAACTCAAATAGTTCAAACAGGTTGTCCAAGACCATACGGAAAATAAGAGGTGAACCTGTGAGCCCAGCCTGTTTGATTCTCAAGCTCCTTCACCCGTTCACGCTCACTGTTAACCTACTGCACTGAGCTCTCACCCAACTTGAATATTTTCCTGACAAAGGGAGGCGCAGTTAAGAGTTAACTGAAGATAACAATGAGAGAAAGATAAGTTGCTCAGGTTCTAACTTCTACTGGTGTAATATTAAAGGGAGAATCCTGGGAGGAGAAAGAGGTAATTAGAAAGGGTTAGGAAGCAAAGGAAATAAAAGAGAGACAAAAAAAAAAAAAAAAAACCCCGCAATCTTTGCATTCTTCCCTCTCCCTCATCCTGTTAAGCCAGCTCGGCCATTTATTAGTTTTATGGACTTTGCACCTCATGATTCCACGCTCCAGGGTGTAATGATACAATGCCTCACTCCAAGTCATCTCACCTGCCTTCCATCTCGCCTGGTTCCTGCCTGCTGAGAGGCAGCAGAGTGACATGGGCAATTTGACACTAGACTCATGAATGATGGCCCTGAGGGCCAGCGACCCTTCTGGCTGCACCTGCCTTTGTACACATGTGCTGCCCTGCTAACCTTAATCACATTTACTTGCTTAGGAAGCCGTTGTTCTCAGAGTTTACATCTTGATAGCAAGGAATGAGTCAGTTGACTCAAGGCAGATGGAAGGATTTCACCGGCAGCCAGAAAGGCTATCAGACACTGGCAATCAGTTTTCATAAGGAGCAAAGAACAGAGAACCCAGATATGAGAGGTTCCTGGCTCTAAGAAGTCTACAATGAAGCATCCATGCCCCACGAACAAATTATATGTCTATCCACACACCAAACATTCCTCCCAGTAACAAAAAAATGTCCAACTGGAAATGACCAGTGAGGAAGATGATGGCGAAGCTATGTTCCTCACTTCCTTTTTAAAAAATGGACTCAATGCATCACTATAGGCAGTTGCATGCCTGTCTTTTTTAGGACAGAGTTGGAAATTCCTAAAAACAGAACACAAAGAAATAACTTCCAGGGTTGGGCAGGCACTCCCTGAGCCAGTGGGGAATCAACGGCATTACTTTTATTTTTGACTCAAATTCCACAGCTGTCTTAAGGCCAAACATTCTCCTAGCTTCTTCAGTTTCCACACTGGAGTCTACAAAAGTGACTTATGAGTGCTCTTTACCCAGCTAGCCTTCCTGCCTGGGCCGTGAGACCATTTCTGACAGCTAACTGGACAAAAAGCTTAAAATAGGATAGTTTTTATTCTTTTTTTTTAATAATTTTTTTTTATTGACAACTTCTATACTTACATACAAAAAGTGCATGGTATTTCCCTCCCCTCCCCCCATTCCCCTTTAGAACTCCATTCTCCATCATATCCCCTCCCTCTCTCCATTAGTCTCTCTTTTAATTTGATGTCATCATCTTTTACTTCTATTATGAGGGTTTTGCGGAGGTATTGCTAGGCACAGCAAGGTCATAGATATCAAGGCCAATTTCTGTCTGGGCAGTTTCATTGTAAGGAGTCGTACCCTTCCTTTGGCTCTTCCATTCTATCCGCCCCCTCTTCCGCAATGGTCCCTGAGCCTTGGAGGGTGTGACAGAGGTGTTTCAGTGCTGGGCACTCCTCCATCCCTTCTTCTCAGCACTATGTTGCCTTTTGGATCATCCCAGTGGTCATTGCCATCTGAAAAGAGAAGCTTCTCTAACCAGAAGTGAGAGTAGCATTAATATGTGAATATGAGCATTAAGTGTAGTATTTTCAGGGCAGTTTGGTGGGAATAGTATATACATTTAGACAAGAGCAGGCTTTATACCCCTAAGGCTCATGACCTTACCTACCATAGACTTTTGCTTAGGTTTTTCAGTACCAGGTATGTATTCCCTCCCGTAGAGGGGGCCTTCAGTCCAATTATGGACCAGTTGGTTACCCCACGAGTAGACATGCCACTCTTGCACCCGTTCAGTCCTTGGGCCTGTCTGGCCAAATTTGAATATTCAGCATCCACTGTTTTCACTGCTGATGACTTCTGTCTCCCATACTCTGCATGCAGTGCAGCTTTTTCCAGCTTTCAGTTGGCTGGTCTACAGGGAGAAGGTTTTCTGCTCAGCACCAGCTTGCTTTCTCAGTGACCTTGCCTCTCAGGCAAGAGATGTCTTCAGCAATAGGGTCTTACTATCTGTTTCTCAAGGGAAACCAAGGGCTTTGGCAAAAGCCTTTAATGTTTTGGAGGCTACCAGGACCTCCTTGGCCATCTTTTCAACTAAAAATTGCTAAGTAGTAGAAAGTTGAGCTTTGGATAGAAGCAGAAACTCATTTGACCTATTTATGTTCTCTTTGCCATTTATGGATTGATTTAATTCAGAACTAACAGAAGATATTTTGATGGTGGAGTCTTTTTTTTTTTAAATAAAATATCAAGAGCGACTAGGCCTCTTTAAATTATTACATGAGTCTGGGTGATACCACAGGCCTACAGTCTCTGAACTCAGGAGGTAGAGGCAAAAGTACCAGGAGGTTAAGTCTAGTCTCAACTATATAGAAAGTCTGAGATCAGTTTTGGGTTGCATAAGAAACTATGTTTTAAAAAAATACCCAAACCCAATAAACTAAAATATGAAATAATGCACAAAATAAGAATTTTGTAAATTGCTTGAAATTAGGGTCAGATTAAAAAGCAATACCTCTTCAAAAATTTCTATGTAGGGCTGGAGAGATGGCTTAGCGGTTAAGGTGCCTGCCTCCTAAGCCTAAGAATGCTGGTTCCAATCTCCAGGTCCCAAGTTTAGCCAGATGCAATGTGACGCAAGAGCACAATGCTGCACTTGACCACAAGGGGGCATACGCATCTGGATTTCATTTGCAGCAGCTGGCGCACCCATTCTGTCTTCCTCTCCTCTCCCTCCTCTCTCTCTCTCTATCTCTCTGTGTCTCTCTTCAAAAAAAAAAAAAAATTCTAGGTAGTCATAATATGCAATACTAGGCAATATTTATCTTATGATCAACAGATTGACACATAGAAGAACATGTGTCTTGACAGAAGAAACCTTGGTCAGGAGCACAGAAGTGAGTTATGACTCTATCGCCTTGAATGTGCTGGTACTATCACTAAAACTCCATGCCCCCATTTCCATCTGTGTAAAATGAAAATATTGAACTAAGAACCAGCTTAAAGCATGAACATTCAGCACTCTGGAAAGGTGAGTCAGTGGCTATTGCTGGAGGTGATAACCAGACCTACATTCACACCATCATCACCATCTCCATGTTTTAAATTTTGTATAAGATTGAATGAAGGCCTCTTTCAAACTCTTGAGAATTTTTGACTTTGATATATATCTTAGACCAAATTTGGTGTCTGAATTTTACCTTTCTTCTTTCTGTTGACATATGAGTGTATCTCTTTCCATAGCAAATATTATTTCCTCTGATATATTAGGTATATCTTTTAAAGTATGTGTCCAAGAAGATAGGTAGATTAGATAGATAGATGGATGGATAGATAGATAATAAATATATATATAGATGGTAGATGATTGATAGATATAGATATACAATGCATACTTCATTCTATTCTCAGAAAATGGGCAAACTCCTGTGTTTGGACAGATTTCCCTAGTCATCCTTATCTTAGTGTTTCACTAAGATATATATGTTATATTTGAACAACTTACAGTGCCCTGTGTTTCAAACTTAGATAGGAACTAACTGGCACCTGGCAGAATAACATGTCTCTTTGAAATAACTGAATTATGTAATTGGTCCTTCACAATATTAAAACAAACAAGTAGTGGCCACGACATCCTTCTTTATTTGTCTCATTAGAAACATGTCTGGGGGTAGCCAGAAAGAAATATGTCAGGGAGGGGAGATGACACAGTGGATGAAAATGTCTGCTGTACGAGCATGACAACCTGAGTTCAAATCCCAGAACCAGGCACAGTAGTCCGAGTGGCTGTAATCCCAGCGAGGCTTGCAGGCCAGCTGTCTGATGTACAAAGCAGAGTAGCAGAGACCCTGCAGCAGTGGAATGCAATACCAGAGGTTACCCTCTGACCTGCAAGCTCACTCACCCTTGTACTCACATCCACGAACACACACACATATGCACACACACACAAAGATTTAAAGAAGAAGAAATATGTCTGCATTTAGACAACCAAAATCCCATTAATGATCACCAAAAAAATTGGACAGGTTAATGGAAATGACACAAGGATTGGGGAGGAAGATGGGTTTCAAGCTGATCCCTCTGAGACTGGAAGAAAAGTGAAGGAATCTGAACCTCACTTGGTTAAAGCTGGTTTCATGAGAACGTGTGCACAGGAGTACTGGCATGGAAAGGGATAAGAAACCGAAGGTGAAATCCCTGGGGAGGAGCCCACAGAAAGCACTGCTACACTGGCAGTCCAATAGGAACTGTCGCTATTAGAAAGACTCAAAACCTTTGACACTTCCTTAGGTCTCTGTAAACTGTTCAGACATAAGTAAGTAATAAACAGTCAATAGAAGCATAGTTATAAAAATCTAGCCAAGCAGAGTGTGTGTGTGTGTGTGTGTGTGTGTGTGTGTGTGTGTACACGCGCGCGTGTGTTTGTCACAACCAGATGGAAGGAGAAAGGCAGTCTTTTCCCTACTACATGAGTCTGAATTAAAATCTAAAACATACTTTTTTTTGTTCCTCTTGATGCACTCTAAGATTTGAATTACTCTACCGTTTTAGTGCTTTGCACATAATGACTATGATCATTTCATGACATTTGTTTGGATAACAGGAGATGTCCTTGTGTCACACAAAATGAGAGAAAATGGAACTTTTAAACCATCTTGTAGAATCTTTGTCCAATTATAATTCCATTACCCTTTGGTATACACCATTATAATAAGATAAATATATTTTATACTGTTTGAACTTTGTTTTTCACTTAAATATTTCATAAAAGTTTTTGGAATAAATGTTTCATAAAATAATTCTAGTTTTTCATAAAACATGACTTAAAGTCTTCCATTTCCTTAAAAATATACTTATAAAATAAGAAAACATTGATTCTAGTCAAAATCCAACTGGCCTTTACTTTTAAACAAATACATGAGTTTCTCCCCTTCTTGAAAAGCATTTTGAATTAAATTTTCCTTAAGATTCAGATCTCATAAGCCTATAAGTCTTTGTTTGTGGTCTCTAATCAGTCCCATAAGTGAAATCGAGGACACTTTGCCATATTTCTCGACTGGCACATATACAAAAGGTTAGTCATGATTTTTGCAAATTAAAACAAGGCATAGTAGGCTTTGGCAATTTATACAATTTGCCTAAAAGGAAATGTCCTTATTCTCACTGTTTCTAACAGCAGTCTTTAGGAAAAAGCCATAAATCACTTTGACGTAAAAGAGGTAACAGGAAATTGGCCAGTAACTCAGTGAGTGATCTACATAATGGATATAGTTTAAGGTTCTGTTTGTTCATATTTTCTAGCCAATGAAGCAGAAGCAAGCTGGATTTCTTCTTTAATTTATTTTATTATATTTTTGACAATTTATGTATCTATATAATGCCCTTGAGCATAGCCACCTATCATTAGCCTCTCTTGTCCCCTTGCCAGTCCCTTCTTCTTTCCAACTAGTCCCCTTCCCAGTTCATATCTTTGTGTGTGTGTGTGTGTGTCCCACTGAACACAACTAGAGTTGCTCACATGGAGAAGGGGGAGGGGTATTTAACGAAATATGAGCAACTTACCAGTCTCTACAGCACTAAAGGACGTTACTCACTCCCTAACAATAGCTCCTTGGGGTCCTACATCTGTGGTGCAATGCTGTGCAAAAAAACTCACAGCTCCTAGGAGTTCGTGAGTGCAATGACCACGTCATGTTCAGAAGATAGTGTCCATAGCACTCCCCTCCATCCTCCAGCACCTACATTCTTTCCCTCCCCTTTTCTGAGCTGTTCCTCCAAGCTTTGGAGGGGACGACATAGATGTTCCATTTGGGGCTGAGCACACAGCAGTCTCACTCTCAGCCCTTGGGACCAAACATTCTTCTTTGCGTTAAATTGGGGCCCATTGCAAAAAGTGGCTTCTCTGCTAGAGGCTGAAAGCAGCACTAATCAATGGGTGCAAACATAATATTTAAAAGACAATGTGACAACATTAACATAACATATGTAATGTAATGTAACGTAACTAGTAGTAGGTTCCCTAGAGTCTGTGACCTTCCCAGCAATGAATGACCTTTTGACCAGATTTACAATAGCAGGTATGAATTTGCTTCTATGGAGTGGGCCTCAAATACAATCAGAAAGCAATTATTGCCCCCATAACAGTCATGCCATTATTTTACCAGTGGGCACATCTTGCTGGCAGGTCAGTTATGGAACACCCAGGGTCCATAGCCAAATAAGAATGCTAATGACTTTTCTCCATTGGCAGCCTGCCTGGCACCTTCTGGCACTATGAAAGCTAGCCAATAGTGAGGAAGCTTTCAGTTAAGTACTAGCTTGATTTCTCTATGTCCTGCACCCAGAGCATGTGGGATCTTCAGAAATAGACTTACCATCTGGCTTTGCTAGACAACCAAGAGCAATAACAATAACCTATATTGTTTCAGGGGCCTCTGTGGCCTCCTGACTAATAACTCATGCAGGGGATCTCATCCCTGGCACTGGGAATGGAAACTAGGTTTTATCTCTGAAACCACAGAAACAGGTTTTTTTTTTTTTTTTTTTCCTCATTATTTCCTACATGCTACTGTAGTTACAGATCCTTGTGTTTTATCTGTCTGGTTTGGCAGTGCTAGAAATTAAGCCCAGGCATTTACACAGGTTAGGCAGGTGCCTTGTCACTAAGTCACCCCCACAAAGATAGTCGATAGCTTAGAAGCCAAAGGCACATTCATGACAGGCCTTCCCTGTGATTTCACACGGGGTGCTCTTGTTTTGGTAGAGCAGAACACAGAAATGCAATGTTTTCTTTGAGTTAAATGTCTTCAAGTATCTCAATGTCGAAACTAGGATGTCTAAATGGACTATATGAGAAATGACTCCATGCAGTCCATGAAGAAACTTAGCAACAAGTCCCGGTGGCATTTTGATAGTCATTTATGTTTCTATTTCTCATTCACATGTTTGCACCTTCAGGTATACATTTTCAACCTAAAGGATTACAAAACACTTTCTGTTCATGACTTGGTCATGTTATCTTACTGATTTCAATACTGAAGACAGGATGAAGATTAGAAGTTCAAATTTATTAGTTTAAATGTCAATCCACATTTCAAAGTTAAAAAAAGAATATAGGGTATATTTGAATGATTGAGATCAAGATTCTCAGGTAAATGACTAAAGTACCAAAATCTGTGTGTAGGAATCTTTGGGGGATGCTCTTGCCTGTTGGATAATGAGAGAGGAGGTTTGAACACAAGAAATTGAACTTCAGGGCTGGAGAGATGGCTTAGTGCTTAAGGCACTTGCCTGCAAAGCCAAAGGACCCAGGTTCGACTCCCCAGGACCCACATAAAAAGCCAGAGGCACAAGGTGGCGCATGCATCTGGAGTTTGTTTGCAGTGGCTGCATGCCCTGGTGTGCCCAATCTCTTTCTCACTCTGCTTCTTTCTCTCTCTGACTCTCAAATACATCTGTCTCTCAAATAAATAAAAATAATATATTAAAAAAAGAAGAAATTGAACTTCAGTGTATTATCAGTGGGAGCTCAGAGGACCTCAGAGTGGGAGAAGACATCAGACAGAACCTTCACAGCGATGGGGGGGGGGGCCCACACACGGAAATCTGTGCCTCCCTTGACTCTGCTACATTCACCCCACCAGTTGTCAGCCATGGTGTGCCTTTGTTGAGAGTTTGCAAACCAGGGGGAGAGAGCTTGCTTCAGCAGAGGGCAGTGCACTAAGTGCCTTGATCAGAAAAATGGCCTCTGGGGAGCACACTGGAACATCCGTGAGAGTAATGAAATTTTTACAAAAACCATTTATGTTTACTTAGGATGAAATGGTTTTAGTCTTAACATTCTAGCACAATTATATCAACGCCCACTTCAAAAACTGACACGAAATAAAATTCAGTGGAAGACATGACACATAAAACATTATCTTCAAAAAGTCATTTACTTGTTAAAAAAAAAAAAAAAAGAATAAAAAGTCATTTACTTGTCATTGACTTGTAATTCTAGTACTGACCAGGCTGAGGCAAGAGGAGTCAAGGTCAACCAGGGCTACAACATGAGAGACTATCTTAGAATAAAAAAATTAATCTGCCAGGTGTGATGGCACATGCCTTTAATCCCAGCACTCGGGAGGCAGAAGTAGGAGGATCATCATGAGTTCAAGGCCACCCTGAGACTACATAGTGAATTCCAGGTCTGCCTAAACTAAAGTGAAACTCTACCTCAAAAAAAATGAAAAAAAAAATCTGTAAGACTCTAATCATCTTTGATACTGTGACAAGTTCCACGCTGCCGTATCTCTGGACCTCTGAACTTTAAAATCATTCTTAGGGACTTATCTCTGAGTCACCCTGTGAGAACCCTGATAAAGTGATCTTTGCTCTGTGACTTTTACAGTTCAACCTGGTGACCAAAACTCTGGATTCTAGTATAAATTGTTTTTATAATGAGCCAAGCAGGGCATGGGAAGGACGGGAAGTGGAGTAGGGCAGATGGAAGAGGCTGTGCGTCTATTATATTTAGAGAATTATGTTATAATTTGACAAGAATAAGCACCCTAAGGAACTGAATGATCTTTGGAGAGGTGCTCTGTGGGTGGCTTGGGGTCAACTGTGAACTGGAATAACACTACATTAATTAAGAGCTCCTGTGGTTTCATTCTCTCCTATTGCTATATGCACCTCTGCATAGAAGCTATTCAATAATTCTCCTTTAACTCCCAGGCCCAAAAACAATGAAGCCCAACAAAAGAACATCTAAAAATAGGTAAGAACCAAAAAAAGATAAAGAGAGAAAGAGTGTGTATGTGTTACTTCCCCAAAACTGTAGTAATATTTTCTGGGTTGATTGTGAAAATAAATGTGTTTATTTATTTCAAGATGACTTTTATAGTTTGTTGACACATGTACTAATCTGGGGAGGGACACTTTTTGGGGTGTGCATGTACTGTCACAGCATTTCTCGAATGGATTCACCTCTACAGCTCACGAGCATATATGTACAAAAAATCTTTAAGGAATGCTAGCCTCCAAAATTTTAGAAGATACTAACAGCAAAAATAGTACTTAATTTCTAATTCAAAGTCACAAATTGAAGAGCTGGAGGAATACTATGCAGCATAGTGCATGTTTAACATGCAAAAGACCCTGAGTTTAATACCTAAGGCCCCACCACCAAAAAAGGCACACACTGAGTCGTGAAGTGATTTCCTTGACAAGGGGGAGCTCTCCATTTCTATCAAATATTACAGGAAGGTGAGTCTCCACATAAAGTAACTGAAATTGTGTCTAGGAGCCGTTGTTCTTGGACTGGACATTGTACATATTCTGCCAGGTTCTTCATAGAGTTGTGTGTGCTATAGTGCCTGTGTGCATCTACTCTAGGCCCAGATCTGTCCACTGTAGCCTTTCCAGGTTCAAAGTATCTATGAGCACCTTACTCTAAAGGACACAGATACAGGGTGTTATGATCAGGGTACATTGTGTATATGTATGGAGGTTGTCGAGACGAAAACAGTTTTTAAAAAGAACATAGGGCTGGAGAGATGGCTTAGTGATTAAGGTGCTTGCCTGCTAAGCCTAAGGACCCATGTTCAACTCTCCAGGTCCCATGTAAGCCAGACGCACAAGGTGACACAAGCACACAAGGTAACACACATGTACTAGGTGGTACACACATCTGGAGTTTGCAGTGGCTAGAGGCCCTGGCATGCCAATTCTCTTTCTCTCATAAAAAAAGAACACACACACTAATAAAGGTCACAAAAGAAAGACTAATACATAAGCCAGATCATTAACAGATAGCATATGTTAGCCAACGAGACCAGATACCCTGCTGGACTATCCAATACATCCTCTCATGTTGTAGTTACTTTTGCATTGCTGGGACAAAACACCCAACCAAAAGCAGCTGATGGAGGGAAAAGGGTTTATTATGATTTAGTCTCAGGAGAAGTTTCATGATGGCTGGGAATAGCACGGCATGAGCAAAGACTGGACATCACTCATGGCCATAGCAGCTGGAAAATAGCAGCAAGAGTGAGCTGAACTCTGGCAAGGGGGAGCCAGCTATAATACCCCAGAGCCCATCTCCAGAAACACACCTCCTTCAGCAAGGTTCCACCTCCCAAAATTGCCATCAGCTGGGGACAGAATATTCAACACACATGAGTTTATGGAGGACATCTGATTCAAACCACCATATCTCATCTCTGGAAAACTACACAGAAAGCCAAATCATCAAACAGTGGCCAGCTGCATGTGGAATATCACTTGGATATTTAATTCAATTTTATTGAACTTGAAAGACACAGATTTCAAGCTACACATTTTCTGTTTCTGAAAGGCAAGCCAGAAACTTACATAGCTAGTCCAGGCTGCATCTCCCGGATAAAAAGTACTTTAATAGAATTGGTGATGAGGGTGTACGATTATTCTTTCTCTACCATTCTGTGAACAGGCCCAGGTTTCATTGGTATGGAGTTTATATAACTTGGGCATCTGTCTGTAAAAGGAAATGAATACGGGCTGGAGTGATAGCTTAGTGGTTAAGGCGCCTGCCTGCCAAGTCAAAGAATGCCCTTTAGATTCATCTGGTTCTATGTTTAGCCAGACATAAAGTGATGCAAGGGTGCAAGGCTGCACTTTCCCACAAAGGGGTGCATGCATCTGGAATTCGTTCACAGCAGCTGACAGACCACTGGCACACCCATTCTCTGTCTCTCGAAAGAAAGAAAGAAAGAAAGAAAGAAAGAAAGAAAGAAAGAAAGAAAGAAAGAAAGAAAGAAGGAAGGAAGGAAGGAAGGAAGGAAGGAAGGAAGGAAGGAAGGAAGGAAGGAGGGAGGGAGAGAGAGAAAGAGAGAGAAAGAAAGAGAGAGAAAGGAAGGAAGGAAGGAAAGAAAGAAAGAAAAAAAAAGAAAGAAAGAAAGAAAGAAAGAAAGAAAAAAAGAAAGAAAGAAAGGGAGAGTGATTATTGGGAATTGGAGAAATAGTTCAGTAGGGAACCAAAGCATGAAGACCTGAGTTCAAATACCCAACACCTATGTAAATCCTGCAATTCCAGGGCTGGGAACAGGGAGTCAGGAAAATCCCTGAGGTTTGCTGTTCTACCTGAATCAGTGAGCTCCAAAATGACTGAATAAGACACTCAGCATTGACCTCTGGGCCACCACATGTGCACATACATGCATGCACACCACCCACACATACATATGCAAAAATAAAAGTGATTCTTTAATTAGGATGACTAAACAAATCTCAAGCATTTATAAAGTTAGTAAGTACCCAAGGCATCACAAAATCTAAAAGGAAAAACAAAAAGGAAATAAAAATTTTAAATAAATTTTGTTTTAAAAAAATCTATAGACACCAGAGATGTATATGAAGATTAGCATTAACTAACTGTGTGATTGACTAATATTTTACTCTTTCTCATGTGACTATAATTTTTCAATGCTTTCTACAAAGAATATATAGTTCTCTTTTGTGTACCATTACACATTTTAAAAATTACTATAAGAATTTAGAAGATGGTGTGGAGGCATACATGTTTAATCCCAGCACTTGGGAGGCAGAGGTAAGAGGATTCTATGAGTTCCAAGCTAGCCTAGGTTAGAATGAGACCCTGCCTTGAAAGAACCAAAATTGTTTTTTAAAAAAGTATTTAGAAAATATCTGTGCCAAGCATGGTGGCACACTTGTAATCCCATCATGTAGGAAAATGCAGACAGGAGACTCAGAAGTTCAAGGCTATCCTGGGCTTCATATGAATTAAAAGGCATCCTGGTCTACTCCATGAGACCCTGTCTCAAAAAGAAAACAGTAGCTTTAAAACAGTTTATTTTAGGGCTGGAGATGGCTTAGCAGTTAAGGCGTTTGCATGTGAAGCCTAAGGATCCTGGATCAATTCTCAAGGTCCCACGTAAGCCAGATGCACAAGCAGGAGCACGCATCTGGAGTTCATTTGCAGTGGCTAGAGGCCCTGGCGAGCCCATTCTCCCTCCCTCTCCCTCTCTCTCTTTCCCTCTCTCTGTCTCTAATTTTTTAAAAAAGATTAGAGCTGAAATGATGGCTTAGTGGTTAAGGCACTTGTTTGCAAAGCCTAACAACCCAGGTTCAATTTCCCAGCACCCATGTAAATTAAAGCCAAGTGCACAAAGTGGTGCACACATCAAGACTGGAAGCTTTGTTGCACCCATTCTCTCTTATTTTTCTCTCATTTTCTCTCTCTCTGCTTACAAATAAATAAATACAATGATTTTTTAAAGTTCACTTTAGTTTCTCAAATTGATTTTGTAATGCCAACTGTGTGATGAGGTGGAGTCCCTTGGAGAAGCCCAACCCCTTGATTTCATTTGCTAAGTCCAGTGCAACTCCAGATACCCCAGCAAGAGCAGCCACATCTGTCCCTCCTCTGCATGCATCCTTGCCCTCACACCATGAACCTGGGTCATAACAGCCTTCAAGCCTGTGACCCAGGTATTTTTTTTAGGGGTGAAGTTAGTAGCAGAATGTTCCCACATCTCCAGGGCCAGGTTGCTGCTGATGGCACTTCAGGTGAAGACAGAGCTGAGGAGACAGAGTGAGACCGCCACCTTCCTTCAGCCCCAGGACTGTCCTCACCCAACTTAGAAGGGATCCCTGACCTCAGAGTTGGGGCACAGGCTGATACCCCCTACCGCGCAGAGAGCACAGGGCTTTGAAGGGGCCCACCCCGGGGGGTCTTGAAGCATCTGGAACTCCCGCTGCTTCACTCTAGGCACAAAATGCCTTATGAAAGCTTGTGGCTCAGACCTATAATCCCAATTGAAGTAGGAAAACCCAGAGTTCAAGGCTCACCTGGGCTAGAGCGAGTTCAGACCAGCTTGGACAACTTAGTGAGACCCTGTCTCAAAAAAGTGCAAAGAGAACTGGGGGTATAGCTCAATGATTTAGTGGTCGAATGCTTTCCTTCCATGTGCGAGGTCCTAGGTTCAATCCCCAGTACAGCAAAAGAAAGGGAAAGAAAAAAAAGAGGGGGGGGGTACCCAGGAGCTCAGGGAGTGCATTAAGTACATAAATTTCAAGCACTCCCCTGAGAATTCTGCTTCAGAATTTGGGCCAAGGCCAAGACTGTGTTTTTAATTAAGTGCCTCGAGTCATTTTTAAGGTTCTCCCACTCTTTGGAAATAGGGCTTTATGGCAACACCGTGTCTCCATTTTGATGTATGAAGCATAGGTTAAATGCCTTAAATTACATTAGATAGTCTTACCCTCCTGGTTTCTGGGTTTTCATGGAATGAATGTATAAAGTTCAATGTATGGATAGTGGTGAGGACTTGTGGAATAGCATGAGCAGTTTCTGAAGTGTAAGTGGTATGTAGATGTACAAGTTGTCTAACTGTGTTTTGTGATGAGTCTGTTGGGGGCTGTGGGGGGTCTTGTTTAGTGTGCATTTTGTGGTATAGTGGTGTGTATGATGTGCTTGTGTGTGGAGTAGAATGTACATGTGTAGGTTGAGTATATGTGAACTATAAGCATATGGATGGTGTCTGGAAGTGTGTATATGTGTAGCTCATGGAGTGTATGTATGTGCACATGTGTGTGTTAACTACGTGTGTATGTATGGGTGTGTGTGAAGAGCAGGTTCAGGAGATATATGTGTGGTGTGTAAAGTGGTGTGATTGGCATGTGGTATCTGTGGAGTGTGTGGTGAGTGGCTATGAGTTGGGTATGTGTGGTGTATGAAGTGATGTGCACAGGTGTGTGGCACCTGTGTGAGTGTGAGTTGTTGGGGCATATGAGAATGTGCGGCTTTGTGGAGTGGAAGAAGGGGGAGAACATCACGGCTCACTGGCTTGCTCTGTCCAGTGACTATCTTCAAGGTTTTGTCCAAGACCTTTAAAAAGTTGTTGTTTTTTACATTGATAGTGCTTCCCTTGATCATCTGCATTTCTACTTATTACCTGGTCTACATCCCATAATTAAGTCCAAAAAAATAATGTTGTTGATCAAAAGAAAACTCTTTTAATCCCACCACTCTGGAGGCAGAGGTAGGAGGATCATCATAAGTTCAAGGCCACCCTGAGACTATATAGTGGATTCCAGGTCAGCCTAGGCAAAGAAGGAAAGAAAGAAAGAAAGAAAGAAAGAAAGAAAGAAAGAAAGAAAGAGAGAAAGAAAGAAAAAGAAAGAAAGAAAGAAAGAAAGAAAGAAAGAAAGGGCAAGCAACAAGCTGGGCATGGTGACACACACCTTTAATCCCAGCTCTCAGAGGACAGAGGTAGGAGAATTGTGTGAGTTCAAGGCCAGCCTGTGACTACATAGTGATTTTAGGTCAGCCTGGACTAGAGCAAGACCATACCTCAAAAAACAAGAGAAAGAAAGAAAGAAAGAAAGAAAGAAAGAAAGAAAGAAAGAAAGAAAGAAAGAAAGAGAGAGAAAGAAAGAAAGAAAGAAAGAAAGAAAGAAAGGAGAGAAAGGAGAGAAAGAGAGAAATGAAGAATGAAAGAAGAAAGAAAGAAAGAAGAAGAAGAAGAAAGAAAGAAAGAAAGAAAGAAAGAAAGAGAAAAGAAGAAAGAAAGAAAGAAAGAAAGAAAGAAAGAAAGAAAGAAAGAAGGAAAGAAAGAAAAGAAAGAAAGAGAAGGAGGAAGGAAAGAAGGGAGAGAGGGAGAAGAAAAGAAAGGAAGAGATGAAGGGAGGAATGAAGGGAGGGAGAGAGGGAAGGAGATGATTCCTTTCTGAGGTTTAAGATAGAACTTGTTTTCTAGGGCTGAGGTACATGTGAACACCTAGAACATTAATCTGAGAGGTAAATTTTGTAATTTTAATGCATTATATGAGTAATTGCTACTCTGAGGTAACTGAGGCATTCTTTTGCAATGAGCTTGGTTGAATGATAATAATGAAAGCTATACAAGTTTACCATCAGAAGAATAATCAGAGAAGAAAATACTTTAAATGAGAAGGGAAGGAAACCCCATGGCTTTATCAGTAGACAATTTGCCTTTTAGCATTCCGTATACTCTGAAAATAAATGGCACAGAGCTACGTTGAGTGGTTTAGAGTGAACAATTTAAGCCAGAAACCAACATAAAGGCAATTACTGCTGCTTCCAGATAGGATGCCTGCATTAGTTTCCTTGTTGCTGTGACAAAACACCTGACAAGGAACAACTTAAAGAGGGAACGGTTTGTTTAGGATGACAGTTTGAGGACACGGACTCCATCATGGTGAGGAAGTCACGGCAGTGGAAGCATGAAGCAGGTCACCACACTGCCTCCACAGTCAGGAGACAGAGTAATGAAGGCCATGGAATGGCACTGCCCACATTCAGGACAGGTCTTCCCATGTTACCAACATAATCTAGAATCTTCCTTATAGACATGCCCAATGATTTGTCTTCTAGGTGATTCAGGAGCCTGTCAAGTTCCTCAAAGTAGGGAGACCCAAAATACCTTTGGAAAGCAGATTAAAAACCAGTGATAATGTATGATTTCCTAATCGTTTCATGATTATTAAATATTTCATAAATAGAAGTGCTAATTTGATATTTCTACATTAAATAAATCTTATTTGGGGGCGGAGGAAACACACTAACCATGAAAACTAAGCTCTAGGATTTTTTTTTGAGACCTTCCTATGTTCCTCTCTTAACCAGTCTATAAACCATGATATTTTAATTATGAACCAGAAATCAGTTTCATTTGCCACATTGAAATGGAAGCTAGAAAGTTTCCCAGCATGGATCATTTTCAAGCAGATCGTGAATTGGCCCAAGAAAAAGTAAAACATTAGGAATCCTAACCAAAAAATGTCAGGAAGAGCAGGGAAGCATGTGACTCAACATGCTCTCTGCATGACAGGAAGCAACATCATTCCTCTTCCTTTCAACAGAATTCCACATGCACAAAAGGCAAACATAAACACAGCTGCACTGTGCTCATGAGAACAGATGCCTGTCTCAAATGTTAATCAAATATTTCAATAGAGAAATGGGTTCTGACCTACACTACAGCTGTGTGTGCCTGCTTTTTGTAACCTAATAACAAGTACATTTTTAAACTCTGTTTTAGGCAAAATATTAATAATCATAATTTTTACAACTGATCTCTCTCTTATACTTCCTGTGAAGCTTACTAAAGGCTTTGTGCATGCTAAGCAAGGGTTCTCCCACTGAAGTACAGTGTCAGCCCTTGGGTTTTTAAAAGTTTCACTATGCAGCCAGAACCTGCCTCAAACTCAGGATTCTTCTGCCTTCACCCTGAGTGCTGAGATTATAAAACTTCCTATCTTCATGTATATATATATATATGGAGAGAGAGAGAGATGTAATGTATTTTAATGGCTGAATCATCTAAATGTCCAAAACAAACACATTTCAACATTATTTAACTTCCAAGAATGTTAGTAAGTTCTCAGGCTTACTTTAAAATAATTATAGTTTCAAAGAAATTTGCAAAAATGTACATGAAATTCATGTGCACCCTGTGTGTATGTTACTCCATCCCAAGGTGACTATCTTACAAAACTACAGTACAAGGGCTGGAGAGATGACTCAGCAGCTAAAGGTGCTTGCTTGCAAAGCCTGACAGCCCCAGGTTCGATTGCCCAGTACCCACATAAAGCCAGATGCACTAAGTGGCACATGTGTCTGAAGTATGTTTGCAGTGGCAGGAAGGCCTAGTGTGCCCATACTTATTCTTTCTGTCTGCCTTTCTCTCTCTCTCTCTCAATTAAATAAATAAATAAAAGACTACAATACAACAGCAAAACTAGGTAATCTATATGGGTACAAACCGTGGATTTTATTCAGACTTTTAGTTTCACATGCGCTTTTGGTTGTGTATTTCATTCTACGTAATTTTAGCCTATGCAGGTTCTGCATTCGCAGTCACTATACAGAACATTTGCTCACTATAAAACACCCTTGTGCGACGCCTTTGTGTCCATATTCCCCATTCCTAACCCCTAGCAACTAAAAGCCTATGCTCCATCTCTATGATCTCATTCAGCAGTTGTTAGTTAAGTAGGGCCAAGCAGTCTATAACTGGTTGAGATTAGCTATTTTATTTCATTGAATATAATTTCCTCAAGGTTCGTACAAATTATTGTGTGCAGAAATTGCCCATTTAAATTTTTGTTGCTGACTAGTACTCCATGGTTTAGACATATGCCACATGATTTAACCATTTATGCACGAAAGGACATTTGGGGCAGTGTTTAGCATTTGGTTATTACAAGGAAAGCTGCTAAAAACATTCACATGTAAGTGTCTGTGTAAACCGGTAACTTTCCAGTTCTCTGGTTTTCATTGTGCTGTAAGAGTATAAGGTTTAGGCATATGCTAGGGCCACTTTTACTTTGAAATGACTTGCCAACCTGTTTTCCAGAAAGGCTGTGTGGCTGTGTCCTTGGCAGCCTCTCCCCAACCCCAGTCACATAAGTGGAATCCTCTTACTCCATAATCTTACCAGCATCTGGGGTAGCTATTTTCATTGTAACCATTCGGAGAGTGTATGGCGAAACTTCATTATGGGTATGCCACACCTTGCTCTAACAGCTGACGATCATCTCTCCAGAGGCAGACTTGCCTGTGCATCCTCTGATGAGACATTCACTCCTATCTCTTTTCCATTTTCTAAATGGATTAGAAGATTGTTCATTAACGTTTAGCCTTAAAGACATTTCAAAATTATAAATTCTAGGAGCTGGAGAGATGGCTTAGTGGATAAGGCGCTTGCCTGTGAAGCTTAAGGACCCAGGTTCGGTTCTTCAGGACCCACGTAAGCAGATGCACAAGGTGGCACATGTGTCTGGAGTTAGTTTGCAGTGGCTGGAGGCCCTGAAACACCATTCTCTCTCTCTCTCCTCTCTTTCTCTCAAAAAAATAAATACAAATTTTAAAAAATTGTATATTCTAGAGAGAAGTCCTTTGTCAAATATATATTTTTCTCTCAGTCTGTCATTTGTCCTTTCATTATCTTAGCAGGATCTTTCATATTGCAAAGTTTATCATTTTGGTGAAATCTAATTATCTACTTTTCTAAAATGTATTTTGCTTTTTGGGAACTCTGAAAGAACAACTTTTTGAAAACGGATTCCTGAGCTGGTGGGGGCAGTTCAATAATAAAACATTTGCCTAATGTGCACAGGGCCATGTTTGATCCCCACTACCACAAAACCAGACAGTCCCCATCCCACAACTACTGACTGAAAGCCTCTAGTAGTAATCGGGAATATAATCCTGAAGGCAGTGAGTATATTGTCCTTTCAAAGTCTCTCGTCTACTACTTCTATATAGATATGGACGCATCTCAAGTATCTACAGCAATCGTGCAGTGTTTGCTTAATTTAAATTCAAATTTAATTCAAAATTGATTTAGCTCCAGGTGTGGTGGTGCATGCCATTACTCCCAGCAATTTGGAAACCGAGATAGGAGAATCACCATGACTTCAAGGCCATCCTAGGACGACCGAGTGAGATCCTGGTCAGCCTGGCCTAGAATAAGACCTTACCTTGAAAAACAAAACAAAACTGATTTGGGTTTGTGACATTTTTGAGACCATTGGAAACATACCAAGGTAAAGAAAAACCAGGGCAAAGAAACTTCTAGAAAGGAAGCCACACTCTCTACATACTCTTTTGGAACTATCAGAGGTAGTAGGATGAGTCTCCCTATCTATTCTCAAACCCTACTCACTCCACTATAATCCCCAATCCTCTCTTTGTTCCTCACAAGGATCCTGAATGTAGGAGGGAAATTCCCTCAGAACCTTCAGCTTAAAAGTCAAAGCTCTTTCACTATTACAAAATGAAAGGATCTTTAAATTTGAGCAATTCAACTCAGCTATTGAATTTACTAAAGGTATGAGCACATATCCTTGTGCCCTTTGAGACAGTAAGTCCTATTAGAAGTTCAAATCTTTGTGTTCAGATAGAATTTGCCCTATTTTCAGTCATTTAAATTCCCTACCTAATTATCTGCTGGCTTATATTTGACCTGAAAACTTCTTGGCTTTGTTGCTAATTTTTTTTTAATTTAAGTAATATATATGTTAAACTTCAATACAGACAGCTTTACTTTAAAAAGCAAGAGAGGGGCTGGAGAGACAGCTTAGTGGTTAAGGTATTTGCTTGCAAAGCCAAAGGACCCTGGTTCAATTCTCCAGGACCCACATAAACCAGATGCACAAGGGGACGCATGCATCTGGAGTTGGTTTGCAGTGGCTGGAGGCCCTGGCAAGCCCATTCTCTCGGCCTCTTTCTCTCTCTCAAATAAATAAATAAATAACATATATTTTTAAAAAGCAAAAGAAATCTATTTTATCACTTTTTAAAAAACTTTTTCAATATATTTTATTTATTTGAGAGGGAGACAAAGAGAGAAAGAGACAGATAGAGAGAAAGAGAATGGGCATGCCAGGGCCTCTAACCATTGCAAATGAACTCCAGACCCATATGCCACCTTGTGCATCTGGCTTCATGTGGGTACTAGAGAATCGAACGTGGGTCCTTTAGCTGTGCAGGCAAGCACCTTAAATGCTAAGCCATCTCTTCAGCCCCTATTTTATGATTTAATATGCTCTCTCCTACGGAAACAAACATTTTTATTTTAAAAAGTCTCAGTTGTCTTTTTTTCTCAGTAATTTTTATTAAGTATTTACTTTGTATGGACACATTATGTGTTGGTACCATCATTTCCCTCCTCTCTTCCCCCACAAACTTTTTGTTTTAAGGTTTTGGTTTGGTTTACTTTTGTGATTTGGGGATAGGGTCTCGTGTACCCCAATTTCATAACAAATTTCCTATGTAGCCCAAACTGCCCTTAAATTCCCAATCCTCCTGCATCCACCACCCAAGTGCTAGGATTACAAGCATGCATCACTGCACCGGTAACATCTTTCAACCGGTTTGGACTATTCTCTTCTGAACTTCCATTATCTGTTTTCTTTAGTGCAGTGGTGTGCATGCATGCATGTATGTAGCCTGTTAGAGTGGGGGTTGTACATATGTATATGAAGATGCATGTGTGTGATTGCATGTGGAAGGTAGAACACAGCATTGGATCCCATCCTCGGGGACGCCAGCTTCCTCCTTCGAGACAGGGTTTCTCATTGGAGTTCATGTATTAGACTAGACTAGCTAGCCCGTGGTCTTTGGGATGCTCTTTCTCTGTCTTCCCAGTGCTGAGATTATAGACACGCCCAGTATGTTACATGATTCCAGGAACTGGTGACAAATCTTTATGCTGACAAGACAAGCACTTTACTGACTGAGCGACCTCCCCAGTCCCTCCATGTCTGTTTTGAAAATATAGCATGATTGTATTTGGTTGTGTAGAGCTATTGTAAACAAACTATATCACAAATGAGGTCATTTACAACAATAGAAATTTATTCCCCCCCAGAGTTTGGTGGCTAGAAATCCCAAACTAATGTGCTCACAGAGTCCCGCTCTTAACCGAGGCTGTAAGGAAAAGATCCTTCATTGCACTTCTCACCATCCCATCACTCCAATTTCTGTCTCCATTTCCCAAGCAATGACTTCTCTCCGAATGTGCTTCAGTATCTGTATGTTCATATGGTCTTCTTATAAAGAAATCAGTCATCAGTTAGTGCCCATAGAAATGGAAAATGTACTTGCATATAAGACCACATACCAAAATTCTAGAGTACGTAGAGATTTTCGAGGACATATTTAACCCAGTTGACATTGCTATTTCTTGGCTTTTCTGATATTTTCTATTGGTTGCTAAGAATAGCTGAGGATTATTTTATAAAACATCTCCTTCTATCGTTTTCTTTTCTATCCAATACAGTGAACTAATAGTCTCTGTATATCTTATATATTTCTCTAATATTCTCACTCTCTCTGAGTTGACCTCAGCAGCTTCAGTAACATTCTTATCCATCAGCCATAGACTGTATGCCTTCTTTTTATGCAACTATTTCCACTTCCCAACCTATCTCAGCTTCACATGTGTTTGCTATTATAAAGGTTTTGAACAATTATCCACTAAAGTTGAATGTGCAGTGTTAACATAGCATACAGTTTTTACACTATAGCAATGTTCCATGAATGAATGCCATGTCATTCAGTTGGATGTCTCTTCATATTCCACTAGTTGCATTCTCCATATGATTATATTTTCTCAAAAACTTGGCCATAGTTCTTTTTCTCTGTTTTTTCTTATATTTTATTTATTTGAGAGCAAAGAGAGAGAGAGAGAGAATTAACATGCCAATGCCTCTTGCTTCTGCAAACAAACTCCAGATGCAGGTGCCACTTTGTGCATCTGGCTTTACATGGTATTGGTGAGTCAAACCGGGCCAATAAGCTTTGCAAGCAAGCTCCTTTAACTTCTGAGCCATCTCCCCAGCCCAGCCATAGTTGATTTTGAGTTTTCTTTTTCAAGATAAGCTCTGCAAGAACTTTCTAACTCTCCTTTCAAGTGATCACTAGATATTTGCCAAATCTGTATGATTACCATGCTGGGAATTTCCTTCAGTATATGCTTGGAGGAATGCACTCCTACTTGAATCCCATGATTTTATGTACTTGATTCTCAACTATTTTGGGGATAAAATTTATAAACAATAATGGATCCACTTAAACATAGTTCAGTGACTTTTGACAAATCTGTGACACTGTATATAAGCACCAACATCAAACTTTCCATCATACAGAAAAATGCCCTATATGGACTTGCATTCAGGCCTTGTACCTCCAGCCAAATGAAAGCATTTTGCTTTACTATTTACTTGTAGTAAATAGTACAGATTAGAGCTATTTTCTATAATTTCGTGTGAATGGAATTATGCAGCCCATATCCAGCTTTTTGCAGTTAGGATAATGTTTTGAGCTTCGACTATATTTTTCCTGTATTAGCAATTTGTCCCATTATATGTCTGTATCACAATCAATGTCACTTTCAGACTGCTTTGGACACTGCTGTACTGAACATTCGTGCATAAGCCTCACTTCCTCTTCCTACCCCTGTGCTAACCAACAGAGCCCACGGGATATTCAGACAAATTAGCTTTCCTCTACTAATTTTTGTGCATAGGTATGTCCTAGGTGTCACATCTTCCAGTACATGTCATCAGGCATTCTTTTATCCTTGCACTGTCGTTCAAGTAACCCGATTAGTACATAGGCCATCCTCATATTCACTCCCTTTTCACTATTACAGTCAGTCGGAAGAGGAAGCAGGTGTAACTATACATTCTCTCACTGTCCTTTCCAACACCTGATGTTGGTTTGTCTGTGGAAGAAGGTATTATTTGTATATTTTCAATTTATTTTAACCTATCCAAACCCAATAAAAGTTAAAACAAGGATATAACACACAACTATATACCTTTTGCCTCCGTTCAAGCATGTGAAAATTTTCACAGCTCCTCCACTTCCCTCTATACTGAAACACATACTGTCTTTCACCACAGCATTCAAAGGCATGGACTATATGTATCTAGAATTTTTTTTCCAAACTATTCAGAATGAGTCTTCCCAAAATTAAGATGTTTTTCGCCTGCAGAGCTGCACCACCATCTCCAGTCCTGAGGTATCATTATCAACCCAAACACATTATCCCATACTCCAGGCCATTTCTACTTTTGTTCTAATTACCACAAAAATATCTTCAATCTAATTTTATCCAGTGCCATTGACTACAGTTATATCTCTGCAGAATCCCTCAGCTTGGAACATTCCCCTTCCTCTCACTGTGGTTTATGTAATTTAATTCCTAGGACAGTTTAGGCTCCTATAAAAATGCCTTCTCTGGGGCTGAAGAGATGGCTTAGCAGTTAAGGCGCCTGCCTGCGAAGCCTAGAAATGCCTGTTAGATTCTCCAGGTCCCACGTTTAGCCAGACACAAAGTGATGCAAGGATGCAATGTCACACTTGCCCACAATGGGACACATGCATCTGGAGTTTGTTCATCACAGCTGAGAGGCCGCTGGTGCACCCATTCTCTGTCTCGCTCTCTCTCTCTTTCTCTCTCTCTGACTCTCTCTCAAAAAAAAAAAAATGCCTTCTCTGGCCTTCTGCTTCTCTTCCTGTAAAAAGCACCAGGAGCAATTTATTGATAATCCCCACCCTGAAATCTTCACCAGCCCTTTTTTTTCCCATTGCCTTTGCTTTTCACTAAAAACAATTTCTCCTAAATTATCATAGTAATTTCTTTAAACAAATCACTTTTTTTCCTTTAGAATCCTTGTTAACTCTATCACGTTTAAAAACCACGAAGCCATTGTTGATATAACATTACCTGTAAATATCTTAAACCAGTCTTTTCATTTCTCTTCCCATATTTACCGTTGTGTGTACACTTATGTCCTGTCCTTTAATCCCAGCACTTGGAAGGCAGAGGTATTGCCCCAACTCCCATTAACCTGGGGGCCCTCCTCCGCGGGGTCATGGTGTTCACTGTGAGGTCATGAAGGCCTGTACATGAGTCATTTTTCCACGTGTTGCTTTCAAAAAAGAGCTTGGCCTTCACCTTGTTGATTAGCCCATGCTCCTACTTTTACCTCCCCGGTGACCAGGTTATACTCCTAGCCCAGATCAGTGTGTATATGTGCATGAGATACGTTGACTACTATTGAAAGCATCAGATGTTGAAAGCAACAATAGCTCACGAGAATATTGAAAGCAACAGATGGACTTAGAGTAGTAACATCTGTGAATAATAAATGGTGTGGGTGTGGATGTGTGTTTTGGGTGAGTGGAGTTCGCGGTTCTGCCCCTAAGTCCCTTCCTTTGAATAAATGTTTAAGGGATTTTTTTTTTTTTTTTTTTTTTTTTTTTGGAGACAAAGCTACCTGTCTCTCATTCAGGTGTTGCCTGACCTTAACTCATGGAATGCTGATTCCTCACTCAACTCACTCACATATTGTTGTTCAATAAAAACAACAGATGAGCACTTGGCTCAACAGAAGCAACAGCAGCTAAGGAAGCAGCCTGGCTCACTCTTGATTTCAAATGACTCCAAGAGTCAGTATCTTTATCCCAGAGCAGCACTGTATATTGGGCAATTTTTATTGCTATTTTTTACATTTATATGTCAGATCGCACACAAGTAATTTTTATTAATTGATTTGGTTTGGCTTGATTCAGTTTGGTAAGGTTTGGTTTAATTTGGTTCTTGAGACAGGGTCTCACTCTGTAGCCCTGATTAGCATCAAACTTAAAACAATATTCCTGCCTTTGCCTCCCAAGTATCAGCACTAAGATTATAGGCATGAGCCACCACACTTGGCTTTTATAATGTTTTGTAGTGTTAACATAAAAATAAACTGTGAATATTGTGCCCAGAAGCCATAAATTGTTATTATAAAAAGTTCAGTGCCATGGGTAGGATACTGTCCAGCGAGGTTTTGGCCAGGGAGGTCCTTGATGGCCCCAAAACATTACAGGCCATTGCTGTGGCTCTTGCTTGCCCAGCAGAACTAGATGGTGAAATCCTCTTGCTGAAGACTCCACATGCTCGGGCTGTAGCCATTGAGAAATCAAGCTAGCGCTAAGCTGGAAGCCTCCTCCCTGTAAACCAGCTTTCAGGATGCTGGAAAGAGCTATGCAACCTGTTGGGAAAGAGAAGTCATCAACAGTCTCAACCAGCAGTGGACTCTGCAAGCTTGACAGCTGGCCAGCCAGGCCAAATGTACCAACTGGCGCATCTGTTACGGAGGAAACAAACTGTTCTCTGACTGGACTTCAGGGACAGAATTCATCCCTGGTACCTAGTCAAAGGCCTATGGCTGGGTTGGAGAGATGGCTTAGCAGTTAAGGCGCCTGCCTCCTAACCCTAAGAACGCCGGTTCCAATCTCCAGGTTCCACGTTTAGCCAGATGCAAAGTGACGCAAGGGCACAATGCCACACTTGACCACAAGGGAGCGCATGCATCTGATTTCATTCTCAGCAGCTGAGACGCTGCTGGAGCACCCATCTGTATCTGTTTCCCTCTCCCTTTCTCTCTGTCTCTCTCCAAAAAAAAAAAAAAAAAAAAAAAAAAAAAAAAAGCTTATGGCTAAGGAAGGCATAAGCCCTAAGGGGAAAACTTCTATTTGGCTAAATGTATATATTATGCCCACTAAACTTTTCTATAAACATTTTTTATATCCATTGATTAATGCTACTCTCACTTTGGGATACAAAAGCTTCTCTTTTCAGAAGGCAGTGACCACGGGGGTGATTCACAACTCACCGTACTGAGAAGAAACGACAACATTGTATCCAGCACTAAGTGAGATATCACTATCACACCTAAGATTCAGGGGCCATTGCAGAGGAGGACTTCTTACAATACTGTCTTCCAGACACAAAGTACTCTTGGTATTCATGACCTCACAGTGGCTTATGGTACCTACACAAGACATGCATAACATGAGGGTGGGGAAATGATGACATCAAGATAGATGAGAGACTAATTGGAAAGCAGATGGGATTCAGTGGAGGAGAGATTTGGAAGGCGGAAAAGGGAAGTGGTGGGAGGGGATTATAATCATGGTATATTATCTATGTTTATGGAAGTTATCAATAAAAAGTTTCCTAAGCCAGGTGTCATGGCTCAGGCCTTTAATCCCACCACTCGGGAGGCTGAAGTAGGAGGATTGCTGAGTTCAAAGCCAGTTTGAAATTATATAGTGAATTCCAGGTCAGCCTATGCTAGACCGAGACCCTACTTCAAGAAAAAGTTTTTTAGGCTTCACAGGCAAGCTCCTCAAACACTAAGGCATCTCTCCAGTCCCAAATAAAGTTTCTTAAAAGGCAAAGTCTGGATACCTGATTTCTTTTGACAAAATAAGATATTTCCAGAGCTGGGGAGATTGCTTAGTGGTTAAGGCACTTGCCTACAGTGTTAAAGGACCTAGGTTTGATTCCCCATGACCCACATAAGCCAGATGTACAAGGTGGCACATGCATCTGGAGTTCATTTGCAGTGGCTGAAGGCCCTAGAGTGCTCTCTCTCTCTCTCTCTCTCTCTCTCTCTCTGTCTCTCCCATAAATAAATAAAATAAATTTTTTAAAAGATATTTCTGGGGGGACTTCCGGTTAAGATGGCGACATAGGAACCTCGCCAAAAGAGGGTAGCGAATAAAAGCAAAACAAACCCCAGCAAAATACACTTTTCTACTAAAAAGTGAGGTACATAGTAAACTTTCAAGCCCAGCAAAGAAGTAGGAGAGTTCCAGAGCGTCTGGAGCCCACAGAAGCGGGCAAAAGCGGCTCCACAGCCGCCGCAGCTGCCACGGCGGCGGCGGCGCGGCTAGGCGCCACCTGAGACAGCTGATCTGCAGGACTTTTAAAGGCAGGTGAAGAGAATTTTCCACTCACACCGCCTCCTCACAACCTCAAGAAGCGTGGAAGGAGGACAGTAGAGACCAACAGAGAGGCTAGTGAGGAAGAGGATCGCGTAGAGGAACAGACGGACTTCAGCCGCCACTCACAGCCTCCCCTCCCCCATCACGAGTGCAAGCACGGCGAGCAACAGAGACTTGGGAAAGACCTCACCAGCAGCATCGGGCGCAGCGAAAGCAGAGACCCGCAGACGCAGCTGACTTACTGAATCCACAACACAGCAAAGGAACCAAGCAGCCGTGCAGCATAGCTGTGATCAAACCCGTTCCAAAAGGTAATTTGGTTTTCACTAGGTTAGTACCCAACAAATAAGCCTGGTATATAATCCTGTTGGATGGTCAGATCTGACATTCCTAAATAAGCTATTTTCTAGGCTGCTCATTTGTTGCTTCCTGATTTGTTTCCTCCTCTGTCATTCATTGGGGAAGGGTCTCTCTTGATCACAAGCTGACCTTGGAACTCTCTACAGATCAGAAATCTTAGCCTCCCAGCTGACAGGATTAAGGGCATGGGCTAACACATATCCTTAGGAACTGTGACTTTGTCATAATACCTGCTTTTCCACAAATACTCTGTGCTGTATTTCATTGAAGGGGTACATTGTTGAGTTAAATTTTTGGATTTTGACTGTATTCTGTTCCATTCACCCCACTTGATAATCTCATAGCAGGCAAGGGTCACTTCTGTGATTACTTTGAGAGCCTTAAGAACCACACTTAACACCTTAAACTCCTACACAGAAGATATATAATATCAGATTGATTGATACATCTAACATTACTGCAGATATTTAGAAAACCCAAGCATTAAATTAATTCAAGATGCAAAGATCTCTACATTACAATACAAGAAACACAAAACATCCAGACAATATAAATCCACCAAAAAGTATCAATATATCAGAAATGACCTTCAGTGAGGCTGACTTAGAGGACATCCCCGAGAAAGATTTCAAAAGAATGATTATAATTATGTTCAAAGAACTCAAAGAGGAAATGAAAGGGTTCAAAGACCTCAAAGAAGAAATCAAAGGATTTAAAGAAAACACAGAAAACCAATTTAATGAAATAAGGAGGTCAATACTAGACATAAATACGGAAATAGAAAGAATAAAGAAAACCCACTCAGAAATGCTAGCAACAAAGAACACAGTCAGTGAAATTAAAACCTCTGTAGAAAATCTCTCTAGTAGAATGGATGAAGGAGAGAACAGGATATCGAAGCTAGAAGACCAAGTAGCTGATCTAACACAGTCCAACAGAGAGAAAGACAAAATAATAGGAAGGTATGAATGGGAATTACAGGATATTCGGGACACTATGAAAAGATCAAACATAAGAATTCAAGGGATAGTAGAAGGAGAAGAATTTCACTCCAAAGGCATAGTAGGTGTTTTCAACAAAATCATAGAGGAAAACTTCCCCCAAATTGGGAAAGAGATGCCAATGCAGATACAGGAAGGCTTTAGAACACCAAACAGACAAAACCTGGAAAGAACCTCTCCCCGCCATATTATAATTAAACTACCAAACATACAAACCAAAGAAAACATATTGAAAGCAGCTAGAGAGAAAAAGCAAGTGACCTACAAAGGGAAGCCCATCAGACTCACAGCAGATTACTCAACACAAACTTTAAAGGCCAGAAGGGCCTGGAGTGATGTATTCCAAGTTCTGAAAGATAAAAACTGTCAACCGATATTACTTTATCCTGCAAAACTATCTATCCAAATAGATGGAGAAATAAGGACATTCCACAACAAAGACAGGCTAAAGGAATTTTTGGCAACTAAACCAGCTCTACAGAAAATACTTGCAGGAATCATTCATACTGAGGAGAAAGCAAAGCACACACATCAGGAAATAGGAAAAAATAAACCATACTCAAATAACAGTTAAAACAAGTGAGTAAAGGGAAAACAGGAAAAACTAAAAAATAAGAAGAATGGTGAGAATAAACACATATATGTCAATAATAACTCTTAATATCAATGGTCTCAATGCCCCTATCAAAAGACACAGACTTGCAGACTGGATTAAAAAGCAGGATCCTACCATCTGTTGCCTCCAGGAAACTCATCTCTCAATAAAAAATAGAAACCTTCTTAGGGTGAAAGGTTGGAAAAGGTATTTCAAGCAAATGGGCCTAGAAAACAAGCAGGGGTTGCTATTTTAATTTCTGACAAGATAGACTTCAATCCAACATTTGTGAGGAAAGATAAAGAAGGTCACTTTATACTGATTAAAGGAACACTCCAACAGGAGGACATTAGAATCCTAAACATATATGCCCCTAACATGGGGGCTCCCAATTTCATCAAACAAACACTATTAGAATTAAGGTCAGAGATATCTCCTAACACAATAGTAGTGGGGGACTTCAATACCCCACTCTCATCACTTGACAGGTCTACCCAGCAAAAAATAAACAGAGAGACATCTGCATTAAATGATACCATGGAACAAATGGACCTAACAGATATATACAGAACATTCCATCCAAATGCTACAGAATATACATTTTTCTCAGCAGCACACGGGACATTTTCTAAAATAGACCATATACTAGGACACAAATCAAATCTTAACAAATACAGGAAAATTGAAATAATCCCTTGTACATTTTCTGACCACAATGGGATTAAACTGCAAATCAGCAACAAGAAAATATACAGAGCATACAGAAACTCATGGAGACTAAACAGCACTTTATTGAATGATGTATGGGTCACTGAAGAAATTAAAAAGGAAATCAAGAAATTCGTAGAATCAAATGATGATGAGAATACAACATACCAAAACCTTTGGGACACAATGAAGGCAGTCCTACGAGGGAAATTTATAGCCCTAAGTGCATATATTAAGAAATTGGAGAGTTCACAACTAAACAATTTAATGCTTCATCTTAAGGCCTTGGAAAAAGAAGAACAAGGCAAACCAAAAATTAGTAGACGGGAAGAAATAATAAAGGTTAGGGCAGAAATTAATGAAATGGAAACCAAAAAAACAATCAAAAGATCAATGAAACAAAGAGTTGGTTCTTTGAAAGGATAAACAAGATTGACAAACCCTTAGCAAATCTGACCAAAAGAAAGAGAGAAGAGACAAAAATTGATAAAATTAGAGATGAAAAAGGCAACATCACAACAGATACCAAAGAAATTCAGAAAATCATACGGACATACTTTAAGAATATATATGCCTCTAAGTTTGAAAACCTGAAAGAAATGGATGAATTCCTTGATTCATATGACCTACCAAAATTAAATCAAGAAGAGATAAACCATTTAAATAGAACTATAACAACCACAGAGATTCAAGCAGTTATAAAAAGTCTCCCAACTAAAAAAAGCTCAGGCCCAGATGGATTCACTGCTGAATTTTACCAGACATTCCTGGAGGATCTAACGCCAATGCTTCTCAAACTTTTCCATAAAATAGAAAAGGAAGGAACTCTACCAAAATCCTTCTATGAAGCCAGCATCACCCTGATACCCAAACCGGACAAAGACAGATCAAAAAAAGAAAATTATAGACCAATCTCCCTCATGAACATGGATGCAAAAATTCTCAACAAGATACTGGCAAACAGAATACAAGAATTTATCAGAAAGATTATTCACCCTGACCAAGTAGGCTTTATCCCAGAGATGCAGGGATGGTTCAACATACGCAAATCCATAAATGTAATACACCATATAAATGGTCTGAAGGACAAAAATCATATGGTCATCTCAATAGATGCAGAAAAGGCATTTGACAAAATCCAACACCCCTTTATGGTGAAAGTATTACAGAAACTGGGAATAGAAGGAGCATATCTCAACATAATAAAAGCTATTTATGACAAACCTACAGCCAACATAATACTAAATGGGGAAAAACTTGAAGCTTTTCCTCTAAATTCAGGAACAAGACAAGGGTGTCCACTTTCCCCACTACTATTTAATATAGTACTGGAAGTCTTAGCCACAGCAATAAGGCAAGAGACACTCATAAAGGGGATACAAATCGGAAGGGAAGAGATCAAATTATCATTATTTGCAGACGATATGATTCTATACCTAACAGACCCTAAAGTCTCTACCTGCAAACTGTTAGAGCTGATAAACACTTTTAGCAATGTAGCAGGATACAAAATAAACACACAGAAATCAGTAGCTTTTCTATATACTAACAACAAACGTGCAGAGGATGAAATCAGGAATCTCTCCCATTCACAATTGCCTCAAAAAAATAAAATACCTTGGAATAAACTGAACCAAGGAAGTGAAGGATCTCTACAATGAGAACTTTAAAAAACTCGAGCGACAAATTACAGAAGACACAAGGAAATGGAAAGACATCCCATGCTCCTGGATTGGAAGAATCAATATTGTGAAAATGTCAATCTTACCAAAAGCAATCTATACATTTAATGCGATCCCTATTAAAATCCCAATAGCTTTCTTCACGGAAATAGAAAAAACAATACTAAAATTCATCTGGAAACACAAAAAACCTCGAATAGCCAAAACAATTTTTGTGAAACAAAAATCAGGCAGGTGGTATAACCATACCCGATTTTAAGTTATATTACAAAGCCATAGTAACAAAAACAGCATGGTACTGGCACAAGGACAGACAGGTAGATCAATGGAACAGAATAGAAGACCCAAATATTAATCCAAGCAGCTACAGCCACCTGATTTTTGACAAAAATGCCAAAAATATTAATTGGAGAAAAGATAGCCTCTTTAACAAGTGGTGTTGGGAAAACTGGACATCGGTATGTAAAAGGATAAACATAGATCCTTGTCTTTCTCCATGCACAAGAGTCAAATCCAAATGGATCAGGGACCTTGATATCAGACCTGAAACTCTGAACCTGCTAGAGGAAAAAGTAGGGGAAACCCTTCAACATATTGGCATAGGTAAGGACTTTCTGAATATAACCCCAATTGCTCAGCGAATAAAATCACTAATCAACCAATGGGACCTTATGAAATTACAAAGCTTTTGTACAGCAAAGGACACTGTGAGTAGAGCAAAAAGATAACCTACAGAATGGGAGAAAATCTTTGCCAGCTATACATCTGACAGAGGATTAATATCCAGAATATACAAAGAACTCAAAAAACAGAATAATAAGAATTCAAACAACCCAGTTAAAAAATGGGCTATGGAACTAAATAGAGAATTCACAGAAGATGAAATTCAGATGGCATATAAACATCTGAAAAAGTGTTCCACATCCTTAGCCATCAGGGAAATGCAAATTAAAACCACTTTGAGATTCCATTTCACTCCTGTCAGAATGGCTTCCATCAAGAAAACAAATGACAATAAGTGTTGGCGTGGATGCGGAAAAAGAGGAACACTTCTACACTGTTGGTGGGAATGTAACCTGGTCCAACCATTGTGGAAATCAGTGTGGAGGTTTCTGAGACAGCTAGAAATAGATTTACCATATGATCCAGCTATAGCACTCCTAGGCATATATCCAGAAGACTCTTCTCACTTCCTTAGAGATACTTGCAAAACCATGTTTATTGCCGCTCTATTCACAATAGCTAGGAAATGGAAGCAGCCTAGATGTCCCACCACAAATGAATGGATAATAAAGATGTGGTACATTTACACAATGGAGTTCTACTCAGCAGTAAAGAAAAATGAAATTATGAAATTTGCAGGGAAATGGATGGATCTGGAAAGGATTATACTAAGTGAGGTAACCCAGGCTCAGAAAGCCAAACGTCACATGTTCTCTCTCATATGTGGATCCTAGCTACAAATAGACAGACTTGTGTGTGAACTGGAACCAAAAATTGGTACCAGAAACCAGTAAGCTGGTAAAAGGCTATAAGGGATGGAGGAAAGGGAAGGACTGAAGTGTATGGTATTGCACATATGTAAGTGGAAGGACTGATTACAAGGAGGGGAATGGCCTAACCAAGGCCATGGGCAGAGAATGCATAAAAGAAGGGCAAGGGGAGGGTCAATCTAATTTCAAAAGATTGTGAATAAGACTTATGTAAAACTACTTTTTTGAATAATGGTACATCTGGAAGCTGGAGACTGTTACGAGAAAATTTTCAGTACCTGGGATGGGATACCTTCCAGTGAGTTGTTGGCCAAGGAGGTCCCGGTAGCCTCCAAAACATTAAAGGCTTTTGCCAAAGCCCTTGGTTTCCCCTGAGAAACAGATAGTAAGACCCTATTGCTGAAGACATCTCTTGCCTGAGAGGCAAGGTCACTGAGAAAGCAAGCTGGTGCTAAGCAGAAAACCTTCTCCCTGTAGACCACCCAACTGAAAGCTGGAAAAAGCTGCACTGCATGCAGAGTATGGGAGACAGAAGTCATCAGCAGTGAAAACAGTGGACGCTGAATATTCAAATTTGGCCAGACAGGCCCAAAGACTGAACGGGTGCAATAGTGGCATGTCTACTCGTGGGGTAACCAACTGCTCTATAATTGGACTGAAGGCCCTCTCTACGGGAGGGAATACATGCCTGGTACTGAAAAACCTAAGCAAAGTCTATGGTAGGTAAGGTCATAAGCCTTAGGGGTATAAAGCATGCCCTTATCTAAATGTATATACTATTCCCACCAAGCTGCCCAGAAAATACTACACTTAATGCTCATATTCACATATTAATGCTACTCTCACTTCTGGTTAGAGAAGCTTCTCTTTTCAGATGGCGATGACCACTGGGATGATCCAAGAGGCAACATAGTGCTGAGAAGAAGGGATGGAGAAGTGCCAAGCACTGAAACATCTCTGTCACACCCTCCAAGGCTCAGGGATCATTGCGAAGAGAGGGGCGGATAGAATGGAAGAGCCAAAGGAAGGGTACGACTCCCTACAATGCAACTGCCCAGACAGAAATTGGCCTTGATATCCATGACCTTGCTGTGCCTAGCAATACCTCCGCAAGATCCTCATAGTAGAAGTAAAAGAGGATGACATCATATTAAAAAAAGAGACTAATGGAGAGAGGGAGGGGATATGATGGAGAGTGGAGTTCTAAAGGGGAAGGGGGGGAGGGGAGGGAAAAATACGCACCTTTGGTATGTAAGTATGTTTTGTTGTCAATAAATATTAAAAAAAAAAAAAAGATTCAGGGGGCAGCTCTGGAGAGATATTTCAGTTGTTAAGGTACTTGCCTACAAAGCCTGAAGACCTAGTTTCAATTCCCTAGTACCCACATAAAGCCAGATGCACAAAGTGGCACAGGCATCTGGAGTTCATTTGCAGTAGTTGGAGGCCCTTGTGTGTCCATTCTCTCTCTCTCTCTCTCTCTCTCTCTCTCTCTGTATGTATGTATGTATGTATATATATATATATATATATATATATATATATATATATATATGTATATGTATATGTATATGTATATATATATATTTATATTTATATATATCTGCTTATAAATAAATTAAATTAAATTTTAATTTTCAATGAAGATTCAGGGACTGAGGAAATGGCTCAGTGATGAAAGGCATTTATTTGCAAAGCCTGCCAGCCTTGGGTTTGATTTCCTAGTACCCACATAAAGCCAGATGTACAAAATGGCACATGTTATGGAGTTCATTTGCCACAGCAAGAGGCCCTGGCATGTCCATTCTCATTCTCTCTCTCTTTGTCTCTCTCATAAATAAGTTTAAAATATTTTTTAAGAGCCGGGCATGGTGACACACGCCTTTAATCCCAGCACTCAGGGGGCAGAGGTAGGAGGATTGCCGTGAGTTCGAGGCCACCCTGAACTACATAGTGAATTCCAGGTCAGACTGAGCTAGAGGGAGACCCTACCTTAAAAAACCAAAAATAAATAAATAAAAATAAAAGTAAAAAATATTTTTTTAAAAAAAAAAAGATATTTCTAAGAATATCATTAGACCCACTTTTCCTTGTCTCTTCATGTCTCCACATGCCAATGATTTGCTGGAACTGTCCCTTCTCCTACTGGCACTTATGTTGTGTCTATCATCTCTCAAAATTGTCACACTTGGGCTGGAGGGATGGCTTAGCAATTAATGTGTTTGCCTGCAAAGCCAAAGGACCCTTGTTCAATTCCCCAGGACCCACTTAAGCCAGATGCAGAAGGTGGTGCATGCATCTGGAGTTCATTTGCAGTGGCTGGAGGCCCTGGAGTGCCCATTCTCTAAATCTCTTTCTCTCTCTCTCTCTCTCTCTCTCCCTCTCTTTCTCTCTCAAATAAATAAAACTTAAAAAAATTGTCACACTTGGTCCACTTCACTCAGATCTACTTGATTGGCTGCCAGAGAATTTGAGTTTCATAATCCAGCTTAAATTTCCCTTGAGTAATCAGAACTGGCTTAAAGTTCTGGTACTTTATAAGATTCTGTAATAACTCGCACCCAATGACACTGACCCATGTCACTTATTTTATTTAAGCTGGTGCTAAAGACACTGGCTTAAGTAACTACATTATTTAAACTTTCATTTCATGATGTCACACCCTTCATCCCAGCTCTGGGGAGGCAGGAGGATTGCTGTGAGTCTGAAGTCAGCCTGGAGTACAGAATGAGCACCAGGCCCGCCAGAGCTATGTGACAAAGCTGTGTCTCAAAAGGCCATCTTCTTCATGCCAGTACCAAGTAGCAGCATTCTCAAAAATAAATCTCTGGGCCAGAGGAGATGGCTCAATGGGTAAAGTGCTTGCTACTCAAGCACGAGAACTCCAGTGTAGGTGCCTAGCACCCACATAAAAGCCAAGCACAGGGCTGGAGAGATGGCTTAGCGGTTAAGGCGCCTGCCTGCTAAGCCTAAGAACCCGGTTCCAATCTCCAGGTCCCACGTTTAGCCAGATGCAAAGTGGCACAAGGGCGCAATGCCGCACTTGACCACAAGGGGGCGCACCCATCTGGATTTCGTTCACAGCAGCTGAGAGACTGCTGGTACGCCCATTCTCTATCTGTCTCCCTCTCCCTCTCTGTCTCTGTCTGTGTCTCTTTCCAAAAATAAATAATAAATAATTTTAAAAATCTTTAAAACAAAAAAAAAAGCCAAGCACAGAGACAGGCTCCTAGAATCTTAGTGCTGGACTAGTGGAGACAAGAGGATCCCTGGGGCATAGCAGCTAGTTAGTTTAGCCAAATCAGTGCTAAGTTCAAATCAGTGCTAAGTTCATTGAGAGACACTGTTTCAAAAAATAAGTTGAAGCGGTGTGTGGTGACACATGCCTTTAATGCCAGCACTTGAGAGGCAGAGGTAGGAGGATTGCTATGAGTTCAAGGCCACGCTGAGACTACATAGTGAATTCCAGGTCAGCCTGGGCCAGAGCAAGACCCTACCTCGAAAAAAAATAAAAATAAAATAAGTTGAACAGCAAGGTCAACCTCTGGCTTCAAAACACACATGCACCTCCATACACATGCAAACATACACACACATGCATCCATATACACAAAACACACACACACACACACACATACACATACTAAATAAATAATCTCAGCATTGGGTATGGATTGATAAGTGCCTGACTTTTTTTGTCTAGAATACTTCCTACACTTTCTCCAGGAACAAGGTCAAGCTATCTGCCCAAGGAGTAAACAATATAATATAAAACAAAGATCTGGATGATATAAAAATAACAGCACCGCGGCTCATGAGATGACAGCTTAACGGGCAGAAAGGAGAGCATGCCTTGGCCCCTGAGGGAAAGCCTTGATGGAATTCATCCTCCTTCCACCAATGTCATGGACTGAAAGGTACCAATATAAACTGGCAGAATGAAACCCCTCCGCATGCGGTGTTTACTCGTGCCAGAGAGACTGCCAGCCACAGCGCGCTGCACCTTCTCTGACATGGCAGTGTTGAAAGCGCTGTCCCTGACGAGGCCCGGCCTCTGTGCCCATTACACTGGGTGTGAAAGGTCTCCGTTCACTTGCCAGCTGGGATGGTACACCATTACTCAAAGATGTGAGCACTACAACACTGGCCTCACTGCAACTGGAAACCAAAGTGACAATTAATTATGGATGGAATGTGGCCAGGCCCGGCTGTCACTGTAATCAAATGAGACCACACTGAGGGGAAAAGAACATTTTATCCTGCGCTAGGTACCTCACAGATAGATTTATGACTACACTGCCAGTTGGAGATAAAGTAAAAATCAATCGTGCAATTCCTATGAGTAACATAAGCAAGTACTGGTGAAACAAAAAATATGCTTCCTATGATTGTGTTGGAGACACTTCATTTAATATACAGTTTTATTCCGCAGAATCACAGGTCCGCAACTTTTTTTTTTTTTTTTTTTGAAATGAAAGCTGAGAAATACACTATCAGCTGGCAGTATAATGAAGAGATCTGGGAACTTTTTACACTGAAAGCCTTCCTTGTAAAAATATATTACAATATTTCCTGCTTTATTGCCTGGCTCATATGTTATTGTAATTCTGTTGCATATTAAAATGCAGAGCCTGGAAGCACCAGAACACCCAGTCAACAAAGAGAACCGCTTGTTAATTATGTCCATGAATAATCAGAAAGATAAGAAGCGATGCTAATTCTATGCAGTCAAAAGCTAAAGAATGCTTTGCTTCAGATGCACCACTTCAGTCGCAGCCTAATTCTTGGAGGAAAGGAACCTCATTAGCTCAACCTTTCCTCCAAGAGATGGTCACTGTGCCAAGGATTAATGCATCAGGCTAAACAGAGACATTGTCACAACTCCCATCAGCTTGACAAGGAAATGTGCCTCATGAGCGAGAATCAGCTACAACCCAGCGAGTCCTACCTCACTTGGCCATGTGCAGTGACTCTACTGGGGAGACTCAAAACTCATCTAAGTACTGAGACGTGACAGTTGAGTATTCAGCACTAAGCGAAACACCCCTATCACACCCTCCAAGACTCAGGGTTAATTATGGAAGTGGCAGAAAAAATGTAAGAGACAGAGGAGAGGGAGAAGTATTTTGGAACGCTGTCTTCCAAACAGGACGTGGTCACTACATTTATGACCTCACATCATACCAGCTGCCATTACCTGCACAAGGTCTGAACAATATTGAACCCATCAACATGCTGTCATGAATGATGGAGAATGAAAGAGAAAGAGAGACCAAAATAGCAGGACTAATTGGAAAGAAGGGATTCGGGGGCAGGGATAAGGGGAAGGAATACAGAAGAAAGATCATAATGGAGGGGATTATGAACAAAATGCATAATGTACATGTGTGAGAATTAACAATAGAACAGTTTTTAAATATCTTATTTATTTATTTATTTATTTATTTATTTATTTATTTATTTGAGAGAGATAGAGAGAGGCAAAGAGACAATGGGTGTGTCAGGGCCTCTGGCCACTGCAAACGAACTCCAAACACATGCACCACCATGTGCAACTGGCTTACGTGGGTTCAGGCTTCACAGGCAAGCACCTTAACTCCTAAGCCATCTCTCCAGCCCCAATAGAAAAGATTTTTTTACATAAAAAGATGGAGCCTGGCATGGTGGCACACACCTTTAATCCCAGCATTAGGGAGGCAGAGATAGGAGGATTGCCATGAGTTCAAGACCAGCCTGAGACTACATTGTGAATTCCAGATCTGCTGGGCTACAGTGAGATTCTACCTCAGAAAACCAAAGTAACATATGCATCTGTGATCCCAAGATTCCTATGACAATGGAATGCATAGCCAGGAGAATCCAAAGCTCATGGGCCAGCTAGACTGACAATCATTTGCAATCTGGCACTTTGTTTGCAGCAGCAAGAGACCCTGTCTCAAAAAAGGTGGGGAAGAGACACCCAGAAGTTCTTCTATTACTTCCACATATGCACTATGGCATGTGTGCTCCCCCACGCACATATAAATAAAATTTTATATAAAGATGGCCATCTGTTGATAATGCACTTATCCATTAATCACAGAAAAAATGTACACTTTTTTTTTTACTTAATAGATGTTAGTTTTATTTATTTAATGGGCACTTAAAAAGAAATCCTTAGACTATGATTACTTAATGAGAAGTTTAACTGACTTCAGCAATCAAAATGAAAATGTATACCAATTTAACCCTAACCCTGAAAATGTCTGGACTACTGAGCTGTTTGAATCAACAGCCTGGGAGATATTGGAAACTTGAGTTGGTCTGCTGACCCTTGAATGTCATTTCCGTTTCTGCCTCTTCCTGCCACAGCAAATTCTCTGTTCAGCGCTTGGAGGGAAGCCAGAAGCTTCCAGCAAAAGAAGAGAAGGGCAGAAAGGAACCGTGTCCCAATGTACAGAAGGCTCAACTGTTGGGTAAGGCTCTCCTCTCATTGGCTCACCACCCTCCTTCTCTTTCCAACCACCAATAGTAACAGCCACACTAGCCAGTTGGTCACTTAGTAGATAGTCACGTTGAATAACTGGAGAGGTCTTCCTTCATAAGAAATGTGCTGATGGGAAAGCCATGGATAGATGGTTGTGAAATAAAAATAAATAAATAAAAGCCTACAAGCCACAGCAAGGTCAGTGCATTTGCTGTCATCTTGCCATCTGGAGAGAGCTGAAGCCTTAGCTGTTGCTTCTAATTAAAACCAACAATAGAAGAGATGGCTTAGCAGTTAAGGCAATTGCCTGCAAAGCCAAAGGACCCAAGTTCAATTCCCCAGAACCCATATAAGCCAGATGCACATGGTGATGCATATGTCTGGAGTTCCTTTGCAGTGGCTAGAGACCCTGACATACCTTTTATGACCCCACCTCTCTGATAAATAAATAAAAATATTTTTAAAAATACAACAATAAACATTGATATAATGACAGTGGTTCCTTGCAAAGGGATCTCTGTGGGTTTAGTGAGGCCCCAAGCAATTTCACCTTTCTTTTCCTCAGAATTAAGCAAGTAAATGCTTTTGCCTGCCTTAAACAGGCACCTTGCCCTTATTTTCATTCTAATTCAAGATAAATTAACAAACACACCATAAAGAACTCTGGGGAAAAGGATTCAAAAATGGAGGGGGAAACACCACCCAGAAAAAAAGTGTTTCAATATGAATGTTAATGTGCCTATCCACATTGTCTCCAGAATGCCTTTGCCTCCATAATGAACCCACAGAAAGGTAACACTCAGGAAAAGAACTAACATTTCAGTTTGTTTTCCTGCAAAATAAATTCCTTCTTTGTAACAGAATGACAGGATTTTGAGATCCAATTACTATGCAGTTTTTCCTCATGTAAAAAGAAATAGAAATGTGTATGTTTATGTATGAGGTAGAGAAAAGAAAAGTAAAAAGTAAGCTGAGAAAAAATAAGGCTAATGCTAGACTTCAATTTCTGTAATAGTTTAGCATAATGTCTTGATTTTTTTTTTTTTTTTTTTTTTTAGAAAATCTCATGTCTCTGCAGACTGAGCCTTATCCTTAGCCCCTAACTAGGGTATTTTTTTTAACCTTAGTTTATGATTTTTGTGTGCATATAGCTTTTTAAGATAGGGTCTCACTTTAGCCTAGTCTTAGAACTCACTCTATAGCCCAGGCTGACCTCAAATCATGATAGTCCTCGTATCTCAGCCCCAAAAGTGCTGGGATTAAGTATACATAACAATGCCCAATTTGATTGATGATTGATTGACTGATTGATTCTGTAGTCCACAGCCTGCATTTCTCCCTATGGGCTAGCCCACTTGCACTAGGCAGACATAAATGCCTCACTTATCTACATCCCTATACTGAAACTTAATTTATTTTTATATTGAATATTTAGGTAGTTCTTACCCAATTCTCATCCACACATACCCTCCCTTCCCAGTAATACTCAATTCCAGTAAGACTTTTGCTGAAGCTCATGTAGCCCAGGCTGGTCTCAAACTCTCAATGATGACTTTGAACCTCCGAGCCTCCTGCTTCTACCTCCCAAACTGGAATTACAGGAGTGTTCAACCACGCCCAATTTGCGTGGTGCTAGGGATCTAACTCCAGGCTTCCTGCAGGTTAGGCAAGCACTCTACCAACGTAACATCTCGAGTCAAAGTGAGGCTTACTTGAAACCAAGAAGTAAATTGTACATGCTTTGGTACCCAAAGTGCTACATCCTCAACCTGAAAGATAATTGGGCCCCCAATGTAGCTTGTCAGATTTGGTCAATTTTAAGATTTAAAATCTATCTAAAGAAAAATAATCTTATGTTGGAACTGAATTATCCTATGCAGCTGGAGAAGAAGTCTTTTAAAGCTTTGGTGAGCTGCGTATGTTGTTGCATGTCTTTAATCCCAGTACCCAAGAGGCTGAAGTAGGACAACTGTCAGGAGTTCAAGGCCAGCCTGGGGCTACAGAGTGAATTCAAGTCAGCATTGAAGGTGAAACCTTGCCTTGGGGAAAAAACTAAAAACTATACTTGTGAACTAGATTGGAGGTTGATGAAAAATCCAATCCACTCTGGGCAAAGATTGCCTCCTTTGTATAAAATCCAATAAAATTTCAAGAAAGTTTCCCGTTGCTTGGGTAACAAGTTCCTTATGAGAATGATATACATGAACACACAGCTGTTTGTTAACATTATGTCAAAATTTGAGATTTCAAAGTATCAAATCCTGCCAGCTTGTAGAGCTGAACTTTTGTGTTACTGCACAAGATTTTTTTTTTTTCATGCTGCCATTTGTAACATTTTGGGAGAATCCTTGGGATTAAAATTTGGGTTCCAAAAATTAAAAACATAAAAAAATTTCTTTGTATGCATAGCCTCTTCAACACATTTTAATTTGTCTAATTGCACTGTTCTTTCCAAATAGACTTATAAAGACCATCATACATAAACATCCACGATATATAAGGAATATAGAAGTTCCTCAAATTATGAAAGTCATAGGTACGTAACTCAAAATTCTGTAGCAGGGCTGAAGAGATGGCTAAAGGGTTAAAGGCTCTTGCATGCAAAACCTTTGGCACAGGTTCAATCCCCAGTACCCACAGAAGGCCACACATACAACATGGCACATGCATCTCCAATTCATTTGCATCACCAAGAAACCCTGGTGTTCCCATATTCATATTCTTCTCTCTCTCTCCCTCCCTCCTTCTCTCTCTTGCTCTCTCTCTCTTTACTCATAAATAACAATAGGTTTTTAAAACCCATAGTGTATGTGGGGAGCTATGATCTTCCAATTAAGCAAGCACCTTTGACTGCTGAGCCATCTCTCTAGCCCTGATCTTCCAGTCTTAGCTTAAGAAATGTTCCGCTGAAACTCTAGTCTCTGTTCTCTGCTCCACCCTTCTCTCTAGTTCCCATCCTCTCCATGAATTGTGGAACCACTGCTCTGTGCCATAGCTGGTGCCTGGAGAGGAGGCATGAAATGGCAGATAGAACGAGGTATGCTATTGCTCTGACTGTTCGAGTGTCCTAAGTGCCTTGTGTTTACTGCCCTGTGCTATTTCAATTCTTCTGGAAACATGAGCAACAGTAGCTCTGTCTTATCCACAAGGAAACTGGGTCTCGCAGATCTTAGCTATACCAGGATGACAATTCAAACAACTGTGGGGTTTTATTTTTCTAATTTTAAGTACTATATTACAGAAACTGAACTATCTTAGCATATCTGTATTGCATTGCTTTTACTTTTCTTTATTAGTTGGTGAGAAGTCTTTCTTGTCCCATCAAGTTCTTACTTGATGTCCCCAAGCCATGGGGACACAGGATCTGACAGACATATTAATATGTCTTTCAAAATAGCTAGAAGAAACGATGTTAGATATGTTAACATCATGCTTTGATTGTTACACAATGTACACATGTATTGAATCACCATACTGTGCTCATAAATATGAGTAGTTACTATACGCTAATTTTTTAACTAAAAGAAAATAAAATCTGACCAGGCGTGCTGGCACACGCCTCCCAGCACTCAGGAGGCAGAGGCAGAGGTAGGAGATCGTCGTGAGTTCAAGGCCACCCTGAGACTACAGAGTGAATTCCAGGTCAGCCTGGGCTAGAGTGAGACCCTACCTCAAAAAAAAAAAAAAAAAGAAAGAAAGAAAAAAAGAAAAAGAAAAGAAAAGAAAGAAAAGGAAAGGAAAGGAAAGGAAAGAAAAGAAAAAAAAAGAAAAGAAAAGAAAAGAAAAGAAAAGAAAAGAAAAGAAAAGATCTGCATAGTGACCTATCCTCTAGAAAATTACTACCAAGAAAAACGAAAAGCAAAAGCTGAGCTGGAGACATGGCTTAGTTTGCCTGCAAAGCCAAAGGACCTTGGTTCAATTCCTCAGGACCCATGTAAGCCAGATGCACATGGGGAGGCATGCGTCTAGAGTTTGCAGTGGCTAGAGGCCCTGGCATGCCCATTTGCTTGCACTCTCTCATTCTATTTCTCTCTCTGCCTCTTTCTCTCTAATAAATAAATAAATAAATAATTTTTTTAAAAGCTTACTGCTCTGAGCTTTATTTTTCTATCAAAGGTACTTTGGAGTAAAAATTCCAAGATCAGACAACAGCATCTTATAAATATACAGAGAGGTCCCCAGCTGTGACTGGATTCCGGGTTTAGTAATGTACATAGAGAATGATTTGGATCTGTGTGTTTAGTCTATTTTACATCATTTTGTTTTGAAAGTCGGTATGGTATTATTTCAGCTTGATATACTAACAAAAACAGCATATATTTGTTCTCACTGGTACCTAAGCACGCAGAACATGCAAAGAAAGGCTTTATGTAGTCTGCTTATCTAACAATGTGGGTCAGAAGTCATGCATGTGCCCACCGGCAAAAGCAGATTCCTTTGTTTAGCTGGCCCTATCCCAGTCTCAATTTTTGAGCTCAGAAAGCACAACCCTGCTCTCCTTCCTCTGACTCTCTGTGGTGGTTTGATTCAGGTGTCCCCATAAACTTAGGTGTTCTGAATGCTAGGTTCCCATGTGATGGCAATTTGGGAATTAAACCCTCTTGGAGGCAATGTATTTTTCTGGTGGGGGGGAGAATGTAGATGGGTGTTATAGCCAGCTTCCTCTTACCAGTGTTTGGCATACTCTCCTGTTGCTGTTGTCCATCTGATGTTGGCCAGGAAGTGATGTCCACCCTCTGCTCATGCCATCATTTTCCCCTGCCATCATGGAGCTTCCCCTCAAGTCTGTAAGCCAAAATAAGCCCTTTTTTTGCCACAAGCTGCTCTTGGTCAGGTGTTTTCTGCCAGCAATATAAACCAGACTGCAACACTCCCATTCTTAAATCCACCTAATATTCCCCATGCTTCAAGGACTCTTCTATCTTCTTGTCTTCAGTTAGCAACTTCTTGATTTTTCCCCCTTCATTTAGCACAAATGTCTTCCCAGGGTTTCCAAAGTACAGTTAAAATTGACAGATGTTCAAAGCCATCATGGATAGAATTGGACTTCATGGTTGTCTATTTCTTTTGTAATGCTGTGCAATTTATTTTGTGCATTCATTTTTTTCATGTCATAAAAGAAGCTAAAAGAGCCAGGCATGGTGGCGCATGCCTTTAATCCCAGCACTCGGGAGGCAGAGGTAGGAGGATCACCAAGAGTTTGAGGCCACCCTGAGACTACATAGTGAATTCCAGGTCAGCCTAAGCCAGAGTGAGACCCTACCTCGAAAAAACAAAAAACAAAAAACAAAAAACAAAAAAAAACAAAAAACAAAAAAAAAAAAAAAAAAAAAAAAAAAAAAGAGGCTAAAAGAGTTCCTCCATGGAGACCCTACATTATCCTGGTCTCATTTTGAGATCAGAATGTGTCACTACTGGCTTTACCTCCAGAGGGTACGTGCTTCAAAGCAGGCAGGCTGTAGTGTTCGTGCTGCATCCCTCTATCCCCCTGCTACTCGCACATAGAAAGTAAAGAAGAGATACTGGAGGAAAGAATGGATGCAGAATAGGATGAGTGAGTCGCATCAATTCAAAGTGGTAACCCTCGCAATTTCATCCTGCTCTGAAGCTCCATTTGACAGCAAGAGGAACAAAAATGGGGAAATAAATTATGATTTAACACCTTTTGCTAGAAAAAGCCTTCACATAGTACATTTAATAAAGAGTGGATTATGGTGAGATGCACTGGTTAATGACCCTGAAAATGGCCTGCCAGTCTCCTGATCACTGCATCGGCCCAATTCTAAACCCAAACCGAAGCATCTCCCCCAGTTCTGTGCAGGAGAGGGTGGACACAAGAGGTCAGTTGTGTAGAAGTCGGTTCTTGGTGAGCGCTGATTTCCCAACAACTGAACAAGGACATTCGTGTGGCCCAGGGCAGGACCTGGACCCTAAACTTGGCCACTGTTCCCCAGTTGCCTCATATTTTTTTTAGGAGAAAGTATTTTACAATGAAACATAAGGGAATATAGTGAAAAGGATAGAAACTAATATGCCGTATATTCAAATACTATATGGCATGCATTTGTCAATAGAGTTTGTAAAACTGTTTTTAATGTTAGTTTGTTCAATATCATATCATTATTAAACTGAAAAGCCTGGACTGAAACTGAAACCTACCTATTTCTGGTGGAATCAGGCACATTCAAGGTGGTATGGCCATAGACAAACCTACCTATTTCAAAAACTACTGATTTTCGAGCCAGGCTTGGTGGTGCACACCTTTAATCCCAGCATTTGGGAGGCACAGGTAGGAAGGAGGATCACCGTGAGTTCGAGCCCACCGTGAGACTACATAGTCAATTCCAGGTCAGCCTGAGCTAGAGTGAGACCCTACCTCAAAAAACAAAACACACACACACACACACACACACACACACACCAAAAATAAAATAAAATAAAATAAAATAAAATAAAATAAAATAAAATAAACTACTGACTTTCATGCCTAGAACAGAAGTTTACTTTCTGGGAGAGTAGAAACCCGAACCAGACATGTTAATGTCAATCAGTGCAGTGATTCCCAAGTGTATGACTTGGGTCAGGATGGCTGCCTTCCACAGAAAACTTCTTTCTCCTATGTTCTCTCTTGGCCCAATAAGTTAATGTGAGAATGAGATATTTAAAGCAAACAATCCCAAGATGCATACTTGTAACCATCTCCTGCCTAAGCTATGACTAGCCTTAGTTTCCCGATAGCATATCTTCTAACTCACAGGATGAGTTGCCAGACATCTCCATACTGCCAGTGGAGCTGCTAGACCCTACCTGACACCTTTTCCTGATTGTTTTCCAACAGTGTGTTATCTCTTTAAGAGATACTCATTTCATAAACTCTAGTTTCCACCACCCCCCTTTTTTTTTTCTGGTGCTGAGGACCAAACCCAGGGCCTTGAGCATTCTACACAAGTGTTCATCCATTGAGCTAAATCCCCAAACCCTCATTTCATAGCTCTAATATACCATCAACCATCAGACACATCCTTGCTTGTACTACCCTTTAATGCACAACGATATGATTCAGCTGTTTCCGACATGTGAAAATATGAGATGTGTGCTTCTACAGATTTTTCAGAATCAGCCAAGGGTGCACTCTCCAGAGGTTGAGTCACTTCCCTTCGCAGTGTAGAAGGACTAGACTCCAAGCACTTCCAGAATGTTACCTCCCTGCTGCCGGGAATCACAGCTTAGCTACCCAAAGATAGTCTGGAACGAGGCGCAACAGTGCAATGGCGGCCTATAGGTGATGGGGAAAAGTGATAGCAGTTGGTGGTAAACTGTCAGCAAACTTGAGGAATGGTGTTCAGACCCCATGAAGGAGACTTGGGGCCATCCAGGAAGGACAGCAGCAGTATCCATTACTGTAAACATTTGATGTATCACTGAAACAAAGCGTCTAGGATTCAGACTTCTCCCATCACAGCCATACTTCATATTATCTAAAGAAAATTTGAGTGTGTTTGATCAAAGGGGCTGAAGAGAGTGCATCAAAGGTGCTTGCGTATAGAGCTTGCCAGCCCAGGTTCAATTCCCCGGCATCCATATAAGACTGGATGCAAAGTGCTGCATGTGCCTGTGTCCCAGTGCAATGGGATGTGGAGCCATGAGAATCTCAAGCTCACAAGTGTGCTAGTCTTATGTACACTTGCAGTCTGACAGTTTGCTTGCAATAGCAAGACATGCTGCCTCTGTTAACCAGGGAGGACCCTGAGGCATTCAAAACATTACAGGCCATTGTCAAGGCTCCTGGTTGCCCACCTGAACTAGATGATAAGACACGATTCCTGAAAACGCCATATGTGTGGGCCTCAGGTCACTGAGAAATAAATCTGGAGCTGAACTGGAAGCCCCTCCCTGCAGACTAGCTGTCAGAATGCTGGAAAGAGCTATGTACATGCAACCTGTTGGGAAAGAAAAGTCATCATTGGTCTTAACCAGCAGTGGACACTGCAAGATGTACAGCTGACTGGCCAGGCCAAATGACTAAATGGGTGCAATAGTGGCATGTCTATTATGGGGGAAACCAACTGCTCTCTGATTGGTCTGGAAGCCCACTCTGTGAAGGCAATACATGCCTGGTACTGAAAACCTAGTCAGAGCCTATGGTTGAGGATGTCACAAGCCCTAAAGGAGTAATGACTACTGATGTCATGCTAAATGCATATAGTATACTCACCAAGCTGCCCTCTAAACACTGATGTTTATGTCCACATATTAATGCTACTTTTGGTTCGAGAAGCTTCTCTTTTCAGATGGCGGTGACCATAGGGGAGACTCAAAACTCATAATAGTGCTTAAAAGAAGTGACATTGGAAGTTTCAGCACTGAGTCATGTCTGTCACACTGTCTCCCAAGCTCAGGATCCATTGCAGAAGAAGGGGTAGAAAGAATGTAAGAACCAAAGGAAGGGTGGGACTGCTTACAATGCAATCTTCCAGATACAAAATGGCCTTGATATTAATTCATGACTTCATGGTGCCTAACACTACCTACACAAGACCCTCACCATAGGAGGGGGGAAATGCTATCATCAGAATACAAGAGAGAATTCTTGGAAAGAAGGGGAGATTCAATAGATGGAAGATTTGGGAGGGGGAAATGGCAGTGGTGGGAGAGCAATATCATGGTTTATTGTCTATATTTACAGAAGCTGTCAATAAAAAATTAGCTGAATAAATAAATAAATAAATAAATAAATAAATAAATAAATAAACAAGAGACCCTGCTTAAAGAAAGTGGAGCACAGATGCTTTGAAGTTGACCTGTGACATCCACATGCACACTGTGACATGCATGCCCATATACACATACATACATACACACACAAAAATAAATAAATAAATAAATTTTAAATTAATAAAGGCCATTTCAGGAAATACCAAAGAATTGTTAGCAATTTATGGTTTTTTCAGACTTTGTAATACTACATTAACTATAATTGATTTAGGATGAAATTTATAAATTTTTTTACCTTTTCTCTGGTTCTTAATGTCTACCTGTAAGGAACACTAAACAAATATTCATGTCATATTCAGGACAATCTCTTTGGATACCTTGCAGCAGCTATAGAGGTAGTAAGCTCTCTGCTTCCTAGAATAGTAGGCAGTTATACCCATAGCTCAAATCTGTGTAGCCCTTCAAATTCTAAGAACCTGCTCAAAACAGTTTTTAACTTGAAGGATGTTGAAACGATCTGTTTCTGTTCATCACTAAGGGATGTGTAGGATTTGGCATTAGGGCCTCTATTATGAAAGTCCTCTTTCCTCCTGTGGTGGTATGCCTATAATTCTCAGCCTTAGGGCAGCATGCAGGCCAAGCTAAAACCAGGCACATGTGTGCCATCAGTTCCAAAGACAGAGTTAAATTGAATCCAAGAGGCAAAGATATAATCAAGGGCCAAAACAAAGGTCAATTACTGTGTCTGCCTGGAAGATGCCAAGTAAGAAATGAATGAGAGTTAATAAAAACTGGACGAAAGCCAACAGTAAATGAGGAAAGAGGAACTGGGATTACAAGGAGACTCCTCCTTAATTGTGAAAGAACAACTTGATGGCATAGGGTTTCTTCAAAATGTGAGGACACACTTCCCTACTTACTGGGAGGCAGGAAGAGAAGTTTGAAGGCACTGTCTATACTAGGATATGACAAGCTTTGTACTTGACTGGAACACTACTATTGGGTGAGGTTTTATTACTCTCCTCTATAAAACATGGTGATTCAGGCCATATCAGTGCCATTTCACGGAAACTCACTCTTCCTGGTACACAAACACCATAGCCAGTCTCTCTGAGGAGTCTCCAGTTACAGAGCTGAGGTCTATTTAAACATTCACTTCTTTTAGTTTTCCTTAGCTAATATGACAATTAAACATCATCTATTTAATAGCCCGGGAAAGATTTTTTTTGAAAAATGTTGATGAAAATGCAGGTCACCCTCGTCTGTTTCTCAATGACTCAATTATTTGACATTTACTTAATGCCCTCTGAATGACAACAGTCATGCCAGCTGCTGGCTGAAGGGGAATTTTCCAGCAGCATTTAAATAAACTGTTTATCTTCATTAGCTCTTTGTTAGAACTCACTCTCAACAAATGTGGAGGCTGTCATTCACCCAGTTCTATAGTCCCACTCTCATTTTGTGTAGTTCTCTGTCTGCTGGCTATCACACTTTTGGTTAATTGCTCTAATGTTGAAAGTTTTGATTTGACTTATATTACAATGGGTTTAAATATATCCTACTGCTTTCAATCTTAAATCTATAACTATTACGTAATTATAAGTCACTTTTACTATAATTCTGTTTTAAGAAGATGACAAGTAAATCAGCCAACTATGATTCATATCAAATTCATACACCTTGTGGACGTGTTACAGAACAGTTGTGTCTACCCTTTCCTTTGTATGCAAAACAGTAAAGTCTCAGAGATGACTGAGCGTGAAAATGGGATACTTCACAGTTTCTCTATAGGACATTTATTATTTAATTTTTGAGGTGCTGGTAATCAAACCTCAGGTCTTGTACATGTTAGACAAGCACTCTATGACTGAACTATAATCCCAGCCCTATTGGTAATTTTTTAGACACTAAACACAGTGTATATTGAGTAAGATCTTACCATACTGTTTTTGTTTGCTTGTATTGCAAGGGAATTGAGGGCTTTGTGCACGCTACGCAATCATTCCAGCACTGAGCTGCATCCTCAGCCTCCATTATCATTTAAATGATACACTTATCACTATGCAGAAAATGTATGGGTGACTAATGATAGAGATTTCTACTAAAAGCTTGAAGGTTTTCCACATATGGCTTATATGACATTCAGACTTCAGAAAGATACATAACAGTCTCCCATGTTTGAAACCACACCTGCTGGTAGGGTTGAGCAAGTTCAAACAAAGGACAAAAAGGAAAATTGGGAAATAAGAAAAACATCCCTCCAGAACTGAAGGGGCGAATATAACTGTAAATCACCCCATGAGAACTCCTGCCTATAAACCTTAGCGCTGCTTTGGAAAACTCTTCTACACTCTACCTCCGCTACAATTGCATTTTAGGCACATTCTTAACTATGAAGATGCATTTGTAAACATGGCAATTTCAAATACTGTTCTGACTACTATTTATTATAAATGAAAGAGGTATTTTGTGAAGTTAGTACTCCACAGCGTATCACCAAAAGATGACACCTTGTTTGCAAGACAGCATCAATGGTTTCCTGTGTGTTTATTATGCTCATCGAGCTGCTACATGTGAGCTGCCTTCAGAATTCACTCCCAATTAGGTCTCTGCATTTGCTGTTTTCTTGGCCTCATCTTTGCTCCCTTGTCTCTGACTTCCCCGCAAGTCTGAGCCTTTCCTGGCAGCATATCAAAAAGTAGAATGCAGGCTAAAGAGATGGCTCAGTGGTTAAGGCACTTGCCTGAAAAGCCTAAGGACACAGCTCGATTCCTCAGTACCCAAGTAAAGCCAGATGCACAAGGTAACACCTGCATCTGGAGTCTGTCTGCAGTGGTTAGAAACTGACGTGCCCATTCTCTTTCTCTCTCTTGCTCTTTCTCTCTCAAATAACAAAAATAAAAAAATAAATAAAGTAGACTCTCAATCAGGCGTGGTGGTGCATGCCCTTAATCCCAGCACTCGGGAGGCAGAGTAGGAGGATTGCCATGAGTCTGAGGCCACCCTGAGACTACAAAGTGAATTCCAGGTCACCCTGGGCTAGAGTGAGACCCTACCTCAAAAAAAAAAAAAAAAATAGAACTCTCATCCTCATCTATGGTTGTCATACTTATCACAGCAAACTGTTTCTTTCGAAGCGTTCTTCTAAACCTGTAATCAATTTACTCAGGTGTTTTTAGATCTCTTAGAACTATCTTCCCATGTACCAAATAGAAGTTCTAACAGGAGACGCTTCAGAATCCTGTGCTCCAAAAACATAGGTGGAGCAAATATATGAGCATTTGACACTCATCTTCCAAAATAACCCGAGCAATCAGTTCAAGGAGCTGAAAGCACAAAATCCAAGCTATCCGATTAATCTGCCTGAGTTTGTTTTGTCTGTCTTTTACACCCTGTTATCAGCTTTCTGTCAGTGTGACAAGCACCTGAGATAAACATCTTAACAAGAGAAAGGCTTATTTTAGCTCATGATCACAGAGGTTTCTGTTCTTGGTTGGTCCTGTTTCTTGGGGCCTGTGATAACACAGTGCATCAGAGTGGGAGCACATGGTGAGAAGTCTGAGTCCCTCCTGGTGGCCAGGAAGCAGAGGCAGAGACAAAGAAACAGACGAAAAGACAGGGTCAAAGACAGAGAAAGACTGAGCCCTGTTAGAGCCACACTCCTAATGACCTACCTGCTTTCCACTAGGCCCCACCTTCTGGGGGTCCACCAGCTCTCAGTAACACCACCTGGGCTGTTGTTGATCAAGCTTCTCACATGGGCCAATGGGGCACATTTCCAAACAGGCATAACTAATTTCACATAATTGTGCTGCCACTTACCAAGTTCCTTCACTAGAAAGCTGGCACTCACTCCAGGCCTTCGTTTCTTTAATAAAACCACCAAATAACTGGTTCCCAAAACCCTTGCTCCTCCAGACCTGATCTCTCCATTTTTGTCTACAGTAGCCATGGTTTTGGCCATGACTGTTTTCTCATCAATGTGGTGCCTTTTGCCTTTGAGTTGATCTCGCTGTTACCAATGATTTCCTCCCTGCTCAACACTTCCATCACCAAGCTGACTAGAGTGAACGTCTCATTCTTCTGCTAAAATCACTCAGTGGCTTCCCTCCCTTTAGACACAACTCACCATCCTTAGCTTTGCATAAAGGTTCTGGAGGCCCTGCCTTCCGCCATCTTCACATTCACTTTCATTACCACGTACATGGGGACCTATATGCTCAGACCCTACAGCATTGCTCTTCTAATCCTTAAATAAAAATACATGTTTCTTTTCTCTAAATGCTTTTCCTCACTTGTTTTATTGTTTTTTTTTGTTGTTGTTTTTTGTGTTTTGTTTTGAGACACAGAGAGAGAATGGGCCCACCAGGGCCTCTAGCCACTGCAAACAAACTCCAGATGCATGTGCCACCATGTGCATCTGGCTTATGAGGGAACTGGAGAATCTAACTGGGGTCCTTAGGCTTCGCAGGCATGTGCCTTCACTGCTAAGCCATCTCTCCAGCCCCTGTCTGTCTTATTTTTTAATGATTGTCCTTGAATATTCAGAATAAATACATCTCTTTTTAAAGTTCTTACCTGATCTGTTGCACACATGACAGTCACCAGTAAGCCAAGAGACATGAACCTGCTCCCAACTCCCAAAGGCTGGAGAGATGGCTTAGCAGTGAAGGCGCCCACCTACGAAGCCTAAGAACACTTGTTCAACCTTCCAGGTCCCATGTTTAGTCAGACGCAAAAGTGACGCAAGCACAATGTCGCTCATGCACACAAGGGGGGTGCATGCTTCTGGAGTTTGTTCACAGCGGCAGAAAAGGCCCTTGCATGCCCATCTGTCTCTGCCTCTTCCTCTCTCTCTCAAATAAAAAATTGAAAAAAAAAAAAAAAAAAAAAACAGAGCAAACCTCAACACCATGACATTGACAGCATGCCATAATCGTCATGTTTGCTGTTTGTATTTTCATGTGTTTTGTCTCACGTTTACATCTGGCAGTCCCTTTATAGATCCTTCAGAGCATGTGTCTACAGGACCGGAAATATTATTCAGAAGCTACTGACTGGAAAAATGCATCTAAACATGGTTATAATCCATGCCACCATCACTGTATAAAATGATGGCAGTTCCAAGTAGGAGACAGAGTGTTCTATTCCTAAGTCTGGAACTGGAGAAGTCTATGGCTTCTCTTTATTCATCAACCCATCTTAAAACAGCTTGAGAGCTCTATGCAGGGTGCCACAGAAAATACAGCAGTCAGCCTGCTTGAGGACCCTGCAAACCCATGAGACAGAGACATCATTTTCCATACGAGTGCTGTGACTTCGTTATAATACAGGTATATGACCTATAAATTTTTGGAACTCATTTGACCTGGTCTTTGTTTTCAGCAATCAAACTATCTTGAAATACCAATTGCCTCTAATCACTGATGCCCATGTTTTACCCTAAAACTCTCTTGGTACAGCCTAGTTCAAAGATTTTACAATTTGAAGAGCAATTCCATGCCCATGAATGCAATGGCTACTTAAATATATGTTTGAATTCTTTCAAATCTTATTGTTAAGCACTTCCGAGTTTAAGCCTCTTAAAAAATAGCCTTTTGGGCATAGTCATCAAAACCTATTCTGTGGGTTTCTAATATTTATAATTCTATATATAAATTTAAAGCAGGGATTCCTAGAGAGCCAAGGCAGTGCCAACCAGCCGAACTGCTCAGGGGACACAGCAGTGCAAATAAGAAGAAAGGTGGTGGGCATTTTTTTTTAACTCGCGTGCCTTGAAGAATTATTTTGCTTTGCCTTTGTCCGAGTTTCCATGGAAACTCCTCTCCTGGAAATGAGCAGTTCATCAGAGCCCTCGTCCTGAATGTAAGCAGAACACAAACCTGAAGCTGTGATCCATTTTACTGCAGCCTCAGCTTGCAGGAATAATTACTATATTCATAAAGAGGTCAGGCAACAGTAAAATGATTATAATGGGGAAACTGGCTTGCATGATAACTTTAATCTTCCTTCTGCCTTTGCATGACTATGGCAGGGACGTATAGGCTTCCTACTGTGGACGTGAAATAATTCGAGGCACAGTGAGATCCAAAGGGGACAACTATCAGCCCAAATCTGCTTTATCTTATCAAAGTAAAAGAAAACTTTTCCAAATAATATAAGCAGTCCCAGAAACCACCTTGTCATCTATAAGAAACAACTAGGGATAAAATCTCATGTGAAATGGAGATATAAGTAGAGAGATTATGTTTTCAGTTCAGACAAGTTTGATGTTGATTAAGAAACTCCAAGCACAAGAGTAGGGTTAGCGAAGCAGGGTGTCCCAGGTGGGAAGTATTACAAGATGGCACAATACCAGTAACATTATGCATGTATAAGAGAAGCAAAGAAATTCTCAAAATGCAGAGGAATGGTGTAGGGAAAAGGAAACTGCCAAGGTGCCGAGGTAGGGGAGGGAAGGAGTGCTCATCTCACAGTATGGCGTATGTCGCGTGCAGTTCTGGTTTCCACAGTCAGCATTATTCAAGGATGAGCTGGGTACAGGTCAGGAGCGGGAGCGCCATGGTAAACTAGAGAAATATGGTTCCTTCCCTCAGGGAGCATCTTTCCCTGCAGGAAACAGAGGAGACAAATAAGGAAGAGCTAACTCTACAAGTACTGAATTATGAACCATAAAATAGCACATGAAGAAAACTACAGGGTAGTGTGAGAAAATGTAAGTCTGACTCTGATCTCGCTCTTGAGTACTGTAACTATTTGCAGGAGATGACAGAGGCACAGAGTGAGAAATCCCCCCCCTGCACACACACACACACACACACACACACACACACACACACACACTAAATAAATAAAGGTGAAGATATAAAATATATTTCACCAAAAGTTGCTAGAATTTTTGTGATGATTAGAGCTCCCAGAATTGTTTTATGGATAAGTACCAAGAGACTCTCTAAAGGGGCCTTTGGAATTGACTGTTCTATCGTAATAATAGTCAGTTAAATATTTATGAATTTACTTAAGATACAGACACACTCCTGGTTAGGATTTTCAAAGCCAAACTGCTGAGCAAGGATATTACACTACATAGCATGTACACTTGAAAGCCAACAGTGTTCCATAATCAGACCTCATTGAACTCTTCTCTCCAGCCCACCACTGCCTCCTCTCCTCCACTTTATTATCTAAACTTGTGTTTGTCTCTCCAACTCAACTATTTACAATCTAGGATAGTATAGTACCATTTTGTCACTCTAGATGTTTAACTGTTAGATAAGATAAAATAAAAATATTCTAATACTCAAGAATTATATTTTTACTAAATAGCATTGTTTGAACTGGCTAAATAGAAGATATATTGGGCTGGTGAAGTAGCTCAGAGGTAGACCTTGTTTTTAGCATAAGTGAGGCCCTGGTTCAATAATCAGCAACAAAACAAAGAATACATATGTAGTAGACAGTTTCATGCTGCTGAGATGAACATCCAAACCAAGCACAAATTAAGGGAAGAAGGGATTTATTTCAAGCTTACAGATCCACGGGGAAGTCCAATCACTGGCAGAAGAAGCTGCTCCCATACATCCAAGCAGAGAGTCAACCAGTCAGCAAAGACTGAAGGCCACAAGCACAAAGTGGCAGCAAACAGAACCCCCAGAGCTCACACCCCTCTGCACACCTTTGGGCTGGACCCCGGATCCGCTGCCAGTGACACCTCCTCCAGGCAGGTGGCTGCAGACCCAAGTTACAAGCTTTAATAAAACCCCTGAGTCTATGGGGGACACACATTCAAACGACCACAACACATACTAATTACACAATATCAGTAGTGTTGAATATGCTGGTGTCTATATATCAATGAAACTTTTTGTAAAGTTTTCTGCTTGAATTCAATACTAGTGTTGAAAATATCTTCCTGGGAGTCTTATTTTGGTAAGAATTTTGTTGGTTTCTGTTGAGAGGACATGACCATGGCATCTCATTTGGAAACAGTTGCACTTCCTTCTCCACGAAGAGCTGGAGGAGAGGATGAAATGTCCACCCCTCTGGGAAGAGAGGAAAGCTCAGTGGGTACAGGTGCTTGCTTGCAAAGCCTGCAGGCCTGGGTTCAATTCCCCAATACTTACGTCAAGACAGATGCGCAAAGTGGTGAGTGAAGTTGGAGTTCATTTGCAGTAGCAAGAGGTCCTGCCATGCCCATGTTCTCTCTCTCTCTCTCTTTCTCTCTCTCTCTCTCTTCCCTTGCAAACAAATAAATAAAAATAAAAATAAAAAAAGAAAGAAAGAACTATCCATCACTGTGATGTGATCTCCAGCTCTCCGGAAATAAAGGTTTTCTTAATTTCTAGTTCAGTTGTTGGGTCAGTTTTCTTGTCCTTTCTTAAAACAGTGAACTTTTTTACCTTATAGATGATCTTCCCTTCTCTCGCACTGCAAACAAGGAAGAAAGCCTCATGGGCTTGGTCTTTAGAGAATGTTTCAGTATCCACTGTGGTGACACATGGTACAAAGCACCTTGTGCAATACAGACAGCACAGCAGCCCCAAGAAACCAGGACTCCCTTAATACAACTACTCACCCAGTGAGCAGGGCGAGACCAGCACAGCACTGTCATTTTAAGATAATCGTGCTTGTAAGAAGGCAAGGTCTGCCCCCTTCCTCTAAATTCTCTTAGCTTCATTCAGTTTCAATATTTACTGTACACATTTCCTATGCCACAGGTAGTAAAAGATGTTGTCTATCTTAAAGGGAGTCAATGCACACACCCCGCCCTCGGGCTGGGGGAGACAGGCATAGCAATTAACTCAAAACAATACCTCTCCTCCCAGGTTCCTTACAACCCTCGAGTCCCCTTACACACAGACAACAGCTTGGTTGTTGGGAATCTGAGTATAAAAACTTAAGTAAAGCCGGGCGTGGTGGCGTACGCCTTTAATCCCAGCACTTGGGAGGCAGAGGTAGGAGGATCGCCGTGAGTTCCAGGCCACCCTGAGACTACATAGTTAATATCAGGTCAGCCTGAGCCAGAGTGAGACCCTACCTCAAAAAAAAAAAAAAAAAAAAAAAAAAAAAAGCTTAAATTATCGATTTCATTACACAGTAGCCTTATTGAAAAGTGTTCTGAGCTGGGCATGGTGGCACACACCTTTAATCATAGCACTCAGGAAGCACAGGTAGGAGGATCACTGTGAGTTAAAGGCCACCTTGATATTACATAGTGAATTCCAGGTCAGCCTGGGCTAGAGTGAGACCCTACCTTGAAAACAAACAAACAAATGAACAAAAACTTATAGAAATCTTCAATGATGTATACACACTACAATGACCAACTGTCTCTAATTGTAACCTCCTTCATCCTATGTATATTTTCTGGAAAAAAAAAAAAAAAAAAAAACACCCACAATCTCCTTATTTATTTATTATTTTTGGTTTTTCAAGGTAGAGCCTCACTCTAGCCCAAGATGACCTCGAATGCACTATGTAGTCTCTGGCTGGCCTTGAACTCACAGCGATCCTCCTACCTCTGCCTCCCGAGTACTGAGACTAAAGGCATGCGCCACCACACCTGGCTAGTCTCCATATTTATCTTGTTCAACATCCAACTATGGACAAGAAGTTAATGAAGATTCTTGAAAGCCTGGCATGGTGGCACATACCTTTTAATCCCAGCACTAGGGAGGCAGAGGTAAGAGGATTGCCGTGAGTTTGAGGCCACCCTGAGACTACATAGTGAATTCCAGGTCAGCATGGGCTAGACCAAGACCCTATCTCAAAAAAACAATATATATATATATATATATATATATATATATATATATATATATATACACATACACATACATACATACATACATACATACACACACACACACACACACACACATATCTAAGATTCTTGACTCTTGGTTTCTCAATGTACAGATACATTTGTAAAATATGTTGCAGTCAGGTTACAGAAATACATAGCAGCTTGTGGGAAAAAAAGAGGTTTATTTTGGCTTACAGGCTCGAGGGGAAGCTCCATGATGGCAGGAAAAATGATGGCATGAGCAGAGGGTGGACATCACTCTCTGGTCAACACAACACAACACACACTGGCATATCTAAGGTGTTAATTGCCATCAGCTGACATTCAGAACACTTGAAGTTTATGGGGACACCTGAATCAAACCACCACATTCACACACACACACACACATATCTAAGATTCTTGACTCTTGGTTTCTCAATGTACAGAGGTGAACATTTGTAAAATGAAGAAGGTCTAATTCTTTTAAACTTTCCTCTTGGAATCCTAGAAACTTCAAAAAGATACTTCTTCCACCAATTTCTGCATAATTTAGTCTTTCCTTTTTTTTTCTGTCCTTCTTTTGCTTTTTTTAAATTTATTTATTTATTTGAGAGAGAGAGAGAGAGATACAGAAATAGGCAGGTAGAGAGCGAGAGAGAGAGAGAGAGAGAGAGAGAGAATGGGTGTGCCAGGGCCTCCAGCCACTGCAAACAAACTCCAGATGCATGCACCCCCTTGTGCATCTGGCTTACGTGGGTCCTGGAGAATCGAGCCTCGAACCAGGGTCCTTAGGCTTCATAGGCAAGCGTTTAACCGCTAAGCCATCTCTCCAGCCCTCTTTTGCTTTTTAAGTCACTCTGTATTATAACACTTTTTAACTGTATTCTCTCCATAGCACTAATCCAGGAGAACTTGCAGAAAGAATGATGGTTATTTTTGCTTTGTTTTCTTTTTAACAGCAGTGGTTGTTAAGAAAAGGGTTCTCTGATAAGATTGGAAAAAAGTGCATTTTACCTATGTGTCAGAAATTCATAATCCGTATTAAGATAAAGCCTCTTAGAAGTCCTATAAAAATGCAATTAATTTTATTTAAAATGATTCCCTACTTTATTTGATTAAAAAACCCCAGTGTATGTTTGTGTGTATGTGTATGTTCATATGTGTAAGTGTGTGATTATGAATACATGTGTAGCACTCCAGTGGCACAATCGGTTAGTACACAGTACTTATATGAATATATATGTACTGCAGCACATGTGTAGAGACCAGAGGGCAACTTTTCAGGTTGTTCCTTGCATTTCCACCTCATTCTAGGCAGTCTCTCTATCCCCCCCCACTCTCTCCATCTCCCTCTTTCTCTCCCTCTCTCTCTCTCTCCCTTTCTCTCTCCATCTCCCTCTTTCTCCCTCTCTTTCTCTCTCCCTCTCTCTCTTTCCCTCTCTCCCTTTCTCTCTCTCTCAATCTTGCTCTGCTGTTGTAGTTCATGCAATGCTGTGAGCATCTTAAAAATTCTCCTATCTCTGCCTCCCATCTCACTGTCAGCACTGGAATTGGAATTATAGAAGCCAGCCCTGGCTTCCAGATTTTTAAGTGGGGTCTGGAAAGGATCAAACTCAGGTAGTCAGGTTTGAGTAGCAAGCTCTTTATCCACTGAGCAATCTCCCCAGGCCCCTTCTTCCAAAACCTCTGTGTTCTTAAAACTTATTACTATCCTGAGAAACTAGTTTTTCATAGAATATATTTAGTAAATACAACTGCAAATTAGTACTTTCAGAATTATATGGATGAGAATGGAGGACTTCCCTTCTCCAGAGATAAAACAGCATTCATTGACCCTATTGCATAGTAAGCACTTAAATCCCACTAGTTAGTCTAAGATTCTTCCAATCCTAGTGAAATACACTGTATGTGAGCTTTAAGTCTGTTTTGTTACAAGTCCTGTTTATGGAAGTATTCCATCTTTCTAGTGACCAAACTGCAATTGCATTTGCTTTGCTGAGTGCCAACCGCACACTTTTGATCAAGTCATCAGGTTCCCATGTTGTCGCCACGCAACTGAGTGTCTCCTTTGGCTTCTTGCCCAGCTCCCCAGAACTGAGTCTCCCAATCCCCCTGCCCCAAGATCTCTGAGAACAGTGTGAACATCTAGGTCCATGGAACCAGCTGCCAGCATATTCCACCAGGTCCCCATGCTGTACTCCATACAGCTTTTCAGACTTCCATAATTCATTGTGTAACTTTAATGTGTCTGGCTCCTAGATCCCAGTCATTTCAAATTTCCTCTATCCTACATCAATCAAGCCCTAGTTATGGAAATTTTCTCTTTCTGTACTTTCTAGAATGTTTTATTCTTCTTCCTCTCTGAATAGTCTTTCCCCATTTCCTTCAACGACTTTATTTTTAGCTACAGTTACTTAAACAAAGTCTGCACCGACAGAGTGCAGGCTCGGGGCCTTTCTCTGCACTCTCACCGGCAGCTCGTTTTCCACATATACTTCAACTACGATAGAAAATAGAATCAACGGGGCTGGAGATGTAGCTCAGTTGGTAGATTGCTTGCCTGGCATAAATGAAGGCCAGTTTTGATCGTCAACACCCCTGAAACTGGGTGTGGTGGTGCCTACCTGTAATCCCAGCACTCTGTACATAGAGGCAAGAGAATCAGAATTTGAGTGCTATCCTCAGCTACAGAGTTCAAGGCCACTCTGGGATATTTTATATCCTATCAAAGGGACAGAAGAAAAAGGAGGGAAAGAAGGGAAGAAGGAAAAATGTAATTTAATGCTAAAATAATGACTTATTATCATCTCTGCTGAAATAAATTTGTGACACCCAAATGTAAGCATCCTGAGGAGATGTTTAAAAAGAGCATGGTAGCCAGGCGTGGTGACACAGCACCTTTAATCTCAATACTCGAGAGGCCGAGGTAGGAGGATCACCATGATTGTGAGGTCAGTGTGGGACTACGCAGTGAGTTCCAGGTCAGCCTTGGCCAGAGTGAGACCCTACCTCAAAAACAAACAAACGAACAAAAAAGAACATGCTTTATATCTAGACACCTCAACAACATCTGTGTCTTTGCATGTACATGAGGAATAGAAAACAATAATCTAAAATGTCAAAGCAAGTATGTATCAGAAGCCAAATCATACTTTATTTTTCATAATTATTGTAAAATGCAAACATTTCAAAATATCTAATACATTCTACCCAGAAGACTTTTTTTTTTTTCTTTTTTAAAATTTTTATTTATTTATTATTATTATTATTATTATTATTATTATTTTGGTTTTTCAAGGTAGGGTTTTGCTCTAGCCCAGACTAACCTGGAATTCACTATGTAGTCTCAGGGTGGCCTGTTCCACGGCAATCCTCCTACCTCTGCCTCCCGAGTGCCGGGATTAAAGGTATCCACCACCATGCCTGGCTCCAGAAGACATATTTTGATTTCTATTCTGTCTAGCCATATTAGCCATTCATCTCTAAAGACATTAAAACAAGTACTCTGGGGGGCTGGAGGTGTGGTTCTGTGTTAGGGTGTTGCCTATAATGTGTGAGTGCAGGGTTCAATTCTTAGCACCTTCCTACCACTGCACTCAAAAATACTCTGACTGGGCTGTAGAGATGGCTTAGTGGTTAAGGCACATGCCTGTGAAGCCTGAGGACCCTGGTTTGATTCTCCAGGTCCCACATAAGCCAGATGCACAAGGGGGCGCATGTGTCTGGTGTTCGTTTGCAATGGCTGGAGGCCCTGGAGCACCCATGCTCTCTCTCTCTTTTTTTCTCTCCCTGCCTATTTCTGTATCTCTGACTGAGGCACTGCCCCACCAAGAGACTTGAAGATGCATTCAGGACCCCACAGTGAATACTAATAGCCCCACCGAGGATTCTCACATACAAGACTCTGAAAATTGTTGACAAATAATCAATATATCTGAGCAAAAGCACTAATGTTCCACTGAATATAAAGCTTAAATGCTAGTCATTTCATGCATAAGAAAAAATGAGGTCCAGAAATCTTAGGATTTGACCAAGTTTGGAGAGAAATAAAAACCACTATGCAATCAAAGTCACAGAAATACAATACAAAAGCCAAAGCCAGGCATGGTGGCACACGCCTTTAATCCCAGCACTTGGGAGGCAGAGATAGGAGGATCTCCTTGAGTTCAAGGCCACCCTAAGACTACATAGTGAATTCCAAGTCAGCCTGAACTAGAGTGAGACCCTACCTTAAAAAAAAAAACAAAATAAATAAATAAAGATAAAAATAAAAGCCAAGACAGCCAAGCAAGGCAGGGCATGCCTGTAACTCCAGTATTGTGAAGCTGAGACAAGAGGATCATGGGTTTGAAGCCAACCTTAGCTACATAGTGAAACTGTCTCCAAAAAAAAAGACCTTTGGACAAAAAAATGTGAAATGTGACATTCCACATTCCATTTTGTACAAATAATGTAAATAGAGAGGATGTGATTACATTTTATACTTTCTATTGGATTTATCAGTATCAAAATACATTTTCTGGGTCATTTTACATCTCCAGTGTTGAATCAATCCTCTAACAATTCACAGGAGAGATGAGGTGAGCTCTTTATTGAGGTCAATTACTTCACTTCTTATACTATTTTGAGAGAACTAGGCTAATAATGACTTTTTTAAGTGTGTCCTTTACAAGGCTCTTTTGTCCTTTTGTACAAATATTGGTGGTAATACAGCAGTAAGCAGTGATATTTGAAGTATAAACATTTACTCATGAGTAGTTAAATCTCAACAAATCAAAGATAATCTGATATTTCCCTTAACATAATATGCTACATAGTCATAATGCATGAAAATAATCCCCTACATTGGACCACTGAAGATCCTCATATACATGACTGTTGTGAAATATATATACAAAATTTTTTCCACATGCTTTTCCATATTTTGGCTGACCTTCAGCTTAACTCTACTCCAGTGTACCTGTATCATTATTAATTTGAGTTGATAAACATAATAGTGAGTCACGGGCTGGCCTGTACTTCCATTGGCAGAGTGCTTGCCTAGCATGGGTAAGGCCCTAGGTTTGATCCTTCAGCACCACATAAATCAAGGATGAGTATGTACACTATAATGTCAGCATGTAAGAGGCAGGAGGAGTAGAAGTTCAAGGTCATCCTCAGCTACATAGGGAACTGGAAGCCAGACTGGGCTAAAGTCCTTTACGTCTTCCTCCTCCCCCCCCCCCCGCCCCGCTGAAAAAAAAAGCATCTTAGGGAACTTAGGTGCAGAAAAAGCCTTCTGTAGGGAAGGAGAGGCCATAGATGGAACAATAAGCAGGAAGACTGGGCAGGATCTTCATCTCTGGGGCCTGTGTCTCCTCTTTTCCCATCTCCACCCTGTGGCCAGAATGTTGCCATCAATTTTGGTCTCCCGAGGTTAGTTCCTGACATTCTTTAGATAATCATTACTTCTCTGCAAGATGAACACAACAGAATTTACATATTTTGTAATAGTCAATGCAGTAAAAAATAATCAAAAAATATTATCAGATGGTCTTCCAGATGTGTTGGGTTTTATAAATCTAAAGAAAGATCCTTTAGCAGTCCACATCATAAACACTTAGGCACAGCTTTTCTTTAGAATTTAGAATGATAAGCAAAGAGAAAGGAAGTTAAATGACAATTTGCAAAAGAATGACCAGCACTTATAAACAGACCATACTCAGTACTCTTTGACAGCCATTGAGCTGGCTTAATTGTAACATAGATAGGGCTGGAGAGATGGCTTAGCCATTAAGGCACTTGCTTGCAAAGGCAAAGGACCCAAGTTTGATTCCCCAGGACCCACGTAAGCGAGATGCACAAGGTGGTGCACACATCTGGAGTTCATTTGCAGCTGCTGAAGGCCCTGGCGTACCCATTCTCTCTCTCTCTCTCTCTCTCTCTCTCTCTCTCTCTCTCTCTCTCTCTCTCTGTTTCAAATAAATAAGATAAATATTTTTAAAATAGATAAGCCACCCTGATGTCTCTGCAAGGAAAGACTGTTGCCCAGCCATTCAATGTTCTATGGGCACACACCCTCTCTCAGTGACGTCATATATTGCTTCTATTGCGAAGAGGCACATGGACGTTGCTTCAGGTCTCCCCATTCTTAAGGAACCCCACATCCAATAACTGACATACAGAAAGGAGAGGAAAAGAAGGAGGAGACCTAGCTATTTCATTGCAAAACCCAGCCATCCTGAAATGTCATTTAATTTCATAGTTGCTGTTAGGCTTGGATGTGAAATGTGTCTCATAGATTCCTGTGTTTGAAACATTACCTGTTGGTAACGTTTGAGGAGACTGTGGAACTTTTGGGAGTTGTGTGATCCCTCATTTCTTTTCATCCCCTCTCTGCTTCCGGGTCACTGAGATGTCAGCAGGCTCGCACACCCATGATGCTATGGACTCACTTGTTGCCATGCCTTCCCCACCAGGATGGATAGAATCCCCTCAAACCACGAGCCAAAATCTGCCTTTCCTTTCCCTGAGTCTCCTCTTATCGGGCATCTTGATCGTAGTGACAAGATAAGGAACTAATATAGTTACCATGAGGTCAACTAAGGCTGTTACTCACCTCTGCATAGAAGTCCTCGCCTCACCCACTCTCATTTCTTCTCTCTCTCTCCCACACACGTAGGTTCTGGACCACTCCCTAATAAATATCTGCTGCTCACAAAACTCACCTTGCTAGCTCATTGACAGACTGAGAGGTTTGCTGAGCCAAATCAGCTGAAAAGGTTGAGTTTAGGATAAGCAGACATCTTTGAATAAAATACAGTATTTGGGTTTCAATGGAACCACAAATTGAAAGGCAATTATTAAAATCAATGTGTTTAATCACAATGAGCAGTGTTTCCCCTAATTTGCATAGCTGCCCAATCTTAAATGAAGTACGCTAAGGTGACTAAGAATAGTCTCTCATTTCTTCTGCCAGCTCCTGCTTCCTTCATTCCTTGCTAGCTAGTTATTCTGCCTTACAACTATGCCTAAATCAACACTACAGGAAAAAGGAACGCTGGGGTGGTCGTTACTACCAGTGACTCATTCAGCTAATTGTATTGAGTTCTATCCAAAGAGAAAAAATGATAAATAATTCGACTATGTTATTTGAGACAATCTCATAAAAATCATAATGCAGGTGAAATGTTAGAAATTGCCTTCTTGGGCTAGGAAGATGGCTCAGTGGTTAAAGGCACTTACTTATTTGCAAAGTCTGCTGCCCTGGAGTTCAGTTCCCTAGGACCCACAAGAAGCCAGATATATAAGGGGCACATGTGGCTGGAGTTCATTTGCAATGGAAAGAGGTTCCAGAGTGATCTCTCTCTCTCTCTCTCTCTCTCTCTCTCTCACACACACACACACATACACAAATAAATAACTTAAAATTTTTTTTTTCATCTAGTATATAAACATTGGCAAAAAAATGACTTGGTAATTTTGACTATTTGACTACTTTGTTCTGATAGTTTAACAAAATTACTTATCTTGGTTCTTTTATTTATTTTTTTAATTAGAATAAAAGTTACCCAGCTGTCCTATGGCCTTCTGTACCCAACTCTAAGGCTTTATTTTATTCTGCAAACCTATCTCAAGCATATGTCATCTAGATAGTCATCACTGATGATGGGGATCAAAGGAAAGAGGAAAAGATTTTTACCAGAAGACATAAAATCAGGGCTGGAAAGATGGTTCAGTGGTTTAAAAGGCTTGCTTGCAAAGAAACAGAAAGTCACAGAATTTATAAGTAGTAGTAATTTATATTTTCAAGTAAGGATATTACCAAAGCATATGTGAGCTTGGTGATAAGAACGTGCATTTACTTCTGAATATTTCTCTTGAATATTATCATTGCATGAATTCCAGAAAGCCATCACATTTCTTTGTATTTTATTTCTAAGGGAAAAAAAATGATCCTTGGAAATAATGTGGTCTCTTTAAAAAAAAAAAAAAAAAAAAAAAACTTTAAGTAAATTAGACCAAAAGAGAGATTTGATAAGTAGTGGTGAATCTATTGTGTTTTCAATATGCACAGTTTATTTTCTTCCATTCTTTGGATACACTCGGAGAGGAGTTGAAACATCAGGTGGATTTTGAATAAGGAGACAGGGGTTTGGTCTAAACCCACAACCATACTTATGAATCACAGGAAACAGCTGCAGTCTGGGGTCTCTCAATAAAGGGATGCAGGGGTTCCATGTGACCTAGCATTCAGTGTCTCTGATGGTCAGTGAGATTTCTTTGTTTCTCATGCATTTTCTATGCTGGGAATGTTCCCCCAGCTTTTCAGCCTTCCATCAGACCTGTCACTCACTTGAGAGTATGGGCACTACGGCTGCCGGCAGGGGTCACTTCCACTCAGAGCTCCTTGACTGCCTTTGCTTTCACTCAATAAACAAAGCTTCTATCTGTAACAAAGTGTTTGAGGGGGCCTAGAGACAGATTTTTAGGGTGAATGAAGGCCCTTCAAAGACACACTCACAGAGAGGAGCTGGAGAGTAACTTGGGAAGGCTAGACAACCTCCAGCAGGCAAGTGCTTCCCATTGAAACGCAGATCCTGCTTCCATTTACTGATAATGGGAGAGAAAAAAATTCAGCATAGTTTCAGAATCACTTGACTGAAGCAATATTCATATCTGTGGTGATCAGTGTTGTCAACTTGACAGGATCTAGAATCATCTAGGAGACAGGTAAATCTGTGGTCATTGTGAGTCAGCTTCTAGATCTTGTTAACTGAGGTGGAAAATCCACCCTAAAGGTCAGTTGTACCATTCCATGGGGTGGAGTCCAGTTTTCACCTCTCTCTGCTTCCCAGCTGTGGGCTCAATGTGACCAGCCACCTCCTGCTGCTGCTGCCATGCCTTCCTACCGTGGTGATGGACTATATCCTTTCAAACTGTAAGCCAAAATAAACCCTTCCTCTCTTGGGTTGCTTCTTGTCAGGGATTAGGTCACAGCAATGAGAACACTACCCCTGTCATTGCCAGAGAAATCACCTTGTTCCACACGAAGGATGATGAATAACACTTGGAGGGGGGACAGTGTAAGACCTGACCTCCAGGCCAGACACGTAACTTTAAAGATTTTTATCACAAGACCTTTCTGCTTATTCTAAGACTTAGATCCAACAAAACATTGGAAATTATCTATTTTTGCATAAAGATTACAGCACTGAGAAGAACTCTGGGTTCTCAAAACTAAAAACAAAAAGAATGAGACTAAGTTAAAAATAACTTAATTTCGATGGGCTAATTCTAAGCACACCATCTGAAAGGATGGTACACTGTCAAAGAAAGGTAAAATGTTTTCACGCTGGCATCTTTGTAGACAGAATTATAGTCTCAGATAAACTCACAGCTAACAAATAGTTTTTGATGTGCTTCAGTCTTGGGACAAAATGTCAGTGGTACTGATGCTGAGTTATCATTCCAGCTTTGGGGAGCATTTATGTTCTTTTAAAAATAGTTTTGTTTATTTATTTCAGAAAGAGTATACAGGTGCACCAGAGTCTCCTACCACTGCAAAAGAACTCCAGATGCACGTGCCACTTTGTGCATTTGGCATTACATGGGTACTGCGGAAGCAAACCTGGGCCATCAGGCTTTGCAAGCAAGTACTTTGAACCACTGAGCCATCTTTCTAGCCCCAAGCATTTATGTTCTTTTTATGTGATTTCTAAAATGTTATTCCAGTAAATCCTTTAGTGGTTTCCCAACAGTTTAAATTAGCCATTTCTCTGAAGAAAAGCTTAATTCTTCTCTAACTATATGACCGGATTCTGAACTGTGAAATATAAATGGTGCTAATTAGTGGAACAGGCTGAGAATAAAAGGGGCAGGAAGAAAAGGCTTTGTTTTTAACCTTTAACCCTTCCCTCCCTTCCCCCCACACCCCCTGCCCTCGCATTAGTTACTTTCCTGTAAATACTTTGTCTCTCAAAAGGAATTCTCAAAAGTTTGTAAATGTCTCACTTTTACATTTCTAAAAAGAATAAGTATAATCCAAAGTGGACCATAGCCACCCTCTAGAATGCTTTCAAGGACACACAGAAAAGGTAGACTGCGTGTGTGTGTGTGTGTGTGTGTGTGTGTGTGTGTGTGTGTGTGTTGTGTATTGTGTGGAGCTACACACACTCCATGTGCACATATGCAGAAACCAGAGGAGAACTTCAAATAGTCTCCCCTATCACTCTTCTGCTTTCTTTTCTCAGACTCTCACTGAACCTGGAGCTGCCAGTTTGGGTCAGACTAGTTGAATAGTGAGTGCCAGGGATTCTCCTGAGGCTGTGCGTATGGCCATGCCCAGTGTTTTGCGGCAGTGGTATCAAACTAAGGCCATTTCAAACACACATGCTTGCACTGGAAGCACTCTTAGTACTTAGTTCTGCTTAGCCATCTTCCCAGCCCAAAATGCTATATGTTCTTAGTAACATGGCAGTTTCTTATGTGCACAGCATAACAACATTACAGGGAAAATACCATGAGAGGGGGTGCTCAGTTCCTATTGGTTCCTAACAAATCACTTGACATCACAGCAGTTTAAAGCAATGACCCTCACCCATTTTCTGAGTTATCAGGAATATAGATATAGCTTACCTGAATGAATGGTCCTGGCTTAGGGTCCCTGACAAGACCACAATCAAGCTATAGACCATGATAGGAAGCTTTATCTAAAGTTCCACTGGGGCTAAAAGACACATTTCCAAATGGGCCACTAAAATGGCTTTTGCCAGAAGCTCCTAGCTCCTCTCCTACAGACTGCCTGACTGCCCTCCAAACAGGGAGCTGCTGCCCTGAGTGTGAGTACAAAGGAGAGAGACAATGATGCTTATTCTCTGTCATAGTCAACTTCACACTGCTGGGATGAACCTCTAGAACCAGACACAGTTATGGAGGGAGAGAATTTATTTGAAGCTTACAGATGCAGGGGAAGTTCCATAATGGCGAAAGAAGCTGGCCCCCTTTCACAGGTCCACACAGAGCGAAGAGCAACCACCACCATCATCACAAGCAAGCGCGCTCCAGGAACCCAGGCAGAACTTAGGCACTCTGCCTATCTTTAGCTGGAAATTCCTGATCTGCCTCCAAACACCTTAGGACTGGAGCTAGGACCCCCATAGTGATGGCAAGTTACAAGCTTGAATAAAACTCCTGACCCTTTTGGGGGGACATCCATTCAAACCAGCACACTCTAAATTTTGGAAGTCACATGACATCATTTTCATCATATTCTCATTGTTGGAAGCAAGTCCGTCTAACTGACAATCAGTCTTGGATCTTGAAATCTGCACTTCTGGCCATGCTTTCAGTGTGCCACAGAGGGGGATCCCGTGTGCGTGTCAGCTATCTCAGTCACCTCATGTGCCACGTCTGCAGTAGGGTGCTTGCCTACTGTAAAGCCCTGGGTTCCATCCTCAGCACCACAGAGAAGGGAAGAGAAGTTGGATAAGCAGAAGGAGGAGGACTAGGAAAAGATGCAGACACAGAAGTGGCAACATATGGAATTTTCATCCAGTAATAACCACACCTCAAGAGAGGAAAAGAATTACTCAACTATTTTAAATATTTTTTATTTTTATTTATTTACTTGAGAGAGAGACAGACAGAGACAATGGGCATGACAGGGCCTCTAACCACTACAAACAAACTCCAGACACCTTGTGCACCTGGCTTACCTGGGTCCTGGGAAATCGAGCCTGGGTCCTTTGGCTTTGCAGGCAAGTGCCTTAACCACTAAGCAATCCCTCCAGCCTGAATTAGTTAACTATTTTTTTTAAAAAGGGAAATCCTGCCACTTTCAACACTATGGATGAATCTTGACATCAGTGCACTAAGGAATGACAGTCACAGAACAAACTGAATTAATCCACGTGTAACGTATCTGAGGGAATGAAGTACACAGATGCAGAAAACAGTCAGAGCTGCCATGGCCTGGGAGGAGGGGGAAGTGGAGAGTTGCTCTAGTTGTGTATCATTAGGTATTCTAAAGATCTGCTGTACAACATAGTGTTTTTTATTAATAATATTACATTGTACACTTAAAAAAGTGGTATATGGATTCTGGCCAGTAAACCCAGGCTCAGAAATTGGATTGCCCCCTACAGTGAGCTATTGGCCAGGGAGACCCATGAGGTCCACAAAACAATATAGACCATTGCCAAAACACTTGATTACATGCTAGAGTTAAAAAGTAAGTCCCTATTGTTGAAGACGCTACAGGTTGCAGTCACAGGACATCAGAATATCATGCTAGAACTAAAAAGGAAACTAGCTCCCTCCTGGCTAACCCTCATAGTGCTGGAAAGCCCTATGGGAGTCACTGGAGGACAGCAGTCACCAACAGCATGAATAAGCAGAGGACCCTGCAGACTACGAAATCAAATCTGGATAAGAAGTAATTTGTGTAATAATGGCATGCAGCCTCTGTGGGTAACCAACTGTTTTCTGATTGGATATGAGGCCCACTTGGTAGAAGAAAACTCACACCTGGTACTGAAACCAAGTCAAAAATCCCATGGTAAGGAAACTCAGACTTCAGAGAGAAGCCCGTTGCTCTCTGGAGAAGAGTCAGTTTGCACACCAAAAATTTCTCAAATAACTGCATACGTCCTTTAATGCAAGCTGCTCTCACTCTTGGTTAGAGCAAGTTTTATTTTACAGATGGCAGAGAAAACAGAGGAGAGACAAGGTTCATCAATAAGAAGAGAACCGGGCGTGGTGGCTCACACCTTTAATCCCAGCATTGGGGAGGCAAAGGTAGGAGGATCACTGTGAGTTTGAGGCCACCCTGAGACTACATAGTGAATTCCAGGTCAGCCTGGGCTAGAGTGAGACCCTACCTCAAAAAAACAAAAAGAAGAAGAAGAGGAGGAGGAGGAGGAGGAAGAAGAAGAAGAAAGCAGACTGCCTACCAGGAGATTGCCACCTCTACTATGTCTGCAGGAGAAATTGCAGAGGATGCAGTGACATGAATACTGCTCCTCCTACTAACCTGACAACCAGTTCCAGGGTGATGGTGACAGACACAGTGATCAGTCAAAACCTATCAAAGCAGAAATCTAGAGGCTACAGAGAACTCAACACTAAATCAGACTGCCAACAGCCTTCCATGGTTCAGGGAACGTTGTGGAAGCGGGAGTGGAAAGATTGTGAAAGCCACAGTGTGGGTAGAACTATCCCGAGGCACAATTCTCCCCCGCCCCACACACACACCCGACTACCCCATAGGGACTGACAGAGGCCTTCATGACCCCACAGTGAATACCATAACCCCACTGAGGAGGAACCCAGGGTCACAGGATCCAGGGCAAGTGGGTATAAAAGAATATCCTATTACAATAGATATTTAATAAAATTGAAAAAAAAACTTCATTAAATTGTTAACATGTTGGAAGATGGAATTTAGGGTAACCTATATCTGTGTTTCAAGGCCATGGTCACTCACATTTGACTCCCAAATAAATTATCTCTTATTCCCTTTGGAAAAAAATAAAAGGAAACCCTGGTGAGCCTACATATATATACACACACACAGGTGAAATTAAATAAATTAATATCTTCTAAAATTTTTTAAAAAGAAAGAATGAAACAATCATTTACTCTGTCATTTACTGTGACTAATCAAAATATGTTTATATTTGGACTATAGGTGAATGTATAAAGTGCATGGCTGCATGCAAACACATGCTTAATGTTTATCTACATGTTTCTGTACTAAAAATACAGTATTCTTTTTTTTTTTTAAATGTGGTATGGCAAGGCCTCAAATTATGTGCTTTTACCATAAGAAAAAATAATTCTATATGTCATTACTAGAATCAAAGCATTTAGGCCATCCTTTGAATGTGGATTATGCCTCAAAGGCTTGTATGGAATAGGCTTGGTCCCCACTGTGGCAATATGAGAGATGATGGGACCTTTACGAAGGACATCCTGTTAGGAGATGATTAAATTCCTGAGAATAATACTCTTAGAAGGGACTTAGGAAGTGTTTAAGGACTCTGATCTAGTTCTTACACAAATGAGTTATTATAATAGCAAGGCTGCCCCCTAAATTACTCTCTGGCCTCATCTCAAGATAGGATCTCCTCCCCCCACACACACTGTCACCATTAAGGTGCTACCCACTATAAGGTCCTTTTACCAGAGTCAAGCCAATGATGCTGCTGTTGTGTCCTTCAGCTTCCCAAACTGTGAGCTGAATTGAGGTCTTAGCTTTATAAAGTTACCCAGTGTTAGGCATTTCAGAGTAATTGTGGTGATTTGAATTAAATGTCTCCCAAAGGCTCATGGGTCTTGAACACTTGGTCCCTAGCTGCTAGAAACGTGGGATCTTAGGAAGGTAGAACTTGGCTGTGCCTTGCAGGTGGGCTTGGGGGTAATACAGAATACCTCTCAGCCCAGTGCTCAGATGACTTCCTTCTTTTTACTGTGAAGATGTGAGGCCGGACTGGCTGTCTGCTTCTGCTGTGTTTTCCCCACTGTGATGAAACTTGCCCTGGAGAATGCAAGCCACAATAAACCCTTTCCTTCCAGAAGGTGCTTCTGATCAGATGTTTTGTCCCAGCAATGAGAAGGTGACTACTACAGTAACGAAAGAGGACTATAATTCACAATAATGAGCCTCTGTGGGGATTTCTCTAAGGTCCATGTATCTATAAGTAACTTGCAACACGTGTTAACATTTCCAGATAGAAAAAGAATTCCAGATGATGAACTTCTTTGAAAATCAACTGAATCTAACAACGGGAAATGTAGTAGGAAGATTTTTCTTTGAAAATTCTATCATGTGGACATTTTTACAAGACAAACTTATTTCCTATTGCTACTACAAAGAATTACCATATACTTAATGGCCCAAAAAAGAAATTCACTATTTCACATCTGCTGAGTCAGAGGTATAAAATAGGTAAAAAAGTATTATCCTGCTTCTAAAATTAACAATGAAGCAACAGATTTTTAGAAATGTAAATAAACCTGAACAAAGTAAGAAAGCTAGGGTGTGGCTGGAGTCTCTCCTTTTAACAATGGAACAAGAATATTATTATCACATTGCTGAAGAAAATGAAATATGTTCATTGAATAAACAACTTCGAAGTGCCTGTTACACAACACATTTTGAAAAGAGGTATCTGACAATGTCATAAAAATAACAAAAGCAGGAAAAAAAAATAATCATGGTTGGAGAGATGGCTTAGCAGTTAAAGCATTTGCCTGCAATCCTTTAGGACCCAGGTTCAATTGTGCAGAACCCACATAAACCAGATGTACATGGTGGCACATGCGTCTGGAGTTTGTTTGCAGTGGCTAGTGGCAGTGGCTAGAGGCCCTGGAACACCCATTCTCTGTCTCTCTCTCTCTCTCTCTCTCTCTCTCTCTCTCTCTCTCTCTTTCTCTCTCTTATAAATAAATAAAAAGAGAATATTTAACAACTAAATCAGTGTTAATAGATTCATTTTTGCATTTAACAAACATTCATTAGGTATTGATAGTGTACCAAGTCCTTCTTTGTAAAACATAAACTTCATACATTCAGTCTCACTCTTATTTTTACTTATTTATTTATTGATTGATTGATTGATTTTTAAGGTAGGGTCTTGCTCTAGCCCAGGCTGACCTGGAATTCACTTGGTAATCTCAGGGTGGCCTTGAACTTACAGCGATCCTCCTACCTCTGCCTCCCAAGTGCTGAGATTGAAGGCATTCGCCACCACGCCCAGCTTCACTCTCATTTAATAAACAAATTATAAGATGTCAAGTGATGATGTATTCATATAATTTCTGCAAGGTGGGAAGGAAACAGAAACTTGACACAGAAGAATGCCCTCTCAGTAAGTAAATATTTGAGAAGCAATGAAAGACATGAATTAGGTAGGCATGAAAGTCTTCGGGAAGGAGTGTCCAGGAAGTAGAGAAAGGAAGGAAATGTTGACCTAGTTAAAGCAGCAAGAAGTCCACTGTGAGCTGAAGCCTAGCGAGTCAGGGGAAGAGTAGCACATTAGGCAATCAGTTGTCACGTAAGGCCTCATACGTCACTGGAACACTTTGGCTTTTACCCTGAATCTGATGGGAAGTCTGGAAAACATGGAAAATGAGACTAAGGTGACAGAATGTACCTTTGGAGTAGACTGAAATCTGCTGTGTGAGGACTAGAATGTGGGGTGGGGTGGAGGAGATCAAGTGGAAGTAAACTGACCAGTTGGCTTTTGTAATAGTCCAGACCAGAAACAGCAATTATTAAGATGGTGATGGTGGGAAGTGTGAAGAGCAGTTCTGTTTGGAACTTAGTTAAAGGTAGGGCCAAGAGATTCACTAATGGACTGGACTAGACTATGAGAGAAAGGAAAAATTAAAGATGAACTCTGGCATTTTAGCTTGAGAACATGAAAGAATATACACGCTGCAGGGAACTGAGTAAGAGAAAGGAAGACTGAATTCTGAAGGTGGCATTAGGAGCCCTGTCTCATACATGTTCTTTTTTTGTCCTTTATTTTATTTTAATTTTTCATTTTATTTGCAAGCAGAGAGAGATAAAGAGGAGACAGATGGAGGGAGAATGGATATGCCAGGGCCTCTAGCCACTGCAAAGGAACTCGAGTCACATGCACCCGCTTGTGCATCTGGCTTACGTGGGTACTGGGGAATTGAACCTGGGTCCTTTGGCTTCGCAGTCAAGTGCCTTAACCGCTAAGCCATCTGTCCAATTGTTTTGTCCTTTTTTTCCCCTGAGGTACGGTCTCACTCTAGCCCAAGCTGACCTGGAACTCACTCTGTAGACCAGGCTGGCCTCATAGTCATAGAGATCCTCCTCCCTCTGCCTCCCAATTTTGGGATTAAAGGAGTGTACCACCTCACTTGGCAGGTATGTTAACTTTGAGGTGCCAACTTGATGCCAAACTAGAAACGTGAAGCAAACAAATACACCAGGGCTTGAAGGAAATATCAGTGAAGCTCGAGAAACATCAGCATGATATGGTATTTAAAGCCACAGATTGGATGCATTCAACTAGGAAGTGAACAGAGAAAACCATTCCCAATATTTAGCAGTTGGAATAAGCCAGGAGACCCTGAAAATGTCAGAATGAATGATACCTAAATCTCTGTATGACCATATGTGTGTGTGTGTGTATTCATGAAAGACAAACCAGCAGATTAAAAGGAAAATGACAGAAATCTAGCATCCCATACAGCAAGCAAAGGAAAGAGGAACAGACATCAAAGAGATTCCCCTTCCATGGAAAGGAATAGTGAGCACAGCGGAAAGATTAGCGTAGCTAGGGAGAGACGAAGGAGTCATATTAGGATGGTCTCACTCTAGTGACTTGGGTAGCAAAGACTTCCAGGAGTCGCAGAGTTAGTCTAGACTGTTTTTATTGAAGATATTATCAACATTAGCTCAAGACACAGAAACATAAGGCTCTGCTTCCAAATAAAATTGAATTCTGCTGAATGTAGTGATTGAGTTTTATCATGAAAATGTCAATGTATGAAATGCTTAGAAATGGTAGTTGTAATTTTCTGGATAGCTGCCAGCCAGGGTTTGACTTTCAAGTTATTCATAAATGTACCTTTGGTAAATGTGTACACCAATGAAGAGTGCTCTTTCTGAACACTTTCTCATTTTCACTAACTATAAGTAGCACTTACATTGAGGATCATCTTCATGTTAGCCATAGAGAAATATCAGATTAAAATGAATGTCAGGGGGCTGGGGAAATGGTTTAGTGGCTAAGGTGTTTGCCTGCAAAGCCTAAGGACCCTGGTTTGATTCCCTAGAATCCATGTAAGCCAGATGCACAAGGGGGGTGCATGTTTCTGGACTTTGTTTGCAGAGGCTAGAGGCTCTGGCGTGCCCATTCTCTTTTTCTCTCTGCCTCTTCCTTTCTCTCTCTATCTCTCTCTCAAATAAATAAACAAAATATTTTTTTAAATAATGTCAACGAGTCTTTAAACAGGGGGAAATGATTCAAACAAGTATAAATTAGGATAAAATCTGGTCCATTCAAAAAGAAAGAAAATCCCAACATGACCCTTTGCCTTGATGAGAGTAAGGGGTTGATAAACGCCTCCATGAGCTCACGACGAGCAGATGACGGGCTCAAGATACAGGTGATGTCAGTACAGCAGCCCGAAGGCCCTGGGGATCAGAAACTAAGGAACTAGACTAAATGTGAACTGACAAAAGGGAGATGAGGGAGGAAGGGAGGGAAAGAACTCTTGCTCCAGGTTTCCTGGCTGCACAAGGCTGGCAAGACTCCTCTCTGGGTTCTGCGCCCCCTAGGTGGATGGATCCTAGGGTTAGTGACAGCAGGGACCAGACTCTGCTTCCAAGAAAGAACCATTTTTTTCTTGTCTTGTCTTTTCTTTTCTTTTTAGGAAGGATTCTTTATTTATTTATTTATTTATTTGAGACAGAGAGAGAACATGTGCACACCAGGGCCTCCAGCCACTACAAACTCCAGATGCATGTGCCACCTTGTGCATCTGGCTTACATGGGACCTGGAGAATCGAACCTGGATTCTTAGGCTTCAGAGGCAAGCACCTTAACGGCTAAGCCATCTCTCTAGTCCCAGAAAGAGCCTTTTCTAACAAGTCACAGAGACCAAAGACCACCTCCAATTCAGAGCTCAGCCCCAGTCACAGCCATCTTTCCTCTGGCTGGGCCCAGTGTATCATAGAGAGGCCGAAGTAGAGCCGGACCTTTAATCCCAGCGCTCAGAAGGCAGAGGTAGGAGAATCACTGTAAGCTCAAGAACACCCTGAGACTACATAGTGAATTCCAGGTCAGCCTGGAATAGAGTGAGACCCTACCTCAACACATACAAACAAAAAAAAGTTGGACTTTGACCAACTTTCTGAACTGTAACTGTTCAGAAAATCCAGTGGTCCCCAAACCCAGGGTGAAAGTAGCATGTGGACTTCAGGGGTTGAGGCAAATTTTGGTGAGTAGCTCAATTGTAGAGGTGCTTTGTTGGAAAGAAGAGAGCTGTTGTTGGCCAGGAGAAGACTTGTGATTATCACAGGGTAAGATCTGGGAGAAACCAAGCCCTGGTCCCTAGGAGAGTGGGAGGAAGAAATGGGTTCTCAAAGGCTGGGCTGCTACGCTATGAAAACCAACAGTAAACTGTACTATGAGCCCCTCAAGACTCGCGGGCGCCAGTAGAGCTTATCTGGCAACCCAGAAGGTTAAAGTCTTCAGGGAAGCCCCAGCCAGCATAGGGGCCTGAGTGATCTGCAGATTAGCTTGGGCAGAACCGACCCATTGAACATACAAAATAGGGACAACCCAGACGTTGTCCCTCTTCTGGCCAGTGCCAATCTCCTGACCTTAGAGGTCTGCTCTCAGCAGTCACCATACAGGTCCTGGGGAGTAAACGCTTAGAGGAAGGAAGGATGCTTGGAGATCAACTCCGAGGTTTCCCTCCTATAGTTCCTCTGTTTGGAATCTAAAAGCTTACATCTTGACGCAGTAGCACAAGGGAAACCCAGGTGAGAAGGACGCCCATTTTGCTTGGCAAGGTCATCAAACAGATGGAAAATGCTCAAAACCAGGGCTGGAGAGACAGCTTAGCCATTAAGACACTTGTGTACAAAGCCAAAGGACTCAAGTTTGATTCCTCAGTACCCACGTAAGCCGGATGCACAAGGCGGTGCATGCGGCTGGAATTCGTTTGCTGGAGGCCCTGGAGCACACGTTCTCTCTCTCTCTCTCTCTCTCTCTCTCTCTCTCTCTCTCTCTCTCTCAGAAGAAGAAGAAGGAGGAGGAGGGGGAGAGAAAAGAAAAGAGAGAGAAAGGAAGGAAGGAAGGAGGGAAGGGAGGGAGGGAGAGGAAGGGAGGGAGGGAGAGGAAGGGAGAGAGGGAGGGAGAGGGAGGGAAGGAGAGGAAGGGAGGGAGGGAGGAGAGAGGGAAGGAAGGAGGGAGAGGGAAGGAGGGAGGGAGAGACGGAGGGAGAGAGGGAATAAAATGCTCAAAAACCAAAAATCAAGCATCCCTGCAGATACAGGAGCAAAAGGTGGCGGCCTAAAGCAAAACCAAATCATTTCCAGAAAACCTGAGGGTAAAATGAAAAAAAAACAAAAAACATTCCCAGCCTAAGCACGGTGAAGGCGCAGCACTGTCACAGAGACGAGGCTACAACAAGCCACTCAGTAGACTAAGCAGCAGCTCAAGGAGGGTGGCTGGGTGGGATGCCATCACCCGGGGCTCTGACCGAGTGGGAACATACTGCTGGCAATAGGAGCTCAAAAGAACAGAGCACTGGAAAAGCCAGGCTGAGCTTTCCCAAGAGTGACCCAACGAATACCTACGGTACCCGCTGAAATGAGAACTAGCAGGTCACAGAGCCCCCGGTGTGGCTAAGGAACAGGCAGTGAGGCCTGTGTGCTCAGGCCCACAAATGCCCAGCACTGGGGAGGGACTCAATGAAGCTGAGAACCTTGAACTTCTGATCCTCCTGTCTCTACTTCCCAAGTGCTGGGATTACAGGCATGTGCCATCATGCTGTTTTATGTTTGGCTGTGGATGGAATTTGGATGCTAGACAAACATTGTACCAATGAGCTACATCCCCAGCCCAGGAGCTTCTTATTAGGAGCGCCTTATTTGAGTTTTTTTGTTTTTGTTTCCTCTCTGTTTTTATATAAATTAGCAAGTTAATAAACAGACACAACTTTAAAGAATATAGGTAATACCATGTCTGCTTTTTATCAAACATGCTTATTTCTCTTAGACATTGTAATATAAAGATATTTTCTAGTTACACACACACACACACACACACACACACACACACACAAAAACCCTGACCATTAAAGGGCCAGCAAAGATTTCTCAGTGGTTAAAGGCAAAGCCTACTGGCCTGAGTTGAAATCCTCATTACCAATGTAAAGCCAGATGCACAAAGAGGCACATGGGTCTGGAGATCCTTCGCAATGGCAGGAAGCCCTGGTGTGCTCATTCTCATATTCTCTCTATCTCAATCTCTCTGTCAAATATATATTTTTAAATGACCATACATACTTTAATAGCTTTGTTACTTCACCAAAATGAGGATTACTGCTCTGTCCACACAGTCTTGGGGTCAAACTGTCTTGGAGGAACTCACTGAGGTTGTATAAATCACATGCTAACATATCATAATTTTTAAAAGTTTACATCAACGTGTGTACTTGTATACATCTGTTTTGCTAGACCTGAAATTCAAACAAAATATTGCTTTTCCATAAAATAAAATAGTACGCTGATTTCCCTTAACACAAACATGTGCGGTGGTGACAGCTTTATCAATATTTTCAAGAGACTTCTTGGGTGTGGCAGGACAGCTGTCGTCGTTTGATTAAAATTTTTTTAAAAAGACGAAGAAAATGTTTAAAAAACACTCTTCTGTTTCATTCAGTGTTTTATGATTTTTTTAATTTGTGAATCCAACTAAGATTATAGTTTCTCTTAAAATTCAAAATAGAAAATCAGAATTATCAATATTTTTGAATTTAGGATGCAACATGTGATACTACAAAAGAATAGGAAATTGGAGGGGAAATCATCACAGAGTATAATTTTAAGATTTTCAAGCAGCATATGTCCTTTAGAAGCACCCAAGCAGAAGAATCATTCCATTTTGCTTTTCTTAAAACTTAGTGAGAGATGTCCTAAAGGTCTTTTCCATTCTTGGTTTTACTTTTGCCCCTGGGGTGCCTGTTGCCTTGTTTACCTTCAGAAGACAGGGGGTGCAGGTTCCATGCATGGTGTTTTCCTCTGGGCGTCTCTCAGCACTGCCCTCCCCTTCCCCTACACCACTCAAGGGCAGAGGAAAGAAACAACCTAGAATGGGCGTTCTTGGGTAAGGATGCTGAAGATATCCAAGCCAGCCCACATGGATGCACACCAGCTCTGTCAGTCCACCTAGATGTCTTTACTATAAATGCAAGAAGCCAGCCAACTCTACCTTCCTTTGAACAGTGAGGTCATAATTCTTTAAAGAATGAAAAGGGCTGGGGAGATGGTTCAGCATGTAAAAGCACCTGCTTTTAAGCCATGTAAGCCTGAGGATCTAAATTCAATTCCCAGCTCCCACATACAACGCCCAGTGTGGCCACACATGCTTATAACCCAGCATTGAGGGGATCTGCTCTGGCCTTCACACGTGTATGCACGGGGTATGTGCATACACTATACATTTACCCTTAAATAAATAAAAACATGAAAGTTAAAAAAAGAGAGAGAGAGAGAGTGACTTTCCTCAGAGGAGAGAACCAGTGGTACAGGCATGAGAAAACACAGGGACGCCAAAGGACCCTCTCTCTTTGCCACCTTGTGCTGTCTGTGCCCCCGTGGGGATTCTATGTTGTCTTCCTCCATTCCCAACTCTCACCTCCTCATCTCCAGGGTAAAACCTAAATCCCGTTTTAAATGTGTCACTTACTGGCAAGTCTGTGCTTATGGGAACCAAAGTGATGCCATGATATATGAATACAATTTGGAACAAGTGAATCCAGCTTATGAACATATTTAATTATCTCAAATGCTTCATTTCTTCTGTTAAGCTGAACCCTTGTGTGCCTTCTCCCACGTCTCCCTAACCTCTAGAAACCCCCAATCCGTTCTCGGCATCGGATCCCACTTAAAGTAAGAGTACGTGAGATGTCTCTCCAAACCTTGCTAGTGGGGCACACAAACAATGAAGTGTAAAGCAAAGGAGGTTTACTGAGAATAGGGAGAAAAACACCCCAAAGTGTGATAGCAACCATGCTTAGAAATTCATCCGGCATCCAAAGACAAGAAAGTGGGGATGGGGGGGTTGACTATGCTTTTGAGTTAGAACTCAGAAAAAGTAGACAGATACTGTGAGCGTCTGTGAGCAACTGTCTCAAAAGACAGTCTTCTTGGGGGGTTAGTACATTATTTCATTAAAGGGACAGATATTCTCCCCACATCTTGTGTACATCTGGTGAGAGAGAGGTGGTGAATTGGCCAGGTGAGCGATTGGCAGGCTCCCCCCAGGACCAGAAGGCTTTCCTCTGGTCAGGAAGAAATAGCTTTTCCCTTAGGGGAAGGGATTAAATGTCTCTCTTTGTAATGTTACCAGATAAACAGGAGATAGAGGTCTACCCTTCAATGAGCTTTAAGCCCAGTGTCTGTTACCTACAGCAATAAGTCCTCCAGGTTTATTTACATTGCTGAACATAATAGAAATTTGCCTTTTAAAGGCAAAAAAAATTGTATTCTAAATTTTATTTTCCTGTCTGCTGATGCACATGATTTGATTCCATAATTTGGCCAAATGTCTATTATGTTACAGCTCAGACTGACAATGTCTCCTGTGGTTGGCATGATATCTACATTAACCATTGACTCTTAGTACAAAGAAGATGACACTTTGAAATGAAGCATGTGGCTCTGCATCTGAGATCTGTCCATTGGAAGCTGTACAACCTTAAGCATAAAAATTTCAGGGTGTTAAGGCTTAAATTTAAAAAAAAAAAGTTTGATAAGAATGGGTAGTCTTTTGATTTGTCAGTTATGCATAATTAAAATTCCAGTCATAGCTGGGCGTGGTAGCACATGCCTTTAATCCCAGCACTTGGGAGGCAGAAGTAGGAGGATCATAGTGAATTTGAGACAACCCTAAGACTACATAGTGAATTCCAGGTCAGCCTGGGCTAAAACTAGACCCAATCTCATTAAAAAAAAATTCCAGGCATCAAGAAAATTACAAAACTTTTTATCATAACATGATTTCTTTCACCAGCCCACATTTTATTTTATAAATATCAACAGCTTCTCATTTTTACACTAAACCACACAGGATTGATGCATTTGGTTACCTTATTGTACATTTAAAGTGTATTATAATAGTGTGGTAGTTAAAAAACACTATTTTGAGGGGGGTAGTCTCATCTGAACCTCAGTTTATCCTTCTGTAAAATGGGAGACAGCTAAATATAGATTTACCATATGACCCAGCTATACCACTCCTTGGCATATGCCCTAAGGACTCTACCCTTTACTATAGAGATCCTTGTTCAGCCATGTTTATTGCTTCTCTATTCACAATAGCTAGGAAATGGAGCCAGCCTAGATGCCCATCAGCTGATGAATGGCTAATGAAGACATGGTACACATACACAATGGAGTTTCATTCAGCAGAAAAGAAGAATGAAATTTGCAGGAAAATAGATGGATCTGGAAACTATTGTACTCAGTGAGGTAACCCAGCTCTAAAGTCAGATGTTGCATGCTCTCTTTCCTATGAGGATCGTAGCTTCAAATTTTTACATTTGTATATGATTCGGAGGAAGAGTCAGGAGGAGAGGCCAGGAAGCTAGAAAGCAACCATGAGCGAAGGAGAAGAGAGGAGTGATTGAGGGGAGAGTATAGCTCTGTAAGTAGAGGGACGGAATACTGGAGGTAAAAATGGTCTAAGTGGTGTCAGGTAGGGGATAAAAGAGAGAAGGGAGTGGGAGGAGGGTTAATCAAGATTAAAGATGCTATGATAAGATATATGGAAACCTACTTATTCACTAGCTAGCAATATATATGTTCACAAAGAGAGTTTGGGCAGAAGTACCTTGTCGGGATGGACAATGCTGTGTGCAGAAGCCATAGATTGTTATGAGAAAATTTCAGTGCGAGAGGTGGTGGGAGACCTTCCAATTGATTTGTTGGTCAGGGAGGCCCCTGATACCCCCAAAACATTACACTATTTCCAAGGCTCATGGTAGCCCACCAGAACTAGATGATAAGATCCTGTTGCTGAAGACCACATGCTTGTGAAATGGGAATTTGGGGGGTTCCTTGCCAATACATAAAAACATACAAACACCAATATTTAGAGTCTCCCAGGTTTTTATCTTTTGAATTTAAAGAATTAAAATTCATAGAGAGATTTTATTAGATTAAGTGAAGGAAAGAAAAGGAAATACAGAGAGCTCCTGCCACATGGAGGGCAGGAGGGAGTAGAGAGCCCATGTGGAAGTAAGAATGGGGGCCTCCCCTCATGTCAGCCCCGCTGGTCAAATGTGCCAACTGTGCAATATTGGCATGTCTGTTATAGAGGAAACCAGCTCCTCTGATTGGACTTGAAACGTGATGTGTGGAAGGAAATTCATGCCTGGTACTGAAAATCTAATCAAAGCCTAGGGAGGGAAACTGCTATCATGTGCCGGTTAAATGGATACATTTTGCTCACTAACCTGCCCTGTAAATACTTATGTTCATGTTCCTATATTAATGCTACTCTCACTTTTGATTTGAAAAGCTTATCTTTTTAGATGGTGGTGACCACTAGGGAGATTAAGAACTCATCAAGGAGCTGGGCGTGGTGGCGCACGTCTTTAATCCCAGCACTTGGGAGGCAGAGGTAGGAGGATCACTGGGAGTTCAAGGCCACCCTGAGACTACACAGTGAATTCCAGGTCAGCCTGAGCTAGAGCGAGACCATACATTAAAAAAAAAAAAAAAAAAAAAAAAACAGAATTCATCAAGGTGCTAAGAAGTGACAGTGGAGTGTTTCATCTCTGTCACACCCCCCAGCGCTCAGGGACCATTGCAGAAGAGGGATCAGTAAGGATGTAAGAGCCAAAGGAAGGGAGGAGTGCTTGGCAATACTGTTCTTCAGACACAGAGTGGCTGTGTTATTCATGACCTCACAGTGTCTGATACTACCTACACAAGACCTGCATAATGGGGTGATGACATCATAATAGAAAAGAGACTAGTTAGGAAGAAGAAGAGAAGAAGAGAAGGGGGAACAAAGGAGCGTGGTGCGAGGGGATCATGATCAAGATATATTATGTTTATGTATGAAGGTTGCTGTTTCAGTCAGGTTCACATTGCTGGCAGAAAACACCCGACCAAGAGCAGCTTGTGGATAAAAGGGTTCATTTTGGCTCACAGACTCAAGGGGAAGCTCCATGTGGCAGGGAAAACAATGGCATGAGCAGAGGATGGACATCATCTCCTGGCCAACATCAGGTGGCCAATAGCAACAGGAGAGTGTGCCAAACACTGGCAAGAGGAAGCTGGTTATAACACCCATAAGCCCAACCCCAACCCCAACAATACACTGCCTCCAGGAGGTGTTAAGTCTCAAATCACCATTCAGCCAGGAACCTAGTAGTCAGAACACCTAAGTTTATGAGAGACACCTGAATCAAACCACCACAATTGTCAAGAGAAAATGTTTAAAAGGCCAGGCATCGTGGCGCATGCCTTTAATCCCAGCACTCGGGGGTCAGGGGTAGAAGGATTACCATGAGTTTGCGGCCACCCTGAGACTCCATAGTGAATTCCAGGGCCAGAGTGAGACCCTACTTCAAAAAACAAAAAACAAAACAAAAAAAATGTTTAAAAGGGGCTTGAGAGATGGCTTAGCGGTTAAGGCATTTGCCTGCAAAGCCAAAGGATCCTGGTTCGACTCTCCAGGACCCACATAAGCCAGATGCACAAGGGAGCGCATGCATCTGAGTTTGTATGCAGTGGCTGAGGCCCTGGCACACCCATTCCCTCTCTCTCTCTCTCTCTCTTTCAAATAAATAAAATATTTATTTAAAAAAAAACATTTTTAAAGTTTTTTTAAATTCTACCTTGGGGTAAGGAGAGGGTGACTAGGGTACCAGAAGCGCTAATGTGAGATGAATTCTGAATAAAAAGCACCAGCCATTCAAATGGTGCATAAAATCCCCTCATTCTGTAGTTGGAGATGGTGGTCAGTGAGCTTCTCACCTTCCAGTTCTGGCCTGCTTCCTCCCTTGGAGATGCTGCCTTTCTCTGCTTCTACTCCCCTGTCCACATGCCTGACCAAGTCCTTGTTCTAGGACACAAGAACAGGGAAATCAGCGAGTGCCCACTGAACCCCAAGAGCTGCCAATGTCACCACCTCCTCTGGAAGATTTGGAAGAGTGACTGAAATAGAATATGCCAAATATTCAGTAAAGTGTTGTATTTTGTTTGTTGTTGTATTTTTATGAGTTAGAAAGGCCTCTGATATATAAGACTTTAGGCTTGTGTATTCATTGGCAATCAGTCCTCTTTACAATATTTTGCAAAGGGACATATAAAACTGCTGACTGACTTGCCGGGCATGGTTACTGCACGCCTTTAATCCCAGCACTTGGGAGGCAGAGGTAGGAGGATTGCCATGAGTTGGAGGCCACCCTGAGACTACTGATACTACATAGTGAATTCCAGGTCAGTCTGGGCCAGAGTGAGACTCGACCTAAAAAATAAAAAAAATAAAAAAAACTACTGACTGTAAATTCAGAAATCCAAAAACAGAAAGCAGCATTACCTTTGTAATGCAATACCTTACGTTCCCCATTGTTAGGTGGTTAGTTTAGTCATTATAATCTCTAGTAACTGGCAAGCTTTTAATAATAACTCTAGAAGACATCTATTTTTTAGCTTTTTGTTAAGCCATTTCTTGCTCTTCTTCTATAGTTATTCCCAAATTGGTTGCTGTTTTATATGAATTGTTGTTCTAAGGAGGAAAAGCAAATAATAAAAATAGACTTGTAAAATGAATTTTAAAAACACACTACCCATTTGAATTGATTTTTATGTGAATATGTAAGTAGAACAGTCCTGGTCAGATATTTATTACATTACCATCTACTGTATTTGCAAAACAATTGATCTACCCCGTTCCTGGCTTCAGCCTGCTGCTGACCCTGCTCAGACGGTCTGACACTGGAGCCCAGCAAAGATGGGCTTCCTCCCTTGACACTCCCAGGCAGCCTTGGCTGGACATTGTCTGGCTAATGGAATCCTGGAAGGAAGCCAGAGCTGCAGCCTGCCCTGTGTGAGGCCGGTTTGTTTTTGTTTTTAATGATCACACCCATTTGGAGCTGAACTGCAGACAAGATAAGATGGGGGTAGGGATGACCTTATTTTATTTAGGAAAGGAAACCCAGAAAAATGATACCTAGATGAATGTTACTAATGTCATAAGAAATATGTTCAGAAATATTAGCAATAAATATACATTATGCCTACACACTGATTTTTTTAATCTTTTTATGTATTTATTTACTTCAGAATACAGAGACAGAGAGGATGGGCATGCCAGAGTCTCAGAGACTTATGTGCCGCGTTGTGCATCTGGCTTATGTGGATACTAGGGAATCAAACCTGGGTCTTTAGGCTTCACAGGCAAGTACCTTAACTGCTAAGCCATCTCTCCAGCCCCTAGGCACTGATTTTTAGTTTTTTAGAAGAATCAGTTTGTTTTCCTTCTAGAAGTTGCAAAGAAAATTATCTGCTTAGAGTAAATGTACCAGTATTTCAAATCTCTTGGTATATTAAAAATAAATTTTGAAATTAAGAAAGTATATAATTTTGGGCTAGAGGGATGGCTTAGCGGTTAAGGTGCTTGCCTGCAAAGCCAAAGGACCCACGTTTGCTTCCCTAGGGCCCAGTAAGCAAAATGTACACAGTGGTGCACGCATCTGGAGTCCATTTGCAGTGGCTGGAGGCACTGGCATGCCCATTCTCTCTCTCTCTCTCTCTCTCTCTCTCTCTCTCTCTCTCTCTCTCTCAACTAAATAAATCAAAACAAAAATAAATAAATAAATACCTCCCAGGCACCAGCAATTAGAAAAAAGAAAGTATATAATTTACTTACTCTTGTATTGCTAGACTTCTTCAAGAGTTAAAATTACCCTAAGTATGTGTGCATAAAACTACGTCACATAGAAGCGCGTACAGATGGAAGTCTCAGAACCTACCTCCCAAAGATGACATCAGCAAGCAAAAGGCAACAGCATAGAGAGCTGCTTGTTTTTTCCATAAAGTGCAATAAAAGAGTTCAGAGCAGCATAAGGCTGGCTGTCAGGAAATGAGCTTAAGCAAAGGAAATGGGAGACGTCTGGTTCAGGGGTAAGTGAGGTTTTGACTAGTAGGCTCTTTTGTTTTGTTTTGTTTTGTTTTGTTTTTGATGCTAAGTAAGAGTACATGCCTTGTCTTTCTCATGGACTAAAAAGAAAGACCGTGTGCTAAGATAACATCTGAGACAATGCAAGGTCCTGCGTTGCTCTTACAGAAAGATGTCCACTTGCAGTCCTGGACAGTCCTGCTTCATCCTGGCTGAAAGGCTGTGCTGGAAAAGGGAGGGTGGATAACAAGCTGAGCACTGATGCTTTCTACCACGTGAAAACTGAACCCGGCGAGCTATTCTCAGGCTAGGAATTTCACCTTGGATGTTGAAAGGCCACTTGAGTCATCTGCCAGAATTCATTCTCACAGCCCAGCCAAGTATCCAGAGATGTGTGCCACGTGCAATGGTTAGCTAAGTGCCCCATAACCCATCCTCAATTAACACACAGTCTAATTAAAGCTTTGCTACAAGTACCATAACATTTCTAACACAGCCAAAGAGTATTGTCCCAAAATACTTACCTTAGAAATTCTAAAATGCTTATAGTGAGGAAAGTTGAAGAGAAAAACAATGGACTCAAACTCCGACAGAAGGAGACACAGTAAAGGGTGAGGGCCGAGACCTCTGTTTGGGCTAGAGGCTCTCTGCGTCTCCCCAGAGCTGAAGTGCAGTTTATCAACCACAGATCAAAGGAGCAGGTGTGGGTGGGAGTCTAGGGGCTGTTGAGGGTATTTTCAGAGAAGTGATTTGGGGAGTATGGTTTCTGAGGTTGTAATGCCCAGAAGTTTCAATGTGGTTAGGGTTTGTTTGTGGGTCAGGATGTGGGTTGATTGTTTAAATCAATGCTAGTTCATGGGTCATGAACTCAAGGAGAGCCTGTTTTCCTTTTCAGGCTAGAGGAGAGTCCTTCACTTAGATCAAAGAGTACACCCAGCACCCATGTAAAGCTCAGACTACAGATCCATGTAGTCCTAAAAGGCAGAATGCAGTTTGCAAGCCAGCTATGTGTCCTGTGCATTTCTTTATGAAATCTGCCAAGGTGCTCACAGTGCGTATGTGGAAGCCGGAGGACAACTTCGGGATTCATTCTTGCCCCTCATCTCACTTGAGGCAGAGTCCTTCCTTGACTCTCAAGCTTTCAGGAAATTCTCCCGTCTCGGCCTCTTTTGTTCACCATAGGCACTCTGGAATCACAGAAGCCCACCACAGCTTCCAGCTCTTATGTGGGGTGGGGGTGGGGGTACAAACTCAGATACTCAGAGTTACAGAGTATTTTTTCTCCACTGAGCCCTCTCCCCAGCACCCTGAAAACTCTTAAATTAAGTTTGTTTTTTTGGTGGTTGTTTTTTGTTTGTTTGTTTGTTTGTTTGTTTGTTTGTTTGTTTGTTTGTTTCAAGGCAGGGTCTGGCTCTAGCTCAAACTGACCTGGAGTTCACTATGTAGTTTCAGGTGGTCTTGAACTCTTGGACAATCCTACTACCTCTGTCTCCCATGTGCCACCACGCCTGGCTTAAATCAAGTTCTGTAGTGTTTTGTATTAAGAGACCTAAATTTCTCAAGAGACATGTACCTTGATGCTAGAGCAAGTGCCTAACATACATGAAGCCCCAGTTCTAGCACTAGCACTGCAAAATAAATAGATATTAAGACAGGAAGAATGGCAGAAATTATTCTCAGATGGAAAAATTCATGCTACAGAAAAACTAGAGGATTAAAGATGGCTTAGCGGTTAAGGCACTGCAAAGCCTAAGGACCAAGGTTTGATTCCCCAGTACCCACATAAGGCCAGATGCACAAAGTGGCACATGCATCTGGAGTTCATTTGCAATGGCTAGAGGACCTAGCACACCCATTCTATCCCTCTCTCTCTCTCTCTCTCTCTCTCTTTCTCTCTCCTTGCCACTTTCACTTTCTCTCATAAATAATATATTTTATTTATTTATTTGATAGAGAGAACGAGAAAGGGAGAATGGGCATGCCAGGGCCTCTAGCCACTACAAACGAATTCCAGATGCATGCACCCCCTTGTGCATCTGACTTACGTGGGTCCTGGAGAATCGAACCAGGATCCTTTGCCTTTGCAGGCAAATGCCTTAACCTCTAAGCCATCTCTCCAGCCCTCTCTCATAAATAAATAAAATATTTAAAAATGATTTAAAGTTGATATGGATTAGGAACAAGGTAACTTGTTGCCTGCCCTGTCAGGACTAGAACTGGTGTCTGGTCAAGTTGTATCCAAGATGGCTATAAACAGCAACCCCCTAAAATCTCTCCTCAGTAACAGCTTCCTGTTTCTTCCCCAGTTTCACAGGCTTAGCTTCTGTGGATGGGCCATCAAGAATGAGTGTTCCCACGGACCAACCAGCCAATCAATTTGCTCCCAACACACCCGAACCTGCTGATAAGACTCCATCTCATCGGATTCCTGATGTATTAAGAGACCTAAATTTCTCAGAGACATGTAGCTTGATGCTACAGCAAGTGCCTAAATTGATCTGACACATGTGTGGAATCCCCTTCTTCCCTTCCTCAGAGGCTTCCCCAGACAGAGAGACTTCCCTATGTGAGGGAGATTTTCCCAGCCCAGTTGGGAAGAACTTTTTTTTTGGCTTAGGCATTTTCCTGCTTTGCTTTCCCTCTTAACTCTCCTTAAAATAAATCTCATAATTTACCCTTCCCTGAGTCTGGGATTTCAATTCTTTGCTAACATGAACAGGAACTTCAGACTGGAGAGCTACTGGTCTGGAAGATCTAAGCCCACTCAGAGCTCTCTCCAGCATCAATATCACTTTGCAAAGTTCAGCCATTGCCTTTGGCAAAGATGCCCTGAAAGAAGGCCTAGTTTGGCACCTTATCCCACATGCTACCTGCTCTTGAGGAACAAAGATATTCCCATCTTCAGACAATCCCACTTCCTGCAAGAGAAGTGCATTTGTTCTTGAACCACGTTCACCACTACTCTACTCAAAATGGAACTTCAAGCTGGGCATGGTGGTTTGTATTTGTTAGGGTTCTCAAGAGGAACAGAACGGATAGAATGAATTGTATTAAAATTATTGGATTAGTTTACAACAGTCCAGCAATAGCAGGTTGCAGGACCGAGAGTCAAGGAACCAGTAGCTGCTCAATCCATGAGGCTGGATGCCTCAGCAGTCCCAATCCGGCACTAAAGGCCTGGAGGCTTCCTGGAGAGACGCTGCTCTTCAGTTCACTCTGGAAAGCACCAAGCACCAAGCAGAGAACAGTGAGCAGCACTGGCAGCCAGGTGGGAGAAGACAGAAGATGACTTTCTTCCCAGAGCTTCTTTTTATAAACCAGCCCCCTCCTCCGAGAGGGGCCGCCCACTCTGGGAAAGGGCTCACCCTGGGGAATGGATTCTTCCTTTAGTTAATCCTTCCTAGAGGCAACCTCAGAGACACACTTATGAGGAATGTCTGTGGATTCCTAAACAAATCAAGTTGACACAAATTTAGCCATCACAGTGGTGCATGCCTTTAATCCCAGCACTCAGGAGGCAGAGGTATGAGAATCGCCATGAGTTTGAGGCCACCCTGAGACTACATAGTGAATTCCAGGTCAGCCTGGGCTAGAATGAAACCCTACCTGGAAAAAAAAAAAAAAAAGAAGAAGAACTTAACAGTTTAATGTACACCTCCATCTATCTTCCCCTTCCTGTGCACTCTATCCTTCCTGCCCTGCATTAGTATATTCACTCAGGAAAGCTGATCTGAACTTATTGGTAGAAAGAAAGCTATTGACCAAAATGTTCAGCATAAGCAAAACAGGCAAGAAGTGTTAAACCCTTCCAAGCAAATTAAATAAGAGGACATAACTTGTGATGTCAAAGGAAAACATTTTTATTGCCAAGGTTTTTGTGTATATAGTATTAGCTAAGGCCTTCCCTTGTTTATATTGAGATCGGAGTTAGCTCCCCTAGGCTGTAAAAGCAGTGTCCATGGTGAATTGCAAGCCAGTAACCTGTGTGTAGCAAGCCATAGTCAAGTAGTCAAGTAGCATAAGGACCAAGAAGGAAAAGGACTGAGTCAGGAACAGGTACAACCTGGTGGGAGAGGGAATGGGCACGATCACTCTGCTGCCTGACCATCCCCCTGACTGGGTGAGCAACTAGTGATCAGTTTCTCTGTTGGGCCAAGGGGGCATGCACTGGGCATGTAGGGCCCTTGCTAATTCAGCCCACCATGCAATATGTATGCGGGAAGAACAATCAACCTCAGGAAAGATTGCATCAGATCCAGGTCCTGCTCTAAATTCCATAAAAGGCAAGTGAATCAGATAGCACAATAACAATCTCTCTCTGTGTGTGTCACACACACACACACACACACACACACACACACACACGGGTTGTTTGGGAGTCCTCATACTACTTCCTTAATAAAACTACTTTCGCTTACTCACCTCTTGTCTGCAATCTGTATTTCCTTCCTGGCATATAACAACAAACTCAAGAGTGACTGGCTAGGGTGCACCAGTAGTGGCCATAGACTTTTCTGGCACCTCAACTCCTGAGTTAAGTCCACCAAGACCTGAGAAAGGCTCTTGGTCATTCTGAAACCCTTTATCAATACCACATACAAAAATTATTTTTAACCCATTTTTAAATTTTTCATTGTGTATATTCATTATACATGGTACTGTGTTACATAAGGACAATTTCACATATGTATGTATTATACATTGAGCATCTTCCCTCTATGATCCCCTGCCCATCCCTTCTCACCCTTCCTTCAATCCAGTTTGTGCCTCTAGACAATTTCATGTCTACTTTCACATCATATTCACATACATGATCTTATATATCTATAGAAAATCTAAGAACCATAAATAAAACTAAACATGCATTTGTCTTTCAGAGGAAGTTTCAAGAAAAGGTGGTATATGTATACATGGAAATTTTTTTCAGCTACTAAGAAGAATAAAGTAATATTGTTTACAGAAAAAAATGGATGCAAGTAGAGATAATCACATTAAGTGAATTAAGTCAATTTCAGTAAAACAAAAAATGACTATTTTATTATGAACAAAGCCAGCTCTGTGTAGATAGCTCTTAATGGAAACAGTATTTATATGATGTAATATCTTCAAGGAAGATCACCTCCCACAAAGATCACAAGAGATTTGAAGTAGTAGAAAGAGCTGACCAGAGTTTATTGAGGCTACATGGGAGGAAGGATCCATGGCACCATAACAGACATGAAAAATGATGAAAAGTCATTCATGGGATCAGCCATTTGGATGCAGAATTGTCATGCTCTGCATATTAAGGATACAACAAAAAGACCAGCCAGAGCATTTAGAAAGGTCTGCCTGAAAACCAGTTCCCGCAATTTATTGCACCAGGCAACCTGAGCACATTTAGCCACACTCATATACAATGTCTTTGCTTTAAGAATACATAATTAGAGGAATAGAAATAGCACATAGTATATACTAGACACTCAAGAGCAATATGTAAAGTCATCAGTTAATATTTCCATCCTGTGAGAGGAGCACAGAGAAACTACGAGAAATAAAGGCACTAGAGATGCACATATGGTTGATGATATTGGAGAAGTAATTCAAACTCAGGGCTCAATTTTTCCCTTTCCATAATATTTGCAACCTAGTAGCTACTTAGCAGTTCTACCAGAATTACATTCTTCACTCGATCATACTTCTGACCTTAAGTGTAGCAAACGCTCCAGTTGTAATGTAATGGTAGAAAGAAGTGGACTATGTCTAGTACTACACTGGCTTATAAACTTGAATACTACTGAGAGGAGAGATTCCAATTGAGTTTCTCTCTCATGGATTTCAGCAGTACAGGAGAAGCTGAAGGGATGAAGAAAGGGAGGAGTAAGTGACTAAATGCTCAGGGGTGGGTGGTTATAGACAATCTGATGACCTACAACAATTCAAAAAGAAAATGCTGACCAGGCATGGTAGCGCACACCTTTAATCCCAGCACTTGGGAGGTAGAGGTAGGAGGATCACCGTGAGTTCCAGGCTGCCCTGAGACTACATAGTGAATTCCAGGTCAGCCTGGGCTAGAACGAGACAGTACCTCGAAAAAACAAAAAATAAAAATAAAAAAATAAAAAGGAAGAAAGAAAAGAAAATGCTAAAGATTCTCTTCATGAATGAAAAACAACTCAAACTTAACACTAGCCTTCAAATATATAATTTTGGGGAATTTACCTCATAAAGAAATTTTACAGATGTAGGCATTTCTCTGAAGGAAATCTCAGGATTCTTAGGGTGTTCCATGGTTTTTTACTTAATACTCACACACCTAACAATCAAAATGAGATTCTCGAGAAAGTGCAATGTTCGTTGAAGATTGAAGATGGTAGTGATAGGGTTGGGGAGATGGCTCAGTGGATAAAATGCTACCCCAGGCAGCACATAAAGTGGGATACAGCAGCACAGCCACTCTGTGCATCTGGCTTTACATGGGCACTGGGAAATTGGACCTGGGTTGGTAGACTTGGCAGGCAAGTGCCTTAACTGCTGAGCCATCTCTCCAGCCCTGTAGCAATTTCTTGTTAGCTTCCTTCCTATAATAAAAAGAGTTGTACATTAGTCATCTTATGTAGCCCTCCTGAAAATGCGCTGACATGGGCACTACTTCATCCCTCTATCACAGGAGGAACTAAAGCTAAAGTAAATCAAAACATGCAGGAATTTGGAACCCTGGAAATCAGACTCCAGAGCCTGACCGACCGTGGGTAGCAGAAACTCGGTATTGTGGTTTAAATGTGAAGTGTCTACCACAGCTCATGTGCTCTTTTGAGAGGTTCTAAGAACGTCATTGCTGTAGGGGAGGGGGTCCTTGGAGACTATATCTTGTCCCAGGCTCCCCTTCTCTCCCTCTTGCTCTCACTCTCCTCTCCTTTGCCACATACCGTTACTTCCATGGGGTTCTGCTCATGTACATGGAGGTCAAGGGATCATGGACTGGACCCTCTGAATCCAGCAGCAGAATGAATCTTTCTCCCCTTATTTTCTTTATGTCAAGTATTGGGCCACAGTGAGGAGAAAGCTGACTAACAGATTTGGGTATCAAGAGTGGTTCTAGGGCTGGAGAGATGGCTTAGCAGTTCAGGCGCTTGCCTGCAAATCCAAAGGACCCAGGTTCAAGTCTCCAGGACCCATGTAAGCCAGATGCACAATGTGACACATACATCTGGAGGGTACCCCCCCCCCCAGTGGCTGAAGGCTCTGGCATGCCCATTCTCTCTTTCTCTCTATCTGCCCCTTCCCCTCTCTCAAATAAAATTAAATAATAAAAATTTAAACAAAAAAAAAAAAAAAAAAGTGGTTCTGGAGGATCTGGAGGATGCGCAATTACAGGCTTGTGTCACCATACCCAGTTTTACAAAGTGCTGAGTACAAAACAAGGACTGTATGAATGACAGGCAAGCAGTCTATCAACTGAGCTACATCCCCAAACCCCATACCTAGACACAGAGTACTAATGACAGAGGGCCATTCCAGAAATTGTTGGAAATTCTATGTTAATCCCAAGGCAAGATTCATTTAACAAGTTTTAATGAGGCCTGGCGTGGTTGAGCGCTCCTTTGTTTGGAGCAGTCGGGAGGCTGCGGAAAGGAAGATGATCTCTGTGAGTTTGATGCAAGCCTGGGCTACAGAGTGAGTTCCAGGTCAGCCTGGGCTAGTGTGACCTTGCTTCCAAAAAGAAAGAAAGAAAGAAAGAAAGAAAGAAAGAAAGAAAGAAAGAAAGAAAGAAAGAAAGGGAGGGAGAAAGGAGGGAGAAAGGGAGGAAGGGGGGGGGGGGGGGGAGGGAGAGAGGAGGGAGGAGGGAAGGGGGGAGGGACAGAGACAGAGACAGAGACAGAGACAGAGACAGAGACAGAGACAGAAAGGAAGGAAGGAAGGGAGAGAGAAAAAAAAAGTTTTTATGAAGCGCAAGCTAGCAACTAAAGACATTTTTGTTGTTGTTTTTTGTTTTTCAAGGTAGGGTCTCTCTCCAGTCCAGGCTGACCTGGAATTCACTATGTACTCTCAGGCTGGCCTCAACTTCACAATGATCCTCCCACCTCTGCCTACCAAGTGCTGGATAAAGGCATAGGCCACCATGCATAAAGACAATTTTTAAAACCAAGCATCTAATACAGTATCTACATATCTACAGACATACTTATTTCTAATTTGATACTCCTGTCCTGAGGAATGATTTAAAAAAACATATTGATAGTCTTTGTTTTCCATAACTAACAACAGAAATGTTTGTGTGAACAGTAAAAACACTACAATTCATAGCACACCATATGTAGAATCTGAGCAGAGGCATTTCACAGTGTTCCCTGGTGTTAATGACATGCCAGCATGCCCAGTGCAAGTGCGTATGCTGTGTGCTCGGAACCAAGGCTACAGTGAAGTCATGTGATACAGCATGAACAAGCATGACCAGAAACTCAAACTCATTGCACATTTGATTTTGGATTAATTTTAGACGTTGCTTGTTCAAAAGAAACATTTTTACCATTGCTAAATTTCTGCTGGCCCCTGTATTCAATCCCGCATGGGGTTATGACCCACAGTTTAAAAAGCTGCACTCTGGAGAACCCTGATCAATGCAATCAGTTAAAGATGCCTATTACAGAAATTCAGAGAGGAGATTATTGTGGTTTAGAGAGAGGGTGTGGTGGTGGGGTCAGAAAGAAGTAGAAAAGCATAAGAAATATACATGCATTTTGGGTTAAAGTAAGGGAAGTTAAGAGGGAGGAAAAGGCTGGTTCTAGGTTTAAGCATTTAGTTAAGAAGTTGCTTTCCTTTAAGATAAGAAACACAGCCAGGCATAGTGGCACACACCTTTAATCCCAGCACTCGGGAGGCAGAGGTAGGAGGATCGCTGTGAGTTCAAGGCCACCCTGAGACTACTTAGTGAATTACAGGTCAGCCTGGGCTACAGTGAAACCCTACCTCAGAAAACCAAAAAGAAATAAACAAACAAACAAAAAAGAGATGAGAACACTTAGCAGAACAGATTAGGGAAATGCCAAAAGAGGGTATCAGCCATATGAGCTGGAGTCCAACAGTGAGATATGAAATGGAGATATAAATTTGGAAACCTTTAGCAAATGGATACTAGTTGAGACACAGGAAAAAATAAAAATTTTAAGTTCACAATTTTCAAATGTAGTATTTCCAAGATTTATTTGAAAAAAATTCTTATAAATGTTCATTCAAGATCCTATGTACTTCCAAGCATAACTATTCTTACTTCACATGTCTCTGGAAAGGTGAAAGCAAGTGATTCATCATATGCAGTTGATCCATTAAGAAACTCTAGGATAGGGCTGGAGAGATGGCTTAGAGGTTAAGGCACATGCCTGTGAAGCTTAAGGACCCCGGTTCAATTCTCCAGGTCCCACATAAGCCAGATGCACATGGTGGTGCATGCGTCTCATGTTCATTTGCAGTGGCTAGAGGCCCTGGAGCACCCATTCTCTCTCACCCCCTCTCTCTCTGTGTCTAATAAATAAATAAAATAAAAAATCTTTTAAAAAAGAAAGAAAGAAAGAAACTCAGGCTGGAGAGATGACTTAGCAGTCAAGGCATTTGCCTGCAAAGCCAAAGGACCCTGGTTCCATTCTCCAGGACCCACGTAAGCCAGATGCAGAAGGGGGAACATGCATCTGGAGTTTGTTTGCAGTGGCTGGCGCCCCCATTCTCTCCCTCTCTCTCTCTGTACCTCTTGCTCCCAAATAAATAAAATAATAATTGAAATAATATATAATATATATAATATATAATAAATTTAAAAGAAAGAAAGAGAAAGGAAGGAAGGAAGGAAGGAAGGAAGGAAGGAAGGAAGGAAGGAAGGGAGAAAGAAAGAGAGAAAAAAAGAGGGAAAAAAAGAAACTCTAGGATACAGAAAGAACACTAGGGCTGGGGACATAGCTCAGTGGAAGCAGTGGCTCAGCCTGGTGAGGTCCTGGGCTGCTTCCAATGCCAGGAAGGGTAGTGCACTAAGATGCATTAAGATAAGGGCTGGGAGACTTCAACATTAAAAGGATAATTATTTGAGAAACACAAGGCAAGTATATTGAAAATGAGCAGCCAAGATAATAGGAGGAATAGACATGTAGATGCTACCCATAAATCCAAGACATAAGAGTATATATAATTTTAAATTTTTTTAATTTTTAATTTTTTTTTTGTTTTTCTACGTAAGGGTCTCACTCTAGCTTAGACTGACCTGGAATTCACTCTGTATTCTCAGGGTGGTCTTGAACTCTCAATAATCCTCCTACCTCTGCCTCCCAAATGCTAGGACTGAAGGCATGTGCCACCACGCCCGGCAGGAGTCTATTGTAAAGGAGAGCCGATGTGGTGGCTCATGCCTATAAACCCAGCACTCAGGAGGCTGGGATAAAAGGGTGACCATGAGTTCAAGGACAGCCTGGGCTCAAATGAGTTCCAGATCAGCCTGCACTACAGTGAGACATTGCCTCGATAAACAAACAAAAACAAAGAAACCAGTACAAAATGAGAAGTAGAGCTGGAGAGATGGCTTAGTGGTTAAGGTGTTTGCCTGCAAAGCCAAAAGATTCCAGTTCGATTCTCCAGGACCCACATAAGCCAGATGCACAAGGGATATATGCATCTGGAGTTCATTTGCAGTGGCTAGAGGCCCTGGCATGCCCATTCTCTCTCTGTCTGCCTCTTCTCTCCCTCTCTCTCTCTCTCTGCTTGCAAATAAATTAATTTAAAAAAAAAGAAAATGAGAAGTAATGTTGAATAGTAGCACATCAACATACACATCAGGTATGGTGGTGCAAAACTGTAAGCCCAGCATGCTAGAGGCCAGCCTGAGTTACACAGCGAGATCCAGTCTCTAAAAAGGTAAACAAAGTTAGACAACAAATATATAGATAAATATTATCAACATTATTAATTACAGCATTTTTAAGTTGAAGCTAATTTTTCTAAACTTATATTCAGTAAAATGTCTGCCCATAATTCCAATCCAGGTCTGTCTGATTCCAGAGACAGACACTGTTCAGCTACGGAGGATCACACTGCCTTTATGGTGTTGCAGGAGAACCCTGCAATCGATATTTAGGAGACAGGAGGGGCACATTCCTCAGAAAGGTGGAGACAGAAGTGCTGTGAAGGTCACATGCTAGCTGAGCCTTCGAAAGAGAAGGAATTGGTCAATCACTCAAGGGTGGAGTGGAGATTTCCAGAGAACACCAGTGCCAGGGAACTGCTGAAGCACAGGGTTCTTGAGTGGGGGATGGGGCTTTAAGGAAGAGTAGAAGGAGGTTCTTTTAAAAAAATCTATTTTTTATTTTTATTTTTTTATTAGAGAGAGAGAGACAGGAGAGAAAAAGGCAGAGACAGAGAAAGAGAGAGAGAGAATGTGACCGCCAGGGTCTCCAGCCTCTATAAATGAATTCCAGGCGCATGCACCCCCTTGTGCATCTGGCTTATGTGGGTCCTGGGTAAGTTGGGTTTGTAGGCAAGCCTCTTAACCACTAAGCTATCTCTCAAACCCTAGAAGTAGGTTCTTTATAGCCAAGAGGGAGCACTCCAATATTTTAAACTTGGCAGCCACCACGGCAGCCTTGGGTAGGAAATCTGGGGCAGAATCATTAAGGAAGAATCAGAGCAAGGGGAGAATGATCTGAGGTGGGTCATGGGACAGCCTGGTCAGTGGTGTGCCAGGGAGATCAGAGAGGCATAAAATAAAAAGAACCTAATTATAGGGCTGGCATCAGGTGTGGGAGGGTGGTGAAAGAGAGAGGCATAAAGAGGATGAAGGCCAGCATCCTGATTTGCACAGTAGGACAAGGGAGGAAAATAAATGGGGGGGGGGAATTGATGCACACAGAAAGACTGAGAGTGAAGCTCTGGGGCTGGAGAGATGCTTTTGCCTTTACGACGCTTGACTACAAAGCCAAAGGACCCAGATTTGATTCCCAAGGACCCACGTAAATCAAATGTACAAGGTGGTACATGCGTGTGGAGTTCATTTCTGGTAGCTGAAGGCCCTGGAGTGCCCATTCTGTCTCTTTCTCTCTCTGTCTCTTCAAAATAAATCATTTTTAATTTTAAAGAGTGAAGTTCTGCAGCTTGAATTGCCTATGGAACTTGCAGGGAGTCATGCTACGAAGGTGGCCCAAGAGTAGGCTCCCATTGAAAGCACAGGGTTTTTGCATAGCAGTGACTATTCAATGAAGAGTTTTTGATTTTCTTCTACTAGGAAAATGCTGAAGTTTTCTCGGTGACTAGTCTCCACTTGTGGAATATTAAAACAAGATAGAAGGCAGAACAGGAGACCTATTTCAATCTTGCCCACAGTCTTTTTACTATGTGACTGTTAGGTTGGACAGGACCCAAAACAGAGTCACCAAGGACAGCAGGATGGCAACAGAGACATAAGGAAGTGGATTATCCACATTCCTCAAGAAACTTCCCGGCCATTATCCCCTCCTTGCTTGCAATGCCCCCAGGTCATGGTTTCCTGCCCCCTTATTTTGTAAATCACCTGGTCACTGTTCTGATGTCACACCCTGGCTATCTTAGATCTCCCCTAAAGGAACCTTTCTTGTTCAGCTCTTCCTTTCCTCACCTTCCCCCAATTGACCCTATAAAGCCCACTACCTGAGGAACTCAGGTGGGCTGTGCTCCCCTCCTGTGAGTCAGTCCTGGCAGCTCGTGCTTTTCCCAAATAAAAGCTTTCATCTTTGCCTCAGAGTGGTTTGCGTGGTGTTGGTCACTCCAAAACCTTACAGTGACCACAGACTTTTGTCAGCTTAATTGAAAGTTGAAGGGAGTATCATTTATGATGATGAACAAACTTTTATTAACACACAAAAAAATTCTGTGACACATCTTTTTAAACTGATAATCTAGTCTTCAAACTTGTTACTATTTCCCACAGCCAATGACTCAGGGTTTTTTTTTGGGTTTTTTTTTTTTTTGGTTTTTTGTTTTTTTTTTTTTTTTTGAGGTAGAGTCTCACTCTAGCCCAGGCTGACCTGGCATTCGCTATGTAGTCTCAGGTGGCCTAGAACTCACAATAATCCTCCTACCTCTGCCTCCTGAGTGCTGGGACTAATATGTAATTAATTAATTACATATTAATTAATATGTAATGGATACATAATTTCATAATGTGCAATATTAATTAATATGTAATTTGGATTAGATAAAGAGGGAGGGTAGAGGAAATTGTATATTCACACCATCTTTCATATTGTGGCATTTTGAGAGATCAAAACAATTTATCATGTGAAGAATGATTCTGTCAAACAAACAAAACTCAACACATGGAGAATGACAAGAGCAACATTTACTAGCAGCAGGTCACTAACACATCATTTTAATTTCTCTCTCAAGGCAACAATGCCATAGAAGAAGTTCAGATTCCTTATTCTGGGTGTATGTAGCTATTTGTCAAAAGATTTGGGGAAAGATCACCCAATTTTCTTTAGTAATGCTCCTAAAAGGGAATTTCCATAACAATTATGTAATTTTTACATAGAAATAGCCACATTGATAGACAGGAAGGCCCACCCTAAAGGGGAAAAATTGCAAAGAGGGTAGATTTCCATTTGAAATCTGCTACTGAGACAGATTTGGTTGAAACCAGATGAAGTCAAGGCTCCCCCCATTTTGAACAGGCATACACTCTCCTGTGATACACTCTCTTAGGCAACAAAGGTTAGGCCAAAGGACAGGTGAATCTTGAGAATCCATTAGCCTGTCACTAAATTATCAAAATTACAAGTATTTGCTATATGTTTTTCTCACAATAGATTTCTTCTCCTTAGGGGTGTTAGGTTCAGGGTTCACAACAGAGGAGCAAGATGAATAGTTTCTTGGGTCTAGGGTCTTATTTAATGCCAAGGATGGACTGTGTGATTTAAACAAATGTGAAGGGAAGCTTCGAATCAGGAACTCAGACATGTCGTGCATCCAAGACTTTATTATAATGCAGAAGTAGAAAGTGGGAAGGGGAGAGAGAGAGTGGATGGGAGTATATGTGCCAGAGAGGAAAAAGAAGGAAAGTCAAAAAGAGAGTGAAGGACAGGAAGAGACAAAGTGTAATGTGAGGGAGGGGCCTTGGTTGGTATGCAGAGGTAGGCACTGGTGGGGATTGGCCTTCCCTCCTCTTAGCACAGATGTACCCTCAATTTTACCATATGAGGACGCAGTCCCAGACACGGAGGACTAATATGGCCAAGTAGAAGAGAAGAGAGAATAGGATGGATAGAGAGCTCTGGGACTTTAACATTCTGGGGATTTTGTTTACATTAAAAATAACAGATGGGCTGGAGAGATGGCTTAATGGTTAAGGCACATGCCTGTGAAGCCTAAGGACCAACTCAGATTCTCCAGGGAATCAGCCAGATGCACAACCTCTGCACACATCTGGAGTTTGTTTGCAGTGGTTAGAGGCCCTGACGTGCCCATTCTCACTCTCACCCTCTCTCTTTCTCTTTCTGTCATAAATAAATGAATAAATAAATAAATAAATAAATAAATAAATAAATAAATAAATAAATAAAAAAACAGAGCCAGTGTGGTGGCATACACCTTTAATCCCAGCACTCAGGAGGTAGAGGTAAGAGGATCACTGAGAGTTCAAGGCCACCCTTGAGACTACATAGTGAATTCCAGGTCAGCCTGAGTTAGAGTGAGACCCTACCTCGGAAAACCAAAAAAAGAAAAAAAAAAAACAGTTGTGGTGGTGTACACCTTTAATCCCAGCAGAGGTAGGATCATGGCTGTGAGTTCAAAGCCAGCCTAGGACTACAGAATTCCAAGTTAGCTTGGGCTAGAATGAGACCCTACTTCCAAAAGAAAGAAAGAAAGAAAGAAAGAAAGAAAGAAAGAAAGAAAGAAAGAAAGAAAGAAAGAAAGAAAGAAAGAAAGAAAGAAAGAGACTATTTCAGAGCCCAGAGTGCTAACCATGACACCATGCAACCTCACCAGACAGACTATTTCAAATAAGTGCCTTTAATCAGTGAACCATCTTCCCAGCCACAGAGAAACATGGTCATAAGAAGATGGGATGGTTGAGGGAAGCCTCGTGAGGTGATGGAGTGGTGGGATCATATCTCTAACATTTTTTGAAATGGGACATTGTGCTGAAGTGGAGACTTCCCGGTTTTCAGGGTGTCTGTAGTCAGAGGTTAACATCTGTATTCTTGCATCAGGAAGACTGGGGAAGTCTATGAGTCATGCTGGGATGATCTATATGAATCAAGTTAGCAGAGGGCTAGAGAGAATTCTATGGATATAAGAACTGAAATGGTTCTTGAGGAAGTAAACAACAGGTATTTCTGAAATCATTTGGAATTGGCTCTACTAAAATGGATTGTGTTGAAGTAAATTAAAAGATTGAAATCATGACATAGAAGCAGAAAAATGTCTCAGTAAACATGGGAATAAAATTTTACCTTGGAGGAAATAAGCATGAACTTAGCTTAAAAATAGTATGTTTAGGGGCTGAAAGGATGGCTTAGAGTTAAGGCATTTGCCTGCAAAGCCAAAGGACCCAGGTTCAATTCCCCAGGACCCACATTAGCCAGATGCATAAGGTAGTATATGTGTCTGGAGTTAGTTTTTGCAGTGGCTGGAGGCCCTGGCACACCCATTTCTCTCTCTCTCTCTCTTCCTCTCTCTCTTCTCTTCCTTTGTCCTTTAGCAAAATATAAATTAATAGTAGGTCTAGACCTATAACCCAGAATAAGGGATTTCCCAGTTGCTCACAGAGATGTCAAGTTTTTCACCAAAAGTGATAAATGAGGTGGATGTTTTAAGAAGGCTAATGATAATCAAAAATAATTTGGGGCTTTAAGTCTTTTTCTGCCTTTAATCCCAGCACTTGGAAGGCAGAAGACTGGAAATTGCCTTGAGTTCAAGGCTTTCCTGAGTCAGCCACACCTTTAATCCCAGCAGAGGTAGGATCATGGCTGTGAGTTCAAAGCCAGCCTAGGACTACAGAATTCCAAGTTAGCTTGGGCTAGAATGAGACCCTACTTCCAAAAAAGAAAGAAAGAAAGAAAGAAAGAAAGAAAGAAAGAAAGAAAGAAAGAAAGAAAGAAAGAAAGAAAGAAAGAAAGAAAGAAGAGACTATTTCAGAGCCCAGAGTGCTAACCATGACACCATGCAACCTCACCAGACAGACTATTTCAAATAAGTGCCTTTAATCAGTGAACCATCTTCCCAGCCACAGAGAAACATGGTCATAAGAAGATGGGATGGTTGAGGGAAGCCTCGTGAGGTGATGGAGTGGTGGGATCATATCTCTAACTGCTTTGAAATGGGACATTGTGCTGAAGTGGAGACTTCCCGGTTTTCAGGGTGTCTGAGTCAGAGGCCCACATCTGTATTCTTGCATCAGGAAGATAAAGAAGTCTATGAGTCATGCTGGGATGATCTATATGAATCAAGTTAGCAGAGGGCTAGAGAGGAATTCTATGGATATAAGAACTGAAATGGTTCTTGAGGAAGTAAACAACAGGTATTTCTGAAATCATTTGGAATTGGCTCTACTAAAATGGATTGTGTAAGAAGTAAATTAAAAGATTGACCCATGACATAGAAGCAGAAAAATGTCTCAGTAAACATGGGAATAAAATTTTACCTTGGAGGAAATAAGCATGAACTTAGCTTAAAAATAGTATGTTTAGGGGCTGAAAGGATGGCTTAGCAGTTAAGGCATTTGCCTGCAAAGCCAAAGGACCCAGGTTCAATTCCCCAGGACCCACATTAGCCAGATGCATAAGGTAGTATATGTGTCTGGAGTTCATTTGCAGTGGCTGGAGGCCCTGGCACACCCATTCTCTCTCTCTCTCTCTCTCTCTCTCTCTTTCTCTTCCTTTGTCAAATATATAAATTAATAGTAGGTCTAGACCTATAACCCAGAATAAGGGATTTCCCAGTTGCTCACAGAGATGTCAAGTTTTTCACCAAAAGTGATAATGAGGTGGATGTTTTAAGAAGGCTAATGATAATCAAAAATAATTTGGGGCTGGACGTGGTGGCACATGCCTTTAATCCCAGCACTTGGAAGGCAGAGAGAGGTAGGAGAATTGCCTTGAGTTCAAGGCTACCCTGAGTCTACCAAGTGAATTCCAGGTCAGCCTAGGCTAGGGCAAAATCCTACCTCAAAAAACCAAAATAATGATAATAATAATAATAATTTTGGTTCTGGACTTGTATCATTTAACTCTGGACAATTGCTGGAGCCTCTCATTGAAGTTCTAGTAACACAGACGTAGCTGCTGAGAACCTCAGCTTTCAGTTCCCTTTCTGCCAAACATCATGTTACACTTTGTGCCCATGGAAAACTATTGTTGTTGACCCACGTTGCTAGGAGGCTTTCTCCTGCGGTTTGTTCTCGATGAGGTTTAATAGGCAAGGAGGTAGCTCTTAGAGAGAAATAATGACAGAACCATTAGGAAAGAAACTTCTGGATCACATTAATCTATGAGCCATTATGACCCAGTCTTTATATATCTATATGTTGAGTTTTTGTATGTGACATGACATTTATAGGTAACACATAATATGGGTATTATATCTAAGGTTGGAAATAGTAACTAACATAGGCAGTAGGTGAGGAAAAATGGTGTCTATAGAAGTAAGAAAGAATGCATTCTTAACTTGGAAAGGAAGAATGCATTAAAATTTTTGTAAATATGACTTACATAAAGTAGGAAGAATAAGAAACTAATACTATTGTCCTTGATAGCTTAATTATAAATAAGAGAGCCCCATTTTACATATCAAGCAATATTTGAAATATCTTGGACAATTAAAATTATTTAAACATGAAAGTTCTTAGTTATCAAGTTTAATCATTCTTTTATCATGGTCTTTGATAGAGATAGCTCAAAGTTTATACTTACTTGTAGATTTAGAACTGATGAAAGTGTGTCAAGTGGAAAAGCTAAAAAGCTTTGATTAATCATGACAATTTTTTTTCAAGGTAGGGTCTCACTCTAGCTCAGGCTGACCTGGAATTCACTATGTAATCTCAGGGTGGCCTCAAACTCGTGGTGATTCTCCTGTGTCCTGGAATTAAAGGTGTGCACCACCACTCCCAGGCTTCATGACAATTTTTTTATTGCCAATCATTTATTTGATCCTAGGCACAATGAAATTTTGTATAACTAGACCCACTTTTCTTACCTATTAGAATAGAATAAGTTTTCTATCAAACAAATAAAACCCAAAGGTAAAACATAAGAACAGAACAATACACTAAGAAATATATCATTATAAACAGAAAATAGAGCATTTTATTAAAAGCAGAACCTGGAACTCACTCTGTAGTCCCAGGCTGGCCTCAAATTCACAGCAATTCTTCTAGCTCTGCCTCCCAAGTGCTGGGATTAAAGGCATGCACCACCATTCCTGGCAATTTAAACTTTTATTTAACCTTTTAATTTAGAAGTGTATATATTTTAGATTTCCAACAAGGATTAGCCTTCTGGTCAGGTGGGAGTAGCTCTTCCCTTTCTAATTAACCAGGGAAATTGGGTCTGTACTTCAAAGACCTCCAAGTTTCATGTCTGCATATATATTTTTCATTCCTCCATTCAAGAGTTGAGACCCTAGCTGGGCGTGATGGAGCACACATTTAATCCCAGCACTCAGGAGGCAGAGGTAGAAGCATCACCACGAGTTTGAGGCCACCCTGAGACTACATAGTGAATTCCAGGTCAGCCTGAGCTAGAGTGAAACCCTACCTCAAAAAAAAAAAAAAAAAAAAAGAGTTGAGAGACCCTAAATTCATTTAGGAGATGAGTGTGGACTCAATCCAGCTACTTCAGACTGGAGCAGGACAAAGAAGGGCTTTTAGGGTCTCTACACTTGTTGACTTTTAGGCCTTGGAGAATGATAAAAGAGGACCCAGATAGATGGAGTTATATTGTTGTGCAACCATCTCATAATGGATTGACAGAACTGTAGAATCCTTTGGAGATATCTCCAAGCATAGACAATGCTTGACTTGGAGGTGGGGACAAAATCTTGGCTGCCCTTTTAGCTCCTATATCCTTATTGGCTTTGGCTTCTAAGTATGGTTATTAAACACTCAGAAGGTCAGTTATGCAACCCTTGTGGCTTTGGTTTTCAAGTAATAGATAAAACTTAAAGAAAACCAAATGGTTTAAATAAATCTGTTTCCCAAGTAGTTAAAAGCCTACTAGACATAATAGAAAATGTAGTCATCTTGAGTGAACATTTTAAAGCCAGTTTGTAGTTTTGGGACATAAGATAGAGACAGGCTACATGAAACATAAAAACAGACTTCATGACAACATGAACACATGACAGTGGCTGGCCAGCCTAAGACACCTGACAAAGAACATGCACAACTACTAAAGGCAGAGAAATGTCTTGTTTTTGTTTTTGCTTTTTCAATTTTAGTTACATTATAAACTAAAAGGGACTTGAGCTACTTTGATATTTCTAATTTATATAAATACACATAAGCCAATGTTACCATACAATATAGACAATATATAAAGACTTAATAATTTTTAAGACTTAATGATTTTATAGCTTTTAAATTTATTGTTTGTCATTTTTAAAGTCAAACTCCTATCTTGATTATGCTATCCTTAACATTAAGTAATCTTCAAAATCTGCATTTTCAAAAGGTGTGACTATTAGAAAACTTGATCTGAAAAACAAAGCAGCTACAAGCAGTTTGAATTTTAAATGACACATACTCTTTTAATTTATTTATCTTTGTTTGCCTCTGGTAAGCCTCCAAAATGACTGCAATGTGTCAGGATGGGCCACACGCACATACTCTGGGGTAGCTTCATCTGGAACCATAAAGAGTGTCCTCAAGGCCCAGTAAATGTGGGCCCACCCACGGGGAGAACAGACTCTTCATCTTACCATGTGGCAGACAGTCACAGAAGGTTTCTCTAGAAAAGCAAGTGGTGGTAGAAATCTTGAAGGTGGAGTTCAGGAGGCACAAAGAAAACCAGGGGAGTCTGAAGAATGGGCTGGAAGCCATTCTTATAAGCCACAGTTCATAACAGCGCTTTGAGTAGAAACAGATTAAGTTAAACAGATTAAGAATCGAGGGGAAGCTGGGCCTGGTGGCACATGCCTTTAATCCCAATACTTGGGAGGCAGAATTAGGATTGCCATGAGTTCTAAGCCACCCTGAGACTACATAGTGAATTCCAGGTCAGCCTGGGATAGAGTGAAACCCTTCCTAGAAAAAAAAAAAAAAAAAAAAAAAAAAACAACTGAGGGGATGAGAGTTTGCCCCTTGCCATGGCACAGTGAAGGTGTGCTGACCCATCCTATAGGTCCTAACGCTGGAGTTGCCCATCTCTAAGAGAGTCTGGAGCAATTTGGGAGGCAAAAAGGTCCAGGCCTCAATTCCATGTGGAAGATTTGAGGGGAAAGTGTGAGAGTAAGGTGGTAATTACCGCTCTAATCTCTGAAGATCAATCCAGAAGAGAGAAGTGAAGGGAAGAGCATCTTTATACCTCTTTTAAATCTCCCAAAAGTGTCAGTCAGGTTCACACAGAAGGCAACCACAAATTAAGAGATCAGACATCTTTGCGTTTCTCGTGGGTTCAGAGCAAAGGGTCCCAGAACCTGCCAGAGCAGAGCGAACAGCTGCAATTTCCCCACCCACGGTTGTTCCAACCACCTGATTCACTGGAAAATGGAGTTGGAACGAAATATAGGGAAAGCTAAGGGCAGAAAAAGCAAAAAGTGCAAGGCGGACAAGAAGCCAGTCAGTCTTGCTAACACCTCCAATCCGAGTCACCACACCGTATGTGAGGTTTGGGGTTCTCAACAGAGGACCAAGATGGTCCTCTGGTAAGTTTCTTGGGCCCAGGGTCTTATTTAATGTCAGGATAAACTGGCGTGATCCAATAAAGGGAGGGAAGCTCTCCGTTGGACACTCAGACAATTTTTAAAAATATTTTATTTTTATTTATATATTTGAGAGAGAGCAAAAGGGGCAAAGACAGTGTGAGAAAGAGAGAGAATGAGCACACCAGGGCCTCTAGCCACTGCAAACGAGCTCCTGATGCACGTGTCACCCTGTGTACCTGGCATACCTGAGTCCTAGGGAGTCAAACCTGGGTCCTTTGGCTTTGTAGGCAAGCGCCTTAACGGCTAAGCCATCTTTCCAGCCCCAAACAGACAATTTTTTGGATGCAAGAATTTATTATAAGAGGGAGAAGCAGGGAAAAGGAAGGAGGGAGAAAGAGGAGAGCGAGAAGGAAAGGGGCAGAAAAGGAGGGAAGAGAGCACAGAGGGAAGGATGGGAAAGAGGAGAGAAAAGGGAGGGTGCCCATACCTGAAGCAGGAAAGCTGAAAAGAAGAGAGCGGAAGGGCCAGGGAGGGGGCTTTGGGGAGAGAGAAGAGAAACTGCCCTGGGTGGAGGAGCCTTAGATGGTGTGTAGAGGTAGGGGCTGGGGACAGGGAGAACAAAGGGGACATGGTATCCTTAATGACTGTATGAGGCAGTCCCAGTACTAGCATGGCCAGGTGGTAGAGGAGATAGAGGGGGATGGGTAGAGAGCACTGGAACTCTAAAAGGGGCATGCCTATAATTATACTCCCCACTCCCCCAATTACCCAGGCTCATAGTTAATGGGTATGTTCAAGACTACTTAATTAACACAGCTCTCATTATTTCATTATCCACAAAAGGCTCGGTTACCAGAGGGGGGTTCTTGGAGTATCACAGAACACAATGTCCAGGTTCTTTGTATTCACAAGAATGAATTAAACAAGTGACAGAGCAACATCAGTGAAAATAATCAGTGAAAAGGTGAGAGTAGGGCTGGAACAATGGCTTAGCAGTTAAGGCATTTGCCTGAAAAGCCAAAGGACCCAGGTTCAATTCCCCAGGGCCCAAAGCCCAGATGTACAAGATGGCACATGTGTCTGGAGTTCGTTTACAGCAGCTGAAGCCCCTGGCATGCACATTCTACCTGTCTCCCTCTTCTTGGTTAAAAAAAAGTGAGAGTAAAAGTGTACAATACAGGGCTGGGTCTGGTGGTGCATGCCTTTAATCCCAGCACTCGGGGGCAGCAGTAGGAGGATCGTCATGAGTTCGAGGCCACCGTGAGACTACATAGTGAATTCCAGGTCAGCCTGGGCTAGAGTGAGATCCTACTTCGAAAAATAAAAATAAATAAATGAAAAAGTGCACAATACATTCCACAGGTTAGGAGCTGTCAAACAAACAAGTTACTTGAGAACCCCATGTTCTTTTCTGGGGTTCCTTTTACACATTTAGTGAAGCAAGGGAGTTCTTTACCTTGAATGACAGATGGGCTATGACCTAACTTTGGACAATCTGTGCATGCGTGAGCTGCACATCCCATAATTTTAAGTGTATGTTCACCCCAACATGCATACACATGACATGATAAAGAGAGGTTTTTTCCTGTCCAGTCACTTCAAGGTCACTGTAGCCTTCAGTGTGCGTGCACCTATGACTGGTTTAAGCTAGCCTTTCTTATCTTTCCTTCTCCAGAATGCAACCATGAGTGACCACAGGAGGGGAAGCTCTGGGTGTTGCCCTATTGGGAAAGTGGTTGGAAGGGTGGGGAGACAAGTGCCCCAGGTTCATGAAGCTGTCCCTATGCTTGCCTGACTTTATATATATTTATATGTATATTTTCCAAGTTCTTTTTACCAAATAAGAAACAAAGACAAGGGATTAAGATGCTTGTTTGTGAAGCCTAAGGACCCATGATCTACTCCCCATATCCCTAATAAACCAGACTCACAAGGTGACAGAAGCACAAGGTAGTGCATAAGGACAAGGTGGCACACACATCTGGAGTTCAATTTCAGTGGCTAGAAGCCTGGGCACTCCAATCCCCTCTCGTGCATGCACTCTTGCTCTGTCATATTTAAAAAAAAAAGAAAAAGAAAGAAGAAAAGACAAAGGAAAAGACACTAGCTGTGTGTGGTGGCGCACACCTTTAATCCCAGCACTCAGGGGGCAGAGGTAGGAGTATCACTGTGAGCTTGAGGCCAGCCTGAGAATACATAGTGAATTCCAAGTCAGCCTGGGCTAGAGTGAGACCCCACCTTGAAAAACCAAAAAAAAAAAGGAAACAAAGATAAGAAATGTTGGAAGAAAAGTCTTTGCACTGTAGTGATGACTGATAAAACTGATCCTTTCTAATTTGTCGTGGGAGTGCTCTAGTCGAGGGGATCATGACTATAAGACTTTTGAAAGCTCCATAAAACTGTTTAGTAAACATTGTTGGGATGCATGCTCAACTCACATACTACTTACTACACTCTGAGAAATCTCTTCCTACCCAGCCCCAGATCTGGGGTCTGAGTATAGAATGCGACCTTCATGCTCTCTAGCTGTTGGGGTTCAGGGTTGTCAGCTGTCATGAGAGTTCCAGTGCTGGAGGTGTGACTCAGACCTAGACTCCAGCCAAAGGAAGGGAACTACAGTGGAAAAGTTGGTTTATGTGGAGAGGAAAACAAGAGACATGGAGAAGTCAAGAAGCAAGAGACAACACAACTGCTTTAAAAACAGTAAACCAGGCTGGAAAGATGGCTTAGCAGTTAAGCGCTTGCCTGTGAAGCCTAAGGACCCCGGTTCGAGACTCAATTCCCCAGGATCCACATAAGCCAGATGCACAAGGTGGTGCGTGCATCTGGAGTTGTTTGCAGTGGCTGGAGGCCCTGGTGTGCCCATTCTTCTCTCTCTCTCTACCTCTTTCTCTCTCTGTCGCTCTCAAATAAATAAAAATAAATTAATTTTAAAAAACAGGGTAAACCAAGACTTCATTAACGAAGACAGAACAGGCTAAATGAGCAATTGTTTTTGAGAGATTAAAACATCCTTCTGGTTTAAGTGGACATGTGATGACAAAGGAAGTTCAATTTGTCAACTACTGACAAAGGAAGAAGTGGATTAAATAGCTGAAATTAGGGAAAATATCAGAACTGAAAACAGAAGTTTTAAGCCTAGTGTGGCTGGTTTTTAAATTCCTGGGTCTGATTGAGGTCAATAAGCAGTAGAGAACAGAGTAGACCAAAGCCAAGTCTAAGGTACTGCACCATTTACTATGGAATAGATGGGAAATTAGCAAAGGAGAAAAAGAGAATTGCAAAAAATAAACAACTCTGCATGTCACAGAAGCCAACAGAATTTTTTTAGGGAAAAGTGATCAAAAAAGCTCATTCATACCAAACAAATATATCAAAGTAAATTAACATTTTATCTATTTGATCCGAAAAAATAATAAGTAAATAAAATAGTCTGATGTGTCCTGAGCTTAATTATAAAGGGACATAAGATGGAAGGAGAAGGACTGGGGGTCAGTGGGGTTAATCAGTCAGTAGTAAGCTACTGGTCAACCCCAGTGCTGAGGCAGTGGGAGATAGGATAATCCCTTTGACTTGATGGTGAGCCAGTCTACATGAAAAGACAGAGAGTTCCAGAAATAAGTGACACTCTGTGTCAAGGAAACAGAGTGAAGAGAGATAAAGGACATCTGATGTCTTCCTACGTTCTCTTTCTCTGTGCATGGGGCATGCACATTTGCACACGCATGCACCTGCATCATATGCACCATGTATGCTCACCACACACACACACCACACTTACTACACACATACCAAAAAAGACCACTATTCCACTATCTTCTCTTCCTCTTTAAAAAAAATAAATAAAATTTAAAAACTACTAAAAAAATCTCACACAACACTCTCCCACCATCCTCCTTGGTCCCCCATTTTCATCCCTCCTCCCCTCAGCACCCATTTTTCCCCTACTATGCATTCTTCTCTGTTGATGTCTTTTCCCCACTCCTCCATCATCCAGGACAACCTGTTAGTGGGCCAGACATTGTGCAGGTCTTTGGTAGAGAACGACAACTGCTGTGAGGTCGTGAATGGAACAACTGGATGTCTGGGAGACAGTGTTCCAAAGCACTCTTCCTCACTCCTCCCACTACGTGCGTCGTGTAGGCTGTGATATAGACGTCTCATTAAACACTCAACAGTCAACTACTTCTTCTCATCAGATTGATGAAGTTTTGAGTCTCCCCAGCAGTGATCACTTCTTAACAACAACAACAAAAAAAAAAAATGAGCCTGAAGCTAATATACATATAGAGAGATAAACACAAGGATTTAGAAGGCAATTTGGTATCATAATATATCCCTTTAGCCAAACTACAGCAGTAACTTCTAGAATTGTAATTTTCCCAGCTATATGCATCTCACTAGGATTTCAGTATTAGGCATGAATTCCCTCCCATGGAGTGGACCGCAAATCAAATTAGAATTATATTCCTTTTGTTAAGTTAAAAAAAAAAAAAAAAACCACATAACCCTAGGCTGGCCTCCAACTCTTTATGTAGCTAAGGATGGCCTTGACTTCTGCGAACTGTTAACCCTTCTGCCTCCCTTGTGCTGGGATTTCAGGCATGTACCACACCTTGTTTATGCAGTTCTGGGGATTGAACCCAGGGCTTTTTGCATAATAGGCAAGCACTACACCAACTGAGCTACAGCCCCAGCACCAACAATCTTTTTGAAGATGGCATTTATGAACATCAACTGAGCATGTGCAGAAATGTCCTATCCCTACATGTGCTGTCCTCTATGTGTACAATACAGGTTTTTGCTTTTATTTTAGGTGAAACTTTATCAGCCAAAACTAAATACAAATCTCATTCTGTTGCAGATTTTCACAATGATACAGAAATTTGGGGGTTCCTTGATTATATACCAATATTATATGCAAATGCACTGATAATTTTGGGGTATCTCTGGATTCTTATTTTATGAATTCAAAAAATAAATCCACAGCCAGGTGTGGTGGTACATGCCCTTAACCCCAGCACTCTAGAGGCAGCGGTAGAAGGATCGCAGTGAGTTCAAGGCCACCCTGAGACTACAGAGTGAATGCCAGGTCAGCCTAGGCTGGAGTGAGACCCTACCTCAAAAAAGCAATAAATAAATAAATAAAATAAAATAATTACACAGACCCGAGAAGGTACAGGAAGTTTTTGTTTTGTTTTGTTTTGTTTTGGTTTGGTTTGGTTTGGTTTGGTTTGGTTTGGTTTGGTTTGGTTTGGTTTGGTTTGGTAGGGTCTTACTCTAGCCCAGGCTGACCTGGAATTCACTTTGTAGTCTCAGGGTGGTCTTGAACTCTCAGCAATCCTCCTACCTCTGCCTCCCCAGTGCTGGGATTAAAGTTGTAAGCCACCATGCCTGGCTACAGAAAGATTTTAGTATAGCTTAGAGCTTTAAGGAAAGAGAGCTTTAAGAGAAGGTTGGCTTAAAGAGAAGAAGGGGGACACTGAAAAGTCCAGAATTTAAGGAAGAAAGACTGAACTCTTGGCCAGGGAAGTAAGAGGGGGTTTGAGAAGCCCACCTAAAGAAATGAGTTGTTTTTTTGTTGTTGTTGTTTTTGTTTGTTTGTTTTTGTTATTTTTAAATCCACTTTGGCAGAGAGAGAGGCAGATAGAGAGAATGGGCATGCCAGGGCATCCAGCCATGCAAATGAACTCCAGACGCATGTGCCCCCTTATGCATCTGGCTTATGTGGTATGCTGTGTAATCAAACCTGCGCCCTTAGGCTTTGCAGGCAAATGCCTTACCAGCTAAGCCATCCCTCCAGCTCTTTTTTTTTTTTTTTTTTTCAAGGTAGGGTCTCAGTCTAGCCCAGGCTGACCTGGAATTCACTATGTAGTCTCAGGGTGGCCTCAAACTCAGGGCGATCCTCCTACCTCTGCCTCCAGACTGCTGGGATTAAAGGCGTGTGCCACCCCGCCCGGCTCCAGGTTTGTGACTGGCGTCAGGATTTCTGGAAAAGGGCAATCTTTTCAGAATGTTAATTGTCTAGGAAAGGCCTTCTCAGAAGGGAGTGGAGGACTCCCTGAGGAGACAGAGATAAGGAAAGGCCACATCTTTCTAACGTTTCTGACTTGTAGCAAAGTGTAATGACCTAGATTTTCCTCTACAGGGGCAAGGATAATTCCCGTGTTTCACGGAGAAGAAAACAATATATTTGGAAGTCCTGTCACCCCTAAAGTGCCTCAATGCTGTCAAGTAAGGCAAAGGAGATGTACTGAGAAAAAGATGGGAAACCCCAAAGTGTAGGGGCAAGCATGTTTAGAATTTAGGCCAGCATCCACAGAAGAGAAAGAAAAGGAAAATTACCCTTTCTGAGTGTAGCTCAGAGAAGTGGACAGATTTCACTGCAAGGAGGGAGGAACTTCTGGGGCATCCAGGACATTATCTCATTAAGGGTCATTCCTCCCACCTCTTCAACATGACTGTAGGTAAGGGTGGTCTCTTGACCAGGTGAATGATTGAAGGTTCCACTGGATTAACACTAAGGGCTGGGAGGAGTTTGTGCCTCTGCTCCTGAGGAAATGGCTCTTCTCTTTCATATGCTGTTTTAAATCCTGTGGAGGGGCAATTGTGATGTTTCCCTTTCTAATGTTACCAGGGCAACCGGAGGTGGAATCAGGTCTTCAGTGACCTCCAAAGTCTCTAATGTCTGCCTAGTCACCTATCAATTCATTTGATGAAGCTTCAAAACCCTACTCTTTCTTTCTTTGGGGGGAACACTGCTTTGCAAATAACTCCAGGACTCTCTTTACTAACTGTAAGCAATAAACCGCTCCATTCTTTCATCTTTTATCTGTGCCTATTGGCTTTGCACTCGCCTAATGAAGAAACGGTTTTGACAATTAGCCCACCTAGTGCTGGAAGGTTCTACATGAGCTACCGAGGAAAAGTGGCCAACATCTGTCCAAGCAACTCAAAGCCTAAGTGACACAGAAGCAAACAACCTGACGCGATGCTCACCCAAGTGCAATAGTGGCACACAGCCCTGGTGGATAACCAGCTGCTCTTGGACTGGATAACAGACCTGCTCAGTGGAAAGGAAACCGTCTCTGGAACTGGGAACAAGTCAGAATCATATCCAGATAATGATTCTGCTTTCCATTGTCAAGTGGAAGCTCCCACTAACCTTGGGCTATAAGGGAGTCTACACCCATTAAATTCTCTCTAAATTAATAATGGTTATCCCATTTAAACTGTGCTTACTTCACTTCACTTTCTGTTGGAAAATCTCCTTCTCTTCTTCAGATGGGAGCTGGACCCAAGGAGATAAATGACCCAGCGCACTCCACGCTGGCCCCAGCTGAAACCACAGAGGAATTGGGGAAATGAGCCAGAGTGCTGCTTTCTTAGTGAATCTGATATCAGCACAAGGGTGAAGGAGATAAACACTGAAGACACTCAACACCTACCAAACCAGAGATCTAGAGGCTCCTAAGTGCTCATCACTGAAGTAGACTTAAAATGCACCCAACATGGCTCAGGGAGTTTTACAGAAGAGGGGGCAGGAAGAATGTTAGAGCCACAAGTTGGGATATATTGCACAGAGACATTGCCTCTCCCCCCTATAATGAATGACCCACAATCCCCATGGGATTGACCAGCAACCCCAGCGAGGAAGGCCTCTTCAGAAAAGGGGCAGGGAGGAGGGAAAGGATGTTACCAACATGTGTTGTTTACATACTAAATATGTCCATATCCAATAAAATTTTTTTTAAAAAAAGAAACCATTTGATACAGGAATTTTGATTCTTTTACAAGTGTCCCAATATATGCACTGATAATTTGGGGGTGTTCTCAGATTCTTGTCTTATGAATTCTTGTCAACAAATGAAATGCACAGACCAGAGGATAAGGTTCAGAGAGACTTTTATTATGGCTTAGAATTTGGGAGGGAGAAGAGAAGGGGAGCTTAAGCCCAGAAAGTAAGAAAAGGAAACAAGGTAGAGATCGTGCCAGGGAGGCATGGGGGGCTTTCAAAAGAGAAGGCAGAGCTCTTGCTCAGAGAAGCAAGTGGGGGCTTGAGAAGCCCACCTCGAGGGGTTTGCTTTTTAATATTAAAAATATTTTTATTATTTATTTGCAAGCAGAGAGAGATAGAGAGAAGAGAGACAGAGAGAATGGGTGCACCAAGGCTCCGGCCACTGCAAATGAACTCCAGATGCATGCACCACCTTGTGCATCTGACTTACATGGTTCTTGGGGAAGTGAACCTGGGTCCTTTGGATTAACAGGCAAGAGCCTTACCCACTAAGCCATTTCTCCAGAGCAGGCCAGGGATTTTTTTTTTTTTTTTAAATGAGAAGTGACACAGGTTTTCACCTGAGGAAGATCAGCTTTGCAGGACTGTCCATGACATTACAAAGACCAGATTTCACAGCTTCTGTAAAATGGAGCAATAGGTAGAAATCAAGGTCTCTGTCATTTAGGAAGGATGTAGGTGTAAACTTAATCTAGAAATCTTTCCTGGAGGGAAAGAAAGAGATTAGGAAAAGAAAATAAAATCCAAGTTCTTATAGGGTAAATGATATTTCTGGCTTTTAGTTAAGGAAAAAAAAACTTTTCACTTTTGGAGTTCTGTTACCCTAACTGCCTAGCCAGTTTCTGTATCCTATAAATTTCATTTTTATAATTCTATAAAGTTTCATCATGAATGTTTCTTAGCTTCACTTTGGAGATTAGTTTGAATACAGTTTGATGACTTGAAGCAGCAAATATCCACTCCAGGTGTATCAGAGCAGGGAGTACTCACTTGGGCCTTCCATCTCTAAACCTTCCTGTAGTCTTTCAAAGACCCACTCCTTCACGAGGTATTCTAAATCCTAAGATAGGCCCCTGTAGTGCCTCATCGCCTCAGCTCAGGTATATTACTTGCAAGAAAGTGATGCAGTTGTCTAGAAGAAAAAAAGAAAAAGAAAAAAAAAAAAAAAGCTATTCCCTGGAGCCTTAGCCCCAGATCCCAAGGGCTTTCAAAGAAAAGGAAAAGAAAAGTGCATTCTGGTGAGAAAGACTTTTCCCAGTGCAGACACTTCCTACTCATTGTCTCACTGTCTCCTGTTGTGACCTATGAAAGTCCTTCCACTCCCCTAAGATGGAGTTTGAGTCAGAAAAGTCTGTTTTCTTCAGGGCTGGCCTTGAGTATATCTATTTTCTTCCACTAATTTCTGTATCCGATTTTATTGTTGTTGTTGTTGTTGTCTGGCAAAGCAGAGATCAGTACAATCTTTAGATTCCAGTAACACAAGGAGGGGATATAACTATTTTTAACATTTTTTTTTTATTTTTTACATTTATTTATTTATTTGAGAAAGAGAGAGAGAGAAAGAGAATGGGCATGTCAGGGCCTCCACCCACTGCAAACGAACTCCAGATGAATGCGCCCCCTTGTGCATCTGGCTTATGTGGGTCCTGGAGAATTGAACCTTTGGTTTTACAGTGAAATGTTTTAACTGCTAAACCATCTCTCCAGCCCAGATATAACTATTTAAAAGATGAGACACTTCAATAAGGTGTGCTTGGCTGGAACAAAAAATGATAACCTGAACTGTTTTAAGAAGTTAGACTGCAGGGCTGGAGAGATGGCTTAGCAGTTAAGGCATTTGCCTGTGAAGCCAAAAGATCCTGGTTCGATTCTCCATGACCTACGTAAGCCAGATGCACAAGGGCACATGCATCTAGAGTTCGTTTGCAGTGGCTACAGACCCTGGCATGCCCATGCTCTCTCTGTCTGCCTCTCTTCTATCTCTCTGCTTGCAAAGAAAGAAAGAAAAAAAGGGAGGGAGGGAGGGAGGGAGGGACGGAGGGAGGGAGGAAGGAAGGAAGGAATTTAAAAAGTTAAACTGCAAAGCAATGGAAGAGTCAAAGGTGATTTTGCTAAGGACATAGAGCATGCACTTGTTGGACCAGTATGGCAAGGGGCTAAGTTGTCTAAGACACAGATCAGCAATGACCCCCCCCCCACACACACACATACCTAAACGAAAACATCATGGGTCCTAGGTCAGGATAGTACAGCAAGCTTTCTTGCCCCCTAGTGATTCAGGATTTGTGGGCTCAGAGGAGAATCCCCCAGACCCCAACTTTTGGGTTATTATCCTATTTTAACAAAGAATTGATGAAGCAGATCCTGAGAAGGTAAATTATGAATTATTAAGTTTATTTAGGGAGAAACTATGAATTATGAGGTTTATTATAGGGAGAATTAAGATCTATGGAGGTGGCTAGCTGAAAGACTCAAGCCAAAAGAGAATTCTCCTTGCCCAGCTGGAAAGGAAAAGGGGAGAAAGAGAGTGTAAGGATGGTGTAGGAGAAAAGCAAGAAAGAACACCGGACTTGATCTTTACTGACAGATTGTTTATTGAGCGGTATAGCGAGGGGCAGAAGCCCTCCGGCGGGATGAAGGCTGAGGCACTGAGTCAGGCTGGGGCTCAAACTTATAAGGAGGATCCTAAGGCAAACAGACTGAATCAGCTGCAGGTCCAAGGGAAGTAGATAAGACATCAAAGTTATTTGCTCTGAATAGGCTCTTTAGCAGAGTTGACTAAGGCGGACTGGATGTCTCCATTCTTTATGGACTCCTCATCTTAAGGTTAGTTATTAACTCTTTAGTTCCCTCTAGTTTTCAGGGAAGACTATTAACCCTTCAGAGAGAATCTCTACCACAGAGACACAAACACCCACACGTGGAAGTCAGAGGGTAAGAATCAGTGGGTCCATTTCAAATAAAAGACCAGAAACGCCTCCAGGCTTGGTGACGCAGGGCTTTAATCCCAGCATTTAGGAGGCAGAGGTAGGAGGATCACTGTGAGTTTGAGGCCAGCCTGGGACTACAGAGTGAGATCCAGGTCAGCCTGGTATAAGTGAGACCCTACCTCAAGAAAAAATAAATAGGGCTGGAGAGATGGCTTGGCTGTTAAGGCGTTTGCGTGCAAAGCCAAAGGATCCCGGTTCAGTTTTCCAGGACCCACATAAGCCAGATGCACAAGGGGGTGCATGCATCTGGAGTTCGTTGGCAGTGGCCAGAGGCCCTGGCATGCCTGTTTTCTCTCTCTCTCTTAAATAAATAAATAAATAAATAAATAAATAAATAAATAATATTTTTAAAAAAGAAAAAATAAATAAACAAAAGTCCAGAGAGGATTAAGAAGAAATAGTGTAGGACTCAGAGATTTAAAAAAAATAAATGCATATAATGGAAGAGAGAAAATACTTCAGAGCAAAACACCGAAGGCAAGCAGAAAAACTCCAGGGCTGAGAGAGGCACTCTCCTGGTCCCACAGACTCAAGTTGTACGCTCAGGCAAGATCACAGGAAAAACAAGAAGAGGCTTATGTCATCAACCTCCTTTATACAGACACATCCAATTAGGATGAGCCTTGTTATCAGACTCAGGTGTGTAAGGAGAGATGTGATTGGGCTGTCCCAGGAGGGCCGACACCTGATTGGTTCCTAGACTCGGGGTCTGACTCAGAGAAGCTGAGCTGAGGAAGAAGCCAGAATTGCTGCTGGGGAGTGTCATTGCCATCGGTCAAAAAGACAGGTTCAGATGCGAGTTCCAGGGTTGCCACGATGGACAGAATGGCATCTCCTTGTTCTCTCTTTGGGCTTTTGTCCCTCGCTAACTGCCTGTAAAAGGCTTTTGCTCCTGTTTCTCCACTAGCTTGACCAATATAGACCCTAAGCTCCTTTCCTCCACGTATGGTATTGTGTACGGAGGAGGCATTTCTTAGAAGTTACCTGGAGCCCACCAGGTCTTTTCAGGAACCTATTACTGACTCTGGGAACATGTCTACAGATCTGCTATGACTAGGCTTCCTTCCCTTCTGCCGTGAGTGCAAAGAGGATTACAGAGTCCTTTCCTGATGTTATGTTCAGAAGAAGTGAGAAAAATAAACAGTGCATAGAATCAGAACCGCATAAAAGATGCTGTCCAAAAATTCGATAGGATGCGTTCAGCCCATGAAAGGTTTGACAAGAACAGGGACAGGATTAAAATTGTGGGAAGATGATGGCTCCCGGGCTAGGAGGCATGAGATTCGGCTCTCCTTCCCATTGGCTTCTCGGATGCAGCTGCCTGTGTGGTCAATGGCCATTTCCTGTCCTGACACAAATAAGCGACCATTTGTTATAAATGAATATATATTGTTAAAAATTTAAATATGAATTTTTCTAAATCAAAATGTCATTATTCCATTTTTTTCTCATTACATGATCTACTTTGTTTTGTTATTTTGTTTTTGTTTTGAAATAGATTAAGCCTTTTATAAGTGACACTTTGTGTCACTAATGGTGAGCCCTGGAGCTAGCAATTGTAAAACTGCATTCTAAGGGGACAACACTCTGGGACCAGCACTTTACATCACAATAGACAAGCCCCTGTGAGGCCGCTTTGAACTCCCAGGGCTGTGGTCAAAGTACAGACCTCCAGGAAGAACAAAGTGTTCTGTTTCTGCAGCACAAGGGTGTGGCGTTGTAGCTAGTAAAATAATCTCAACACTGGATCCTGAGCGCTGAGCGTTGTGCAGTGAACTGACTCAGCGGAAAGCGGTGGGAAAGGAAGCTGGCTCTAAGACTCCAGAACCCTCCAAGGCTGCACCACCCCACTTACTTCCGTCCCAGTGCGACAGGAAGGGGGTTTCATCAACTACTTTGTGCACAGCTGCACAAACACACACTAAACAGAAGCTTGGATGAGGAATGCTGTCACTGTACTGGAGTCCAGAACCTGGTGTGTGTGTGTGTGTGTGTGTGTGTGTGTGTGTGTGTGTGTGTGTGTGTGTTCGCCTGTGTGAAAGGGGAGAAAACAGTACAACCTCTGACGGCCTCCTGCTCCTTTGTCCTTGTCCTTTCATTCCAGCAAAACTTCCACGCTGTCACACACTGAGGAAAGGATGCCCTCCAATGACCCTGCACCACCTCTAGCAGCTGCCTGAAAAGGGCTGCAAAGTCAGACATCCCCCATCTCGACATGTCACACATTTCATGGGTACAAATTAAATGGAGACTCAAAGATCTATGAAAGGTTTTATACACACACATATACATACCCTGCCACTACCAATTTAGTAGAATGTATCCTACAAACTGTTATATACTTTAAAATCCCCTGGTAACTAAAAACACTGGAGGTCTGAATTTTTTCATAAGCAGCCCACGGTGCTTAATTTCCCTTATAATTGCTCATTTTTAATTTCACTCATATCTTGTACCTAAAGACTGGTGAACTCCACCCAAAGAAAGTGTGTAAACTTCTTTGGAAAAAGATCATTTGGAGGTTTATGTTCTGTCACAGACCAATGACTTTATTTAAATTCTAAGGATACATATTCAGAAAAAAATAATTTACTACGATGAACCAGAAGCACAATATTGATTGACCTTTCCTTAAGCCACCAGAAAGACCAATAACCAAAAGTAACTTTTTAGAAAGCCATTTAAGTCAATGAATTCAATATACTACCACATTTACCAAAAATGTAAAAAGGCTCAAAATTTGCATGCATGGTTAGAAAAAAGAGTTATGAGGTTTGCCAAAAATTAAAAAAAAGCATGTAAAATAACCCCAGGACAACTTAATAAGTTGGCAGTGTCCTAGTGTCCTGTGAATTAAAATGTATATGTTCTTTTTAATGCACATATGTGCACACTCATGTGTGTACATGTGCACAAGTGTGCACGTGCATGTGCAGGCCTCACCGTCAGAAAGGCCATCCTCCTCCTTTTAGGCCAGGGCTCTCATTGGCCTGGAGCCCACCAGTTAAGCTAGACTGGCTGATCAAGGAATCCCAGGGATGCTCTTGCCTCCACTTTCCCAGCTTTGGGATCATAGGTGTGAGGCACTGCAGTAGTTTAAATAGATGGCCCCCAATGTGCTTAATGTTCATTACAGTTTGTAATTTAGATCTGCAGCCACCTGAGTGGAGGAGGCTCACTAGACAGATCTTAGGGTCCAGCCCTAAGGTGTGGTGGTGGATTTACAATTCCAATCTAAAAATATACAATGTGTCTGGAGTTCCTGAAGTGTGCTTGTTGGTGATATGGTTTTAGGGATTTGACTGGTGGCTTCTCTCTCTCTCTCTGCTTGGTCCTTTAAGAGAGGGCCAACTTCTTCTGCCATTATGGAACTTCCCCTGGATCTGCAAGCTCCAATAAATCCCTTCCTCCATAACTGTGCCTGGTCTGGAAGTTCATCTCAGCAACCTAAAGCTGTCTGTTACAGGCACCATGCCTGGCAGGCATTTTTATGTAGGTCTTAGGGATCAAGTACCCCTAGGCTCGAGAGACAAGTACTTTACTCACTGAGCTTTCTGCCCAGCCCTGATGTGTTCTTGAATGTTTTGAAAAGACTTAAAAATCTGTTTAACTAACCAAGATAACCAACACTAATAGAGAGGTTCTTGTTTGCTTTTGTCTTTTTGATCATGATGATTTCAAAGATTTTCTTTCTCTAACTGGATTACATGACTCCTTTTTCATGCTAAGAGTTCTGGAGGAGCCAGGCATGGTAGCCCACACATGTAATCCCTGAGCTTAATGGTCTAAGGCACAAAAGAGTATTGCAAAAATGTTGAAGCCAGCCTGGACTATATAGTGAGTTCCAGGTCAGCCCAGGCTAAAATGTGACACCTTGTTTGGAAAACACAAACACACGCATGCATACATACATACATACATACATACATACATACATACATACATACATGCAAACAAAAGTTCTGAAGGGCACAGTTGGGAGCAGAAGAAGGTAAGTTGTGCTGCCCATAATTATGTCATGATGGAACTCCATGGGTGAAGCGTCTTACAAAATACAAGACAGTGAGAGACCATTTTCATTTAAAATGCTCCAGCCTTCAGAAGGAGTACTTGTTTACTGGAAGATGTTTGGGGTTCAGGGAGTACAGGGGAGTAAGACAGGGCTCCTTTCCTCACAAAACCTACAATCCAGTGGAGGAAGAATGGCTTTAAACATGACATAAACAAGAATATATCAAGTAGTGGGAAGTGCAAGGAGACAATTATAGCAGACATTGTTCTAGAAAATGACTAGAAGTAGAGTTTCCAGATATAGCAAAAAAAAAAAAAAAAAAAAAAAAAAAAAAAAAAGTGTGTATGTTGTGAAGTAAATGTGAATTTCAAGTAAGTATTTATATTACCTTTCTTGGGTCTTGTTCTAGCCCAAGCTGACCTGGAATTATTCTCAGGCTGGCCTCCAACTCACAGAGATCCTCCTACCATAGCCTCCCCAGTGCAGAAATTGAAGGCGTGCACTCCCACCCCTGGCTATTAGTTATCTTTCTGTTGTTGGGAGAAAAAAAAATACAAAAAAATCTGACAAAGGTCAGTTTAAGGGAGGAAGAATTTATTTCAGTTTACAATTTCAGGTTGCAGTCCATCATGGTGGGGAAGACATGGCAGCTGGAGCTTAAAGCAGCTTGAGGCGGGTCCTCACAGAGGAAGCGGAGTGCCATCAGCTCAAATGATCCTTCTTACTCACTCTAGGATCCTCAGCCCATAAAATAGTGTTACCCACTTTTGGAATGGATTTTCCAACCTCAATTAATCAAATCTAGGAAATCCCTCACAGACCTTCCAAAAGATGTGTTTCCATAGTGATTCTAAATCCCATAAGGATGACAGAGATTAACCATCACAACAAATACTTTTTTTATTTTTTTGGAGGTAGGGTTTCACTCTAGCTCAGGATGACCTGAAATTCACTATGTGGTCTCACAGTGGCCTTAAACTTAAGGCGATCCTCCTACCACTGCCTCCTGAGTGCTGGGATTAAAGGTGTGCACCACCACACCTGGAACAATTCTTTTTTTAAAATTTTTATTTATTTTATTGACAACTTCCATAATTGTAGACAATATCCCATGGTAATTCCCTCCCTCCCCCCACTTTCCCCTTTGAAACTCCACTCTCTATCATATCCCCCCAATCAGTCTCTCTTTTATTTTGATGTCATGATCTTTTCCTCCTATTATGATGGTCTTGTGTACACAGTGTCAGGCACTATAAGGTCATGGATATCCAGTCCATTCTGTGTCTGGAGGAGCATGTTGTAAGGAGTCCTACCCTTCCTTTGGTTCTTACATTCTTTCTGCCACCCCTTCCGCAATGGACCCTGAGCCTTGGAGGGTGTGATAGAGATGTTTCATGCTAAACACTCCTCTGTCACTTCTCAGCACTATGTTGCCATTTGGGTCATCCCAGTGGTCACTGTCATATGAAAAGAAAAGCTTCTCTAACCAAAAGTGAGAGTAGCATTAATATATGAATATGAACATTAAGTATAGTGCTTACAGGGCAGTTTTGTGAGCATAATATATGCATTTAGCCAAACAAAAGCAGGCTTTATACCCCTAAGGCTCAAGACCTCCCTTGCCATAGGCTTTTGATTAGGTTTTCAGTACCAGGCATGTATTCCCTCCTATAGAGCCAGTCTCCAGTCCAATTAGAGAGCAGTTGGGTTTCCTCAGAGCAGACATGCCACTATTGCACCCATTCGGTCATTTAGCCTGTCTGGCCAAACTTGAGGTTTCCAAGAGCCACTGTTTTCACCACCGATGACTTCTACCTCCCATAGGGCTCAATGCAGTGAAGCTTTTCCCACCTTACAGTCAGCTGGTCTACAGGGAGAAGGTTTTCAGCTCAGCCTCTGCTAGATTTCTCAGTGACCTTGTTGCCCAGGCAGGTGAAGTCTTCAGCAACAGGGTCTTACCAACTGTTTCTCATGGGAAACAAAGGGCTTTGGCAATAGCCTATAATGTTTTGGAGGCAATAGGGACCTCCCTGGCCAACAACTAATTGGAAGGTATCCTATCCCTGGCACTGAAAATTTTCAAGTAACAATCTATGGTTTTGTGCATGTTGAACCATCCCTATATCTCTGGGATAAAGCCTACTTGGTTGGGGTGAATAATATTTCTGATATTATTCTGTTTGTCAATATTTTGTTCAGAATTTTTGCATCTATGTTCTTGAGGGAGATTGGTCTGTAATTTTCTTTTTTTGTTCTATCTTTGTCTGGTTTTGGTATCAAGGTGATGCTGGCTTCATAAAATGAATTCAATAGCATTGCTTCCTTTTCTATTTTATGGGAAAATGTGAGGAGCTATGGTTTTGTTCTTCTATGAAGGTCTGGTAAAATTCTCCAATGAATCCATCTGGGCCTGGACATTTTTAGTTGGGAGACATTTTATAACTTTTTATAACTGCTTGGATCTCTGTACTTGTTATAGGTCTACTTAAATTGTTTATCTCATCTTGATTTAATTTTGGTAGGTCATATGAATCAAGGAAATCATCCATTTCTTTCAGATTTTCAAACTTAGATGCATATATATTTTTAAAGTATGTCCTTATGGTTTTCTGAATTTCTTTGGTGTCTATTGTAATGGTGCCTTTTTCATCTCTAATTTTATTAATTTTTGTCTCTGCTCTCTTTTTTCTGGTCAGATTTGCTAAGGCTATATCAATTTTGTTTATCCTTTCAAAGAACCAACTCTTTGTTTTATTGATTCTTTGGATTTTTTTGTTGTTTCTATTTCATTCATTTCTGCCTTAATCTTTATTATTTCTTCCCATCTACTGATTTTTGGTTTGCCTTGTTCTTCTTTTCCTAAGGCCTTAAGGTGAAGCATTAAATGTTTTACTTGTGAACTCCCTAATTTCTTAATATAGGCACTTACAGGTATAAATTTCTCTCTTAGGACTGCCTTCATTTTGTCCCAAAGGTTTTGGTATGTTATATTGTCATCATCATTTTATTCTATGAATTTATTTATTTCCTTTTTTATTTCTTCAATGCCCCATTCATCATTCACTAGTGTACTGTTTAGTCTCCATGAATTTCTGTATGCTCTGTAGTTTTTCTTGTTGCTGGTTTGCAGTTTAATCCCATTGTGGTCAGATGGAGTACAAGGGATTATTTCAATTTTCCTTATTTGTTAAGATTTACTTTATGTCCTAATGATGGTCTATTTTGGAGAATGTTCCATGTGCTGCTGGGAAAAATGTATATTCTGCAGCATGTGGATGGAATGTTCTGTAGATATCTATTAGGTCTATTTGTTCCATGACATCATTTAATCCAGATGCCTCTCTGTTAATTTTTTGCTGGGATGACCTGTCAGTTGATGAGAGTGGGATATTGAAGACAACCACTACAATTGTGTTTGGTGTTATCTGTGACCTTAAGTCTAATAGTATTTGTTTGATGAAACTGGAAGCACCCATGTTAGGTGCATGTGGCAGTCAGGTTCACATTGCTGGCAGAAATCACCCAGCCAAGAGCAGCTTTTGGGGAAAAGGGATTTGTTTTGGCTTACAGGCTCAAGGGGAAGTTCCATGATGGCAGTGGAAAACAATGGCATAAGCAGAGAGTGGACATCACCCCTGGCCAACATCAGGTAGACAATAGGAACAGGAGAGTGTGCCAGACACTGGAAAGGGGAGACTGGTTATAATACCCATAAGCCTGCCCCCAACAATACACTGCCTCCAGGAGGCATTAATTCCCACATTTCCATCAGCTGGGAACCTAGCATTCAGAACACCTAAGTTTATGGGGGACACCTGAATCAAAGCTCCACAGTGCATATATATTTATGATTGTAATGGCCTCCTGTTGGAGTGTTCCTCTAATAAGTATAATGTGACCTTCTTTATCTTTCCTCACTAATGCTGGTTTGAAGTCTATCCTGTCATATATTAGGAAAGCAACACATGTTTATTTCCTAGGCCCATTTGCTTGAAATACCGTTTTCCATCAGTGTCAAGGAATCTCAGAATATTTCGAACTTTGACAGAAGCATAGCAAAATCTGTTAGACATTATAAAAACCACTATTTGGGTCTATGGTTGGAGAGATGACTTAGCCATTAAGGCACTTTCCAGCAAAGCCAAAGGACCCAGGTTTGATTCCTCATAACCCACGTAAGCCAGCTGCACAAGGTGGTGCATACATCTGGAGTTCTTTTGCACTGGTTGGAGTCCCTGGTGTGCCCATTTTCTCTCTTTCTCTCTCTCCCCCTCTCTCTCTCTGCTACTTTCTCCAAATAAATAAATAAATAAAATTAGGCTCTAACTGCTTAATAAACCAAACAGTAAGGTTCTGAGATGCTAAGAGTACCATGAACAAACATTTGAGAATTAAATAGTTTTAATCTACCTGTATTTTTTTTTCTTCAGGACACAGGGTCAAACCCAAGGCTTGATCACTGTAATACCCACCAGCCCTTGTGTATTTTCTTTTCTTTTTGTGCATGTGTGTGGTATGTGCAGTATGTGTCTGTGTTCATGCAGTGTGTATGGATGAATGTGTGCACATGTGTGTACAGGGATTGCATGCCCTATGTGCACACATCTGGAGGCCAGAGGAGAACATCAGTCTATCATTTTTCTACCTAATTTCTTTTAGTCAGGGTCTCTCACTGAACCTGGAGCTTGCATCGTGTTTTGACTAGATTTTCTGACCAATGAGCCTCTGTGATCTTCCTGTCTCTGCCTGCCTCCGCACTGGGGTTGCCAGCATGTGAGGCTATACCTGCCTTTTTATGTGGGTGCTAGGGATTGAACTCAGGTCCCTGTGCTTGCCTTGTGCTTAAACAGCAAGCACTCTTACCCACTGAGCCACCTCCCCAGCCCCTGTGGGGGTTTCTTTCTTAAATACAAAGTTTACAAATCTATTCTCAGCAAATTCCCAGCTCAACTTCCATATTTCAGTCTAGTATCAATATTTACTCTCATTATGACTTGATACATCTCATAGAACTTCTTTACTCATTTTTATGTTTTAAAAGGCCCAATGTTGGGGCTGGAGAGATGGCTTAGCTATTAAGACACTTGCCTGCAAAGCCAAAGGACCTAGATTCAATTCTCTAGGACCCACGTAAACCAGATGCACATGGTGGTGCATGCATCTGGAGTTCGTTGGCAGTGGCTGGAGGCCCTGGTGTGCCCACTCTCTCTCTCTCTGTCTGTCTGTCTCTCTCTCTCTCTGCCTATTTCTCTTTCTCTCTCAAATAAATAAGTAAAAATGAAACATTTAAAAAGGCCCAGCCGGGCGTGGTGGCACATGCCTTTAATCCCAGCACTCAAGAGGCAGAGGTAGAAGGATCACTGTTAGTTCAAGGCCACCCTGAGAATACAGAGTGAATTCCAGGTTAGCCTGGGCTAGAGTGAGAGACTCTACCTTGAAAAATAAAAAAAGACCCAATGTTTATTATGATTGCCTATTATATATACACACTAATATGTGTGCGTGTGTGTGTAAAATTTGTGTTTGTGCTTGTACTTTTGTTTGTTTTTGTTTTGAAACAAAGTTCTGCTACATAGCCCAGGCCAGCCTGGAGCTCACTTTGTTGACCCAGGTGGAATGGACATTGCATTCTTCTTGCCTCAGCTTCTTGAGTACTGGGATTATAGATGTGTGCCACCAAACCCAGGCTCAGACCTTTTAAGTTAAAAATATACTTACTTCAGACATGCCCTGGCATAAAAAAAAGATACCAAATATTTCATGTTTCTTGATCTTTGTGTTACAAAACTTCAAGTACATGGATTGACTTAAACAACCGTTATGTCAGTAAGGTTTAATGATTATTAACACAATTTCCATGGGTTAGTGCAATTGTTGGGTTTCAGAATAAAAGTATGTTCCCTGAATTTCATTTCTGCCAAGAGACAAACACAGTAGGCACTTCACGGAAGATGAAAATATTCCAGGCAGCTACTGTGAAGAGTTTAACAGAAAAGGCACCAGCTCTCAGTCTCTCTCTCAATTATTTTAAAACCAACAACTCAATTATTTGCCAAATCATTCTAGAAACTACTAACAAATAAATCAGAGAATAAAAATCTCCTGAAACCATGGTAATCAGTGGTTTCAATGGTTTCTTAATTGTATTGCATAATTCCACAAGAGTTATGAGTCTTAAAGAGGCAAGGTCATCTTCCTGTTTTAGTACTGCTATCAGTACTGCTGCTATTTCCTCAAATACTTTCAGAAAATTGAGCCGGGCATAGTGGCGCACACCTTAAATCCCAGCACTTGGGAGGCAGAGGTAGAAGAATCGCCATGAGTTTAAGGCCACCTGAGAGTACATAGTGAAAGCCTGATCAGCCTGGGCTAGAGTGAAACCCTACCTCAAAAAAAACCAAAAAAATAAAAAAAGAAAATGTTTCACGAATATCTAGCTTAGCTAGAAATTAATCATCACTTTAAAAGCACTTAGCTCCTATCAATTAGCCCTTACTATTTCTGTCTCTAAGTACTAAATAATACTTCCATTTATTTCCTGAGACTTTTACAAGAAGGTTAGTACTATAATTTGATGAATATTATGTTTGATGATGTGAATATAAGAATCATAGCATGGTATACTTTTTACTAAAGCAATCCAGAAAATAAATCTTAGAAAATCAGCAACTGTAGCAGCTTTGAAAAGGAATTTTCCCAAAATTCTTATCTATTCATATGACATTTATCTTTTAAACCAGAGTTATGAGTGAAACCAAATGGAATGGGATGAAAGCTCTAAAGGACTGGGTGAGCTTTGCAGTCAACCTGGTGGCTTTCAGGTTTTAAACATGACAGTGGAGAATCATTTCAATCCACAGTAAGTCCTGAGAGGTCTCTGTACCTCCTTCAGAATCTGAGGAGGTAGGGACAAAGCTGCCAGGTAATAAAAATGAATAGCAGACCAAGACCTCCATATCCTAAGGTGCAAATAGATTTCTTTGTGTGGTTCTTACACATCTGAGTTTAGGTGAATTGCCCATGAACTCTGTGAACTTGTAAGCCATAAGGAAAGCTAAGCGTGGCTGTGCCGTGTCCAAGATGGAATCATAATGAGCCTTTTATGCGGACTCCACCCTTGGCTGCAACCAGTTTTCAACAGGTCTGAGATCTTTGTCAAGACATGACCCAGTATCCCTGCTTTATCTTCAATACACACAGTTTCAGTGGTAATACTAAGACCTAGTGAAAGGGTTATCTTTAAAAACACAAAATACACTACTGGGAGAGAGTTTGATAGTTAAATAATGTCACTTCTTTAATACAAAAACTGGCTTTTATGGATTTTGTATTATATTACTATTGTCTTTGTAGTCTCAAAGAATATATGTGTGTGTTTGTGTATATATTAACCTCATTTTCTGTGAAAGCTGAGCATCTCAAGCTTTGAGAGATAACACTGAGTAAACACAATGGCTTAGCAGAGCTTGAGTCGCAAACCCAATGAGAGCAGGAAGTATCGCCTCTCCGAGCTGAAGCCAGATTGAGATCATTGATCTGCATTTATTTATTCTACTTGCACCATATAATATTGGACTAATTTTTTTCCACATACATTAACTTCCTTCATTAGAAGTCATGGGGTAATTACTTTTAATTGAAGTGTGAGAAACCCAACCCATATTTCCACATTGTCGAGACACTTAACCAATGAGCATGTTTTAAAGACACTTCGGACAATGGAGAGAGTCCTTTAACCAAAAGAAAAAAAGAGGGAAAATGAAACGATTTTATAAGCCCCTTTACTATGCATAATATAATTAACTTATACAGAAATTCTAGAAACATTGGCATTACTTCATAAGATAAGAAATGTTATTTAAATAGCTTTAAGTCACTGAAAAGCCAGGGCTGGAAGATTGTTCAGTGGTTAAAGATACTTGCTTACAAAGCCTGCTTAGCCTGGATTCAATTCCCCAGCATCCACCTAAAGCTGAATGCAAAGTAGCACATGCATCTGTGATCTTAACATACCTACAACAATGGGAGGCAGAACTAGGGAGAATCAAAAGCCTTGTGGGCCAGCTAGCTTGATGTTCCTTTTCCATCTGGCAGTTGATTTGCAGTGGCAAGAGTCCCTATCTCAAAGAAGGTGGAACAGACACCTCAAAGTTATCCTCTGAACTCCATATATGTGATGTGGCACATCCACCTCCATCCCCGCCCCCACATAATACACAATTATGTGAATACATACATAACAATTTTAAAAATAGGCATTGAGGACTGGAGAGATGGTGCTTGCCTGCAAAGCCAAAGGACCCAGGTTCAATTCTCCAGGTACAAGCCAGATGCACAAGGTAGCTCATGCATCTGGAGTTCATTTGCAGTAGCTGGAGGCCCTGGCATCCCTATTCTCATTCTCTCTCTCTCTCAAATAAATAAGTAAGTAAAATTTAAAAATTAATATTTAAAAAAATAGTCATTGAAAAACATACACCCCAAATTTATATGAATATGATCAATTTAGATTCATTGCAAAGTCAGCAGTTATACTGAAAGATATGCCAAAGGCCCCAATGTAGGGTCTGGAAGAGACCCTCAGGAAGCCTGTGAGGACTAAGTGGGGTTTCCTGTTGCACAGTAACTGTCCTAGGCACAAGCAGGCTTTTCTTGTGTCTAATCTTCCCTAGAGCTCTCTAAGGTGAGTAGAAGAAAAGAAGGTTCAGAAAAAGCCAGAACTGAAAAGGTCAACTAGAAATTTACCTTGTAGCATGTCAGTCTTACTCTTAAAGATCATTCAGTTACCTTTGTCAAAATGTGTGTGTGTGTGTGTGTGTGTGTGTATTCCCAGCTCCTCTCTCTCTCCCTCTCTCTCTCTCTCTCTCTCTCTCTCTCTCTCCATATATATACACACACACACACACATATATATGGAATATGGAGCTGGGAAGATGGCCCAGTGAGTAAAGTGCTACAAATGCAAGCAGGAGGACATGAGTTCAGATCCCAGGTACCCATGTCAAATGCCAAGCATTGTGGTGTGTTCTCATAACCCAGAGCTGGGGAGGTAGAAACAGGGAATCCCTGGGACTCTGTAGCTCATGGCTGTAGCCAAATTGGTGAGCTCAAAATAGAGAAAGAAGCCCTGTCTCAAAAAGTAAGGTGAAGAGTGATTGAGGAAGACACCCAACATTGACCTCTGGCCTCTGTACATATCACATAATTTCCTCTGAGCTCCTGAAATTCTTTGTTTAAAAATAACCTTTATTAGATGATCATAGTTGTTATATATCTGTTTGTATTACTATATTCTGAGCTTTTTACTTACCATGCCTCCTTCATCTTTGCATGCCTCATACCTGTTACTAATAAATGTGAATGAATAAAGACAAAATGCTAGAATATAGATTCAAGATCAGGAAAAAAAACTAAAAGTAAACTTGAGAGTCTGCTGCAGTGGTACACACCTGAATCCTAGTACTTGAAAGGTGAAGGCAAAGGAGATTGAGTTTGAGATCATCTTGGCTATATCAGATGTTCAAGGCCAGATCCCGTCTCACAAATAAATAAAACAGGGCTGATAGATGTCTTAACAGTTCAGGTGTATGCCTACAAAGCCTAAGGACCCAGATTCGATTCTCCAGGTCCTATGTAAGCCAAATGCACATGGTGATGCATGCGTCTGGAGTTCATTTGCAGTGGCTGGAGGCCCTGGCGTGTCCATTCTCACTCTCTCTATCTTTCTCTTTCTCTCCCTCTCTCTGTTTCAAATAACTAAATAAGATAGATAAATAAAATGTTAATAAATAAATAAAATAATAAATAGATAAATGATTTCCAGAACCTTACTTTTATAATACCTATACATAGAAACATCTATGAAAATCTATTCTAGTTATTTATTTGCACATGTCTCTCCGTGGGTGATTGTGTGTGCATGCATGCATGCACAGTTTCTTGTTGCTACAAACAAATACCAGATGCTTGTGTCACATTCTGAGTCTGGCTTATTTAGATGGCTGGGGAATTGAACCTGGGCCAGAAGGCTTTCCAAGCAAGTACCTTTAACTGCTGATCCATCTCCCCATCCCCTGTAAAAATCTATTTCAATTCTAACTTATATTTCAAAATGTATTTTTAGCTTAATTTTAATTTATTTATTGAGAGAGGGAAAGGGGCACAGAGAGAAAGAGAAAGAGAGAAAGAGAGAGAGAGAGGAAGGGAGAGAGAATAGGCACACCAGGGCTTCCAGCCATGGCAAACAAACTCCAGATGCATGCACCACCTTATGCATCTGGCTTACATGGGTACTGGGGAATCGAACCGAGGTCCTTTGGCTTAGCAGGCAAATGCCTTAACTGCTAAGCCATCTCTCCAGCCCTCAAAATGTATTATTTATTCTATTCCTTTCTTCCAACTCTCTCCACTTACCCTTCTTTCTATCTCTTACTTACTGTTTAGTGAAAAGCCAGTATACAGTTGCATAAGAATAAGAAGACAGTCTACGTAACTTGATAGATTGACTACATGTAGGAGAAATGAGCAGTGTGCATATTAAGACAATGGAGGCCATTATCGCCATACCGATAGAGAAGGAAGTCACTAAAACAATGAAAGAAAGCAACAACGAGCCTTGTGATGATAAGAAACAGGAATTGGAAGTGCTGATGTGTGTTCATGATCATACATAAATATATGCGTATGCATGGTTACACATACATACATACATTCATACGTGCATAACAAGTACACACGCAGTAGCAGTATATAATAAATGTCAGTTTTCACAAGAAAGACCTGGAAACAGTAGTATGTCAGTAGCAATGAGCATATATATCACCCAGAAGTTATTTTCTAAATGCTAATACTCAAAGAAACAAACCTTCTTGAAGAAGTGGTTAATCCTAGTCCCGAGGCCAAGAAAAGGAAATGAATTTGCATTGTATGACTATGCCAGCTATTCCAACCTGGGCTGCATACACAAACACCCAACATCCAGGAAGCAGAGCCAGGAAGATCAAAAGTTCAAGGTCATACTTCATTACACAGTGAGTTCAAGACCCTGTCTAAACCAAAACAAGCAAACAACAAAGAATGCACAGAGAGGCTGGCCTGACAATGCTCACTCCTACTGGTCAAATCTGAGACAATGTGTCATCAAGTAAATAATGATAAACTGAATTATAGTTCTCTAAGAAATATGGGAATTTATGAAACCCTAATTATATACATACATACATACATACAAGCTTAACATGAAGTAATACAGAAAGAATGACATTAGACAACCAGAATTTTTCTATCAGGCCAAAAATAATGATGAATGCTAAAAGTTTAGAAATAAGATTTTTCAATTTATAATCTCTCTTCACAAAATTACTACTTCCACTTTTTAAAGTATGTTTACAATAGAGAAGTCTCAAGAACTGAAATAATAGGAATGGGGGAATGATATCATGAGTGTATGTAAGAAAATAGCAAAGCACTACTTTTGTGAAATTATGTCCAAAAAATTAGATTCCTTAGATATACTTATGAGGGAACACTCGAGAAGCCCAAACTCAGGGACTGTATGTAAAACTAGTCTGTAATCTTCACAAAAAGCAAGGCACAGGGTCAGGAAAGGAAAAAGGAACTGTTTCAGGTTCTACTGTACAGCCCAGTACCTCATCCTCACCCTGTCCTTCTGTTATAAAGGACATAATTTCAACAACTACCAAACCCTGGATGAAGTCTTTGGCAAAGTATTTGCACATGTTGTACCCCCATAACTCTTCTTAAGTTTGAAATTGTTCCAAACTCAAAACTGAAAAAGAAGGGCTGGAGAGATGGCTTAGCAATTAAGGTATTTTCCCGGAAAACCAAAGGACCTCAGTTCGATTCCCCAGGACCCATGTAAACCAGATGCACAAGGTGGTGCATGCATCTGGAGTTCATTTGCAGTGGCTGGAGGCCCTGGCATACCCATTTCTTCTCTCTCTCTCTCTCTCTCTTTCTCTCTCAGTCTCTCAAATAAATAAATAAATAAATAAATAAATAAATAAATAAATAATTTTTTTTAAGTGAAGAAGAAAAAAGAAAGACTCGTTGGTCTATGACCATGAATCCAGTAGGTGAATATCCTAATAGCCAACATGTGAGACGTTTGTCTAGTCACGTTTACCAAGTTTACACACTGTGAACACGCAGTGTTGACTCACCAAAATGCCTCGCCAGTAAAGTTGGAGCATTGTTATTATCGATATTTGATATTCACATGGCACCCCTATTGTTGTAGACAATACAGCACATGTCCAAATACAGTGCTTCCAAGGAAATGGAGACCTCTTTCAGAGGTTAAACCTCACAACGGAAAAAAAAAACTAAACTCAGGGGAGGGAGAATCCAGGTGTCCACCCATTACCTAATTACTGCTCTGTGGTTGGAAAGGAATGACAATGACATCCTGTTTGGCCATAGCCAATTTAGTATGAAGCTACACCTGTGAAGCCCCAGGCCACCGACACTTCAGCATGGCTGTGCAATCAAAGTGATGACGCTTGCTGCTTAGAAGTGTGGGCGACTTCCAGGACACAGCACATACGTCGGCGTGACTTTCAATTGCAACGGGATCAGAGGTATCTAATGGAGGCAGGACTTGACCGTCTGTGCTCGGCTACTGCTTCTCCCTCACAGTCAGCACTCCCTTTGTCTTTGTCACCAAGAAGCCAATTTTTTTTTTTTTTTTTGCTGTCACTTTAAAAATCTCTTATGCTGAAATCAACCCTTCCCTCTTGCAACACTCTGTGAAGTAAACATGTGCTTATTTGTTTCTATCAAGTATCACTCTAACCACAGGTTGTCATACGTAGAATTGGCATGGATATGGACGTGATCACTGACAGAGAACCATAACTCCACTCATACTCTGAACAATGTCTGAACAGGCATTCCTTGACAGAATGCCAGGAACTGCAGATAGTCTTCGATAAAGCACCACCATGTCTGGCATACTCCAGATAAAACTTCATTTGTAAGCTAATAACAATTCACTGAAGGTATTCCAAGGACAGGACAAGATTCTAAATACTTAGTATATATTGACTTTTGTAATAATAACTCAAAATCAGTATATTATTGTCATCCCATTTTACAGTTGAAAATAATGTGTTCCATAGGGATTAAGTAAGCTATTCAAAGTTATATAGCTGATAAATAGCAATAAACAAATGAACAAACAAACAAATAAATAAGTAATTCAAGCATTTTTACCTAGGCAGTCTAGTTTGAGAACCCTTGGCTTACTAATAGCATACTTTCTCTTAATGGGTTTTATAAGTCATTACCACTACTCTTATCGTCAACTTTCTCCTATTTTTTACCTACATAACATCTGAAGTTATAACATTTCAAGTCTAGAAAATTCAAAACAACCACTCCAGGAGACATAAGGACTTCACATGTGAAAATATCGTAGATAGGGATTGCTGTGACTGGAGCTCAGCAGCAGAGTGCTTGCCTGTGATGAACAAAACCCTAAGTTTAATCAGCAGCACCTAAAAAACAAATGTCCTACTAGGTACATTCAAATCAAAGGGAGCAGTTGGTTTCCCCAAGAGCAGACATGCCACTGTTGCACCCGTTTGGTCACTGGGCCTGTCTGGCCAAACTTGAGGTTTCCAGTGTCCACTGTTTTCACCGCTGATGATTTCTGTCTCCTATACAGCTGCATGTAGTGCAGCTTTTTCCAGCTTTCAGTTGGCTGGTCTACAGGGAGAATGTTTTCTGCTCAGCACCAGCAATAGGGTCTTACCATCTGTTTCTCAAGGGAAACCAAGGGCCTTGGCAATAGCCTGTAATGTTTTGGAGGCAACAGGAACCTCCCTGGTCAACATCTCACTGGAAGGTATCCCATCCCAGTTATCGAAAATTTTCTAGTAACAATCTATAGCTTCTGGATGTGCCATTATTCAAAAAAGTAGGTTTACATAAGTCTTATTCAGGATATCTTGAATTTTGATTGACCTTCCCCCCACCCTTCTTTTACACATTCTCTTCCCCTGGCCTCACTTAGGCCTTTCCCCTGTCTATAATCTGTTCTTCTATTTCATATATACAATACTGTCCCCTTAAGTCCTTCCTTTTCCTCCCTCCCTTATAGCCTTTTTCTAGCTTACTGGCCTCTGCTACCAATTTTTGGTTCCAGCTCAGACACAAGTCTATATATTTGTAAATAGGATCCACATATGAGAGAGAACAGGCAACGTTTGGCTTTCTGAGCCTGGGTTTCCTCACTTAGTATAATCCTTTCCAGATCCCTTCATTTCCCAGAAAATTTCATAATTTCATTTTTCTTTGCCGCTGAATAGAACTCCATTGTGTAGATGTACCACATCTTTATTATCCATTCATCTGTGAAGGGACATCTGGGCTGGTTCCATTTCTTAGCTATTGTGAATAGAGCAGCAATAAACATGGTTGTGCAAGTATCTCTAAGGTAGTGAGCAGAGTCATTGGGACATATGCCTAGGAGTGCTATATCTGGATCATATGGTAAATCTATTTTGAGGTGTCTCAAGAACCTCCACAATGGCTGTTCCAGACTACATTCCCACCAACACTGTAGAAGTGTTCCTCATTTTCCACATTCATGCCAGCACTTACTGTCATTTGTTTTCTTGATGGTAGCCATTCTGACAGTAGTAAAATGGAATCTCAAAGTGGTTTTAATTTTCATTTCCCTGATGGCTAAGGATGTAGAACACTTTTTTACATGTCTATATGCCGTCTGTATTTCTTCTTCTGAGAACTCTCTATGTAGTTCCATAGCCCATTTTTTAATTGGGTTGTTTGATTTCTTATTGTTCTGTTTTTTTGAGTTCTTTGTATATTCTGGATATTAATCCTCTGTCAGATGTATAGCTGACAAAAATTTTCTCCCATTCTGTAGGTTGTCTCTTTGCTCTAGTCACAGTGTCCTTTGCTGTACAAAAGCTTTGTAATTTCATAAGATCTCAGTGGTTGATTAGTGGTTTTATTTCCTGAGCAATTAGGGTTATATTCAGAAAGTCATTGCCTATGCCAATATGTTGAAGGGTTTCCCCTACCTTTTACTCTGGCAGTTTCAGAGTTTGAGGTCTGAAATTAAGGTCTCTGATCGACTTGGACTTGATTCTTGTGCATGTTGGCTTATTTGTTTGTTTGTTTTCTAGTGCTGGGAACTAAAGCTGGGCCTCACACATGCTAGGCCAGCATTTGACTCCTGAGTTATATCTCTAGCCTTCTTTTTACTTTTGGTTCTGTTTGTTTTCATTTTAAAACAAGTTCTCACTACATTGTCCTGGCCTTGAACTTACCCTGTAGTGCAGGCAGGCTTCCCCAGTATCTAACATTGTAGGCTTATGCCCACAAAGTTCAGCTTTCCTGTTGTTCTATGATATTTTTTTCTTATTTTTCATCGCTTCAGAGTAATTTTACACGTGACAAATTATAAAAGCTAGATAATATTCATTTATAAAACTTCTTGAAGGCACCTGAGAGCTACGGAGATACTGTGGACCTGGGGGAAGGAAGAGTAGCTCAGAGAAAAGACAAAACTCAGCCTCTACACTCAATAGCAATGTAAGTTGTCTCTGGAGAAAGATGGCACACAAAAATCCACAAATTGACGGACATGGTGGAGTACGCCTTTAATCCCAGGATCACTGTGAGTTCGAGGCCACCCTGAGACTACATAGTGAATTCCAGGTCAGCCTGGACTAGAGTGAAACCCTACCAAAAAAAAAAAAAAAAAAAAAAAAACCACAAATCATATTAAAATATATGCAAAACATGCAGAAGTTAAAAAGTCTAAGTGGTAAAAAATGAATTTACATTAGGCTATAATCAGTAAAGGGTGTATGGTTTAAATGTGGTCACAGGGCTGGAGCAATGGCTTAGTGGATAAGGTGCTTCCCTGCAAAACCTAAGGACCCAGGTTCAATTCTCCAGGTCCCACGTAAGGCAGATGCTCATTGTGGTGTATGCAAATGGAGTCCGTTTGTAGTGTCTGGAGGCCCTGGCAAATCCATTCTCTCTCTCTCTAATAAATAAATGAAAATAAATTAAATATGGTAACAACAACAAAAAATACACCTCTCTAAAAAGGGTGTGGTGGTGCACACTGTGAGTTCAAAGCCACCCGGAGGCTACACAGTGAATTCCAGGTCAGCCTGGGCTAGGGTGAGACCCTACCTCAAAAAAAGAAAAAAAGGAAACAAAACAAAATTTAACAATAGAGGAAAAGAATAAAAACAATAAATGTGAGCAAAAGGAAAGAGATAAGAAACGTGGAAATGGTGAACTCAGTGGGGAAAGATGATAGATTTGAATACAAATATCGGTAGTTTATAAATAGCTATATAAAATATAAGTGTTTATTAAAGACAGTTTTCACCCAGGTCAACGCCTTCTGCTCACTCTCTACTTTCGTGTCCTGCCTTGCTGGCTCTAGCTCTCAGCATGCTGTTCTACTCAACGCGACTCTTCCATGTCCAGTCCTTCACACATAACATACTCTCCTCTGCAGCACTCCTCTCCCTCCTCTTATTATAGCTCTTTGTAGACATCAGGAAAATCTTCTCCAGACAATTTCTCTAAAGAAGTCAGCCCCATTGTTTCTCATGTTTTGCCCTTTCTTTCATATCACTTTTCATAGTTTTTTTTCCGACTTTTGTCTGACCTCAATAATATATGTATTCATTATATGTCATGTAGTCTTTTTTTTTTTCCCTGAGGTAAGGTTTCACTCAGCTGAGGCTGACCTGGAATTTACTACGTAGTCTCAGGCTGGCCTTTAACTCATGGTGATACTCCTATCTCTGCCTCTCGGGTGCTGGGATTAAAGACATGTGCTACCATGTCTGGCTGTCATGTAGTCCTTTAAGAGATAAACATGGGACAATGAAAATTTCAACTTTGAGGCTGGAGAGATGGCTTAGCAGTTAAGGTGCTTGCCCACAATGCCTAACAACCTGAGTTGGTTCTCCAGTGCCCATGTAAAGCCAATTGCAAATAAATAATTTTTTTAAATTTCATCCTTGGGCTGGAGAGCTGGCTTAGCAGTTAAGGCACTTGTCTGCAAAGCCTGAATACCCATGTTAGCCTTTCCACGTCCCACATAACCCAGCCACACAAGGCGACACAGCATGGAAGGTCGTGCATGCGCACAAGTTGGCACACATGTCTGGAGTTTAATTGCAGTGGTTAGGGGCCCTGGCATACCAATTTTTTTCTCTCTTTCTCTCTTATAAAATAAAAAAAATTCAGCCTTGGACTGAGGAGATAGCTCAGTATGTATAGTGCTTGCGTTGTAATCATGATGAAGACCTGAGTTCAATCTTCAAAACCCACTAAAACTGTCAAACATGATAGCATGATTTTGTAATTCCAAACTGGAGAGGCAGAGACAAACAGATTCATGGGGCTCACTAACCAGCCAGTGTTTCCTAATCGGTCATATTCCAGGCCAATGAAAGACATTGTCTCAAAAAAAAAAAAAAAAAAAAAAGGTAGATGGCATTCTTGAAGACTGACAACCTACACAGTTGTCCTCTGGCCTCCATAGGCACAGTCACATACACAAAATTCCACCCTTGAAGAACTGATTTTCTTATGTAGGAAGCAGATACAATACCCACCTATTATGCTTATAGCTGTACCCAACATCCCTGGAAGCATGAACTATTCATTCATATACTTCTCAAATAAGGGCTGGAGAGATAGCTCAGGGGTTAAGGTGCTTGCCTGCAGAGCCTAAGGACCCAGGTTCGATTCCCTCGTACCCACATAATCCAGATGCACAAGATTGCTCATGCATCTAGAGTTCATTTGCAATGGCTAGAGGCCCTGCCGGGCACACATTCTCTCTCTATCTGTCTCTCTCTCTCTAATAATAAGTTTAAAATATTTTTAAAGTCCCACATATAGGCTAGAGAGATGGCTTAGTGGTAAAGGCACTTGCCTGCAAAGCCAAAGGACCCAAGTTGGATTCTCCAGGACCCATGTAAGCCAGATGCATAAGGTGGTGCATGTGTCTGGAGTTTGTTTGCAGTGGTTGAAAGCCCTTGAGCTCCCATTCACTATTTCTCTGTCTCTCTCTCTCTCACACACACATTCAAATAAATAAATAAAATAAAAATAAAATGTTTTTTAAACAGTCCTACATACTTCTCAAATAAATGTTTAATCTATTTTCCAGAAGCCATGTAAGATGACATACAATGTTTCTTTCATAGCATAATCCTGTAAGAGAGGCAGAACTGACATTTTACAATGGGAAGACTGCCAGGAATTTGCATCCAGCCATGTCTGTCAAGTTTGAACACTGCCTGTAAAATAAAATAAATAATTCAGTTTCTTATCATATGGAATTATTGACACATTGACATTAACAAGAATGGCCATCTTTCTCTGCCAAAGTAACTGAGTGAAAGTATTCTGTTTACTTATTTGATGAATCAATGTGTCTGGGGTTTTGTCTATTGGCTATAAGCCATTTTGCCCTACCCGGTACCTTCAGGTATTGCTAAGATCAGAAGCCTTTGATTTTTCCTTATCATACCTGCTACTCCCCAAAATAATGATGATGGCCATGCTTAATGGAATCAGTGATACGAGAGGACTACAGAAGCAGCCCTGCTATTAGCAGTGATACTTTATCAAAACGGCCGAGGGCTCTGAACCTCCCAGGACAACTTACCAAGTTCTGAGACACTTTCTACCTCTTGATAAAATCTGTATGAAGCAGCTCAAAGTCTCCATACCACACTGCCTTTCCAGGGACTACTCAAGAGTGCCCAGGTGATCTGACACCTCCCTGGATCAGGTAATGTTCTCAGATTGGTATGCCAAGACAATGAAAAGAAATTCAACTCCACACCTTTAATCCCAACACTCAGGAGGCATTGGTAGGAGGATCACCATAAATTCAAGGACAGGCTGAGACTACATAGTGAATTCCGAGTCAGCCTGGACTAGAGTGAGACCCTGCTTTGAAAAAAACCAAAAGAAAAAAAAAGAAGAAAAGGAAGGAAGGAAGGAAAGGCACACCAAAAAGCCAAGTGTTTGATAGTGCTATAGTTTGGACATAAAATTTGCACTCAAGTTCCATGGGTTAAAGCTCAGATCCCAGTCTATGGGTAGTGGAGCCTAATTGAGAGAATTTAGGCCATTAGGGGTATGCCTTTAAGGGATCTATTGGGATTCTTTCTGCTTATTTGCATCCCAGCTACCATGAGGTGAACAGACCACCTGGCCCCCAGCGTGCTCCTGCCATGATGTTTTGCACCAGCACAGCCCCGGCCTTGGCCAAAGCTCTGAAACCAGGAGCCAAATGAAAACCTTTTCCTTTTTTTTTTTTTTTTTTTTTTTTTTTTTTGGTTTTTCAATGTACCGTCTCACTCTAGGCAGGCTGACCTGGAATTCACTCTGTAGTCTCAGGGTGGCCTTGAACTCATGGCAATCCTCCTACCTCTGCCTCCCAGGTGCTGGGATTAAAGGCGTGTGCCACCAGAAAACCTTTTTTAAAAAAATATTTATTTATTTATTTATTTGAGAGAGAGAAAGAGTTAGAGAGAGAGAATGTGTGCATCAGGGCACCCAGCCACTGCAAACGAACTCCAGACACATGCACCCCTTGTGCATCTGCCTTAAGCAGGGCCTGGGGAATTGAACCAGGGTCCTTTGGCTTTGCAGGTTTTAACCAACTAACGCCTTAACCACTAAGCAATCTCTCCAGCCCCAAAAACCTTTTTTTAAATATATTTTATTTTTGTTCATTTATTCATTAGAGAGAGAGAATGAATATGAAGAGGCCTCTAGCCACCGAAAATGGGCTCCTGATGCATGTGCCACCATGTGCATCTGGCTTAGGTGGGTTCTGGGAAATCATACCTGGGTCCTTAGGTTTCACTGGCAGGTGCCTTACCTGCTAAGCCCTTTCTCCAGCCCCAATAAACCTTTTTAAAAACATTTAAGTTATCCCAGATGCTCTGTTTTTTTTCAAGGTGGGGGTCTCACTCTAGCCCAGGCTGACCTGGAATTCACTCAGTAGTCTGATGGCTACCTCAAACTCACAGAAATCCTCTTACCTCTGCCTCCCAAGTGCTGGGATTAAAAGCACACACCACCACACCCGACACCTATCTTAATTTTTTAGCATAAGAAATAACTAGATCCCTTGTTAATGCAATGGCTAACTTTTTAAAAATATTTTTATTTATTTATGAGAGAGAGAGAGAATGCGTGCAAATGGGCACACCAGGGACTCTAGCCACTGCAAATGAACTCCAGATGCATGCGCCACCTTCTGCATCTGGTTTACATGGGTTCTGGGGAATTGAACCTGAATCCTTAGGCTTTACAGGCAAGTGCCTTAACTGCTAAGCCATCTCAGTAGCCCTTTTTAATAAAATTTTTTAAAAACATTTATATTTATATTTATTTATTTATGAAAGAGAGATGGTTAACTTTTTGTTTTGTTTTGAGAAATGATTTCCATTTTTTAAAATACATTTTATTTATTTATTTGAGAGAGGGAAAGAGGCAGAGAGAAAGAGAGAATGGGTCCAGCCCCTCGTTTTTTTTTTTTTGTTTGTTTGTTTTTTTGAGGTAAGGTATCACTCTAGCACAGGCTGACCTGGAATTCACTCTGTAGTCTCAGGGTGACCTTGAACTCACAGAAGTCCTCCTATCTCTGCCTCCTGAGTGCTAGGTAGGATTAAAGGTATGTGCCGCCATGCTCCGCTCTGGTTTACTTTTTTTTTTTTTTTTTCTGAGGTAGGGTCTCGCTCTAACCCAGGCTGACCTACAATTCACTCTGTATTCTCAAGGTGGCCTTGAACTCACAGTGATCATCCTACCTCTGCCTCCCAAGTACTGGGATTAAAGATGTGCACCACCATACCCAGCTCTCTAGTTAACTTTTATGGGTATCCGTCTCACCTGGAAGTATTCTAAGAATACAGATTGTTGGCCCAGTGAGCTTCACATTCCTAGTCCTGGAGTGGAGCCAGATAATGCTAACGTTTCTAGTTCACTATGGTGTTAATCCATGTCAGTTCCAATCATTTAGAAACAATACAGTAATACATACTGAATGAGCATAGGGGATGGGACAGTACTCCAGATAATACGTCTCCTTCACCACTGCCTCAATTTCTTCCTTACTATACACCAACATAAAGAAGGTCTGAGGGACTGGAGAGGTAGAGGTAGGAGGATCACTGTGAGTTAGAGGCCAGGCTGGGACTACACAATGAATTACTGGGCCAGAGCAAGACCCTCACCTTGGAAACAAACAAACAAAAGACAAACAAAAAAAAAAAAAGAAAAAGAAAAAGAAATACAAACAGAAAGACATAAGAACAAGACTAGAAGGCCTGGGACACAGCTCAATGGTAAAGCACTTGCCTGGCATGTGCAAGGCCCTATATCCCCCACCCCCCAGTACAAAAAACAAAACAACAAAAACCCAGAAAGTAATTGGAAAATAACAGCATACAGATGTGCCAACAAATGCAAATGTGCACCATCATCATGTATTAGACAAGCCCCAAACACTGGCCACTTTTCCCAGAAGGACATACAGCTTCCTACCTGGTAAATTATGAATTATTGATAAACTTAAAAGTTTCAGATTTTTAATCCCTATAATGTGAGGTACTCTAGTTTATGATGATACCAGAAAAGCAACCAAAATTTTATAATTTTTGTTTCTTAGGAATTAAGACTATACTATTAAATTAAGATTATACTATTAAAACAGACCAGTGCTTTAAGAAATCTAGAAAAATGACTTAGATCTCAGGGGAAACTGCCCTAAGTTCTACTCAACTACCACGTGGTGCTGATACACAAGTGCTAAGAAAACCAAACCAGAGCCTTTCTGTCATATTCCTCCAGAAAAATCTCTTCTTCAAGTCATTTGTCAGAAAATAGTTTGGCTTCTAACAATCTATTGAATGCTCACTAGATGACAAACGTGTGTTTCCTTTGATCCTTTTATTCAATGAGACCCCAGCTGGTGGATATAATCAATCCTCCATTTACAAATGAGGAAACTAAGGCAGAGAGGAGCACGGTGCCAGGATGAAAGTAGGAAGTGTCTTCAGTATCTAAGCATGGTCCTCTATGGCCATTGCACAGTACATCTCTGCACACGTCCGTTAATAGGAACAGGCCCCATTACTTTTTGGGCAACGTGTAGCAGTGTAAATTTAAACCTTAAAGATAAAATTAGCACCTCTATGCAGGTGTGGTGGTGCATACTTGTAATGCTAGCACTCGGGAAGCTGGAGGTAGCCTGGATAGATGAAATCCCGCTTCAGGGCTGGAGAGATGGCTTAGCGGTTAAGGTGCTTGCCTGCAAAGCCTAAGGAAGAACCTAGGTTTGATTCCCCAGGACTCACATAAGCCAGATACACACGGTGGCACATGCATCTGGAGTTCATTTGCAGTGGCTGGAGGCCCTGGTGCACGCATTCTCTTTTTGTGCCTTTTTTGTATTTTTGTTGTTGTTTTTTGTTTTTCAGGGTAGGGACTCACTCTAGCCCAGGCTAACCTGGAATTCACTTTGTAGTCTCAGGGTGGCCTAGAATTTATGGCGATCCTCCTACTTCCGCCTTTGGAGTGCTCTATGTTCCTCTTTCAAATAAAGGGAGGGAGGGAGGGAGAGAAGGAAGGAAGGGGAGGGAGAGAGGGAGAAAGGGAAAGGGAGGGAGGAAGGAAGGGATCCTGCTTCAACTAACAAAAAATTGAGTATTAAGTATAGCTAAGATTCCAAGTCATATTAACTAAATGATGTTTTCATCATGTACATCTCAAAGATACATTTTTGCATCTTCATTATTTCTGATGCAAATTTTTATGACAAAATTGTTATTATTCTATCATACTTGACAGTCATTATGAGTAATTAATGACACTCTTCCAATGTCAAATGCTTTGCACAAAACCCTAGGGGGCTGGAGAGATGGCTCTTGCAAAGCCTAATGACCTGAGTTTGATTCTCCAGTACCCACATATAGCAATATGCAAAAAGGGGTGCATATGTCTGGGGTTCATTTGTAGCAGCACTATGCCCCAATGTGCCCATTCTCACTCTTTCTCTCTTCTTGCAAATAAACAAAAATATTGGAAAAAAAAAAAAAAAACCCTGGCAAATGAAATTTTTTTGTAATGCTAGGAACTGAACCCAAAGCTTGCACAATAAGGCAAGCATCTAGCACTGACCTATTACTCAACTTCTATAAAAAGCATTTTAAGGGCTGGGTAAACGGCTCAGCTGGTAAAGTGCTTGCCATACAAGCCTGAGAACCAAAGTTCAGACCCCCAGCACCCACAGAAATGGAGCAGGTATGGTGGCCCTCTTGAAATTCCAGCACTTTGGAGGCAGAAAACAGGGGATTCCTGAGACACGCTAGCTAACAAGATGAGCTGTGGGTTCAGTGTGAAAGAGCCTGCCTCAATAAATGAGGGCAATTCAGAAAGATAACCAATGTCAACCTGTGGCCTCTATGGGCACATGCACACACACATACCATACACACATGCATATGTAAAGGGAAAAAAGCATTTAATCCTATACCTTTCTCTTTGTTCCTTACCCACCATCCATCTATAGACTAGTATCTTTCCTAAAAACATAGATTTACATTAATAATTGCACTTTTTGGCTTCTGAGGATTTAACTCATCTTACCATGATTTGTCAATCTATTATGGCCAAATTATATAATTTGTCATCCTTTTTGACATAATTTTGGATATTTGCATATCAACAGGTTATTTAGTTTTTATATTCACGGTAGGCAAGCACTCTATTGACGAGGTTTTTTAAAACATTTAATAGTAATTTAAACTTAGAAAGTCTAACCCTTGATTACTATTTTGTATAAACCAAGTACTTTCAAATATAAGGAAATATTTTAGAAATAAGCTTTAGGTGTTGGGAGCATAGCTCAAGTGTGGTAGAACATCTCACAAGTATGGGGTCCTGGGATGATCCCTGGCACTGGGGGCAGGGGGAAGGGGAATGTACTTTAGAAAAGGAGTACCTTAACTAAAAAACAAGAAACCTAGATAAAAAGCAGCTGAAACTCCTTAGGATTTTGTGATTCTTTAACTTGCTATTAGTAGCTATAATAGGTGATGGAGAATTTGAACATAACCAAAGTGGAAACTGGCTTATCTACACAAAAGCGTGGACATTGTTCCCTTTGCCATTTTGTTGTTGTTCATTAAATATGAAAACGTTGTATGAAGTGGATTTGCTGATCCAACTGTTAGGCTACAAATGAGGGCAGCGTACAAATTTTCAAGAGATAATTAACATAGCATTATTTTATACAGCACGTAGAGAGAAAGGAAGGCAGTGAAAGTGAAATTTGATTCTGATTTAAGGAAGGTAAGATTCATTAACCCATCATGGACCCAGTGATGTTTGGAGCAGATTATGATTTCTGTACCAGTGAAGAGTAAGAAAGAAAGAAAGAAAGAAAGAAAGAAAGAAAGAAAGAAAGAAAGAAAGAAAGAAAGAAAGAAAGAGAGAAAGAGAAAGAAAAGAGTCTTCCCAGCAAACAGCCTTCAGTGTATGCTTCGCCAGAGAAGCCCCAATAATATTTTTAAAAAATATTTTTATTATTTATTTATTTATTTATTTATTTATGAGAGAGAGAGGGAGAGAATGGGCATGCCAGCATATCTAGCCACTGCAAAGGAACTCTGTACACATGCACTACCATATACATCTGGCTTACGTGGGTTCTGGAGAGTCGAACCTGGCTCCTTAGGCTTCACAGGCAAGCACCTTAACTACTAAGCCAACTCTTCAGACCCCCCCCCAACTATTTTATAAACTAAATGGCCCAGCTGATAAGAGGTGTTCTTACATTTCTAGTTCAAGACCTCAGCAGAAGTGGAAATACATATAAACTCAAACACTGTTCTCCTAATGCCTCAAGTCGTTTATTGGTCATCATTATCCACAGCTCTGTAAATAGAAACATTCTAAGTGACCGTCACTAGTGCAGGTACATTTACAGGAAAGCTCTGCACAAAGCTACTTCATTTTGTGTATGACAAGAATCGAGGGTCCAAAACTCAGTTGTGCCATTGAAAGGAAAATTAAAAACTCAAAACCAAAACAAGTCCTACTAGCAAGTGCATTTCTTCTGGTGATTTCAGAACAAACAGCCATTGGCTTCATACATAGGAAATATGCTGATCTGCTAATATATGATTACCGCAAATAGGTCTCTTCCTGGAGATAAGAAGGTCTTCCCTCGTAATTTAGTTTTGTTTTTATTACAATAGAAACAGCACCAGTTAATTTTCATGAAACAGCTTTGCTACTTTCCCCTTCAATTTCTAGTCTTAATTCTCATCTGCAGCACTCTTCCATTTCTTCCACACTCAGGGCTGGACAGCCCTGGTCACACTGTTCAGTTGGTACAAAAAAAAAAAAAAATTAAAAAGAAATTAAAGCTCAGAACACATATAGGTGTCTTACATTTTCATTCCACAGCACATCAGCTGTTGGTTATAAAGCTTTTGTTCTTCCCAAAACACTACAAAAATATATGAAAAAACACATCTGTGTCAGTCAGCAAATACTAATCAAATCTTTTCACTAGTGTTTCAGAAGACTTCATATTGTAGTAACACTCTCTTGACTGAATTCACCATTCTTTCTTCATAAATCCATATATGTATCCAAGCATATTCATTTAGGATAAGTCAACATGCCCATATTTACTATGTAAAAGTCAAGTGATTTTTAGGTTCTTCAAGTGACAGAGTGCTTCTGACAACAATAAACTATTTCTACGATTGCCCTAAGTCCCAAAAGTGATTTCAAACCTGTGTAGAAAGATGCATAGCTATTTCTAAAGACTACACACCAAAACATGCGTCAAGAAAACTAACCCATGCACTTGATATACCCTAACATCTCATTTTTATTAAAGTTAGACCAACTTAATTAAATATTGCCCAGAATTAAGAGATAATTATTAATGGAACATGACCAAGTTACAGTATGTTTATAAAATTCCCAATAAAAATTAAAAAGAGACAGCATTAAATTGATTCCAGAAAATGTCAAAAATCATTTGACCAAAACCTAAAAATTCAAACATTTCCTTCTTGTCCCAGTCTAATCAATTTAACCGTGTGTATATTTATGTATATCAATCTACCTTAACATTTCCATTCATTAACATTTCATCTTAACATACAAAGCCTTGTTTGCAATATTTTGCAAAGGCTTCCCCCAACATATATAAGCACAAAACACTAGGCACACACTCTTCAAAGTTTTATTTCACTAACTTCAGGTCAAATTTCCACAAAACTGTTTTCTGCTCAATTTACTATCCTTGCTTGTCTTCCCAAATTGGTAGTACCAAAAGATAATGTGGGTTAGGGAGAAGAGACCACTTTAAGACGCATCGCATTTACTCATCTTCCACATGGCAATTGAGTTGGGCATCTGACTGTTCAACAAAACAAAGCTTTAATAGCATCCAGAAAGGCAGACAGGCAAACCAGGTTGTAGACACTCTTCCATTTGTCAAAATCAGACAAGAGAAAACCTATTCCACACCAATATAAAAGCTACTGCTATTCATCTCTTCTTTTTCTGTTGCCGCAACATTTTTCTTCTTTTAATTATCATATCATGTAGTTTCTCAAGTCCTTCCTTTAGTCCATCTCCTATGATTGCACAGGTAGGCTGCAAATGCCAAGGAGTTGATGAACTCAGTTCACCCATTGCTAACAATTTCTCAATTTCTGAGAGAGACAGTGAGTTCCGCAGGTCTTGTTTGTTAGCAACTATAAGCACAGGGACCCCTTGATTTTCTGATATCCTAGTTATTTTATGAAGTTCAGTTTTGGCTTCTTCCATCCTTTCCACATCCACAGAGTCCACCACAAACACAATGCCATCTGTGCATCTGGTATATGACTTCCACAGTGGCCTTAGTTTCTCCTGACCACCTACATCCCAGAAGTGAAAAGTAACTGTTTTGGAATTGCCCAAGGTTACCTTAATTTTCTCAGTATTAAATCCTTTGGTGGGCACGGTATTTACAAATTCATTGAACTGCAACCTGTATAAGACAGTCGTCTTGCCAGCACAGTCCAAACCCAGGATCACAATATGAAAGGACTGAAATGACGGCAGGCTGGACAGGATAGAAGTCTGGTCTGAGAGTCCATTCCCCATTTCCAGCTGCAAATTGTGTCGCAAATCGAGAGGCGTTCTTCTCAACCGAATTTAGAATGTTTCTTAGGCGATCCAGCCACAGCACTGTTAGGGACGAAACGAGTAAGTTAATCTTGCAAAATAATACAGTAAAATGGGATTTCTCTAAATTTTTTGTTGTTGTTAAAAGAAGCAACAAGAGGAACTCAAGAAAACTTGATGTTATATGAAACCAGATGTTATATGAAACATACACAATCCAAGGCAAACGACGATGTTTTGCTTCCCTTCAATTACAGGCGATGTGTACTTTACTGTCCTCCATCCCCAAGCCCCAAAGAGCTCATTCTGAAGACAACCCCCGCCCTCCCCGCGCCAGTCCCCAGTATATCAGTCCACTTTATCACCAGAACCACAGGAGTGCCTCTTTTCTTGGCAAACACTCCTAAAAGGTAATCCTATCTCGGGGATCTGAGCCCCGCAGGTCCACGGCATACGCACGATCACCATTCCAGAGCCCTCCCCCAGGACCAGCGCTCTCACCTCCCGAGCCGAGTCCCGAAGCAAACGAGACCGCATGGGCAGACGCCTCTCCCCGGGGAGGAAAACGCGCCCCAGGTCCGCTCAGCCCAGATCTCGCGCCGCTCTGGCTGGGTGGTTGGGGGGGAACCCCGCAGCACAACGCTCGGGCTCAGCCCTGGCCACGCCCACCTCTCACGGCCCGCCCACCATCCCGGATCCCATTGGTCGCCGCGTCATGGGCGGCCGTGCCGCTCCCCGCACGGGTGCCCTAAATGGGCCGGGAGGGTGAGTTGGGGTGGGACAGCGGCCCCCGGGGTTAGCAGAGCCGAGCTCGGTCGGGCGGCGCACCGGCTCCACCTGTTGCCCTGAAGTTGGGAAGCAGGGCGCCGTGGGAGGGAGGGAGAAAGGAGGGAGCCGGGCGGACCGGCCGCCGCCCCCGCCGGGCCCCACGCACCTGCAGCGCGGTGCTCACATCCGGGGCCCGCAGCCCCGCCGGCCGGCGCTTTAACCCTTTGTCCGCCAAGGTGCAAGCTATGGGAGCCTCGCCGCCGGATCCCTGCGTCTTCTCCCACGGGGACACCGGGTCAGCTCGTCTCATCCCCCCCCGCCCCGCCCAACTCCTTGCCCGGGGCGTGGCCTCCCGGTCGCCCGCTCCGCCCCGCCGCAGCTCACCTGACACGCCGTCCTTCCCCTTCTTCCTCCTCCTCGTCCGGACTCCACGCTCGTCAGCCGCTGCTGGGGAGGCGCGCCGAGTCCTGTCGCCCCTGCTCCACCCCACCCCACCCCCGGCACTCAGCTCAAGGCCCGGATGGAGGTAGCGGGGCGGGCGCCACGCGCCAGGCCGCCGCGACCGTGCTGGGCCGGCTACTGTGCGCTCGCCGGCCGCGGCCCCGCCCCCCAGCCCCCCCGCGCGCGTCACCCCCGCGCCGGCCGGGAGGGGGCGCTCGTGCGCGCACACAGCCGGTCTCCTAGCAACGCCCAAACAAGGTCACGTTCCAGCCCGCCCGCCCCGGGGATGCCGGGCGCTGGCTGCTGGCTGCGCGCGCAGTGGGAGTGACCGGCGGCGGCGCAGGCAGGCAGGCAGCGCTCTGCTGCGCCTCGCCCCGCCCCGCCCCGCATTGCCTCGCCTCATGTCACCCTAGGGCGTCCTTTGGGCGTCGGCCGTGACGCAGGGGCGGAGAAGCCAGAGGACACCGGACGGGCGGGGTCCCCCTTATGTAACGGGGTGACGTGGAGGTACCTCGGTAGCTGTCCGGAGCGGAGCTGGCGGCTCACGGGGTAACGGGACTGCCTTTTGTAAAGAGAAGGAACCTTCCCCCACGTGAGCCCAGATACACCCCGGTAGAAATGTCCCTGATACTGAGACGCTAAGATGGACTTTTTGGTTTTTTTTTTTTTTTTTTCTTTTTGGTTTTCAAGGTTGGGTCTCGCTCTAGCCCAGGCTGACCTGGAATTCACTATGTAGTCTCTTGGTGGCCTCCAACTCACAGTGATCCTCCTACCTCTGCCTCCCAAGTGCTGGGATTAAAGATGTGTACCATCACGCCCGGCGGATTTTTTTAAATTTTTATTTATTGGAGAGAGAGAGAAAAAATAGGCACACCAGTGCCTCCGGCTATTGCAAAAGAACTCCGACGCCTTGGCCAACTTGTGTATCTGGCCTGTATAAGTACTAGGGAATCAAACCTGGGTCCTCTGGCTTCACAGGCTAGCGCCTTATTGTTAAGCCATCTCTCTAGCCCTTGATGAATGTTGTTAATGACCCACGAAAAACTGAGGGTGGAGCTGGATCTGTAGCCAAAGTCACTAAATGCTCGACGCTTCCCATTATGTGATGGGCAGTGTGGTTGTGGCCATAATCCTTAAATTCCCATTTACTGAACTGTAGGCAGTAGGCGCATTCGACGAGGGTGATTAAACAAAACAGACGCTGTCTCTGCTCGTGTGAGATCATTGGTCTTTATGAGACAAAAAGAATGAACAAGATTGCCCCAATCAATTATGATATGTGACCAATGATAACAACCCGGTACCTGTAACAACGTAGAAGAGAGACAGTGACAAGGTTCTGGGAAAGCTTCAAGGAATAAACATTTTGGTAGAAGCCATAGCAGATTGTAATTTGGAAGATTCTATGCGTTGCACTTTTAAATGTGCTTTTTAAAAATATAGATTGGAATTTCCCCAAGAAACTCTAGTTTTCTCGAGACCACTATTGCCAATGATATTTATTTCCTTTATGAGTAATACAGAAAAGTTTGGACTTGTTATATTGGGTTAAAAAAAAAAGGAAGAAGAATGCTGGCATGAAACCTAAGAACTAAGCACAATGCCTAATTTCAAGACAGCATCACTAATGGGGAAGAGGAGAGCTAGAAATCTCAAATGGCATATTCGATTCCAGAGTTATTTATGAATGTAGTCTAAGCATAAGATTGTCTTATTCGATATAATTATGGAATCTCATTAGTCATTTCCAATAATTAGCAAAAAGGTGATAATGGTTTTAGTGCAATAACTAGTCTCCTTGGAAATTTAACAGGGATTCTTTATTAAACTGAAATTGCTTGTGAATTCCCTTAAATCAAGTATCTGCAGCAAAAAAAAAATTCTACCATACACCTATTTACAATTGCTTTGAATAGCTTGCTGTGTATTTTGTAGTCTTCCCAGAAGCAAAAAGGATGAGATTCGAACACTCTGAGAGCTTCTAACCCTGCAGAATTTGCCCTCACCAAACTGCAAGTTAATGTTGTACTCTAAGCTTTTAACTACAATAGTGCTTGGTAAAGTACTGCCTATGGATCAGATTCAAGAACTTCATCATTTAAAGAGCTGCAATAGAAAAGAAAGAAAAGTGGGGCTGGAGAGATGGCTTAGCAGTTAACTGCTTGCCTGTGAAGCCTAATTCCTCAGGACCCACATAAGCCAGATGCACCAAGTGGCACATGCATCTGGAGTTTGTTTGCAGTGGCTGGAAGCCCTGGCACGCCCATTCTCTCTCTGCCTATCTGCCTCTTTCTCTCTCTGTGTGTCGCTCTCAAATAAATAAATAAACAACAACAACAACAAAAAAAGGATATGCATTGGAGACCATCTGTACCCCTCTGACAAAGCTTAAAATATTTGTTCTCTATTTATTAAAAAATGTTGGCGGGCTAAAGAGATGGTTTAGCGGTTAAGGCACTTGCCAGCAAAGCCAAAGGAGCCAGATTCTATTCCCCAGTACCCAGATAAGCCAAGTGCACAAGGTAGGACATAAGTCTGGAGTTCATTTGCAGCGACTTGAGGCCCTGGCATGCCCATTCTCTATCTGCTTCTCTCTCTCTCAAATTAATTAATTCAAAAAAATTAAAGGGCTGAAGAGATAGCTTAGCAGTTAAGGCATTTGCCTGCAAAGCCAAAGGACCCATCTTCAAATCCCCTGAGCCCACGTAATCCATATGTACAAAGTGGCGCACATGCGTCAGGTCTGGAGTTCATTTGCGGTGGCTGGATCTGACACGCCCATTCTCTCTCTTCTCTCTCTCTCTCTCTCTCTCTCAGATAAATGAATTAAAAATAAAATATTTTTTTAAAATTGTAAAAATAACAAATTTTTTAAATGTTGGTATGCTTGTTCTGTGAGCAATAATAGCCATATTAAAAACAACGAATGATTTAAAAGTCACAAAATTCATGAAACACACTCTCCACTTTGCTACAGTCCTTCTAAAAAGCCCATTTTATATTTTATTTAGATGCCATGCCAGGAAAATTTTCCTTTTAGCCATTAGCTCAGAATCTGTGCCACGAGTCCTAGGATGCCTCAGGGAGCTTCTCAGGGTTCTGTGGGATTGGTTTTAGTTTTTTGAGGAAAACACTGACATCTGTTGGGCTATATTGGCAACTACAATTAAGCTGGTTTTTGCTATCTACTTAATAAATGAAAGTTGGAGGAATTTCATTTAGGCTCAGACACTACGGGCACTGAGAAGCATCTGCCTTTAGTTACGGTTTTCCGGACCTGACTAATCATGAAATCACCTGGCAGTGCGTACAGATAGGTTCCTGAGCCCCATTTCAGAGCTCCCAAGCCAACCCTCAGAAGAAGGGCCAATGATCTGTATTTCAAATAAGTACTATTCTAGCTAATTAATGATTAGACATATTGAGCAAGTACTAAAGAAATGGGTAAGTTTTTTCTTTCAAATAGCTCCCATGAGGAGTTGTCTTTGTCTCCATTACTTAAATTCCAGAGCTCAGTTCAAGTCTGATACCTGTACTTACTCTTCCTCTCGTCCGCACTTTATGACGTAATGCTCAAAGTACATACTGAATGTAACCTGTCCTTCCTAACCTTTGCCACCCCTTAGAGTTTCTACTCATTTTCTTTTAATGCATACTTATTGGCATTTTCCAAGTGGAAGACTGAAAGACAGAACGGCCTCTACTTGAAAGACCTAGTCCAGTGGCCCTCTTAGACACACAAGTACATAGCTTCTGTGATATTCACTAGGGTGTCCGAGTTGTAAAATATAAAGGCCTAGGCCTTTACAAATGTGGCCTGACAGAGACAAACGTGGGTTAACAGAGAAATGTCATTTGTAAGTTGGATATTAGAGGACTCTCCACCTGACAGCAGCGAGGCAAAGATGCAGAAGTAAGAGCAACAAAGCTTGCAGTGAAGTTAGGAAATCGGAAACTGCCAAGAGGCCCGGTGATAGAAAAGCCTCATCCCGACACACACATGGCCTACTTTCTGTGTATCTGCCCCTGACCTTGGAATTGTCACTTGCTGCTGCCATGACTGACTGACAGATCAAGTCAAAAGACTTCAGCAGGGCTAGACATTAGAATGGATCAGCCCAGGTTCATTCAGCTTTAACTAAGTAATACACAATATATATTAAATATATATTTCATTTTATTTATTTGCAAGCAGAGAAAGAAGGGACAGAGAGAGAGAATAGGGGCACATGAGGGCCTCTAGCCACCACAAAAGAACTTCAGACACATGTGCCACCCCCTTGTGCATCTGGCATTGCATGGGTGCTGGGGAATCAAACCTAGGTTGTTAGGCTTTGCAGGCAAGTGCCTTCACTGCTGAGCCATCTTTCTAGCCCAACATTGTATATTTTATTCAACAATCCAACTGTCCATTTTACATTTGTTTTCTTCTTTCAAGAACATTGAAATCCTCTCTGTTGAGTTTTCATGCCTAGTTCCTAGATCATCTCATCAAGTACCAAGGGTTTTTTTGTTTGTTTGTTTGTTTGTTTTGGTTTTTCGAAGTAGGGTCTTGCTCTAGCGTAGGCTGACATGGAATTCACTATGTAGTCTCAGGCTGGCCTTGAACTCACAGCAATTTTCCTACCTCTGCCTCCCAAGGGCTGGGATTTTAAAGGTGTGCACCACCACACCCAGCTAAGAACCAAGAATGTAATCACCCTAAATTGTCGTAAATTTGCCTTCAGTGTGGATCTCTTCTCTGATCCTGAACTCCACAACTGCTGACAGATACATACAGCCTGTAAGCATGCTTTTCAGCGTCAGTAACTCTCTTCTCATTGATTGGCAACACATTTTTCCCACTTGCTGGGAGCAGTTCTCTAAGAAGAATCCTCACACATCACAAGACACCAAGCAAGTTCTGTTGACCCACATGTCCACCACTGATCACTTCTTCCTCCACGTAACATTGCCTCTCCAGGTCATGTCCATGCTTCTGGTCTCCTCATGTTCTGTGAGCTTCACAGGGAGAATGCTCCCCCCAGGCTCAGGCCTTCCTCACATCTTCTCTAAATAGTCTCTTGCCCTCTCCTTTTCACTATCATTTTTCTTCTTTCTTCTATCTGTCTAGATAAAGCAAGATCATTCTTAGGCTAAGGGCTCATGTGTGCCTGGTATCAAGGATGTGAGTCACTCTTGAAAGACTCAGAGCAAGCATATATGACTCAAGTGTCCCTCTGTGTCAAATACACAGCCACTGTAAACAAACTCCAAATGCATGTGCCACCTTGTACAGCTGGCTTATGTGGGTTCTGGGGAATCAAACCTGGGTCTTTTGGCTTTGCAGGCAAGTGCCTTAACCACTAAGCCATCTCTCCAGCCCTAAGATGTCTTTAAATGAGCTCTCTAGATATATATGAAAAAAATCATAGACTAGTTCTCTTTGCAAAAGCTACTTACTAGGTAATTTTATTAAGACAATGTAGGGAAACTATGGCGTAAGGTCCTAATCAAAACACTGGAAAGAGAAAATTATAGTGCATTTCTCTTTTAAAATTATTTTTCACATTAGCTCACTTAAATATTTGCACAAGCTGGGTGTGGTGTCAGAACTTGGGAGGCAGAAGTAGGAGGATTGTTGTGAGTTCAAGGCCACCCTGAGACTACATAGGGAATTCCAGGCCAGCCTGGGCTAGAGCAAAACCCTACCTCAGAAAAAAAATTTTGCAGAAATTTTTAAGTAGTAACAGATCCTTAGAAAATTGTAACTTGTTCTTTGCACTGTATGTGTCTATCACATGTGTTTAAATATCACTATAAATATTTTAGTTGCCTATGATGATATTACAAAACTTAAAAGTGGTACAAAAGTTATAAAATTTAAATAAACCATTAACACAAAGAGTTTCTATGTATTGCTTTAAGTTGCAATTTGATATTTTTTTTCATGTTTCAGTATACATGAAGGATATTTTCTCACATCTGAGATAACACCATTTGTGCAGAAGTTATTTTACTTTGATATTCGAGTCTTGGCTAAATTATTTTTATGACTGAAATATAAGTGATGGTTGAGAAAATGATATATGGAAAATTGTCACAGTTAATCTTTTAAGATGATGTTTTAATATTAAGGGGATGTAAGATGATGTGTAAATAAACTTGCTCTCACCAAATTAAACATAATGCAGTATAGAAAAAGATAAAGGTGTAGGAAGAGTACACATAAAATGTTGTAGAGAGGTCTAAAGATGTGAGCTTACTTTCAGTCAGGAAGAACAAGTATGTATCATGGAAAATATGGTGCTGAAACTGAATCCTGGGAAAAGATTTTGAGTCTATGAAGGGTTTAGGAGCAAGGCCAAGGAAGGTCAGGGAGAAGGGGCTGTGTCCTAGGGATGAAAAAGTTATATCACTCTTGAGTATTTACCTAAAGAAATCTTAAGTCAGCCTTCCACATTCATGCACATCTGCACTATTCACAAGAGCCAAGATGTGGAACCAGCTTAGGAACTCACCAAAAGATGAATGGGTAAAGGAATTTGAAATAAGTGAAATAGGCCAGACTCGGAGAGATAAATACATTGAATGTTTTTTTCCCATATGCAATATATAGTGTATGTGTGTGACATGAAAGTAAAGGATAGATTAAATGAGAGAGAAGGGGAACTAAAAAGAAGGGAAAGGGAACAAGAAGGTAATGAGAGGATAATGACAACTATCACATATTTTCTCTCATATGCTGAACTTAGATTTATATGTGTGTCATATAGATACAAATATATGTTACATATATGATATGATAGTAGAGGAGACCCTACTTGGGAAGGAAGAGTGGAACGGAACCAGTGGACCAGTGGGAAGAGAACAAGAGAAAATGATGGGGGGGGGTGTCACAAAATCCCCTTAAAGCACTTGGCAGAGGGTCTCTCTTGTTGCCATGGTGATTATATAAACGTGCTTATTTAGTTATTATCAAGCTGCACATCTGTGAATTCTCTTATGTGTATATTTTATGCTTTATAAAAAAATTTCAAAAGTGGAGATGGTACGAAGGAACAACGATGGATCAGGACTGAACTAAAGACATTAGGCGTCCCTTGCTGATTGACTTAGCGTGTAAAGGTCACTGATGGCTTCTCAGACAGTATGGGGAAAAAAACTATTCAATTCTGTGCAAATGAAATAAGTCACCTTATAGTCCATCATGGCATGAAATTAATGTTTTTCAAGATGCACATAATGGACTTGCAAACTCCTAAAATACCTTATGTCTCCTTGAAATTGTAATATCCCACATTATAGGCCTATGAATTATATTTCTTGGCTTGCCTTATAACGTCATCTCCACCATTCCCTTGTTCCCATTTCCCTCTTATTCCTGGGCTCCATCCTCAGCATTTCTTATCTCTGTTTCCCGTACTAGATGCTGTGATTGCCATTTCGTTTAGACTGCAGTGATCTCAAGAAGGTTTGCAGCAAGAAAAGGCCCCAAGTGTGAACTTCTATAAGAGGAGGAAGATCCGGGCTGGTGACCTGGACTGAACATCACTCTTCAAATAGAGATGAGAGGAGTGTCTTGTTCTGAAACTCTGTAGGTGAATCCAAAAGTCCCTCCCAACTCTATATTCCTCATGTTGTACTTCCTCTGGATGTTAACTTACTGTTCCTTTGTATCAGAACTATGATGTCTCTACAGAGGTTTTCGCCATTCATTCCTGGCAGTTAAACCTGGAACAGCAATGCTGAAAATCAGAGGTTGCTGGAGCCTGGTTATACTTCTAGTATCACAAGCATTTCAAAGCAGAAGTGGCTTTATAAAGCAAGTTCCTATGGTTATGGGCTCATTCGCCAAAAGAGAAAAATATGGTTTTCCTGCCAGCCTGGTATTTTATCTTAAGGTGGCTTATTTTGAAAAATATTTTGAAAAAATATGTGATCTTTTTAAACCCCATGCTCATACCACTCACAGAATGAATAGTTAATGATTTTTTTGAAGGGAAAAAAAAGGGTATGATAATTTGGGGAGAACATTGACAGGTCTTAGAAATGTATTTGATTCCTGAGGCATGAGAGGAATCACGAAGCTTTAAGATCAGAGTAGATACAAAGATGTTGGAACCATTAACAAAACCATGAATCCCACAGGGCAGAATCAGTGTGGTGAAGACATTTCTGGACAAATATCCGGGTTTGAGGTGGCAGTGGCACAAGAGGTCAGTTAGAACCATCTAACAGTGGTTTTTCATAACTGGCTGTTAGAATCCTCTGGTGAGGTCAAGTTTTCAATGCAGTCTTTTTTTTTTTTTTTTTGGTTAGGAAAGAAGAGATGGTGGCAGGGGCCAAAGTATTTGCTGTGACAGGAGAGATTTTCTGTGCTACACACCGTGCAGGCCGGTCTGTGACAATACTGCCATCTTTTACAGAATGCAGAGGGCACGTGGGTGGAGGGTGAGGAAAGAGGAGCCGCTCACTGCACTCAAACCAGCTTTCAGGCAGCTTGTCAGAGCTAGGAATGGCGAGGGCGCCCTCTTGAGGTTGTACTGGATCAAGGGAAGCCTTGAAAAGAGCATTAGTTCTCACTGGTTCTGCCCCTACTGATAAACTGGCGGTTGGTGGGTGTTTAGTACCCATTTGTGGGATGCGTAGATGAACAAATGAAGTGTGCCTTAGTGTGTCTGCGCCTCGTCTTCCTCATTGGGCTGTTTTTGAGGCTCCGAAGTTACTCGTGAATAACACCACTAATGGTTGAATATAATAGTACTTTACTGATAACATGATTACTTGTGTGCTAAGCCTTCTGAAGATCACAGAACTCACCAGCATTTTATCATTAGCGGTTATGATTCAAGCACTAATTGTGCTTTTTTTGTACATAACAAGTAAACTCAACACACAGCAAAATCTGACTGTCCAATGAAGAGAAAGATAACAGTTGCCTGCTATCTGCAAATAATTTAATGAACTGAAACCTAAATTAAATTTGACTTTTGGCAAGTTATTTGTATTTCTATAAAATCAATTTCAGGCTTGAGAGATGGCTCAGTGGCTAAGTGTGCTCCTGCACAAATATGAGGGCCTGAGGGGGTCTGAGAACACCTGACTTTGAATCTCCAGAATACATGAAACAGCTGTGACCACACACATCCCTTAATCCTCCATCCTGTGGGGAGCTCTTGAACAGGCAAGCTCTGAAATCAGAAAGAGACTCCATTGCAAGGGAAAAACAAGAGAGTGATGAAGTGGGACACCCGCCCTCCACCGACGAGCATACAGGATACTGCGTCAACACAAAGACGCATACCACATACAACACCATACATACACACCCACACACATACTGTGATTATGTCAAAAATAAATTTATGTTGAATAAAGAACTGTAGTTTTCCAAGCTATTGTTTAAAATATATTTTTTAATTTATTTGTGAAGGGAAAGAGAGAATGGGCACACCAGGCCTCTTGCTGCTATAAACGAAGTATGTACCATTCTGTGGCTTTACATGGGCACTGGGGAATTGAACCTTGGCCCATAGATTTTGCAAGCAAGTGCCTTTAACCACTGAGCCGTGTCCCCAGTCCAAGTTATTTTTTAATATTTTATTTATTTATTTAAGAGAGAGTGAGAGATAGAGGCAGATAGAGACAGAAAGAGAGAGAGAGACAGACAGACAGACACAGAGAGGACTAGGCACGCAAGAGCCTCCAGACACTGCAAATGAACTGAGGATGCATGCACCACCTTGTGCATTTGGCTTATATGGGTCCTGGGGAATCAAACCTGGGTCCTTAGGCTTTGCAGGCAAGTGCCATAATCACTAAGCCATCTCTCCAGCTCCACAAGTAATTTTTAAGTTGTTTTCTATCTTTATCAACTATCCTTAAGACTGACTTGTAAGAAAACCAAGATTGTGTGATTTATTCCTATTTCATGAAGAAAGTGAGGTTCCACATGGTTAAGTGACTTATTTGCTCACCGAGATAGTGACTTTTGGAAGTGTAACTTGCCTGAGTCTGGATTAGAGGTCTGTCTGCGACCACATGCTAACTTGCTTGGGGCTGTGCCGTACAGACGAGCACCCTGCATGCCAGCTCCCAGGGAGGGAAGAAGCTCTTCCAGAAAGTTTCAACTGTACATGAGGACAGTGAACAGAATATTGAAGAATAACATGATTGTGTTTTGAAGTTCATTTCCTGTCTTGACAGTGATCCTTCCATATGCTTCATTTTTCAAGAGGATGTAATATTTAAGGATTAATGGCTAACAGTCTGTCATCTGTTGAAAGTTGGCAGCAAATTTATGACATTCTCAACCCAAAGCATTCTGTGGTCTTAATGAATCCAGATGTAGTTTCAAATCGGGGGGTGAAGTAAAACCTACAACATAACACAACAGAAACAACCTCATGTTGAAGGCTACCCTGTTACCTGTTTAGAAGCAACACTGGTCTGGAGTTATACTTCAGTTGTAGAGTGCTTGTCTAGCATGCACAAAGCCCTGGGTTCCATCCCAAGGACCTATGTACCAGGACCTAGTACTCAAGAAATAGAAGCAGGAAGATCAGAAACTCAAGGTTGTTCTCAGCAACATAGTCAGTTCAAAGTCCGTCTTGAATAAATGAGACCCTATCTCAAAAAAAAAAAAAAAATAGAAATGAAAACTAAAAAATAATACAGTCCATACTACTTGTAAATAGCAGATTGGAGATTATCTCAATGTCCCATATGGTCACTAAATGTGTGTTTAAGGGGCTTGAGAGATGGGTTAGCAGTTAATTCACTTGCCCGCAAAGCCAGAGGACCTAAGTTCAATTCTCTAGGACCTATGTAAGCCAGTTGAACAAGGTGGCACATGTGTCTGGAGTATGTCTGCAGCAGCTGGAGGCCCTAGCGTGCCAATTCTCTCTATATATCTGCCTCTTTCTCTCTCTCAAATAAATAAAATAAAATAAAATGTGTGTTAAATTAAACTAATATTTTCTCTAGAACAATAATTCTGATATAAATTGGAAGTGTCCTGGGTGGCTAACTATTTAAGATGCTTCTTCGATAACCTAATAAGTCAGACTGGTTGACTGAAAAGTCACTTTTATTATAAATTGTATGTTAAGACATTAGAAATGCTCTGCAAAGCCAGGTTCTTGGACATTTTAACAATTACAAAAAAATTTCTCTGTAAGATATCATAAATGCTAAGTAGAATAAGATGATGATGTGTTTTGGGAAAATATGAAATGTCACAAAGTTGCATATGTAATTTTTGTTAAATGATTACAAAAATGAGCAGTATTTAATCTGAAATCCTGCTGTGTATGGGATGGTTTTTTATATAGACCACAAAATCATATTCATTCCTACTGTCTTGACTCATATTGGAAAAAACATTATTTGATTCTAAAATCATGGAATACAGTTCCAGCAACTCACCAAAATATGTCCGATGATTACAGATTCCACTACATGTGAGTGTAGGAAAGTCTCACCACAGTGGCTAAACTATTAGTACCAGAAGATCAATCTAAAGATCAATTTATTTTTTTATTCTGTTTTTTTTGTTTTTGTTTTTTTGAGGTAGGGTTTCACTCTACTTCAGGCTCACCTGGAATTCACTATGTGATTTCAGGGTGGCCTCAAACTTATGGAGTATAAAAATTACAGTGCTATGATGTCAATGAAAGAGACTAAATAAAGACTAAGCAAAGGTATTCGGCCACCCTTTGTGCCAGAAGGTGGATGTGCAACAAGATGAGCTGAATAAAAGCTTGCAAAGGTTGTTGGCCTGGGTTTGATTCTCCAGGACTCACAGTGACCCTGCCATGCTCCTATCTCTCTCTCTCCTTAGAAATAATAAAACTTTTTTTTTTTTTTGAGGTAGGGTCTCACTCTAGCTCAGGCTGACCTGGAATTCACTATGTAGTCGCAGGGTGGCCTCGAACTCTCACAATCCTCCTACCTCTGCCTCTCAAGTGCTGGGATTAAAGGCGTGCACCACCACGCCTGGCTTTTGTTTTTTGTTTTTAACATTTATTTATTTATTTATTTATTTATTTATTTATTTATTTGAGCGAGAAAGAGGTAGAAAAGAGTGGGCATGCCAGGGCCTCCAGCCACTGCAAACAAACTCCAGATGCATGCGCCCCCTTGTGCATCTGGCTTACGTGGGTCCTGGAGAATTGAACCAAGATCCTTTGGCTTTGCTGGCAAATGCCTTAATGGCTAAGCCATCTCTCCAGACCCCTTTGTTTTGTTTTGTGAGGTAGGGTCTCACTCTAGCTCAGGCTGATCTGAAATTCGCTATGTAGACTAAGGGTGGCCTTGAACTCATGGTGATTCTCCTACCTCTGCTCCTGAGTGTTGGGATTAAAGGCATATGCCACCATGCTGGGCAAAATTATCTTAATAAAGGACAGGGGTTATCAAATATTTGGTGGCTTTCCACATCAATATGAAAAGGAAAACAAGCTGCAAAGCATAAGGGGGAATACTGCCTCTGCTTTCTCTTCCACTGATTACATTATACAAGGATATTGCTAATCAGCCCCTTTCTTTGTCAATATAAAGTTATCATCTTGCCAGTGGTGGTACACACCTTTAATCCCAGCACTCAAGAAGATGAGAGAGGAGGATTGTTTTGTGTTCAAGGCCAGCCTAGACCACAGAGTGAGTTTCAGACCAGCGTGGGCTAGAATGAGACCCTGTATGGCACAGTGCAGGTCAGGCCCTAGCCAGACTGCCTGCTAGGAGGAACCAGGAAGTGACTTCTGTGGACATGGCATTCTGCACAGGCCAGGCATGACAATAGCTACAGCCCCATGCCTGCAAGCAACCTGATCTGCCCAGAGACAGGCTGTCATTGGTCACAAGAAGGAAACCACCCTATACAATGATTGGTCAGCCAAACCCTTAAAAACCCCTGCACTTCCCTGAATAAACAAGTTTGCAGCAGCTTGCCCTCTGCCTGCTTCCACTCAACTCCCAGTGTTTGTGTCATGACTCTGCACCTCTCACCCCCTACCTGGCGGAGACCCTGCATCTCCTCCCGGGCTGGCCCTAGGAGGGACCCCAACAAGACCCTACCTCAAAAATAACTTATCACTTAAAAGTTTATAGGGCTGGGAGCCGGGAATGGTGACATGCACCTTCAATCCCAGCACTCAGGAGGCCAATGTAGGAGGATAGCTGTGAGTTTGAAGCCAGCCTGGAACTACAGAGTGAGTTCCAGGTCAGCCTGGGCTACAGTAAGGCTGGAAAAACAACAAAAGTTTATAGGGCTGAGAGATAGCTCAGAAGTGTAGCACCTGTACAGCATATGCAAGGCCCTGAGCTCCATCCTCAGCACCTCAGTCGGGGTTGGGGGGGGTGGCGGGCAGTTGCAATAGCACATGCCTATCACCTAGCAGTTGGGAAGCTGAGGCAAATGGATCGAGTTCAAGGCAGCCTAGCATACATACAGAGTTCAAGGCTAGCCTGTACTGCATAGTGGAGGCCTGTCTCAAAAGTCAACAACGCACACTTTTCTGTTGGGAATATTCCATGAAGACAATGTCGGGATATAAGGTGTGGGTGACAGTTTTCAATCGCTGTATCAATTTACAGTTTTCCCAGTGTGGTGGTGAGTGGTGATGACTATGCAATATGTCCTCCTGGTCTTTTTACTTGGTGTCACCAAGCAGAATCCTTGATTTAGCCACACCCTTACAACTATTAAGGATAAGCCACTTTCCATAGGTTACTGGCTTTTGAAAATTATTATTATTTGAAAGAGAGAGAAAAAGAGAGAGAATGGGCACACCAGGACCTCTAGCCACAGCAAACAAACTCCAGATGCATGTACCACCTTGTGCATCTATCTGACTTATGTGGGTGCTGGGGAATCAAACCTGGATCCCCAGGTTTTGCGGGCAAGTGCCTTAACTGCTAAGCCATCATTCCAGCCCTCCTGGCTATTTTTATACCATTCTTTGCAAGGTCCATTTGTATGCCATATTTTCCTCTTGGGTTGTTTTAACGGAGAGGAAGTGCAAACTAAAGTGAAAGAATCATTCGACATATGCCAGACATAGTTTCTAAATTCAGAGGAATTAAGTTTAAAAAGCATTCAGAATATTTTCTGGGAACTCAAAGCACATCTTCACTTCTGTTTTGAACACAAGAGCAACAGCCCTGCCTCACTTCCTTTTGCTTTGCATGATTCCAGCTACCTAGGGTCAGCCACAGCCTAGAAATATTAAAAGAAAAAACAACAGAGATAAACAATCCATGCCACCCTGAGACTTCATAGTAAATTCCAGGTCAGCCTGAGCTAGAGGGAGACCCTATCTCAACAACAACAACAACAACAAATTCCTACGTTTGAAATTGCACACTGTTCTGAATAGCATGACAAAATCACACTATCTCTCCTGCTGTGGACAGGAATCACCCCCTTGTCCTGCTGATGCCCACTGTATACCCTCCCTGCTCATTAGTCACTCAGTAGTGATCACAATTATCAAAGTGGCTGCTGAAGCTTTCCTGCGCATGTGTGTTCAAGCAGCCCTTCAGTCAGAAAAGCTCTTAAAGCAGGAGAGCAGTGATGCATGAGACACGAGGCCTGAAATCCATACATGGTGGAGCGCATGCAGGAAAAGGCATAGTGTTGAATAATCTTGTAGGTCTCACGAATACACCAGCAGTCTTGGAATGTATGTGGGTGGGGGGTGTGAGATGTTCACAGTGTGTAGAGCGCCTGAGAATTGTTGGCACGAGAGCCACCACACTGACTGAGTGACAGTCGGGCAGGTACATGCTCAGTGTTTTAAATCTACAGTGAGTCTCTTACCACTGCTGGAGACTTACTACTCAGACCCAACATAGAAACTACTCAAAATATAACCTCGAAATACTATATTGGAAACAGACAATGGGAAAATGATTTGATCAACTACATGAGTCAAGTGATGAGATGGCTGAATTGTGCTTGATTACCTACTAAATGTTGCTAAATGTTTCTCTGAGGCAGAGGGAACAGCAGGATTTCTGAATGTTTGAGCTGAGTGTCCATCTTTGGAAGCAAAGAGGAAAGAAGAGTAGCTTTCTGGTCTTTCTCCTTCCTTTCCTTTCATTAAATATTGCACAAATAGGCCAATATCAGTTTGAAGGAACATAATAGCTTGCTTGGGAACACATCTCTCTGTGTTCAGGCTAATGCCCTGGGCTTTAGACCAATGTATATGTTTGACAGGTCTAATGTTTTATGTGTGTGTTTACACAGAAATAGTACTGTACTATCGATCAAAATGGCTTGATTGTTCTCCACACCCAATAATAGTGTGTCGGTGACCCTGTATCCTTACACTTTGGTGACAGCTAATGTTTTCATATTTTCATATATGGTAATCTTTTAGATTTAGTTTTAGATTTTTGTTTTATTATAAACTTAACTAAGAGCTCCTTAAAGAAACTTTTCATTATTGCTCATTTTGATTCTTTCCTGTCAACTAAATGCAAATTACTAGTTGGAAAGAGAAGAGTAGGAAACCCAGAGCCACCTTATCCCAAGGCTAAAATCTTTCTGGAAAGAAATTCCAATGTCTCCTTCTCTAGCCATGGGCTAGGCTATCTGGTGAGTTGTACTCTGCTTTGGAGGAAAATACCATCCATTGTATCTCTGACCTCCTGGTTTTGCCCTTTAGGGAATTCTTTCCTTGTTATAATCCTCTGGGATACATCTATCACATGTTGGAAGCCGTACATCTTTTCTGCTTTAGATCTGAGAGCAGACAAGGAATCCCATGTTTCAAGTTGAATGCCATACAGCTTTCTCAACTGTCTCAGGATGTACTCAAGGCATTCCATTTTTTCTAAGCATTCCTTTTTATTTTTTTTTATAATTTGCTGTAAAAAACAGTTGAGGAGGGCTAGAGAGATGGTTTAGTGGTCAAGGCACTTGCCTGCAAAGCCAAAGGACCCAGTTTTAAGTCCCCAGGACCCATGAAAGCCAGATTCACAAGATAGCACAAGAGTCTGGAGTTCATTTGCAGTGGCTGAAGGCCCTGACACGTCCATTCTCTCTCTCTCTCTTTCTCTCTCTCTCTGCTTCTTTCTCTCTTTTCAAATAAATAAAATGTGTTTTAAAAAAAATTTTTCTAACTTAAGTTGGGGAGATGATTCAGTGGATAAATAGCTTACTGTACAAGTGTGAGAAACGGAGTTTATATCCCCAGCACCAGCATGAATGCTGAGCAGGCATCTGCCTGGAATCCCAGCACTCTGTAGGCAGAGATGAGATCTCCCAGAAATGCTAGCTAGCCAGACTAGACAAAATCCATGAGCTCTGGGTGCAAAGTGAGAGACCCTGTCTCAGTCAGGCAGAGAGTGATCAAGAAAGATACCCAACATCAACCTAGGGCCACCACACATGCATGTACACACATGTACACTCACAAGCATACACACGCCACAGACATATGATTCCCCCCCCACACACACACACAAAAAAAAAAGTTGACCTCTGGCCTATTTGTTTCCAGGGAAAGAAGCAACAGCCAAAGACTTTGTCTGCACATGAATCTCACAATGCAACCAGCCCTCTCTCCAATCAATAGCAGCTACATTCAGCATGCAAGCAACACCCCTAATCTGATTTTGTAGCAGGATTGGCTCCCTTTTATGGTTGAGAACACTTGAAGGAAGACCCTTGAGGAAGGTCCTGAGTGACAACCTTATCTACTTTTGCTCTGCTTACAGACAGAGGTCGCTTTTCCCAGTTACTAATCCCTCCGTCAATTTAGACTGCACGCACCACCTGCTGAGAATAGAGCAGCATTAGATCCCTTTCATCTGTGCATTTAACCATTAATATCCCCTGGCTTCACAGGATTTAGCACACACTGCTGAAAGCAGTAAGGCACAGGCTGCACTCATTACCAAGCTGAATTTTCTGACCTCCTCTGCTGGTAAAAGTTTTACTTGATGCTTGTACCATAAAAAGGATTACTCATTCACAGCCTGACATATCTGTTTCATGTCCTCTCAGCAAATCTGCCATCAAAACAGGCCCAAAACATTTTGATGGTAACACCCCATTTTTGTTAATAGTTTTTATATTACAATACAGGTGATCTACTTTTTAAAAAAAAAAGAATTTAAAATATGATGGTGCAAATGCTAGAAGGTGTTCTTTCTTTTTGCTTGTCTGAAAAGAAACAGATCGTGGCAGTCCTAAAAGGAAGGAAGCCCCACCCCCTGCTACTTACGGCTCTGTCTCTGGTCTCAAAGTGGGGACCAAGCTCCCATCATTTTCCAGCTGGCGGAAAGGAAAAGAAGGGTAGAGGGCCCAGCAGCTCCCTTTGAAAATGCTGCCCTCACTCGTCAAAGAACTGCTTGCATGCTAGGAGCTAGAAGTTGTTCAGATGCCCACACCTCTACTGATAGGGGCTCAGAAAATGGAATCTACTACATGTGCAAGCACGGTTTCTGTTACTATAGCAAAAGAAAATGGGAAATGGAGTTCAATTAGCAAACAGAATGTCATCCTGGGTGTAGTTTGTTAGTCTCTTGATTGATTTGTTTTTTCATATCATTTTGGTGGAAATGACATACACATTTAGAAATGATATAATTTAGAAATTATAAATTATGTGTGAAGTTAATATATTTTCAACCTATATTTGAGATTGTTTTCAATATTCAGACTGCTTACCATCACTAAGTGAACAATTGATGAAAAATATTTCTGGGCTGGAGAGATGCCTCAGTGGTTAAGGCACTTGCCTGCAAAGCCAAAGGACCCAGGTTTGATTCCCTAGGACCCATGTAAGCCAGATGCACAAGGAGGCGCATGTGTCTGGGGTTTGTTTGCAGTGACTAGAGGCCCTGGCTGGCGCACCCATTCTCTCTCTCTCCACCACTTTCTCTCTCAAACAAATAAAAATAATTATATTTTTAAAAAGATTTCTCACAATACATTCAGTTAGTTCCTCTACCATCCCTTATCATTCAAGGTACACACTGTTCCCCCCACCCAGTAGAGAGGATACTTCTCTAATCTCTACCTTCTGCTTTCTGAAATGTTCGATAAAATCTACAGTTCTCGCTCATGTGTTTGACAGTAAGATATTCTGATGATAACGGTTAGGAACAAAGTAATTTTCTTTTGCAGGTAGTCAGCTGGAGACACAGGCCCAAAAGACATGGACGTCACCCTCCCCTGGCGAGACTAGAGCTCCAGTTGGCCCAAGATAGAATAAAGAGCAGCTTCCCAATTCTTCCTCTTCTTCCTGGGCAACAGATGAGTATGAAGAGGAAAAACACCAGCTCAGCTGCTGGGAGCGAGGAGGAAGTAGCCAAGATGCTGAGAAGAGAAAGGAGTGTTGACAAGAACAAGGCTTCACAGAACAAAACCAAAATAAATAGATGTGTTAGGTCAAAAAGTGGACGTGCTGGGCTAGGGTGCACGGCACTGATGGAGCATTTACCCAGCATGCACAATGCTCTGGGTTCTATTCCAGCAAAACACACACGCATGCATGAGCACGCGCACACACACACACACACACACACACACGCACACACACTTGGATATGCAAAGAAAGGGAACATAAATGTTCAGCTACTCATAGTACTCTGGGAACTTTCAGAAAAGAAGAAATAGGAAAAGCCCAATGATTGAGTGACACAAATAAAACAATAATGTTCCAAAGGGCGAGGTGGTGGAGAGGAAAACGGACTACCAGACACTATGGCTAGTGTGAAGGACTTGGTGCTCAGTGACTTTCATTCTGTATGCACAGAGGTGAGGAGTAAACACTAAGGTGAGAAAAGACCCCACCCCAACCACCTCACGAAAAAATATTTCAGCCGTCTCATGTATTTACGATTGCTATTTTCTCTATCTATCCTTGTGGCAGGGTTCAGAGCCCGGACTCTGGGTGAACTTAAAACTTAGAAGCCATCAAACCAGTGGTTTTCAAGTTCTTGTTGACAATTAGCAGATAATTGGAAAAACATAGACACCATAAGGGTAAAGTTAAAAAGATTTTTTGTTGTTATTGTTTTTGTTTTTCAAAGTAAGGTCTCACTGCTCTAGCCCAAGCTGACCTGGAATTCACTATGTAGTCTCAGGGTGGCCTTGAACTCACAGTGATCCTCCTTCCTCTGCCTCCTGAGTGCTGGGATTAAAGGTGTGCGCCACCACACCTGGCTCTGAAAGATTAATTTTAAGAGAGTAAAAATAAGAGAGACGAAAAGCAGAAAAGCTCCCAAGCTAAGAGGGATTTTCCCCGTCCTCACTGGGAGGGGTCCCAAAAGGGAAAACCTGGGGAAATACGTATGGCAACATGGATGGGTGGGGTCTTTTTGATTAATTAGGCATCCAATTAGGATGAGCCTCATTGCTAAGTTCAAGTGTTTTGGAAGACCGTGAATGGTCAGTGAACCCAGGAGGAGATGCAGACTTAGAAACAGCCGGCCAAGGGTGAGATAAAGCCTGGAAAAGGAGGAAGGATCGGGAAGCTGCTCTTCACCACCATCTTGGATCAGCCCGGAGCTCTAGTCTCACCAGGGCAGGGTGGTTTCCATGTACTCTTGGGCCTGTGTCCCTAGTTGACTACCTGTAAAAGAAAATTACTTCTGCATTCCTAACCCATATTGCATCAGTGAAAGAATGTGAGATGACTCAGGAGGTATAAAACTTAACCCTAGGGGCTGGAGCTTTCCTAAAGCCAGATGCACAAAGTGGTGCTGCATCTGGAGTTCATTTGCAGTGGGAAGAGGCCCTGGTGTGCCCATTCTCTCTCTCTCTTTCTCCCTGCTTGCAAATATAATAAAGAAAGAGAGAGAGAGAGAGAGAGAGAGAAAAAAGAAAGAAAGAAGGAAGGAAGAAAGGAAGGGGGAGGGAGGGAGAGAGGGAGGAAGGAGGAAGGAAATTTAATTATAGATAAGCTGAGGTTAAAGAAAGAAAGAGAGGGAGAAAAAGAAAGAAAGAAAGAGAAAGAAAGAAAGAAAGAAAGAAAGAAAGAAAGAAAGAAAGAAAGAAAGATTGTAATTGTAGATAAGCTGAGGTTAAAATTCAATTTCACAATTTTGCTAGGCTGTCCAGTCCAATTAATGATAGAGCCAAGCTTTTTCTCAGGGTCTTTAGAATAACCTATCTAGACACCAGGCAGTGTTCTTATTTGTTTGTTTTTGTTTGTTTGTTTGTTTACTTTTTTGGTTTTTCAAGGTAGGGTCTCACTCAAGCTCAGGCTGACCTGGAATTCACTATGGAGTCTCAGGGTGGCCTCGAACTCTTGGTGATCCTCCTACCTCTGCCTCCCGAGTGCTGGGATTAAAGGCGTGTGCCACCACGCCCGGCCCAGGCAGTATTCTATAGTGCTGCATTGTATAGTGCTGTATTGTTCAACCACACTGCTCTCAGACCAAGCAGAAGCTAAGTCCAAGAGCAGCTGCCAGTTATAGGTGGCTGTCAGAGTTGCTATAGGAATACTCATAAAAGGGTCTGATTCCACCAAGACTTCACTAGAATGCTCACTGTTCTGGGGAAGGGGAAGCCTATGTCTGAATAATTAAACAGAATTATACTTTTATTTTTGGTCTTCCTTAATAATTACCTTAAAAGTGAAGACAGGAATTTTAGGAACACAAAACTTCTTTTTTTTTTTTTTTGGTTTTTCAAGGTAGGGTCTCACTCTAGCTTAGGCTGACCTGGAATTCACTATGTTGTCTCAGGGTGGCCTTGAACTCATGGCAATCCTCCTACCTCTGCCTTCCCATTGCTGGGATTAAAGGTGTGTGTCACCACTCCCAGCAAGAACACAAAACTTTTTAAACCAGAGTGCCTCTAATCCATATTAGGAAACAGAACATAATTTTTATACATACATTTTTTAAAAAAATATTTTTTATTTGCAAGGAGAGTGGGATGGGGATAATAAGTATGGGCACACCAGGTCCCTTTGTCAGATGTATGCCCCATTTTGTGCATCTGGCCTTACATGGGTACAGGGGAAACTGAACCCAGGCTGTATCAGGCTTTACAAGCAAGTGCCTTAACCACTGAGCCATCTCTCCTGCCTTCTATACAGTTTTTTATTTTATTTATTTATTTGACAGAGAAAGAGGGAGAGAGAGAGAGAGAATGGGCATGCCAGGGCCTCCAGCCACTGCAAACGAACTCCAGACATGTGCGTCCCCTTGTGCATCTGGCTAACATGGATCCCGGGGAATCAAACCTCAGTCCTTTGGCTTTGCAGGCAAATGCCTTAACTGCTAAGCCATCCCTCCAGCCCCCTCTATACATTTTTTTGATATTAGCCTTTTTCATTAAAATTTGAGCACTTGCTTTGCAAGCATGAGGACCTGAATTTGATCCCCAGCACCCATGTAAAAAAGCCAGAATAGCCACACATGCCTGAGATCCTAGCCCTGAAGGAGGTAGAGACAAGAGGATTGCTGGGCTCACGGTGATCTCCAGGTTCAGTAAAAGACTGTCTCGGGCTAATAAGATGGAAGACCAAGAGAGGAGGACCCTTGTTGCAGTCAGCTCCCCAATGCTGGGACCAATATCCAACCAGACATGGCTTTTGGGAGGAAGGGGTTTGTTTCAGGCTTACAAAATCCAGGAGAACACCAACAATGGCAGAAGAAGCTGGCTCCCATTCATACATCACATAGCAGAGACAGGGAAAACCAACACGAGCAAGCACAACCCCTAGAGCTCAAACCCGGTCTCACACACCTTAGGGCTAGACTCAATATCACACCCTGGTTTTCGTCCACTGTTCCCTAATCTCCTTCCCCATTTTTCCTCCACAGATCTTACCTCCTAATGTATTTGTCCATTGGTTTAGCTTCTGTTGGCCTCTTCCTTTGAATATTAAGTCCGTAAATTGGTTGGAGAGATGGCTGAGTGGTTAAGGTGCTTGCCTGCAAAGCCTAACTACTGGAGTTCAATTCCCCAGTACCCATGTAAAGCCAGACACACTAAGTGGCAAATGCATTTGGATCTCATGTGCAGTGGTTGGAGGTTCTGGTGTGTGCATTCTCTCTGTCTCTCTTCTCTCTCTCTCTCATTGCAAATATATATATATGTTGGGATTTTGTCTGATTTTTTATGTTAGATCCAAATAAGCTAGAATTATACTTGATACTGAGTAGATGTTTAATAAATATTTACTAAATGAACAGTACCTAGAAATGCAGCTTCTTACCTTCTGCGACTCACACAGGCCCCAGGACATCCAGAGACTACTGACCACTAGGCCATAAAGAAACTGGGCCCATTTTACAGGCAGAAGCCAACTGGAAACAGTACTTGGGCCCTACAGCCCCACACCAGGTAACGATTCCTCAGGTCACTTCCCTGCTCGACTTCTTTTACACAGTCACCACAGTCCATCTCCATGTCATTGGAGTTCTAGATTCTTCCATAGCTTCTGGTGACTGGGGCCCACGTTTCATATGCACTCTGTGATATGTAAAATCTATTGTAATTACCTGGCCATTAAAAAAAAAGTTGTTTGACCACTGAATGAGAAGGGTTTAAGAAACATTAAATTTGTATCTACTCAGGCATGAAAGTATTTAACTATAAAATTAACAGTGTCAAGAACTCGCATCAAATTTGAACAAAATGTCACAACCAAAACCTTTTAAAAAGAGATATATTTTAATGATGAAAGAAAGCATTTGAGAAGTTTATCTTTTATAATATTCAAAATTTCCTGTCAAGCATTCAAAGCTAGTCTGGCAAGAATATAATTTGCTTTCTCATGAAAGAGTTATGATTTTTAAAAGTTCATATCAAAGTAAAAGAAGTTACTCTTAGAAAAATGACCCTCAGAATAAATGGCATCAAAGTCACATGGACTCAAGAAGGAACATGACCAAACACTTTTAAAGTCATTTAACAGGAACCTTAAGCAAGCATAGAGTTCTTTGGAAACACAACACAGATGAGAAAAAGCCTTGAAAGCTTTATGGCTTTCCTTTCTGGCAGAACAAGTTTGGCTAGTGGTTGCTGAATTCTAAACATCCCTTCTGTGCACAAATTCCCCAGATAATACAGTCTTTTACTTTGAGAAGGCAAGTTTAGGTTATTTCAGCTTTGTGGTAGTTTGAATCTATGTCCCCCAATAGACTTAAAAATGTTTTATGAAAGCTGCAACTTGGATCTCCATCCTCCTGGCTGGAAGAGCTGTCACTGTGGGCGGATCCTGGAGTCCAGCCCTAAGGTTTTACAGGGGCGGATCATAATTCTAGCCTAAAGGTATGCAGAGTGCTTGAGCTCTTCCTGGAGTTGTCGGTGTGTGCTTGATTTTGGTGGTGTTGCTGGTGGTTTCTTCTCTCGCTGCATGGACCCATGAAAGGGAGCCAGCTTTCTCTGCCATTATGGAACCTCTCCTGGGTCTATAAGCCTGAAATAAATCCCTTCCTCCCACAAATTGTGAAGCTGACTAAAATAAGCAGAAGAACATAAGAAAATTCCTTCAAAAAAAAAAGAATTTCAGACCAATATTTGGCATTAAAGAAAAATAGCCATTGGGCTGAGGTTAATTTTATAAAGCCAGAAAAACAAGAAGTAAACAAGCTCCCAACAGTAAGGGGACAATTGTCCCAGTGTGGCCTGAATTTTTTTTTTTTTTAATGAAACTTAGTTTACCACCTGCTGGAATCCCAGCCAAGAAACCAGCCTGTGAATGTAGGTGGCTCATGGCCCTGTTTTATGATGACAATTGGTGTCCTCTTGTCTCTTCCAGAAGGGTCTGTTTCAAGGTATGTTTTGGCTAAAAAAAAGAGTTAAAGACATAAATTCAGTAAGTTTTGGTTAAACTGAAATAACTATATGATGAAAATTCTTTCAACAAAAGACTTAAATTTTGCTTGCTGCTAAATAGCTAAATATGAACAGTTTTCTTATTCATTTCTCTCCTCTGCCATGAAAAGAACCATTATAAAGTCTCAACAGCACCTGAGAGAATTCCAAGCTCTGTGGAATTATTCTCATGGCAAAATTATTGTGATATTTGCAATAAAAATGCCAAAAAATTCATTGGAGAAAAGACAGCCTCTTCAACAAGTGGTGCTGGGAAAACTGGGTATCTATTCGTAGAAAGATGGAAATAGACCCTTGTTTTTCTCCATGCACAAGAATCAAGTCCAAATGGATCAGGGACCTTACTATCAGACCTGAAACTCTGAAACTGCTAGAGGAAAAAGTAGGGTAAATCTTTCAACATACTCTCATAGGCAATGACTTTCTGAATATAACCTCAGTTGTTCAGGAAATAAAACCACTAATCAACCACTGGGATCTCTTGAAATTACAAAGCTTTTGTTCAGCAAAAGACACTGTGAATAGAGCAAAGACACAACCTACAGAATGGGAGAAAATCTTCGTCAGCTATACATCTGACAGAGGATTAATATCCAGAATATACAAAGAAGTCAAAAAATGAAACAATAAGATATCAAATAACCTAATTTTAAAAAATGGGCCATGGCTGGGTGTGGTGGCACACACCTTTAATCCCAGCACTGAGGAGGCAGAGGTAGGGGGAGTGCCGTGAGTTCAAGGCCACCCTGAGACTACATAGTGAATTTAGGTCAGCCTGGGCTAGAGCGAGGCAATATCTTGAAAAAAAAAAAAAAAAAAAAAAAAAAGCTGGGCATGGTGGCTCACGCCTTTAATCCCAGCACTCTGAGAGACAGAAGTAGGAGGATCACCATAAGTTTGAAGCCACCCCTGAGACTACATAGTGAATTCCAGGTCAGCCTGAGCTAGAGTGAAACCCTACCTCAAAAAACCAAACACACACACAAAAAAGGCCATGGAACTAAATAGAGAATTCTCAAAAGAAGAAACACAGATGGCATATAAACATCTAAAAAAGTGTTCTACATCCTTAGCCATCAGGGAAATGCAAATTAAAACTATTTTGAGATTCCATCTCACTCTTGTAAGAATAGGCATCATCAAGAAAACAAATGACAATAAATGTTGGCAAGGATACAGAAAAGGGGGAACCCTTTTACACTGTTGGTGGGAATGTAATCTGGTACAGCCATTGTGGAAACCAGTGTGGAGGTTCCTGAGACAGCTAAAAATAGATTTTCCATATGACCCAGCTATAGCACTCCTAGGCATGGGTCCTAAGAACTCTTCTCACTACCTTAGTATCTACTTGAACAACAATGTTTACTGCTGCTCTATTCACAATATCTAGGAAATGGAACCAGCCTAGATGTACCTCAACAGATGAATGGATAATAAAGATGTGGCACATTTACACAATTCAGTGGTTAAAAAAACCCTGAAATTATGAAATTTGCAGGGAAATGGATGGATTTGGAAGTGAGGTAACCCAAGCCCAGAAAGCCAAACATTGCATGTTTTCTCTCATATGTGGATCCTAGTTACAAATGTTCAGACTTGTGTGTGAGATGGAGTAAAAATCAGTAGCAGAGGCCAGTAAGCTATAAAGGGGCTATAAGGGAGGGAGGAGAGGGGTAGACTTAAGGGGTTAGTACTGTATATGTGTGTAGCAGACAGCTTCAGGTTCGCTGAGATGAACTTCCAGACCAGGCACAGTTATGGAGGAAGGGATATTATTTATTGAAGCTTACAGATCCAGGGGAAGTTCCATAATAGCAGGAGAAGCGGCCTGCTCTCATAGGACCAGTCAAGAGAGCAAAGCCAAGCCACCAGCTACACAGCACACAGAGCAAAACTACAGCCCCAAAGCCCAGCACACTTCAGGAACTCCTGCCAGGCACACTTTGCATATCTTTACAATGGAATCTCAAACCCACCATTAACACCTTAAGACCAGCCCCCAGTGACATTGCCTCTAGGAAGGTGATTGCAGATGCAAACTATAAAGTAATAAAACATTGAATATATTGGGGGCCATATATTCAAACTACCACAATATGTAAGTAGATGGACAGACTACTGTGGTGGACTGGCCCAAGAAAGGTCAGGGGAAGAGATTGAGTAAAAGGAGTGTGGGTGGAGGAGTAATCAAAATTCAAGATATTGTGAATAAGCCACATGATAACCTACTTTTTTGGCTAATGGCACACCCAGAAGCCATAGACTGTTACTAGAAAATTTTTCAGTGCCAGGGATGGATAACTTCCAGTGATTTGTTGGCCAGGGAGGTCCCTGCTGTCCCCAAGGCACTTGGTTTCCCACTAGGAATAGATAATAAGACCTTACTGCTGACGACTCCACATCCCTGGACTGCAAGGTTACTGAGAAATCAAATGGGACTGACCTAAAAATCTTCCTGAAGACCAGCTGACAGAAAGCTAGAAAAAGCTGCACATCATGCAACATTATGGAACACAGAAGCCGTCAGTGGTGAAAACAGTGGACACTGCAAGCCTTAAGTTTGGCCAGCCAAGCCAAATGAGCCAACGGGTGCAATAGTGGCATGTCTGTTATGGGGGAAACCAACTGCTCTCTAATTGGACTGGAGGCCCACTCTATTGGAGGGAAAACATGCCTGGTACTGAAAACCTAACCAAAAGCCTATGGTGGGGGAGGTCATGAGCATTAGGAATGTAACAAGAGCCTGCTCTTGCATATATGCTAAATGCATATATTATGCTCACCAAACTACCCTGTAAGCACTTTACTTAATGTTCATACCCATATATTAAAGCTACTCTCACTTTTGGTTAGAGAAGCTTCTCTTTTCAGATGGCGGTGACCACTGGGATGACCTAAAATGCAACATGGTGCTGAGAAGACATGACAGAGGAATGTTCAGCTCTGAAAATCCCTATCACACCTTCCAAGACTCAGGGTCCATTGCAGAAGAGGTAGTGGAAAGAATGTACGAGCTGAAGGAAGGGTAGGAGTGCTTACAATGCAGTCGACCACACAGAAATTCACCTTGATATCCATGACCTCTCAGTGCCTCGCACTATCTTCACAAGACCCTCATCATAGGAGGAAAAGTCGATGACATCAAAATAAAAGATAGACTAATGGAGAGAGGGAGGGGATATGATGGAGTGTAGATTCGTGAAGGGGAAAGTGGGGGAGGGGAGGGAATTATCATGGTCTATTGTCTGTAAGTATGGAAGCTATGAACAAAAAGGAAAGAAAGAGAATTAATCACATTCTAAATCAGGTAACAAAACACTTTCCATCTAGGATAATTCTTTAGTTTTATGATACCATTACTCGTGAGTTCCGATGAAGAGAGCTGAGCTGCTCTTCAGTCTTGACGTGTATTTTCAGAAGACAGGACAAATAGGAAGCTGCCAGTAATTACCATGCTGGGTCCCTGGGACCTACTTACCAGACTTCAGGGATTCCGATTTCTCCACTTCATTGGCATCTTTGCCAATCCAAATAAATATCTGAAAGTGGAATAACAACATGGGCTGTTTTGGAAGTACCATGTAGAGCACACAGATCAATGCTGAGCATCGTAGCCAGTGCTTTACCCAGGATCCCTGCATCTTCCCAACAACCCCAGACAGGAGGGAGGCGGAGGTGGGGCGTCAGAAAGCTCACTGTCCCCAAGAAACGCCTCCACTTATACCCAGCCAGTTTGAGTACAGTTCACTTCTAACACGTTGGCATGGTGTGTTCCGGTTTATAAAGGGAGCTTTCTTTCACAAAACCAACAGATTCTTATCATTATTTGGACTCAGCCCTGGGTGTGTGAGACTCCTTATCTCCCTGTCCCTGCTGTGGGTCTAGGAGGGAAAAGGCCACATCTCCACACAGAGCTTGTTTCTGGAAGTCTCCAGCCATCTCTGGCTTCCTTCTAGTTTCTGTATTATCATGCTGTATACAACTTGGCTAAGGTGCTATAATTTTTAGTATTTAAATATCAAGATTAAAGCAATTTAAATTAAAAATACCTATAATCTGTGCAATCTATAAATATATGTACATATGATCTGTACATATGATTTTCTTTGTCAAGTATGTGGTTGGGTATTTTAATGCCCTCCTGAAGTATTTTATGCTTAAATCCCTTTTCAAATCACTTCTTGGCAGAGAAAATCGGGTTTGATTGTCTTCTACTTCACACAGAAAGTGCTGGAATACTTGTGTACAGGCACAGAAGACACCATGACAGCATGGCACTTTAGATAAAAAGTGTAAAGTAAAAATAAATTAAATGTACTATGAGGAGAATCTCGGGATGGACACCAACTCAGATGTGGTCACTGTAGACCAGAGGCCAAGGTGGAACGCAGATGAACGGCTTAGCCACGACAAACAGACCTAAGACCAGAAACTTCTGTGGCTGGCTCTGAGACCAGACTTATTTCACAGTTGTTCTGTATAATTTGATTTCTAACGTGTATTTTTCCCTTTCACCGTTGGACACAGAAATTTGAAAAGATGATCAGAAGTGTCATATCAAATAACCATTTATTTTTTCTGTAACTAAAATATAGATATAACAGTAACATGTTTTGCTGTTTAGAGTCAAACCCATTCTGTGCCTGTTCTACCCCTGGAGATGGTTTTCCTATGAACTCTTATCAAAAGTCAAGAGGAATCATCAATACCTTGGTCTCTCTTCCAGTACTGTGCATATTATGCACTTATTAGTAAAATGAATAGAAATTGATGAGTAAATTACATGTGAGTGATTATATTTTATAAATAAGTAAATAGGATCTGTTTTGTGTTTGCCTGAAACCACAAAGCCATAAATTTTACCTGGTAGAATTATTTCCACCGCAAGAAATCATCTTGCCCTCTCCATCAATTTGACTTTTTGTAAATCAAGTAAAATTTCTTTTGAACACAGCCAAGATCCTTAGGCCCAATTATTATCAGAATTGCCATTTTTCAAAGCAAGTTCTGTCAGTTCCCAACCACAAGAACATTCTCCTGTGATGAGCCAAGTACAGTTACTACCTGTTCCCAAGCGTCAAGTAGCATGACGTCATCTTCTGCAAGGTCGTCCTGGGTGAACTCTCCCGGAACCTCCTCAATCTGAAATGTACAAAGAGCTTTAGGACCTGAGAGCACAGCAAGGATGTCTCTGATGACAGGATGCAAATGCCTATCTGTATTTTGGATGGCAGTGAACCTATCTGTCATTTTTTATTCTTTTTTTAAAAAATATTTTATTGGGTCTGGAGAGATGGCTTAGTGGTCAATGCATTTGCCTGCAAAGCCAAAAGATCCCGGTTCAACTTTCCAGGACCCACATAAGCCAGATGCACAAGGGAGCGCATGCATCTGAGTTTGTATGCAGTGGCTGAGGCCCTGGCACACCCATTCCCTCTCTCTCTCTCTCTCTCAAATAAAAAAAGAATAAAATAAAATATTTTATTTATTTATTTGAGAGAAAGAGGCAGATAGAGACAGAGAGGAAGAAAACCAAAGAGAGAGAGAATGGGTGCTCCAGGGCCTCCAGCCACTGCAAACAAACTTCAGACACATGTGACACCTTTTTGCATGTGGCTTTATGTGGGGTACTGGGAAATTGAACTTGGGTTCTTTGGCTTTGCTGAAAGTGCCTTACCATGAAGTCATCTCTCCAGCTCTGTCGTTTTTAATTCTTTTGAGTAACAGATTTAAATAAGTGTTCACATGTTTATGAACATGGGTTATCACAAACTGATGGTACAGTTTGGCCAATATAGTTAATCTGAATGGCTCTAGAACAGTACTGTCAGCACTTCTGTGCACACAATTCTTACAGCAAGTAAGTTCACGGATTTTCCTGCCTAAAGACATTTGATATCGTGGTCTGAGTATGAAATTGTCTTTCCTTTGTAAGTCCAGATTGTTTTAATAAAAGCCAATAGATCTAGGGCTGGAGAGATTGCTCAGTGATGAAGGCACTTGATTGCAAAGCCTAACCATCTGGGTTTGATTCTCCAGTATCAATAAATTTTTTTTTTTTTAAAGAAGGGGTCTTCTTCGATGCCTGAAACAGAAAAATGGGCAGAAGCCCAACTTGCACACAGAGCAGGTCCTCCAGGCTGAGCCCAGACTGGAGCGCTCTTACCCGGGGTGCTCTTAACTTTCCAAGCATAATTCATGCTTTCCGATGAGATTTGGAGACCCTTAAACAACAATAACAAAACACACACAAAGCATAAACCACCTGAACACCACGCTGGAACCAAAAGGGGTACTAGCTCCCCTCCTCCCCTGGCTAGCCCTCATAGTGCTGCACAGCTCTATGGGAGCCACTGGGGGACAATGGTCACCAATGGAATGAATAAGTAGGGAACCCCACAGGCTTTGAGATCAACAAGCAGGGCAAAAAGGACACACTTATGCAATAGTGGCACTCAGCCTCTGTGAGTCACCAACTGTTCTCTGGTTGGACATGAGGCCTGCTCAGTGGGAGAGAACTCATACCTGGTACTGGGAACCAAGTCAGAATCCCGTGGTCAGGAAACCCAGACTTCAGAGAGAAGCCCCCACTGCTCTCTGGAGAAGAGTGGGCTTGCACACCAAAAATTCTCTCAAATAACTTTGCACACCCAAATTAACCCAAACTGCTCTCACTCTTTGTCGGAGAATCTCTTTTATTTTCCAGATGGCAGAGAAAACAGAGGAGAACCAAGATCCATGGATAAGATAAGGAGATAGCTGACTGCCCACCATGAGACTTGCCATCTCCACTACTTCCGCCAGGCCCAGGAGAACATGCACTGGAAGTGGTACCATGAGCACTGCTCTTACTGCTAGTCTGACAGCCAGCTCCAGGGTAATGGTGACTGACATGGTGATCAATCAAAACCTATCAAAGGGGTCCTGGAGAGATGGTTTAGCGGTTAAGCGCTTGCCTCTGAAGGCTAAAGACCCTGGTTCAAGGCTCACTTCCCTAGGACCCACATAACCCAGATGCACAAGGTAGTGTGTGCATCTGGAGTTCATTTGCAGTGGCTGGAGGCCCTGGCACACCCTTTCTCTATCTATCTGCCTCTTTCTCTCTGTCTGTTGCTCTCAAATAAATAAATAAATAAATAACAACAAAAAAAAAAAAAAAAAACTATCAAAGGGCCAGGCGTGGTGACATGCCTTTAATCCCAGCACTTGGGAGGCAGAGGTAGGAAGATTGCTGAGAGTTCGAGGCCACCCTGAGACCTAAGACCACATAGTGAATTTCAGGTCAACCTGGGCTACAGTGAGACCCTACCTCAATAAATAAATAAAACCTATCAAAGCAGAAATCCAGAGGCTACAGAGATCTCAACACTAATTCAGACTGCCAACAGGCCTGCCATGGCTCAGGGAACATTGTGGAGGAGGGAGGCAGAAAGATTTTGAGAGCCTTACAATGGGTGGGAAAACCTAAGAAATGGTCCCCCCACTATCCCACAGGGACCTACTAAGGTCTTCATGTCCCACAGTGAATACCACAACTCCACTGACGAGGGCCACCAGGGAATGGGAGCTGGGGCAAGGGAATAAGAGTACAACCTGTAATCTTATATATATAATAATTTTTTTAAAAAACCACCTGAGCATATTCAAAGAGCAAGGAAATTTGTTTGTATGATCTTTTTTATAGAATATTTAGCAAACACAGGATGGATTTTAAGAGCAAAACTTAAAATTTCACTTTCTCCCTGCTTCATACTGTTCTAATTTTTTAAAAAATATATTTTATTTTTATTTATTTATTTGAGAGAGAGAGGGAGAGAGAGAGGGAGAGAATGGGTGTGCCAGAGCCTCCAGTCACTGCAAATGAACTCCAGATGCATGTGCCACCCTGTGCATCTGGCTTACATGGGTTCTGGGGAATCAAACCTGGGTCCTTAGGCTTTGCAGTCAAGTACCATAACCATTAAACCATCTCTCCAGCCCCTGTTCTAATTTTTTATATTCAATCATTAATTTAATATCCACAACCATATGAAATAGGTACTAGAAGTTTCCACATTGTACAGATGAGAAAACTAGAGCACAGAGTAAGGAAACTGCTTAAAGTCACATAGCCAGGATGTAATATTGCCAGTTAAGTGATAATGTACAGATAGATGGGTTCTAAAAGCTGTGGTATTTATAGATCTTGATGTTCAAAGTAATCTACAAGTCTTGAATTGACTTTCTGATGGTGAGTCTAAGATTAAACCCACATCAGTAATAGTCCTTTCCTTAAAGTGTGAAGGAAACAGGAGGAACTCCAAGGATCAAGCAAGAACACAAGGAGGTACTGAGGAAGTGAATCTTTCTCCTAATGACTAGCATGTGCATAACAAAAAATGACACAAAGGGCTGGAGAGATGGCTTAGTGGTTAAGGCGCTTGCCTGCAAAGCCTAAGGACCCAGGTTCTACTCTCCAGGTCCCACTTAAGCCAGATGCACTTGGTGGCACATGCATCTGGAGTTCATTTGCAGTGGCTAGAGGCCCTGGTGCACCCATTCTCTCTCTGTATCTCTAATAAATAAATAGAAATTTAAAAGAATAGGGATGAATCTTTAAAATAAAAGACACAAAGATTGTCTTAAACCTTGCTGAGAGCAAAGCCTACATGCTTGTTTTTGTAAAACTAATCTTCCTAAGCCACAGATGTCTGAGTTACAGCAATAATAGTCAATAACACTGATCAGAGATTACATATGTCTCGTGTAAACCATATACCAAGAAGTGCTTGGATACAATGCAGTATCTTATTAACAGTCAAAAGAATAACATAGATTTTTCTGATAAAATCAAATACAGCAAGAACAAAGGTTTCTAAAAAGTTGGTAATAACCTGATCTAAATAACTAAAGAATCATCACAATCCATGACTACCTCTTTAATTTTTTTACCCAAATCCCTCATTTGCTTTAAGTGTGGTCTATTCATGGACAATTTCTTCTTCAGGGCATTTTATTTCTAGTAATAAACATGTCTGGTAGAATACTCAAGAAATTTTTCTGTGTGTGTATTTAAAAAGAAGCCTATAGGGCTGGAGAGATGGCTTAGCAGTTAAGGCACATGCCTGCAAAGCCTAAGGACCCAGGTTTGATTGTTTAGGTCCCACGTAAGCCAAATGTACATGGTAGTGCATGCATTTGGAGTTTGTTGGCAGTAGCTGTCTATCTCTCTCTCTCTCTCCCTCCCTCTCTCTATCTCTAATAAACAAATAAATAAAAATAAATCTTTAAAAAAGTTGACAAAAAGTAAGCCTATATCCACTGGAATGTGGATTAAATAATTTTGTGGGTGAAATTTTATATGGAAAAAGGAATCCTTCAAGTTTACACAAGAGTCTAGCATGTCACAGATGGTCAATTTTTTCTGACTGAGATGGGGGCCATAACCCTGGTTATATCAGAGCTGTCAGTGGTTTCAATGCCAAGGTCCTCTATAGCCTCATGTGTTTGAGATTAATCCCCAGTGGACAGAGCCTTTGAGAGGTGGGGCCTTGCTGGAGGAGGTGTGTCTCTGAGGATGGGCCTGGGTGTGCAGGAGCTCACTCTTGATTGATGCTTTCTCCTTGCTCACGTGACTTCTGCTCATGCTTTGCTTTCCATGCTGTTATGAAACTTCCCCTAGAAACTCTAGGCTGGAAATAATCCTTCCCTTCCATAAGCCACTTCTGATCTGGTGTTTTGGCCCAGCAATGAGAAGGTAACTGATGCATCAAATCAGCCTCGTGCTGTCACGTCTGAGTTCCCCTAGAATTCGTAAGTTAATAGCACAAATTCTAATGGGATGGGGTGAGGAGGTGGGGTTGTTGGGAGGTGATTAGGATAACTGAGGTCAAAAGCATAGTGGTTGGAACAGTACCCCAGGAAGACACTGAGACTCAGCTCAGTCTGGGCCGTAGGAAGATACGGAAAAGAAGCCAGGAAGGGCCCAGGAAGACACTCCTGCTGGTGCCCTGATCTTGGATCTCCTCCCACCCTTCAGAACTATGAGGAATACATTCCCCACTCTACCATATCTTGTGACACCAGCCTGAACTAACATGTTTACACTCTTCTAATTTTCCTTTATTTGCTTGAATCCGACCTGACTAAAAAAAAAAGCATCCCCGTGGCTATCAGTAAATTTTCAGGGGTGCATGTGTCCCTCTGTGATTTTTGTCCAATGATCTTAATACTCCCACAGTAACTTTCATTCAGTTAACAGGGAGAAAAAAATCACTTCCTTGTGAAAGCGTAGTGTAAAATTTATACTTGGATGAAAAGTGATGGCTCCCCTGAGAAAGTCCAACCATACACAGTTCGCACAGCAACATGGAATGCTGACATACGTTGTCATGTGGCTATTTTGAGGAGCACCTTAATTTATATAGTACTTTTCTCTTTTCTTTTTTCATTTTTTTTTTCCTTTGCCAGTAGTGAGGATTGGACCTGGGGCCTCACACATGTGATGTGAGCCCTCTGTCACAGAGCTGTGTGTCTGCTTTGCAGTTCTCTTACTGTTTTTGCATCCATCATACCATTGGCTCTTAAACCACCCCGTACAGAGTGAGGAATGTCACCTGTAGTTTTCAGGAAAGCTGGGCCTAGGGATCACAGCTGTCACATGATTGGAAAGTGTCACAGTCAACGCAGAATGACTGGCTCAGCATTGGGTTCTATTTCATTGTTTACGACACTTACAACGAATCTTCCTGTCTTGTTGGAGCAGCCGTAAAGCCGAGGTGGATGGTCTTCAACTTGCGTTTCTAGCAGTGGTGAGGTTTGGTAGTCTTTTCTTCCCCCAAGGGAATTCCAGAACTCCTCTGTGGAATAGTTACCCAGTTTACATTCAGACACATATGCTTGCTATTATTTTACATCACAGTAACATTCTCTCAACTTTAACACTAAGAAATTACTTAAATCTACCAGGGGCAATCATCCACTTTTGCAATTACTGGAGGAATCACTTTTAAAAAAAAAAAAATTCTGTGTTCTTGGTTGACAGTTCGTACATGTACATCGTGTATGTTGATTGTAATTACCTCCCATTACCTTCTCTTGTATCTTCTCTCCATCCTCCTTCCACTCAATCCCTTCTTCCCAAATAGTCCCTTTTCTACTCTGATGTCTTGTTTTTTACTTGTGTATTTGTGTGACCCACTGAGTTTAATGCAGATTGCCACATTAGCATAGCTGGTGGATGACATACTAGAGCACATGCAACATTCCAGCAGCTATCCTATTGCAGAAAACGTCCCCTTCTTCTCCAGCAACCATTATTAGGTGTTATTTCCTCAGGGAGGGTGAGGGACCTCATGCCTTCCTTAATGGAGGGATTCAGAAATTCTTTTAACCACAAACAGATGACTACTGAGCAAAGACAGGCAGCAAGCCCACGGAATGTCAATTGGTCAGCGACCTTCGTCCTATAGCACACACCTGGCTCCTCGCCTTCCTGGATCCTGGCAGTTGTGCACTTGAGGACATCTGCCACATACTCTGCTCCTCTCTCCTCCTCCTGGCTGGAGCCTTTTCCTACCCAGATGTAGCCCCTGTTGTTCCGCAGTTTCAGAACAAAGGTATCATTGGAATTCAACGAATTTGCATCAACATCAACCTAGAGCATGAGGAAAAATAACACAGTGATTCGAAATCATGGCTGAACCCTCCCTAAATATTCTTCCAGAAGCGGAGGCTGTGATGAACCCTTCACAGCCTTCTGGATCGCTGTCCACACAACCCACTCTCCAGAAACTCAGTTCAGGGCAGGCTATAAAAATGACGCTTGAAATAATGGAGAAGTACATTGGTCCATGTCACATTAATGCTCAACTGCCCTCAGACAGCAGGACAAGCTCTACCAATGACACTAGTCAAGAACTGAGGGTTCTGGCCAGGCATGGTGGCTCACACCTATAACCCCACCCCAGTACTCTGGAGTCACAAGTTTGAGGTCACTTTGGGCTACATGGCAAGACCTCGTCCCCTACACCACCAACACCCCCCAAATAAAGGAAGAACTGAATGTTTGGTAAAGCACAGTAATTGACGACTGGAAAGAGAGATTCATGCTCAAATGGCACATATGAATTGAAGATGTTCAGTTTTTGTTTCCCACTAAAGAAAATATTTGTCTTATAATAATCAAAGGGAACCCTAAAACCTATAAAACAGGGATTGGAGCCCAGTGGAGGGCAAAGAGATGGCTACAGACTCACTAAAAGTTTCTTCAGACATGGAAATCTGAGCACTTTAATTATAAGACTGTGCATAGCAATGAAGACTGGAGCACTTTCTAAGTGGGACGCTGTGGATGCTGCCTGGTCCCTGTGGCCACAGAAGAGACGGTATCCAGCTGGGCTCAGACTTGGATCTGTGGGTGTGGCTGATAGAAAGAACCTTGGGGCAGGGACCAACAAGACACATATAGCATCTCAGGCATGCCTCGTGGTGATCATGTGGTTTGATGACTCTTGGTCCACCTCTGTGAGAACTGGTGTGGCCATATGTAGCTACACCCCAACTTTGCATAATCGTGTGGTTCAGTGTGGAGTGTGATTTCAGAAGCTGAAGACAGACCAGTAAGCAAGCCTGAAATGGAGCAACCAGTAGGGAGGAGGAAAACAGGCATGTGGCTAGCTTGGGGACAAGGGAAAGAACATGTTGAAGGCAGGGGTGATCCTCCGTGCTGAATGACGCCGTGTGCCCTCCCCGCTCACTGAACTGCCCAGATACAGGCTTGTGCTATGTGGAGAGATGGTGTGCAGCACTTTGTCGGGACCCTGTCCCCAGAGACAATACTAGAAGAAGAAGGAATGGCTCTTGGCGTTGCAAAGACAGGCCCCAGGGGCTAGTAGTATTCAGGGAAGTGGTGACGACACCCTCCCAGCAGGAATGAGGCCATCTGGACCAAGTTCAAGGAACTCATCACACGGAACATGGGAGAATGACTGCAGCCACGCCTAAACTTCAGGAGTTCAGATTTCCAATCCCTACATCTCCTTTTTGATACAGAGGACCGTTCCAAAGAGGAAAGAGAAAAGATGGCAGAAGGCTGGTGCCCGGACTGATGTGAGATAGGGAAGAAGAACTGGGGTGTGTGTGTGTGTGTGTGTGTGTGTGTGTGTGTGTGTGTGCGCATGCACGCAGTATATGTATGCATGTGTATATGCATGTTGCTGCATGTGAGGATGAAGTGTGTGTGTGTGTGTGTGTGTGTGTGTGTGCAAGTGCACATGTGTATGTGGAGGCCAGATGAAAACCACTGGTGTTATCCTCAGGAAGACAAGACCTGCACAAAATTGGCTCCATTAACATACTGTCATATATGATGGTGGGGTGGAGGGGCAAAGAACATCAAAACTGAAGGGTTTGGAAAGAAGAAGGGGGGAGGGACAAGAGAAACTACCAGGAGGGAAATAAAAAGAAAAGGGGGGGAAGGTTAAAAAGTAAAAAAAAAACCACTAGCCTGCCATATCAGGAGATGAAGACAGAAAGCATTATAAAGTGATGATGAGATTGTGTCAGAGAGCCTGGAGAGGCGAAGGCTGGATAGAGAGGCTTCGAGGGAATGTGGCAATGTACTGAAGGCAACTGATGGGAGCTCATGAAGAAATGCCAGTGCAGAAGAACAAGGACAGAGTTTAACTGTGGAGCATCCTAGCTGATTCTTCATCAGAAATCAAATTAGTGGGCTGGAGAAATGGTTTAGCGGTTAAGGCGCCTGCCTGCTAAGCCTAAGAACCCGGGTCCAATCTCCAGGTCCCACGTTTAGCCAGATGCAAAGTGACACAAGGGCACAATGCAACACTGGCCCACAAGGGGGCACATGCATCTGGATTTCGTTCACAGCAGCTGAGAGACTGCTGGCGCGCCCATTCTCTATCTATCTCCCCTCTCCCTCTCTCTCTGTCTGTCTCTCTGTCTCTCTGTGTCTCTCTCCAAAAATTAAAAAAAAAAAGAACTCAAATTAGTGACTACAGTGGTTTGAATCAAATGTCCACCATAAACTCATGTGTTGTGCATGTTTGATCACCAGCTGGTAGCATTGGGGAGATGGGGTGTTGCTGGAGGAGGCGTGTTGCTGAGGCTGAGGGTGGATCTTGAGGTTTATTAGCCCTAGCTTGCCAGCATCAAGAACTGTCCAGAATTGGGGGTTCTGGCCAGGCATGGTGGCTCATACCTGTAACCCCACCCGGTACTCTGCAGACTAAGGCAGGAGAGTCATGAGTCTGAGGCCAGTTTGGGCTACATGGCAAGACTTTGTCTCCTCCCTACCCCTGAAAAACAAAACAAACAAAACAACAAAAATAAAAAAAAAACAAGCTTGCCAGTGTTAGTTCAGCTCACTCTCCTGCCACTGCTTTTCCATCTGCTATGGCAGCGGTGATGCCCAGCCCCAGCTGCCATGCTTCCCCTGACATCGTGAAGCTTCCCCTCAAGACTGTAAGCCAAAATAAAAATTTTCTCCCATCAGCTGCTTTTGGTCACAGGTAATTTGCCCCAGCAACAAGAAGGAACTGTAACAGTGACCACAGTTAAGAACTTCACTGTTGGGGCAGGAGGAATGGCTGAGTGATTAGGGTGTTTGCCTACAAAGCCAAAGAACCCATGTTCAATTCCCTAGGACCTACATAAGCCAGATGCACAAGGTGACACATGTGTCTGGAGTTCGTTTGCAGTGGTTGGAGGCCCTGGTGAATTCACTCTCTCTATCTGCTTCTTTCTCTCTCAAATAAATAAATAAAAATAAAATAAAAAATAAAAAAGAACACTGTCAATTTAACAAAAAGTCATTACTGAACACATGAGAAATTGTGCCCAGAATGTTCCAGACAAGACCAATTCATATGTTGACATATAAATGATTTGACTAGATGAGATCACCTTGAGGAGGGACAAGTCTGAACCTGGAGCACTTAGAAGCCAAGCAGCAAGAAACCCAGCAAAAACTGCCCCTAGAAGATGGCCAGGGGCTTTGGAAGAAGTCACGGTGAGAATGGGGATACAAGCACCGCGTGAAGAAAAGCACACGCGATCAACAGTCCAAGTTGAGGGTGGCAATGCCAGGGAGGCTACGGAAAACAAGATGAGAGAAGCAGCCTTTGTGACAAGAGCAGGTCATTGGCAAGACACATAACCCCGTGCCATGGACACCTGATTGGGGAGGCTTCAGAGAAAATGGGCTTAAAATAGCCGGGACAGTGAATGAGTAACAACAACTCTGTCAAAGATCTGTGGTCTTCAGAGGACAGAGAAACAACAGGTTAAGAAGGTCAGTGTTAGGAAACAGGCAGTGCTTAGAGACTTTTTTTTCCTTTCTAGGTTTTCGAGGTAGGGTCTCACTCTATCCCAGGCTAACCTGGAATTTACTATGAAGTCTCAGGGTGACCTTGAACTCATGGCGATCCTCCTACCTCTGCCTCTGTAGTGCTGGGATTAAAGGCATGTGCCACCATGTCCTGCTGCTTAGACTTTTTTTTTTCCTGAGGTAGGGTCTCACACTAGCTCAGGCTGACCTGGAAATACACTCTGTAGTCTCAGGGTGGCCTCAAACTCGTGACAATCCTCCTTCCTCTGACTCCCGAGTGCTGGGATTAAAGGCATGCATCATCACATCCGGTTTAAAGATGTTTTTAAAGGTTTCTCTCAGTTTCAAAATAAATTATCTAAGGCACAAAAACAATTTAGTGATGAGATGAAAAAGATGCCAGGCGTGGTGGCACATGCCTTTAATCCCAGCACTTGGGAGGCAGAGGTAGGAGGATGAGAGTTCGAGGCCACCCTGAGACTACATCGTGAATTCCAGGTCAGCCTGAGCTAGTGTGAGACCCTACCTCAGACAACCAAAAAAAAAAAAAAAGAAAAAAGAAAAAGAAAAAGATGACAGCCTGCAATCAGGATGGGTGGGAAGTGGACCACATGCCCAGAGAGGAACCAAAGAAAGTCCTTAGGAAAGCAAAAGGGGGATCCTGAACAAAAGTCAGCAGGGGGGGGGGGGGAGCAATTGGCCTTAGACAGGCGCCACATTCTTTATTCTATATAATAAATGTTTATGAAGTTATTACTGAGAAACCTCTTTATAAAAATATATTACAGCCGGGCATGGTGGCGCACGCCTTTAATCCCAGCACTCAGGAGGCAGAGGTAGGAGGATCGCTGTGAGTTCAAGGCCACCCTGAGAATACAGAGTGAATTCCAGGTCAGCCTGAGCTAGAGTGAGACCCTACCTTGAAAAACATATATATATATGGAACTTTTTATAGCATGTGGACAACATTAATACTGAGAAAACCCTTACTTATAGGTAAATTACTAGCATAAGAATAATTTAAAAATATAGATAAATTGAAATTGTAAATTTATTTCATGCTGGAGATTTGGGGAGTGATGAAGACAGGAAAAGTGAGAAGGATACAGAGGGCTGATGGACTGGGCTTTGGAGCTAGAGAATTTTTGGAAATGTATCTTTAAAAAAAAAAGATTCTTGTATAATGTGAAGTGTTTTATTCAGTTTTTGTAAGTGGGCTGGTTATTTTTTTAAAGTTAGAGACAGCAAGAATGAGAAGGTGAGGGGGGGGACAGAGGGAGAGAGAGAGAACTGGTGTGCTAGGGCCTCAGCTACTGCAATAGAACTCCAGATGCTTGTGCCACCTAGTGAGCACGTGCAACCTTGTGCTTGCCTCACCTCTGTGCATCTCTCTAACGTGGGATCCGGAGAGTCAAACATGGGTCCTTAGGCTTCATGGGCAGGCCCCTTAACCATTAAGCCATCTCTCCAGCCCTGAAAACGAACCTTGAGGTAACGCTACTCAAGACAAGGAGATGCTTGTCAGAGATGAGATGACTGGGACAGAGTTCTTGGGAGCCATGCTTATCCTCAACAAGAGGATTCACTGCATGAATGAGTGACAGTGTGGGAAGCCAGAATTAAGGTGACAGAGAGATAGTAGTTGAAGCCATCAAAAATTGAGAGAAGGGCCAGCAAATGACAAGAGAAGGAAGATAGGGAAGGAAGGCAGTGATAAAAGGATAGAAAACCAGAGAGGCTGGGATGAACAAGAGGCTGCCCAGCCCCACCAAAGGCCCCTGGTGAGTGGGCATGGGGGATGGGGACCACAGCTTCCACGGGAGAGGGATGTGTGGTACCAGAGTCCATCCTCAGAGGACAGCCACAGAGAAGGTGACACTGTCATAGCATAAGGCACGGTTGACCAAGTTTCTGAGTTTAGCCAAGTGGCTTGTGCCAAGTGGAAGGGGTATGGGAGACAGCTCCAGATTTGGGGATACCCAGAGCAGCTTAGGGGTGACTTGGAGACCTGGATTCCAGTGCTCTTTGGGATGCAAGGTATAATGGGATTTCTCCAATGTGTCTGTTTGCTCCGCGCATGCGTCACACTTGGACAAACAGGGGCTCCTTCCGCTCAGACGTCCCCAGTGTGCTGTGTCACCTGACCATCCCTCACAATCCTTCTTCTACCCCAGACCTTTCAAGACACTTTAACCTTAGCTGTGTCTTGTCATTGGCAGCTCTTTTTAAAAAATATTTTTATTAGTCAGGCATGGTGGCGCACACCTTTAATCCCAGCACTCGGGAGGCAGAGGTAGGAGGATCACCGTGAGTTCGAGGCCACCCTGAGACTACAGAGTGAATTCCAGGTCAGTCTGAAACAGAATGAAACCCTACCTCAAAAAAAAAAAAAAAAAAAAAAAAAGAAAAAATTTTTATTTATTGATTTGCAAGCAGAGAGAGAGAGAGAGAGAGAGAGAGAGAGAGGGAGAATGCACATGCTAGGGTCTCCAGCCACTGCAAACAAACTCCAGACACATGCACCACTTTGTGCATCTGGCTTTACGTGGGTATTGGGGATTCAAACTGGGGTCATTAGGCTCTACAGGCAGGTGCCTTAACCACTGAGCCATCTCTCCGTCCCTGATTGTAGAGTCCTTAAAATTTGGTTGTGTTCAGTGCCACTGAACATGGGCGGCCTAGGACCCAGAGTTGACTTCTTGCTCAACATTCCTGTTTCTCCTGTTGTACATTGTGAGCAGGGGTCACGTCGACTTCAATGGCACTTATTTGCAGACTGTGTACAGGATATTGTTGACGGTGAGGTCGACTGGGAACTGTATAGCCAGGGTTTCCCAGAACACAGGGCCTTACCTCCACAATTCTGGTGATGGACGCCAGGTTTCTCCGCACTTGAAAGAGGCGTGTAGGGGGAGCAGGCGTCTGCCCTCCTTTCTTTGATGTTCCATTCTTGTAAATAATGAGTGGCTTTTCTTTAAACAAACTTAGCAGGTGAGCAGGCTCTTTGCCTTGCGAGACCCGGACCTGGGTGGACAGGGCAAGAGAATAAGAGAAAGACACTAAGTTTCTAGGGCCATGGAATTGCTGAGATATGCCCAAAAATAGGGGTGTGTGGGGAACTCTAAAAATAACTGACTAAATAGATAGGTTTCAACAAGCATGCATCCAGATAAGTGAGGAGCTGCTTATGACAGCAGGTCACTGCTGCACAGCTTGTAGGAGGGGTACTGAAAACTTGACAAAAATTTCATGAAACTTTGAAAAACGTCAACTGCTAACATAAAAATAAGAGGACACATATTAAGGCCCACATTTTACTATAAAAGCAGATTAAATTGTTTAAATATTGTCAAGTTTCTCCATGAAAGAATGTTTTAAACAGCAGTTCAGGACAGAGTGGCAGGTTAAGTTTTATTGTGAACTGCTGCCATCTAGTGATCATTCTAGAAATTACCATTCATTATCTATTCAGGATTTAACTGGCTAATCTCTCAATTTCACTAACTAGGAATACCACATATTCTACTATGATATATATAATGGACATGGTGAGGGACAATGTGCATCTTTCAAAACTTTGAATCATTTGATCCAGAGTAGTTTATGGCTTTAAAGATCAACTAATGAGTTGGAGAGATGACTTAGCGGTTAAGTGCTTGCCTGTGAAGCCTAAGGACCTCGGTTGGAGGCTTGATTCCCCAGTACCCACGTAAGCTAGATGCACAAGGTGGCACATGCATCTGGAGTTCATTTGCAGGGGCTGGAGGGCCTGGTGTGCCCATTCTCTTTCTCGCTGCCTCTTTCTCTGTGTGTCTGTCTCTCTCAAATAGATGAATAAAAATAATTTTTTTAACTTACAAAACTTTGTAAAAAAAGATCAACTAAATGGCATAGATGACTTTGCTTCTTAACTAGAGATATTCAAATGAATAAATATTTGAGGGAAAGGGAGTTGAGAACATCTAAAGAATTCAATAATCTTGTTAACTAGTTAAAAGACAGAAAATTGGGCTGGAGAAATGGCTTAGTGGTTAAGGTGCTTGCCTGTGAAGCCTAAGGACCCAGGTTTGATTCCCCAGTACCCATGTAAGCCAGATGCAAATGGTGGCACATGTGTATGGAGTTCATTTGCAGTGGATAGAGGCCCTGGCGTGCCCATTCTCTCTCTCTCTCTCTCTCTCTCTCTCTCTCTCTTCTCTGTGTGTGTGTATCTACCTCTTTCTCTAAAATAGATAAAGATAATTTTTTAAAGACAGCAAATATGTTTATAGAAATGGCTACCATGCACCTTTAAATTTAAGTCCCACTTGTTGATACATCTATTCATACATACCAAACCAAAAAAAAAAAAAAAAAAAAACCAGCCTGAAGTCCAAATTCTCCACATCTCCAATATTATGTTTTAAACTCTCTGATTTACCTCTCTACTTATTATTATACTTAAATACTCAATTGCACATCTATAAATATTTTAAAACAAAAAAATTGTATAGAATCTTAGCTCATTTGATGCTGGGCATGAGGTAGTGAAGCGAACGCAACCTTGGAAAAGGACTGTTTCATGGCACCTCATCATAAAGTGCAGTATATGGGTTAAATGGAATGCTGATCTGGAAATACTTTTCCCAGCACATGGAAACAGATGCCCTTCCAGGAAAAAAAACACCCAGGTGGCAGGGCAAGCAGCTCCTGCTATCAAGAGAGGCCGGGGGAGGCCGAGACAGAGAGCTCAAGGTACCTGCATAGACAAGGGACAAGCAAGCATGACTCCTGGAGTTAACAAGAGAGAAGACAGCTACACTTCGGGTGCGGAGAAAGGAACTGCATAACCAGGACCACAATTTTCTGCGCTATTCATACAAGCAGCAGATAATCTAGCATAAGCATGAGGAAGAACAGTTGAACTTGAGAAAAGAGGATATTGAGCCAGTCTGGAACAGCCTCTTAGACACATTGAATCTAGAACTGGACACTGATACTGTCTGTCTATAATAAATATGTCAAGCCAGGATGGTGGCACACGCCTGTAATCCCAGCACTAAGAGGCTGAGGTAGGAGGATCTCTATGAGTTACAGATCATCCTGGGCTGGAGTGAGACCCTGCCTCACACCATCAAACAAAAATAAGTAAATAAATGAGCCAAACATTGTATCTTCTTGTCCACACCCCTTTATCTACACATGAAAAGTTGGCTTATTTATATTTGTATAAAATTGTGGTTTTGAATCAGTGTTGAGTCATTTTCTACAACTTTTCATTTTCAGAAATATACCAAGAATCCATTTTCCCTCCATCACACCACCCTCCCTTCTACTTCTGCTTACTTTTCCCCTCTCTTTCATCCCTTTTCTTTCTCTCCATTGTCATTCCTTTTTTTACTTTTTTTTTTTTTTGGAGAGAGAGAGAGGGAGAGGAAGACAGATAGAGATGAGCACGCCAGCAGTCTCAGCTGCTATGAACGGAAATCCAGATGGGTGTGCCCCTTGTGGTCAAGTGCAGCATTGCGCCCTTGAGTCACTTTGCATCTGGCTAAACGTGGGACCTGGAGATTGGAACTGCTGGAGATTGGAACCATTGTTCTTAGGCTTAGGAGGCAGGCGCCTTAACCGCTAAGCCATCTCTCCAGCCCCCCCACAATAAAATCTTTTAAATATATATAGGCAAGCCCAACAGACTGGCCTTTTTTTATGTGAGAGAGTGAGCAAGCAAGAAAGAAAGAGAGAACTGGCATGCCAAGACTTCCAGTCATTACAATCAAACTCCAGATGCATGCACCACTTTGTGCACATGTACAACCTTGCACACTTGCATCACTTTGTGTGTCTGGCTTATGTGGGACCTGGAGAGTCAAACATGGGTCCTTAGGCGTCACAGGCAAGCACCTTAACCACTAAGCAATCTCTCCAGCCCTAAATATATTTTAAATATTTTATTTCTTTGAGAGAGAGAAAGGAAGGAAGGAAGGAAGGAAGGAAGGAAGGAAGGAAGGAAGGAAGGAAGGAAGGAAGGGGGGAAGAGAATGGGCATGCCAGGGCCTTTAGTCACTGCAAACAAACTCTAGACACATGCACCACTTTGTACGTCTGGCTTTACCTGGGTCCTGGGGAATCAAACCTAGGTCCTTTGGCTTTCCAGCAAGTGCCTTAACTGCTAAGTCATCTCTCCAGACCCTGCTTTTAAACTTTTTATTTTGTTTGCTTCCTTCTCTCCAGAATCTAAGAGAACTAGCATGGTATGGGAGGAGAAATAATTTAAATTAAAAATAAAAAGGAATTAATATAGATCAAAGGCCAAAACCTCATCTAGCATAGAAGGGTAGCTGTAACTAGAAATCAAGCTAGCCAGAGTGGGACGTGTGTGAGTCTGGCAGGTGCAGTCATACTAACCTGCACAGGCTCTCCTCCAAGGGACCGGTCCAACTGCACGGTCAGGAATGCAGATGTTGTCAGCTCATCTCTTGTGGCATTTGCTCCTTGCCTAGAGGAATGAAAGTACATGACGCTGGCTGATATGTAAATGTTAAGACCTTGTCATGAAGCTACTTCAAGAAGAGACTTAAGGGCTGAAGAAATGGCTCATCAGTTAAAAGCGCTTGCTTGCAAAGCCTAACTTTTTGAGTTTGATTCCCCAGTACCCAAATAAATCCAGATACACAAAGTAGCCCTTGCTTTAGGAGTTCGTTTGCACTGACAAGAGTCCCTGGTATGCCCATTCATTCTGTGTGTGTGTGTTTCTCCCTCTCTACTTGTAAATAAATAAATGAATAAAAAATATTTAAATAGTGACTAAAGTTATTATAAAGATGAAGAAGAAACAACTTTTTTTGTATTTTTTTATGAGAGAGAGAGATAATTGGTGCACCAGGGCCTCCAGCCACTGAGCTCAAACTCCAGATGCATGTGCCACCTTGAGTGCATGTACAACCTTACACACTGTGTCACCTTGTGCATCTGGCTTACGTGGGAACTGGAGAGTCAAACATGGGTTCTTAGGCTTCACAGGCAAGCGCCTTCACCTCTAAGCCATCTCTCCAGCCCAGAAACCGGTTTTTAAATTGAGAGGAGCCAACAAAACTGCAGTTGGTTTCTAAGTACCAATGCTTAATTGCCCTGTGAATTTTCTAGATGTGTAGGAGGTTGAAATCTTTATCTCCATTTGACAGAATGGACATACTCTATCTATGTAATCATGTCTGCCTGATTTTATGGTGAGCCCCAGCCCCACAGCGCAAATAGTCTGATTACAATATGCTTACTCTACAAATCTCACTGGGGCAATTACAAGATGATTCTAGCCCATGCAGAGTGGATGGAGTCATTTGTCCCATCATCCGGTCCCTGTGGAATGTGCACTCCGGGAAGAGGCAAACTCACCATGTGTAGATAATCTGTCCTCGGGGATAAGTGTAGAGGATAATGTAGCAGTCACCGCCGTAGAACTCGCCGTAGGAGTTTGGGTCAATCTGGACCCTCCCATTGTTTTCCACACGCCAAATCTAAAAAGGTAGAATAGAAATCCACAATTACAAAAATGTTCTTGGGCTTATAAACTACTCATAAGCTTTATATCACTTTACTTTAGATACACTACTGAACAATATTTATTTATTTATTTTTTTATTTTTTATTATTTTTTTTGTTTTTTTGAGGTAGGGTCTCACTCTGGCTCAGGCTGACCTGGACTTCACTATGTAGTCTCAGGGTGGCCTTGAACTCTCAGCAATCCTCCTATATTTATGTTTTTAACTAGTTTATAGACCAAGTAAAAGGAAGAAGGTCAATCATTTTGGTAATGTGTTGACTTTTAACTACTTATAGTTCTTTGCTTCCTCCATAATATTTAGCTTGGTTCTGAGATTACTTTGTTGTTTAATCTTTGTTTGGGTTGTTGTTGTTGTTGTTGTTTGGTTTTTTGAGGTAGGGTCTCACTCTAGCTCAGGCTGACCTGGAATTTACTATGTAGTCTCAGGGTAGTCTTGAACTCATGGCGATCCCCCTACCTCTGCCTCCCGAGTGCCTGGCGTGTGTTTTTTTTTTTTAATTTTGGTTTTCTTTTCATTTTGTTTTTATTGATACTGTTTATTTATTTTCTTTTGTGTGGATGTGTGCATGCACATGGGCGTGCATGTTCATGTGGGTGGACATGCATGCATGTAGCCCTGTTACCATCATTTACTTACATGTTTTTCCTGATAATCCAGGCTGGCACTGAACATGTGGATCATGAGCAAGCCCAGCAGTTCTGGAGTCAATTTCAAATGTCTTACTCAATCAGTTTCCACTCTTGCCTTCCCCCTCCCCCCCCCCCGAGGTAGGGTCTCAGTCTAGCCCAGGCTGACCTGGAAATCACTATGTAATCTCAGGCTGTCCTCAAATTCACAGAAATCCTCCTACCTCTGCCTCCCGAGTGCTGGGATTAAAAGCATGTGTCACCATGCCCAGCTTTTACCACCTTATTTTTTAAATTTATTTATTTATTCTGAGAAAAAAGAAGCAGAAAGAAAGAGAAAAGGGGTGTTTCAGAGTCTCCAGCCACTACAAATAAAATCCAAACGCATGTGTCACCTTGTGCATCTGGCTTTACGTGGCTACTGGGGAATCAAACCTGGTCCCTTGTCTCAGCCAATCAAACTTGGGTAAAATAATTCCTTTGCTCTGTCTTTGGTACCTTATGTAGCATGAACCATTTGTCTTTGTCTGCATTATCAAAGACACCTGGAGTGCTGTTGGTTCCTTCTCCAGGAGGACAGCTTAGCATAGATTGAAGGCTTTAAGTCCACAAAAGTCTTAATTTTGGATGTCCCAGCATCTGGAACTCATATAGTTCCAGATGCTACAACCCCAGGACAGCTTATTCTTACACAGAGCCATCTGATTCCAGCAGCTCTAGGGTGGCTCAGGAGGACATGTTGCTTCCAGATGCTGTGCGTGGCCCATCCCAGGTGGGAGAGAATGCACCTTCAAGTACAGGGCCCAGCTGGTGCTGAGGGAGTCACCATGTCTGCAGAGGGTCAGTGTCCTCTGCAGTCTGCCCTCCAGCAGAGCTCAGGGACCGTGGAAGGACATGTGACAAGGGACATGCCCAGACTCAGATGATGATGCCACTTCTGTAGTGGGACATCTGCAATCTTTTCCTTTGCTATGTCCTACTCCCTAAATCCTGTGCAGCTTAGGGTCACGGTTCATGTCTTAGAAAGGAGAACAAATTGTTCTCCAAATATCTTGACTAAATAGCTTGGTCCAAACATCATAGTAAAAGCTTGGAATGTAAAGATAAAACATGTGACACTTTTCCTCAAGGAATTGATGGTCTAGGAAAAGTCTGCAAGTAAATGAACCATGCTGGGATATTTATGCAATGAATCCCGAGCAGGTAAAAAATCACCTATGAGCTGAGCTCCAAGAAAGGCCTTTTCTATATTGAGGAAGGATTGTAGAAATGTGGCTGTAACTAGACTGAGTTGCTAAGCGCGATGATGGAGGGGGAAAGGAGGAACTAACCAGGTGGCAAGAGGGTAGTCAGGCTCACAGTGCTGGAAGGGTGAAGCAAGAGACCAAGGTTCGTATCATGAAGGTCTCACAGCCTAGCATTGAGGAATTTATTTAGTAAGAGCCATGGATACACGTTTGAAGTGACAGTATCTAGGTCTCTGGTAGCTAGGGCTGGAGAGATGGCTCAGCAGTTAAGACACTTGCCTGCAAAGCCCAATGACCAGAGCACAAGGTGGCATGTGTGTCTGGAGTCATTTGTTGCGGCTGGAGGCCCTGGTGCCCATTCTCTCTGCCTCTCTGCCAGGCATACTGGCACATGCCTTTAATTCCAGCACTTGGGAGGCAGAAGTAGAAGGATGGCTGTGAGTCTGAGGCCAGCCTGAGACAACATATTGAATTCCAGATCAGCCTGAACTAGAGTGAGACCCCACCTCAAAAAACAAAACAAGCCAGGTATGGTGGCGCACACCTTTAATCCCAGCACTAGGGAGGCAGAGGTAGGAGGATCGCTGTGAGTTTGAGGCTACCCTGAGACTACATAGTGAATTCCAGGTAGCCTGGACTACAGTGAAACCCTACCTCAAAAACCAAAAAAAACAAAACAAAATAACAAAAAAAAAGTGACACTGAGTTTGAAGAGATTTGAGTTAGAATGATTAGGAGATTTTTCCAAACACATTTTGAAACCTAAACTGGGTAAATCACCCCACTCAACTTGAATGCTCTGGACACATTTGTTTTTAGCTCATCCATGCTCAGTTTGCTTCATGAATGTCTCCCAGCATGTAGGGGAATGAAAAATGGATGGTTGTTCATACATTCTGAGCAATACCCTTCACTGGACAACCTGAGACACAGGCTTTCTGGGAGAAAAAGCTGCTGCCCACACCACCTTTCCTCTCAGAATGTCAAAATTCAATGTGTAAATTGTGTATAAAGATCAGCCAGCATCCCTTCCAGCTGTAAAGTCCATGACCTAGAATACAGTGTGGGACCACGTCCATTACCAGTTAGAATCACCTTCAAAAATGTTTGTGGCTTCCCCAAGTGATAGTCCAACGATACTGGAATCAATGGGTTGACACAACTAGAAGCAGGTCTAGACATACCTCCACTTTGCCAGAGCCGTCGTCCACCATGTTGTGCTGAGCCGCCATCTGCGGAGAAGTGTGCAGTTTTGAGGCATCAAATGGGATCTGCTCTATTCGGGCCACCTTCTCCGTGACATACACTTTCCCGAAGCCTTCGCTCTGATCTTTATCTCTCCAGTCCTTGAAAAACTGTTTGAAGATTGGTGTTTCACCTCCTTCTGGAAGAACCTGAATCTGAAATTTAAAACAATAATAATAAATGCAGCGTAGAGAGATAGCTCAGTGGTTAGCAGGACCTGTCCACAAAGCCTGACGGCCCAGGTTCAATTCCCCAGTAACCACATAAAGCCAGGTGCACAAAGTAGTGCATGCATACATCTGGAGTTCATTTGCAGTGGCAAGAGGCTCATCCTGATGCACCCATCCATATTCATTCCTTTTCTCTCTTTCTCTCATTCTCTGCTGCAAATAAATATTTAAAAAATAAAATAAGTCGGGCATGCTTGCTCACGCCTTTAATCCCAGCACTTAGGAGGCAGAGGTAGGAGGATCGCCGTGAGTTCAAGGCCACCCTGAGACTACATAGTGAGTTCCAGGTCAGCCTGGGCTAGAGACCCACCTTGAAAAACCAAAATCAAATAAGTAAATAAATAAATAATAAATGAGAAAATAAGAGAACAAGAAGAAAGATTACTCTAGTGGGAGAAAGAAACAAGGAAATGCAAACACTGTTCCTGACACTACAGTTGTCAATTCAGGAAACTGTGCAACCTGCTTTATCTCACAAAGTCACTGCCTTGGAATCTGCATGAGAGGTTAGAAGAAATTTCTTTCACATGTTACCACTGTGGCCAAATAAGTCTGCATCTGTTAGGTTCATAAGAGACCTGGGTCCAAAACCTCATTGTGGCATTTGTGCCAAGACATAAACCAAAGGAAGTAAATGAAACAAAGTGATTCATAGAGGAAAAGAGTAGCTAGCCAGCGTCTAAGCTGGTCTTAATGAAGTCAATTATTATCTGGGTGTTAGCCTAGGTTTGCACAGCTTGCCTGAAGAATTAACAATATAAGCTCTTAGTTAATGAACCATGGTTAATTACTTTGAGTTAAAGATTAAAGACTGTGGAGGAAATGAATGCACTGCTTTTGTTTGTTTGTTTGTTTGTTTGTTTTGTTTGTTTGTTTGTTTGTTTGTTTGTTTGTTTGTTTGGAGTTAGGGTCTTGTGTATTCCAGGCTGGTCTTGAACTCACTATGTAGTTGAGCAAGACCTTGAACTTCTGATTCTCCCATTTCCACGTTCTAAGTACTGGGCTCAAACCCAGAGTGCATGCTAGGCAAGCACTCTACCACGTGAACTGCAGCCCCATACAGCCCTGTGAAAGGTCTGGTGTCCAGTTTCTGCAAAACTCTCTCCCACACAAAGAGAGGACAAGGGACACTGGACACCCATGGCACATGTCCACATATAAACATACATTATCTTGAATCAAATTTTTCATGAGCTCTGTGAAGATGCCATGACTTTCATGTGTTAAGTGTGTTCTGGTGAATTCACATCACACATACTTGGGTATTGGCTGAATAATTCATTCGCTGTAGAAATTCCTCGGCAGTCTTCATTGCAGTCTTCCTCTCCTGCGGATTAGCATCTTTGCCTAAAACAAGACACAGATTGGAGAGACAGTTTCAGAGACAGGAACTATGTTAGGATTAAGAAACACTTGCTTGGGTTGCAGAGGTGGCTCAGTGGCTAAAGACGCCTGCTTGCAAAGCCTGAAGATCCAGGTTCGATTCCCCAGTAAAGCCAAATGCACATAAGTGGCACATGCATCTGGAATTCATTTGCAGTAGCAAGAAGCCCTGGCATGTCCATTCTCATTCTCTCCCTCTGCTTGCAAATAAATAAATACATACATAAATATTTTTTATAAAAAGGAAATACTTGCTCACCAAAGTAAATATAATTATAATTCATTTTAATGTAGCGATGTAAGAATGGCATAAAAATTACTGGTAAATTAAATATTCTTAACAATATATATATATATATATATATCCCAAATGCCTTCCTTGACTCTGTGATCCCTGCTAAATGATGCAAGGAGAAAGATGGAACATGGCTAGATTTTTTGTGAGAGATTCACAGAGCATATATCAAAAGATAGGCTTTGTTTTTAATCCAAAAGACCTTTTCTTTGCCCTCCCAAGGAAATAGCTACAAATCTGAAATGCAGTCACCATTCTCAATGGCATTTTGTACCTTTCCAAACGAAAATTTGTTTCGCAGCACCATGGTCCAAGATGAAACACTCTTCAGAAAGCAGCATTGCCATGGAGAAGGGGTTCTCCTCAGCCACCACCGTCACTTGCATGGACCCACTCGCATCTGAAACCTGACACAGAAACCGTGAGCTCAGCCAGACAAGATGTGCCCACTAGTGCAACCATGCCATGCCTGTTGGGGATAACCAACTGCTCTCTGATTGTATTTGAGGCCTGTGCCACAAGAGAGAATCCACGCTTCGCACTGAAAACCTAGTTATAAGCCCTAGAAAGGAAGTGACTATTGTTTGGTTAAATGGACATGATAGTCATCAAATTCCCCTTAGTGTGCGATTGTGCAATATGTTATAGTTCCACTAGAGGGGGCCATGATTCAAGATTAACACTTTCCTATTTCAAAATATTCCTTTAATATATAATGCCCTCCAAGAGGGAAAAGAAGTTTGATTGGTGATGTGAAAGAAATGGTATTTATTAGGCTGTAGAAAACAGGTTTTTAAGGGAGTAGCAAAACCACAAAGACAACTTCCTCCTGCTGCAAAGATTACCCCCTGCTCCAAACCACTTGCTTAGAAGTTGTAAGGGGAGAGAACACTTGAAAATTCCTATTAGTCTTTGTCACTCTCATTAATAAAGGAATCTCTCTCTCCCTCCCTCCCTTCCTCCCCTTTTCCACTCTTCTCCCATTCAGACTAAGAAATGGACACTCAGACGGTTAGATACTGCCCAAGGTCACACAGTCAACATAGCATGGGGTCAGCCACTGCCCAGGACAGAACTGGTTCTATCCAGTTTCCTTCCAGCCAATTACTTTAAGAGCTTTGCTCTAGAACAAAGAAATCTTTTATCATGACTAATGATGTTCTAAGTAAAGTGAGGGTTTTATAATCTTACTATGAATTTCTAAGAATCATCTTACAAAAATTTTATTCTATTATTTATTGACCACCATATATCAAAATATTATTGCAAACCATTATGGCAATAATACATAATTTTTTTGTAAGTCACAGCAATATTGTCATTTATTTTTTAGTAAATATGACAAACCATAATAGAAATAATAATTTCAATAAGAGCAATAGTTTCTTTCTCTGTGAGAGCAGAGGGAGAATTATCTACCATAGCAAAGACAGACAATCCATTAGAGGTCTCCCCACCGTGTTCCATGCTGTGGACACCCCAGAAAAGGAGAAGTGTCCACCACAGCAAAGACAGACCCTCTAGTACAGTCCTCCCCACCACGTCTCATGCTGTGGAGACACCAGAATGGCACCCAGGCAGACTCACCATGTACAGCTTTGCCATCTTCCTGTTACTGATGTCTGCAATCATATCCTCATCGTTGTCGCCATCTGGAAGCTCAGGCTTTTCCCCTAAAACCTGGAAAATGTGAAGCGAGGGAAAAGTTGTATCATTAAAAGATGCATACTTTAGGGCTGGAGAGATTGCTTAGTGGTTAAGGTGCCTGCCTGCTAAGCCTAAGAACGCCCATTAGATTCTCCAGGTCCCACATTTAGCCAGATGCAAAGTGACACAAGGGTGCAATGCCGCAGTTGCACACAAGGGGGCGCATGCGTCTGGAGTTCATTCACAGTGGATGAGAGGCTGCTGGCACGCCCATTCTCTATCTGTCTCTCTCTGTCAGACTCTCTCCAAAAAAAACAAAAAGACGCATACTTTAAAACAAAATAGTGACACGCTATACATCTATAAAGACATCAGTCATAAAACCATTGTGATTAAAATCACCAGGCTCAAACATCTCACCATTCATCCAGCATAGGTCTTTTCCATGTTCCATACCACCAAGGATTTAAGTGAACAAACATGCCTGCTAGTAACATGAACTTCCAAGAAGGCCAAATCCCACATGTGAGAATTTAGGAGCCCCCCCGCTTTTTTTTTAAACTAGCAGGAGTTAAATGAGTTCTTAAAGTCAGCTCCACCACAGTATTTCTTCTCTGGCCTCAGTTTCCAGAAATAATCTCTATTTTTATTAATTCATCAAAATTAATAATTATTCTTTTGAGGATTAAATATTGTTGCTATTGACATATAATAGGATAGATGAAATACAGATCTTTTTTGGTTCTCACTACATAGCCCAGGCTGGCTTGAACTCCTTCTCCCTCTGCCTCCCCGAGTCCTGGGATTATAGGTGTGGGCCACCACACCCACAGCAGAAATGCAAGTCGTTATAACTTTGCTTTCTTTCCTGCTACACTCCTGCACTTGGAACAGGACCAGGGACGCAGTCAATACTGCTCAAGTATTTTCAACTAGATGAATAAATATATCTATTCTTTGCATGTGTGCTGCCAGCCAAAAGTTCAAGTACAGTGTTTGGGAGAGAATTCATTTGAATCTTCTGTGAATTATTAATATTTTTTAAAAATTAGCCAGTCTATGTTCAGATGGCCCCGAGACAACCCAACTCCATCTACCTGGGTTCCCTTGAATGCTCCCCAAGGCCTACAAGTCCACAAGAAGGAAAACCCTGAAGGTGACCAGTTTGCTGTGTGCCCACTTCTCATTAAATCCTTGCTTTTATTCTTTCTCCCCAACATTTTCTTCCAGGACTATCTTCCTGCACTCCATCAATACACTTTTGGGGTCCTTTGGAATAGTTTCTCTCTCTGGGGGAGATTCTCTAACTGACATATGTCCACAGCCTTGTTGAGCCAGAAGCAGTTAAAGACTGACCAGTCACCGTCCTCTTTCCTCTAACAGCAGTTAGAGTGTCTTCTCAAGAGAGTGGGGAATGACGGGGAGTGGGCAGTTAGGGTGACTGGGCCCCTGAAAGTAAAAAAGGCAGGAAAATGTGCACTCACTACAGATCAAAGGATGATCTGGATTCTTAGCTCTTGCCTATTTCCCTAGACCTGTTTTCCCACAAGCAGCCTGGGCCCCTTTTGGGAGGAAGGTCTTTACACTCTGGTTGGTCAAGCTTAGACCCCAGAACGTGACTAGCCTCTTCCTGAGACAGCCCCTGGCCCTAACCAATCAGCTATCCCTCTCATTCACCTGAGCTGGAAGGCAAAGCCCACCACCATAAGGTAATAAATACTTGTGCAAGGGGAGGGCATGCTTTCAGAGCTGCCTGAGCACTTGGAAACTTCCAGCTGCTGGTGAGTTTTCCCTCGGTGGCCAACTGAAGGGAAAGACTCCCTAGCCCTTACCCTCCACATGGGCTCTTTATCCCCTCTAGCTCCCTACATGGCAGGAGCTCTTTGAACTTTCTTTTTTCTCTTTTCTTTTTTTTTTTTCATAGTTTTCCTAGGCCCTCCATGTGGGATCTCTAGCCACATGGGTATCTTTCCTTGGCTCTGTACTTCCCTCATAATTATAATAATTGAATAATTTTAAATAAATCATAATATATTTATGAGAAATTTAATTAATTCATTAAATTGACACAAATACCATGGCTAATATATTAAGAACAAAAATAAAATGTAAGCCTATTCTAAATTAATGTGACTTTGATAATAAGTATAAATTTAAATTCAGAGAAGGGACAGGAGGTATTCATTTAGAACCAACAATTATTTAATAATCAATTCCTTGTATACTGAGTTTTAAAAAATATTTTATTTTTATTTCTTTATTTGCGAGAGAGAAAGAGGTGGGGGGGGGCAGAGAATGGGTGTGCCAGGGCCTCCAGCCACTGCAAACAAACTACAGATGTATGTGCCATCTGTGCATCCGACTTCCATAGGTCCTGGGGAATCAAACCAAGGTCCTTTGGCTTTGCAGGCAAATGCTTTAACCGCTAAGCCATTTCTCCAGCCCTATACCTTGTTTTATATTCAAAGTCCCTCATACTATACCCAGTGACAATATCCACTGGTGACTATCAGACAAGAAACGTGTGCTCAACTCTAACACTTTTATGAACTGTGTACAGTCTCAAGGTTGGAAACACACTAGAGACCTTGCCTTCTGGGAACACCTTCTTGTTTACATAAGTAGGATTGTATACACAATTTAAACCCTTGCAAACAAAAACTTTAAAAAAAAATCTGTAGTTGGTAGAAGCACAGTCTCAAGTCACTACACCTTCAGTGACAATATCCACACTACCTTCTTGTTTCAACATAAGACCTTGCCTTCTGGGAACACCTTCTTGTTTACATAAGTAGGATTGTATACACAATTTAAACCCTTGCAAACAAAAACTTTAAAAAAAAATCTGTAGTTGGTAGAAGCACATGTAGGTCATCAGAGCCATCCAACATCTCTTCATGCACACTTTTGTATTTCTACTCCAGCCAAGACCGTGGTTGCCATAAACAGTTCAGGCTAAAGGCACAGGTAATACTGGGAAGTCTCTCACAGGACCAACCAAGTCTAGGGCACATGCTAACTTTTAATTTTCAGACAACAATTCCAAGATTAACCAGGTATCTTAATTAGCTTCTCAGAGGACCTTAGCACAAGTGGGAATTGAACCCAGGGGATAATGAAAACAGGCTGAACTCCAAGACACATATCTCTAAGCATTGTTTAAAAATTCAGTTCAAATAAGCATTTACCAAATACCTCGCTGGAGACTATAAATGAGTTTTCAACCCTCTCGCTCAACCCTTAAAGATTTCACACCTTGCCTAGAAAGAAAAAAAAAATCATCAAATTATGTTCACTCTACCAACTATGCTATACATTTTGACCTTTGTTGACACAACTTTCCTCTTTCCTTTCTGGCAGGATCATACATAAATTAAAAACATTCTCATGTTAGGTTGCCTGGTAATTGGAATTTGGCCCATGTAGTATCCATGTTTGAAATGACATATGGTTTGATAGTTGAAAGGGCTAAGAAAACAAAGGAATCTATTCCTATTGTTCAGGCCCAGGCCTCTATCATTCAAGCCTAGCGCTCACTTTTCTTTCAGTCCTTTCATGTGTGTGTCTATTTAAAATATTACCATCATCTAACATTGCAAACTGAACTGGCCATTTGTATCTGTGTCTCTCCATTCTCCTCTTTCTGGACTTTAAATCCTCCCCACCACTTAGTCACTAATGCTACCTTTTTTTAAAATTTAACATTTTATTTATTTATTTAAGAAAGAGAGAATGAGCATGCCAGGGCTTGTAGCCACTGCAAACTAACTCCAGACGCATGCGCCACCTTGTGCATCTGACTTATGTGGGTCCTGGGGAATCAAACCTGACTCCTTTGGCTTTGCGGGGCAAGCGCCTTAACCACTAAGCCATCTCTCCAGCCCTAATGCTTCCTTTATCTTCATGATTTCAAGTTATAAAGTCCTTTCTCCTTATTCACGCAGACCCCAGTAAAGGCCCTCAATCTGTCCAGTCATTGGTCAGAGTTATTCCTGTCAACTGCTGCTGCCTTCAGTCTTACCACATCTTTCCACCCTAAAAGTTGCCTGGCACACTTGCTAGAAGACCCTTATTTCAATGACTCCTATGGTTTAAGAATATGACTTGACCAAGGACATCCTGTCATTTGCACAAACATGAACATTGTACAGTACATTGTGTTAAGAGAAAGAAGCCAGATGCAGAACCATACTGCACGGTCACTCATATAGAGTCTTAGGTGTTTGGGCTCATGGGAAGAAACAAGGAGTAGGATGGTGGTTCCCAGGTAGAGAAGGTGGGCCACGACAGTGACTCTAGCCAATAATCCTGCATTGGGTACTTGAAATTTGCTAAAAGTGATCTTAATTTTCAATACACATACATACATACATACACACACACACACACAATTAGTAAGGTTGTGATAATTTCACAATGTATATGGATAACATCATCTTTGGGGCTGGGGAGATGGCTCAATGGGTAAAGGCACTTGTTTACAAAGCCTGCCAGCCTGGGTTCAATTCCCCAGTATGTGCAGAAAGCCAGATACACAAAGTGGTACATGCATTTGGAGTTCATTTGCAGAGGCAAGAGGTCCTCGTCAACCCATTCTCTTTCTTTCTGCCTTTCTCTCTCTTTCTTTCTGCCTTTCTCTCTCCTTGCAAATAAAATTTTTTGAAAATTACAAACACCACCGGGTGTGGTGGTGCATGCCTTTCATCCCAGCACTCAGGAGGCAAAGGTAGAAGGATCACCATGAGTTTGAGGCCACCCTGAGACGAAATAGTGAATTCCAGGTCAGCCTGGGCTAGAGTGAGACCCTACCTCAAAAAACAAACAACAAAAATATTAAAAATGCTACTTTGTACACCTTCAATATATATGATTTTGATTCATCAATCATATTGCAAACGTCTACCTGCAGCCTTGATTCTTAAACTTCAATTTGCTCAAGCAATAGCTGAGTGACTTAATAAAATACAGATTGCCAACTGCCAGCTACTGAGTCAATAGATTTAGGGCAAGATCCAGGAATCTGCACTCCATATGGCTCAGGGTTGGGTGCTTATCATATAGAGCAAACCTCCTGCGAGGCTCTATATAATCAGAAAGGCTCTTTCTTCTGAAGCTGGTTGTTAATCACTCTGTGCTATGACTCCTCAGCTTTCTCTCCCTAGCAGCCTTCCTTCTCCTATGGGGATGACATCCTTCATGTCCCCTGTGGGAGAGCCATGCCCTTTTCCTCCCTGGGCTTCTCCTCATGCTGGGTGTAATTTCTACCCGGCGTGACTGGGTGTGGCAGAAACTAATCATGATGAAAACTATAATCAGGACTGCCTGTGGACTGGCTGTGAGTCACACACTGTCAGGAACTTTAGACACATGACTTCATTCTTATTAGAGAGAGCTCCATGAACTAGAGACAGTTGTCCCAATCCTATGGAAAAGGGTACTGATAACTCAACTGCAATGATGTCATGGAGCTCTTGAAGCTGGGATTTCCACCTTGAGTTTCTTTAAGGCCATTTTGGCAACAAAATGATGGGCTAGGTGCTTCCATACATAAAGGAAAACTGGGCATGTTTTTGAAATGGTCAGATTCATTGCACAGACAGTGAGTGACTCAGGAATCCCCCCAGTGAACTGATGTTACAGGGGTCTGCACTTTCCCTTAGAACAGTGGTCTGGGGCTAGAGAAATGGCTTAGCGGTTAAGGTGTTTGCCTGCAAAGCCAAAGGATCCCAGTTTGATTCTCCAGGACCCACATAAGCCAGATGCACAAGGGACACATGCATCTGGAGTTTATTTGCAGTGGCTGGTGGCCCTAGTGTGCCCATTCTCTCTCTGTCTGCCTCTCTTCAATCTCTCTCTCTCTCTCTGCTTGAAAATAAACAAAAAATAATTTTTAAAAAAGAATGCTTCTGTATAAGAGGGATAACACCACATGATTTGTGTCCATACACAAGCATGGGATTTTGTTTTGGTTTGGTTTGGTTTGGTTTTCGAGGTAGGATCTCGCTCTAACCCAGACCTGGATGAATAAACAGACGAGTGACAGGGGTCTGTTAGGGGAGGCCAGAGTCTGTCCTGTAGCTCCTTGGCCTTGCTTTCCCTAACACAAGAGTGACACAGGGTAGGCGTCCTAAAACTGACAGGCAGTTGTGGGAGGATGGCGAGGTGCCAGTCCCAGCCCCCTCTCAGACGTGGCAGGGTTGGCCTGGGGCCCTAGGGCAGGAAGGGGCAAGCATGGTATTTTTGTCTGGTGGCAATAACAATAATATGTGCTCAGGACAGAGCCCAGCTTTCCATCTATATTAGCCAACACATTTCAACACTATCAAGCATACATGTGCCTACCTTGGGAATTCTTCTTTGAGCTAGTTGCAATATCTTAATTGGTTCCCTTATTAATAAATGTGTTCATTACAAGCTTTGACATCAGTCATTTTATATTTTTATGAGATTCATGATTTTACTTCATTGAAAATTACCTTTAAACATCTTGTACGGGGGTCTGGGGATGTGGATCAGTGGATAAAGCACTTGTCACACAAGCATGAGGACCAGAGTTCACATCCCCAGGACTTACACAAATGGTGGGTGAACTTGGTAGCCCACCTGTGGTCCCAGTACTTGGGAGGCCAAGGCAGGGAATCCCTAGGGTAAGCTGGCTGGCTATATTAGCCGAATTAGCAAGCTCTGGGTTCAAGTGGCAGACCCTAACCTCAGTCAACAAATGCAGGTAAATAAAGTGTAAGACAAGTGAGAAAGAAAGACACCCGACCTTAATCTCTGGCCTCCATACACCTGTGTACCTGTGTGCTGTGCACCCATATACACATGTACCCATATGCATATCACACACATACACATGCAGAAAAAAATCCTTATCCCTCTTGTCTAAACCACGTATACTGGAATACATTTATGTATTACCTTTGTTTTGTTTTGTTTTGGTTTTGAGGTAGGGTCTCACTCTAGTTAAGGCTGACCTGGAATTCTCTATGTATTCTCAAGGGTGGCCTCGAACTCAAAGCAATCCTCCTACCTCTGCCTCGGGTGTCCTCGAACTCAAAGCAATCCTCCTACCTCTGCCTCCCAAGTGCTGGGATTCATTTACATATTACCTTTAATTAACAATATACCTTAATACCTGAGTGTTCTATGGCTTCAACTAATATTTTCAGGTGCCATGTGTGCAATGCCAGGTACTCTTTAAGTCTGATTTAACAGGTGCTTCCATATCATGATATACCAGATATCATTCTGAGCTTTCTACATTTATTAATTCGCTTCATGGTCACACAAACCTGTCCCTTCTGACAAGTGACTATAAAAGAAGAAAGAAAAACTAAATAATTTGCCCAAGGTCACACTGTTAGTAAGTGGCCTAGTCAAGGTTTGAACTCTGGCTCTATTGCATGTTCTGAGCTAATATGTGGGTATACCAGAAGGTCTTGCCTTAAGTCATGTAGACTTGTCCCAACACATTGCACAGGGACCAGTTTTAGCTCTCCCATTAGACTAGTGCTATCGGTAGTAGTGCCGTGCTATATACATTCTATCCCACAGGGATCCTGGTGTTCGGCTGCTCACCCCACACAGCTTCGTTTTCACCTACAATTCCCAACTCTTTCTTCTCCCCTTTTTGCTTGGGTCGTCCTATTCTGTGGCCACTAAAGACTGAGACAGAAATTCTTTCATCGTACCAGAGTATTTTATGGGCAAAGAGCACTTAAAAGAAGAAAGAGCAAGGGTCAAGAAACATGAAATAGCTATCAAGCAACGCATAAGAAAACAATCATTCTGTCTACAATCAGAAGGAAGCGGGCAGCATCCACCGCTAGCGAAGATTTACCATCCCACCAGTCACTGTCTGGGAAGCCGAAAAATATTGGAAAGTGATCTAACACAAGCTAGCAGAAACCTTAAAGTACACCAGTGACATAAGCAAATAAATCTAGCAATATAGTTTTCCTAAAGAAACAATAGAAATATACATTGAGAAAGCTAGAAGAATTTTCACAACTTTTTATAATATTAAAAAGTACAAACCAAGACCGGCGTGCTAGTGCACGCCTTTAATCCCAGCACTCAGGAGGCAGAGGTAGGAGGATCGCCGTGAGTTCAAGGCCACCCTGAGACTGCATAGTGAATTCCAGGTCAGTCTGGACTACAGTGAAACCCTACCTTGAAGGGGAAAAAAAAGTACAAACCAGGCTGGAGAGATGACTTAGTGGTTAAGGTGTTTGCCTGCAAAGCCAAAGGATCCCAGTTGGATTCTCCAGGACCCAGGTAAGGCAGATGCACAAGGTGGCGCATGCATCTGGAGTTCATTTGCAGTGGCTAGAGGCCCTGGTGTGCCCATTCTCTCACTCTCTCTCTCTCTCTCTCTCTCTCTCTCTCTCTTTGTCTCCTTCTCTCTCTCAAATAAAATTTTTAAATTGTACAAACCATCTAGTGTCTAACATGCAAGGACTGACCAAATCAAGTATACTATATTCATGTCATGGAAAGCTACATAGACGATAAAATTTCATAAAATTATTTTATGATAAGGAAAATGTCCAGTATTTCAAGTAAAAATTAAGGGTGTAAAGCATTATCTTCAATATGAACTCATAATAAAAACACAGCAATATATATGTGAAAATGCTAAAGAACAGAAAGGATGTGCTTTTTTTCCTCAAAGGTGGGACTCGGAGTGAATTTTTTTTCCTCTATTGTTTGTATTTCACCGAATTCCAGGCTGACCTGGAATTCACTATGTAGTCTTAGGGTGGCCTTGAACTTATGGCAATCTTCCTACCTCTTCCTCCCAAGTGCTGGGATTAAAGGCGTGCGCCACCACACCCGGCCTTTGCTTTCTTTTTATTGGTTTATTTAATTTTAGCCTTTTTTCCAGATCTATTTTGATATGAAATTTTACCACTCTTCTACTTTTGTTCACTATCCAGAGACACTTTCCCTAATTTAACTTTATGCAGATGATTCTATATATTTTTCCAAGTTTACAGAAAGTTTTTGAAATGCATCATAGGAAAAAGGGAGGTCACTGGGGTTGGGGAAATAGCTCAGTGGTTAAGGGTGCTTGCTAGTAAAGCCTGCTGTCCCTGGTTCGATTTCCCCAGGGCCCACAGAAAGCCAGATGCACAAAGTCGGACATGTATCTGGGGTTCGTTTGCAGTGGCAAGAGGTCTGGCATGCCCCTATTCATTTATTCATTCATTCATTCATTCATGCTCTCTTCTTGTAAATAAATTTTTTTAAGGGAGGTGATTTGTGACCTGGAGGGATGGTACCAGAACTCAGAACATTCTGAGGAGGTAAGCATCCATAGTCTGCTGAAAAAGTAAAGCTGAGGGCTGAGGGATGACTTAGTAGTTAAGGTGCTTGCCTGCAAAGCCAAAGGACCCAGGTTCAGTTCTCCAGGACCCACATAAGTCAGATGCACAAGGTGACACATGTGGCTGGAGTTCACTTGCAGTGACTGAAGGCCCTGGTGCACCCATTCTCTCTCTCTATCTGCCTCTCTCTCTTTCTCTCAAATAAAATAAATTTTAAATGTAAATATAAATAAATAAATAAATAAATAAATAAATAAATAAATAAATAAAGCTGAGAAAGGTTAGGGGGGTTTTCAGGGACAAGGGGAAGATGGAGATCCACACTGCAAAGGACACAGGACTCGGCGGGTATCTTTAGCCCCTCCCCACCTTCCCGACAATAAAATGGTTTGACCAGAGAGAGAGAGAGAGAGGGAGAGGTTAGGGGCTTTGCCTTCCTTCCATGGCTCGTAGTGTAAATCTCAAGCATGTTCATTTCCCACTAGGGCTCCCTGTATAGAGTGAGGCATCCCATTCTTATTCATTCTAATACAGATGGCTTTTTTTTCTTATTTATTTATTTATTTATTTATTTATTTATTTATTTTTGGAGACAGACAGACAGAGAGAAAGGGAGAGGGAGACAGATAGAGAATGGGCGCGCCAGCAGTCTCTCAGCTGCTGTGAACGAAATACAGATGTGTGTGCCCCCCTTGTGGGCAACTGTGGCATTGAGCCCTTGCGTCACTTTGCATCTGGCTAAATGTGGGACCTGGAGATTGGAACCGGGTTCTTAGGCTTAGCAGGCAGGCACCTTAACCGCTAAGCCATCCCCAGCCCCCTTTTTTTTTTTTTTTTTTTTTACAATAAGGAGAGTAAGCTGTTAGGTCCCAAGAGTGAACATTAATTACTGGGTAATTTTTGTGTCATGCTCTTTTCTTCCCCTAGCTGAAAAATAATCAGTTGATTGCAAGCACAGGGAGAAGAGGAATCAATTGTAAAAGCGAAGCAGGCCTTTGTTGTTATGGCGTATTTACTTGCTGCAAGGCATTTTGTGTCTGAGGTCAGGTAAATATTTGATAAGAGAGAAGATTCACGGAGAAATAAACAGAGGGACTTCTGAGGAAGGGCTGTGCCTCACTTAGCAGCCCCAGCCCATCTGGACAGCTATGTGCTTACCTAACTCTGAATACTCTTATCACTTTACTGACACACCAAATACAGAGGAATCTGCTGTAATAAGTAGTGGGTAGAAGTGTTTTAGAGGAAGGAAAGCATGTGACACATATATGGCTAAGAGGATAAAGTGAATCCCAGAGGTTTAGTTACTTATCTAGCAAAGTGCTTGCTGTCCAGAAGAAGTTTCTACAATGATAAAATACCCTACAACTGTGCGATTCAACACAACTGTTACTGGACGTTTGTCATGACTGATCACGTGAAATGTGGCTAGTATGACTAACTAAATTTAAATTTCTGATTAATTTTAATTAAGTGTAAACTCAGATGTCCATACATGTATTGAGGATGCTATGTGGACAATGAAGTTCTGGGAGGAACGCTGGACCTTGGCAGACGTGGGATGCTGGTCTAACCTTCAGTCTTGCTATGACATCAGTGTATGAGAGGTTTCGTTTAGAGGGCCAGACTCAATTGAAAAATAAGATTCCTGGGCTGGAGAGATGGCCTGGGGGTTAAGGTGTTTGCCTGCCAAAGCCTAAGGACCCACGTTCAACTCTGGAGATCCCACATAAGCCAGATGCATAAAGGTGAGGCAAGCACAAAGTCACACATGCCCACTAGGTGGTGCAAGCATCTGGAATGCGATTACAGTAGCTGAGGCCCCAGTGTGCCAATTCTCTCTCTAAAAAAAAATAAGGCTCCCAAATTCCTGTATGAAAATTAATACACAAGCTATCATAACATGGCAAGTGAACCCAGAAGCTATTAAAATTCATAAACCAGGGGCTGGAGAGATTGCTTAACAGTTAAGGCACTTGCCTGCAAAGCCAAAGGACCTCGGTTTGATTCCCCAGTACCCATACAAGCCAGATGCACAAGGGGGTGCATATGTTTGGAGTTTGTTTACAGTGACTAGAGGCCCTGATACACCCATTCTCTCTCTCCCTCTGTCTCTCCCCCTCTCTCTGTCTGCTTGCAAATAAATAAAATAAATTTTTTTAAGTTCATAAGCCAGAAGACCAATGTTTCTTCTCCATTTGTGGTGCCAGGGATCAGAATGCCAACTTACTAAACACAAGCAGCTATTTTCACTGGCTGCATACTGAAACATCTGGGCAGTCAGAAAAGAGAATGCCAATGTCTGAGTGCCATCTCTACACACTGATGCTTTTTGCTGTTGAAGACCTGCCTCAGGTTATTTAAGGCACCCTCTTGGCCTGACTTGGTGGTGTGATTTCAACATGTAGTGACATTGGTTTCATCAACAAACCTCATCCATCTCAACCATCCAGGCAGTGCAGCAGAGCATTCCAGCTGCTCACTTTGGCTTCAGGGACACTCCCGCCTCCCCTGGCATGGTAGTTTGAATAGATGTCCCCCAATATATTCAATGTTTTATTAGTTTGAGTTTGCATCTGTGGCCACCTGGCTAGAGGCAGTGTCACTGGGTGGATCTTAAGGTGTGGTGGTGGTTTTGAGATTTTAATCTAAAGATATGCAAAGTGTGCCTAGCTTGAGTTCCTGAGGTGTGCTGTGCTGTGTGGCTTCTGGCTTGTAGCTTTTCTCTCTCTCTTGCCTGGTCCTGTATGAGCAGGCCAGCTTCTTCTGTCATAATGGACCTTCCCCCTGGATCTGTAAGCTTCAATAAATATCCCTTCCTCCATAACTGTGCCTGGTCTGGAAGTTCATCTCAGCAAATCTGAAGCTGTCTGCTACACCTGGATACAAATTCTGAGGGTCTGGTGGTCTAAAAGCTGCCCCCAAGGCAAATATTGAGTAAATCTAGGCCATCTGCCTTTCTGGGGTCAGTAAGCATTCTTCTGTAAGACCTCAGACCCACTTTGGACGTCAGTGTCTGACCAGTGCTTGAATGGACACTTCGAACATTGGCCTCCGATTTCCTAGTTTCTATGTGCTGCCTCCTTGTCTTCTTGACACACGCCTTCATCTAGCTGGATCAGGCAGTATGAGGACCTGGGGCCTTATCTCCACATTTAAAGTGGCACTGTGAATAATACCACTCAATTAGTGAGATTTTAAAGCAAAACAGTGTATGTGAGGTGATTTTTGTTTGTTTGTTTTTCAAGGTAAAGTCTTACTTTAGCCTAGGCTGACCTGGAATTCACTATGTAGTCTCAAACACATGGCGATCCTCCTACCTCTGCCTCCCAAATGCTGGGATTAAAGGCATGCGCCACCACGCCTGCTCAAGGGATATGTTTTTATTACCAGCACATCATGAGAACTTAACAAAATCTAGGTCCTTCTTCTTCACCCTTATATGCATAAGAGTCACATCTTACCCTGGTCAAAGCATTATAATCCCTCTTTTGTATGGCCCTGCATATCCTTGCTCCAATCCTTTTGTTCTTTATTTTGCTTTAAGACAGGGTCTTGCTATGTAACCCAGGCTGGCCTTGAGCTCACAGTGACCCTGATGCCTCAGCTTCCTAAGTACTGGGATCACCACACTCAGCTCAGATCCTTTCCATAATGATTCTACCATGAACCCCTTACCACATCATGCACTTAATAGTTTCTTACTGATTATTCATTTATTTATACAGGGTCTGCATGTGTGTGTGTATGTGCATGGGGACACAGGGCTAGAGAGATTGCTTAGTGGCTAAGGCACTTGCCTGCAAAGCCTAAGGACCCATGTTCAACTCTCCAGATCCCACATAAGCCACATGCACAAAGGTGAGGCAAGTGCAAGGTTGCACATGTCCACTAGGTGGTACAAGCATCTGGAGTTCAATTGCAGTGGCTGAAGCCCTGGTGAGCCAATTCTCTCTCTCTTTCTCCCTCTCACTGTGTCTTTCTCTCTAAAATAAAATTTAAAAAGAATACACGGGGACATATATGTGTGCTAGTGTGTGCGCGCATATATGCACATGCCTGCAGAGGTCAGAGGTTGACACTGGTGATCTTCCTTGACCACTCTCCATTTTATTTCCTAAGGCAGGATTTCTGACTCGAACCCAGAGCTCACCAATTGGGCTAGTCTAGCTAGCCACCAGTTTGTCCTTGCGATCTCCTATCTTTACCACCCAAGTCCTGCGACCTCAGGCAAGCCACCAGCATTCCCATGGGTGCTGGGGCCTGAACGCCAGTCTTCACACTTGCACAGCAAGCACTTTATCCACAGAGCTGTTCCCCTGCCTCCATGTCTTGATCAAATGATTTCACTGAACCGTCTGTACATAGAGTGATAGTGAACCTTGTCAAGTCTTATACTTTAGATTTATAACTACAAAGTGGGGCTGGAGGGATGTCTTAGAGGTTAAGGCTCTTGCCTGCAAAGCCAAAGGACCCAGGTTCAATTCCCCAGGACCCACATCAGCCAGATGCACAAGGGGGTGCGCGTGTCTGGAGTTCGTTTGCAGTGGCTGGAGGCCCTGGTGCACCCATTCTCTCTCTCTCTCTCTCAAATAAATAAATAAATAAATTTAAAACTACAAAGTGAAGGCAGATATGTATATGCTTCTCCAGGCAAAACCTTGCGAGCAGCCTTCTGTGCAGTCAGCAAGGGAACTGATGTGTCCTCCAGCCCAGGGAGTTCTTTATACCAAATGAGTACATTTCTTCATGACATTAAAAAAGCAACTAATCATAAAATAGACTTTTGTTTTGTTTTGTTTTTGTTTTTCTAGGTAAAGTCTCTCTGTAGCCCAGGCTAACCTGGAATTTACTATGTACTCTCAGGCTGCCCTTGAACTCACAGCGACCTACCTCTGCCTCCTAAGTGCTGGGATTAAAGGCGTGTGCCACCATGCCCAGCACTAATAAATGTTAAGGGAATGTGAACTGATGAGTCTTGGAAGACTTAACCTTTTAATATCTGGACTTGAAAACTTCTTTGCACAAGATATAAACAGGAAACTTATATAAAATTTAATACTACAGTTTCATTACCATGTACTTAAAAAACTATGTTATTTACAAAATGGATACAAAGAATTGTGAATCACTGAATTAGAGATTTGGCCATTAATAGCTAAGACTGGCTAATAGCACAAAGGACAAAAATAGCCTGACTGAAAAACACAATCACTATTACTTCTTTATTACATATTCTTAATATTATTTTAACAAGAGGATCATTTGGATAGGCAAGCAAAAACTTATCATTCTGGTTTAAGAGTATATTAGTTGATCCAGTTTAATATTAATATTAGCTTATCAGTTAGAATGTATACTTTGTGGGTGAAGTTCTGTTCCTCCCCCTGAACTGCTCATTAAGTCCACCTGTCTTGTCACATCTTCCCATCATAGGTCCAGCTGATATTTTCTCACTTCCTTTGCAAAGTAGAGAGAAACATTCCTCGTTAGTGAATGATTGCCATGTTATTAAATTGAATAGATTATACGAAAGTGGTATCTTATCAGGGAGGTCATAAGTCTTCATGCTGAACTTTGGTGAGACAAAGATCATTTTAAAGACTGTCACTTTATAACATATGGTTACTGATGTTATTACAATATGCATTTGTTATCTTGGTTCAGAATATTTTGATTTCCCCCTTAGTAGGGTAAAAAAGGTACTTGAATTAAATAACAGAAACCCAAATAATAGATTCATTCAATTAAATGACTGAGCCTAGCCTGGTGGCATAGGCCTGTAATCCCAGCCATTTGGGAGACTGAAGCAAGAGGATAGCACAAGTGTAGGACCTCCCTGAGCTACAGAATGAGTTGAAGGCCAACCTGGGCAACTTAATGAGACCCTGTCTCAAAATGAAAAATGCAGAGGCATGGGACATATGTCAATGAAAGAGTGCTTTCCTGGCATGCCTGAGGCACCAGTTTCAATTCAAAGTACTGAAAACAATTAAATGACTAGTATCATAGTCGGGTCCACAGTGTTAGGATGCACCTCCAAACGAGACACAGTTTATGGGAGGAATGGCAGAAGAAATTCCATACTGGTGGAAGAAGTTGGCCCCTTTACCAAATCCACACAGAGAGAAAAACCACCAGCAGCACCACAAACAAGCACACTCAGGGGACGCCAGGCAAAGCTCAAGCACTCTGCATATCTAGGCTGTAAAACGATCCGCCCCCAGTAACACCTTAGGGCTGGACCCCAGAATCTGCCCACAGTGACACCTCTTCCAGCCTAGTGGCTGGGAATTCAAGTTACAAGCTTTTTCTAAAAAATTAAAATAAATAAAAAAAATTATTTGCAAGCAGATAGAGAGAACAGAAAGAGACAGAGAGAATGGGCGCACCAGGGCTTCCAGCCACTGCAAACAAACTCCAGATGCAAGTGCCACCTTGTGCATCTGCTTGTACATGGGCACTGGGGAATTGAACTCAGATCCTTAGGCTTTGCAGCCAAGCACCTTAACCACTAAGCCATCTCTCTAGCCCCAGGTTACAAGCTTTAACAAAAGATTTGAGTATATTGTGGGGGGAGGGAACATGAATTCAAACTACCACAGCTAATGTTGTACAGTGTGTGGCGATGCTCAGTAGACATAAATAGTTGTAGCATCTCTGGCTCTGCAAAGATCATAACCTTTAGCACCCACTGGCCACTAAACCTGTGTAACTATCGATCGGGCACCAAGTATCATTGTCATAAAGGAGGTCAGAGGAAATGACTCAGTCACTCAGCAACAGAGAGAAAGACATGATTCCCATTGTTGGCATCTCGGATGCTTCAAATGTCCATGTGATACGGCCTCAGCACTAGTCCAGAGGGAACGGAAGATACTTGGATCCCTTTATCGGAAAGGTTTTGCAACAGTAAACCTGCAAATGGATGGCCTTCCACCTGGCTCATAACGTTGTTTCAATCAGATGACAGGATGCAATGACCACACAGTCATCTACTGTGCTACTGTGTAGCAGGCACCAGGCCACATGAATGGAGGGTTCCAAAACATTTAGACGTTGTTCAGTTTCTCAAGAACTTACAAAATGTCCCAGGAATGTAGAGGAGAAACAAATACAGGGCCTAACACACTAGAAAACACACAAAACCACGTGTACTTATCTGACAAAACCTTGCTGTCTTCCTGTTAAATTGTTTTCTGTATCTGTAACCAAATTAATTTCTCAAGTAACTGAAATTTCCATCTTTAAAAAGTGCAGAATCTTGACTAACAATGAAATGCATATGAGATCAACAGAAAATAGTCTGATGAGTGACTTCAAAAAAAAAAAAAAACCATTTCTTTATTTGCAAGGAGGGGGGGAGAAAGTGAGAGAATGGGCACACCAGGGCCTCTAGCCACTGCAAACAAACTCTAGACGTTTGCACCACTTTATGCATCTGACTTTACATGGGTCCTGGGGAATCAAACTCTGGTCATTAGGCATTGCAGGTAGTGCCTTAATCACTGAGCCACCTCTCGAGCTCTAATAAGTGACTTTTTAGATGCACAGGGTGGCACATGTGTCTGGAGTTCATTTGCAGTAGCCCTAGCATGCCCATTATCTCTCCCTGCCCCCCCATCTATCTGATTTTCTCAATCTCTCTCATAAGTTAATAAAAATAAAATATTTTTTAAAAATAAAGTTCTCCAGCTTACAGATTCTTGGTGTCTAGGAAACAGTTGAACTTAGCACAGAGCAGTGAGCAGTGGAGGCAACAATAGTTCCTGAACCAGTGGCTCAGGGCTGAAGGGCAACAGCCAATCCTAGTGGCCAAGGCCAGTGGACAGCAGTGCTTGACAGTGAGGGCTGGATCAGACTTTTGTGGCCGTTGGACACTGCAAAGGGAGGTGACCTGACCTGGGAAGGAAGTTTCCATAGATGGGAGAATCCAGGTAAAACTTCTTAGAATATACATTTTTATCAATGGAATAAATAATATATAGTTTATGTGTAACATACACAATAAATAAAGCTGTAGACACGAGCTTCATGGTTTCTCGGTGCCTGGGGATTTTAATTTAGAATATATGTATCTGATGAAAATGTGGGAAGGTGTTTTAGTTACCACAAATAAACTCAGAACTCACTTTCCAAGAAGTCACCTACAACTATCTACCTAAACAAAAAAAAGAGACCAGCAGATATATAAATTCTTATTTAAATATGAGCTGCTACTCTGTACATGGAAGTGGTCTTAAAACTTACTGAATCAATACTGTGGCTTTGTTCACATCTGTGCCAGCCCTAAAACACAGGGGGACATTTAAAGGAAAACAGAAAAACGAACTGTTTCTGGCATGTATTTCAGTAATTGGAATTAATTGTTCAGTTTTTTGCACGTGTGTGTGTGGGGGGATCTATGTGGGTGGTGTTCTGTGTGTCTGGAATATGCATGGGAGTGCACATACATGCCCCATGCTCTCAGGTGTGAAGGCCAGAGGAAAATGTCAGGGTTGCTCCTCTGTACATCCACCTGTTTCCTTGAATAGAGGCAGCCGGTTTTCAACAGACTGGTTGACCAGTAAGCCCCAGTGATTCTCTGGTCTCAGCTCCCCATAGGACTGGGGCTGTAAGTATGCATGCCATACCCAGTTTAATTATCCAAACACTAACAAACAGTAAATCATAGCTATAAAGGCTACAAAAATATAGACAGTGTGTCTGCCCCCGAAGACCTTGGAGTAACATGGATAAGATATAAATTTTATTTAGCAAACTTTTTGTGAAAATATGGCTAAAATTTTGCACTTTGCCTAAAGAGAGAGAATTTTAAAAAAAAATTAAAAAAAATTTAAAAAAAAAAAAAAAAAACACTTTTGGGCTGGAGAGATGGCTTAACAGTTAAGGCGCCTGCCTGCTAAGCCTAAGAACTCCTGTTTGATTCTCCAGGTCCCACATTTAGCCAGATGCAGTGATGAAAGGGCGCAATGCCACACTTGCCCATAAGGGGCACACGTGTCTGGAGTTTGTTCACAGCAGCTGAGAGGCTGCTGGCATACCCATTCTCCCTCCCCTCTCTCTCTCTCTCTCTCTCTCTCTCTCTCTCTCTCTGACTCTCTCCAAAAAAAAAAAAAAAAACACTTTTAGGAATTATTTAAGAACTATCTGAACAATTCAACTCCAGTTTTTTCTTACCAGATGCTTAGATTTGGATACTATAAATATCCAACCAACTTGCCCCAAAGACTGGCTGACAGAAACAAAGAACACCTCAATTTCTATATTTGGAGATGCTCTGGAAAGAGCCTAAAATATGAATTTTGTCACGGGAGGGTGTGTGTGGTGGTCAGAATGTAAAATGTCCCCACAGCCTCATGTGTTTGGGATTAAGCCTCATGCTTAGTTCCCCATCTGGTGGAGCCTTTGTGAGGTGGGGCCTTGCTGGAGGAAGTATGTCACTAGGGGTGGGCCTCAGGATTTTATAATCCAGTTTCCCTTGCCAATGCTTAGCTCACTCTTGCTACTTCCTCCCAAATGATATGAGAAGATGTGAAGCCTGGCTGTGTGGTCCTCCATGCTTTCTCCATCATGATGAAACTTCCCTCAAAATGATCAGCCTGAAATAAAGCCTGCCCTTCTATAAGCTGCTTCTGGTCAGGAATTGGTCCCAGCAATGAGAAGGACAGTGTTAAAGAAGACGTCCAACAACCACACTTCCATGCTGTGTGCAGCGTGAGGGCCTCACTATCTGTTCCCACTCTCTGTGTTCTAATGTTTGTGTCTTTAACCATCTAATGTTGATGTCCTCAACCAGACAATAAAGTAAGCTGAGACTAAACTTTATTGGCACCAAACCAATGCTCAGTAAACACTTATTAACTGAGACACAATATAACATTCAAATTTTCTTTTGTTTTCTTTATTTTTTTTTCAGAATCTAAAACAATGATTGTACATATAACTTTCCAAGAAGCTTTACCACTGTTTTTTCGATAAAAGCAGGAAACTATTTCAGCCCCACAGCATCTGCTTATAATACCCTGTGGTATTTTTACTGTTAGTGTCCCATCACCAGCATTTACCATGATTATAGACTCAACAAGTTAATTATATAATATTAAAGTGTCTTTTGTGAATTAAAAAAAAATCTTCAGTCTTTTATTATGAGCACCAGATGCTATCTTTAGAAAAATGAAGTCTACAATCAGATAAATTATCTATCTCCTAGGGCATCTTTTACCTTCCCTCCTAAACTCTAAATAAGTATAGTCAGTCAAGGAATAAAGTTTGGGACCTTGGGGCTAGCGAGGTATTTAACTTTCCTTCACATCCATTGTTTATTTTTAATACAAAAAAAACACCATGAAAAAGCTATACATAATTTATGTGCAACCTTTCATGGTAAGTACACACATACTGAAGAGAAACATGCAGAGTCAAATGCGACCTTAGTTAAAAGCATTAGTTCCTTCTACGCAAAGGGTTAACTTTCACAGATAGGCACCAAGGCTTTTAAAAGTGCTAAATACACAGACAAGGGAGTAACCACACATCCTGTTCCCCAGACAGTCTTGTTAACCTGACCATTCTGCATCTGTCTCCTTTAGTGATATTTTCACTCTATAGAATGCTTGCTATGAAAAGATACATAGAGATAAGGTATTGTTAAATTGTGTGAGGATAATGTGATCAGTACATAATAACATATTCCAAAAATCCAGCATTAAATACATGGCCATGACCTCTGGACCATTAAACTGATTAAGTCCTTGATTTCAAGGCTTTACTGACTTTCTCGTGTAGAGGTTTAAAGTTAAGTAGCAAAAAAGATCCTCATCACAAAATTACCACTTCAAAAGTATTTTGAAAGATATCTAGGGCTGGAGAGATGGCTTAGCAGTTAAGGTGCTTGCCTGCAAAGCCAAAGGACCCAGGTTTGTTTATCCAGGACCCATGTAAGACAGATGCACAAGGTGGAACATGTGTCTGGAGCTCATTTGCAGCATCTGGAGGCTTTGGTGTGCCCATTCTCTCTCTATCTACTAAATAAATAATTGGTTAAATAAATAGGGGTAGGACTGGAGAGTTGACTTAGCAGTTTAGGCACTTGCCTGAGAAGCCTAAGGTCCCAGGTTTGATTCCCCAGGACCCAAGTAAGCCAGATGGACAAAGTGGCACATGCATCTGGAGTTTGTTTGCAATGGCTAGAGGCCTTGCTGCACCCATTCTTTTTCTATCTGCCTCTTTCTTAAATAAAGAAATATATATAAATAAATAAATAAATAAATAAATAAATAAATTTTTGAAGAAAGATGTCTAGACTTGTGGACCCTCTAACAGCAACACTAGTTACATTAGAGTCTCAGAGAAAGAGGTGACATTTGTTACCTTGAACAAGAAGACTATGTGTGCATGCTATGGATGTACACGAATGTACTTGGAATCCCTCCTGAGAAAACTGTTTTCTTAAAATGCACAAGATAAAATACAAAGGATTACAAAAAAAAAAACCAATTATGGAATACAACTAGTTATTCATTCTCTCTCTGTGTCTCCCTCTCTCCCTCTCTCTCTGCATTCTGAAGCACCCATCTCTTCTCCAGTCTCTAGATCCTTACAGTTTCTCCTGGTATAAAGTTCTTGGGCCCAAAGAAAACAGTTGTGTCAAGTTCTCCTGTATCCTAAAGCCAGAGCCTAATACCTGCACATATTTTGTTTCATTTTTAAAATATTTGTTCGTGTGTATGTATGGGGGCATGTGTGTGGAGGTTACAGGACAAGTTCAAGGTGTCTGCCCCACCTTCTCTTGCCAAAGAACTGCCAGACTACAAATGAACATGAGACTAGCTACATGCCCCAGCTTCAGATTCTCCTGGCTCCACCTCCCACTGTCATAGATGCATTGGGCTCACAGATACATGTGCCAATTTGCATCTGACTTTCTATGAATGCTAGGAAACTGAACCCTTTAACCTGGGCTATCAGGCTTTGCAAGCAAGTGCCTTTAACCACTGAGCAATCTCCTCAGCCTATCATCTTGTTTTAAGATAGAGTCTCATGTAGACCAGGCTGGCTTCAAACTCAATTCATATCTGAGGCTGGCCTTGAACTCCTGATTCTCCTGCCTCTACCTCCCAAGTGCTGGGATTACAGAGGTGTACCACAATACCAGGCTTCTAACTATATTTTTATGAAACCTGATAAGGGACTATATGAACTTCAAACTCATTAAATAATACTACTGAACAGCAGATCTAGTAATGATAATTAACAAGTACTGATGATTCTAAATGTTATTCTGAGGCTATCCTCAGTAGCAGAACTGTGGTCTAGAGTCACAGGAATGTTCCGGCTACTTTAGTTGGTCAGTTACAGTCACAATTCAAGGAAATGCCACATTTCTTTACAAGTTTGTGAAAATAAAGTTGTAATTTTCCCAACCAAGCTGAGGACTTTGTTGAATTCTGTCTTCACAGTTAATAATTCTAAGAAATCCTAGAAGTCTGACTAGTTTACCATAGGTGCACACTCACCTCATCAAAAAACCACTTACTCTAGTCATCAGGCTAGAAAACATTTACGTGAAAAAGCCTCTGCCGGGCTGGAGAGATGGCTTAGTGGTTAAGGTACTTGCCTACAAAGCATAAGGATCCATGTTCGACTCTCCAGATCCCATGTTAGCCAGATGCACAAAGGTGAGGCAAGCACAAGGTCACACATGCTCACTAGGTGGCACAAGCATCTGGAGCTCAACTTAGTGACTGAGGCTCTGGCACACTAATTCTCTCTCTCTCCCCTCTGTCCCTGCCTCTCTCTCTCTCTCTCTGTATCTATCTAAAATAAAATAAAATAGCCCGGTGTGGTGGCGCACACCTTTAATCCCAGCACTCGGGAGGCAGAGGTAGGAGGATCGCCGAGAGTTTGAGGCCACCCTGAGACTACATAGTTAATTCCAGGTCAGCCTAGACCAGAGTGAGACCCTACCTTGCAAAAAAAAAAAAAATTTAGGTGGCTGCATGCTGCTTTTTCTTATTTAAGGAAGGAAGGCTCTCACTGAAAGTTCATTTCAGTTCACTGTATGACAATACATGCTTAGAGCAGTTACCTGAGACCTACTACCATTCAAAAGCATAACATAGAAAATTCCATGTTCTGAGAGTTATCACAAGAATGTGACTGTTACAGCCATGTATTGTTATAATTTTCTCTTTTATATCAGTTCTGATTATTGGTTTTTTTAAAGGTTTAATTTTTTGTTTATTTTTATTTATCTATTTGAGAACAACAGACAGAGAGAGAAAGAGGCAGAGTGAGAGAGAGAGAGAGAGAGAATGGGTGCACCAGGGCCTCCAGTCACTGCAAATGAACTCCAGATGCATGGGTACTGGGGAATTGAGCCTCAAATTGGGGTCCTTAGGCTTCACAGGCAAGCGCTTAACCACTAAGCCATCTTTCCAGCCCTGATTATTAGTTTTTTATTGTTCATTCTTCTGTAAATAATCTGCAAATGCAACCTTATCAAATTTATACTAGAAAAAAATCCATAATATATACACACTTTGGTAGACTCTGTGGAACCCGTGGGGATTCTTGGAATGTATCTTGGAACATACAGTATGTGGCTATTGAAATACACTTTATATGGATTTTTCCTTCCAAATATGTAAAGATTTAAATGGTTAGCTACATTTCTAGTCTAACAGAGGCCCTAAAAGAATATTAAAGGCTCAAAAATTTACTTTGAACAGTTTTTAAAAGTCTAATTTATTAACTGCTATTATGACTACAGAAAATTTATTAAAATCATGTTGAATATAATTTTACTACTTTTTTCCAGTTATAAAATGAATATTATATATATGTTCATTATAATATTTTGAAACTAGAGGACAAGTGAAAAAGAAAATAATAAACATCAATATCCCTAGAATCAAATTTATATTGGAAATATTTTAACATGTTTCTTTCCAGATGTATGTATGTCTGAATAGCTATATACACATAGATTTATAATAAGATAATATTGCATATAAAATTTTATATCCTACCTTTTCTTTTAACATTATACCATGAGCATTTTCCCCTTTGAGTTGAGATTAATTCTAAAATATCATTAGCCAGGCATGGTGGCACATGCCTTTAACCCCAGCACTCAGAAGGCAGAGGTAGGAGGATCGCTGTGAGTTCTAGGCCAACCTGGGTCTACAGAGTGAGTTCTAGATCATCCTGGGATAGAGTGAAACTCTACTGTGAAATAAACAAAAAAATAATATTATTAATGTAAGAGTCTGTGTTTGGAGATTATTATGAAAATAAAGCTTACCATGGGAGACAGAGAAGTCATCAAGTGTAGATCATCAACAGTGGACACTACAAGCTTTAAGTTTGGTTAGCCAGGCCGAATAAGCCAACGAGTGCAAGATTGTCTGTTATGGGGAAAACAAACCGTGCTCTTTTTTACAATATTTTTTATAATTATTTATTTATTGGAGAGAGAGAGAGAGAGAGAGAATGGGTGCACCAGCCACTGCAAACGAACTCCAGATGCATGCAACACCTTGTGCATTTGGCTTATGTGGGTCCTGGGGAATCGAACCTGGGTCCTTTAAAAGCACTAAGCCATCTTGCCAGTTCCCAAACCAACCGCTCTCTAATTGGACTGGAGGCCTGCTTCACAGGAGGGAACACATGCTGGAGACTGAAAACCTATGACAGGGGAAGTCATGAGCCCTAAGGGCATAATGCCTGCTGGTATCTGACTAAATGCATATATTAGGTTCACCAAGCTGCCTGGTAAGCACCTTTCATAATGTTCATACCATGTATTAATGCTACTGTCACTTTTGGTTATAGATGCCTCTCTTTTCAGATGGTGGTGACCTCTGGAATGCCTCAAAAGGCACCATAGTGCTGACAAGAAGTAACGGAGGAGTGCTCAGCACTGAAACATCTCTATCACACCTTCCAAGCCTCAGGGTCCATTGTGGAAGAGGTGGCAGGAAGAATGTAAGAGCCAAAGGAAGGGTAGGACTCCTTACAATACATATCCATGACTTGGCAGTGCCTGGCACTACCTACACAAGACCATCAAACTAAGAGGAAAATATGATGACATCAAAATACAAGAGAGACAGATTGAGAAGGAGAGAGGATAGAGAATGGAGCTGTGAAGGGGAAAGTAAGGGGAGAGGGAATGATGACTTATTGTTTATAATCATGGAAGCTGTCAATAATAAAAAAATAAAAAAGGAAAAAGAAAATAAAGCTTAAAGACATTATAATCAATAAAATTAGCACATTATATTATTTTAATGAAATTTTTAGAAAATATTTTTTTATTTATTTGCAAGCAGAGAGAGATAGAAGAGAGATGGAGAGATGGAGAGAATGAATGCACCAGGACCTCCAGCTGCTGCAAATGAACTGCAGACGTACGCACCACTGTGCTTCTGGCATTGTGCGGGTATTGGGGATCAAACTTGTGTTGTTAGGCTTTGTAGACTTTAGCTGCTGAGCCATCTCTCCAGCCCCACATTATAGTTTTTTGATCACTGGAAATTTAGGCTATCATAGGATCGTGTAACTAATGCATTAAGTTGTTCTCAATCAAAAATATTAAAATATACTTACAAGATAAACTTTATAAAGATATAAATGCAAATTGCAAAAAAAAAATCATTAGAGGAATGTATAAAGTCCAGGAAATGAAAATTTAAGAGAGAACACTTCTAGTTAAATTAAATGCAGAAGATTCAAAAAGGTATTACAGGAATAAATCCCAAACGCTCTCTTTAAGGTGTGCCAAGGCAGTAGCACTTGAGGCAAACACTGAGTGTCCAGTTGAGTTGAATAAAGGATAATAAAATTTTCTAACATACATCAAGACATCTTAGAAACTTTTTTTAAAAAAATTAATTCATTTGTTAATTTTGAGAGGAAGGGGGGGCAGGGAAAGAGAGAGAGAGAGAATGAGTGCACCAGGGCCTCCAGCTGCTGCAAATGAACTCCAGATGCATGCACCACCGTATGCAGCTGGCTTACATGGGTCTTAGGGAATTGAATCTGGGTCCTTTGGATCTGCAGGCAAGTGCCTTAACTACTAAGCCACCTCTCCAGCCCATCTTAGTAACTTCTAATTGATAATACTCCTTAAGGAACACATATAATATGTACACTAAGGAAGTCGCGTAATTTTCCATAAAAAGAAAAGATGGGTTACAACTAATTGCTCAAGATCAATATAAATGTTAAGTAAATGATTAGGCTATTGAGCTGTGGAGATTTAATTTCCACATTAATTTAAAAAACTCAAGTAGCTGGGCACTCAGGATGTAGAGGTAGAAGAATCACTGTGAATTCGAGACCACCCTGAGACTACATAGTTAATTCCAGGTCAACCTGGGCTAGAGTAAAACCCTACCTCAAAAATCCAAAAACGTAAATAAATAATAAAAAACTCAAGTAAAATCATAAATATCTATAAGACAAGCTTCTTAAGCTTGATTGAAATATATTGGTGTATTTTTACTTTGCTATAAGAATTTCATCCTCAATGAAGTAATTGTTAAATTTTAACTTTTAAGAATACCAGTGTATTTAAAAACTTAAGTCTAAATGAATAAACTTTTTTTTTTTTGAGAAAGGGCTCAGGTAGCTCAGGCTGGCCTTGAGCTTAGTGGAGGAGGACCTTGGACTTCTGATCCTCCTACCTCCACCTCTCAAGTGCTGAGATTACAGGTGTGTACCACCATGCCCAGTGATCATTTGTTGTGCTGGAGATTAAACCGGAGCTTCTTTCATGATAGGCAAGCACTCTACTAACAGAACTACATTCCTAACCCTCAAGAAAAGCGGGCATTAGGAATTTGAGCAACAGACAGATGGTGAGAGAGAGCAGGCATGACTTGCAATTTTCAAAGTACCATGACTTACCAACCCTGATGCTTCATCTCACCTAATTTTAGCCCAGACTTCACTTTAGAAAACTTGTTCAACCCGCCGCTCTGCTTTTGTGTCTCCCTCCTTCCCCCAGCACTAGCGTGAGGCTCAGAGCGGCAACCCTTCAACAAACAACACCAGTTACAATACCTTCAGAAGCCCATCGGGCTCACTTCCCTCTTCCACCACAATCAGCTGGGATCTTCCCTTCCTTTCATTGTCTCGAATGCCAATGGCAACCTGGCTTGCTTTCAGACGCTCATATTTGTTGCACGAGGAGCCACACCACTGGTAGATTTCCTAAAAGAAATGGAAGAGCTTTTGATGTGAAGTATATGCAGAGGGCTTGTAGCCTTACTATAATACTCATCATGATTAATAAGGGGAAATCAAAGAGGTATCAGAATAAGCAGTAAGTGAATAAAATTAAAATAGTTAATATTCTTATATATTTATTAATATATTTATTATTAATTTTATTAATATATTATATATTTATATAGTATTTTATAAATAGTTATATAATTAAATTATATCTCATTCTGCACCTTCTTAATTTGTTAACATTATAAAGAAAGCACTTTAAGGAAAATGTAAAGATATATCTGACTCTCTTTCATGTAAAATAATAGCTACTAGCTATACTTTATAAGTGTAAACATATATGTATTGTTTATTATTTATTTGTGTGTGTGTGTGTGTGTGTGTGTGTGTGTGTGTGTGTGGGCACAGCAGAGCTTCTTGCTGCTGCAAACAAACACGAGACACTTATGGCATTTTTTTGCAGCCAGCTTTACATGGGTGGCTTGGGAATTGAACAGGCTTTGCAAACAAGCACCTTTAACCACTGAGGCTTTTTAAATTTAAATTTAAATTTAAATTTAAATCTAAAGGTATTACTTTAGAAAGATAATCAAAATATGTTAAGGTAATAAACTGCTGATCATCATAAAATTGATATAACACTTTTGTAAAACAAATTATCATTCATTTATTCATTCACTCAAATTAGAAAACATAAATTGAATAGATTTACCCTATGTAACATGATGCTTTAAAAATACATACATTGGGCTGGAGAGATTGTTTAGCAGTTAAGATGCTTGTTTGCAAAGCTTAAGGACCCAGGTTTGATTCCCCAGTACCCATGTAAACCAGATGCACAAGGGGGCCTGTAAGGGTCCAAAAATCGCTGAAGAAAGACCCCAGAGTCAAATAGTATGTAAAATCATAGAGCGTTTATTCTGCAGAATCAGCCAGCATTCAGGGGTCAACCATTCATACAAAATGGCTACAACAAGTGAAGCTTGCAGGCTCTTTTTGTATACAGCTAAGGGAATTTCCGTGGGCTTTTAGTCTTTTAATATGATTGGCTAATTTGAACGGTAACTGTACTTGTCTTTCTTTAATTGGTTTTGAGGTTTTGGCGGCTCCGTCTTAGGGGAATTCCAGACAAGTGAGATCATCTCTGAATGTGATTGGCTAAGCAAGCAGCAGTTACATCTGTACATCTTTGATTGGTTGGGCTAAGGGGAAGAGTCTTGTGATTTTCTAGGAACTGACTCAGCCTTTTTTTGGTCAGGGCAGTCATTGATTAATGGCCCTTTGTTTTAGGTTTCCTAGAACTTTTGTCTGTCCTTCCAGGAAACTGAAACTCAGGCCTAGCTGAGGTGGCGCTGTACTGAAGCCTGTCATGGCGTCAGTTTGGTCCCTTCAGGCCCATGCATCTGGAGTTTGTCTTCAGTGGCTAGAGGCCCTGATGCACCCATTCTCTCTCTCTCTGCCACTTTCTCTTGCTCTCCCTCTCTCTCACAAATAAATAAATATATTTTTTAAATGTGTATATTATTGAACAGATAAATCTAGAAAACTAAGATATCTAAAATACTTTAACAATTCTTATCAAAAACCATAAAAATGTTGAAACCTTTGACTAATATGACTAATATGACTACCTACAGCTGATTTTATTAAATTATTAATAAAAAGAAGAAAAAACCCATGTGCATAAGAATTTTTAACTCTATATGACTATATTACTGAGATGCTAGAGAGATATAAAATATTCAATAGCTGAAAATTTGCATAAATTATGACATAAAAGTATACTTAACTATTAAAATTATGTTTTAACATAGAAATACAGAAAAATAAGAACAATGGTTTGGCATTTTGTAGAGATTACATTAGGTGCCATTTAGCTTGAAATATAGATTTTAGGTCTGAGTACTGTGTTCAGAAAGTATACATATGAAAATATAAAATAATAACAAATCGTTTTAGCTATAAAGTGTGGTTTAACAAAATAAAGAAGTTATTTCACAGCACCCCAGCCTGGGGGAGAGATTAGGCAATATAACACACCTCTCACAGCTTTCTGTGAAGGTAAACTGGCAACACATCAAGCAATTAAACGTAGTTTTCATAACAGGAATTTCTTCAGATTTAGACTGCAAAAAGATTCAAACATGAATTACAACAAAGAAAATAAAAGAAAAGCCTAACAACGTAGAGATATGTAACTGTCACACATGGACACCCATAGATTCCTCATCAGGAAATAAATGGTGAAGGAAATCTCTTAATACTGATGTAGAAAATTACTCGAGGGATACCAACAAGAATAAGAGAAGCCACAGGATAACATATTCAAATAGACATAAAATGTGTCTGCTAAGACAGAAGTTGACTTCAATATCCATGACCTCACAATGCCTAGCACTACCTTCACAAGACCTTCATAAATCAAAGAGAGACTAATGGAGAGAGGGAAGGGATATGATGGAGAGAGGATTTGTGAAAGGGGAAAGTGGGGGAGGGGAGGGAATTATCATATCATGGTATATTGTCTGTAATTATGGAATTTATTTTCCACTCAGTGGAATGGAACTTATTGCTGGAACTGGGAAATAAGTCAAAACCATGTACAAAAAATGAGCTCATTCTCCAAGATCAAGATACCACCAAATGTGGGCTAGAAGAGAGCCTATGCATGTAAAATTCCCTACAAAATATCTATGGCCATCCCTTCTATCTAGTACTAACTTCTCTCTCTGTTGGAGAATTTGCTTATCTTTTTTAGATGGACAACGAGCCTGAAGGGAGGATCTGCCAATCACACCTCACCAGGGCCCCAGCTGAAATCATAGAGTAATACAGGGGACAGGCAAGAATACAGCGTTCCTGGGGATCACAGCACCAGAAAAAGGCTGAAGGTGATAAACACAGAGAACATCCAACTCCAACTAAGCCAGATATCCAGAGTCACAGAGGCTCCCAAAACCTTATCATCAAAGTAGAACTAAAATGACCCCAATGTGGCTCAGGGAAATTTGCGGAAGAGGGGGCGGAAAGAATGTTAGAGCCACAAGTTGGGGCATTATGCACAGAGACTTGGCCTACCCCCCAGAACTTTTGACTACCCCCACAATGCATGACCCACATTCCCCATTGATGAGGGTCCCTTTGGAAGAGGGAGGACAGGGAGGAGGAAAAGGGAGCCAACACTATGAATGTAAAAACAGAATAATATAAATAAAAATAAATTATGGGAAAAGTTAAAAATATGTCTGATGTATATATATATGAATGACTCATTTTAAGAGATATGGGGGGCTATTGTGAAGTAGATACTGGGATAGAGAGATGAAGAAGACAAAACTACAAGGAGACAGTGACTTGTAGACACTTTTGTTAACAAATATTTGCACCACTCTTGGTTGTTTTTTCACATGCCTCACCTAGTAACCTGTGGCAAGGTGGTTATCATACCAGCTAAGTGTTAAGTAGGTCGATTTGGGCTGCCATTCTCTGAGTACAACATAGTTCGTTTGCAATTTTTTTTTTCTTTTTGGTTTTTTGAGGTAGGGTCCCACTCTAGCCCAAGCTGACCTGGAATTCACTCTGTATTCTCGGGGTGGCCTTAAACTCACAGCAGTCCTCCGACCTCTGCCTCTCTAGTGCTGGGATTAAAGGCGTGCGCCACCACGCCCAGCTGCGTTTGCAATTTTTAGAAATAAGTATGTTAGGGATGGAGAGATGGCTGCACAGTAAAGGCTCCTGCCTGCAAAGCCCAAGGACCCATGTTTGACTCTCTAGATCCCACGTAAGCCAGATGCAAGGTGACACAAGTGCATAAGATTGCACATATGCACTAGGTGGCACAGGGTCTGGCGTTTGATTACAGTGGCTAGAGGCTCGGGTGCGCCAATTCTCTCTCCTGCTCTCACGCCCACTCTTGGTCTCTTGTATATATAAAAAAAAGTATATTAGAAGCTGTAGTGATGGCACATGCCTCCTGAAGTAAGAGGATTGCTGTGAATTCGAGGCCAGGAGGGGCTTCAGAGTGAGTTCCAGGTAGCCTGAACTAGAGTGAGCCCTACCTCAAAAAACATTACAAATAGACAGACAGACAGACAGACAGACAACAGCATAATAAAAGAACACCCAAACATCCAGAGCATTGGACCTTGAGTGCAAGATACTTTCAGGCCAGTGTCATTTTTTCCACTTGTCAACAGTACACTAAGATGGAGTTGTCTTTCTTGGGGATACCGAGGGGACAGCTTGGCTTGCAACTCTTTCTAACTCATTTTCTTCACCATGTTCCTGTCTGACCTAATCTCTACTCCTCCTTAAGAATAATATGTGCCTCTTAGCAATTTAAACTTTTATAAAAAAATAAAATAAAATCCAAAGATATGCCTTATAATCCTTTGCATTCTCGAATGGGATTGAATGTGACTCGATCTGGTCAAGTGGATTTTATATTTATAAGAGAATGGTGCACTCCTGTGGTTTCTTCTCTGGCTTCTTCTGTATCTGGGCACTAGAATATGAGACATATTTTAATACCATGCCAAGGTCAGCAATACAACAAGTGAAAACAAATGGTTTCCGATGACTATTAGTCACTGAGTATTTAGATTAGTGGAGTAGGAAGGTCATTTTTAAAAACACAGAGCTATGAGCCCTACCCTGAGAGACTTATGAGCAAATGCTTCTTAAGAGCTCTCCGGGAGCCTCTAGCATTCAACCAGGATGATTGCCACTGAGGGTCACCCTAGACACACATGGCAAGCTCCATCTAACCAGTTACCAGCAGAGTCCCGCACACCATTCTGACAAGTAATGATTACACTGAAATAGACAAAGTAGATTAGACCCTAGCTCTTTAGATTGCTGAGACTTATTAGCAACTTTCATAATTGACTTTCTCCATAGTTACATAATGATCTAACAGATGTTTACGTTCTCATTACCTGAGCTGTATAAATGACCTCTCATTTCCTTCAAACAGATGGATGTAAAAAAAAAATCACACTAAATTTTATTAGCATCTGGAAAGCATTATAGAGGTTGGTAGAATGTATTTAAGATGACTGATGGTTAATGTTATAAACATCATTATTTATAATAAAGCTTTACAATATTGTATAGATTCCAAAGTACTCTGGGTTCTTTTTGATGTGCCTAACAACTAACAAATAAATTCAGTTGGATAAAATATTCCTAACCATTGCTTAAAAACCAGGTTGTAGGGCTAGAAAGATGGCTTAGCAGTTAAGGTGCTTTTCAGCAAAGCTAAAGGACCCAGGTTCAATTCCCAAATACCCACATACAGCTAGGTGCACGAAGCAGGATGCACAAGGTAGCACATGTGTCTGGAGTTTGTTTGCAGTGGCTAGAGGCCCTGGTGTGCCCATTAGTGCTCTCTCTCTATATATATATATATATATATATATATATATATATATATCTCTCTCAAATAAATAATTAAACCAGCTTCCACCTTTAAAATAGTAAAAAATAAAAAGGCAGGGATGGGGAGATGGCTCAGTGGATACAGTGCTTGCCATACCAGCCTGAAGACACAAATTCAGAGCCCCAGCTTCCAAGTACAATGCTGGGTGTGGTGATACAGCTGTAATCCCAGAGCTATGGAGGTGGAGACAGGGAACCCAGAGGCTTACTGACTAGCTAGTCTGGTCGAATTCATAAACTCTGGGTTCAGCAAGAGACCCTGAATCAGAAAAAAAGGTGAGGCGCTAAAGATACTCAACATGGACCTCTGGCCTCTACACAAATACACACACACAAATATGCACATACCACACACATATACACATGAAAAAGATTACGTAGGAAATTCTCACAAGAATAGCAAAACTTCTTTTTAGACAGTTTCATGTATCCCAGATTGGCTTCAAACTCAACTCAGCTGAGAATGACCTTGAACTTCTAATCCCCCTGCCTGTACCTCCTGATTGCTGGTACTACAGACGACTGTCACCATGCCCAGTGTATGCAGTGCTGGAAATTGAACTCGGGGCTTCATGAATGCTAAGCAAGCACTCTACATCCCCAGCTCAAGAAGAGGAAAATGTGCAAGTGTGCGTGCGCATGGTCTGTGCAGCGCGGTGTGTGTGGCATAGCTGCATGCAAATGTGCAGATGTGCGTAGCCCATATGGGAGCACAGGTGCAGGCTAGGGAGAGCACCAGTGTCCTCTTTCCACTACCATCCACGCGTTTTTGTGAGGCAAGTTTCTCACTGAACCCAGAGCTGCCTCTTTCAGTCAGACTGGCTGACCAGTGAAACTCAGCAATTCTCCAATCTCCATTCCCATGGGACTGGGGTTGCAGAGTACATGGCTACGCCCAGCTGTTTGCATGAGTGCTGGGAAGTCAAACTCAGGACCAATCGGGCACTCTCAAGTCCTCATGATTGTACAGTGTACTCCCTAGACCCAGTAAAACTTTTAAAGGTGAAGTCTTCCTTTGAACTCAAACATGACTAAATTATTAAAATAGTTACAGAAAACTTCTTAATCTAATGAAAAAATTAATGATTTCTACGTTATTATCTTCACCTATTTTATACTACCATTAATATACATGTGACATATTTTCTTACCAGACATTTTTCACTGGTTAACTCAAACAGAAAATGCAATAAAATAATGACTAGTTACAAATAGTCAAAAATCAGAATACTTTGAAGAATCACATTAATTAAAACTGTCATTTAATCTAATTAATTTACTAGGCAAGTAGCTCATTTTACAGCAGCAATGTAACATTAAAATTTTCTTTAAAAAATTTAAACAGAATTTTCGCATTAAAGATAATCTTTATATCTAGCCATATGTGGATAGTATGTTTAGGACATTTCACTTTAACAGAGCCCTGCTGTGTTGAAAAATAAGTGTGAATAATACTATTAATAACTGCACTGCCAACACTTACTCTATTCAGAGGTAGGTGGTTAAGACTAGTTAACCACTCCCTACACAGGGAAACTTTGTATTCACTTGGCACTATGCTTGAAAAAACCTCTCTCCTATAATTCCACCCACCCTGTTTACTAGAGGTGGTAGGCTTTAAAAAGTGAATCCTGCATAGAGCTAAAAACAAAATATCTAGATCGATGTGATAGCCCAAAAATGGGCTGCAATCTTCATTATTTTATTTCTAATTTTACCTCTTAAGATCCTAAGGCATCTAACAAGTCAACATTAGATGTAATCTTTCTTTCTCTCTCTCTTTCTTTCTTTCTTTCTTTCTTTCTTTCTTTCTTTCTTTCTTTCTTTCTTTCTTTCTTTGGTTGTTTTCAAGGTAGTGTCTTACTCTAGCCCTAGGCTGACCTGGAATTCACTATGCCACTATGTAGTCTCAGGCTAACCTTGAACTCATGGTCATCCTCCTATCTCTGACTCCTGAGTGCTGGGATTAAAGGCGTGCACCACCACACTGGGCTCAGATGTCTTTGGGAAAGAATAAGAAGACTTCATGATAATATGGAAGTGTGCACTCAACTTGGAATGAAGCTCACTTAAATTTTAGCAGCGTTGTTGCTGTGCACATGGCCCATGTATATCCTCCAGTAGAAGAAGTTCATGGAGCCATCGTTAATTCTTAGCATCCAATCCTCTGAAGATACACAAAATTCCTCCACATAATTGGAAAAAGAAGAAATAAGCGTGTAAAGGCAGCCTGTTACTGCTAACAGTGAAGCTAGTCTATAAGTAATCAGAAATAAAGAAAACAGTGACAATTATAGAAAGTACATTAGAGGAGGGGAGATCTATTATTGGTGTGGAAAACCGGCAGTTTCTAAAATACGCTTGAAACTATGTGGGCAAAGTTAATAAGTATGCATCAAAGTGCAGCCAAACATCATTTGGGGACAGGGAATAAAAGCAAAAATAAAACAGCACTCAATGATGCCTTGAAAGGAAGCAAGACCTCAGAAGCCAGCTTAAAGGGACACCCCAAACAGCCCGTGTGATGCTGACTCACATGTGCAAAGAAACTGGCAGGGCTGTGCTGCAATTCTGTTCTTTTTCTAAGTTGTTATTCCAAGTTGATCTAAAATGTTATGAAAGAATAAGTGAAGCCCAGACTTCTCCCTTTTTCTCACATCTGGCTTTGTTTTTACTCTGGTTAAGTTTTTCCTTGGACCTCATTAATGAAATACAGGGCCATTCATTAAGATATTCCTTTTGCTTGGAAGATCTCTAAGTTTAAAAATGGTTCATGAGATACCTCTGCAAATCTACTTTTCCATTTAAAAATTTAGAATATGACTGTTTCTTTTTTTTTTTTTCTTCTTTTTTTTTTTTGGGGGGGTAGGGTTGCACTCTAGCTCAGGCTGACCTAGAATTCACTATGTAGTCTCAGGGTGCCCTTGAACTCATGGCAATCCTCCTGCCTCTGCCTCCCGAGAGCTGGGATTAAAGGCATGCGCCACCATGCCTGGCTGTTTCATTTTTTAAAGATTTATTTATTTATATACTTGAAAGAGAGAAAGAGGCAGATAGAGAGAGAGATAATGGGCGTGCCAGGGCCTCCAGCCACTGTAAATGAACTCCAGGCACATACGCCATTTTGTGCATCTGCCTTTACATGAGTGTCAGGGAACTGAACCTGGGTCCTTTGGCTTTGTGGGCAAGCACTTTAACAGCTAATCTCTCCAGCCCAACTTGTTTCATTTTTGAATAGATATTTGCTTATACCTTATTCTGTTGTTTCTTCAAAGCCAATGTAATTCAATATTCTTCAATAACATATGTATCGTTTAGAAATACCACTAAATGAAGGGTGGCAGATGAAAGGCATGCTACGCAAGGCCTCTGAAGACTGAGGAAGGAAGTAACTGCATATGAACTTGGGCAGGGCAGCAGTAGCAGAGAGAAAAATTAGGAACTTTTAGAAGGATAAAACCTCCAGGATTGGCTAACAATGCCACTTGCCCTGGAGGGACAGGGAAAAGGAGCACAATGTGGACAATTCTAGTTTAGCTGCTGGCAGCGATGCCACCCACTGGCACCAGGTGAGCAGCTATGGGAGGTTCTTTCCTGGCACCCCTGAAGGTAGGTGAAGTCATGTTCTCTGTTGTGCTAATATTTTTGGAAAGCCAAAGAAGGTTTGTGGTCATACTTTATCACAGCCATTTCTGCCAGCCCCAGACATTGGTGACTCAGCTACTCAAGTGACGTATTGATTCTTCCTGTCTATGACCCTGAACTGTCCAGGAACACCGTAAGACATTTCCTGTCCCAAAGCGGTTCTTAACAAGCTTGGTACCTTAGAATTACCCTAGGAGACAGAGTTTTTTAAAATTGCATGTACAAAAAATGTCACCCCAAAACTTTAAAATCAGAGTCTTTAGGGAACAAATGAAAAGCTTCAATATTTTCTTGTTGTTGTTGTTGTTGTTGTTGTTGTTGTTGTTGTTGTTGAGGTTGGGTCTCACTCTAGCCCAGGTAGAAATCATAAAGCCTCCCATGTTGATGTTCCTGGTGCCTTTCTCATCCATTCTCCAATGACAGTACAGTTGTGTCTCAACTTCAACACTTTCACTTTCGACCCTGCCATGCACTGAGCTTTCAACCATTCCCTACTACCTAGAGATGGAAGGCGACCTGCTTTCCACCCTTAGCCTCCGCCTGCTAAGCATACAATCAATGCCATTGGTCCCTGCTTTTACTACAGGTATATTGTAGAGATTTTAAAATTAAGTTTACCTTTCCCCTTATCTTTTCTTTTTATTTCCTCGAGGCTCTCCTCTTATGAATCTAGTATTGTGCATTACCTTGTGGTAAGGACAATTTTATCCAGAACAAAAAAAATTTTTATTCAGTCTTTAATTTTAAGCTAAGCATTTGCAGTCACAGTTGGTCTACAACCCAACGTAGTTCAATTTAGTTTAAAAGACGTGTGATTTTTTTTTCTAGAACATTTCTTTCTTGTGGGGCAGGGTAATAAAAGAGAATACTGGTTTTTACGTTCCACTGAGCAGTCTTGGCTTCAGGTGCTAGTATGTATTGCAGGAACTACTGATTAGTCAAGAGGATAAAATAATATTTAAGACTTGTTTGTCTAATATGAAAAGAAAAAAAGGCAGAAAAGTAAGAGAACTGAGAAATCTGACCAGAATCCTTGAGATTTCAAGACACTTCCTCTGAAGTGATTTGTCACTGGCGTGCTTTGGCTAAGTAAGCTCACCGTGCTCTGAGCAAGCAGAGGGACCTGGTGGAAAGTCTTCTGGTCCGAGGCCTACCCTTTAAAGGAAATTGCATCAGTTCCCTTCTCATTGCTGATATTAAATAGCTGGCAAGAATCAGGTTGGGGAGGAAGAATTTATTTCGGCTCACAGTTCCAGTTATAGTCCATCAAGGAGGAGAAGGCATGGAGCAGGAGCTGGAAGCAGAGCCGGTCACATTCTATACAAAGTAAGGCAGCAGACAGCAATGAATACTGCTGCTCAGCCAGCTCTCTCCTGTTTGACAGTCCAGGACCCCCACCCTTGGAAAGGTGCTTCCCACAGCTAAGGTGGGTCTTCCCACCTCAATTAACTTCATCAAATCATCCCTCACAGACATGCACAGAGGCTAACCACAATGCATCAAGTCAATCCCATGAAGCTGATACTCAATATAAACCATCAAAGGGATATTGGGATCCCAGCCCCCCATCTTCCTCACTTTTGCTTTTCAGATACCATGAGGTAAGCAGCTTCCCCCACCAGACGTTCTCACCATCGTGTACTGGCTCAAAAGCCACTGTGTCAATCAAACATGAACTGAACCATGGGCCAGTACAAACCTTCACTCTTCTAAAATTGATTCTATGAGATCTTTGGTCAATGGTAACAGAGAGCTGATTAACTTCATTGGTCATATGAATCTTTGAGCCTGAGCACTAAGAGCACAAAGGACTGTGGGCCATGGTACAGTTGGCCAGGCCTGTGGGCAATGGCACAGGGTGTCCCAGCACCCCAGCAGCATAACATGGGAGAAACGAGGCAGATCGCCTGGAAAGATAGTGGTAGAAAGAACCAGGAGTGTGTGCACCTGAGATGAGGGCATGTCAGAGGCCAAGATGAGTCTAAGAGCGTTCTCTAGGGGAAAGGGCAAAGCCCAAAGCTCAAGAATGAAGGCAGCTGGGTGTGGTGATGTGTGCCTTTAATCCCAGCGCCGGGAGGTGAAGCTAGGATGACAAAACCAGCTATATAGTGAGTCTGAGCCCAGCCTGGGCTACATGAGCTACATGAGATCCTGTCTCAAAAAAATACCAAGAGAAAAAGAAAAGAAAAGAAAGAAAAAGAGAAAGAATGAAAGAAAGAAAAAAGAAACACAAAAGAATGAATGGAAATCCAGCCTTAGTGGCTCACATCTGTAATTCTGACTGAACAGAAGTAATGCTGCAAGTTCGAAGCTAACCTAGGGTACATAGCAGGTTCCAGGCCAGCCTGAGCTACAGAGTAACACCCTGTCTTAAAAAGACCAAAAAAGAGCTGGGCATGGTGGCACACGCCTTTAATCCCAGCACTCGGGAGGCAGAGGTAGAAGGATTGCCATGAGTTCAAGGCCACCCTGAGACTACATAGTGAGTTTCAGGTCAGCCTTGGCTAGAGTGAAACCCTACCTTGAAAAATCAAAAAAAAAAAAAAAAAAAAAAAAAAAAAAAAAAGACCAAGAAGAAAGAAAGGAAAGGAAAGGAAAGGAAAGGAAAGGAAAGGAAAGGAAAGGAAAGGAAAGAGAGAGAAAAAGGCAGGGTGGAAGGGAGGGAGGGAGGGAGGGAGGGAAGAGAGATGACAGTGGCCCAGTTTCCATGAAGTTTACAGGTGAGTGAAGATAAATCTGACTCACATTTCCATGGCTAGCCTCATCCCCAATTCCAGACTCTGTGTGTGTGTGTGTGTGTGTGTGTGTGTGTGTGTGTGTGTGTGTATGCAGTACTTAAGGTATGGAAAATGGGATAATTATGAATTACTTAAATGGCAACAAAATTCTCCTTAACAAGGCAAAACTGAGATTTGAGATGAGATATGTGTTCAGTTATCGATGGAAGATATACATCTCTGAGCACATGACAGCATGAGACTGTGTGCTCTATGCTAAACAGATATACGTTTGCTGTAACAGTTGTTGAAAGCCTGTAAATCTGGGCTTTATGCTAGAAACCAAGTGGCTGAATGAAGCTAGTTAGGTGAATGGGTGAGGAATGTAAGAGATGTCTGAAGAGGCAAGTTTCTGGGCTGGGAGATGCTCCGTGGATAAAGTGCTTGCGCCAGCGTGGACATCTCAGTTAAGATCCCCAGCACCCAGGCCAAAGGCAGGCATGGCAGCCCACACCTGTAATTCCAGAACCAGGAGGTGGAGTCAAGAGGATCCCTAGGGCTCTCTGGCTACCTAGTCTAGCCAAATTAGTGAGCTCCAGGTTCAGTGAGAGAATCTGTCGCAAAAAAATAAGGGTGGAGATGGAGATATGGCTTAGCAGTTAAGAGGCTTGCTGGCAAAGCCAAAGGACCCAGGTTCGACTCACCAGGACCCACATAAAGACAGATGCATGCATCTGGAGTTTGTTTTCAGTGGCTAGAGACCCTGGTATGCCCATGCTGTCTCCATTTGCCTCTCTCTCTCTCTGCTCTTCTCCCTCTCTCTCTTTCTCTCTCTCTCTGTGTGTATCTGTTTCAAACAAATAAATAAATAAAACATTTTTTTGAAAGAATTTTAAAAACTAAGGGTGGAGAATGATAGGAAAAGGCACCTTGGCCTGGACAGATGCCTTAGCAGTTATGGCCTGTGAAGCCTAAGGACCCAGGTTCAGTTCCCCAGTACCCAAGAAAACAAGATGCTTATGGTGGCGCATGCATCTGGAGTTCACCTGCAGTGGCCAGAGCCCCTAGCAAGTACATTATCTCTCTCTATGTATATATCTCTATCTCTATATACCCCTTTCATAAATAAATAAATAAATAAATAAATAAATAAAGAAAGAAAAAGACACCTCTGTACATGCACACACACACACACTTAATACACACCTGAACACACATGTATGGACACACATATGAACCTACGTCCACACAAGCACACATCCACACACATATCAAAAAGAAGAAAGAGGCAAGTTTCTGCCTTGTGACAAACCTGACACAGGACAGGAAAAAGTAGAAGAGGAAGAGGTCAGCGAACACGCTGTGAAGAAGGCAACGGCTCAGTTGAGTATTTTATCATGAGATGCCCGGAGGCCTGCCAGAAAAAAGAAGATGAGAGAATTCTAAGTAAAGGAAGCCATCCCAAAACTCAAGGGCAGGGCTCCTGGAGGGCACGCGTCAGCCACAGAGTATGGAAACAGCATCAGCAAGGAGGGATGGATGGACCACGAAAGGACTGGGCTCCTTAGGAGGAGACTAGACTAAGAGAGTGATGAACTGGGTGAGCCTTGGGGAGAAGTTATCTGCATGACTCATGGCCTTGGGGTTTGAGGGTCCCAGTGAGTCGTGGTTCTTTTACGAGATAAAGACAACAAAAGGAGACATGGTTCTGAAATGAAAGCATAAAGATGATGAGCTCCATTTTGTTTAACTTACTATTATTAAGGTCTCATAACATACATAATTTGGAAACACGTACCTTTCACGACTGCACCATCTCCCCATCCACAATTAAAATCTTTTTGGGAAAGTCAAACCCTGACCTTGAACTCAAGGGGGATCATGAAAGTTAGAACTGCCAGTGCATAGCAGCTGAAACTTTGGCTGGTGGTAAGTTTGGTCAGGAAGAATGTGTGATAACAAGAAAATAATTCAATGTGCAATCTTTTGATAGGCAGACCAACCATGCAAGGAAGAATGAGAAAAAGTGACTTAAGAGGAAGAAAAGTAAGTAGCGAAGGAGTGAATCTCAGAACAGGAGTGACCTGCAGCGTGCACTGCAGCACAGGGATGCATGGGATGGACGGGATGGAGATGGCGGTGTCCACTGTATGGGACCGAGGTCAACAATGCCACAGAAACAATCTCCAAGGAATGGTGGGCGTGCAAGTCAGCACTGTGGGCCGCTGCCTGGTGAATGAGGAAGTGGAGGCTGCCTTGAACAGGCACGGTGACTAAGCCATGGGGGAGGGGTGGCACATCTAGCCAGGAGAGTGGAGCAAAACTGCATGACTGACCCAAGGAGTTAACAAGGAAACAGACGTGTGGGATACCAAGACTGGTAACTCACCACTGGAATCCCTGCTTCCGGGACACTTAATTCTCCATGTGTGGCTGATGGAGTTCTACAAGTTCACCCTACACCTCAAACTTTGGAATGCAGGCTTTTTCCTTATCATTCACATTCTATATTTATTGGGGTTTTATTTTATTTTATTTATTTATATATGTAATTTTTGCTTGTTTGTTAGTTTTATTTTTGTTGTTGTTTTGAGACAAGGTCTCATGTAGCCTTGAACTCTGTGTAGCCAAGGATAATGATGAACCCCTAACCCTCTGCTTCCACCTCCCAAGTGCTACGATCACAAACACTTGCCACCAGGCCCTGCTCAGCTACAATAGTTCTAGATGTGATTTTATTAACTAGCTTCTTTCCTTCCTTTCTTTCTTTCTTTCTTTCTTTCTTTCTTTCTTTCTTTCTTTCTTTTGTTTCTTTGTGTGTGTTTGTGTGTGTGTGTGTGTTTGTTTTGGTTTGTTTTGTTTTGGTTTGGTTTGGTTTTGGTTTTGGAGGTAGGGTTTCACTCTAGTCCAGGCTGACCTGGAATTCACTATGTAGTCACAAGCTGGCCTCAAACTCATGGTGATCCTCCTACCTCTGCCTCCTGAGTGCTGGGATTAAAGGCGTGCGCCACCACGCCCAGCCTATTAACTAGTTTCTAATTTAAGGGCTGGAGAGATGGTTCAGAGTGGTTAAAGGCATTTCTTTGAAAAGTCTGATAGCCCAGGGTTCGAGTGTCCAATACCCATGTATAGGCAGATGCTCAGCATGGCACACACATCTGGAGTTCATTTGCAGTGGCAAGAGGGCCTGGCATTCTCATTCTCATTTTCTCCCTCTCTCTCTTTGCAAATAAATAAAAATATAAAAATATCTTTTAAAATTTCTCAGTTACTTTCTACAAATACCTCACTTATAAAAAATAAGATTTTTTCAGTGAGAAAATAAAAAATTCACTAACACTAGTATAAATTTTGAAAATTATTCTAAGGTTAGTAAATCATAAATGGCAAAGATCTAGCCATTTTTAGTAAATTATTTTAATAACATACTAAAGTAATGTATATAAGTCATTCTCTAAAATATCCATGACTTACTTTCATACTAACTAATTAAACTAATAATCTTATAACCTCATGCTTCACTGTGAAGAAGTCACATTGGCAAGCATAGGCAATGTCTCCTGCCAACCTCTAAAGGAACAAATGTTTCTAAGGCAGATGGAATTAATAATAATAGAGACTACGGGTCATAAAACCTGATGTTCCTTAAACATTATTTTTAAAAAATGGGATTTAGGGGGCTGGAGAGATGGCTTAGTGGTTAAGGTGTTTGCCTGCAAAGCCAAAGGACCCCTGTTCGATTTTCCAGGACCCACGTAAGCAAGAGGCACAAGGAGACACATGTATCTGGAGTTCGTTTGCAGTGGCTGGAGGCCCTGGCACGCCCATTCTCTCTGTCTCTCCCTCTTTGTCTCTCTCAAATAAATAAAGAAAATATATCTTTTTAAAAAATGGGAGTTAGGGCTATGGAGGTAGCTAACTTGGTGAAGTGTTTGCTTTTCAAGCATGAGGACCGGAGTTCAAGCCCTAGAAACTACATTTAAAACTAAAACAAGCCAGGTGTGGTGGCGCACGCCTTTAATCCCAGAACTTGGGAGGCAGAAGTAGGAGGACTGCCATGAGTTCAAGGTTACCCTGAGACTACAGAGTGAATTCCAGGTCAACCTGAGCTACATTGACACCCTACCTCAAAAAAAAAAAAAAAAAAAAAAAACCTAAAACTAAATAAAAGCCAGGCACAGTGGTGCTCACTCACTTTTAATCTCAGTGCTGGGGAGGCAGAGACAGGAGGATCCCTGGGGCTCACTGTCCTGTCAGTATAGCCTAATTGGTGAGCACTGACCATTGAGATACATTGTCTCAAAAAAAAAAAAAAAGGACACAGTACCTAACGAATTACACCTGAAGTGATCCTCTGGCCTATTCACACCCACATATAAATGTATTGATGCACATCTGCATATATATACATACACACACACATGCACATACACAAGAGGGATTCAGGTTATATCGATAACCTTAGCTTTAAGCCAGTTAGCATTAGTTAAGCGACAGCTTCAAGCATTTAACCTACATTTGTCATATCTGAGTAATAAAATTACAATGGCCTTCAACACAGAAGGCTAACTTTAAATAATTAGCTCAATGATGCTATAGAAACACTATGTGTCTGCGAAAATTTTGTCCTATGTCCTTTGCTTGCTGCACCACACCTCAAAATAAAGTTATCAAGATAATCACAAGATCTTATCACCTTTAGAAGCTTTTGGCAACATATCAACTGGTTAAAGGTTAGTAATACAAACACATATCTTACGAGTATTTGTTCTAGTGCCTGTAGGATTCTTAGTAGGGTATCCCAGGATGGTGTTTTGATTCAGCTGTCCCTCATAAATTTATATGTTCTGAACGCTAAGTCCCCAGCTGGTGGCCATTTGGGAACTGGATCCTCCTGGAGGTGATGTATTGTTGGGGGTGGGTTTATGGGTGTTATAGCCAGCTTCCCCTTGCCAGTGTTTGGCACACTCTCCAGTTGCTATTGTCCACCTGCTGTTGGCTAGGAGGTGATGTCCTCCCACTGCTCATGCCATCATTTTCCTCTGCCATCATGGAGCTTCCCCTCGAGTCTGTAAGCCAAAATAAACCCTTTCTTCCTACAAGCTGCTCTTGGCTGGGTGTGTTCTACCAGCAACGCGAAGCTGCCTGCAATATCCAGGTATCCCTTCAGTAAAGGAAAGTTCCATATGATAAAAGATACCAAACACTTCAAGTTTCTTTGCAATGAGATCATTCCAGGTCTGTAAGCAGGAGAAAACTTAAAAGTTATTGAAGGTAATTAGCCATATAAAGTAAAGATAATTGGGGCTGGGAGATGGCTCAGAGGTTAAAGGTACTTGCTTGCAACTCTGCTGGCCCAAGTTTGATTTCCCAGCACCCATGTAAAGCCAGAGACAAAGTGGCATGTGCATCTTTGATCTCAGTGAACCTACATGAGTGGAAGTGGATCCAGGAGAATCTGGAAACTTGCAAGCCAGCAGCAAACAAGAAACCCTGTCTCAGAAAGAAAGTGGAAGGAAAGGCAAAGCTCCCAAGATTGTCCCCTGACCTCCACATGCATGCGCATATATACACACATACACACACACATATACACACATTAAATAAAAATTAAAAGGACTGGAGAGATGGCTTAGCAGTTAAGGTGCCTGCCTGCAAAGCCAAAGAACCTTGGTTCAATTCCCCAGGACCATGGCACATGCACCTGGAGTTCATTTGCAGGGGCTGGAGGCCCTGGTGTTCCCATTCTCTTTTCTCTCTCTCTCTCTCTCTCTCTCTCTGTCTCTTTCTCTGTTGCTCTAAATAAATAAATAAATAAATAAATAAATAAATTTTTAAAAATAAAATAAGTCAAGATCATTTACTATAAAATAAATTAATGTCCTTGATCCTTATAATAGATATTCTGTCCCTTTGCAGGAGGCTAGACCACTAGGCCACACTCCCACGTGTTGACATTACTTATGAGAAGAAAGCATGAGTCCCCAGAACCACAGCTCAGCTACAACATCCAACACCTAGCCCATTTTGTCAACTAAATACTTGTCTCACCAAATAATAAATAATTTAGTAATACTCCTGCTTTCAGTAGACTCCCGTCTACAGTGTGCATCGTCAGTTCTGGATTCAGCAGATTCGGAATCTGTTGCAAGACATGCTGTGATTCCATTCGACCTCATGTGCAGCAAGCTAGCATTGTGCAGTGACAAGAATGTGATCTACGAGCAGACCCACCCGGGTCCCTTCTGAGGTCACTGCTCAACCAGTTTCAACATGAGTGACTTGCACACACCTTCAGAGACTTTGGTTCCCTTTGAGACCTGGAATGACAGTTGCCACTTCTCAGGTGTGACTGCGTCAGATGAGACTGATGGAATCCCAGTCAGCTAAGGCTAGAGATGGCATTAGACTCCAGGCCAGGAGGTGAGAAGATGAGGAAACTAAGATTCCAGAGGTTAATGATTTGTTTGAGGTCAAAGGGTAGCTAGTTGGAATACTGAATTGGAAGCTATTCATGATAATTAAATAGATTATGGCCATTGTACAGCCATTATGTTACACATAAATTTTATTTTTAGAAAGTAAAGACTTCCTGGCTGGAGAGATAGTTTACTGGTTAAGGTGCTTGCCTTCAGAGCCTAGGGACCCTGGTTCGATCCCCCACTACCTATGTAAGCCAGATGCAGAGGGTGCTGCTTGCATCTGGAGTTCATTTTCAGTGGCTGGAAGCCCTGGTGCACCCACTCTAATCTGCTTCCTCCCGTCCATCTCTTTCTCTCTCTCTCTCTCTCTCTCTTCTTCTTCTCTCTCATAAATAAATAAATAAATAAATAAATAAATAAATAAATAAAATGTATTTTAAAAAAGAAAGTAAAGACTTCCAAGAAATGGCAGTGATGAATTACATTACAATTAGAAAGTGTCTAGAGACTCCCTGACAAAAGTCCTACCATTCCAGGTGAGACCTTGAGACTATGGTAACCGGAATGAGAACTGATGTGTTCTTTAAAAAAAAAAGAAAAGAAAAGAAAAGGATATCCTTCTATATGTAAACCACTTTATAAATTATAAAAGGTTTTAAAATATAGGTGGTGAGATAGAAGTTAAACTCGATGCTTCATTGTGCACAGGCTTTGAGAAATGGCTGCAATTGATGTTGACACCGTGGCTTGATGGCTATAGGCATGTATTTGTACTATCCATTCATTTTTGGTGTAAGAGAAAGTTGGAACAGTATATAGCCACGCTGTGCATAAGGCCGGGACTCAGAGCTGGTTAGGAGAGTGGATTAGGCTGTGCAGTTGAAAGGGGTTTTATCATGAAATTTACTATAATCCTTGGGATGAAAGTGCTGCCATTCTGGTTGCAGATGTCCAAGTATAACACAGGGAACTGTATTTTAAACATACAAGCTGGTATGATCAAAGAGTCAGATTATACACTAGTAGTATTAAAACTATAGATGCACCCTAACTTACAGAAGCTGATAGAATTTTATATCATGGGGTTATTTCCCAAACTTGAAAAAAAAAAGTATTTTATTTATTTATTTGCAAGGAAAGAGAGGGAGAGAGTGTGTGTGTGTATGAATATGGGTGCTCCAGGGCCTCTAGCTGCGGTAAATAGACTCTAGATGCATGCGCTGCTTTGAGCATCTACCTGGCTTGAGGTAGGTACTCGGAAATAGGGTTGTTAGGCTTTGCAGTCAAGGGCCTTAACCACTGAGCCATCGCCCCAGTCCCCAAACTTTTTATAGACTTAACACATTTAATGTTGGTGCTGTTGCCAAAATAATGTTGATTAAAACTGACTGTGCCTCTCCACTTTCAGAACCCCTAGTGCCCCTCCTTTAGACTTCTGTGTGCTGCTTTATCCCAAAATATTACCCAGGTAGAGCCAGTAAAACAAAATGCTTAGAGGAGAATCAGATATACCTGGAGTCTAGTAACTGTGCAACCGGAAGTGAGATCCAGACAGTCCACACTTCATGCTACCTGAAGCAATGCATGCTGGGTAAGTCTCACGTGAAATGACCCTTAGAATATGATTGGGGGCCACATGATGGACGCAGGGAGAAGACGTCATCAACAGGCACTGTGATTCCCTGCCTTGTGGTGCCTGGGCGCATGGATCTTCAGTGGCAGAGAATGCCCCTTACTTCCACTTTGAAAGCTTTACAAAACTGTGACCACACAATGTCAATCCTATCTATGAAGGTCTAACATCCGGCCCTTGTCAGGATGACGACCACTACGTAGAAATAAACCTGACACTGGAGGAGCCTATTTCCTAGAAGAAAATACACGTCAGATGTACCACTGCCCATGACATTAGCATGATCGCGGATATTCATACGTGTAACTTTTCTTCTGATAAACTGAAGATTGTTTATAAAATTATGATATATACTCATGCGTGTAGACATTAAAATAGTCCTCCAAATTCATCAGCTTATTTTAGACTCACCCTATGCCCATTTTAAATTCTAGAACCTTTGTTTGCTTAGGGAATTACTTTTTTGCCCCAAGTCACATTTTTGTACTCACAATTAAAGACAAAAAGAAACATCGGAAACTCTGTTCATAGTGAAGGGGAAATACATTAAAATTATTGAATTTCTGTTCTGTGGCAGGAAGAACTAAATCACTCTTCCACTCTAGACTTACCAAAGGAACATAACAACTTTGAAGTTCCGCATTATATGTCATTTAAATAATTGCCAATGGCCTCTTTCCAAGTGTGTAGAAAAGGTAATTTTCTTCAATGGTGCATACATCTGATTTGATGTGATACAAGGTAGTTTATATTCCTATAAACATCAGTGTGTATAAGAAACTTACAGCGCCAAGGTCTACGATGAAGCAGTCGCCCTTGTTGAAACTGTTCCAGCTGAGGGGAACTTCGGTGGCCCTGACCACCCTCCGACCCTTCACATGCAGGAGCCTCTCGGCTGTCAGGTCATTGGTGACAACATGATTTAGTCCAGACGCCACACCTCCAGCCTGAAAGCATGACACAAAACAGATAACCATCAAGGCTGCTAACCAGACATGACATGGCTTAACAATGCAGGTGTTTATACCAAAACTGTGCCAGCAAGACCAGCATAAAGAAGCCACCCCGTGCGTGTGCAAGTGTGCACAGAGATTCCTTGGGAAACAGCAGGTGTGTTGGCTGGTTTCCTCCTTTTCCCTCCTGTCTTAGTAATTCAACTTAAAATTAAAAGCATTGACTGAGAACCAGCAGTGCAGAACCCTGTTGCATAAACAAAAAGAAAAGACAGTATCTCTTGCCCTCGGGGAGCTAATGATTCCCTGCTGACTCATGAGCAGGCAGACAGTTTCAGGCGAGAAGGCCACAGGAGGGTGGAAAAGCTAGAAGCAAGGAGCCTCGTGACAACAGCCAAGAACAGGCCCTGACCTTCCCACTGTCCCAGGACAGAGAAGGGAACAGGATAGCTGGCCAGGGTCAAGCTGGTTTTTACATTAAAGCAAAATCCAATACACTCTTGATTTTCCAGTAAACAGATATGCTAGAACTGGGTATTTTTCCTTTACCCTGGGAGAGATGAAGTATCTTGACTGGGCTTCCCCAAATTAAACTAAACTAACTTGTGAGCTACTGAAGAAAAATTATTAGCAGTTACTGACTACATCTTCTTTCAGCGTTTGCAATCAGCTTTTACCTTTTCATTTGCTTCCAATTCAATGTTAAAAACTGTATCTTGGGCCAGAGATGGCCTAGCGGTTAAGGCACATGCCTTTGAAGCCTGAGGACCCCGGTTCAAGTCTCCAGGTCCCATGTAAGACAGATGCACATAGTGGCACATGTGTCTGGAGTTCGTTTGCAGTGGCTAGAGGCCCTTGCACACCCATTCTCACTAACTCTCTCTCTCCCTCTAATAAATAAATTAGTTAACTAAATAAAATCCTTTAATAAAAAAGAAATAAAAAGCCGGGCATGGTGGCACATGCCTATAATCCCAGCACTTGAGAGGTAGAGGTAGGAGGATCGCCATGAGTTCAAGGCCACCCTGAGACTCCATAGTGAATTCCAGGTCAGCCTGAGCTAGAGTGAAACCCTACCTCAAAATAAAACCAAAACAAAACAAAACAAAAAAAGAAATAAAAAAAGAACTGTGTCTTTATTTCCACACCTATTATCATGAGGCAATATAAACAAAACTGTGCACTGATAACTCAAAGGCTAGCTACAATCATAGTTTTGAAAAAATGAGGGGCTTAAAGAAGAGGAAAACATGAGGGGCTTAGGGGAGTGCACATTGGTTAAAGGCGCTTGCTTGCAAAACCTGCATGCCTAGGTCCAATTCCCCAGCCACACGCCACACTCCTGCAGCAGCAGGAGACCCTGAAGCACACGAGTGAATGTGCACATACATAGACACACACATACACACACTCATAAACACACATGCATGCAAAAAAATAATTTTTTTAAAGAAAGAAAAATAGCTGGCACAATGTGGCACATGCTTGTAATCACAGCATTTTGGGAAGTACTCTTAACTTTTTTTTTTCTTTTTGCTTTTTGAGGGAGAGTTTACTCTAGCCCAGGCTGACCTGGAATTTACTATGTACTCTCAGGTTGGCCTTGAACTCCTGGCGATATTCCTACCTTGGCTTCTGGAGTGCTGGGATTAAAGGTGTGCGCCACCACGCCTGACTAACATTATTTTTTAAAACAATCTTCTCTCTTATACCTAATGTCATAAATGCCCAGAGAAAAATACTGTCAGATATAAAGTCTTTATCAGAGAGTCAGTAGTTCTTCCACGAAGACGTAACACTGGAAATCTTCACTGTTTGTTCAGGCAGAACCAAAGCAAGGCAGGTGGCCTTCTAACCCAGTGGAGCCATAAACGCAGGCTTGCAGGCCGACACACATCTGATAGTCATGATCTACAATCATGGCGGCTGAAGACAAGGACTTGAGAAACGTATGCTAGCCAGAAATTCAGCACATGAAATCTACTGGCCCTAAAAATGCTCAAAGAAAGGCCACAGCCAACCTGATGCAGCAGGAAGATGACCTCAGCTCTCAGTAGTACAGACTTTTCTGGGAGACGGCAACATAGCATGATCTTTGCAGACCTGGTAATGACAGGTTCTGCCAAATTTTGCCCACTCACAAGACAATATAGTGCTTCACAGGGTAATATTACATCACAACTGTGCCCCAGCATGAATCATTTGTTTATGTTGAGGGCACGGGAACACAGTGCTTACCAGGTTAGGCCCTGGGGTCAGATGGTCACAGAGTCACACATGAGCTATGAGACCTTGGTAAATTGCATGGCCTTGTGTGAGTTAATAGTAAATGAGGTAGGGCTGGGGAAATGGCTTAGCGGTTAAGGCGTTTACCTGCGAAGCCTAAGGACCTGGGCTCGATTCCCCAGGACCCACATAGTCCAGATACACAAGGGGGCGCATGCGTCTGGAGTTCGTTTGCAGCAGCTGGAGGCCCCAGCATGCCCATTCTCACTCTCTCTCTCTCTCACTCAAATAAATAAATTAAATTAAATAGTAAATGAGGTATTAGACATAAAGTGAGTAGCATATTCTACATGCTTAAAAAATAATTGGGAACAAGCTCAGTGTACCATAGCCACCTTTGCTAATCTCAGTGACAAACCATCTCTGCAGCCACATGTCCTAGAAAGTATTGCTGCGGCTACATTCACATCTGCATGAAGTTGCTATTGATGGAGTTAGCTGATTTTCTCACTGATTTACTTCTCCTCCCTTTATAAGCATCCTCTTTTTCTTAACTTTTTTATTGACCACCTCCATAATTATAAACAATAAACCCTGATAATTCCCTCCCCTCCCTTGCTTTGCCCTTTACACTCCACTCTCCATCATATCCCCTCCCCCTCTCAATTGGTCTCTCTTGATGTCATCATCGTTTCTTCCTATGATGAGGGTCTTGTTGTAGGTAGTGTCAGGCACTGGGAGGTCATGGATATCCGGGCCACTTTGTGTCTGAAGACTGCATTGTAAGCACTCCTACCCTTCCTTTGGTTCTTACATTCTTTCCGCCACCTTTTCTGCAAATGGGCCCAACTCTTAGAGGGTGTGATAGAGATGTTTCAGTGCTGAGCACTCTGTCACTTCTTCTCAGCACCATGGTGCCTTTTGCATCATCCTAGAGGTCACCACCATCTGAAAAAAGATGCTTCTCTAATCCAAAATTGAGAGCAGCATTAATATATGAGTATGAACATTAAGAGAAGTGCTTACTGGGCAGTTTGATGAGCATGAATATTTTTGGCATTTTTATTGAAAATCAGATAGCTGTAGCTTCCTGGACTTATATCTGGGTCCTCTATTCTGTTCCATTGATCAATGTGTCAGTTTTTATGCCAGTATCATGCTGGTTTGTTGTTGTTGTTGTTGCTGATGCTGCTGCTGTTTTGGTTTTTTCGAGGTTGGGTCTCATTCTAGCTCAGGCTGACCTGGAATTCGCTATGTATTCTCAGGGTAGTCTCTAATGCATGGCGATTCTCCTACCGCTGCCACTCAAGTGATAGGATTAACGGCGTGCGCCACCTCGTTTTGCTCCATGCTGTTTTTGTAACTATGGCGGTGTAATATAGCTTAAAATCAAGCCTTATTTTTGTTGTGCAGAATTGTTTTGGCTATTCCAGTTTTTTTTTTTTTTGTGCTTCCAAATGAATTTTAGAATTTTTTTTTTCTATATCCGTGAAGAATGCCATGGGAATTTTGATGGGGATTGCAGTAAATGTGTGGATTGCTTTTGGTAAGATTGACGTTTTCACAATATTGATTCTTCCCGTCTAAGAACGTGAGATGTCTTTTCATTTCCTAGTGTCTTCTGCAATTTCTGTCTTGAATATTTTGAAGTTTTCATTGTAGAGATCCTTCACTTCCTTAGTTAAGTTTATTCCAAAGTACTCTTTTTTTTTTTTTTTTTGAGGCAATTGTAAATGGGAGAGATTCCCTGATATCATCCTCTGCATGTTTGTTGTTAGTATACAGAAAAGCTACTGATTTCTGTGTATTTATTTTGTATCCTGCTACATTGTTAAAAGTGTTTATCAGCTCCAGCAGTCTTTAGGGTCCTTTATGTATAGAATCAGATCATCTTCAAATAATGATGATTTGATCTCTTCCTTTCCAATTTGTATCCCTTTTATGAGTGTCTCTTGTCTTATTGCTATAGCTAGGACTTCCAGTACTATATAAAATAAGAGTGGGACAGTAGACACCCTGGTATTGTTCCTGATACATGCTCTTAAAGTACATCCTCATAATCTTTTGAATTCCATTGGTGTCTGTTCTAATATAGTGCCTTATTCACCTCTAATTTTATTAATTTGTGTCTCTTCTCTCTTTCTTTTGGTCAGATTTGCTAAGGGTTTATCAGTCTTGTTTATCCTTTCAAAGAACCAACTCTTCGTTTCATTAATTCTTTGTATTGTTGTTTTTGTTTCCATTTCATTAATTTCTGCCTAATCTTTATATTTCTTCCCATCCACTGATTTTTGGTTTTCCTTGTTCTTTATCCAAGGTCTTAACGTGAAGCACTAAATTGTTTACTCACAGCCTTAATTTCTTAATTTCTTAATATTGGAACTTAAAGCTATAAATTTCCCTCTTAGGACTGCCTTCATTGTGTCCCAAAGGTTTGGGTATATTGTGTTCTCATTATCATGTGATTCTATGAATTTTTTAATTTCCTTCTTGATTTCTTCATTGACCTATTCATCATTCAGTAGTGTACTGTTTAGTTTCCATGATTTAATGCATGCTCTGTAGCTTTTCTTGCTGTTGATTTGTAGTTTAATCCCATTGTGATCAGATAGAGTGCAGTTTTACTGTATTTGTTAAGATTTGCTTTGTGTCCTAATTAAATGATCTAATTTATAAAATGTTCCATGTGAAGCTGAAAAGAATGTATATTATGCAGCATTTGGATGCAATAATCTGTAGATATCTGTTAGATCCATTTGTTCTATGACTTCATTTAATCCAGATTCTTCTTTGTTTATTTTTTGCAGGGATAACCTGTCAATTGATAAAGAGTTTGGTGTCATCTGTGACTTTAATTCTAGTAGTGTTTCTTTGATGAAATTGGGAAGCCCCATGTTAGGTGTATATGTGTTTAGAATTATAATGTCCTCCGGATGGAGTGTTCTCTAGGCCCATTTGTTTGAAACACCATTTTCCAACTTTTCACCCTAGGATACTGTCCATCTTTTGTGGAAAGGTGAGTTTCTTGGAGGCAACAAATAGATGGATCCTGCTTTTTAACCCAGTCTGCAAGCCTGTGTCTTTTGGTTGGGCATTAAAGTCATTGATATTAAGAGTTATTATTGAAAGGTGTGCATTTATTCTGCCATTCTTTTTGTTTTGTAGTTTTTTCAGTTTTTCTTTTACTCCCTTCTATTAACTATTATTTGAGGATGGTTTATTTTTTCTTGTTTCCTTATGTGTGTGCTTTTCTTTCTCTTTAGCATAAAGGATCCCTTCAAGTATTTTCTGTAGAGCTGGTTTAGTGTTCATATGTTCCTTTATCCTGTTTTTGTTCTGGAATGTTCTTATTTCTCCATCCATTTGGATGGGCAGCTTTGCTGGATAAAGTAATTTTGGTTGACAGCTGTTAACTTTCAGAACTTGGAATACATCATTCCAAGCCCTTCTCGTTTTTAAAGTTTGTTTTGAGTAATCTGCTGTTATCCTGATGGGCTTGCCTTTGTATGTGACTTGATTTTTCTCTCTGATTTGAATATATTTTCTATGGTTTGTGTGTTTTGTAGTTTAAATATAATATGGCAGTGCAGATTCTTTTCTGATTGTCTTTTTGTTATTCTAAAGGTTTCAGGTAAAAACAGAAATAGAACTGCCATCTTTAGTAGAAGTTGGGTTTTTATATTAATTGAAAATAACTACTATGCCTTTGGTCTCAGACTCCTTCTGAAACATCCTGATGGCTATGTTTGATCACCACCATAGGTCCTTCATGTCTTTAAATTCCCATTAATGCCTTCCTATTCATTTGTCAATGTCTTTATTGAACTGTATTATGTCTGCCACCCTGCATGTCTGCTTAAGAAGAAGTGTCTTTCTGCAATGCTCGTCTGATCCATTCTACTCACATAAGACTGGAACACATGAGCAGGTGGTGAGGAGATGATGGGCAACTATGACCTGTCTGTAAAGATCAGTGGGAGAATTCCAGGAAAACAATTATCCTTTACTTCATGTCTTATATTGCCTTAACAGGGTATGCATAGGTATTTTATGAATTTTCCCTTTTATTATTTTTAGAATTTGTTTTCTTCTTTGATTCCTTTGATTTCCTGTGACTTCTTTTTGTTGTTGTTGCTGAGAACATGTTTATTTAGTTTGGGAGCAACAGACAGACAGAGAATTTTCAGCTCAGATGGTTAGACAGAGAATCATTTCAGGGCCATCAGCCATTGGCAATGAACTCCAGATAATTGCTCAAACTGCATCTGGATTACATGGGTATTCCAGAACAAATGAACCAGGAAAATTAGGCTTCTTTCGGGCAGATTTTAACTGTTAAGCCATATTCCAGGCTAGAATAATTTTACAAAATATAATCTTCTTTGTTTTTAATCTTTTCAGGCACTTCATCTTTATAAGTTATCCCTCAAGGGCCTTTCTGATGGATTTATAATTTGGGGGGGATTGTATTGCAAATCCTGACAGCCCAGGTTGTATTTTGCAGTTTACCCACATTATTTCTCTCCATAGGCTGCTTTGTCATGGCCATGATGTGTGCCATCTTACACAAACACACAACATCCAAATTTTAAAAAAAAAAAAAAACAAATAAATAAAAATTTTTAAATAAATTTGGTGGTAAAAAAATCAAAATTATAAGAAAATTATCAACAGGAATAAAATTACTTTTTGTCCTTTGTCCACTTTTGAATACACACATGAAGTTTGATTCACACATTCTGTTACTGGGAAGAAGGATCCTCAACAGAAGTCTGTACTGATTAGAACTAATGAACTGTTACTTTATTCCTGACAACATTTATTGAGCACCTACAATATTATGGGAAGAAGTTGATTAAATCTTGGTGAACAAAACAGAACCAAAGACAAAACCAAAACCACATCCCTACTGTGCATGAATTATGAACCCATGAATGGGGCATGGACGACTAAGAGGAGAAGATGAGCGCCACAATGAAAAGTGTCAGACAGGTGAGCTTACCTTGTACTTCAGGATGATCTGAAACAAACTGGAAGCCCCACAAAATCAGTGGACTCATAGTGATGGAAGTTCTCTGTTTTGCAGTGGTTCATATCTTAGTGTGAAATGATCTTCACTGTGAAGAACTAATTTACTTTCATCCTGGGATCCTCCTTCCCTACAAACCAGCAAAGGCTATGATCAGGTAAAAACACACAAGAACTGGAGCTTTAATTGTTGATTTTTATAAATAATTTAAAACTGTCTCTCAGTTAACTAAATTACTGGTCAGAAAGACTTATCAGAAGGCTGAAAGTACTTGGCTCCTAACTAAAACCACCACCAAGTTGTTCTACTTTTCAATTTATTTAAATGTTTTAAAATCAACTCAGAAATATCATTTGCTCAACATAAAACAATATAGTTTAGCAAGATTTAGATTCATTTCATATAGTCAATAAGATCCCACTAGCCTTTATTAACGTCAGACTTCTTCCAGTATGCCAGGCTGTTAGTGAGAGGTGGTGAAGATGATGGGCATAATTATGACCTGTCTGTAAAATTCAGTGGGAGAATTCCAGGAAAACAATTAGACTTTTACTATTCCCTCTAGGCTGCCTTAACAGGGTACTTGCTTATTAATTTGTGAATTTAAAATTTATTATTTTAAAACATATTGGTGCTTAGTGGCATACCATCTAGGTTAGCCAATGGAATTGAAGGCATGATGTATATCTGAGTTTGGGTGGCTGAACCTCATACATTTTCAGCTCAGTGGTTTCCCTTGTATCATTTCAAAGAAAAACCATATGCTATTGGCAATGTATGGTAATTGCTCAAACTACTATGAAAAATATTCCAGAACAAATTATTTTTAAAAGTTCCTTCAGAATCTACATCTGAGTTGTACAAAAACGACAATGGATCCTAGAGATAATGATATCTAATATTCACACATATATAGCTCTCTTCCCATGAGCCAGACACCACCAGTGCTTTAACTCGGTGACTTTTAAGTAATCCCATGAAGCAGATCCTGTGTTCTGCCAGGAAAGAGCCTGAGTAACTTTCCTGATGTCATAAGACGACCTCCGAAACAGGTTTGGGTGACTCTAACAGACCAGTTCTTGGGAAAGGAAATATATAGAATGTCGTATTGGTAGTAAACTTACATGATGAACAAGATATATCAATTTCCCCCATGGATAACTGATACATAGAAGTTTACAAGCAAACAACACTAACTAAAGTGTTAAATAAACTCAATAAAAAAAACAAAATTACCCATGAAAATATCAAATCTTTACAATAACCTTTTATGTGCAAAGGTGACATGTATTTCATATATTCACATGCAAATATTCAGTCATAAAGCTAGTAAAAAGCAAAATAATAACAATTTGTGTCAGAACTATTCACATGGGTCAAACATAAGCATCTTACAACATTTAAAAAAGCACATGCTGGTCCAGGAGGTGGGTAGTTTGTGTAAACGCTTGCCACAGAAGACAAAACCAAAACCACATCAGACAGGTGGGCATCTCTATGAACCCATGAATGGGCCAGAAGCTATGGTGGAAGATGTAACCCTACAATGAAAAGAGTCATGACAGGTGGAAAGAGCTTACCTTTTCCTGAGAACTCTGAACCAACTAGTCTGACAAATTGAAGTGTGAATAATGAGAGATCTTGAAGTCAAAATGCTTTGGAAGGCTTTCCTCCCACATGAAAGGTTTCATCTGACCTGTGAAGCACCAAGCCGCATGTGCATTTCACTCCTGGACATGCAACACACACACAAAAACCAGCAAAGCACACAGAACACCTCCCATGACAAAGAAGCCTGGAGTCATTCTTTGTTATTGTTGCAAAAGGAACACCAAAAACAGTCATGCTCAGATTTGTTTAGAGTCTTAAAAAAGAAAGATATCTTATAGAGATGGCTTAGTGTAACATACTTGAATGTGAAGTCTAAAGACCATGTTCAATATTCTCTCCAGATTGCCAGTATGCCAGATGCACAAAGGTGAGGCAAGTGCAAACACATAAAACAATTAGTGGTGCAAGTTTGTGGAGTTCATTTCATATAGTCAATAAGATCCCAATTCTCTCTCTTCCTTTATTCTCTCTCTCTCTTCTCAGTATGCCATGCTGTTACACACACATCTGAACATCACTTGCTCTATCTTAATTAAGCTGGGCATGGTGGAACATGGTTTTTAAAAATAGGAAAATGAATAAGACTTTTACCTTGCCCTGTTCTGAGGCCTGTTTGACTTACTTGCAAATTTACATCAGTTGGGCAAAAATAAACCCTACCTCAAAAAAAGCAAATTAAAGGAGGGAGTGAGATAATACTCATGTTATAGCCAATTAATATCAAAGGCATGTTACACAATGATGCACATTTATAAAACATTCCATCCAGGCTTCTTCACAAGTCAAAACACTGAATCACTTTAGGTAGATAGAGATGGTAGGAGGCCAAGTTATTGAAGGAGCTGGAAATATGGAAATTAAGGCATGCTCTCATCTGATGGTATTCATGTGCTGTGCAAGACCCACCTGAGTCTGAGATAAAGATGGACTAACATTAACAAAGAATGGCCTCTTGTGCCAAACAGAACCAGATTTTAACTCGTGACTTTGAAGTAATCCCATGAAGCAGATCCTGTGTTTTGTGTGAAAGAGCCTGAGTAACTTTCCTGATGTCATAAGATGACCTCTGCAACAGGCTTGGGTGACTCTAACAGACCAGTTCTTGGCAAAGGAAATATATAGAATGTCTTATTGGTAGTAAACTTACATGATGAACAAGATATATCAATTTCCCCCATGGATAACTGATACATAGAAGTTTACAAGCAAACAACACTAACTAAAGTGTTCACCAAAACTCAATAAAGAAAACTAGGTGGCTATGTGAAACAAAGAGTCAAATTTCTTTACAATATTCCCCTTTTATGTGCAAAGGTGACATGTATTTCAAGGATATTCCCAAGCAAATATTCAGTCAGTAGCTAGTAAAAAGCCTGAAATAACAATTTTGTGAACTTTCTAGGGTCAAACATAGGTGGCTCTTTGTAACAAGCATCTTAAAACAAAAAAAAGCTACATGTGGTGGAGAGGTGGCTTAGTGATTACAGGCGCTTGTCACAAAGCCTAAAGTATTCGAGGTGGGCTCTCTAGATCCCACGGAAAAGCCAGAAGCTATGGTGGCTGCTGTAACCCTAGCATGCCTAACGAGAGATGCCAGGTGGAAAGAGGAGAATTTTCCTGAGAACTCATGAACCAACTAGTCTGACAAATTGAATGGTGAATAATGAGAGATCCTGTGTCAAAATGAGTTTGAAGGCAAACTGACACATGAAAGCTTTCCACTGACCTTGAAGCACCAGGGTACATGCACACTCATGCTCATGGACATGAACACATGCACACACACACACAAACACACACAACACCTCCCATGCAGTGACATTGGTGTCATTCTTCTGCCTATTATTGCAACTCTGAGAACACTGAAAAACAGACATTCATGTAGATTTGCACAGAGATCCTTAAAGAGAGAACCTCATGGGGCTGGAGAGATGCTTGTATGTGAAGTCTAAAGACCCATGTTCAATCTCTCTCCAGATCGCATGTAAGCCAGATGCACAAAGGTGAGGCAAGTGCAAGGTCACTCATGCTCACTTGGTGGTGCAAGTCTATGGAGTTCAATTTCAGTGGCTGAGGCCCTGGCATGCCATCTCTCTCTCTCTCTCTCTCTCTCTCTCTCTCTCTCTCTCTCTCTCTCTCACACACACACACACACACACACACACACACACTTGCTCTATCTAAAAAAAAAAACAGGAGCTGGGCATGGTGGAACATGGCTTTAATCCCAGCACTCAGGAGGCAGAGGTAAGAGGATTGCTGTGAGTTCAAGGCCACCTGAGACTACATAGCAAATTCTTGGTCAGACTGGGCAAGAATGAGACCCTACCTCAAAGAAAGAAATGAGAGGGAGAGAGAGAACCTCAGTTCACAGTTAATATCAAAGGTGTTAAGGATGATGTATTGATAATGACATTCTTACTTAACAAGAAGAAACACGAATCTCTTTAGGTAAATAGAGATGGTAGGCATGAAGTTACTGAAGGAGCTGGAAATACGGAAATTAAGGCATGCTCTCATCTGATGGTATTCATGTGCTGTGCTAGACCCACCTGAGTCTGCAAAAGATGGACTGGACTTCATGGGGCCAAGAATGGCCTTTGTGAGAAACAGAATCAGATTCTCCATCGTGATGAAGTTCTAGCAAGTATTCCATTTGAGCTTTGTGTGTGAGCTCTGCTTATGGCTTTCTTTGTTTTTTTCCGCTGCGAGTTCTGTCTATGGCTTCATTTGTCTCCCTAAGCTGACTTTACAGATGCATGTTAGGTTACACTGTGGTGTAGTGTGTTGTTTCATATCTTGATATGTCATGCTTGAATACATGTTGTAAACCTCCTAAAACTGTTGGGGGATATGATGAACTTTATATAGAAAATGGATCTACAGAAAAGTCTATAATCTAACATTCATTCCTGATTAAAACAAAAAAAAGACTTGCCACATTAGAAATAGAAGGAACAATTCTAAAGTGGTTATGCAGCATTGACTAAAAACATAGAGCTAGGGGTGGAGAGATGGCTTAGTGATTAAGGCGCTTGCCTGCAAAGCCTAAAGACCTAGGTTCGATTCCCTGGTACCCACATAAGCCAGATACTCAAGGTGATGCATGCATCTGGAGTTCATTTCAGTGACTACAGGCCCTGGCATACCGATTCTCTCTATCTGCCTGTTTCTCTCTCTCTCTTTCTCTCTCTCTCATAAATAAAATAATTTTTAAATTTTAAAAATAAAGCTAATAGCAATTTCATAAAACTGTAGTACATCATATAGCATAAAGTATACTATGCTATATAACATACTATACTAAAGTATGCTATAATACTTAGTACTCTGTACAGTATACCAAAAGATAATAAATTAAATACAGTATTTTCGAGGATCACAACCATCAACGTATCTTATCCATGCCCTCACCATTTTACCTGTATTCTAAGTTCTGTGCAATTATGCCCCATGTGGGAATTCATGGGTCTTCCTTCACAGTCCAAATACTATGGAGTCTATCAGAAAGATTCCTCTTGTTACCCTTTAATGACTCCACCCACCTCCTACATATGTCACCTACTCCTCCTTACTCTACCTCTAATCTCTGGCAACAACAAATCTAAAATTTTGTTATCTCAAAAAATCATATAAAGCTGGATAGATGGCTTAGTGGTTAAGGTATTTGCCTGTGAAGCCCAAGAGTCCAGGTTTGATTCCCCAGTACCCACGTAAGCCAGATCCACAAGGTGACACATGTAATCGAAGTTTGTTTGCAGTGGTTAGAGGCCCTGGCATGCCCATTCTCTCTCCCTCCCTCTCTCTCTCTTTCTACATGTATGTGTGTGTGTGTGTGTGTGTGTGTATACATGTATATGTGTGTATACCTCTCTCTCATGCTATCTTTCTATCTCAAAATAAAGAAAGAAAAGAAAAAACAAGAAGTCATATAAATGAAATACGATCATGCTTTCCTCACGAGTATGAGGACTACAGTTCAAGACTCAGAATGGACATAAAAACGTCAGGTACTTGCAATCCCAAAGCTGGGGTGGAGGAGACCAGAGGATCCCTGTGCATGCCAGCCAGTCAGTGTAGCCTAATTGGCAAGCTCCAGGACAATGAGAGACCATGTCTCAACCAACCAACCAACCAAACAAACAAACAAACAAACTGAATAATGTTCCTGAAGATGATAGCTGAAGTTGACTTCTGGCCTCCACACACACACACAAACATGCACAAACACGTTTTTAAAATAAATAAAATATAAAAATAAAATGGGTTAAAGTAAAATTTAAAGGGGTATGAGTGGGTGTCTGAAGCACAGGTTGGGAATGTGGTAGCAGCTGTCTGCCAACCTCTGCCCACAGGCTGGATGCTGTAAGAAGCCAGAAGCTGAGGCGAGTACATTCAAAACTGCTAGGTAAAAAGCTGAAATGTTTTCTAAGAAGAAATAATGTAAAAGTTAAAGTTACATGCAACAAATCCTTGCTTTCCTTGCAGTTGAGCATATGACATTAATACAGTTGTTTGAGCTACAGCGTGTGAGATGGAAACCAGGCTAGGGACCTTGGAGACAGTCACTGCCTTCCTTCTCCCTCCTGTTTGCCCTGCTTGCTCCTGTTGGGCCTGTTCCCTCATTTCCAGACTGACTCCAACCTCACTTCTCCTCCTTCCCACTGACGTCCTCATCTCCTTAATCAAGCATTTCCTTCCCCTGAACGCTCAGCGTTCCTTCCGTCCTCTCTGATTAATGGACCCCATGTAGAAAAAGCGGCGGGACAGTTCCTTCTGAGGTCTGGTTGATAGTTTTATTCAAAGCTTCTCCATCTCCCCATGGTTTCCTCTTGGCACAAGAACCTCCCCATTCCCCTTCTTCCCCCACTAATGCCATCAAGGCATCTGTTTCCCATAGCCAGAGTCCCCTTGCATCTCTTTCACAGTATCATTCATTCTACTACTGTTACATCATTTTTGTCTTATTGTGCCTTCAAAATGATAAATCCTCAGGGAAGTTTCATAAATTATTTTTATCCCAGAGTCCTACACACTGCTGGGCTACCTACAAGGTTACAAAATAGCCTGCAATTACTATACTACTAACTTCAGTTTTTGCAGACCATTGGGTTTTTCTGCCCAAAGTATTTCCTACTATAATTGTGAAATTGGGGAGCACTCAATGAATAATTAAAAGAGTTAAAGCAAACTGGGGGTGATGGCACACACCTGGAATCCCAGCACTCAGGCAGTAGAAGCAGGACAAAGTGTTCAGGTCAGCCTGGCTGAAGACCCTGTCTCCAAAAACCAAAACCACAAAACAAAAGACAGTCCAAGTGAATCTATAAACCCTGTGCAGAACAGTGCTTAAGGGACCTAGTTAGATAAGAAGAAACTTGAAGAAGTAAAAAACTGTGCTCAAAGCCTGCATGCCTTCCGTCTCCTGACAAAGTCAGACTTGCTTGCTATGAGCAGCCACATGGAGAGCTGTGCCCTTTAAATTCACTCAACTGGCAAATAAGCGGTTTCAGACACAAATTCATTCCTGATCCTGGGACTGGCTGGGAAGACTGCAGTGAGGACCTTATTCTATCTGATGTCACCTAGTCAGGGACACAGAGAATGTACTAGGTCCAGTGTTTTCTGGTGTCAACTGTAGCTAGAGCATGAAGTATTATGACATGACTGCTGGAGGTGATACTGCAAGGTGACATGGAAAAGGGGTTTGGAGCTCAGCCTTCTCAAGAAGGTGAAAAGACTCAACACCCAAGGCTGCAATGCAAGACGTTACCTTCGTCTGGGTCCTTCCCCTTGCTCACATGCCTGCTCCTAGTGTCTGCTGATGGTAGCGAAGACACTTCTCAGTGTTTTCTACAAGTTTCTTAAAATTTTTTCAGATGTTAGAAACTCAAGTGTTAACCTTGAGAGTCTTGCAAAAGTGTATTGTGTGGTACAGTGTGTTTCCCTCTTAACCGAGGATAAATACTAAACTGAAAGCAACACTAGTTGGTACAGAAGAGGCAAGCCAGTGTTCAAAGAAGGCAAAAGGGCTCAAATAATCCGCACATTGTGAGACGGGTGTGCCCCCTGGCACAAGACCTCACAGGGAGAGGTTAGACATTGAGGATGTTTACGAGTAAAAGTAGAAGGTGGAGAAAGTAGAACACACAAGGGCAGTGTCCTGAAACCCTGGCTCCAACCAGCCCAAAATAATTAAGCCTGTCAAAGGAGCAGGTCTGTTCCACATTACGTCCTTCTTTAAACAGATGAATAAGAACTCAATAATTAATAACCACACCATCTATCTAAATACACAAGTCAACCATATAGGGCTGTTGTTTTCCATAGATGAACTCTCTCTCTCTCTCTACAAATATGTGAGCAGGAAGAATCTTTTTTTGGTTTTTTGTTTGTTTGTTTGTTTGTTTGTTTGTTGTTTTGTTTTGTTTTTTGAGGTAGGGTCTCACTCTAGCCCAGGCCGACCTGAAATTCACTCTGTAGTCTCAGGATGGCCTCAAACTCATGACGATCCTCCTACCCCTGCCTCCTGGGTGCGTGGATTAAAGGCATGCGCCACCATGCCCGGCGGAAAATCTTTATTAGAATAACCCTGATGACTAATCCCTGCAATTAGTGGAGAAATCTAAACTGGTACCCCAAAGCAACAATAAATAAATACGTTTATGAAAAAAATATTACTTTTGCCAGCTACACAGACGCCCGCCAACATGTTTCACACTGTCTCCACCCAAACAGAAACCAGGACTGAACTTGCCCGAGGGTGCACAGAGGCGGCAGTGGGGTTTGGACCCAACAGGGAAGAAGCCGGAGGAATGCGCTCCCGAGCCCAGGAAACTGGATTGACAAAGGTCAAGGCCAAGGAGCACGCCTCCTCTGACCCGCCCGGGTTTGCAGCCGGCCAGAGGCTGACTTTGGCTAGGAGAAGGTCGCCAGTCCCCATCGACGGGCGGGCGTCTCGGGTACCCGCAGGTTGCGCCCTGTCCCAGGCCAGCGGAGCTCCGACCTCGGGGTCCGCCCAGCCCGAGGCAAGGGTGCCGCTTACCCAGCCAGAAGTGCAGGCGGTAGGCGAAGCCCCTGCTGGCCTTGGCCGTGTGCAGCACCAGGTAGGCATCCCCGACGTAGAAGTCGCCGTAGGCGCCCTCGGGCACCGGCACCAGCTGCAGCTGCTCCACCCTCCAGACCTGCAGCCCAGCGCGCTCGCCTGCGCGCGCGAACTCGGGGTGCTGCAGCTCGTGGGCCATGGGGCCGACACCCGCGAGCGCCCTGAGCCCCAGCCGAGGCCCGCGGGAGGGAGCTGCGCGCTGAGGTTTATAGGGTTCGCCCACAGGAGGCGGGGCCGGGGGAGGGGCTGGGGCTGGTCCTGGAGAGCCCCCGGCTGGCCGGTGTCAGCTGCCACGCCCCACCCCCCCGCATTTTCAGAAACTCCTGGAGATGCCTCCCTCCTCAATAACAATAATAATAATTGCTGAAATAGAAATAAATAATAAATAAAATAAAAGGGCATTTTCCCCCTCCCCCTGGCAGCACATGGGCCAACGCACACCCATCCTGTGGTTTTGCCCCTGCTCCATCCTGCTTATCCTAGTCAGGAGTCTGAGGCAAGGAAAAGAGCCATCCAGAACCATCCATCCGCAGAGCCAGGCTAACTCTGTGGGCTGCAGCACTGTTTGTCGTCCACTCCGTCGGTCCACTGGCCAGTCTCTCCATCCTGATGGCCAAAGGCTGTCTTGAGGAGCAGTTCTGAAAACGCCATGGAGAACAACAGTATATCAGCTTCCTTGGAAAAGATAAAACTTATCTGTAATATCCGGCGACAGAGCTCTGTAAATCCCCTGGGGTTCAGGAGTGGTGGTTAAGTTCTGCCACCTGCCTCCTTTAGCCAAGAAAGTAACTGGGGAGGGGGGGCACATAAGCGGCCCTCCTGGGATGCTCTGAGCAAGGTTGTTTGTGGTTGTATGTTTGTTATGCCTGACCTGCTTTCTAAATTACCTGTTATTTAACTTCAAGGTGCTGATCTCTCATGGTCTTACCGACAGTTCTTGCTTGTGCAGCGTGGGTAACCATAGCCTACAGATGGAAAAGAACCGTTCTGACACAGCAAAGGAGTCCACGCTTACTGGTAGAATGTAAACGACGAGAAAGCCGATTTTGATATATGTGAATCTTCTTTCACTCTGTGTCCAAAATTGCAAAAGTCCCTAGAAAGTCATTAATAATAGTAATATTATTATTTGATATTATTATTATGTCTGTATCTTATATTTTAACAATGAGACTTTTCCTTGATTTATGTTTTAAAATAGGTATTACACGATGCATTAAAAAATTCAATAATATAAAATGTATGCTTTGTCTGGTGGATCAGTCCTGTAGTCCCAGCACTCTGGTGATTGATAGTGAGTTCCAGGTCAGCCTGGGATGTACAGTAAGAACTTGTCTCAAAACAAAACAAAAAAATGTGCAATAAAAACTTATCTGCAGGGCTGGAGAGATGGCTTAGGGGTTAAGGCGCCTGCCTCCTAAGCCTAAGAATGCTGGTTCCAATCTCCAGCGGTTCCAACCTCCAGGTCCCACGTTTAGCCAGATGCAAAGTGATGCAAGGGTGCAAGATGACCACAGCACTCATCTTCTCAGCAGCTGAGACACTGCTGGCGCGCCCATCTCTATCTGACTTCCTGTCTCTCTCTCTCTCTGTCTCTCTCCAAAAACAATAAATATAAATATAAATATAAATAAAATATTTAAAACTTATCTGCATATTACACTGCCACCCGCTGATTTCCCTAAAGGTAACCAAGTTGCCAGTTTACTTCCAGATAAGTTGTTTTTCAACAAGAATGTAATATAATTTTTTTTTGGGGGGGGGGTTCTGAGGAAGGGTCACACTTTAGCTCAGGCTGACCTGGAATTCACTCTGTAGTCTCAGGGTGGCCTTGAACTCACGGCGATCCTCCTACCTCTGCCTCCTGAGTGCTGGGATTAAAGGCGTGCGCCACCACACCCAGCTAATTATTTTTATTTTTCACATATTTTTATTTATTTGCAAGGGAAGGAGAAAGAGAAAGAATAAAGGCCTCTTGCCACCACAAACGAACTCCAGTCACATGTGCCACATTGTGCATCTGGCTTTACATGGGTACTGGGGACTTGAACAGGCTTTGCAAGCGAGTGCTTTTAAGTGCTGAGACATCTCCCCAGCCCATTACTTTTAGTTTTAAACCCAAATGGTAACACAGTGTTCCGAATCTGTGTGTATAAGCATGATGGCCTGGGTTTGAATCCCCAACACCCACATAAAAACTGGGTGTAGGAGCAAGTGTCTGTAATCCCAGCCCTGGGGAGATAAAGGCAGGAGAATCCCTGGGGCTAGCTGGCCAAATTCATGAGCTCTGGGTTCAGTGTGGGACTCTGTCCCAAAAAATAAGGTGGAGGGCTGGAGGGATGGCTTAGTGGTTAAGGTGTTTCCCTGCAAAGCCAAAGGACCAGGTTTGATTCCCCAGAACCCATTTAAGCCAGATGCACAAGGTGGTGCATGCGTCTGGAGTTCGTCTGCAGTGGCTGGAGGCCCTGGCATGCCCCATTCCCTCTGTCTCTCTCTCAGATTAATTAATTAATTAATTTTAAAAGGTGGAGAGCAATAGAAGAAAGTACCCAACATCCACATCCACTGTGCATGTATGTGAACATATGTACACACATATGTATGCCCAGAGGCACCTGAACATACATACATACCACATGAACATGCAGAAAAAAAAAAAAAAAGAAATGTAATTGCCGGCATAGTGAGTGCTCTGGTTTGAATATGAAGTATTTATTCCCTAAATGGGTCCTACATTGAAGATCTGGTCCTCAGATAGTCCATGCAAACATCAAGAGGTAATTGGAGCATAAGCAGTCTGCCCTGACCATAATTTGAAGGCATTATCAGGCAGTGGTGAAAACTAGGGGGTGGGACTTCATTGCAGGAAGTCAGTCACTGAGTGTACTGCCCTGGGAAATATACCTCCTCGTGCCCAGCCCCTTCCTTCCTCTCTCTCTCTCTCTTTTTGCTTCCCAGTTGTTATGAGGTGAGCAGCTTGGCTCTGCCACCCACTCCCCACCTAGTGTTCTGCCTACTACAGCCTGGGAACAGCAGAGCCAAGTGATCATGTGGCTGAAACCTCTAAAAGGATGAGCTACAATAAATATGTCCTCCTTTTAAATCATTTCTCTCAGTAATTGTTACTGTGTGTGTGTGTGTGTGTGTGTGTGTGTGTGTGTGTGTGTGTGTAGGGAGACTCACTTAATATAGTTGGAATTAAACGGTTGTGATGAGGGTGATGATAATTGGGAAATCAGTTATTATTTCGGCAGTGATGAGCTGCCGTGCAAGTCACTTATCCACGGCAAGCCTCGCATCCTCATACAATGAAACTAGACTAGTTTCCATCAAGATTGCTATTAAGGGTTTGAGAGATGGCTTAGAGGTTAAGGTGCTTGCCTGCAAATCCTAAGGACCCATGTTCGACCTTCCAGATCCCACATAAGCCAGATGAACAAGGTAATGCAAGCACACAAGGTCACACATGCACACAAGGTGGCTCACGCATCTGGAGTTCAACTACAGTGGCTGAAGGCTTGGGATGGGGAGCTGTTGGTAAATGGTGCTGAGTTTTCTTTCATCCTCCACTCCTTCCACAGCCTGCATTCCCTTGAGAATGACCTGCTTGGCTGAAGCCACTGAGCTCTGACACGCTGTATTAGTTAGCTTGCGCATCACTGTGACCAAACACCAGACAGAAACAACTTAAAGTGGGGAGCTGTTTTGGTTCAGTTTCAGAGCTATCAACCCATCATGGCAGAGAAGATGAAACAGAACAGAACAACTCATGTGATGGTGGCCATGAAACAGAGAAGAAGCCAGGACAGGATATAACCCCAAGGATCCACACCATAGTGACCTGCTGCCCCAGTGAGTGAGTGAGTGCCAACCTCTTAAAGTTCCCAAACCCTCCCAATAGAGTACCACTGGAAGACCCAACACATGAGCCTTTGCGGGGAGCACTTCATACAAACCATAATATCCTGTAGCTTGGAGTTTAGCTGGAGACCAGATGAAGGAGAGTGAGGTCAGGGTATGTCTCAATCCCACACTGTCCATAGCTATGACTGTGGCCCAACACAAAATTGTAAGCTTACTTAAAACATGAGGGCTGGAGAGATGGCTTAGCGGTTAAGGTGCCTGCCTACGAAGCCTAAGAATGCCCGTTCAGTCTCCAGGTCCCACGTTTAGACAGATGCAAAAAGTGACACAGCGCGCAATGCCATGCTTGCCCACAAGGGGGTGCATGCATCTGGAATTCGTTCAACAGCAGCTGAGAGGCTGTTGGCATGCCTAGTCTCTCTCTCTCTCTCTCTGCCTCTTCCTTTCTGTCTCTGTCTCTCTCTCACTCTCTCGCTCTCTGTCTCTCTCAAATAAAAAAATTATGAGTTTTGTGACATTTTTTAATAAATTGAGTCATTCTCAAGTGTGAATTTTGTAGATGACAACATCATGTCACAGTGTCATGCAAAATAAACATGTATGTCTTTGCTACTTATGTAGATGGATGGCTTCAGTTAATACGGTGGCATGCAGCTTCCCCTGTGATAACTTCCAAGCATCGACAGTCAAATTTACACCAGACATTACAGGTGCTCCTAGCAACCTGGTGAGTGAAATACAGCAATTATCAGTAAGGTTTTAGCCTGCCATTGCAAACAGTTAGTGTGCAAAGTCATTTAGAAGACAGTAAAACTTCTTAGTTGGGTACCAAGGGTTCTCCTGCTCCTTGGCTGTGACTCACACATCACCTGTCACACTTTATGGTCAGGGCCCCATTCCGTGTTGCATCTGAGATATAGAGGGTCAGGAATCTTGTTTTTTCTATCTCTCTGTCAATCAATTTTCATTATAAAAGTAAATGTATTTTTAATCCCAACATGGCTTCTACAGTGTCCCAAAAGAAAACATACCCCCCCCAAAAAAAACAAAAAATTAGATGAAAATACGTGCTACTAAATTCAGTGTCAAGGACGGATGTTGTCATAAGGACAATATAGCAGAACTGAAGAAAATCTGTCTTCTCCCACCCAAGCACCAACCAGGTCCAACCCTGCTTAGCTTCCAAGATCAAATGAGATCGGGCATATTCAGGGTGGTATGGCCATAGACCAATCTATCTTCTCAACACACATACACAAAAAAAATTTTTGAGGTAGGGTCTCACTCTAGCCCAAGCTGTCCTGAAATTCACTATGTAGTATCAGGCTGGCCTCAGACTCATAGTGATCCTCCTACCTCAGTCTCCCAAGTGGTGGAATTAAAGGCATGTGCCACTACTGCTGGTGAACAAAAATGTTTAAATAGTTACAACAGACAGATTCTATTGTAAAAGCTAGATATGTAGAAGCATATTTAACAGCAAAACAGCAAACCTATTCACTGATAGTGAGTTTATTCAGCAATGTATGTAGAGCATGGCAGGCAGGCCACGCCCTGATAAAAGGGGGATATCTCTGAAATCAGTTTGTCTTATCAGACTATAGCCAAGATGAATTGAAGAAGTTAGAAAAATTTATCAAAACAAGTCCACAAGCCAGGCATGGTGGTACATGCCTTTAATCCCAGCACTCAGGAGGCAGAGGTAGGAGGATCACTATGAGTTCAAGGCCATCCTGAGACTGCACAGTGAATTCCAAGTCAGCCTGGGGTAGTAAACTTTAGGAAAAACAAAAAAATTAACATTAAAAAAAATAAGTAAAATGTCCCCAACAAAATAGGAGCAGGGATGAGGGAAAAGAGGATACCAACACATGATGTATCCATATGAAATATGTTGTCTATAATAATGAAAATAAATAAAAAGAAGTTCAGGGCTGGGGATATGGCTCAGCTCTTAAGGTGCTTGCCTTCAAAGCCTAACTACCTGGGTTCGATTCCCCAGTACCTACGTAAAGCCAGACGAACAAGGTGGTGCACACATTTGGAGTTCGTTAGCAGCTTCTAGAGGCCCTGGAGCACCCATATTCATTCTCTCTCGCCTCTCTGTTCCTCCTTGCAAATAAATAACTTATTTTTAAAAAAGAATTTAGCAGGGGATGGTGGTGCACACCTTTAATCCCAGCCCTCAGGAAGCAGAGGTAGAAGGATCACTGTGAGTTTGAGGCCACCCTGAGACTACATAGTGAATTTTCCAGGTTAGCCTAGGCTAAAGTCAGACCCTACATCGAAAATCCAAAAAAAAAAAAAAAAAAAAAAAGAACTGTGAGAACTGGGGAGATGGCTCAGTGGTTAAAGGTGCTTACTTGCAAATCCACTGATCTGAGTTCGGTTCCTAAACACCCACATCAAACCGGATGCAAAGTGGCACACACATCTGTGATCACAGCATGCCTATATCAATGGGAGGTGGAGCCAGGTAAATCGGGAAGCTTGTGGTCCAGCTAGACTGGCACACACAGTGGCAAAACAAGAGAGATTGATCTTGTCTCAAAACAAAGGCAGGATGAATGGACAAACAAGCCAAAGTTATTCTCTGACCTTTATGCATGGTGCCATACCCATACACACACATCATGTACATGTCCACACATCATACACATATACACACATCATATACATCCAAACACATCATACACATACATACATGTCATACACATGTACACGCACATCATACAGATACACACATAAATGCTAATTTTAGAAAGTTTAGAGAGTAGAGTTGCTAATTTAAAATTGTACGCTTTGGCGATGGATAGCAGCATGGATAATACAAACATTAAAGGAAGTGTAGAAAGTGAATAACTTTCTCTTTGCGAAACATGGGAATGGTTCTTGGGCCTGTAAGGTAAATCTAGGTCATTACACTTTACTACAGGTCAGACCTGTCATAAGGGTTCTGGCCTTTTCTTATCTCTGCCCCCTCAGGGGGAGTCCTTCCACTCCCTTCTGAAAAGGCTCTTCCTGGAGAATTAAGGTTTCTGCCTTGAACTCCAGGCACTTGACTAGACTGGCTAGACCAGCCGCCCATCCACAGGGCTCTCATAAAAACCCCCAGCCTGAGTCCGTCCTCTAATGACCTCCAAGTCTAATGTCTGCCTATGCATCTGTCATTCCCCCTTGGAAGGGTTGAGAGCCCAAATTCTTTTAGAACACGGATGTTGACCCAATCTCTAGCTTCTCCAGGCTGAAGTGGAGTGAAAAGGATTTTTTTAGGAGGGGAGAGCTCTACTCTTGTTGATTTTTAGGCTGTTGAAGACCCAGATAAATGGAATTAAGACTTGTAAGACCCTCAGAGGGTCCCAGAAGGTCAGTTACATCAATCTTGTATTTTTGTCTTTCACGTTACATGAAACTTTTTGAATGGAGGGGCTCTCCCTCCTTCTGGCAGGTATTTGGTTGGGTTTAGGGCTTGAGTGGCTTTCACTCACATTCATTTCGTTCAGAGGCCTTTGTGATACCTTGCATTGAGACTGTCATCTTCGTTTGTCTTTTCCCATCATTTAACCCCCTCCTCAATGTCAGACCCCTGGAGTGGCAGAATTCCCCAGTAGCCCAGACAGCGCTATCTCCTTTTACCCCTTTGTATGGCCTTGGGTTTAGCCATTCTTAAGTTCTGCCAGCCAATACCTCATTACTGCAGACTGTGTTAGGAGACAGCTGCGGGGGTGGGGGAGGCAGGGTGGTCTCTGGCCTTGACGCTTTTGGTCTGACTCTAGCTGAGCAGTTTAATTCCAGGGAGAGTTTTGAATTACTCTCAGAGCTACAGGCCAGCTCTCTGATCTTGTCATTTTATGACTTTTAAGAGCAAGAGAATCTTGCATCTTTCCCTGTCTATAATCTTAGTCACTTTCTGTGTTTTTTTTTTCTGGAGGCCATTCAGCATTAAAAGTTGGCTAATTCAGAGGACTTTAACTTTCCTGTTGTCTGTCATCTTAGTATTATAATCTCCTGAATATTCCCCTTTAAAGTATGGTTTATTTTTGATCACGTAGTCTAAGACAGTGGGCTTGGCAGACTTCCCCCACAATAAATTTCCCGCTGTGTTAGTGCTGCAGAACAGACAAGAATAAGCCTTCCTTCCAGAACATGCATTCTGTAGCCTTAGGCCTGTGAGCCACATACATACTCATACACACACATTCATATCAAGTGTACTTTTCATACAGACTCAAGATGGCCATCACCCCATCACACATTTATTCATTCAGAGTTTAAACAATTTTTCCTTATTTAATCCCACTGAGAACCCTGATCTAGGTAGTTACTGAGACCGGAACAACTTCCGTCTTGACAGAAGGAGGGCTGTCACCTCAGAACAGCCTTGAGGTTTGGAGCTCCTTCTGCAAAGATCAATGACACCGGCTCCTCCAGACCTCAAAATCACTTCAAGGATAATTCCAGACCTCGAATTGTTTCAAGTATTATTCAGATCTGACTAGTCACAATAGTAATTTTATAATATTTTCTTTTTAATTTGCTTATTTGAGAGAGAAAGAGACAGCAGAGAAAGAGAGACAGAAAGAGAGAGAATGGGCATGTCAGGCCCTCCAGCCACTGCAACCGAACTCCAGTTAGCTACCTTGTGCATCTGGGTTACATGGGTCCTGGGGAATTGAACCTGAGTCCTTTGGCTTTGCAGGTAAGAGCTTTAACTGCTAAGCCATCTCTCCAGCCTCTAATTTCCAATTTTCAGTTTCCCCCGGGAGATCTTACCTGGTCTGGACATCTGGCTCAGTCTCATCTCCTTCCGCTCAGGAACTCCAGTCCTGGCTTTCACAGTCTCCTTGGGCCATCTGGAAGGGATCCTCACAATCATGTTGTGGGTGGACACTTCCCAGTTCCAGGGACCTTTGGCAGGCTGGGAAGCCCAGAAGCAGTAGCCCTTCCTGACCAACAGGGGTTGTGGTGAAGGAAAATCTTGCTGGGGCCTTCAGAGATGTTGCAGAAATTCTCTGGAAAGATCACTCCAACACCAGTATGAGTAAAAATAGAGGAGTTTATTTACCCAGGCGCCAAGGAGCTTGAGACAGCTCTCCAGAGAAGCTCTAACTTCGAGCTGAGATTTTATTTTTATTTTATGGTTTTCATAGCCAAGGAGAGGAGGATGTGAACAAATAAGATATGGCAATTTGCTTATCAGTCATTTCTGTAGTCAGGCCATCCTAACAATGAACTTCATTTTACTTTGCTTTAGCTTAAAGTGTCTTTCCTTTTTATCTTCCCTCTGGTCCCTTTCTGGACAGTTCTCTCTTTGGGAATTTTCCATCTGCTGACAAGGATAAGTTTAGCTCCTCGGCAATTAACTCTTACAGTAACTCAGTAAATGAGTTCAATTTTTAGCTTCTTTTCTACCATATAAGGAGATTATGAGGGGACTTTCTGGGAAGAATATACTAAGTCCTCAGCTCTGAAAATGAATCAAGAAGAGAGAAATAAGGGATAAGAGTGTCCTCCTACCTCTTAAATCTACCAGAAGTGTGGCTCTGTCACACAGAAAGGAACCTCAAATTAGAGATGAAACTTCTTTGCATCTCTATTGGGATCAGAGCAATGAAGTCCTGGACCAGTGTGGATGGGCCTGGTCCCAGTCACCGAATTCACCAGAGAATGGAGCTAGAAGTGACTATAGGCAAAAGGCAGAAGGAGGAAAAGGGAGAGGAGTGGAGCCTAAGAAAGTAGTCAGTTTGGGGGTACCTACACCCTGGGTTTCAGCACCATATATTATATTGTGGGGTTTGGAATGGAGAACCAAGACAAACAGTTTCTTGGATCTAAGACTTTATCGTAATAGGAGAGAGGGATGAAGGGGCAGAGAGAGAGACAGACAGAGAGAAGAGAGCAAGAAGAGAAGGGAGAGAGGAAAAGGGGTGAGTGCACCAGAGAGAAAGAGAGAGGAGAAAAGAGGGGGTTGCATGCACTCGAGAAACAGGAAGTCCAAGAAGAGCAAGCCCCCCTTCTCTTAAAGCTCTCCCTCTTAACGCTGTAAGCCATAATAAAATCTTTCTGAACCTTATCCTCTGTGGATTTCATTCATTGATTCAGAAGACAAGAATTTGAGGATATCCCAAAATTCTCATATAATGTAAATGCATTGGCGTATATCGGTGCATTGGCAGACAATCCCCGGTGCTTATATCGAAGTGGCTCAACTTGCCATTTTTATTAGAGATGTTAAAAATGAATATAATGTCACTGAATAAATGGCTTCTTTTTAAATATTGTATTTATTTATTTGAGAGAGAGAAAGGCAGATAGAGAGGGAATGAGCACGCCAGAGCTTCTAACCACTGCAAACAAACTTCAGACACATGTGCCACTTTGTGCATCTGCCTTATGTGGGTCCTGGGAAATTGAACCTGGGTCGTAGGCTTTGCAGGCAAGCACCTTAATAACCACTAAGTCATCTCCCAGCTAAATAAATGGTTTCTTTAGTACTATTAAAAGGCACTACTAGCCAAACATGGTAGTGTATGCCTTTAATCCCAGCACTTGGGAGGCAGAGGTAGGAGGATCATTGTGAGTTGGAGGCCATCCTGAGACTACATAGTGAATTCCAGATCAGCCTGGGCTAGAGCAAGACTCTACCTCAAAAAAAGAAAAAAGGCACAACCAAGGGAATAAATTTATACAACACAGTGAAAAAAATATATCAAAACAATTTTTCTTTGTACACAGTCAATATATCTGCTGTACTTGCTGATGGTGCCCTGGTAATGACAGATAAAAGAGAGGGGCTTGTAAAAATAATGGAGGATGATAGAATTAACACCTCAAGGGCTGGAGAGATGGCTTAGTGGTTAAAGCTCTTGCCTGGGAAACCTGAGGACCCAGATTCGATTCTCCAGGTCCCACATAAGCCAGATGCGTCTGGAGTTCGTTTGCAGTGGCTGGAGGCCCTGGGACACCTATTTCTTCTCTCTCTCTCTCTCTCTCTGTCTGTCTTTCTCTCCCTCTCTGTCTCTAATACATCAATAAAAATAAACCTTTTAAAAAAAAGAATTGCCACCTCAAATTCATTTTTAATAAAGGCCATTGTGGACTAGGAATTGGCTCAGTGGTAGAGCACTTACTACTAAATAAAGTGTCATTGCATAGAACATCAAGAGAACTTATTCTCAAAAAGCATTTAAAAAGCTGGGTGTGGTGGCACAATCCTTTAATCTCAGCAGTTGGGAGGCAGATATGGAAGGATCACTGTGAGTTTGAGGTCACCCTGAGACTTCATAGTGAATTCTAGGTCACCCTGAGCTAGAGCAAGACCCTACCTCGAAAAAACAAAACAAGCACTAAAAACTGAGTAATAGCAGGCATGGTGGTTCACACCTATAAACCCAGCACTTAGAAGGTTGAGGCAGACAAAAATTGCTATGAGTTCAAAGCCAGATTGGTCTACATAGTGAGTTCACAATAGCCTGAGATGTAATCTGGGCTAAAGAATAAGATCCTAAAAGCTGGGCGTGGTGGCACACGCCTTTAATCCCAGCACTCAGGAGGCAGAGGTAGGAGGATCGCCGAGAGTTCAAGGCCACCCTGAGACCACATAGTTAATTCCAGGTCAGCCTGGACCAGAGTGAGACCCTACCTCGCTAAACCAAAAAAAAAAAAAAAAAAGAATAAGATCCTATTTCAAAAATAATAATAATAATTTTAAGGCTGGAGAAATGGCTTAGTGATTAAGGTGCTTGCCTGCAAAGCCAAAGGACCTTGGTTCAATTCCCTGGGACCCATGTAAGCCAGATGCACAAGGTGGCACATGCATGTGAAGTTTGTTTGCTGTGGCTGAAAGCCCTGGCATGCCCATTCTTTCCCTCCCTCTCTCTCAAATAAATAAATATTTTTAAACAATAATTTTAAAGATGAACAACATTATTCAAATTGTCATCCAGACTGTGAACTTTACAAGGGCTAAGGGATTAAATTATCATGAGTTCTAGGAATTCCTGAAAAGTGTGGCTTCCCATTTCAGCTGCCTGAGCTTGGACATATGACTCAACATTGTTAACTTCTGTTTTCTCATCTGTGGAATGGGAATCTGATAAAATTTACCTTGTGTGGTTGTCAGTTTTAAATAGTAAACTCATGCAAACTTGGAACCCTATTTGGCACACAACAGGTAGCAGGAAACTCAATTGAAAGTGATAATTAATGCACTTGAATCCAATCTTCTGACAAAGGCAGACACTGAGCCCTTAGCACACTGCACCTAATCCAATTTGATGAGAATGATGTTTCTAGAATCTAGCTTGGATAAGGACTACCCATTTCTCTGTGGTCTCCAAATTACATTCTTTTCCTTACCTTTATATCACTATGTAGTCTCAGGGTGGCCTCGAACTCACGGTGATCCTCCTACCTCTGCCTGGGATTAAAGGCATGTGCCACCACGCCCGCCTTTACCTTTATATTCTTATCCCTTCCCTTGCTCACTCACTCTTTCTCTCTCTCTCTTTCTCTCTTTCAGTTTTTTCTATGATCTAATGAAAGGTTCCCTTCTTCTCCTTCTCCATCTGCTTGGAGCCAGTAAACCCCAGCATGCCCTCTCTTCCCAGCCCCCAGTGTTTTTCATGTGCTCTCACATTACCCCAGTCACCACACTCTGAAATATGCTTTCTCTCTTTAGAACACAGGCCCACTTAGAAACTTAACATCTCAATGTGTTATTATTGGCATTACAGTAATACATGCAGAATAGGTACAAGCAAACTGTTAGTTTTGGAGTATTCTACATGTATTTTTTTTTCAATTTGTGAACAATTTCAGTTTCCAGTCCAGAAGGACAAAGTCAATAGGGAAAAGGCATCTACAGAGTCTAGAGTTTGGAGGGTTGGGGTATTGTGGCTGATTCAAGATAGGTGTTCTGGTGTCAGGCGTGGTGGCACAAGCCTTTAACCCCAGCACTCGGAAGGCAGAAGTAGGAGGATTGCTGAGAGTTTGAGGCTATCCTGAGATTACATAGTGAATTCTAGGTCAGCCTGGACTAGATTGAGACCCTACCTCAAAAAAAAAAAAAAAAAGATAGGTGTGGTCTGGAGGAATGGCTTAGCAGTTAAGATGTTTGCCTGCAAATCTAAAGGACCCAGGTTTGATTCCCCAGGACCCACATTAGCCAGATGCACAAGGTGGCGCATGCGTCTGGAGTTTGTCTGCAGTGTCTGGAGGCCCTGGCATGCCCATTCTCTCTCTCTCCTCTTTCTCTGTCTAATAAATAAATAAATAAAAAAATTTTTTAAAAAAAAGACAGATGTTCCATGGGGACATTGTGTCTTTGTGCAAGTGGGTTAATAACTGGGTTAGGTTCAAGGTTTGATTCCCCAGGACACACGTAAACCATATGCACAAGGTGGCGCATGCATCTGTTGTTCCTTTGCAGTAGCTGGAGGCCCTGGTGCACTCATTCCCTCCCTCTCTCTCTCTCTCTCCCTCTCTCTCTCTCTCTGCCTCTATCTCTTTCTGTGTGTCTGTTGCTCTCAAATAAATAAATTAAATTATTTTTTTAATAAAACCACTGGCTTCACTGATCTCCAGTCCTGAAGTCACAGAATCAGAGTTGAGCAGCATCGACCTCACAGCAACCACAGAATGGTTGACCCTAGGCTTATACAAAAGACAAGAGTGCACATTTTCTTTCCCTAAGAGGAAATGCTTCAAATGTGCTGTTGACTTATTTTCCTTTCAGTATAAATAATATAAATCATGAAATAATGTAATTAAAGTACATTTCTTTTAGTGGCAGTTCTGCTAAACTAGAATAATTTTACCCAAACTACTCACAAGTACACACATGGAACCTAGAGTCAGACGACTTGAGCCTTGCCAGGATTAAGAGAGGCTATGCCCGTCACAGCCCCAAGCACACAAATACACGTGGTTAATGATTAGCAGGGACCCTCTGCAAAGCCTGGAGACAAGGAAAATTGCCTTCCATCCACCCCGGGTAGACAAACTAGAAGCTTTTCCAGTCACTTATTGTTTTATTTGAAGTTTTCAATCAGGATCTTTGACATTTCCTTTCATGAATAAGATACTTTAGCTTTAAAACAATACCTCTACAGGCATAGTTCATAGTTCAGACTGGGTGGAAGTTTCATGGGTTTTGAAAGTCTGCTGTTATGATCATTCCTTTTGTGATCCAGTAGGGGCTTTATGCATATTTATTTATATTTGATTCAACTGGCTTTTGTTTGTTTGTTTGTTTGTTTGTTTGTTTGTTTTGTTTTTTTGACACAGGATCTCATATGTCCCAGGCTGGCCTAGAACTCCCTAGGTAACCAAAGGTGACCTTGAAGTTCTCATCTTCCTGCCTCCACCTTCTGAGGGTAGAGATGGCAGGCATGTGCCACCACACCTGGTTCATGGGTTGTAGGAATCAAACCAGAGCTTTTGTATGCCAGCCCAGCCGTCTAGCAAGTGGGCCACATCCCCAGTCTTGGTTCACCATTTTTGTTGATTTATATATATATATGTTATATATATATATTTGAAAGAGGCAGAGAGAACCGGTATGCCAGGGCCTCTAGCCCCTGCAAGCAAACTGCAGACACATGCACCATATGTGCATCTGGTTTACATAGATCCTGGGGAATCAAACCTGGGTCCCTTGACTTTGTAGGCAGTCCCCTTAACCACTAAGCCACGGCTCCAGCGGGATGGTGATGTTTTTTAAGGCATAACAGAGCTAAGATTACAACTGGGGCCAGGCGAGGTGGCTCACACCTTTAATCCTACCACTCAGGAGGCAGAGGTAGGAGGATTGCCATGAATTCAAGGCCACCCTGAGAATACAGAGTGAATTCCAGGTCAGCCTGGGCTAGAGTGAGACCCTACCTTAAAAATAAATAAATAAACAAAAAAAAAAGGAGAGAGAGAGAAAAGATTACAATTGGTTAAAGCAGCACTTGCATTTTATCAGGTATTTTTATTGAGGCTAAAGCTGTTTGAGATGACAGCAGTGTATTTTTATTTTCCAATTCTACCTCTCTGCTAATAATCATACTAAGCATTTTATTCAGTTTTGTTTGGTTGTAGCCCTGGCTTTACCAGCTTGTAAGGCATCACTCGGACTTTCAAGATATATGTCAGCAACATTTTAATGTCAGGACTGTGTGACTATAGAAAATGAGGAAAGTTAGATTAGTAATATTTTAAACAATTTATTGAGTTTAGAGAGAGAGTGAAAGATGCAGATAGACTAAGAGAGATTGGCCTCCAACCATCGCAAATGAAATCCAGATACATGCGCCACCATATGCATCTCGCTTACGTGAATACTGGGAATTGAGCCTGGGTCCTTAGGCTTCACAGGCAAGCACCTGAACTGCTAAACCATCTCTCCAGCCCCAGATTATCATTTTTGTTGTTAAGATACTTAAAAAATAAGATTAGTCAATTCACCTAAACCAAAGGGAAAGTTGTTTTTAAAAAGTTAAGATTTAAAAGCCAGGCGTGGTGGCACACACCTTTAATCCCAGAACTTGGGAGGCTGAGGTAGAAGGATTGTGGTGAGTTTGAGGCCACCCTGAGACTAATAGTGAATTCCAGGTCAGCCTGGGCTAGAGTGAGACCCTACCTCAAAAAACAAAACAAAACAAAAAAAGTTAAGGTTTGAGGATTTACTGCTAGTAGCCAGAAATCACTTCATTGAGCAAACTTTCTTGCCTGCACATCCCCTTATGAGTTTAAACTGGGCAGTCCAACTGATTTTTGTTTTGTTTTTGTTTTTGTTTTTACTTTTGTTTTCCTCTTCTTTTGGAATTTTGAGGTTGCCCTGAAATCACTGGGCTTCTATGAACCGTTCAGTTCTTTTACATGTTTCAGAGAGACTGTACATTAAGATCTATTGAAGAGCCTCACTCTCTGTGTGTCGATTGTCTTTCTCCTGCACTGTCAATAAGCATTCAACCATCCTCCCTGGATACTCAGTAATCATGACAGGGCAATTTGCTTCACCAATGGAGCCCCGAGTCACTGGGGTACTTGGGACAGTTTTTAAAGTTGAATGAGAATTTTATTTTTTCCCACTTTCTTATTTTAATACTTATTGTGCACTTTTTCTGCTTACAGTAGTTATACATGTTTACTGAAGACAAATTTGAAGACATCAAATGCACATAAGATTAAAATAATCACTAATCACACAACCTAGGGATAAGTCCTGACACCATTTTAAGCAAAAAGAGGATTATGACAGGATACCATACATGTAGATTTGTGATTTGTTTTGTCACCTATAAAACCCAGATCTCTTCTTTGAGTGAGTAGGGCTGAAAACAATGTAGGATTTCCAAAAATCTCATTAACATCTCTTTATATTTTTAATTAATTTATTCACTTGAAGGGGAAGAAAGAAATAAAAAGAGAAGAGATGCATCAGGGCCTCTAGCCAGTGCAAACAAACGCCAGATACATGTGCTACCTTGTGCATCTGGTTTACATAAGTACTGGAGAATCAAACCTGGTTCCTTAGGCTTCGCAAGCAAGCACCTTATCCACTAAGCCAACTCTCCAGCTCACTTACTGTCTTTTTAGAAACCCTGGTTGAGTAAACATCACCAAACTCAGTGTCATGTTAAAGTGAAAGTAGAATTTTAACTCCTCATGTGAAAATTATGAAAGCATTACATAACCCTTTACAGCAATGGCCACAATCACATCTTTCTTGCTCTCTTATATTGACAAACACCTTGCTTACAAAGTGAATGTGCCGGGCGTGGTGGCGCACGCCTTTAATCCTAGCACTCGGGAGGCAGAGGTAGGAGGATCACTGTGAGTTCAAGGCCACCCTGAGACTACATAGTGAATTCCAGGTCAGCCTGGGCTAGAGTGAAACACTACCTTGAAAAAACAAAAAAAAAAAAAAGAAGTGAATGCCCATCTTTGGGCTATCAAATTCCATCTCTAAGAGATTACAGCATTCTAACAATTTTATGCACATCCTTTATTTAAAAATCTGAAATTATGCAGGCATACATATATATCATCCATCTACCTGTCTAGGCTCTCTTGCTGTGCTGGCGCTTAGAAGCACAGGCTGAGAGGTAGCTGTCCCAGCTTCCTGCTCTACCTGTTCCAGCTGTGTCATGGGCAAAAAGCGTTCTGCAACTCAATGTTCTGAAACCTAAAATGAGAAAAAACCATGTGACAGGACTGGTATGAGAAGTAAACGATTGTACAGATGAAGTTCTTAAAACTGCTCTTTCCAGATAATGTACCTCTCAATACATTTATCTTTCACACTAAAATATACATCTGCATCTACCCGCATGCACTTCTGCCAAGATGGAATGAATATTGGCATGTAGCTTGCCCTTTTGCAACAAAATTATGAATATCCTTGGACCTGGAGACATGGCTTAGTGGTTAAGTGCTTGCTTGTGAAGCCTAAGGACCCCAGTTCAAGACTCGATTCCCCAGGACCCAGGTAAGCCAGATGAACAAGGTGGCACATGCATCTGGAGGTCGTTTGCAATGGCTGGAGGCCCTGGCGCACCCATTCTCTCTGTCTATCTGCATCTTTCTCTCTGTGTCTGTCTGTAACTCTTAAATAAAAAATAAACAAACAAAAATTATGAATATAATTTCATATGAAAACATGTACTTCACTGGAATAATGGTTTTGTATTATATTAATAAACTATTCATGTACTTATATTGTTTCCAAATGCATTAGCTCCAATAATGTGCTAGCAAATTGCATATTGTTATTTGTATATAGAGAAAGATATTTCTCTGAAGTAGATTTCTAAAAATATTACTGGGCAATATGATTTCATCTGTTTTTTTTCTTTTTTGTTATAGTCCTTAGAACAGGATCTTGCCATGGAGCCCAGGCTGGCCTTGAAATTCTGATTTTCCTCACTCAGCCTCCGCCCCACTGGGTTACAGGTGTATATAAACTCCACACTTTTTCTTAAAACCAGTGTAAAATAATGACCATTTTTTCCATAACTGATCACTATATTCCAAGAATCTTTCTTTTAAAAAAAAATCATTCCTAGTCTGATACATAAATTTTTTATCTTCAGGGGTGGAGAGATGGCTTAACAGTTAAGGCATTTGCCTGCAAAGCCAAAGGATCCTGGTTCGATTCTCCAGGACCCATGTAAGCCAACTGCACAAGGGGGTGCATGCATCTGAAATTTGTTTGCAGTGGCTGGGGGCCCTGGTGAGCCCATTCTCTCCCTCTCTTGCTCTCTCAAATAAATAAATAAAATACATTATTTTTTTATCTTTCAAAAGTTGCATTTCAGGGGCTGGATAGATGACTTAGCAGTTAAATGCTTGCCTATGAAGCCTAAGGACCCTGGTTCAGGGCTTGATTCTCCAGGTCCCATGTAAACCAGATGCACAAGGGGTGCATGCATCTGGAGTTCGTTTGCAGTGGCTGGAGGCCCTGGCATGTGCATTCTCTCTCTCTCTTTCCCTCTCTCGCTCTCTCTATACCTGCCTATTTCTGTATCTCTCTCAAATAAATAAAATAAAATTTTAAAAAATTGTTTCAGGTTTAAAAAAAGTTGCATTTCAGGGCTGGAGAGATGGCCTAAGGAGCCAGGTTTGACTCCCCATAACCCATGTAAGCCACACACACAAGGTGACACTTGTGCAGAAGGTCACACATGCACACAAGAACTCCATGTCTGGAGTTCGATTGCTGAAGTTAGAGGCCCTGGTATGCCCATTCTCATTCTCTTTCTCTCCTTGGAAATAAATAAATAACAGTTTCTAAAAGCATATGTATTTGATAAAAGCAAGTTCATGGGTATGCACCTTTGCATGGGTGTAGCCTAGAAGAGGTGTGGTGACTGCATGTGCGTAGGTGTTAGTGGGGGTAGAAAGGGGATCGCAAGGAAGGAGGGATGACTGGGAACCATGCAATAGTACAGAAGAGAGGGAAGGAGCACTGGAGAGCCATGCTCAACTGGACTTGGTGGTACAGGCCTGTGATTCCCCACTGCTCAGGGGGCTAAATCAGGAAGATCAAAAGTTCAAGGCCAAGCAGGGTGTGGTGGCTCACACCTTTAATCCCAACACTTGGGAGGCAGAGGTAGGAGGATCGTGGTGAGTTTGAGGCCACTCTGAGACTACATAGTGAATTCCAGGTCAGCCTGGGCTAGAATGAGACCCTACCTCAAAAAAAAGAAAGAAAGAAAGAAAGAAAGAAAGAGAAAGAAAGAAAGAAAGAAAGAAAGAAAGAAAGAAAGAAAGAAAGAAGAAAGAGAGAGAGAGAGAGAGAAAGAAAGAAAGAAAGAAAGAAAGAAAGAAAGAAAGAAAGAAAGAGAAAGAAAGAAGTTCAAGGCCAGGCTAGCCTACCTAATGAGTTCAAGGCCAGCCTGGGCATCTTAATGAAACACTTTTTCAAGAAAGGTACAAAGAGGGGCTCATTGGTTAAGCACTTGCCTGTGAAGCCTAAGGACGCCAGTTTGAGGCTCGATTCCCCAGGACACACGTAAGCCAGATACACAAGGTGGAGTATGTGTCTGAAGTTTTTTTGCAGTGGCTGGAGACCCTAGTGCACCCATTCTCTCTCTCTGCCTCTTTCTCTCTCTGTTGCTCTCAAATAAATAAATAAAAATAAACAAAAATAAATTAATAAAAAATTAAAAATTAAAAAGAAAGGTAAAAAGAGGTCAGAGAGATAATTCAGTGGTGGAACACTTGCATAGTATATTTGAGGCCCTACGTTCAATCACCAGAACTAAAACAATTTTTTAAAAGCTATGAACTGAACAATGCAATCAATTCAATTCTATGCACCTGAGATTCAAAATCCCAACACAAAACAAACAAAAATAGTAACAAACATTTAAATTTTTTTCTAAGAGGCATGACACACACCTGTAATCTCTGAACAAGAGAGGCCAAGGTAGAAGAATTGTGAGTTCTAGGCCAGCCTAGGCTACCTAGGAAGACCCTGTCTCAAAACAAAAACAATCATACTAATAAATAAATAAATTTGAATCTATTTCTCTTTGTTTAAATGATAGATATTTAATGTTGGTATAATAATACATGATTATTAAAGAGTAGACTTAGAAATAATAGTATGCAAATTTTAGAGACGCTATAATAAAAAATCACTCAGGGCTTTCAAGAAGTCTCAGGGGCCTGATGAATAGTACAGTGGAAACGATGAGAATCACTGGAGATGACTATAGTGGTTCTAATTGCATTTTGCCTATGTGCACTTTTAGCTTTAGTGACCAAAAAGCATTTTAATTCAGGAAGTGTGTCATATGAACTGTGAAACCCGGGTAACTCATTGACTATTTTACTACCATCTGGTTTAAGAATGTGTATAAAAAATACTGTTCTTAGGACCAGAGACCTTATAGCCTACAAGCTATCATTACAAAAAAATTCAAATGATTATTAAGACAATGTGCTTTATATAGCATTGATACTGGCTTTTTCTATCTAGCTACCAAGATTATAATAAGCCATGGAGTACTTTGACCTACTGAATCAAGTTAGCAAGAAGGAAAGAGCTTATGAGTAGTACAAGTAAAAGAAGGAAAGCAAATGAAGAAAACTGTTTCTTCTCTTTCCACTATGTTCCATCCAAAATGTCTTTTTGCATGGATTTTTTTATTGTGTGATTGTAATATTTAATTATTTAAACAATGGACATGAATGATTGAAACAAAAATATTCCTTAAAAATGAAAAATAAGGGCTAGAGAGATGGTTTAGTGGTTAAGGCACTTGCCTGCAAAGCCAAAAGACCTCAGTTCAATTCCCCAGGGCCCACGTAAACCAGATGCACAAGGTCTGGAGTTCATGTGCAATGGCTGGAGGCCCTGGCATGCCCATTCTCTCTCTCTGTCTCTCTCCTCCCTCCCTCCCTCCCTCTTTCCCTCTCTCACTTTCTCAAATAAATAAATAAAATTTTTTAATGAAAAATAAGGGCTGGAGAGATGGCTTAGCAGTTAAGGTGCTTGCCTGTGAGCCTAAGGACCCCAGTTTGAGGCTTAATACCCCAGTACCCATGTAAGCCAGATGCACAAGGTGGTGCACGCATCTGGAGTTCGTTTGCAGTGGCTGGAGGCCCTGGTGCACCCATTCTCTCTCCCTCTCTTTCTGCCTCTTTCTCTGTCTGTCGCTCTCAAATAAATAAATAAAAATAAACAAAAAAGAAAGAAAGGAAGAACAAGAAAGAAAGAAAGAAAGAAAGAAAGAAAGAAAGAAAGAAAGAAAGAAAGAAAGAGAAAGAAAGAGAAAGAAGGGAGGGAGGGAGGGAGGGAGGGAGGAAGGAAGGAAGGAAGGAAAGAAAGAAAGAAAGAAAGAAAGAAAGAAAGAAAGAAAGAAAGAAAGGAAAGAAAGAAGGAAAGAAGGAAGGAAGGAAGGAAGGAAGGAAGGAAGGAAGGAAGGAGGGAGGGAAGGAAGGAAGGAAGGAAGGAAGGAAGGAGGGAAGGAAGGAAGGAAGGAAAGAAAGAATGAAAGAAAGAAAGAAAGAAAGAAAGAAAGAGAGAGAGAGAGGAAGAAAGAAAGAAAGAGAGAGGAAGAAAGAAAGAAAGAAAGAAAGAAAGAAAGAAAGAAAGAAAGAAAGAAAGAAAGAAAGGGAGGAAGGAAGGAAGGAAAGAAAGAAAGAAGGAAAGAAGGAAGGAAAGAAAGAAGGAAAGAAGGAAAGAAGGAAAGAAAGAAAGAAAGAAAGAAAGAAAGAAAGAAAGAAAGAAAAGGAAGGAAGGAAGGAAGGAAGGAAGGAAGGAAGAGGATGTTATATCCCCAAGATATGGGTGCAGGCTTCTCGCCAGACAGAGCTGCCTCTAAGTGTCTCAAAAAACTACATATTTGTGATCTGTAGCTTTTAAAGTTGAATTGTTCAGTGGATACAATTTACAATCAGGTGTACAGATTGAACACAGCTTAAAAATAAAGTCAAGTTTAAGAAAATACATTAAAATGAGGTGATTTTATTTTTTTCTCTTAGAGAATTTTCTTTTTATGAATAAAATTGTAAAGTGGACGTATGAGGTGGCATTGTTCAGGGTTAGGAATGAAAGAGGAGCACTAATATGCCTAAACTCAAGGTCACCTAGGACGTGACTCAAGCTGGAAGCATGCAGTCTGGACCTGCTCTAGGTTCCGTGTGAACCAGAGCTTCTGAAACAGTGACTGACCCACTTCAAGCCGGTGATTAAAAAAATTGACCTCCAGGGCCCAGCAGGGTAGCGCACAACTTTAATCCCAACATTTGAGAGGCAGAGATAGGAGGAACCTTGTGAGTTCAAGGCCAGCCCAAGACTATGTAGTGAATTCCAGGTCAGCCTGGGCGAGACCCTACTTCAAAAAAAAAAAAAAGTATCTCCAATAAAACATTACAAAAAAAGTGGGGGGCGGACTGGAGAGATGGCCCAGCAGTTAGCGTCCCTGCCTGCAAAGCCTAACAACTGTAGTTCTATTCCCCAGTACCCACGTAAAGCCAGATGCACAAAGTGGCACGTGTGTCTGGAGTTTGTTTGTAGCAGCTAGAGACCCTAGCATGCCCTTTCTCTCTCTCTCTATCTCTGACTCTCTCTCTGCTTTCAAATAAGACCATCATAATAGGAGAAAAAGATGATGACATCATAATAAAAGAAACTGATGGAGAGGGGGGAGGGATATGATAGAGAGGGGAGTTGTGAAGCGGAAAGTGGGAGAGGGGAGGGAATTATCATGGTTTATTATCTATAATTATGGAAGTTTTTAATAATAACTTTTTTTTTAAATAAAGAATCTTTGCTTTAGAGCCAGGCATGGTCATATAACACCTGTAACTAGGGAAGCTGAGGTAAGAGGGTGGGGATTCAAATCAGCTTAGGCTCTACAAAAAGAAAAGAATCTGTTTTGAATATTTACATGTACGTCAAGTGAAAAACATCTTGTTTATATAGACCTCAATGGCTACAAAACTGTCTTATTTGTTTAGGAAAGACAATAAACCATCATAAAGGTGTGTTTCTCGTGTGTGTGTGTGTGTGTGTGTGTGTGTGTGTGTTTATTGTGGAGTCTTGTCAGGATTTTTTCCTTCAATGCAATTCCTAAATCAGGGGCCCATGGGCTCCCCTGGTGGGAGAGAGGGGTTTGAAAAGTATTGAAAAGTATTCTTCACAATATTCAGCCTCAATCTACCAGACTAACTGCATGTATATGGAGGAAAGCAAATGTAAAAATCTAGATAATGCACTATTTCCATTCCAAGGGAAAGGGAAGTCCGCATGCTTTACTTTTAAAGATGAACTACCTTTCCCTATAGACACAGCAACCAACTAAAACCTCGGTGCCCTGCAGCGCCTGGCAGCAGAACTGCAGACGTTTCCCCACAGCCGTACAGAAAGGGTGAAGCTCACTGTGGACACTTAAAAGACCACGTGGCATTTGGTAAAGTTACTTTTAAATCCTAGGTGCGCTTACAAGGCTTGCTTGTAGCTGACACTGAGCTCATGGTATTCTTGGAAACATCCTTCAGTGACCGGCCCTCGTGGACGGGACACACAAGAAACTTAACCATAGCCCGTGTCCTTGTTCATGACATTTCTAGATAGGTAAAATTTGATCAGAACTCCACAGTGGTAAATTGGTAGATGTTTTATAAATACAAATCTAGATTAAATTTTACTGATGCTCCTTCCAGTTCTGTTGCAACTTCTCTTGTTCTTCTCCAAATTCCACTTCCAGGGTCTCACTCCCCCAGAAGTCTTTTTAAAACATCTTTATAGGATTCTGCAATAAATAGCATACTTTTTGGTTCCACCTAATAGTTTACTTGCAAGATGGTTGAGGTCAGGGCTTCCTTATAAAATATCCTCTGCATTTTCTTCCATGATAAGTTACACAGAGCACGTGTGAGGAAAGTTGATGTGTTCCATATGACCACCTCTCCAAAAGACTTTTGTCAAAATAATTCATACTTAAATGTGTTATAAATTACCTTAATTTTATAATTACAAAATCACTTGCTTCTCATTTTGAAAAGAAGAAAATAAAATTCAGCCGTTATTCATCAGAGCCAGCCACCACTGCCATCTGCTGAACCTCTCTGGCTTCCTGTCTTAACATGTAATCTCTTGCTTCTGCATAGTATCCCACCATGATGCTGCCCACCAGGTGGCCATGTAGTCAATGGGGTCTACAGAGGTCAAAGGTGAAACTCCCTGATCTTCTACATTCGTCCTCCCAACCGTGAGCTAAATAAACCACTTTTCTTTCTAAGTATCCAGCCTTGAGTATTCTGTTACAACAATGGGAAACAAATCAATGAAACATCTTGCTATTTAATTTGTGATATACTTTTACAATGCCTAACTGTAACACTCATATATTATTCACATGTCTCAATAAGGAATGCTTATTATAAGTTAAGGAAAATTAACTTTAGGCAAGTAGTATCGTAGTAATAATGATGGCAGTAGTTGTGGGACACTTTTCTGTAATCTCAACACTCAGGAGTCCAAGGTAGCTGGATTTTGAGTTCCAAACCTGCCTGGGCTGCCTAATAAGGCCTCGTCTAAACAAATAAATACATAAATACACACAATAATAATAATAATGGCATGCATATGAATATGTTTGTATTTACTTACAATACATGATGGACTGTTTTACATATATTAGCAGATGTCTTCACAAGATTTTATGATGTAGATTCAGTTGTCACCTTCATTTGGAATGGGAAACCAAGAAATAGATTGTTGGGGAGTTTGGGGTGGTGAAGCCAACATTTAAAGCTTCAAGAGTTAAGCCTCTTATTTATTCTATATATGGGACATGCTTAGTTATAAAATCAATCTTTGCTACTAGAATAGAAGTTGTAGGCAGAGCCAGTCATGGTGGTAAGCATCTATGATCCCAGCACTTAAGAAGCTGAGGCAGCAGGATCAGTTCAACTCCAGCCTGGGCTACATAGCCACAGCCTGTTTCAAAAGTAAAGGCACGGGATGGGGGAGGGAGGGTGAGGATGTGGCTCAGCAGGAGAGCACTAGCCCAGCATACACAAGATCTCAGCACCACACAATTATGAAAGCATTAGCAACAAACTAAATGGACGGTTGTGATTCATTAAAAGAGCATAATAAAGATTTATTGCATTGGTGGTGCAGGCCAGTTATCTCAGCACTTGAGAGATGGTCACAGAATTTCAAGGCCAGCCTTGGCTATATAGCAGGTCTGAGGCCAGCCTAGGCTACATGAAACCCTGTCTCCAAAAAAGGAATGTATTGCCACTTTATTAAAGGTGATGCATTTAAAAAAAAAAATCACCTTTTTAGTTAGCTACCTTTCCATAATTTACTATTGATATATTATGAATAGTTCATTTTTGTAATATTAATAACTGCATAGTATCTACACTTGAGTCATGACAAATTTTAATCTAAAAGAAGACTTTTCATAATTGTCTTTAAACCAGATCACTACTAAATATGCAAAAAGTAAAGGATTTCACTAATATTGTTTTAATATTTTCCATATATTAAGCATTTCATTAACCAAATGCAACTTTGAAGATTTTTGTTAGTGCTTAAAATTTAGACATGAAAATTTGTAATGATCTAACATTCAAATGCCTCTTAGATATCCTCTTATGGTGGAGAGATTTCAATTTTCCTCCTGTGCATAAATCAGAAACAATGATGTCTTCAACAGTATTAGATTAAGAAAAACAGGGCTGGAGAGATGGCTTAGCAGTCAGAGGCACTCGCTTGCAGTCTGACCACCCAGGTTCAATTCCCCAACGTCCATGTAAAGCCAGATGCACAAAGTGGCCTGTGGATCTGGGGTTTGTTTGCTGTGGCAGAAGGCTCTAGTCCACCCATACTCTCTTTCTGTCTGCCTCTTTCTCACTTAAAAATACATGAATAAAAGGGTGTGGTTTTTAATCCCAACTCGGGAGGCAACATAGGAGGATCAAAATGAGTTCAAGGCCACCCTGAGACTACAAAGTGAATTCCAGGTCAGCCTGGGCCAGAGTGAGACCCTACCTCGAAAAACAAAAAAAAAAAAAAAAACATGAATAAAAATACTTTTTAAAAAGAAAAATACAGTCAAAATTTGTCAACTTAATCTTACATGTGCATAGTAGTTATGTGCTTTATTTTGGTGCTAAACATATTTCAGGGACATGACAAAAATACTGAATCAAGGACAAGCAGAGTAACCATTGATTGTCTTTAGTAAGTTTTAGCACAAAGTGAGAGGGATTTTTTGATGATTTACATGAACTAAATTGAACTGAAATAGAATCTGTGTGCATACCAAACACAGGGCAGGAGAGATGGCTAAGTTAAAGTGTCCTAAGGACCCCGGTCAAGGCTCGATTCCGAGGATACAAGCACAATTCAGCAGGGGTCTCTTCTTAATGGGGAACTCTTGCACCTGTATCCACACACACATAAATAAGTAAAAATAAAATTTAAAAAAACACCAAAACCAACCAAACAAAAAAATTTCTAAAAAAAAAAAAAAAAGTTCCAAAGACAGCACTTCTCTAGCTCAAGACATTCCACTCATTAAATATGAAGCCACATTAACAATCAACACGTCCACTAAGGTTCAACATATATCAATACTGACATCTGGTGGTCACACAACTTATCACACTGCGCCTCTAATTCACTCAATGATAGGAACAAAAAACCCACTCTAACTGCACTGGAGGGCGGCTCCAGTCCGAATCCATGCCTGGTACTGAAAACCTAGTCAAAAGCCTATGGGGGGAGGGAGATCATGAGCTCTAGGGGTGTAATGCCTGCTGGCGTCTGGCTAAATGCATATATTATGCTCACCAAACTGCCCTGTAAGCACTTTTCTTAACATTTTCTTAACATTCATACCCAGATATTAAGAATGTAAGAGCCAAAGGAAGCATAGGACTGGTTACAATGCACTCTTCCAGACACAAAATGGCCTAGATATCCATGACCTCGCAGTGCCTGGCGCTACCTACACAAGACCCTCATAGTAGAAGATGATGACATCAATAAAAGAGATTAGGGCTAGAGAAATGGCTTAGCAGTTAAGACACTTGCCTTCAAAGCCAAAGGACCCAGGTTCAATTTCTCAGGGCCCATGTAAGCCAGATGCATGAGGAAGAGCATGTGTTTGGAGTTCATTTGCAATGGCTGGATGCCCTGCCGCACCCATTCCCTCTCTCTCTCTCTCTCTCTTCCTCTCTGCCTCTTTCTCTTTCTCAAATAAATAAAAAAATTAACAAATAAATAAATAAGAGAGATTAATTACAGAGGGAGGGGATATGATGGAGAAGGGATTTGTGAAGGGGAAAGTGGGAATTACCGTGGTTTATTGTCTATAATTATGGAAGTTGTCAATAAAAAAGTTGAAAAATGCCCCTCATTCCTTAAACTTTACTTATCTATAATGCCAACTGCAATTGGCAAAAGACTTATTTTTTTCAAATAACTATTTTTTATTGATTTGAAAAAGAGAGTGGGTGATACTATGGGCACACTAGGTCCTCCTGCCACTATAAAAGAACTCCAAACATGTGCCACTTTGTGCATCTGGCTTTACGTGAGTACTGGGGAATTGAATCTGGGCTCTCAGGCTTTGTAAGCAAGTGTCTTTAACTACTGAGCTATCTCTCCACCCCATGGTGAAAGATTTAGACAAGCTAATAACATTGAATATTTTTTTGCTCTCCTCATCTCCAATGATGTGGTAGTTTGAATTGATGGCCCCCAATATATTCAGTGTTTTATTTGTTTGTAGTTTGCATCTGCAGCCTCCTTGCTGGAGGCAGTGTCACTGGGTGGATCTTAAGGTGTGGTGGTGGGTTTAGGATTTCAATCTAAAGATATGCACAGTGTGCCTACCTGGAGTCCCTGAGGTGTGCTATGCTGTGTGGCTTTCGGCTTGTGGCTTTTGCTCTCTGTGTTTGGTCCCATGAAAGCAGACCAGCTTTATTTGTATAGAGTTGTATAGAGTCTAATACCTTTTTTAAATTAATTTTATTGGGAACTTTAATATATGAACAGACTGCAAATTGGTCATCTTATGTTCCCTCTCCCCAGCCCCGTTCCACTGAAGGCACGCCTCAATGAGTTATTGATAATTGCTGTGGAGTCATAAATGCGTCAAATACCTTTTTGTCCTCCCTGAAGTCATGTGTTTGAGATCAAGGTATACGTGTCTCAGATGTTTTCCCATCTCTACAAGCATTTTTACTTTAAGTAAATCCAGACATGGGGGTATAGCCTTAGGAAATACAGTCTTCTCAGGGTGTTTCCTTATGCTAAGCGGGTAAAGCACTGCTTCTGAAAAATTAGCCTTTTTTTTTTTTTCTCCGTTCTTTCATAGTTCTTGATGAATTTCCTGGAAATCTCAAAGATGGATAATATAGTTTATAACTGAAGTCAGGAGGCTTTATTTCCCAATGGTTAACTTTGGTTTAGATTGCAGAAGTTGCAGAATATTTTCGCCTTGGGAGTTGAGCTCTTGTGAAGGTTACTGCAGAGAGCTGCCCACAGTGCTTCGTGTGGAGGGTTTTACAACTGAAGGGATCCGCCACAGGAATAAAACACAGTGATGTTTGTCCTTATAGAAATAGTGTAGTGTCCTCACCAGTTTCTCCTTGGGTTCAAGGATTCTTTGAAAGATGTACAAGTGGAAGAAAAAGCTTCAGAAACAGCAGGGAGCATATGTAGGGAGGAAGGAAAAAACAATGGTGTTTGCTCAAGGACTGTGTCGTAGTGGATGCTATGAAAGGGACTAGAAATTCAAAAAGAATTAACTTCAGGCTGGAGAGACGGCTTAGCGGTTAAGGCGCATGCCTACGAAGCCTAAGGACCCAGGATTGATTCTCCAGGTCCCAGGTAAGCCAGATGCATATGGTGGTGTATGTGTCTGGAGTTCGTTTGCAGTGGCTGGAGGCCCTGGCGCATCCATTCTCACTCACTCTCTATCTCTTTTTCCCTCTCTCTGTCTCAAATAAATAAATAGCTTTTAAAAAAAGAATTAACTTAAAACCCACGTCTTTAAAAAACTTAGAAGTCATTTGGAAAACAGACATGAGAAAAAATAATACCTACAAAATATGACAGTACAATAGTGTTTCCCAGCAGCAATATCCACGGCTGCTTAAGCCATATCAGGCACTTCACCGCTTCTGCTGTTTCAAACAGAGGGTGAAAATCAGAGCTGCATTTTCCATTTAGCAGCTAGCTGGTGACCAGGGAATTGCCAGCACACTTCTAGGATTTAATGGCTCTGTCAATAGGTTACCAGAATATGCCAATAAATTTGAAACATCTTTGGAAAGAACAGTTGTTATTAGATAGAACCTTTTTAGTGAAGTAGACAATGCTAGTTAGGAAATAAGGTCCTGAGATAGGATTAATTTTCTCATTCGAGAATTTTGTGATGTTCACAGTAATATCAGAATGAAGGATCTTGGGCTGGGGAGATTGCTCAGGGTTTAAAGTGTGTTTCCTGTGCAAGCACGGAGACCTGAAGGGGTCTGAGACCCCCCCAGTCTCTAGAGCCTACATAAAGAGCTGGGAATGGCCAAGTGGAGCACCTCCCTAAAAAATAACAAGCTGCAGGGTCAGTAAGACGCTCTGGCTCAAACAAGAACTGGTGGGAGAGTGATGGAGTGTGACAGGCAATGCTCTGCTTCAGCCACCATGGGTGAGCACACACTGCTGCAGGCGAGCCCAGGGGCCCCTGCAAGGGCTCATACATGTTCATACACCACACCGTACACACAAACAAAAACCCCATAAAATTAAATAAACGGATGTTTGAAATTCTAAATGCTAGGATTCAATAAGCTAAAATCATGAACGAAGGGAAAATATTTTGAAGATACATTGATAATGTTGACTTTTTTTTTTTTTTGAGGCAAGCCCAACAGACTGGCCTTTTTTTTTAATATGAGAGAGAGAAAGAGAGATGGAGAGAGAGAATTGGTGCACTAGGGCCTCCAGCCACTGAAATCACCTCCCTGTGTGCATGTGCAACATTGCACTCTTGTGTCACTGTGCATCTGGCTTACGTGGGACCTGGAAAATTGAACATGAGTCCTTAGGTTTTGCAGGCAAGTGCCTTAACTACTAAGCCATCTTTCCAGATCAATAATGTCAACTTTTAAAAAATAAACATTTCGGGCTGGAGAAATGGCTTAGCGGTTAAATGCTTGCCTGTGAAGCCTAAGGACCCCGGTTCGAGGCTTGATCCCCCAGGACCCACATAAGCCAGATGCAGGAGGGGCACATGCATCTGGAGTTCGTTTGCAGTGGCTGGAGCCCCTGGCATGGCCATTCTCTATCTGCCTCTTTCTCTGTCTGTCGCTCTCAAATAAATAAAGAAAAAGAAAAAGAAAATAAATAAATAAATAAATAAATAAATAAATAAATATTTCGTAAGATAGTGATGACGCGTTTTCCAAATATTAATTACAGTAGTCACCTTCATGTTACTATAACAAAATGTCCAAAGCAACTAACTTCAAACAAGATTTACTTAGGTCACAGGTTAGGAGGATTTGAAGGCATGACACCTACTGACATTATTGATTAATGATACTTGGATATGATAATCGTGCCACAAATTAAAATAAGAATTCTTTCACCTACATTTGCTCATGTTTGCCTTGCATTTGATATAGCTAACCATCAATTTCACACTAGGGATGGTGCTGCAGACAGGTTCACATTGCTGGCAGAAATCACCCGACCAAGAGCAGCTATGGGGGAAGACAGGGCTTATTTTGGCTTATAGGCTCGAAGGGAAGCTCCATGATGGCAGGGGGAAACGATGGCATGAGCAGAGAGTGGACATCACTCCCTGGGCAACATATGGTGGACAACAGCAACAGGAAAGTGTGTCAAACACTGGCAAGGGGAAACTGGCTATAACAGCCATAAGCCCGCCCCCACCAGTACACCACCTCCAGGAGGTGTTAATTCCCAAACCTCCATCAGCTGGGAACCTAGCATTCAGAACACCTAAGTTTATGGGGGACACCTGAATCCAACCACCACAGATGGATCACTGAGTAAATAATTAAAGGCATAAGATGCGAGTACTCTGACTTTTCTTCCACTGAGAATGTTTTATGGATAACTGTTTGAGTTCATTACTTCAAATACACAAGCTTCCATTTTTAATGCAATTCACTTAATCTCGTGTTCTTCTTCAGTATTCAAATAACTGGCTCTGATCATAAATTAACATGCTTAATCAACATTAAGTGAATTTATTAGTATACTTACAGTCAACTGTTGATACCTAGTTATATCACTCATTTGGCCCTTCATGAATATTACAGGCAAAGTAACTAAAGGATTCAGATCAGGGGACCATTTACTGTCTAGCATTCACCATTTTGAAACAGCAGTAGTAAGATGGACAATTTACTTAATCAAATTTGGCCAATCTCGGGCTGGAGAGATGGCTTAGCGGTTAAGGTGCCTGCCTCCTAACCCTAAGAACGCTGGTTCCAGTCTCCAGCGGTTCCAATCTCCAGGTCCCACATTTCGCCAGATGCAAAGTGATGCAAGGGCACAATGCCGCACTTGCCCACAAAGGGGGCGCACGCATCTGGATTTCGTTCACAGCAGCTGAGAGACTGCTGGCGCGCCCATTCTCTATCTGTCTCCCTCTACCCTTTCTCTGTGTGTCTCTCTCTAAAAATAAAAATAAATAAATAAATAAATAAAATTTGGCCAATTTCTACATACTTACAAACTTTACAAAGCTTTATGATGTGAACCTAATTTTGAAAATATTCCTAAATATGTGAACAAAGCCCTATGAGATATTTGTATGACTTTTGACAACTAAACTTGGGTAACTAGAAATATGGACAGCATTTTAGAAATTTTACAAACCTTTTATAAGTTTGAGAGCTTCTAGAAATTGATGGTTGTGTTAGAAGCCTTCTGAACAGCATTAAGCTTTCAAACCTGATAAATTGGTTTAAAATATAGTGTAAGGGTAACTCAAAATACATGAACAGCAAGCATATTATGGAAATGAGCTGTCAATGAACATGAAGTAAGATCAATGGAAAGTTAAAGGTTTTAAACTGAAAATGAAAATTCAAGTGAAAGCATTAATTCTTTAACTGAAATTTGAAGAATTTGACTCTAAACACTTCATAGGAGTCTTTAGTTATGTGGATTTATTACATGGTTCACAGTGTGTGATGGTAATCTTTCCATTCATGGGTGTAAGCTATAAAACTTGATGCTTAAAGGATTAAACTTCCAATTATGTGATTAATGTCACCATAAATTATAGTTTACTAACAGCTCTAAAAACATGCAAGTATGACCTCTTCCTCCCAAATTTGTCTTAACTTTGAGGTAGTATGTCCAACTCAGATATTTATTTGGTTATCAAGTGAAGGCTGGCACATCTGAAGGTGGCCTTCTGAATCATCTCTCTCTAGAGATACTAGGGTTGAAAAGAGTTGACCTAGAAACTTCTCTGGGTGGAGCACATGAGAAACAGTGACCTATGATGAGATTAAACAGTGAGAGACAAGGTAGTCTACCATCTGGAAGAGTCTTGACAGGAAAAAGAGTAAGAAGAAGATGGTGGCTGAAGAGGGCAATAAGAGAAAGTTTTATAGGGATGGAAGAGTCTTGAATGTGGATCAGCAGGAAAAGGAGCTGATGCAAAGACAAGTGACCAGATAGAACACGGCCCAGGTGGAGGCCTGGAGATTGGAACCGAGGATACCGGGAAAATCTTAAGCAGACAGTTCACCTTGACCTGAGTTTTTAGGAGAACCTAAGGTGAAGGGAAGAGTGGGATGGAGGATCCAAAGCAAGCCTCCTCATGGCTTCAGTATTCTTGCTGGATGTAAGGTGACAACTGTCCTCGCCTATCCGGGACTAAGGGCTTGTGTGGGGCAGATGTCAGCCTACTCTTTGCCCAAGAAGAACCCCTTCTTCCTCTGACCCTCTCTTTCATCCCTTATTCTCTGGGGCACAGAGCTGGGCACTTAACTGAGCCTTGTATTTTGCTTTACTGGGTGGTAGTCTCGTGTCATAGCCCTTCTTTGGGGCAAGGGCCAGAAGTGTGCTGAGGAGACACTAAGCCACGTCCAGTTGTCTCATAAGAAGACACTGACCAGCAATGCCCTCAGACCAAAGGAAATAAAAAATTTCCAAGTTGGGGAGTCCAAACCCAATTGGAAACCCCAATTTGGGGGTCCTTATCCTATTTAACAAAGAATTAATTAAAAAAACAGACTCAAGAAGGTTAAATTTTGAACTATTGAGTTTATTTAGGGAAAATTATGAATTGTGAGGTTTATTTAAGGGAAATTGGTATGTAGAAAAAGGCTGGAGCAGGTACATATGCACATGGAAGACAGGACTTAGAAGCCCATGCCAAATGATTTAGAGGAAACAGACACTGGCATGGGAGCAAAACATGAAAGCACTAGCCCTGTACCTCCACAGAAGAGAAAGTTAAGAGATTAATAAGGATAACAGAGAGGGACTGCAGAGATGACTTAACGGTTAAGGTGCTTGCCTGAGAAGCCTAAGGATCCCAGTTCAATTCCCCAGTACCCACGTGTAGCAGACAGCTTCAGGTTCGCTGAGATGAACTTCCAGACCGGGCACAGTTATGGAGGAAGGGATATTATTTATTGAAGCTTACAGATCCAAGGGAAGTTCCATAAAGGCAGGAAAAGCAGCCTGCTCTTCACAGGGCCAAACAGAGAGAGAGAGAGAAAGCCAACCAGCCACCACAGCACACAGAGCAAAACTACAGCCAAAAGGTCACACAGCACACTTCAGGAACTCCTGCTAGGCACATTTGCATATCTTTACAATGGAATCTCAAACCCACACCATTAACACCTTAAGACCGGCCCCCAGTGACATTGCCTCTAGTAAGGTGATTGCAGATGCAAACTATAACTAGTAAAACACCGAATATATTGGGGAACATATATTCAAACTACCACACCACGTAAGCCAGATGCTCAAGGGGGTGCATGTGTCTGGAGTTTGTTTGCAGTGGCTGGATGCCCTGATGCCCTTTCTCTCTCTCTCTCTCTCTCTCTCTCTCTCTCTCTCTCTCTCTCTCCCCTCTCTTTCTCTCTCAAAATGGACAAATAATATTTTTTTAATTTAAAAGAAGAGAGCAGAGAGAAAACACCAAAGCAGAGACTGGGAAATTCAAATGCCAGGAAAGTGAGTAGTAAAGGAAGTTCAGAGCCAAGCATGGTGGTGCACACCTTTAATCCCAGCACTTGGAAGGCAGAGGTAGGAGGATCACCATGAGCTTGAAGCCACCCTGAGACTACATAGTGAATTTATTCCAGGTCAACCTGCACTAGAGTGAGACCCTACCTGTAAAAAAAAAGGGGGGGAGGGGCTGGGAAAATGGCTCAGTAGTTAAGGCATTTGCCTGTGAAGCTTAAAGACCCCTGTTTGATTCCCCAGAACCCATGTAAGCCAGATGCACAAGAGGGTACATGCATCTGGAGTTCCTTTGCAGTGGCTAGAGGCCCTGGCACACCTATTCGCTCTTTCTCTCTGCCTCTTCCTCTCTCTCTCTCAAATAAATAAATAAATAAATAAATAAATAAATAAATAAAATCTTTAAAAGAAAAAGAAAGGAAAGGAAAGGAAGGAAGGAAGGAAGGAAGGAAGGAAGGAAGGAAGGAAGGAAGGAAGGAAGGAAGGAAAAAAGTTAAGAGAATTATTACACATGTGGTAGACCCCAAGTTTAGAATTACATATGTGGGAGACAGAGTTTAGACAAATTACACATGCGGTAGGTCCAGAGTTTTGAGGAATATCAAAACAAGGTGAAAAAATAATCTCCCTCCAGCATCCAGGAGTTCCATCCCCTTCCTACCTTGTCGCCTCCTTCCAGATTGACCTCTCTGAAATGGCCAACTGCCACCAGGCGTCCGCCTGTTCTCTCAACAAGCACCATGTTGCTCTAAATGCACGTCAGAGGCAGTGTGGGTGACGTGGAGGGACGCCTTCCCCACTTCATTCATTTCAACAGTGGGAGGGTGAAGTTCAGTTGTCAACTTGAGCGGGTCAGGGATCCATCCACATCCCTCTTGGGCGGGTCTCTGAGGTTGCTTCCAGGAAGGATTAATTGAAGGACTTCCTCCAGAGTGGGCGGCCTTCCCACTGGTGGGCTGGATATAAGGAAGCTCTGAGAAGAAACAGTCTCTTTTGTTTTGTTTTTCCCTCCCGGCTGCCGGGGCTGTCTGCTGGAGAGTACCTTCACGTGCACGTGCATCTATCCTCTTCTGCTGTCTGCTATCCTCCGTCAGCAATGGAACCAAGTTCCTTCAGCCTTCCAGTGGGGACTGAAGACCTCTCCAGGAATCCCCCTGGCCTTCCGAGCTGGATTGGGACCACTGAGGCATCAAGCCACGTGGACTGAGTGACTGAGCAGCCACCAGATTCCTTGACTCTCACCTGACAACAGCTTTTGTTAGACTGCCATAAACGAATCCAATAAATTTCCTTTTTGATGCCAATTCATTCTATCCGTTCTGTTCCTTGAGAGAACCCTGACTAATACAGTGTTGGCCAGTGAGCTATGCCCTGAGAGCGCCCAGAAGACAAGTCAAACAAAGTGTAACACACAAGGACCCCGGAGCAAGGCAAAATCTGAGAGGCTTAGATGACATTGTGGGCTCAAAGGAAGAGCATTTCAGAGCCAGGCATGGTGGTGTGTTGGGATGTCCCTAGGGCCAGCCCAGGAGGGACAGCAGGGTCTCTGCCAAGTAGGGGGTGAGAGGCGGGGAGTCACCACACAGGCTCGGGGAGTTCGGTGGAAGCAGGCAGAGGGCGAGCTGCCACAATCACGTTTATTTGAGGAAGTGCAGGGCCTGGCTGGCCAATCATTGTATGGGGTGGTTCCCTTTTTGTGACCAATGACAGCCGGTCTCCAGGCAGATCATCTCTCCAGCAGGTTTCTCTCCAGCATGGGACTGTAGCTGTTGTCACGCCAGGCCTGCACAGGACGCCATGTTCACAGAAGCCACTTCCTGGTTTCTTCTGCCATGCCGTCTGGCTAGGGCCAGGCCTGCATTGTGCCATACAGTGGTGCACGCCTTCAATCCCAGCACAGGGGAGGCTGAGGCAAGAGGATCGCTGTGAGTTCGAGGCTACCCTGAGACTACAGAGTGAATTCCAGGTCAGCCTGGACTAGAGTGAGACTCTACCTCAAAAAATAAATTTAAAAAATTAAAAACAAGAAAAAAAGAGTATTCCAGGCTGATGAGGGGAACAATAATGCAAAGTCCTTTGTAACTTCTACAAGCACTGTGGAAAGATCCTGTACAGGTTTTGTGCCACATATAACCAGTGAAGGTTTAGAAGAGTGTCATAGATTGCCTACTGTCCTTTCAAACACTTATTATCTAAGCCTGTAATAAACTATTTTTGAGCCCCTAAATGGGTTTACTGTACTTCTGAAGTTGATCCCAACTCACCAATATTAAATCAGCTTGCTAGGTTGGTAGGAGAACCCAAAATAGAATTCCATTTTTAAATTATTTTATTTGTGTGCATGTGCATGAAGTTAAGGGTACATGCACCAAGGTCCCTTGTCACTACAGATGAGCACCAGTCGGGTGCACCACTTTGTGTTCCACTTTACATGGGTGCTGGGGAGTTGAACTTGAGCTGGAAGGTTTTACAAGCAAACACCTTTAACCACTGAGCCATCTTCCCCACCCAAAATAGAATTCCAACTCAGTGTGTTGCTGACAGTATTTAAACTTTTGTTAGAGCATGAAAACTTTTAACATCTGAGAAGCTATAATTACATTAGTGATTTTCAATTGTTTGATCTGCTCCATTTGTTCAGCAGACAATGAAGGCTTTCTGTCAGCGACACTCGCATCAGAAAGAATGCTCCTGCTTGAACTTACTATGATCCATTTCCTTGGGATGCCTGTGTGAATAATGAATCTTTTTTTTTAATATAAAAAAAAGACTCGAGGGTCAGGGGAGCTCAAAGACTAAAGAAAAATTGAGGTCATGACTTCTTTCCCCTAAATTCAATTCTGTGCTTCTCACAGCCCATTCATTCTTCGTTTACAGGAAGTAGCTGACATGTTCCTCGTTCTGGGAAGATGCCAAACACTGTGGCCTTGCAGGTGGGCTCTGTATGTCATGCCATCGCTAATTTTTCTGCCCTCATCCTCATTCACCTCCTCCTTGCCGCATTGCTGGATGAAAACCAAAAGTCTTCAGAAAAGAAAAATAAGTCCTGGGTATTTTATTGGCAATATCAGCCTTGAAAGAAAAAGAAGAAATGAAACAAAATAAATTCCCATTGCATTTCTCTTTGATGGTAAAGGAAATTTAGTAGTGACATAGTTTTGTTCAAATTGAGTTTTTTTTCTTTAATTTGTTTTGGGTGTGTGTGTGATATGTGTATGTATGTTCATGTGTGTGTGTGCAGGTACATGCATGCCAGTGTGTGTGTGTGTGTGTGTGTGTGTGTGTGTAGGTCAGAGGACAATTTTTAACTTGGTCCTTGCCTTCCACCTTGTTTGAGGCAAAGTCTCTCCTTTTCCTTGTTGTTCATGGCTGCGTGCACAAGGCTAGCTGGTTCATGAGTTTCCAGGAAGTGCTCCTGTCTCCACCTCCCACTTCATCCTTAGCAGGCTGGGACTGCAGAAACTTGCCATGGCTTCTGGCTCTTACATGGTGACTGGGGATTCAAACTCAAGTACTCAGGATTGAGCAATAAGTCCTTTATCCACTGAACCTCCCCAGCCCTCAAACTTAGTGTTGCAATGAGGGGGGGAGGGGCATGCCAGGGCCACTAATCACTGCAAACAAACTCCAGACACATGTGTCACATGTAGCTTATGTGGGTTCTGGGGAGTTGAACCTGGGTCCTTAGGCTTCACAGGCAAGTGCCTTAACCACTAAACCATCTCTCCAGCTCAGCCAGGTGTGGTGGTGCATGCCTTTAATCCTAGCACTGGGAGGCAGAGGTAGGAGGAAGGATTGCTGTGAGTTCGAAGCCAGCCTGAGACTACATAGTGAATTCCAGGTCAGCCCAGGCTAGAGCAAGACCTCAAACAAACCAGAAAAAAACCCAGCTGCCCCACTCTGCATAAACACCTCACCATTGCTGTCTTCACCCTGCTGTCTTGCACATTTAGTGCTAAGAATTGAATTAACCATTTGTCTCAGTTTTGGAAATGGCCATGGGCAGTGTGAAGCTTGCTGGTTGCCTGCATGGAGATCCCATGGGGCCATGAGGATAGATCGTTGGTTGCAGTGGAGACCCAGTGGAGATGCCAGGACCATGAGATGGCTGCCCCGGCTGAAGTTTTCCAGGACTGTGAGTAGCCTTGCTGGAGGGGCGGAATTGGAACTCCAGAGACTTGGTGCTGGTTAGAATTATCAGACTTGGAGATTTGTCACTGACTAGAGTTGTTGGACTTGGAGCTACAGAGTTTGATGTTTGCTCTGGTTGATTTAAATCTTGTATTGGTTAAATATTTCTTTGCTTTGCCCAATGCAAAAAACAAAAAAAATTTTTTAAGCCAGGTGTGGTGGCGCATGCCTTTAATCCCAGCACTCAAGAGGTAGAGGTAGGAGGATCACCATGAGTTCAAGGCCACCCTGAGACTACATAGTGAATTCCAAGTCAGCCTGAGATAGAGTGAGACCCTACCTCGAAAAAACAGGAAAAGCGTATGCTTTTAAGCTCATTTATTTTGTTCTGTAGCCTGTATCACATAGACCTTACTCTTAGTGCTAAGTAAAAATGATTCCAAATATTCCAAGTCTACTGTTTTCTATTCTGGTTTAGCAAAGATGACAAGTTGATCATATTTCTTCCAAATTGATGAGCACGGTGCTGAGGGACTTTTTTTTTTTTTTAATGACAACGTTAACAAGGCTTATGTAACTGCATTAACCCTCCGTCATCTTGTTCCCGCGTGGGCGCTGCTCTGCATTCAGACCTTCGAACAACACAGGAGCTCCGGAGACAGTAACACAATTCATTAGGCCCCACCACACCCATAAGTAACACCCAGTGATCACCACACAGCACCTTGCTCTGAAAGCTCCCCCCTCGTCCCCCATCACTGACTCTGGGGAAAAAGAGGCAAAGTCTCACACCTGGACAGGACAATGTCTGGTGTGTAAAAGAGCCAGCCCCTGGCTCCCCTCAACAGCTACAGTACAGTGAATTCTTTAGGCTTACAAGGAAATCACAAACCCCATTGGCACACTGAACCCGTGCTACACAGAGCTCCCTCTGTAAGAAAAACTGCATGCACAGAGTGAATTCTCTTTCCTTCTGTTGATTCTCCTCTGTGCTAGCTGCCGCCCTAACCCCACCATAGCTGAATCACCAGGGGTTAGCAGTGAACAAGCTGGGTCCAGTTCACTTTCCAGCTGCTATCTCCGAACTCCCCTGCCTTGGGGCTTCTTCATCCCTGTGAACTGTCTCACTGGGCAGACCTCTGCTGTCTGAGGAAGAGTGCTCTCCAGGATCCGAGCCCCAGGCCCCTCCAGGACGATGAGCAGCTCGGGTGCAAGCAGGTAACCCTTGGGAAATTCTCTGTCTCTAGTTTTGTTCAGAGTCCAGTTGGTTGAGCCGCTTGATGATCAGGCTGTTCATTTTCCTAAGATCGGCTATGTCCTTTCCCTCCGTGGTCAGCCTTCTTGACACGTCGTCCATCCTGTTTCCAGTTTGAACTTCAAAATGGAAAACAGACTGCGTTAAACTGGTTTCCAGTGTGTTCCCCTGCAACCAGCAAAGCCCCGTATGTGTGCTCAGCTGAGGGCTAGAGGCACCCTTGGTGAACCCCCTGTGCATCCTCTGCATCCCAGGAGCCCTGAGAGGAACTGAAGTCTGAAGTTGACCAGCAAGTGCATTATGTTTACAACCCCGGGTGCCAGGCTAGACCACCTTTGACAGTGACCCAAACATCCTGGCTGAGAAGGACATGCTGTGAGTCACCCAGAGAAGCTGCCAGTGGTTTTATTACGTCCCTGGAGGGATTGTCGCATTGTCTCCTTTCAGAGCCATTCTCAGAAACGGGCTTTTGCTCATGATGTGAGATGCAGCCATTTTGACATGGCTGCTGGTTCTGGGTTTCCAGCCCTTAATGGTCATGATGGAAACTCAGGAGAAAGCTGGCTTCTTTTAGGCAGGTTCAGTTAGGGACAAAGGCCCCTAGAGAGATGCAGAAGATGCCACTTTGCCTTGGCAGGAATGGCACTCGTGTCTGATCCAGATTCACCCACAACTGCAGCGCCCCCTGCTGACCACAGTCTAACACACTCCCTAGGCGGGCCGCCCTTTGAATCTACAAACCAATTGGGTCTTCCCCTTATATACCTAAATCTGATGAAATAATCAACTTTTAAAAATATTTTTATTTACTTATTATTTGACAGAGAGAGAGAAAGAAGAGAGAATGGGTGCACCAGGGCCTCCAGCCACTGCAAATGAACTCCAGACACCCCTTTGTGCAGCTGGCTAACCTGGGTCCTGGGGACTTGAACCTGGGTCCTTTGGCTTTGCAGGCAAACACCTTAACTGCTAAGCCATCCCTCTAGCCCCCAAAAATCAATTTTTAAGCAACTATAAAGACATGCTATTTCCACCCTCTCTCTGCCTTCTCTCTGCCCTGTGATCTCTGCCTGAATACATGTGAGCATGGCTTTCCTTCCACACTGCCTGACTGCGGGGGCAGGGGGAGGGCAGAGCACTGTTTCTTGGCCTTGGCAGGCAGGAAGGGAGGAGTCTTTGGAGAAGAGAAGGGGTTGGATCACACACTCCTTCCCATCACCATCTCTACCTCTTCTTCTCCTGACTGAACTTAAATTAGAGGTGTTCCAAAACACAGAATGCCACTTCTCTCTTAGCATTGTTGAAGGCCAAGCCAAGTGTGGTGGCATGCGCCTGTAATCTCAGCACTTTGCAGGCAAGTTCAAGGCCAGACTGAATTATAGACATTCTCAAAAAAAAAAATTGTTAAAAGCTATACACAAGAAAGAACAGAAGAAATGACAGTGTGAAAAAATCCAGGCATCCAAGCAGAGAAGTAAGAGAGATCCAGAATGTCTAGAGACCACAGAAGCAGGTGGAAGCAGCTCTAGCAGCGGCGGCACCAGGTTCACACAGCCATAGCCAGCCATGCTCAGCCTGAGCTACAGGAAAAGCCAGGTGAGGAGATTTTCCACTCACACTAGCCTCCTCACAAACTCAAGGGAGGATGGCAGGTACCAGCAGAGCGTCTCGTGAGGAAGAGGATCACAAGGACCAACAGGAGAGCTTCAACCACTATCCAGAGCCTCCTCTCCCCCCACAGCCAGTTGCAAACACCAGCAAGCACCAGACACCTGGGGAAGGGAGCTCACCTACACAACACCCAGCACAGGTGATCAAAGCAGTGACCCACAGACCCAGCCAGCCTACCTGATCCCACAATGCAGCAAAGAGGGATCCAAGCCAGCATGCAGCATAGCTGAGACCAAAACCATGCCAAAAGGTAACTGGGATTACACCAGGTCAGTACCTGCCAAAAAAGCCTGGTATATAAGCTTACATTGGAAGTGCTAATTGCACCTTCCATGTCAGTGTAAATTATGTGTTAAATCTGATGAATGGTCAGATTTGCCATTCTTAAATAAGCTATATTTTGGGCTTGTCATTTGTTGCTTTCCTGATTTACAGTGCCTTTGTCTCCTTTTCTGTCATTCGTTGGAGCAGGGTCTCACTTGGTCACAAGATGACCTTGAAACCCAGTACAGACTAGAAATCTCAGCCTCCCAGCTGACAGTATTAAGGGTGTAGGGCCACACACCTCCTTAGGGACTGTGACTTTGTAGAGGATCTTTTGTCATAATACCTGCTCTTGCATAACTACTCTGCGCTGGTTTTCATTGAATGTGTATATTGTTTAGTTAAATTTTAGAATTTGCCTGTATTTTGTTCCACCCAGCCTGCTAGAGTACTCTCACAGCAGGCAAACCCAACACCTAGGGTCACTTTTGTGATTACTCTGAGGGTCTTAAGAGCCACACCTAGCACCTTAAGCTCCTACCCTTAAGATAAATAATGTCAGATTGATTGGTACATCATCAAAACCTAAGCATTAAATTGATGCAAGATGCAAAAATCTCTACATTATAATATAAGAAACACAAAAAAATCAAGACAATATAAATCCACCAAAAATTATAAATCCATCAGAAATTACCTCCATTGAGAGTGATTTAGAAGAAATGCCTGAGAATGATTTCAAAAGAATGATTATAAATATGCTCAAAGAAATCAAAGAGAAAAATCAAAGGAATCAAGAAGACATAGGAAACCCATTTAATAAAATAAGGAGGTCAACTGAAAGCTGCAAAAAGCTGCACTGCATGCAGCCCTGTGGAAGAGAGAAGTCAGCAGCTGTGAAAACAGTGAACACTGGAAGCCTCAAGTTTGGCCAGACAGGCAAAATGACCAAACGTGTACAATAGTGCCACATCTGCTCTGGGGAAAGCCAACTGCTCTCTAATTGGACTGGAGACCAACTCTACAGAAGGGAATACATGCCTGGTACTGAAAACCTAATCAAAAGCTTATGGCAGGGGTGGTCATGAGCCTTACATGTATAAAGCCTGCTCTTGTCTGGCTAAATGTATATATTATTCTCACCAAACTTCCCTGAAAGCACTACACTTAACGTTCATATTCATATATTAATGCTACTCTCACTTCTGGTTAGAGAAGCTTCTCTTTTCAGATGGCGATGACCACTGGGATGACCCAAAAGGCAACACAGTGCTGAGAAGAAGGGATGGAGGAGTGCCCAGCACTGAAACATCTCTATCACACCCTCCAAGGCTCAGGGTCCATTGCAGAAGAGGTGGTGGAAAGAATGTAAGAGCCAAAGGAAGGGTATGACTTCTTACAATGCAACTGTCCAGACAGCAATTGGCCTCAATATCCATGACCTTGCAGTGCCTAGCAATACCTTCACAAGACCCTCAGAAGAAAAAGATGATGACATCAAATTAAAAGAGAGACTAATGGAGAGAGGGAGGGGATATGATAAAGAGCAGAGTTGTGAAGAGGAAAGTGGGGGAGGGAAGGGAAATACAATGGTTTACTCTCTGTAAGTGTAGAAGTTGTGACTAAAAATAAGAATTAAAAATAAATTAATTAAAATGAAAAATAAAAGAAATCAAGAAGGAAATCAAAAAATTCACAGAATCAAATGATAATGAGAACACAACATACCAAAACCTTTGGGACACAATGAAAGCAGTCCTAAGAGGGAAATTTATAGATTTAAGTGCCTATATTAAGAAATTACAAAGGTCACAAGTAAACAACTTAATGTTTTACCTTAAGGGCTTGGAAAAAGAAGAACAAGGCAAACCAAAAATCAGTAGATGGGAAGCAATAATAAAGATCAGGGCAGAAATTAATGAAATAGAAACAAAAAAAAAATCCAAGGAATCAACAAAACAAAGAGTTGGTTCTTTGAAAGGCTAAACAAGACTGATAAACCCTTAGCAAATCTGACCAAAAGAAAGAGAGAAGAGACACAAATTAATAAAAATTAGAGATGAAAAAGGCACCATCACAAGAGATACCAAAAAAATTTTAAAAATCATAGGGACATTCTATAAGAACATATACTCCACTAAGTTTGAAAATCTTAAAGAAATGGATGATGTCCTTGATTCACATGACCTACCAAATTTAAATCAAGATGAGATTGACCATTTAAATCAATCTGAAACAAGTATGGAGATCCAAGCAGTTATGAAAAATCTCCGAACTAAAAAAAGTCCAGGCCCAGATGGATTCATGGGTGAATTTTACCAGACCATCATGGAAGAACTAACACCACTGCTTCTCAAACTTCTCCATATAATAGAAAAGGAAGGAATTCTACCAAACTCCTTCTACAAAGCCAGCATCACCATGATACCAAAACCAGACAAGGATAGAACAAAAAAGGAAAATTACAGACCAATCTCCCTCATGAACATAGACACAAAAATTTTCAACAAGGGCTGAAGGGATGGCTTAGTGATTAAGGCGTTTGCCTGCAAAGCCAAAGGACCCTGGTTCAATTACCCAGGACCCACATTAGCCAGATGCACAGGAAGCACATGCATCTGGAGTTCATTTGCAGTGGCTGGATGCCCTGGCATGCCCATTCTTTCTCTCTCCCTCTTTCTCTGTCAAATAAATAAATAAATAAAATTTTTTTAATTTCAACAAAATATTGGCAAACAGAATACAAGAATATATCAGAAAGATCATTCACTCCAACCAAGTAGGTTTTATCCCAAAGATCCAGGGATGGTTCAACATACACAAATTGATAAAAGTAATACACTAAAGCCAGGTGTGGTGGTGTACACCTTTAATCCCAGCACTCGGGAGGCAGAGGTAGGAGGATCGACATGAGTTCAAGGCCACCCTGAGATTGCATAGTTAATTCCAGGTCAGCCTGGGCCAGAGTCAGACCCTACCTCTAAAAAAAAAAAAAAAAAAAAAAAAAAAAAAAAAAAGTAATACACTATATAAATGGACTGAAGAACAAAAATCACATGATCATCTCATCAGATGCAGAAAAAACATTTGACAAAACCCAACATTCCTTCATGATAAAAGTCCTACAGAGACTGGTAATAGAAGGAACATATCTCAACATAATAAAGGCTATTTATGACAAACCTACATCCAACATAATACTAAATGGAGAAAAAGTGGGTGTGGTGGTGCATACTTTTAATCCCAGCACTCAGGAGGCAGAGGTAGGAGGATTGCTGGGAGTTCAGGGCCATCTTGAGACTACATAGTGAGTTCCAGGTCAGCCTGGGCTTGTGTGAGACCCTACCTTGAAAAACAAAAACAAAAAGTCCTACAGAAACTGGTAATAGAAGGAACATATCAAGGCTATTTATTACAAACCTACATCCAACATAATAATAAATGGAGAAAAACTTGAAACTTTTCCACTAAAATCAAGAACAAGACAAGACAAGGGTGTCCACTGTCCCCACTTTTATTTAATACAGTACTGGAAGTCTTAGCGATAGCAATAAGGCAAGAGACATACCTAAAAAGGATATAAATTGGAAAGAAGAGATCAAGTTATCATTATTTGTAGATGATATGATTCTATATATAAAGGACCCTAAAGACTCTACCAGTAAACTGTTAGTGCTGATAAACACCTATAGCCATGTAACAGGATACAAAATAAACACACAGAAATCAGTAGCCTTCCTATATTGTAACAGCAAACACACAGAGGATGAAATCAGAGAATCACTCCCATTCACAATTGCATCAAAAATTTAATTAATTAATTAAGTACCTTGGAATAAACCTAACCAAGGAAGTGAAGGATCTCTACAATAAAAACTTTAAAACACTCAAGTGAGAAATTGCAGAAACACTAGGAAATGGAAAGACATCCCTTGTTCTTGGATTTGAAGAATCAATATTGTGAAAATGACAATCTTATCAAAAACAATCTACACATTTAATGCAATCCCCATCAAAATCCCAATGGCATTCTTCACAGAAATAGGAAAAAATCCAAAAATTCATTTGGAAGCACAAAACCCCTCAAATATCTAAAACAATTTTGAGCAACAAAAATAAGGCTACTGGTATCACCATACCTGATTTTAACCTATATTGCAGAGCTATAGTAACAAAAACAGTATGGTACTGGCACAAAAACAGACACGTAGATCAATGGAACAGAATAGAGGATGATGATGTAAGTCCCGGTAGCTACAGCCACCTGATCTTTGACAAAAATGCCAAAAGTACCCATTGGAGAAAAGACAGACTTTTCTGCAAATAGTGCATGGAAAACTGGATGTGTATCTGTAGAAGGATGAAAACAGATCCTTATCTCTCTCCATGCACAAGAATTAAGTCCAAATGGATCAAAGACCTTAATATCAGACCTGAAACTGCTAGAGGAAAAAGTAGGGGAAACTGGGCTGGAGAGATGGCTTAGCAGTTAAGGCACCTGCCTCCTAAGCTTAAGAATGCAGATTCCAATCTCCAGGTCCCATGTTTAGCCAGATGCAAAGTGACCCAAGGATTCAATGCCACACTTGACCACAAGGAGGTGCATGCATCTGGATTTCGTTCACAGCAGCTGAGAGGATGTTGGCGTGCCCATCTCTATCTATCTTCCTCTCCCTCTCTCTCTGTCTCTCTCTGTGTCTCTCCAAAAAAAAAGTAGGGGAAACCCTTTAACATATTGGTCTTGGCAAAGACTTTCTGAATACAACCTGTTGCTCAGGAAATAAAACCACAGATCAACTGCTAGGACCTCATGAAATTACAAAGGTTTTGTACAATAAAGGACACTATGAATAGATCAAAGAGGCAACCTACAGAATGGGATAAAATCTTGGCCAGCTATATATCTAACAGGTGGTTGATATCCAAAATATACAAAGAACTCAAAAAACTAAATAATAAGAAATCAAACAACCCAATTTAAAAATGGTCTATGGAACTAAATACAGAGTTCTCAAAAGAAGAAATACAGATGGTACACAAACATCTTAAAAAATGTTCTACATCCCTAGCCATCAGGGAAATGCAGATTACAACTACATTGAGATTCCATCTCACTCCTGCCAGGATGACTACCATTATGAAATAAATGACCATAAATGCTGGTGAGGATGGAGAAAAAGAGGAACCCTTCTTTTTTTTAAATACATTTTTATTTATTTATTTATTTGAGAGAGAGAGAGAGAATGGCCATGCCAGGGCCTCCAGCCACTGCAAATGTACTCCAGATGCATGTGCCCCCTTGTGCATCTGACTTACGTGGGTCATGGAGAATCGAACCAGGATCCTTTGGCTTAGCAGGCAAATGCCTTAACCGCTAAGCCATCTCTCCAGCCCAAGAGGAACTCTTCTACACTATTGGTGGGAGTGCAATCTGGTACAGCCATTGTGGAAATCAGTGTGGAGGTTCCTGAGACAGCTAAAAATAGATTTACCATGTGACACAACTATACCACTCTTAAGTATGTCTCCTAAGGACTCATCTCACTCACTACCTTAGAGATACTTGCTCAACCATGATAATTGCTGCTCTATTCACAATAACTAGATGTCCCTCAACTGATGAATGGATAATGAAGATGTGATACATTTATACAATGGAGTTCTACTCAGCGGTAAAGAAAAATAAAATTATGAAATTTGCAGGAAAATGGATGGATCTGGAAAGGATTATACTTAGTGAGGTAACCCAGGCCCAGAAAGCCAAACATCACATGTTCTCTCTCATATGTGGATCCTAGCTTCAAATGATTGGACTTCTATATGAGTAGGAATAAAACTCAGTAGTAGAGGCCAGTAAGCTGGAAAGGGAGGGAGGGGGCACTTAATAGAGTGCTATTTTATATTTATGTAGAAGAGCAGATTAATGGGGGTAAAAAGGACTAAGTGAGGTCAGGGGAAGAGATTGAATAAAGGAAAAGTGGAGGGAGAGCTAATCAAAATCTAAGAGGATGGTTGGAGAGATGGCTTAGTGGTTAAGGCACTTGCCTGTGAAGCCTAAGAATCCAGGTTTGGTTTTCCAGATCTCACATAAGCCAGATGCAAAGGTGGTGCATGTATCTGGAGTTTGTTTGCAGTGGCTAGACACCCTGACATGCCCATTTTCTCTCTCTAATAAATAAATAAAATAAAAATAAAAACTAAGAGAATATAAATAAGTCATATGGAAACCTACTTTTTTGGACAATGGAACACTCAGGAGCTATAGATTGTTACTAGAAAAGTTTCAGTGCCAGGGATGGGATAACTTCCAATGAGTTGTTGACCAGGGAGGTCATTGATACCTCCAAAACATTACAGGCCATTGTCAAGGCTCTTGGTTTCCCACCAGGAATAGATGGTAAGACCCTATTGCTGAAGACTCCACATACTTGGGCTGCAAGGTCATGAGAAATCCTACTGGAGCTGAGCTGAAAATCTCCTCCATGTAGACCAGCTGTCAGAAAGCTGGAAAAAGCTATGCTGCATGCAGTTCAATGGGAGATAGAGAAATCACCAGTGGAGATACTCAGAAGTGGACACTGCAAGCCTTCAATTTGGCCAAATGAGCCAACAGGTGCAATAGTGGCATGTCTGTTATGGAGGAAACCAACCACTCTCCAATTGGGCTGGAGGCCCGCCCCTTGGGAGTGAATACATCCCTGATACTGAAAACCTACGACAGGGGTAGTCATGAGCCCTGGGGGTGAAACATCCTCTGGTATCTGGCAACTGTATGTATTATGCTCACCAAACTAAGCCCTTCTCTTAATGTTCATACCCATATATTAATGCTATTCTCACTTTTGGCTAGAGAAGCTTCTCTTTTCAAATGGCAGTGACCTTGGGATGACTCAGAAGGCCCCATGGTGCTGAGAAGGGACAGATGAGTGCTCAGCACTGAATTATTCCTATCACATCTTCCAAGGCTCAGGGTCCATTGTGGAAGACGTGGAGGAAAGAATGTAAGAGCTAAAGAAAGGGTGGTACTCCTTACAATGTGCTCCTCCAGATACAAAATGGCCTTGATATCCATGACCTCACAGTGCCTGACACTACCTACACAAGACCATCATAATAGGAGGAAAAGATGATGACATCAAAATAAAAGGTAGACTGATGATTGAGAAGGGGAAGGGGTATGATGAGAGTGGAGTGTCAAAGGGGAAAGTGGGGGGAAGGATGGAATTACCATGGGTTATTGTCTACGGTTATGGAAGTTGTCAATAAAATATATATAAAGAGTGTACACGAAAGCAGTGAAGACTCACCAGAGGTACTTACTTATCAGGAAGATCACGAAGAAAACCAGGGCCAGGCTGACGACCAGCACAATGAGGAGTCCCAGGAGAAACAGACCGGGGCTTCCACTGCCCGAGTTCCTGCCAACATCTGGGATCTTCTCCTCTAGCGCTAGCAGGAAACAATGACAGGATCTCCTCAGCCCGTGGTTAGAGAGATGAGTAAGGAACAGACTCAGTTTCCCTGCTCAACCCAGAAAGGTGACCTATGGATTAGGAATGCCTTTGGTCTGGAGCGCTTTTGGGAATTGCTCATCTTCCATACTGGTGTGGTAGTTTGAATGGATGTCCCCCAATCAATTTCATTTTATTCAAGCTTGTAACTTGGTGTCACTGTGGGCCCTGTCCTAGGGTCCAGCCAGCCCTAAGATGTTGGGGGTGCACTCTGAATTCCAGTCTAAACATATACAAAGTGCCTGAGCTCTGTATGGGTTCCCTGCAGTTTGGCTACAGATTTTTGCTCTTGCTTTTGGTGGGTTTTTTATTTCCCCCCACCATTATGGAACTGCCCCTAGATCTGTAAACTTCAAATAAATGCCATTCCTCCCAGCTGTGCCTGGTTTAGAAGTTCCTCCCAGCTACCTGAAGCTGTCTACCCCAACTGGATATCCAAGGAATAAATAGGCTTAAGCCATTTCCTTGGCCCTGTCTGGAAAATTCTTTGGAGAGGGTAGCCCTAGATTAGCAGGGCATGGGGAAAGGAATAAAGAAGAGACAGGTTAAGAGTGATGGAGACTGTATTGCTTTTCTCCCTAAGTAACCCAGGAGCAAAACGGAGCTAGCTGTGGAGTATCTAGCCTGGATGGAAGACTGAACACTCTGGGATGCCTACATCCATTTATTTATTTATTTTATTCTTTTAGGGAGAGAGAGAGAGAAAGAGGGAGAGAGACAGATAGAGAATGGGCTCACCAGGGCCTCTTGCCACTGCGAACTACGTCATCTAAACAAAACGGACTGTCAGGTCTTTTTGTTTATTGAAGTTCTTTATAAGACAGATCTGCTCCAGAAGAAAGCTTCTTTTCAGTATGTTGCACTGAGAATTGCCTGTCATTACTGCTCTGTAGGTCCTGGATGCCTAAGAACACTCCAATGAACTTGAACAAGAAACCTGAAAGCCTGGGGTAGAGATTGCTGGATCACGTTTTGTGATACTCTTCTATCTTGAGCTGGTTCCACACTTGGGCTACTTGACTCTGGATAATCAAGCACATCCTGGCACCCTGCACAAACACGGCTTCTGCTTCCTAATAAAAGCAACAGCACAGGCCGACACTCTGTGCCTACCTTTCTGAAAATGACTGCAGTAAAAACGAACACATGAAAATGATGGAAAAAAAGGGAAGAAGGGCTGGAGAGATGGCTTAGCTGTTAAGGCGCCTGCCTCCTAAGCCTAAGAACGCCAGTTCCAATCTCCAGCTCCCACGTTTAGCCAGATGCAAAGTGACACAAGGGCGCAAGGCCGCGCTTGACCACAAGGGGGCACATGCATCTGGATTTCATTCACAGCAGCTGAGAGTCTGCTGGCGTGCCCATCTCTATCTGTCTCCCTCTCCCTCTCTATCTCTCTCTGTGTCTCTCTCCCCCCCCCCAAAAAAAAAAAAAGGAAGAACTCAGAAAATACTTAGAAGGGGAAATGGTAGATAGAATAATGCATTTAGAGGGGTGTGAAACAAATGGCAAATGGGCAAGTAACACCTGCTTTGAATGCCAGACGTTAAACTAGAAAAGATGAGGCTCAGAAGGATCTAAAAGACCTCATTTATAATATTTAGGGAGCAATATATAAAGTTAGTATTCAGCAAATTCTTGCTTTCTGCCTCCTCTCCCCTACACCCTCACACCCCCACCCACTCCCACTTGTAATGCTTTAATTAGGCAATTTGTAACTTGAAAGTAGAAAGTAGAAGTTGACTGTTACCCAACAGGATTTTAATAATTAAAAAAAAAAACTCATCAATACATTAAGCATTTTCTCAGTCATCTCCAATAAAACAAGACCCCTGGGGCACAGTAGATGCTATAAAGGGACCTAATTTTGGTCATCTGGAGGCACAACAGCCAAGAGAGACTGAGCAGGCCTTGATAGCCACTCTGTAGGTTCCATCCTGCCTAAGGACAGAAACTCCACAAGATTTTTCACAAGAAAAAAAAAAAAAACGCCTTTTTTGTGGGTGGTGGGGAGTTAGGAGGTTTGAGACAAGATCAAGATATCTCTACGCATCCCAGGCTGGCTCCAAACATGTGATCCTCCTGCCTTACCCTCCCAAGTGCTGGAATTACAAGCACATGCCACTATGCCTGGCTTCTTCTTGGAACTTTTGAAGAATTCAAATCTTGCTGAGAAGCCAGGAAAGCCCAAAATTCTGGGAAGGAATTGGAGTACAAAAACAAAAATTGCCTAACAGTAAATAGCATTTTCAGTACCCAGGGATTCCTGATGCCTACCCTGCACCCACACATGCACAGTTGCCTTGGTATTTTTATGTTGCCCAGCAGCCACCAGGGGCATACATACGGAACAGGTGCTCTGATCCAGCAGGGCAGAGGGTTAGTTTGTTTAAGTCGTTTATGGAATCCACAATATAAAGTTTTCCTTCTTCATGAATGCCATGAGAGCCAGGGTCCTGGAAGGAATGGTTCATTGTCCTGGAAGAAAACACTGACGTTAAATGAAGAGGCTGGCCTGAGTAGCACCACACCAGAGCTAGAGCCAGCAGGAAGCTGGGCGGGCTTATGAAGAACCACCCACACAGTTTTCAAGTGAGGGCTTCTGTGTCCAGAAGAAAAGAATTCTTTGGTTGGACAACTTGGTAACTATTCCTTTGGCTTTGCTTGCCAGGAAGTTCAGAATCAAATGTGGGGCTTAAGTTTGAGAAGTATACAGCTCTTTATACCTGGCTCATCTTCATCCTTTTGTTCTTTTCTGCTCCTGAGTTCCCACACACAACTGGCCCTGTTGTTTTTGCTTTTGGAATTGATTTTTTAAATGTGTATTATTGCTCCTAGCCTGGTGATAGGCTTTAAGTCCTTTATGCAAAAACATTAGATATGATTATAAGGACTATATTAAAACTAATCAGGGGCTGGAAAGGTTGCTCAGTGGTTAAGGCAATTGCCTGCAAAGCCTAAGAACCCAGGTTCAATTCTCCAGTATCCATGTAAAGCCAGATGCACAAGATGGCGCATGCATCTGGAGTTCATCTCTAGTGACTAGAGGCCCTGGTGCACTCCCTCTCTCTCTATCTATCTGCTTCTTTCTCTTTGTCTCTCTCAAATAAATAAATAAATAGAAAAAAATAAAAATAAACAATCAACCTAAGACCAAAAAGATTATAATATGTATACATACTATGTGTACATGAATCCTTATAATTGCTCAATCTTTTAACCCACAATTGCAATGCTATATTTTCCTTCAATGTGGCATGAGTCCTGCCCTCTAATGGACGCTTTAACCATTAGATACTAGCTGTGAGTTTCCAGGACAAAGCTTTAACAAAATTTGATGCTCTGGAGAGGAATCTTGCTAGACTCCAGAACCTCTGAGGTTTCTACCTGGTTTTCATAATATCGAGGCCACTTATATAATAAATACTTTAAGTTAAAGTTTACATGTAAGTTGATCATCTATCATGATATCTGAAGATTAGTCAGGCCTGTAATCTGATCTTTCTGATGCAGCAGAGAGCTTTGACCATTGAATGATGCAAAAAGGAGACTTTATTGATGACATCAAATTAAAAGAGAGACCCATGGAGGGGGGGGGATACGATGGAGATTGGAGTTCTAAAGGGGAATGGGGGAGGGGAGGAAAATATCATGCGGTTTTTGTATGTGAGTATAGAAGTTGTCAATAAAAAAAAACCTCAAGATGACAGAGTTTTATGAAAAAAAAAAGGAGACTTTAGCAGGCACATTCTGATTACTAAAACTTGCTCTTTGTTTTTCTCTTTTCATAAAATGAATTGGTGACACACAAGATTTTGGTTCTGGAAAGGATGTTAGACATGCATTAGTTCACCCCCTCCCCAGCCTTCTTTCCACAAGGGAGGTCACCAATGATCTGCAAGGTGAACACCTTGATCAAGGGTTAGCTGGTCACACAGCCGGATGCAGACTCTTGTACGTTGTTCGCTCACTGAGTCTTCCCTCGTGGTGCCTTTTCTTCCCACACACCTCTCCCTCACCCTCCTTCAAGACTCACTGCAAACAAAGCCTCCTCTGAGATGACAAAAGGGCTCCATTTTTGTGTGTGTGTGTGTGTGTGTGTGTGTGTGTGTGTGTCTTTGCTGAGCACTGGATATTCTCCTATGAAAACATCTGTTCTCATTTGACTGCATTTCTTTGCTTCCATCCTTGCCCTCCTCAGTGGACTGAAAACTCCTGAGGAAGAGGACAAGACCTCCTCAGATGTCCAGGGTCAGAGTTGGAAGGTAATGACTTATCTTAGTTAAGTTGGAACACCCAAAATAGATACAATTTAAATCTTACTGTTTTCAAAGGAATTTGAGGCAGAAATAAGCTGGAGAGTAAAAGTCCTCATGGAACATCAATGTGGATTTTATGAAGGTCCATGCAGTAAACCCTGTATCTGTCCATAGGTGACAACAAACAACTTCTGGTTGTCATTGTTTTAAGAGAAATTCCCTTTCATACTCAGCCACAGAATGAAAACTATAAAGTTAGGAGCAACTAAATTGGGGAGAGTAAGGCATACACAGAGAGAGAGAGAAAAAAAGAGAGAGGACAATTTTTCAGTAATGCCTATAACCTGGTAATACTTGTGAAAGATGTGCTCCCATCACCCTGGCTAAGAAACAGAGTGAGCTCCAAAAATGATGCACTAGTATTTTTTCAAGAGGTAGAATTGAAATATGTGTCTGAGTTATTCTGAAATTTTAATTAGGAGAAACATACAATGCCTACCGCCACCCGCCTCCCCGCCGCATGTTTTACTTGACAGTGTGGATAGATGTTACTACTGAGTTCCAAATATGTAGCATTCCCAAGAGAATAACTTGACTTCATAAAAAAATCAAAACAAAATAGATGACAACAGCAAAGTCAAAATGCCTGAGATAAAATCTTACCCCTTGCCTGACCAAACAAGCCCGCAAAATGTTGACTGATGATGCATGGTTATTTTCCTAGAAGTGTTTATATCTCATCATCCCTTTTTACTTCATTATCTTAAATACTGATTTTTTTTTTTTTGACCAGGAAATAAAGGTTGAACGTGTCGCATCACAGGATCATTGTTCCAACCACAGCTTCTATTTTAGGATGGTGACGGATGCATGGTTCAGCTTTGAATCTGGCTTAGCTTCCTTGAGCTTTAGTTTCCCCTTCAGGAATGTAACTGCTACTACTGAAATCCCTAAAGCTTAGTCAAGATTTTACAAAATAGAGGGCTAGCTAGAAAGTCATAGCTTAAAACAAACAAACAAACAAAAAAAAAACCTGACTTCACAGTAACAGTACTGCTAATAAAATCTCCAAATGGCTGGACCTGCCACCTACTCAGAAGGTGATTTAAACTAAAATCTAGGAGCCAGGCATGGTGGTGCACACCTTTAATCCAAGCACTTGGGAAGCAAGAGGTAGGAGGATCGCCATGAGTTCGAGGCCACCCTGAGACTACATAGTGAATTCCAGGTCAGCCTGGGCTAGAGTGAGACCCTACCTCGAACCCCCCCCCCCAAAAAAAAAGTAAAATCTAGGGACTAGAGAGATGGCTCAGTGATTAAAGGAACTTGCTTGCTAGTAAAGACTAATGGCCCAGGTTAGATTCCCCAGGACCCACATAAAGTAGAACATGTGTCTGGAGTTCGTTTGCAGTGGCAGGAAGCCCTGGCATGCCCATACTCACCCTGTGTCTCTCTTTCTCAAATAAATAAGCACAATATTTTTAAAATATATAAATAAGTAAAATAAAGTCTAAAATTAACAGCCCAAGGTCAGTTGTGAAGAGCTCCAAAAGCTCCTTTATATAAAGTCTCTATGTAAATAGAAGCTACTGAATAATCTATTTCTTCATGAACTGTAGCATGCAAATAGAAAATAAAGAATTATCAGAGGAAACTAACTTATATGTTACTCATGGCCACCAAGAGTCTGCAAATGACTTGCAAGTGACTATGCTAGTGAGTGGATACAAGGTCATATGAAAACCAGAACCCACAGCTGTTAAGACGCCGAGTTGTTGCTATCTTTGGCATCCCCAAATGAGGGCATCTGGGAACAACCAACAAGGCTGGAGGGCCCTGAGTGTTACTAGCAATTCTGAATCATGCTTGCTCACCCTGTCTCCTGAGCCCAGTGTGCACCTTTGCTTATTCCCCAGGAATGGCCAAAGCAGCATCATCCCATTTGGTCCTTTGCAATACCTCTAGCTGAAACACGTAATGTAATTTTCCTCTGGTTTAGACGACTGTTAACAGACGATGTTTTTCATCTATTAATTCTTTGATTATCTACAAACAAATGTCCTGACAAAGATAATTGTTTTGGAAAAACTGCTTTGTGCTTGGCCCCCACACGTGTTTTGGATATCAAACCACAAAAATAACTCACACACTATTACTTGTCACGAGAACAGAATTGTTTACACTAAGGCTTAATTCAAAGCTAATAAGAAGCTTTCTTGAGTGAGTCATGGTAATTTGTTCTTTAATTCCATTCCAGCGTAAATGCCTCTTACCAGTGCGGCAGTAATTTTTTTAAAAATCAGGTTTAAATGCTTTCTGTTGGAAGTCATAAGCACAGAAGCCCATGCAGCCCAAACTTCCCAGACTCGAAAATCACGCTTGCATCTCAGCAAAGTCATCACATGCAAGGTACTTACAAAAGCGAGCTGTGACCGCTCGGCTACCGGGAGAGAACTATTCAGGAGCAACTACAGCCAAAACTTGGTACAAACTCTGTGGCCCTTTCTCTGACTTCTGACAAGTGCTCCCATGAGTCCCACACACCCAGCACAAAGCTGGAGGTCTATATTTAGTGTTAATTTAGCCAAGCAAGGTAAGATTCTCAATACCAACTTTGCCCATAACAACTACGCTTTTTAGAAACGACTGAGAATGCTTTAAAGGAACACACCACTCAGCCTCGATTCAGTTGGTAACTGATGAGGTTCTAACTAGATCGAAGCTAACACCCTTATTTGGCTGAAGTGTCTGTGTAAGCTGACACCACGTTTCTAGCATTTCTGCCTTGGTATGCGCCCTTGTATAAATACCCTGTGGCTGGCAGGAACTGTCACTGTGTCTGTCCACTGACTTGTGAGGATTCCTGACCAACCAGAGAGCTGCAGTAAGGACTGAAAATTCGGTTGTGACATTACCTCTAGGATGATGGCGGGTGTGTTAGCTTTCCATTACTGTAACAAAATATCTGAGATGGCTTAGTGGTTAAGGTGCTTGCCTGCGAAGTCTAAGGACCCAGGTTAGAGTCCCAGAGCCCACAAAAACCAGATGCACAAGGTGACACATGCACACATGCGCACAAGGTGACACATGTGTGTGGAATTCGATTGCAGTGACTAGAGGCCCTGGCATGCAAATTCTCTCTCTCTCTCTCTCTCTCTCTCTCTCTCATAAAAAATAAAATAAAATAAAATAAAAAGGCAAGGATTGGGGAAATAGGGAGGAGGGGCTACTTGACAAGCAAGTCAAGGGACAGACAAGAAAAAAGAAAAGAGAATACAGGGCGTAGAAGGGTCTTTGGGGGACAGGTAGAGGGGAAGAAGAGGGGAATTACACAAAACTAATGACAAAATGAATCAGTACCATAGAAATCTTCCTCCTGGGTAGCATTCTACAAGATATAACCCTCAATGAGGGGGAGGGGAGACCCGGACAGAAGAGCCCTATAAAAAGTGAAGAAAGCTTAACCCTAAAACCATGGGCTTTGGCTGGCAAATCCCCGGGCCACAATTGGATTTCCCCCTACAGTGAGTTGTTGGTCAGGGAGACACAGGAGGTCCCCAAAATAATGCAAGCCACTTGGTTGCCTGTCAGAGTTAAAAGGTTAAGACCCTATTGTTGAAGACACCGCAGCCAACAGTCACAGGACATTGACAGACTATGCTAGAACTGAAAGGGAAACCAGTTTCCTCCTGGCTGGCTCTGCTGGGGGGATAACAGTCGCCAACAGCATAAATATGTGATGGGATCAACCAGCAGGGCAAGAAGTACACACCTGTGCAATAGTGGCACATGGCCTACACAGGTAACCAACTGTTCTCTGATTGGACATGAAGCCAGCTCAGGTGGGGAGAACTCATATCTGGTGCTGGAAACCCAGTCAGAATCCCATAGATGGGAAACCAGCAGACACCACAGAGAACCACCACTGCTCTTTGGCTAAGAATAGGTATATACATCAGTAAGTTTCTCAATAACTGTCTTGTCGTTTAATCCAAGCTACTCTCACGTTTGGTTGGAGAATCTGTTTTATCTTACAGATGGCAGAGAATACTGGGAGATCCAGGATGCAGCAATACAAGAAAGCCAACTGCTTACCATGAGATAGGTCACTGCTACCTCATCTGCCCAGGGCCCGGGAGTCACTGCAGAGGAAGCGGCATCACAAGTTCTCTCTGCCAGCCTAGTTCCAGGGAGATAGTAACAGACACTATGGTCAGTGACTCAAAGCTCATCAAAAGAGATCCAGGGGGCTGCAGAGAATTCAGTACTGAATCAGATTTCTAACACAACTACCGAGGCTCAGGGAACTTTGTGGAAGAAGGGGTGGAAAGATTAGAAGAGCCTCAAGGTGGGCGGGATTATCCTGAGGGAGGTACAAGTCCCCCTTTCCCACAGAGACCATCTGCGGCTTTCATGACCCCACAGTGACCACTAACCCTACTGAGAAGAGGTCCCAGAGGAACAGGGGTGGGGAGAGAGGAGATACTAGTATAACCTTTTTTAAAAATAGAAGGAAGGGCTGGAGAGATGGCTTAGCGGTTAAATGCTTGCCTATGAAGCCTAAGGACCCCTGTTCGAGGCTCGCTTGTCCAGGACCCACGTAAGCCAGATGCACAAGGGGGTGCATGCATCTGGAGTTCGTTTGCAGTGGCTGGAGGCCCTGGGGCACCCATTCTCTCTCTCTCTCTCTCTCTCTACCTGCCCATTTCTATATCTCTCTCTCTCTCAAATAAATAAATAATAAAATATTTTTAAAAAATAGAAGGAAATTTCCACATAAAAAATAAATTAAGGGCTGGAGAGTTGGTTGAGCGGTTAAGGCACTTGCCTGCAAAGCCTAAGAATCCAGGTTCATTTCCCCAGTGCCCACATAAGCCAGATGCACAAAGGCCCTGGCATGCCCATTCTCTACCTCTCTCTAAAATAAAAATATTTTTAAAATGTTTAAAATAAATTAATAGTCAAGATGTGTATTAAGTCGATAGAGAGGTTTTAGTGCATGGTTCCTGGGCCACAGTGCCGTTGGAGAACACGCTGAAGGGTGTGGCAGCCAGGAAGCAACGAGAAGAGGCTGAGTCCCAATTACTCTTGAAGGGTACACCCCAGTGACCCCACCGCCTAGAGGTTCACCATGTGTCTCCCTAGTGGTGCCACAGACAAGGTCTTTAGCACATGGCGTTTGGGAGGCAGTTAAGATCTCAACTGTAACAGCAGGTCAGAGGGCTTCCCAGTAGCTACAGAAAAAGTGAGAGGGAAGATCACATGGTTCCAGGCACCCCCTTCCCTCTCCCCGCCTGTGGAGGATGTTCTCAAACGGTTTCTTCTGGTTTGTACATCCTCCCCTCCAAGGGCCTCTTTTACTTGGTTCCCTCACACCTGGGCGGAGGAGTTTGTGCCCTTCGGTGAACATGAAGATGCTCTGGTGAGGAGAATCGGGATCACAAAGCTGCAGGTGCCCAATCACAGGGATGGACAGCCCCAGGATGCAGTCAGGCTGTGAACCCATGTGCAATTAATTAGGATCCTAGGTCCCTTGTCAGGATGAGGTGCACATCATTCATGCCGGACACGTTTTGAAAACCTGTGCTCAAAGTTTTATTTACACCTGTTTCTGTAGGGCTCTCAATGTACTTTGGGGGGGAAGGTTATGTCATTATTAAAAAAATTTTTTTGCTGGGTGCAGTGGTGCACACCTTTAATCCCAACTCTTGGCAGGCAGTGGTAGAAGGATCACCATGAGTTTGAGGCCACCCTGAGACTACATAGTGAATTCCAGGTCAGCCTGGGCTAGAGTGAGACCCTACCTTGAAAAACCAAAAAAAGCTTAGGGGTATAAAGCCTGCTCTTGTCTGGCTAAATGTATATATACAGCTACTCTATGAATCCCCCACTGGTTTGGCATTAGATTACTCATGTAAAACATAAGAAAACCCCTTTTTTAAATTTCCAGTTCATTTTTCAAAAATAAATATTTGAAAGCAAAAAAAAAAAAAAAGAAAGAAAGAAAGAAAGAAAAACTAAAAAAAGAAGAAAAAATTTATCTGTGTGTGCATATGGATATGTGAGACTTTGTGTCTGGCTTTAAACAGGTGCTGGGGAATAAAACCTGGGCCAGCAGTCTTGGCCTTTAACTGCTGAGCCATTTCCCCAGCTCCAGGAATGTCATTTTTTGTACCTCAAAAATATTTGAGGGTTGGAGAGATGGCTTAGCAGTTAAGTCGCTTGCCTGCAAAGCCAAAGGACCAGGTTCTATTCCTCAGGACATACGTAAGCCAGATGTACAAGGTGATGCATGTATCTGGAGTTCATTTGCAGCAGCTGGAGGCCCTGGCGTGCCCATTCTCTCTTTCTCTCAAACAAAAAATAAAATATTTGAGAATCAGTCATACAGGAAGACCACATAACCAGTAGCTGTTTTATCACCATACATTTAAAAAACAAATTTCTGAAAAATATTGTTCACATTACCAACTATAAAACCCATATTTAAAAAAAAAAAAAAAAAAAACCTCCCGATTTGTCCTAAATCCCCAATCATTTGTATCTGCACGGGCCTCATTTTTTGAGCACTTATTCTTGCCTCCTATAACTTTGTAACTCTCAAGTGGCAGAGATGTAACTTGAATCCAAACCTCACACCACCAGGAATTCAACCATGCATTGGGCGATACATGAAGAGATAGGTTCAGACTAGTCAGAATTCTAGTGAATAACGTGAGCAAAGCAAGATAATGTATTTATCTCTTGTTGCCTGAAAAGCCACGTTGAGTCATGAGAATTCTCACATGAATTATTCTGGGGACATTCGTTTTCTTTCAAATATTGTCTCAAGCACATATATTGCAAGTTAGCAGACATCTCGCCCTTCTAAAACCCAGTAAGAAGGCAAAATAGGAATAAAACCAAAAAGTGAAAATAGAAACAATACAGAGTTCAGTAAATGTACTGAACACACAAAGGAGAGGTGTCCACATGTGCAAGGTGACGCTGCTGAGCTGAGTGCCCCTGCAGAACTCAGCAGTTTGGGCCCTGGAGCAAGAGTGAAGCATGGAGTTCAATTCAGGCAGGTCATTGGATGGTAGCCACGACAAAACAGTAGGAAAGGCCTGGAATGGTCACTCACACCTATAATCCCAACACACTGGAGGCTGAGGTAAGAGGATCACCAGGAATTGGACTTCATGTGTTCCAGGTCAGCCTGGGCTAGAAAGAGATCTTGTCTCAAAAAACAAAAAGTTAACAGGAAGATTACAAAACTATTAGGGAAGGGGGAAGGGATATGATGGAGAGTGAAGTTTCAAAAGGGAAAGTGGGGGGAGGGAGGGAAGTACCATGGGATATTGTCTACAATTAAAGAAGTTGTCAATTAAAAAAAAAAAAAAAACTATTAGGAAAATATCCAAGAAAGAAAAACAAATGAGGGAGTGTGTCCATACTCTCTCTCCTCACAAATAAATACAGTATTTTTTTACAAGACGTGGGGGCTGGGAGATGGCTCAGCAATTAAGGCAATCTCTAATGACCAAAGTTTGATTCCCCAGTACCCACATAAAGCCAGATGCACAGAGTGGCACATGCATCTGGAGTTTCATTTGCAGTGGCTCGAGGCCCTGGAGCATCTATTCTTTATCTCTTATTTTACCTCTCTCCCTCTGCTTGCAAATAGACATTGTCCATGACTCTGGCCTACTTGTAACCTAAGGTGACAATGCACACACCCAAGCTCTCCCACTGTGCCATCTCTGAGGAATGAAACTTAGCAACTGGCCTTGCTGTAGTTTTCTCCTAGCAGGTACAATGCACCTTCCAGTTGGAGGTGTGGGAGAGAAAGACATCAGTAATTCTGAGACTTGTGTCTACCGTGCACAAGCTTCTCACTGCTGTTCTCTACAGCAAGGAAACCAAAGAAATAAGACTGGAATGTAAACTGCACGTTTGGACTATAATTGCAATGAGTTTAATAATCATATTTTTAAAAGTATCTTAAAAATATATTTTATTCCTTTGGGAGAGAGAGAGGCAGATATAGAATGAACACGCCAGGGCCTCTAACCACTGCAAGCGAACTCCAGACGAATGCATCACCTTGTGCATCTGGCTCTAAGTGGGTACTGGGGAATCGAATTTAGGTCCTTTGGCTTTGCAGGCAAGCAACTTAACTGCTATCTCTCCAGCCCAATAATTATATTTTAATGGCTTGTCAGAATTCTCAACTTAAAAAAAGTTGGTGTACGTATTCCTGTGTGAATAATGTAGGTACGCACACATCAGAGCATATGTATGGAGGCCAGAGGACTACTTCTGGGTTGGTCCTCACCTCTGACCTTGTTTGAGGTTATAGGGGGCCTTGGAATTTGAACTCAGGGACTCAAGGGTTGCATGGCACTTGATCCCGTGAGCCATCTCCCAGTCCCCACTTTTATGAAAGAAACAATAGCTAGGGCACCAAGCAGCAATCCCCGAATCCTACATGCTGCTGGAGCGTGCTTTCATTTTGGCGTTTTCAGCACTCAAAAGCTTGCCTTGTTCTTGTCTATTTTCAAATGTACAAGTAAAAGCTTTGTCTTTCTACCTGCCTTGACTCTTTGAACTCTACTTCAAAGCAATAAATAACCTTCCTTCTATCAGGAAATCAGCACTTTCAGTGTGAAAAGATCTTTATTTTAAAGTGAAAAGTACAAGGTTTCATACAGCAGGGAAGATGCACATTCCTGCTCTGCTCTTGGCTGTTAGGGGTTAAGGTCAAGCACCCATTCTTGCAAACTGATCAACATGAACATAGCGGTGAACTAAAGCCCTCAAGGGAAGCTGTGAAGACTCATGGTATATTTCCTTCATTGAGTTCAGGCACAAAGTAAAAATAGTTACATTCCATTTTAAAATATAGCAGCTTTTCCAGAGGAACTAGCTCCAAAAAATGTATCCCCATGTTTAAGATAATAAGTTAAATACCTTTTATGTATAAATCACTCTAATCAGTCAATACTTTTGATAACCAGTGTGAAGAAATTAAACTTTGGCTAGTAATTTTTCTCACTGTGAAGTATCCTTTTGCTCTCTACTTAAATAGAAGGCAACTGAACATTACAAGCACTTTATTTGTGGTTACCAATGTATTTACAGAAAATACTCAATAGGCAGAACATTATTTGTAATACTGTACATTAAGTTAAAATATAACCCTTCCCAAATGACAAAATTTATCTAAGTTGATCCCAAGATAAAAATCGTCTAAAGCTTATATACATTAGGAGTAGCAAAAATAATAAGAAACAAACTGGAAATATCAAATGCAGGAAATCTAGAAGAATTCTCCAACATCTGCTCTCTTATCTCGGCACTTGCTTCGAGCTTTTGTTCGAGCTTTGAAAGCTGCAGAGTTGTATAAATGCTGAAATGAAGAAAGAAAAATGCATATGCATCAGTAACACTTGAGATACACTTGTAAAATAGGGGGAAAGGTAAAGTTCAAAGAAATAAAAAATTTTAATTATTAATCAAATATGTAGCATACCAAGAAAATTTTAAGCAAACAGAATTTTAAAAAGGGCAGTGGCCAGGCAAGGTGGCACACACCTTTAATCCCAGCACTTGGGAGGCAGAGGTAGGAGAATCACCATGAGTTTGAGGGCATCTTGAGACTACATAGTGAATTCCAGGTCAGCCTGGACTAGAGTGAAACCCTGCCTTGAAAAACAAAAACAAAAAGGGCATTAATCTCATCAGAAAACACCAATCACAACTAATACAAAAAAGCCCTACCTGTTAAATAAAATAAGAAATGATGGAAAGGAACGGTGGAGGGAGGGCTAATCAAAATCTAAGAGGATATACATAAGTTATATGGAAGCCTACTTTTCTGGACAATGGAACACTCAGAAGCCATAGATTGTTACTAGAAAATTTTCAGTGCCAGGGATGGGATACCTTCCAGTGAGTTGTTGGCCAGGGAGGTCACAGATACCCCCAAAACATTATAGGCCATAGCCGAGGCCCTTGGTTTCCTATCAGGAATAGATGGGAAGACCCTATTGCTGAAGACTCCACATACTTGGGCAGCAAGTTCACTGAGAAATCCTGCTGGAGGTAAGCTGAAAGCCTCCTCCATGTGGACCAGCTGACAGAAAACTGGAAAAAGCTACACTGCCTACAGTTCAATGGGAAAGAGAAAACACCAGTGAAGGTACTCAACAGTGAAAGTGCAAGCTTTAAATTTGGCCAGCCAGGCTAAATGCGATAGCTGCATGCCTGTTATGGGGGAAACCAATTGCTCTCTAATTAGACTAGAGGCCTGCTCCATGGGAGGGAATACATCCCTGATACTGAAAACCTATGACAGGGGTAGTCATGAGTTCTGGGGGTGTAACGTCTGCTGGTGTCATGCTAAATGTATATACTATGCTCACCAAACTGCCCAGTAAGCACTTCTCTTAATGTCCACACCCATATATTAATGCTACTCTCACTTGTGGTTAGAAAAGCTTCTCTTTTCAGATGGTGGGGACCTAGGGATGACTGGAAGGCATCATGGTGCTGAAAAGAAGTGACAGAGGAGGAGTGCTCAGCACTGAAACATCTCAAACCCACCTTCCAAGGCTCAGGGTCCATTGCGAAAGAGAGGGTAGAAAGAATGTAAGAGCCAAAGGAAGGGTAGGACTCCTTACAACGTGCTCCTAAGACACAAAATGGCCTGAATATCCATGACCTCACAGTGCCTGACACTACTGACACAAGACCATCATAATAGGAGGAAAAGATCATGACATCAAACTTAAAAGAGAGACTGATAGAGAGGGGGAGGGGATATGATGGAGAGTGGAGTTTCAAAGGGGAAAGTGGGGGCAGGGGGGAGGGAAGTACCATGGGATATTGTCTACAATTAAAGAAGTTGTCAATAAAAAAAGAAATAAAGGGCTGGAGAGATAGATGGCTTAGTGGTTAAACGTTTGCCTGTGGAGCCTATGGACCCCGGTTCGAGGCTCGATTCTCCAGGACCCACGTCAGCCAGATTCACAAGGGGGCACATGCATCTGGAGTTCGTTTGCAGTGGCTGGAGGCCCTGGCGCACCCATTCTCTTCTCTCTCTCTCTCTCTCTCTACCTGCCTATTTCTGTATCTCCCTCTCTCTCAAATAAATAAATAAACAAAATAAAAGAAAAGAAATAAATTTTTTTAAAATGGTGGAATGCCATATTTATACCCACGTAAACTTTTTTTTAATCTCAATACTGCTAAGTCTGTGCCTAATAGTTATTTGCTGTCAGTCACTGTTCAAGAACATCAAAAATAAAACAGTAACTTTGGTAAGTAATCTGATAATATAGATCAAAAGTCCTAACTTGGCTTCCATGCAATTAATCCTCCAAATTCAAAAGAGGAACAATCACTGTTCAATGGCCAAAGCATAGAAAAACTCCACATCACACTCAACACCTACCAAAGCAGAGATCCAGAGGCTCCTAAGAGCCCATCAGTAAAGTAGACTTTTTAAAATGCACCCAACATGGCTCAGGGAATTTCATGGAAGAGGGGGCGGAAAGATTGTTAGTGCCACAAGCTGGTCATTATGCAGAGACATTGCCTCTCCCCCATAACTGACTGTGTCCCCACAATGCATGACCCACAGTCCCCATGGGGTTGACCTGCATCCCCAACGAGGAGGAGCTCTTCAGAACAGGGGCAGGGATGAGGAAAGGATGGTGCCAACATGTGTCATTTACATACTAAGTATGTCCACAATTAATAAAAATCAATTTGACAGCTGGGCATGGTGGCACACGCCTTTAATCCCAGCACCTGAGAGGCAGAGGTAGGAGGAACACCATGAGTTCAAGGTCACCCTGAGAATACATAGTGAATTCCAGGTCAGCCTGGACTAGAGTGAAACTCTACCTTGAAAAAAATAAAAAAGAAAGAAAAAGTCCACATCAGCTGGGTACAGTGGTGCACACCTTTAATCCCAGCACTCAGGAGGCAGAGATAGGAGGATTGTTTAGAATTCCAGGTCAGCCTGGGCTAGAGGGAGACCCAACCTTGAAAAAAAAAAAAAAAAAAAAAGCCCACACCAACTGATAAATGGATAAACATGGTATGGCCATACAATAGAATATTGTTTAGCCATAAAAAGGAATGAAATTTTGACATGTTGCAATTTGGATTAGCCTTGACAACAACATTCTGCTAAATGAAAAGCCAGAAAAATGGGCTGGAGAAATGGCTTACTGGTTAAGGCACCTGCTTAAGAATGCCCCTTCAATCTCCAGGTCCCACGTTTAGCCAGACATAAAGTGATGCAAGGGCACAAGCGTCTGGTGTTCGTTCACAGCAGCTGAGAGGCTGCTGGTGCTCCCATTTTCTCTCTCTCTGCCTCTTCCTCTCTGTCTCTCTCAAATAGTAATAATAATAAAAAGAAAAGCCAGAACCAAAAGGTCAAATGTTGCATAATCCCATTTATAGTCAGCAAAGACAAGTGAAAACTAGGGACACAGCAGAGCAGTGCCAGCTAGTGGCCGGACAGAGGCACCGACGGGTAATTGGTTTTCTTTGCAGGTGGTAAAAATGTTCCAGAACCTGGGCTGGAGAGAGAGATGCCTTAGCAAGTTAAGAGACTTGCCCAAGAAGTGTAAGGACTCAGGTTCAATCCACCAATACCCACTTAAGCCCGATGCACGTGGTGGCACATGTGTCTGGAGTTTGTTTGCAGTGGCTAGAGGCCCTGGTGCAGCCATTCTTTACCTCTTTTTTTTTCTCTATCTCAAATAAATAAATAATTTATTAAAAAAGGAAAAGTTCTAGAACTAGATGGAGCTAAGTTATACAACATACTGAATGATACTAATTCAAATGAACTGAATATGTTATAATTAAGCTTGTTACACAGACTCACCTCCATAAACAAACATAATTGTGGACTCTGAAACCTAAAATAATATTGTCACTTAATATTACAAACTGTTCAGTTTCCTCACATGTAAAGTGAGTCTGGCACTTCACTATAGGTTATTGTCTGGGACAACAGCAATATGTAAACGTTCCCATCACCAGAACAAACCCAAGCTTTGGCTCTATTTTTCTTCAGTATCTTTAGTACTATTAAACAGAATCAAAGCCTACCCTCTCAAACCGAGGAATCTTCATTGTTTTAAGTGCTGCCGCATCAAGCATCACCGGGGGTCCAAGTTCAAATACGTTGCGAAGGAATTCATTCGACTTATGTAAACAAAACAAAGTGATAAGGCTCAAAATTAAATATTACAACTGCATTTCACTACACACAATGAACTTGACTAAACAGAAGTGGTTACCTGTAAAAATGAATGCTTTCTAATGCCTTGAATCCAAGAAAGCTGTATGAAGCTATGTGCTTCACACCAAGCACCAATATTCCACAAGGCTTACACAAGGTGAAACAAAAGGCTTCAGATGTATTTGATTTTACTTTCAAAACTACATGTAGAGCTTTATAATACATGGAAGCATTCTGGATATTCAGGTAACTTCAAAAGCCAGTTGAATGAGCTACATTCAAGACCACCCCTTAGTATAAAAGCAAGTCTAACCCAGTGTGGCAGTGCATGCTGGGTGAGGTGGATTATGGATTCAAGGCAAGCCTGCGCTACAGAGTAAATTCCAGGTCAGCCTAGGCTAGAGTGAGACCCTATTTCAAAGAAAAATAAAGCCAGCCTACTCAAATAAAACAGAAGATGCAGGTTGGGGGTATGGCCCAGTGGTTAAGGCGTTTGCCTGCAAAGCTAAAGGACCTAGGTTCAATTCCCTAGGACCTACATTAGCCAGATGCACAACATGGTGCATGCATTTGGAGTTCACTTGCAGTGGCTAGAAGCCCTGGCGCACCCATTCTCATTCTCTCTCTCTCTATTAAATAAATAAATAAATAAATAAATAAATAAATAAATAAATAAATAAAAACAAAGGATGCCTCCACTTACCTGCAAGTGATACTGCATCCCTGATCCAAGGACCTCCTTAAAGATGTCATAGGTGTGTTTTTTGACCCAGCTATCAATATACATGCGTTCAGGACCAAATTTAACAGTTTCTGTTGGAAAATCCCGTTCCTAAACAATGAAAGAACCAATATTGTCAGATACTCAAATGACCCAGAGATCACACAAACACAATTCCTAAACAGACACACTCTGAGATAAAGGAGCAGGAACTTAATCTGAAACTTCTGTGCCTAGGATGTGATCAGACTAAGCCTTATAGTCCTGAGCTCAAGTGTAGAAGTGTGACTGTATTGATTTGATGGCATAATTGAGTTGAAATAAATGTTAGTAACAAAACCACCCTGTTGTAGACATGTTGAAACTTCAAAAGGATTCAAGGATGAACCAGAAGGCGGCAGGAATTAAGGAAAGGAAGTGAAGATAAACAAGAAAGTACCAGCAACTGGGGGACAATGGAGAAATCTGTTAGGTCTACTAAGAAAACGAAGCCCGGCCAAACATGGTGGCACATGCCTTTAATCTCAGCACTTGGGAGGCGGAGGTAGAAGGATCACCATGAGTGCAAGGCCACCCTGAGACTACATAGTGAATTCCAGGTCAGCCTGGACTAGAGTGAGACCCTAACTTGGAAAGGCAAAAAAAAAAAAGGAAGTAGACACCAGGTGACCAGTGGATCTTTCCTCCAGGAAGGAAGCTCACAGAAACTGAAACACAAGGCCCAGGAAGCTCCTGAAAGTTACAAGATGAAAAGCCCCTTCTCCAAGGTCCTTAGGCTTTGCAGTAAGTGCCTTAACCACTGAGCCACCTCTCCAGGCCCTCACTTGTATTCTCTCTTAAAGATTTCTTTTTTTAATTTATTGATTAGAGACAGAGGGGGAGAGAGAATGGGCATGCCAGGGCCTCTAGCCACTACATACAAACTCTAGTCGCATGTGCCACCATGTGCATCTGGCTTACGTGGGACCTGAAGAATCAAACCTGGGCTTTTATGCTTTGTAGGCAAACGCCTTAATCACCAGGCCATCTCTCCAGCCCCTCACTTGTATTTTTTAATGCTCCTTTAAAGAAAAAAAGAGGGGCTAGAGAGATGACTTAGCAATTAAAGATACCTGCTTGCAAAGCCTGCGTTTAGTTCCACAGTACCCACATAAGAGCCAGATAAAGTGGTGCATGCATCCAGAGTTCATGTGCAGTAACATGAGCCCATTCTTTCCCTGCTCTCTCTCAAATAAAGTAATAAGATGTTCCTTTCCCACTGGTTCCTTCTCTCAAGCTCAAGACTTTGTTTTTAAATTCTGAAACCCAGGGCTGGAGAAATGGCTTAGTGGTTAAGGCACCTGCCTAAAAAAAAAAAAAAGGACCCAGGACCCATGTAAGCCATATGCACAAGGTGACGAATGCATTTGGAGTTCATTTGTAGTGGCTAGAGGCCCCGGTGTGCCCATTCTCTCTCCTTCTCTCTCAAATAAACAAAATTTTTTTTTTTAAAAAAAAAAAAAAAAGAGCCGAGCGTGGTGGCGCACGCCTTTAATCCCAGCACACTTGGGAAGTAGAGGTAGGAGGATTGCCTGAAGTTTGAGGCCACCCTGAGACTACATAGTGAATTCCAGGTCAGCCTGGGCCAGAGTGAGACCCTACCTAAAAATTAAAAAAAAAACTCAGGCTCAAGAAGTGACTTAGCAGTTAAGGTGTTTGCCTGCAAAACCAAAGGACCCAGGTTTAATTCTCCAGGACCCATGTAAGCCAGATGCACAAGGGGCACATGTACCTGCAGTTTGTTTGCAGTGGCTAGAGGCCCTGGCATGCCCATTCCCTCTTTGTCTGTCTCTCTTCTCTCTCTCTCTCTCTCTCTCTCTCTCTCTCTCTGTTGCAAATAAATAAATAATTTTTTTTTTAACTCAAATTCTGAAATCCAGAAATATGAGGCAATCACAACCTTTATTCATTGAAACCTATACTCTAGATATGACTTTTATATTTAGAAATTGCAAATTATAAACAAAGAATATTGGAAGCTGGGTATGGTGGTGCATGCCTTTAATCCCAGCACTTGGGAAGCAGAGGTAGGAGGATCACCATGAGTTCAAGGCCACCCTGAGTATACAGTGAATTCCAGGTTAGTCTGGGCTACAGCAAGACCCCATCTTGAAGAAAAAAAAAAAAAAAGAATATTGGGCTGGAGAGATGGCTTAGCAGTTAAGACACTTGCCTGTGAAGCCAAAGGACCCAGGTTCAATTCTCTAGTACCCATGTAAGCCAGATGCACATAGTGGCACACACTTCTGGGGTTCATTTATAGTGGCTGGAGACCCTGATGTGGCCATTCTCTCACTCTCTCCTCATCTCTCTCTCAAATAAATAAAAAATATTAAAATGAAATGGGATATGTTTGAGAAATCATGGGAATACTAAAACTGAGTCTAGGGTGGGACTTTTGGGCCTTTAGATTCCCATGTGCACATCAGGTGGAATGATTCTTTGCAAATATGAAGAACTGCTTTACTAGACAGCAATAATCTGAGAGGATTACCCTTTACACACGAGATATGTCCTACCTAGCCAAGCAAAAAAACAAAAACCAACCAACCAAAAAAGCCCTACAATGGTTAGTCTCTGGTACCTTCTAGCAAACAGCCTTTATCCTACTGCTCAGTCAGTCAGGCTTTCTAGCTAAGGTTTCTAAATCAATTTATTAGCCATGCAGTGAAATGACCTTGGTAAGATGTTAGGTTTTGTTATTTCAGCTTTTGTTTACATATAGTCTTTCTAGATAGATCACCAAGGTTTTTGGTTAAAGACAAACTTACATTGTAGACTAAGGGGCAGACAAAATATCACATTCATAAAACGAACCATTGCTTGAAAAACGCTAAATACCAAGTAAAAATATTTTTATTACTATGAGCATTTTATTTATTTATTTTTCTGTGCCAGGTCGGGGATCCAATGCAGGACCTCACACATGCAAAGTAAGCATTCCATCAAAGAACTAATGCCTTCAGCTCTATTTCCTTTAAGCCTAAAAATAAACAGGCTTCCTATGTCGACACTTCTTCCCAAGAACTCTTCATTTGGGCTGTTACAATCCTGCTCTCATCTTGAAATGAGTAAATTATTTTGACTCAAAGTGAAATTAAAAAGTAGCCCAACTGTCCAGTTCAGCCAGAAACAAGTCAATGGTATCTGGCAGTTAAGAGGCCTACCTCCACAGCCCTCAGGACATCCCGGAAAACGGATCGCTGCTTCCTCTTGTCCACTTTAGCCCGGTGCTTATTTCCATCTGTGGCAAGAGCCCGAAGCATCTGGGTCAAGGATTCCATGTCTTCATAAAAAAAGTCCTGATCAAATAAAACAATTTTTTTGTTCACTTGTTACTAGATTTTTCTTTAGAAACATCTTCTGAAGATGAGAATAACTTAAGTGCAAAATATCCAACTCTACAGAGCAACACAGGCATTTATGCAGAATTTACAACATCATGTAAAGACTTAATACAAATCTGCTCACTACAAGATGTGCTGGACTATCAACCGCCCTCCCCCGCCCCCAAGCACAGCTGGACGCACCAGACCAGAACTCACTGGACTCTCACTGTGCACCTGACCGGAGCCTCACAAAGTTCACAAGATGGATGCACCCAGACCAACATGGCTTCTGCTCTTGGGCTACCGAATTCCAAAGGACAGACTCACAGAAACCCAATCTTTCCCATTTCAAAGGTGTCAACTATCAGTAATCCAATCCAAAGCCTGTAATGTCAATTTCGCTGCTATTATATTTTAAATGAGAAATAAGGTAACCAATAAAGCACTTACATATAGTACATAGTTCAACGATTTAATTATTTAAAGCAAGAAGGTACTTTAATCTCTTTTGGGAGGTGTGATAGTTAGAACGTGAATACATGTCTCCCATAGCCTTTGATTAAGGTGAAGCTTCCTACTTGGTCTCCAGCAGCCTGCTGGAGGAGGTCACTAGGGGTGGATCATAGGTCCAGCCCTAAGCTGTGTTCAGAGCCAGTTTTGAGTTCTGGCTGTTTGGTGACTCTGTGCTATGATCTGTGGAAGTAAGCTAGCTTTTCCTGCCCAGATTTCTCCTGAAATCTATAAGCCTGAAATAAACCCCTTCCTCCCATAAGCTGCTTCTGGTTGGATGTTTGCCCCAAAAGAAAGTAAGTGCAACAGGAAGAAACGCCCTAGGGAGGTGTGGATTATGGGTCCCCTTATTAATCTGACCATGTACTTAACTCTGTTTGGGTTTTGTTTGTTTGTTTTTTGATTTTTTTGAGGTAGGTCTCACTCTAGCCCAGGCTGACCCAAAATTCACTATGTAGTCTCAGGGTGGCCTTGAACTCATAGTGATCCTCCTACTTCTGCCTCATGAGTGCTAAGATTAAAGACACATGCCTTTAAAGGACTAATTATTCCTACCTTCAACTTTTGTTATTAATATTTAACCAATTCAGCCTTCAAATGCAACCTAAACATCAGCTCTTTAGAACTTTTATTTCCAAGTCTCCCAGGCAGAATTCACACTGTGAGAGTTCCAGCTTAAAAATATCACAGACTAAATGATTGTTAGCAAAAAGTTCTAAATAATTCAATGCTACTCATTTGCTATAAGAACTATTTTAAATTTTTCTGTGTATTTCATCACTCTTCTGGTTTACTTAACTTTATGTTGTATGTTTTCTATCTAGGGATAGAATTTAAGGCCTTGTTTATCCTAAGCAAGTGATTTACCACAAAAGCTACACCCCATCCTTGCCTTAACTTTTATGATCCTGTAACTAATCCCACTATCCACACATAAAAATTATTTTTAAAAGTATCAGACTAAGGGCTGGAGAGACAGTTTGACAGATAAGGCATTTGCCTGCAAAGCCAAAGGACCTCAGTTTGATTCCCCAAGACCCACGTAAGCCAGATGCACAAGGTGGTTCATGCGTCTGGAGTTCATTTGCAGAGGCCCTGGTACACCCATTTTCTCTCTCTCTCTCTCTCTCTCTCTCTCTCTGTCTCTCAAATAAATAAATAAATAAATTTAAAAAATATTATCAGACTAAGCCAGGCATGGTGGCACATGTCTTTAATCCCAGCACTCAGGAGGTTGTGGTAGGAGGATCACAGTGAGTTCAAGGTCTGGGCTAGAGTGAGACCCTGCCTCAACAAAATAAAAAAAATAAATAATTAAATTAGTTTTTTTTTTTTTTAAAAGCAGACTTGGGGCTAGAGGGATAGCTTAGTGGCTACGGTGCTTTCCTGCAAAGCCAAAGGTTTGATTCCCCAGGACCCACATTAGTCAACGCACAAGATGGCACATATGTCTGGAGTTTGTTTGTAGTGGCTGGAGGCCCTGGCATGCCCATTCTCTCTCTTTCCCTCTTTCTATCAAATAAAAAAATAAAAATAAAATATTTTTTTTTAAAAAGCAGATGACTAGTTCTATTTGTAACCCAATTAATTGTCTGTGGACAAGATTTATATCATATTAAACATGTGTGGATTAGTTCTCCTGGCTAGCCTGTAAGCTTTATTAAGTCAGAAAACCAAAGATACACAGGTAATAGTATGTTTACAAAATTTAAACAAATAAAACATCTAATTACACTGCATTATTACAGTGCTTTTAAGATTTTTTTTTTTTTTTTTTTTTTTTGGTGTTTCGAGGTAGGGTCTTGCTCTAGCCCAGGCTGACCTGGAATTCACTATGTAGTCTCAGGTTGGCCTTGAATTCTCAGCAATCCTACCTCTGCCTCCCAAGTGCTGGGATTAAAAGCGTGTGCCACCATGCCCAGCTTTAAGGTGCATTTTAAAAGGAAAATAAAAGAAGAAAGAAATTACCATTTCCAACCAGTAGAGGAATGAAAGATAAAAAATTGGATCATATGGTTCTGGGCCTTTAGGTGAAGGAGTCATTAATCAGAGCAATAAAATTAATTATGAAATTTGGGATGAATTTCTTACATAAGGTTAGCTACTGTGGTGGTTTACCAGCACATTAAATGAATTATTCATCCAAGAAAAGCTCACCTTTGCAGTGGTAACATCCAAGGCATTCCTTTCTTTCAGCAATCCTTAGAATAAAGTTCACTGGCTAGGGTTATATCAAAGGTGTGTTTGCCTAAGACAGGTTTCTTGGAACATCAGGACATTCGGTGCTAAGACTGAAACAGTATCAAGCAAACTGGGCCAGAGGAGCACGCTATCTCACTCTCAAATACCTTCAAGAGCCAAGCCCCGGTAACTAAGGTCCTTGAACAAGATGGCAGGTAGGGATCTGCAAAGCATTTCCACACTAAAAGGCAATGTTAAGTGGCAACATCTGAACCTATCTCACCCTAGGCTAATGGACTACTTCATCTCTATAAAGCATCACCTGCCTGAACCACCTTAATGGGTCAGATATCTGAAAAATCCTAGCTCTTCTAAACAGTTTATACCACAACCACACACCTGTGAATGGCATACCAGCCTTAAACCCCAGTTGTACACACAGCCAAGTTGTATCTAATGATCTACAATCAAATATTGCTCTGCCAACCTCTATCACTTTATTTACACTGTCAAAACTACATCACCAACTCCAAGAAGCAGGGCGATCAGTTCTCAGATGGCCAGCCTCCAAACTCATTATCCAATCGTTTTTTTTTTTTAATATTTTATTTTTCTTTATTTATTTGAGAGAGAAAAATAAGCAGGGGGGAGAGAGAGAGAGAAAGAGAGAGAGAGAGACAATGGGCACGTCAGGGCCTCCAGCTGCTGCAAATGAATTACAGATGTATGTGCCCCCTTTTGCATCTGGTTTACATGGGTTCTGAGGAATTGAACTTGGGTCTTTGGCTTTGCAGTTAAGTGCCTTAAACACTAAGTCATGTCTCCAACCCAATCTTAATTGTAACAGTGACAATGAAGTGATGGTAATTGTGGCACAAGTCTCCCTCTGCCAATGAGATACTTACACTCTCCATTTCTCTGGCCAATTCAAACAGAAGCGCCAAAGATTCACCAGCAGCTATTCTCATGTTTACGTCATCACAAGAAAGGAGGCTTGGAAGTTTATGGAAATGCCTAAAAAACAAATGCTCATTACTTTGTGAATATAACCACTTGTATCAATTAAATATTGTTTGGTTTTTTTTTAATATGAAACTAAAAACTTACAGCTCCAGCTTCTTCTTGGCTTCATTAATTGGGCAGATGGTCAGTAAAAATGTCCACGCAAGCAGTGAGCTGATGTGAAGCACTGTGTTAGGAGTGCTGCAAGAAACATTAGTGTCTTTCTCCTTCAGATAAGACTTGGAGAAGATATTTTCCAAACATTCCAGAGTAGAATACAGCTCCTAGTAGGTAAGAATATGAAGTAAGACACCATCTTCAACAAAAAATAATTGCACAAAGTACAGTCAGAGGTTTTCTACTTACAGTAATATCATCTGTGGCAATAAAACAGCACACGCCAAAGCAAGTTGCACACTGGGAAAAAAGAAAGAAAACATATGGACATTAATGTCTAATTTTCTTATTAATTCCACATATGTTTTTATAACTCAATGTCTTTTTCTCAGCAACTTCACTGTATCAACACACTGTCTTCGGAGAACAGAATGAGAAAAAGTATTGGACCCAAGTCAAGGGAAGCAGGTTTTAGTCCAAGCTCTGCTTTCAAGTTCACAAGATAACCTTAGGAAAGTGATTCTGCTCCTCTTGTGTCGTCCTCCTTTACTAATCCACAAAACCAGAGGGGAGAGTAGGTGTCAATTCTTCTTGTGATTCTGAAATCCATTCTACTAGAATCCATAACTGAATTTCTCTGTGTTCCCCACACTCACCCCCTGAAGTAGGGTCTCACTCTACCCAGGCTGACCTGAACTCACTACATAGCTGCAAGCTGGCCTTAAACTCATAGCATCCCTCCTCCTACTGCCTCCCGGGTGCTGGGATTAAAGAGACATGTACCACCACAACTAACTTGAATTACTGACTTTGACTCATCTATCTATTATAAGTGAAGTGTGAACAGTAACTAATCCTTTACTAATCCTTTATTGTTTCCTGTCTATATGCAGTCTACATGCCTAGCAGATCATTTCACACCTCAGCTCTCAAAGATGGAGACAAGCTTGGACATCTGTGCTAAAGAAGTCCACTCCATTAAAAACCTTTCAAACATATACAGCTTATCACAGGTCTTTGAAAAGCTTTCAAAACCATTTACAGTCATTAATTTTAAAGCAGATTCCACTATGAAAAAGTCAAAAACAAGAGAGATGGCATAGAGGTTAAGGCCTGTGAAGCCAAAGGACCCAGGTTCAATTCCCCAGGACCCACGTGAGCCAGATGCACAAAGGGCACAAGTGTCTGGAGTTTGTTTGCAGTGGCTGGCAGGCCTGGCATGCCCACTCTCTATCTCTCTCTGCTTGCAAATAAATAATTTTTAAAAAAATTCAAAAACAAATCAGCTTCTGAGAATCAGGAAGCAGAAATTTAATATAACTCAAATAATCCCAAAACTGCCATAAAAATTAGCGCCAAACAATTATAAACAAATAGAGTTATCTCACAGGCCAGAGTTTCAGAAAGTTTTACATCTATCCAAATGCAGCTTTTCCTAAGGCCTTAAAATAGCAACACAATAAACACTAATGTTGAAACCATTTCTTAAGTTGTAATCAAAATTATTCTATGATCATCCTAAAAAATTGAGTATTTAGTATTTGTATATGTTCTTTAATTTCAAAGATGAAAAAATCTGCTCATATGGGACACTATGCTCAGTAAGAAAGTTGTTCTATCAAGTCTGTTCACTACAACAAAAAACAAGCGTGAGATGGTGATTAAACAGAACACCTCCTACTTTAAGCCGAGTGTCATGCTTAGGCGGATCTGTATATTTTACCATCTTATACTTACAGTTTGCCTAGCCTGGATACTAGCTGTCCCATCACAAATGATTTTCTTAAGGATTGGCCCAAGAGTTTTTAGAAGCTCCTCACTTTCAAATCCAGGGCCCAACTGAATGCAGAGAACAGATGCTAAAGATGCAGCTGCACGCTGCTCGTCGCTCTTCCCTGTTAAGGTAGGATGCAAGAGTGACAGGCTATCGTCAGCACAATGAAGACAGTAGTAATTCCCCAATTTCTTCAATTATAAAACCCTCATTATGACCTAGACTTTAGTGAGCTGCAGCAGTAAAAATTTAAAAACAGACCTCACGTAAATCCAAGCTATGACTTCCTACTGGAACAACCTTCACTGAATTTACTCCTATTCTGTAGCCCAATTCCCCCATCTGTCACATGGAGAACAGTACCCATCTTAAGGGAGTACTGTAATGGTTTAATATAATGTGCTTCACGTCAGTTTGTCTTATACTTCTTTAAGGTACTCATATGAACATGTTCAAGTACACCTTAAATTATAACCTGTAAGCATTTCAGATTTATATGGCACATGAGGTAATCTTTCAGGGTTTACCTTCTAAATTTTTTTTTAAAATAAAGTGAGGGATTAAAAAGTAGGCTTAGGCCAGGTATGGTGGTGCATGCCTTTAACCCTAGCCCTCAGGAGGCAGAGGTAGGAGGATCACTGTAAGTTTGAGGCCAGCCTGAGACTACAGAGTGAATTCCAGGTCAGCCTGGGCTACCTCAAAAAAAAAAAAGCAATCCCCCCCCCCCAAAAAAAAACAAGGTCATCTAGTCTAAATAACATTATGGGAGACAGTTTCAATTGTTTTTATTTGAGAAAGAGAGTGTGTGTGTAGGCATGCCAGGACTTCTTGCCATTGCAAACAAACATCAGAAACTTGAGCCACTTTTTGTGTCCAGTTCACGTGGATGACTTGAGAATTGAAGCCAGGGTCAGCATAATGCAAGGAAGTGTATACCTTTATTTTTTAAAAACTTATTTGCCTGTGTGTATGTATGCTAGGATCTCTTGCCACTGCATACAACTGAAAGATGCATGTGCCATTTTTTGTGTTTGGCTTTATGTGGGTGCTGAGGAACGAACCCAGGTTAGCAGGCTTTGTGAGCAAGCACCTTTTACTGCTAGAGCCATCTCCCAGCCCATAATGTACCTTTAAAACCTCTGTGTTATCTCAAAGGTATTGACTCTGCTCTCAACTATTAAGCTACATACATCTGCTCACAAACACCTAACTTTTTCCTGGCCCTTTCCTTGCTCTGTGTATTTGATCAAAGGTTGCCTTCACAACAAAAGCTTTCACCCCGGAGACAAAAACGAGAAAAGTAAGAACACAAGAGTTCATTCAATTTAAATAAACATGGTTCTTACATCTTTGGTGCTAGAACTGTTAAGTGATTAAAGAATATTTTCCTCATAATGTTCTTAGTAAAATAAGTAAACTGGCAGGTGCAAGTCTTTATCATGGCAGTTCCTAGAACTGTAATGTCAGGTGGCCTCAGACATAGTCTTCACTCTGAAAAGTGTCAACATAAGCCTGAGGAGATGATGCAGTGGTCAAAAGACATTTGCTGTCAAAGCCTACTGACCCAGGTTCAATTCCCTAGCACTTACAATGCAAAAAGTGGTGCAAGCATCTGGCATTGGTTTGTAGTGGCAAGGGACTCTGGCATGCCCATACACACATAAAAATGAATGTATTTTTTTTAAAGAGTCATCTTTAGATTTTTCCAAGGATATCCTGGAAATGATGTTATCTATAAGGTTTTTCTGGGTGGGGGGGTTGTAGTCTCCCCCCCAAAGGTAGGGTCTCATTCTAGCCCATGCTGACCTGGAATTCATTCACTATGTAGTCTCAGGCTGGCCTCGAACTCATAGTGATCCACCTACAGATCCAGCCTCCCAGAGTGCTGGGATTATAAGCATGCACCGCTGCACCTGGCATCTATGAAGTTAAGTGCAAGAGAAAGTAGCTGAGTGATGATTTTTATGTTTAGGAAATCAAGTATGATGTCTTTTGAAAGAATACTTTATGGTGAAGACTGACACACTTTCAGGCCTTTCTCACACAATCCAAGGATGGCAATCACTTCTTATACAGCAGAGTAAGACAGCCTACCCAGCTCCAAGTACAGTAAGTCTGACTCTGGGTTAGTCTTTGCCGACCTTCAACAGTGAACTAGAGTCTACTGTCACTAACAAACGCTACTTCAAATATAACAGATTCCCAATTAGTTGTGCCAGTCTCTCAAAAATAAGGGTGTTACCTTTTTTCAGGCAGCGTTCAATACTATCAGTTAAGGTCATTCTTCTTTCCAGAATAAATTCATAAAGCATTTTTGAGGCCAGTGCATTTTTAATTCCTTCAAGAGCAGCCTGCCTCGTCTTTGCGCTGTTGAAAATCAAATGTCAAGAGAAGGTAGATCAAATCAGTATTATATTCCTAGCTATTAAATCTTCTAGGAAGCTCTAGGAATCTTTCCATATAATTCCCATTTACAATTTACCTTAACACACAAAAACAAAAGGCTATTTTATGTGAGTGATGTGCATATACGTTGTTTTGTTTTGGTTTGGTTCTTCAAGGTAGGGTCTCATTCAGGCCCAGGCTGACCTGGAACTCACTATGTAGTCTCAGACTGGCCTTGAATTCATAGCAATCCTCTTACCTCTGCCTCCCAAGTGCTGGGACTAAAGGTGTGCACCACCACGCCCAGCTTTTGGAGGGATTTTAATTCAAGAAATTGATTTCCAGTATAATCAAATACAGTTAGTTAAGTGCTGTTATACTAGAACAAAGAGTAATAGAAATTAATCTGAATTCTACTGGCACATTACACCCATATAAAAAGGCCAAAGGAACAGGAAACATTGTACCATCCAAAGTAAATAAATCAATAAGTACACTAATTATATAATAACTTGTAGAATTGTCCAGAATGCAATATCTTTAGTACTGCCTACCTCTTATCCAGGGTTAGGTCAATTAAGCCCTTCAATTTGTACTCTAAGTCTTCCTGGGTTCCTTCCTCATCAAGGACTTCCGGTCCTAGGGAGCAATAAGCCACCACTGTAATATCAGTAGGGAAAAAAAACATTGGGGCAAGAAATAGTACCTCTAAGGATTTCCGCATCTAAGGCACTTTTGTATTGCAAGTTCCCACTTTAATATTTTCCCCAATGCAAAACTCACCATCCTCAGCAAAGCTGGAAGGATCGCTGTAGCCACTGCAATGGCTCATTGTCTCAATGGACGCATCTTCATCACTAAAAGGTTGGACATTGCGATGCTGGCCACCTATTGGGTAAAAAAGCTAGATTATTTCCCTTTTTTGGCTATATATACAAATATTCAACTTGGCAACTCTAACGTCTATTTAAAGATTCAATCTAGTAATAAAAAGTCACTTAAAATATTTAAATATTTCTAAAATAAGTTAATTCACCTAATCTCAACTTCAAAGGATCAACTATCACCAATATAAATAAACTCCAAAAATAGACCAAGAGGCACCAGTCATTATTGAGTATGAAAGATGAAAGGTTCCAACATATCCTAGAGTTTAAAAATATCAATGCTGTTACCAAAACAATCTCTTTTAAAATATGCTCTTTTATTTCTTAGCTTCGTTAAGGAATAAGTGCATGATAATTTAGGGATTATATTATTATTGGTTTTTTGAGGTAGGGTGTCACTCTAGCTCAGGCTGACCTGGAATTTACTGTGTAGTCTCAGAGTGGTCTTGAACTCACTGCCTCCCAGTGCTGGGATTAAACCTCTGCCTCCTGAGTGCTGGGATTAAAGTATAAACCACTCCTACCTCTGCTGGGATTGTATTATTAAAAAACCAAAAATAACTTAAAAACCCAGTCACAAATTACATTGAGTCCTGAGTCACCTGATTTACCTCAAGTCCAATTTCTCTGTATCAGTAAAAATCAAAGACTACACCAAGTCTATTTTTCTTTTTCTCTCTCTCTTTCTTTCTTTTTATGTGTTTATTAGAGAGAGAGAGAGAGAGAGAATGGGCACACCAGGGCCTGTAGCCACTGCAAACAAACTCCAGACACACGCTCCACCATGTACATCTGGCTTATGTGGGACCTGGAGCATCGAACCTGGGTCCTTAGGCTTCGTAGGCAAGCACCTTAACCACTAAGCCATCTCTCCAGCCCTTTCTTTCTTTGACACAGACTCAGTTTGTAGCCCACACTAACTGGGAACTCACTGTGTAACCCAGGCTGGCCTTGAACTCATGACAATCCTTCTGCCTCCGCCTCTTAAATGCTGAAATTATACGTGTTAAGTTTATTTTTTAAATCCTACAATTTAAGCCTGTTATGAGTTGGGTTAACTTTCTCTTAAATTGGGGTTGCCTTAAAAAAAAAAAAAAGAGAACTTGGAAAAAGTTAAAGTTAACATAGCAAGTAGTCTCCAAATGTTCTTGCTTAGTGCCAAAGCAGTGCCAATGAAAGTAGAATAAAGCACAAGTAATGAAGCCAAGATCCCAAAGTTTCCTAATCACAGTGCTTGGGATAGAAACAAACAGACTATTTCTAGATCTGCTTTATAACTAAAGTTATGGTAATCGGGCCGAGAGACAGCTTAGTGGGTTAAGGCGTTTGCCTGCAAAGCCAAAGGACCCTGGTATGATTCTCCAGGACCCACATAAACCAGATGCACAAGAGGGCACATGCATCAGGAGTTTGTTTGCACTGGCTGGAGGCCCTGGCATGCCCATTCTCTCTCTCTCTCTCTCTGCCTCTTTCTCTCTCTCAAATAAATAAATAAATGACAATAGAGATATGGTAATTGTTGACTATCATCATCACTATATACAAGCCAATTTATATTTTTATTTTTTTCATATTTAGCCTACTAAGAGTATTTCTATACAGCTCCCACACGGTTTTTTCCTCTTAGTTCACCAGTTTGAATTTCTTCGTAACTCAAAACAAGGGGATTAAGGGGAAAAAACACAAGGAAATCTTGCCTGAATGCTTAATACCTAGGTCAGACTCACCTTGTAAGCCTAGAAGGAACTACTCTAGACAAATAAAGTCCTTGGTAATGGTTTTTTATCCTCAAAAATCCTCTCTTCAAGCTGGGCCTTCCTGCTTGTAATCCTAGCACTCAGGAGGCTGAGGCAGGAGGATTGCCTCAAGTCTGAGACCATCTTGAGCTAGAGTGAGTTCAGGGACAACCTGGGCTACAAAGTGAAACCCTGTCTCAAATACAAAACACATACAATACACACAAAATCACTCTTCAAATTACAGTAGTGTATGACAAAGAAATGCATAAGAAATGTACATGTGTAGGAGGTCAATTTTCTTAGCTTCCTAGAACTCTCTTCATTTCTAAATGAAAATCCACAAAAGCACTATCACTTTGTTTTAGACACCTCATTCTATCAGTAAGGTATGTGGTTTGTTAAGTAAAAATGTGTGACAATTTTCCATCATTTCTACTCAATTATTAAGCAAAATACTCAAGTTTACAAAAAAAATACCTTCCTCAGTTCCACTTGCAAGAGGTTTGAAACCTCCAATATAACAATTTCTAATGTAAACGTGTAAAACTACTGAAAGCATGGAATGTTATAAAGTAGTTAGTTCCCATTTACTTGTATAAGCTAAACACCAGTGTTTAAACGTGTGCTGTGCATATGCTGAAGTGCAGTGTTTAAATGTATCTTTTCTATTTAGAACAATTTAAAAGGCAGCAATAACTAGGCTGATAATAGGCCAAACGAGCCCTGAGGCAAAATGTGAATAGCAATTCCCCCACAGCCACCTGAGGCCTGAACATCAAGTCCTGGGAGGGAGGCCAGCCAGGAAGACACAAGACCCAAGTTCCTGAGTGATTTAGAGACCATTGTTAACAACACTGCCATTTTCAAAATGACTTCAGCCTGTTTCTGCATGATTTCCATTTCATCAACAAAAGGGAAACTTCAAGAATAAAATTAATAAGGCTCCTCAAAACAGAATTCAAATACTTTTTTCAGACTTCGGAAAGCTGAAACAGAGGTAGGCAGTATCCTGAATTCAATCGGAACAACTAGATAATCAAAAACTGTTTCACAGCTCGAGAGTGAATTTCATGAACAAGGACAACATTCAGAAGACTTAAAAGGAAAAACTCGCATTTTTATCCATTCCCCTAGTGAACTACAAAATGCTTAATACATGAACACGGGTGTTCAGGCTGCCCCAAATCCGGTAGGAAAAAAAGCGTTTTAATGCCAGTTTCCAGTAACGTTTAACAAGCAAACTGGTCTATTTACTTTTCCAATGAACAAAGTCCTATCATTCGAAGATCGCAGCGGCCACTATGACAGCAAATACCAAATGGCTAACTACTCGAGGTGAAACGTCTGGGAACGTCCCATTAGTCAAGGCCACAATCCCCACAGAACAACGACTAAATGAGAGAACTATCGAGTTTACTACTAGTCGACTTGGGTTTCGTTGGTGCCTTCCCTTGGGAGTCCCTTTTTTCCTTAGGCGTAGGGTGATGAAGTAGAGGTTCACTTTAAGCACCTATTCATCCGGGGAAAGCTCCTACAGGCAGGCAACGAGCACACAAAAACCCTCAACTTTTAGCCAATTGCAGCCCTAGCTCGTCCATCTGCCTGCTCGGGGCTGGACGCAGCACAAAGCAGCACGTCCTCTCTGCCCCCGGGGAGCGGGAGGTCGCCTAGGTTGGTGACAGTGGAGCTGGAGGCCCCGGGGTTTTTGCAGGTAGGTATCCATTAGGAACAAAAGCCACACTTCGGCGTGGGGCGGTGTCCCCGGCAGGCGACGCCTCCAGCCAGCCGGGTGGGACACGCGTGACGCGGGAGGCGGCGGTGACATGGAAGGCACTCGTGCCTCGGCGTCACCCGGGCTGGCAGTCACGCAAGCCCCAGGTCGCGTGACGCTCTAAGAGCCGGTCCCAAGCCGCCGGGTCGCTGGGCACACTCAGCGACAACTCCATGTTGGAGCCAGGGTCGGCTGGCAGCGGGTGACAGCTGGAAGCCAATCGCACTACGCCCCACCCTGGGTCGGAGGGGAGATCGGGGCAGCAGCTTAGCAGCAGCCCCTGGGGACAAGCTCCAATCGCGGCCCAGCTTCACTCCGGGTCACCTCAGGCCCAAGGTCCCACTCCTCCCCGCCCCCACGGCCGGTGCCCGAGTCCGCTCCGCCACACCAGTCCCCAAACGGTCCCAAGGCACGCTGGGAAATGTAGTTCAACCACTCCAGGCGCCCTGGGAGGGACGCAAAGGCCCGCCGCTCACAGCGAACTACAACTCCCGCCGGGCTCCGCGCTGGAGCCTCGCAACCGGGGCCGGCAACCGGAGAAGCCGGTGCGGGAGATAGATATATATATGTATATATATATATAAATATATATGTATTCTATACCTGTCGTCGTCGCCGTCGCCGCTGACCCGGAGCCACCGCCGCCGCCACCTGCACCACCACTGCCACCGCGGTGGGGAGCGTTCCGCTTCTTATTCTTCGGCATCGTGGGACGCCCGGTGCCGCCTCAACTCGGGAGCTCAGCGAGGATCAGCCGATGGAGCTGCACTTTCTACTCGTGCGTCTGTGCGGCGGGCGGCTGAGAGTCGAGTCTTGGGCTAACAACAGAGGCGAGCAGCGGCGAGGGTAAAAGTTGGCGGCGGTGGCGGCAGCAGAAATCCCCGTGAAGAGCTGTGATCGGAAACGATACATGTTTCTCTCTAGCGCGGGAGCTAAGGCGGGGTGGACCCGAACACGACGCCTTAAGTAGCCAGACGGCTGCCTGACGTCACTGCATGGGCGTGACCCGATCGTCTTCCAACCAATCGCTGTGCATCTCCCCACCGGCGTGGGCGGTGTTTGGAAGTCTGACTCCCAATCCCATGTTGCACTTCTTCCCTGGGCGCCCAGGGAAAAGCGAGAGCCTTGTGGCCGCAGTGGATTTTGGGAAATGTAGTAGACGATGGGGGTCGGGACTGTCTCTAGGCTCCGCCCACCGGGTTTCAGTCCGCATGCGTCCTGCGGTGGTGACCCCGCCCCTGCGCCCAGCCCGCCTTGGCATTGACCCGCGGTGAGCCACGCGTCTGGTATGCGGGGTGCCGGCTGCCAGCTTCCGAGCCCAGCCACGCCATCGCTCGTGCTTTTTCCCCCGGCGGCCCGCGATCTTTTCCTCTGCTGCCCCGAGCTCGTACCCAAGGCCCAGACATAGCCGCCTTTGGAAACGAACACACTGCTCTGAGTCGCTCTGTTGGATCAGCCGTCAGTACCCAGAACTGAACTGTCACCCTCCAGAAAAGATGTGCCTGGTTTGTGTCGTTCGTGAAGCTCTTATCCTAGACGAAATAGCTGGTGACTCATTGTGAATTGCCCCCCCCCATGTGAAAATGTGTCCTTGACAAGTCCACGTGCCAGTTTAAGGAGGTCAGTTTGGGATAAGAGTTTCTGAGAAGTTAACAGCTGATAAAACAAACCCGAGCTATAAATAATAATCACGGGGGAGTTTTTATTTTTTTTTTTAACGCTGGTTTTGTTTTTTCGAGGTGCTTCTAGATCTCTGTCTTCCTTGTTACAACATTGGTCCTGCATTTAGGGCCTGTTAGTAGGTTCATACACTGTGCTTGTGACAGAACAAACTCGTTGACGCACTGCATATAGGTGACTCAGTCTCTGCTCCACCTGTCACCTGAGCTCCATTCTCTTAGTTTCAGTTGCCTCCACTGTCCCTCTGGCACCTCAGCCTAAACATCCTTAAAATAGTTACCTTATCCTGTCCTTTGTTTAGTTTTTGTTTTGTTTTGTTTTGTTTATTGTTTTTCTGAGGCAGGGTCTCACTCAAGCCCTGGAACTCACATTGTAACTCCAGGCTGGCCTCACCTCACTTCAATCCTCCCACCTCAGGTTTCCAGTGCTGGGATTCCAGGCTTGTACCACCACAACAGGCCTTCTTTTGTGGGTTCAGTGTTCTATTATCCTGCAATGTTTAAGTTTCAGCACGGTGTTTATCATTACATACTTGGGAATATAACTTCAGTACAATGAATTCTGAGACATACTCGTGATTAACATCACTGTACCATAGTTTTATGTCTGCAGATTAGCTCCAGATCAATACAGGTATGGGAAAGGTTAGCCATCCTCCCACATGCCTGGTTTTTAACTCAACATACTACTTTGGGTCATGTTTAAAGAACACAGGAAGAGTTTTTCTCCTATTCAGACTCTGCCTGTGGTGCTGGGGATTGAACCCGGGGCCTTGTGCTTGCTATCAAGCTCTATATTAATGAGCTCCATATCCAGACCAGGCTTTACCTCTTGTTTTGTTTTTTTTTAATTTAGGCATTTCTGTTTATAACTGAAACTCTGGAAATTCAAAATGAAAGTCCTTTCTTGCCCTTGAGACATAGACATACACCATAGACATTGCCCATAGATAGTCAGAAAAAGCTTCAACCCGCACTCTGTTTCAGGGAACCTCTCTAGCCCACATTTCCCCTTGCTGGGACCAAACCCTCAAGGATCACATCCTGCAGGACAGTCAGGGGCAGCTTCTGGAGAACTTTTGCTTATTTTTCATACAGATTTTTCAAGTGGCTTTAGGCAGAAATATCTTAAGACTCCGTGCTTCCAACTGAACTTTTTCACTAATTCATGCCCTAGACATATTTGGATTTTTTTGGAAAGATTTTGGTTGAGAACTGAAACAAAAATTATGATAGCTTTCTGACCATTACCACCTTCCTTGGGCACTGTGAAGATAAGCTCCAATAGCTGAACCTTGAGACTGGAGTTCATCTCCAGCTCAAAGCAGTGCCAGCGAGATCCTCAACCCAAACTCTGTGGGTACAATCTTGGCACTCAAGCTGAATGTGGCATTGTCCTTGTGGAGGGTGGGCTTAGAAAAAGGCCAGTCCTCCAATGAGCTCCAGGGTACTTTTTTGTCCAGAAAAGAATGCCTGTTCCAGTAACTTCCACCTACATTTACTTGGCCAAAATCCTGTCATGTGATAACCTCCTAGCTACAGAAGTTTGGAAGACAATGTTTTTTAGTGTTTGTTTTTGTTTTTGTTTTGATTGGGCTTTGGCAATCAAGGCTGAAGTTCTGTTGCTAAGAATGAAGAAATCATGGGTATAAGATTGGCAACTAGCAATGTCTGCCTCCTACACTGTGAGGCAAAGTCTTCCCATGATGTAATAAATAACATATTCATTACTAGCTGGATATTGTATGCTACTTCTTACCTCTTAGTCATGGTAAGATGCATTCTATTCCCCCAAAAGGCAATTTACTCAGTTTAACATTCCATCTGGCAGATACCGCCATCATGGTAAGTATACTCAAACGTTGCAAAAAAAAAAAAGTGTTATATTAATGAAATTTGCACGCCTGAGAGGAATTCTAAGCTGTCATGGGTCGGCATGTGGGGACTTCGATTCAAGAATATACAGCTCATATCTCTTCAAATGGTCCCTTTCAGAAACATGAAAGGTTTTCTTTGAGTGACTTTAGTCATGGCTCCTTGGGATTCTTGACATAACTAGAATTAAAGTCTCCAAGCTCCTTCATACAGGATTTGACAGAATCTAGTTCTTGGCTGTATCTCCTAAATAACTTCCTGTCACCCAGCCCAGCCTCTTTCTTTCTGCCACAGGGAACCCATAGGAGGTCTCGCAGCTCACTGGCTTCAAGCTTCTGGGCCTGACACAGCTTTCCCACATCATCCCTCGGATCGTCTTCTCTTCCTCTTATCCACTGTCATTGGACCACACCAATCTTCTTTGCTACCTCAAAATTGAGTCCCCGCTTAAGCCTCTTGCAACAGCTCCTCTCTCTGCCTGATATGATCATCTTGAGCTTCCCACAGTTACCATTCAGATCCCAGCTTAAATGACACCTCTCTGAAGGAGCCTTCCCACTCTCCCTTCTAAAGTAGCATCCTCACACCCCGCCACCACCACCCTGCCTAAATTATTCTCCACCTCTCAGTCCCCAAGTGTTTTTTGGTTCAATTATTGTTGTCGCTCTCCCCTACTAAAATTTAGAAATATAAGAAAAGAATGTGGTGGGGTTTGTTTTCTTTGCTGTTTTTTTTATTTTATTTTTTGTTTTGTTTAAATAAGGTCTAGCTTTGCAGCCCAGACTAGCCTGGAACTTACTATGTAACCCACACTCATGATACTCCAGACTCAGCTTGCCCAGTGCACAGCTTGCCCACCACCACACCCAGCTTAAGGGAGCCTATGTTATTCACTACTGTATCTTCAGTACTAGAACAGTCTATGGCACTTAGTCGATATTCAATTAGTGTGATAAAATAGAACAATAGTGGAATGTCACTGTCCTGGCTAAAATATTCCCCATAATCTCTCCTGCCCTGTCCCAACTGGTCTGATTTATTCCACCTTTTTTGCTTTATTTTCTTTTGTTTTGTTTTTGAGGTAGGGTCTCACTCTAGCCCAGGCTGACCTGGAATTCACTCTGTAGTGTCAGGGTGACCTCAAACTCAGAGATCTCCTACCTCAGCCTCCACTCTTGGCTCCAACTGATCTGATTTAAATATCTTTCTTCAGTGTTCTGATGGTGCCTCCTGTAGAATATTATCAATATACATATTATGATACTTTTCTGTTTCCCCATTAGACATACACTGCAAATGAGCAAAGCCAAGTTGGTCACTTATAAAGCACTCGTGCAGCACCTTTGTGTGAAGTAGAAAAGGAGAGAGCTCAGCTTGAGGACTGCAAATTGGCTGGAATTCAGCCTCTCCCCCTCCCTTCCTCAGGTGTGTGTGCTTATTTGAGGCTCAAATGAATGTCCTCTCTATCGAACTGTTTTCTCAAAAGCAAAGATACAGAAGCGAGCATGAGACTTTATATCATCAGTAGTCTACACTGTCACACTGTGCTAGTCTTTTTTCAAATGTCCAAGGTTAGCTTTGTAACAACCATATGCAAGAAAGATGAGCCTCACCATTTTATGAAGAACGGGGCTTAAGGTTTTACAAACTCCCCAAGGTCATATGAACCATTCATAATCATTGTGACTAAGACCCAGGTCCATCTGTTTCCAAGGTAATCCCTGGATTGCTTTTCCCACATGGGAACCTGACTGCTTCTTCCAAGGAGTCGTGGGTTCTATATGCAGTCCTGCTAGGAAAAAACTCATCTGGGGCTAGAGAGATGGCTTAGCGGTTAAGGTGCCTGCCTGCAAAGCCTAAGAACACCTGTTTGATTCTCTAGGTCCTATGTTTAGCCAGACGCAAAGTGACCCAAGGGCGCAATGCCGCACTTGCCCACAAAGGGGTGTGCACATCTGGAGTTTGTTCACAGCAGCTGAGAGGCTGCTGGCCTGCCCATTCTCTCTCTCTCTCTCTCTCTCTCTCACTCTCTCAAAAAGAAAAGAGAGAGAGAGAGAGAAAGAAAGAAAGAAAGAAAGAAAGAAAGAAAGAAAGAAAGAAAGAAAGAAAGGAAAGGAAAGAAAAGAAAAGAAAAAAAAGAAAAGAAAAAAAAAAAAAAAACTCATCTGGGAAAAAAAGAATCTTGCCTTGCTCTTCCTTTACTTTAATGACCCTAGTGTCAGTATGTAGGTGTGGTGGTTTAAATGAAATGAATGTTTCCCATAGGTTCATGTGTTTTGAATACATTGTCCCAGCTAGTAACAACCTGAAAAGGCTGTGGGACCATTGTGAGATGAGGCCTTGATAGAAGAGGTGTGGGGTAGCAAGGGGTGGGCTTTGAGGTTTATTAGCTCAGCCCCCTTGGGTGTTCATAGCTAGCTTACTCTTGGTGCTTTCTCCTTGCTGATGTGACAAGATGTGATGCCCAGTCATCTGCTATGCTTTTCCCATCATGATGAAACTTCCCCTTGAACCTGCCAGCTGGAGTTAATGCTTTCCTTCCATAAGCTGCTTCTGGTTGGGTGTTTTGTCCCAGCTTTGAGACGATGACTCCTATAGTAAGGGCCTTTCAGTTGCTCACTGCCTAATAAATGAGTGGAAAATTTATGCAGATATCTCTAAGGCTGTAACCAAACTGTATTATCAAATTGTAATGTTACCCAACCTTTTTTGGTTTATTTTTTATTTATTTATTTATTTATTTATTTATTTATTTATTTGAGAGCGATAGACAGAAAGAGAGAGAATGGACACACCAGGGCCTCTTGCCTCTGCAAAGAAATTCCAGATGCATGCACCACCTTGTGCATCTGGCTTACGTGGGTATTGGGGAATCAAGCCTTGAACTGGGGTCCTTGGGCTTCATAAGCAAGTGCTTAACTGATAAGCCATCTATCTCTCCAGTCCTTTTTGTTTTTGTTTTTGGTCTTGGTTTTTTTGTTTGTTTGTTCGAGGTAGGGGTCTTATTGTAGCTCAAGCTGACCTGGAATTCACTCTAGTCTCAGGATGGCCTCGAATTCACAGCAATCCTTCTACCTCTGCCTCCCAAGTGCTGGGATTAAAGACGTGAGCCACCATGCCCGGCTTTCCAGCCTTTTTTTTTTTTTTTTTTTTTTTTTTTTTTGAGAGAGAGAGCGAGAATAGGCATGCCAGGGCCATTTCAGCTGCTGTGAACAAACTGCAAACCTATGCATCACTTCCATTGCACGCTTGCGTCACTTGCGTCTGCCTAAACGTGGGACCTAGAGAATCGAACGGGCGTTCTTAGGCTTGGCAGGCAGGCACCTTAACTGCTCAGCCATCTCTCCAGCCTGCCCCCCCCCTTTTTTAAAGGAAGGGTCTCATGTGAGCCTAAGCTGACCTAGAACTACTCTAGCTCCAGGCTGGCTTTAAACTCACTGTGATTCTCCTGCCTCAGCCTCCAAGCACTGGGACTAACGCTGTAAGCCAGGGTAACTGACATTCCTTTTTTTGTATGGAGTGTCAGTGTTCTCATCTAGGTTGCAGTGTTCTAGCATGTTTGCAATTCTTGCTCTGTTGCCAAGAATGGCCGTGGGGGATGATGACAAAATATTTGCTTAAGAAAGGACAGTGATGACGGGGCAGTGGTGGGGCCCGCCTTTAAGCCCCAGAACTCAGGAGGGAGAGGTAGGAGGATCGCTGTGAGTTCAAGGCCTCTCTGAGATTACATAGTGAATTCCAGGTCAGGAAAGCCTGGGCTACAGCAAGACCCTGCCTCAAAAAAAAAAAAAAAAAAAAAAAAAAAAAAAAAAAAAAGAAAAAAAGAAAAGAAAAAGAAAAAGACTGTGACAAAATTTAACTGAAACTCCTTTAGCCTTGAAATATGTTTTGTTTCCCTGTTCTTTCTATTGTGTAAGAGACTTTCATGGTTTTAATTTTTAATTAAAATTACTTATGTTTTCTAACAAAACTTCTGACAAAAGACAATAGAGGTAAATAAGGTTCAGTTATCCCCTAAGCTGAAAAATGTTGCTTCTCTCACAAGGTGTCAGTACTTTGACAACACAATCTGGAGCTGTGTTTGAAGAGTGCTGTGAGACATAAGTACCATAATAAGTTTGGCAAACAGTTGTCATTTATGACCTCACAGTGGAAGATCTTTTTGTAGTAATACAACACACATAAATTATCTTTCCTTGGACTGGAGAGATGGCTTAGCAGTCAAGGTACTTGCCTGCAAAGCCCAAGGACCCAGATTTGATTCCCCAGGACCCACGTAAGCCAGATGCACATGGTGGTGCATGCATCTGGAGTTCGTTTGCAGTGGCTAGAGGCCCTGGAGTGCCAATTCTCTGTCTCTTTTTCTCTCTCTCAAATAAAATTTAAAACTTATCTTTCCTTTGAGGATTAAAGAATACTATTGGACTCTGCCACTAGCTAGTTTTTTTTTTTAATATTTCATTTATTTATTTATTGAGAGAGAGACATGCCAGGGCTTCTAGCCACTGAGAACAAATTCCATACACATGCGCCAACCTTGTGCATCTGGCTTATGTGGGCACCAATGGGGAATAGAACCTGGGTCCTTAGCCTTTGCAGGCAAACGCCTTAACCACTGACCCATCTCTCCAGCCCCACTAGCTATTTTTTTTTTTTTTTGGAAAGAGACAGCGGCGAGGGAGAGGAAGACAGATAGATGGGCACACCAGCAGCCTCTCAGCTGCTGTGAACGAAATCCAGATGCGTGTGCCCCCTTCTAGTCAAGTGTAGCATTGTGCCCTTGCGTCACTTTGCACCTGGCTAAACGTGGGACCTGGAGCTTGGAACCGCTGGAGATTGGAACCGGCCTTCTTAGGCTTAGGAGGCAGGCGCCTTAACCGCTAAGCCATCTCTCCAGCCCGTAGCTATTTTTTTTTTAACACTTCATGCCAAACATAATCACCATCAACTTGTTCTTTCATGGACACTGTCCTTCTTCCAACCAGTTCTCGTTCCCAGCTTCTCTGTGTGTTAGCACCGCCAATCTACTGGCCAAGCCAGAGAAACAAAGCTGCAAAAACCTTGAGCAGTGATGAACTTCAAATTCCTGCTTCATCCAGGAAACCCTTTGACAGCATGGTTCAGATCCAGTACTATGCGAGCGCCAGAGAACAAAGAGCTAAATGGACCAGGGTATTTGGCTTCATGATATCCCCAACAAAGGGCACAACCCATCACAGCCACGGCTAACCCTCCCTCTCAGCCCACTTGGAGTGATACTATTAGTTCTTTCCTGACAGATCAACTTCTACCACTCGTCTCCCACGATAGGACCAGGGAGGCCCTTTATTTATCCCTAGGCAGTTGGTCCACAGGCTCTCAGAGCCTTCAGTCCTTCTGAGCAGGTCACCTTGCTCCTGTCAGCCTCCATTTCCTTAGCTGAAAATGAGAGTTGATAATCCCTACCCTGCTGTCACTGGATTGTCATGAAAATCACATGAGATCGTTATGAAGGTCACTGTAACCTGCCAACTACTATATAATGATGAGACACTGCATATTAAAACTAAAACAAAAAAGCACTAAAGAAATGACTCTCTAATGAGGACATTTTAAGCTTCAGTAACAGAGTCTTTTAGCTGGGAGTTGACAGAGAGGGTGGGAGAAGAAATTTACCATCCAGTCTCCCCACATGTCAGCAAGGCAGGCAGCATGGCTCCTAAAATCCCATTGGCGGCTGCAGATTTTAGATCAAAACAGATCTAAGAACAAAATGCCTTATTTTCCACTTAATGTTTGGAAGTTTCTTTAAATATTTTTAAATTGTTATCTGTGACAGAGAGAGAAAATGGGTGCTCCAGGGCCTCTAGCCGCTGCAAACAAACTACAGATGCATGTGCCACCTTGTGCATCTGGCTTTATGTGGGTCCTAGGGAATCAAACCTGGGTCCGTTGGCTTTGCAAGCAAGCACCTTAACCACTAAGACATCTCTCTAGCTCTGTTTGGAAATTTCTTAACCTATTATTTCCTCATAAGTCAGACCCTGTCTCAGAATTAGAAGTAATTCTAGACTAATCTTTTCAGAAGAATAGTGTGGCCGTTTGACTATAAAATGCCCTCTCCGTTGGTTATGAAGATTGTAGACCCTTTTGATGACGGGGCCTTGCTGGAGGAGGTGTGTCCCTGGAGATGGGTTTTGGGGTCTCCTAGTCCAGCCCCACTTGCTGTTCTCTTTTGATTCCCATGCTGTACTGTGACACCAGCTTCTTGCTCAGCCTGCCATGCCTTCCCTGCCATCATGAACCCTTAAATCTATAAGCTGAACTATAAAGTTGAACTTAAGTCTATAAGCCCTTTCTTCCTTTAACTTGCTTCTGGTGGGGTATTTGTTCACAGCAATGAGAAAGCAATTGATACAGCAGCCATCTTCTGCCTCCTCCTACTATGGGAAAACAAGAAAACTACTTTGCAGAGAGAAGAAAATGAGACTGGGATATAGAGAGAAGCCAAGACCTGGATGGAAGTGCCCGGCTTCCTGCAGAGACGCCACAGACCTGCCACAGATTCAGGGGATACCCTTCAACATGTAAAGTCACCATTTCTTTATGCTTACATCAAGTCCAGTCAGTTTCTCTGTTGCAAGCTAGCTGTTGCAGTCAGGTTCACATTGCTGGTAGAAATCACCCAACCAAGAGCAGCTTGTGGGAAAAAAAAGAGGTTTATTTTGGCTTACAGGCTCAAGGGGAAAGCTTCATGATGGCAGGGAAAATGATGGCATGAGCAGAGGATGGACATCACCCCTGGCCAACATCAGGTGGACAACAGAAATGAGAGAGTGTGTCAAACACTGGCAGGGGGACACTGTCTATAATACCCATAAGCCTGCCCCCAACAATACACTGCCCCCAGGAGGCATTTATTCCCAAATCTCCATCATCTGGGAACCTAGTATCCAGAACACCTAAGTTTATGGGTGACAGCTGAATCAAACCACCACATGAGCATAGTGTGACATAGGTGACAGTGTCTCCTCGGCATTCTTCTGTTTTCTGGACAGTATCTTTGAGAGTCCCAGCGAACGGTGCAGGGCCCTGTGGGCGGGCCTTACAAAGCCTCTTGCTCTCATTTGACAGAAAGTAGAAAAAGACTCCCTAGTACTTTGGAGGCATGATGGCATTTCTATAAACTGTGGAGATGGTCCTCTCTGAATATTGTCACTCGGGACCATGAAGACAGGCAAAGCTAACATACCAGGAAGAGGGAGGAAGACAAAATAGCCTAAGATTCTGAATGAGGTTTTCAGATCCCTTCCTAACCAGCAGGTACCACCCACCACCCCTTATTTTGTGAGTAATAAATACTTTTCATATTTGACTGGATATTTCACCTTTATCTAGATGTTTCTTGACTTGGGATGGAAAGCATCCCAACTGGTTCTGTTCTGTCTAACCATCTCTTTAAAATGGTAATAACATTTGGCAACTTTTAACTTTCTTATATGTCTACAGAAATGAGTTGAGCAAAAATAATCACCAGCTACTCCCTTACCACTCTAAAAGTCCCATATGTTCCAAGAAAGAAAATGCCTTTAAATGCTTCACTCCTGTCATCGGCTGTTTAGTACGTAGAATGTACCAACGTAGGGCCACAGCCTACTTTATGCTGCCTCTGCATACTCCTGTCCAAGGACGCCCTGTTAAAACTCTCTACTTGGAGAATTTCCTACCCTCCATGCCCACTGCTCTCATGTATGACTGTCCTGTGGGCTTTTTCCGCCATTTCTTCTTTCTCCGTACTTGGCATGTTTTTCTTTTTTTAAAAGTTTTTTTATTTTTATTTATTTATTTGCAGCAGAGAGAGAGAGAGATAGAAGAGAGGCAGACAGAGAGAGAATGGGTATGCCAGGGCCTCTAGCCACTGCAAACGAATTCCAGATGCATGTGCCCTTTGTGCATCTGGTTTACATGGATCCTGGAGAATCGAACCGGATCTTTTGGCTTCACAGGCAAATGCCTTAACCGCTAAGCCATTTCTCCAGCCCCATCCTTAGCATTCTTGAGTAAGAGTTTTCCATTCCCTTAGACGTCCTTAGTATGCCTGTTGTCTGGTGTCGTGTTTGTTGGTGTCTTTAAGGGGCAGCATAATTTTTTTTTAAACTAAAATACCTTTCAGTGGGAAGAACCTTTTTTTTTTTTTCCTGCCAGTGGTTTCCTAGGTGGCTAACTTTGAAGACGATCCGTGAATGGATAGATTCCTTCTAAACAAGCGTTGTCATGACAGGTAAGAAATGGTATCTTCTCTGCACCCCAAAGGCTGTGGGAACAAGGCATACTGCACTCACATGACCAGTTACTTCAGCAGAGGCCATGGCAATGACTTCTCTGAAGGCTGCCTTATTTACTGGCTAGTTTTACATAGCCTAGGGGTGTGTGTGTGTGTGTGTGTGTGTGTTTCAGGGAAGTATCTTCTAATCCCAATTGTCTCCACTCATGTTTCCATCAAACATATTTGCCTTGGTCTCTTGCGTCTGCTTCTTACAGCGCATTCAATGAGCCCTAGGCGGATCAAGTAACTCTAAAAATAGCAGGTGAGTCAGCAACTTTTATAGTTGGTGCTCTCTCTACCTGTGCAGGGCAGTATTCCTGCCCTTGTTCTCCCATCATCTACATCCTAACCGTAACCTACCCTCTCCACTCCCAGAAGCAGACACAGTGCTTCAACATCATAGAAATTAGAACACCCGCCTACATGTTCGCTTCCAAATAAGGCAGAACACTTTGCTGGTGTCACCGTTTCCTTTCTTGTAATATTAACTGTGTTTGTTTCACATTTGCCTCCATTTTTAAAATGGAATCAGCAGTTGTGGTTACTGAGAGATAAGCAAGTAACTAGTAGTGTATGTGTGTGACACTAAATACACTTCAATCCATAGCTTTGCTATTAATCTTAAACTCCAGGACTCATATTCAAATATTGATTTCCCTTTTGCTACCTACCCCACAGGCTCCTTAAATTCAAGCCGTGAAAACTTTATCTGTTTTACCCTACTACACTGTTTCAGTCAGGTTCGCATTGCTGGCAGAAATCACCCTACCAAGAGCAGCTTGTGGGAAAAGGGTTTACTTTGGCTTATAGACTGGAGAGGAAGCTCCATGATGTCAGGGGAAAATGATGGCATGAGCAGAGGGTGGACATCACCCCCTGGCCAACATAAGGTAGACAACAGCAACAGGAGAGTTTGTCAAACACTGGCAAAGGGAAACTGACTATAATGCCCATAAGCCCCCAACAATACACTGCCTTCATGAGGCGTTAATGCCCAAATTTCCATCAGCTGGGAACCTAGTATTCAGAACACCTAAATTTATGGGGGACACCTGAATCAAACCACCACATTCTGCCCCTAGCCCCCATAAACTGATAACCATCCATGATATAATATGCAATTCATTCAGTCCAACTTTAAAAGACCCCATATTTTTCATCAGTCCTAATGATTGTCAAACATCCCCATAATCCAAGGCCTTTTTTTTTTTTTTTTTTTTTTTTTTTGAGGTAGGGTCTCACTCTAGCTCAGGCTGACCTGGAATTTACTATGTAGCCTCAGGGTGGCCTTGAACCTGTGGTGATCCTCCTACCTCTGCCTCCCGATTGCTGGGATTAAAGGTGTGTGCCACCATTTTTTTTTTTTTTTTTTTTTTTAAGACAGACTCTGTCACTGGCCAAGAATTCACCAAATAGGCCAGACTGGCTGGACAGTAAGTCCCAGGATCCCTCCTGGATCTGTTTCCCCAGCTCTGGAATTGTACTACACCATGACCAATATCTTACATGTGTACTGGGGACTGAACTCTGAGCCTCATGCAAACAGGACAAACACTTTACCAACGATCTCCTTAACCTCCTTTTGGCTCTTCAATGAAGCATTAGTTACCTGGGACAGAATAGTATACCAGTGTTCTTGAATTATCCAACTTTGTCTCTCAATCACCCAATCCGGCGATTAACACACACAAGCTATTCATTATAAAATGAATAAAATGACAACAAATATGTTTTTGTTTTGTTTTGATTTTGATTTTTCAAGGTAGGGTCTCACTTGAGCCCAAGCTAACCAGGAACTCACAGGCACTCACGGTAGTCTCAGGCTGCCTTGAACTCACAGCTGATGTTCTACTTCTGCCTCCCAAATGCTGGGATTAAAGGAGTGCACCATCATGACCAGCTTCAACAAATATTTTTAAAAATAATTTATTTACTTATTTACTTGAGAGAGAGAGACAGAGAGAAAGAATGGGCACTCCAGAGCCTCCAGCAAACGAACTTCAGATGCATGTACAACCTTGTGCATCTGGCTTATGTGGGTTCTGAGAAATCAAAACTGGGTCCTTTAGTTTTGCAGGCAAGCACCTCAACTGCTAAGCCATATCTCCAGCCCTAATATTTTTCTATATTGTTTTTGAGGCAAGCTCAACACGCTGGCCTTTTTTAATTTATGAGAGAGAACAAGAGCAAGTGAGAGAGAGAGAAAGAGAGAGTGAGAGAATTGGCTCACCAGGGCCTCAAGCCACTGTAATCAAATTCCAGTCATGTGAGCCACCTGTGCACATGTGCGACTTTGCATATGCATCACCTTGTGTGTGTGGCTTAGGTGGGAATCTGGGGAGTCAAACATGGGTTCTTAGGCTTCACAGGCAAATGCCTTAACCTCTAAGCCATCTCTCCCACCCCACCCTAATATTTTTGATCATCATTCTATAAGACAAGACACCAGGACTAGGAAGATGGCTCAGTGGATAAAGTGCTTTCCAGGCAAATTTGAAGACTGACGTTTGGATTCCAGAACCTACATAAATGACCGGTGGGTAAAGTGGCCTGCCTGCAATCCTAGAACTTGGGCAATGGAGACAGAAGCTAACTGAGGACTTACTGGCTAGGTAGACTAACTGACTCAATGAACTCTGGGTTCAAATGAGAGAACTTGACTAAGTAAAATAAAGTGGAGAGTGGTCCGGGAAGACACCTGATGTCAACTGCTGAAAAAGAAACACTGAGCGGGGCCTGGTGGAAACACTTTAATCCCAGCTCTAGGGAGGCAGAGGTAGGAGGATCGCCATGAGTTCAAGGCCACCCTAAAAATACATAGTGAATCCAGGTCAGCCTGGGCTACAGTGAGATCCTACCTCAAAAAAAACCAAAGAAAAAGAAAGAAAGAAAGAGAGAAAGAAAGAAAGAAAGAAAGAAAGAAAGAAAGAAAGAAAGAAAGAAAGAAAGGAAGGAAGAAATTGCCATCCATTTTGCATTGATAGTGAATATTCTTTTTTTAATTATTTTTATTTTTATCTATTTATTTATTAGAGACAAAGGGAGAGAGAGAGAGAGAGAGAGAGGGCGAGTCAGGGCCTCTAGCCACTGCAAACGAACTCCAGATGCATAAACCATGTGCATCTGGTTTATGTAGGTACTGGGGAATCAAGCCTCGTACTGGGGTCCTTAGGCTTCACAAGCAAGCGCTTAATTGCTAAGCCATCTCTCCAGCCTGATAGTGAATATTCTTTTTTTTTTTTTTTCTGGTTTTTCGAGGTAGGGTCTCACTCTAGCCCCAGGCTGACCTGGAATTAACTATGTAGTCTCAGGGTCCCTCAAACTCATGGCAATCCTCCTACCTCTACCTCCCAAGTACTGGGATTAAAGGCATGCACCACCATGCCTGGCGTGAATATTCTTAATATGCAAATTTGAACTCTTACAGTCTCTCATCTCTGCTGCTCGGAATGGTGAAGGAGAAAGCTTAGACTTATGCTTTGGTGATCACATGCTGCACTTGTATTCAGCTTTCTTTAATGATTAAACCATCTTCTCTCATCACATACTCCCATCTTTTAAAACATGCATGGTGTGTACATGCACACCATACACACACATACACACACGCACGCACACACACACACACATATACACACACACACACTCACACACACACCTGCCACAAGTTTCTTCTGCCTCCATTTTGAACTGAAATTTTTCAACTCTCCATGACCTGTCCAATAACACAATATTTCATAAAGATGACATTCAGCTAGAAAAACCGATGCTTAACATGACAGCTTCATGACATAGTCTGTTAAACTGAAGACAACCTCTGGCTGGTGATGGGAACCACATTGTCAGACCCATGTTTTACAATGGAACACTGGCTGGTTTAATGAGGGAAGCTTACTGAGGCTCCTTCCGCTTTAATAATGACTTAGTGTCCTGGGGAACTTCACTTTCTTTGAGAATAAACCCTGGAGTGGGCTCATAATTTGATGGTCACTATGACAAACCTACAACTTTCAGAGGAACTCTGGATCTGCAATAGTGTGTGTTAAAGCTGATTTAAAAATATATATGAAAGAGATTGAGAGAGACAGAGAGAGAGAGAGAGAGAGAGAGAGAGAGAGAGAGAGAGAGAATGGGAACACTAGGACCTCCAGCCACTGAAACAAACTTCAGACAAATGCACCACCTTATGCATCTGGCTTACATGGGTCCTGGGGACTCAAACCTGGCTCCTTTGGCTTTGCAAATAGATGCCTTAACCACTAAGCCATCTCTCCAGCCCTGAAGCTGATTTGAGGGAGCATCATGGTAAAGTAATGCTACTACCACTCGTTAGAATCTAAAGTAACATTGTTGCCAATTAAGTATTATTCTGCCCACATTAATCCAACCCTCAAATGGCATCGTGCAATGTCAGAACAATGGTATCTTAAAGTAGCAGAGGCAAGTTAGTGTTTGAAACCTCTGAGAAGTTGTTAAATGATGTAGGATGATCCAGAAAGAACCAAACTCTTCCAAAATGTATAGCATGTTATATACTCCTCGTCCAACATGCTTGGGACAGAAGTATTTCAAATTTCAGGATTTTTCAATTTTCAAATGTTGGCATAGACTTTACTGATTGGTGTTTGAATTTTGTTTTTATTTTTATTTATTTATTTGAGAGAGAGAAAGAGGCAGAGAGGAGAGAGAGAGGATGGGCACATGCCAGGGCCTCCAGCCACTGCAAATGAACTCCAGATGTATGCACCCCCTTGTGCATCTGGCTTATGTGGGTCCTGGAGAATCAAACTGGGATCCTTTGGCCTTGTAGGCAAATGCCTTAACCGCTAAACCATCTCTCCAGCCCTGGTGTTTGAATTTTGGATTAGAGATGTTCAACCTGTACTTGCGAAACCTACCATGGGTATGGACCAAGCTGTTGAATAACCATTCAGTGTTTAGCCATATGTGAAGGGTTAGGTTTCAGTCATATGTTTATATTTGATGAGTGACTGTTTTTAAAATATATTTTATTTATTTATTCAAGAGAGAGAGAAAATGGGAGAATGGGCATGCCAGGGCCTCCAGCCACTGCAAACGAACTCCAGATGCATGTGCCTCCTTGTGCATCTGGCTTATATAGGTCTTGGGGAATCAAACCTGGGTCCTTTGGTTTTGCAGGCAAGCGCCTTAACCACTAAGCCATCTTCTACAGCCCTTGACTATTTTTTAATCATTCTGTAAAACAGTATGCTAAGGTCCAAAAATATTCCCAAATGAACTTTATCTCAGATACATTGTGTTTATGCAATAATATGGAATCAATGACTTTTTCTTTACTTACAGGGTTGATACTGAGGTTGTAGTTGCATAATCACTGAGTCAATGTTTGACATGATTTATAAGCTAATAAACTCCTATTTTATTTTTATTTTTTTATGGACAGAGAGTGAGAGAGAGAGAGAGAGAGAGAGAATTGGCATGCCAAGGTCTCTAGCCACTGCAAACGAACTCCAGATGCATGTGTTACCTTGTGTGTCTGGCTTATGTGGGTTCTGGGGAGTTGAACTTGGGTCCTTAGGCTTTGCAGGCAAGTGTCTTAACCACTAAGCCATCTCTCCAACCCTAAGTCCTATTTTTTTAAGGTATGTAGGAATATATAAAGTGTGTTGCACTAGCATTGTTCTCACTTTGGGACTGCTAGTCCATAGAAAAATCTGTTTCTGATTCATACAGATTTTGAAAAGGGACCTGATGCCTTCATTTGGGGAAAGGTAAGGCCATACTGCAGTGTTTGCTATGAGGCACACAGGCGAGAGTTCTGCTCCTCATCAACTCAGCTGGGCACGTTTGTGCAGTACACCAAGTATACAGCTGCACACAGCAGGGATCTTAATGAACACCAGACCATTCTGTGACTCTTCAGTACTTTCACTAATTAAAATACCTTGAAAAGATATCAAGACACACTCTTACAGACTCACATGTTAAAATAACTTAATCTCTGTGACTGGAATATCTCACTGAATAAATTTTATATAATGAGTATGTTCTCTGAACAAAACGATGGCAAGAAAAAGATAGAGGAAGTAAAATAATCTTAGCTTCCATGGTTGGTGTTCTCAGAGTGATCGGTCATTTTCTCCTTGAGAGATGATACCATGCAGATCTATTATGCTTTCCCTTGCCCTCCATTTCTCAAGGACTTCTTAGACTGCAATAATCCCTCCTCCACCTCAAACAGTTTGTTTACACTCCCTGTGTGGCCTCAGGCTATTCTGCTTGGTTCTTCATTACACTTTCCTTCCTGCTGGGTTAGTGGTAAACTCAAATCCTGGGGACCTGAGACCTTCATCCTCTCTGTCACCTCAGGCAGCAGGGCGATCAAGTGGTGCCTGCATGGGCCCCTCAGCTAGCTGGCAAGCATACATACAGCCTGTTGCATAGTTGTTGAATGAACCAATCAGTGAATGAAATATGATGATTCCTTCAGCAAGAATTATTAACAATACCTAGTATACAACTGATTATTTTATGCATGTGTGTATATGGGGGTATACACAGGTCTGATTATTTTATGCATGTGTGCATATGGAGGTATACACAGGTCTGATTATTTTATGCATGTGTGTATATGGGGGTATACACAGGTCTGATTATTTTATGCATGTGTGCATATGGGGGTATACACAGGTCTGATTATTTTATGCATGTGTGTATATGGGGGTATACACAGGTCTGATTATTTTATGCATGTGTGTATATGGGGGTATACACAGGTCTGATTATTTTATGCATGTGTGTATATGGGGATATACACAGGTCTGATTATTTTATGCATGTGTGCATATGGGGGTATACACAGGTCTGATTATTTTATGCATGTGTATATATGGGGGTATACACAGGTCTGATTATTTTATGCATGTGTGCATATGGGGGTATACACAGGTCTGATTATTTTATACATGTGTATATATGGGGATATACACAGGTCTGATTATTTTATGCATGTGTGCATATGGGGGTATACACAGGTCTGATTATTTTATGCATGTGTATATACGGAGGGTATACACAGGTCTGATTATTTTATGCATGTGTATATATGGGGGGTATACACAGGTCTGGTTATTTTATGCATGTGTATATATGGGGGTATACACAGGTCTGATTATTTTATGCATGTGTGATTATGGGGGTATACACAGGTCTGATTATTTTATGCATGTGTGCATACGGGGGTATACACAGGTCTGATTATTTTATGCATGTGTGCATATGGGGGTATACATAGGTCTGATTATTTTATGCATGTGTATATATGGGGGTATACACAGGTCTGGTTATTTTATGCATGTGTATATATGGGGGTATACACAGGTCTGATTATTTTATGCATGTGTATATATGGGGGGTATACACAGGTCTGGTTATTTTATGCATGTGTATATATGGGGGGTATACACAGTTCTGATTATTTTATGCATGTGTGTATATGGGGGATATACATAGGTCTTATTATTTTATGCATGTGTGCATATGGGGGATATACATAGGTCTGATTATTTTATGCATGTGTGCATATGGGGGTATACACAGGTCTGATTATTTTATGCATGTGTATATATGGGGGGTTATACATAGGTCTGAGCCCATGTGGAGTCTACAGGACAACCTTGGGTGTAATCCTTAGGAATGCTGTCCACCTTCTTTGAGACAGGGTCTCTCACTGGCCTGGCACTTACCAATTCAGCTAGACCACTTGACTGGCAATCCCCAGAGACCATCCTGTCTCTGCCTGGCCAGCACAGGGATTACAGGCACAGACCACTGTGCCAGGCATTTCACCTGGGTTCTGGGCATCAAACTGACTGAGGTATCTCTGAAGTCACAACAACTGATTTTTATAATATTTTATTTTTTTATTTATTGATTAGATGGGGGGGCTAGAGAGATGACTTGGCGGTTAAGGCGCATTCCTGCAAAGCCTAAGGACCCAGGTTCAATTCTCCAGGTCCCACGTAAGCCAAATGCACATGGTGGCGCATGCATCTTCAGTTCGTTTGCAGTGGCTAGAGGCCCTGGCGTGTCCATTCTCATTCTCTCTGTCTCTAATAAATAAATAAATAAATACATAAATAAATAAAAATAAATAAATCTTATAAAAAGAAAGAAAGAAAAGAGCAAACGAGAGAGGATGGGCATGCTAGGGCCTCTAGGCACTGTAATCTCTCCAGCCTACAACTGATTTTTGATGGTAAAACAAATGAATGCAAAGAAGTAGGACGTAAAAACTGATGCAGGCCTTCATGTTCATGCAAATATAAGAGAAGGCAATTAGAGGACCTGACGAAGCCATCAGCCTGGTGACTCATACCTCCTGGCATTAAATTATGCTCATCCTTCCAGCACAGTATTATTATAGGGAGCATGAATTGCTTGTTTGTTTAGTAAATATTTACAGAGCGGTTAAGAGGGGGAAGGTCCCCTAATGGGTAAAATATTTATGAACAAGAACATCTATGTCAGGGACAGAATGTGGAGTACTGCTTTCTGAAAACTGAAGCTTCAGATGACTATAGTTTCCATGGACAAGAGATTCCAAAATCATCACAGTGAGTCAGTGGAATATTTGGTAGCCCCTTTCCTGTCTTCATTTCAGATACTACTTTCAGAACTATGACCTTTCTGCTTGTCCCACTGAGGCAAAAGGAGTAACCCCCTTGGGTCATAAATACAGATGGCTGGGTAGAGAAACAGTTCAGTTAGTAAAGTGCTTGCCACCAAATCATGAGGACCCCAGTTCAAATCCCCAACACCCATGTAAAGCTGAGCATGGCAGTGTGCCTGTAATCCCCAAGGCTGGGAAGATAGAGGCAGGGGGATTCCTGGGATTTGCTAGCCAATCTAGCTGAATCAGTGAGCTCCAGATTCAGTGAGTGACTCTTATCTCAAAAACCAAGTTAGGGGCTGGAGAGATGAGTCAGTTATTAAGGCACTTGCCTGCAAAGCCTAACAACACAGGTTTGATTCCCCAGGACCCAGGTAAAACCAGATGTACAGTGGCACATGCACCTGGAGTTTGATTGCAGAGACTAAGGCCCTGGCACACCCATTCTCTCTCTCTCTCTCTCTCTCTGTCTTTCTAATTGCTCTCCCCCCCCCTGCAAATAAATAAATAAAAATATATTTAAAAAATAAGGTGAAGAGTGATTAAGACCCTTGACATTGATCTCTGACCTCCACGTGCACACTTGCACACATGCATACCCCATACACACACAGCTATAGCACCCACAGACATGCAAACATGCATACACACTTACACCATACACATACAAACGCAAAAAGAAACACAGACGTCACAGAAACAGATGTGAGGAGATATGTTTGTTCTGGTTTGAATATTGCTCAAGCTATAGATGTACCAAAACATCGCACAATACCTCATAAATATGTACAATTTCCACAATTTTTCTGTATTCATTCTAACAATAAATTTTTTTAAAGATTTTATTTTTATTTATTTGAGACAGGGAGAGAGAGAGAGAGAGAGAGAGAGAGAGAGAGAGAGAATAAGCATGCCAGGACCTCTAGCCACTGAAAACGAACCCCAGATGCATGTGCCACCATGTGCATCTGGCTTATGTGGGACCTGGAGAATTGAACCTGGGTCGTTAGGCTTCGCAGGCATGCACCTTAACCACTAAGCCATCTCTCCAGCCCCCTAACAAATTTTAATTAATAAAACAGGTTATGGAGGTCAGGACAAGGGAGTTGCCTGCTACTTGGATACTTTCCTCACCTTATTACAACACAGGGAGGAGAGGGAGGAGGAAAACAGAGGTGGCCATGGGTAGTGGGAGGGTAAACCACATCCGGGAGTCTAAAAATAAATGACTGCACCTCTTTGCTAAGCTGATGCTAGGGTGATGTCACCTAAAGCATTCCAAATTGGTGTGTTTCTTCCCTTTTGTACAACATACATAAAAACAGATCATACAAGTAGCACCTGAATCCCATTTTTCTTTTTATTACTTTTTCTTTTTTTGGTTTTTCCAGGTAGGGTCTCACAGCCCAGGCTGGCCTGGAATTCACTATGAAGTCTCAGGCTGGTCTTGAACTCACAGTGATCCTCCTACTTCTGCCTCCCGAGTGCTGGGATGAAAGCTCCCGAATCCCATTTTTCACAGAGGAAAGTGAGCACAAAGGTGCTGTCCTGAACTAACAATTTGAATTTCCTTGCCCGCCCATTTATGTGCCGAGATCAATTTTAACCCAGAGTATCTCATAAGACATACAGTTAAAAGAATGCCGCATGTTATCATCTCATAATTTCTAGGCACAAAAGTCTAATCGGTAACCTTTTGGCCTAGCTTTCTGCTTGCTCAGCTCTCTTTGTGTTCTGGAAGCCACTAATGATGGAAACAGATTTCTGGCCACCACAGAGAACACAGGACACTGGTGATAATAGCAACACAGTTTGAAATATAATGATCAGAAATGTCCTAGGATCAAGGACACAAAAAGGGAAGAAGGTGGGAGGACAGGAGAAAAAAAAAAAAGGATGAGCGAAGAAAGAGGGAGAAAGGCAAGGAAGAAGTTAACAGATTCTGTCCACCTCAAGGATTAATTATGTCCAACACTGACCTGAAGGAGCTCTGCGGAGTGGTCTCTCCTCACTGGCCTTTGGGGAGTGTCTGTATCAATTAGCTGGGGAACAAAGTGCTAACTTGTATGGACACAGGATACTGGGAAAATCCGACTTCAGACACTGTGGCTAGGACTGCTGGGGATTAGAGGTGGGATCTGCTACCAACAGTTATGTGGGTTTTTATGTAAAATACCTTCTAGCTCCCTTTATGTAAAATACCTTCTCCTTTGCTTCATTCTATCTAGCCAACTGCCAATGGAACAGAAACAGAACAAGGATGAGAGGCAGCTAAGGGCAAATATGTGTGTGGAATAAACAGGGAACCGATTCCTTGGTGGGTATGAGCTCATGACTGTTTATTCTGGATTGATCAGATGTTAAAGATTCCCTGTTCTCTAATCTTCTCAGGGCAGCTAGGATCAGAGGTCATGTCACGTATGACTGAAAGGGAGCTGAGTCTTGTCCCAAGTTTTCTTTCCTATACAGCTCTGCCCTGGGTGCAACATGTCCTCTTGGGCAGCAGCAGGCAGCCCACACCTGCTCAGCCCTTGCAGATCACCCCGTGTCTTCTCATCAGTTTCCCTCGGCTGCTGGCAGGCTTCCTTTTTTCTCTTTTACTCCAGCCACTAACACACACCACCCCTGTATCCTCCAAAGCGTTAGAGACATCAGAAATCCACGCCCTCCCTGTATCTCTAAAAGTATCATAAATGTCGGGAAACCTGAGATAAACGAAGTGAAGACAAAGAAAAGCATGCTTTTCCCAAAAGGAAATGTGCACTCAACTCCTCTACCTGCACCATTCTGCCCCTGTTCAGCGTTGCTTAGGATGGAAACGTTTTGCTTTCCTTGTAGAAATGGCTTTTGAGTTTTGCCTTTTAGAAACAGGGCTTCGTGTAGCATGTAGCACAGACTGGCCTTGAACTTTCTTTGTTTTTGCCTTTGTTTGTTTTTTTGATTTTTCAAGGTAGAGTCTTACCTGGAATTCACTATGCAGTCTCAAGCCTTGAACTCATGGCAATCCTCCTACCTCTGCCTCCTGAGTGCTGGGATTAAAATTGTGCACCATCTTGCCCAGCTGGCCTTGAACTTTCTATTGGGGATCTGAGAATGGCTTTGAACTCCTGATCCTCCTGCCTCCACCACCCAAGTGCTAGGATTACAGATGTATGCCACTATGCTTGGCAGGAAATGTCTATATATATTTATTTTATTTGAGAGAAAGAGGCAGAGAAGAAGAGAGAGAGAGTGAGAGAGAGCACGTCAGGGCCTCCAGCTACTGCAAACAAACTCCAAACGCATGTGCCCACTTGTGCATGTGACTTATGTGGGACCTGGAGAGTCGAACCAGGATCCTTTGGCTTTGTAGGCAACCACCTTAACCACTAAGCCATCTCTCCAGCCCCTGGAAATGATTTTTTTTTATTTTTGGAGAGAGACACAGAGAGAGACAGACAGAGAGAGGGAGAGGGAAACAGATAGATAGAGACAAATAGAGATGGGTGTGCCAGCAGTCTCTCAGCTGCTGTGAAGGAAATCCAGATGTGTGCGCCCCCTTGTGGGCAAGTGCGGCATTGCACCCTTGCATCACTGCATCTGGCTAAATGTGGGACCTGGAGATTGGAACTGGGTTCTTAGGCTTAGCAGGCAGGTGCCTTAACCACTAAGCCATCTCTCCAGCCCTGGAAATGATTTTTTAAAAATATTTTTAATTTATTTGACAGAGAGGGAGAGAGAGAGAATGGGTGTATCAGGGCCTCTAGCCACTGCAACTGAATGCCAGATGCAAGCACCACGTTATGCATCTGGCTTTATGTAGGTACTGGGGAACTGAACCTAGGTCCTTAGGCTTTGCAGGTAAGTGATTAACTGCTGAGCCACCTCTTCAGTCCTGGAAATAACTTTAAAAAAAAAAAAAGCAAAGAGAGAGAGAGAAAAGAAACAGACAGAGCCAGGTGCGGTGGCACACGCCTTTAATCCCAGCCCTCAGGAGGCAGAGATAGGAGGATCGCCGTGAGTTCGAGGCCACCCTGAGACTACATACTGAATTCCACGTCAGCCTGGGCTAGAGTGAGACCCTACCTCAAAAAATCAAAAGACAGATAAATAGGTGCACCAGGGCCTCCAGCCACTGCAAACAAACTTCAGATGCACGTGCCACTTAGTGCATCTATCTTTACATGGTTACTGGGGACTGGGTCACTAGGCTTTGCAAGCAAGCACCTTAACAGATGAGCCATCTCTGCAGTCCCTGGAAAGGACTTTGCTTTTATGAGGAATGATGATGATCAGCCCTTAATCCTTTTACCCAAGACAAGTCCTTGAGGCTTAGCAGGTACCCCCTGCCCCATTGCACTTCTCATTTGTGACTGCCAGCACATGACAGATGTGAAGAGACTGAAGAAGTGAGGAGAAGGAGGAGGAGGAGGAGGAGAAAAGAAGAGACTTGAGACAGATCTGCCATGAAGCATCATTACTGTGTGCTATGATGCAGAAAAACATTCTTTCTTTCCTTTTTTTTTTTTTTTTTTGGTATAGTCTCACTCTAACCCAGGGTGACCTGGAATTCATTATGTAGTCTCAGGGTGGCCTTGAACTCACAGTGATCCACCTACCTCTGCCTCCCGAGTGCTGGGATTAAAGGTGTGTGCCACCACGCCAGGCTCCAAATTTATTTCTATAACTCCTTTCCTCCTTATACATGATCCTTGTACTAGAAAAACCAGGACCATCAACCTTGGACCTGTACAACCTTGTGTTACTAAGCCTGCAGCTTAAGCAGGCAGGCTGTTTTTGTAACACAAGATTGTACAGCATATTATTTTGCAGAAAGATGCTCAAGCTGCCTTATCCCTAAAGAAAGAAGGAGGTGGTGAGAGTCCCTTGTTTACTGAGATTGCTAAGATAATAAATTGATATGATGAGTCCTATTTTAGTGCATCTTGAGAATTTGTTGAAGCAGACAGGATATTATGAGATGAAAAAAAAAACGCTTAGAAATGAAATTAGATTTTTTGTACATGTGATAGCAGCTGCTCAGATACCAGAAAATTCTCAGAAGTAATTTATCAGGTGACAATTTAGTGGAGAGCCATAAAGACAATTCCTCTCTCAGATGTGAGAATGGCCAGGGCAGCTCTTGTGACTGCAGATGACAGCATATTGGATTTCAGATATTGCAACTATTTAATAACTGATGTTCGGAGGCTTAGATGCTCAAGCACAAACTGCCTCTGACTGAACATTGTCAAAAACAAAATTTTGGAGTGTGAGCATGTGTTAAGTGTGCCCTATGGTCAGAGTCAAGAGCGATGTCTGCATATGCCAGACGGTTTCTAGAGGCAGGAGACATTCCAAACAGCAGTCACCACTGAAGGACGGTTTGCTATTCCAAGTGTGAGGTTAGACAAGTCTTTAATGGTAGCAAATCCTCAGCTGATTCACAAACAAAGCAAGGCGATGACTAGCAAATAAGAAAGGGCAACAGAATGCTCACATGAAAGCAGCTGTATCGTAGGTAGGTCATAAAGGACCTTGGCAAATAGCGGCATTTACTTTTCTGAAACTATAAACATTTCACTGGGAAGTCAATTTTAGAGAGAGGAGATAAAGGATGACTTCAGGGTAAAACTGTCATGTTGATAAAGACCGCTGAAGAGATGGCAACATGTTGAGCAATCTCTCCAGCCCCTGGAAATGATTTTTTTATTTTTGAGAGAGACACAGAGAGAGACAGACAGAGAGAGGGAGAGGGAAACAGATAGATAGAGACAAATAGAGATGGGTGTGCCAGCAGTCTCTCAGCTGCTGTGAACGAAATCCAGATGTGTGCGCCCCCTTGTGGGCAAGTGCGGCATTGCACCCTTGCATCACTGCATCTGGCTAAATGTGGGACCTGGAGATTGGAACTGGGTTCTTAGGCTTAGCAGGCAGGTGCCTTAACCACTAAGCCATCTCTCCAGCCCTGGAAATGATTTTTTAAAAATATTTTTTATTTATTTGACAGAGAGGGAGAGAGAGAGAATGGGTGTATCAGGGCCTCTAGCCACTGCAACTGAATGCCAGATGCACGCACCACGTTATGCATCTGGCTTTATGTAGGTACTGGGGAACTGAACCTAGGTCCTTAGGCTTTGCAGGTAAGTGATTAACTGCTGAGCCACCTCTTCAGTCCTGGAAATAACTTAAAAAAAAAAAAAAAAGCAAAGAGAGAGAGAAAAGGAACAGACAGAGCCAGGTGCGGTGGCACACGCCTTTAATCCCAGCCCTCAGGAGGCAGAGATAGGAGGATCGCCGTGAGTTCGAGGCCACCCTGAGACTACATACTGAATTCCACGTCAGCCTGGGCTAGAGTGAGACCCTACCTCAAAAAATCAAAAGACAGATAAATAGGTGCACCAGGGCCTCCAGCCACTGCAAACAAACTTCAGATGCACGTGCCACTTAGTGCATCTATCTTTACATGGTTACTGGGGACTGGGTCACTAGGCTTTGCAAGCAAGCACCTTAACAGATGAGCCATCTCTGCAGTCCCTGGAAAGGACTTTGCTTTTATGAGGAATGATGATGATCAGCCCTTAATCCTTTTACCCAAGACAAGTCCTTGAGGCTTAGCAGGTACCCCCTGCCCCATTGCACTTCTCATTTGTGACTGCCAGCACATGACAGATGTGAAGAGACTGAAGAAGTGAGGAGAAGGAGGAGGAGGAGGAGGAAAAAAGAAGAGACTTGAGACAGATCTGCCATGAAGCATCATTACTGTGTGCTATGATGCAGAAAAACATTCTTTCTTTCCTTTTTTTTTTTTTTTTTTTTAGGTATAGTCTCACTCTAACCCAGGGTGACCTGGAATTCATTATGTAGTCTCAGGGTGGCCTTGAACTCATAGTGATCCACCTACCTCTGCCTCCCGAGTGCTGGGATTAAAGGTGTGTGCCACCACGCCAGGCTCCAAATTTATTTCTATAACTCCTTTCCTCCTTATACATGATCCTTGTACTAGAAAAACCAAGGACCATCAACCTTGGACCTGTACAACCTTGTGTTACTAAGCCTGCAGCTTAAGCAGGCTGCGGTTTTTGTAACACAAGATTGTACAGCATATTATTTTGCAGAAAGATGCTCAAGCTGCCTTATCCCTAAAGAAAGAAGGAGGTGGTGAGAGTCCCTTGTTTACTGAGATTGCTAAGATAATAAATTGATATGATGAGTCCTATTTTAGTGCATCTTGAGAATTTGTTGAAGCAGACAGGATATTATGAGATGAAAAAAAAACCGCTTAGAAATGAAATTAGATTTTTCGTACATGTGATAGCAGCTGCTCAGATACCAGAAAATTCTCAGAAGTAATTTATCAGGTGACAATTTAGTGGAGAGCCATAAAGACAATTCCTCTCTCAGATGTGAGAATGGCCAGGGCAGCTCTTGTGACTGCAGATGACAGCATATTGGATTTCAGATATTGCAACTATTTAATAACTGATGTTCGGAGGCTTAGATGCTCAAGCACAAACTGCCTCTGACCGAACATTGTCAAAAACAAAATTTTGGAGTGTGAGCATGTGTTAAGTGTGCTCTATGGTCAGAGTCAAGAGCGATGTCTGCATATGCCAGACGGTTTCTAGAGGCAGGAGACATTCCAAACAGCAGTCACCACTGAAGGACGGTTTGCTATTCCAAGTGTGAGGTTAGACAAGTCTTTAATGGTAGCAAATCCTCAGCTGATTCACAAACAAAGCAAGGCGATGACTAGCAAATAAGAAAGGGCAACAGAATGCTCACATGAAAGCAGCTGTATCGTAGGTAGGTCATAAAGGACCTTGGCAAATAGCGGCATTTACTTTTCTGAAACTATAAACATTTCACTGGGAAGTCAATTTTAGAGAGAGGAGATAAAGGATGACTTCAGGGTAAAACTGTCATGTTGATAAAGACCGCTGAAGAGATGGCAACATGTTGAGCATGGGACTGACATGATGTTAGCCGTTTCCAGAAGACCGATAGGTGGAAATAAGGTTTGACTGTCAGGAGACAGGCAGGAGTGAATTCAGATTTTATATCTGTTGTTAATCCCATTTTAATATTTTTATTTTTATTTATTTATTTGAGAGAGACAGACAGAGAGAGAGAAAGAGAGAGAGAGAGAATGGGTGCGCCAGGGCCTCCAGCTACTGCAAATGAACTCCAGACTCATGTGCCATCTTGTGCATCTGGTTTATGTGAGTCCTGGGGAATCGAATCTAGGTCCTTTGGTTTTGCAGTCAAGTGCCTTAACTGCTAAGCCATCTCTCCAGCTTGTTAATCCCATTTTAAAAAGTGTGGGCCGTCTTTTAAAAAAGAATACAGACAAGAAGACAACCTCTTTTCTTTTTATAGTATTTATTTATTTGAGAGAGAGAGAGAGACAGTATGGGTGGACCAGGGCCTTTTACAATCTCCAGATGCATGAGCCATTTCGTGCATCTGGCATTACGTGGGGATTGGGGAATGGAACTCAGGCTGTCAAGCTTTGCAAGCAAGTGCCTTTAACCACTGAGCCACTTCTCTAGCCCCAAGAAGACCAACTTTGAATGGGCCACTTCAAGGAAGGGGGCCTGAAGAGTAAACTTCCTCACCTTCTCAGGAAACCACCCCATGGGCAGTGTGTGTTACTTTTCTCATTGTTCCGACATAATACCTGGCACAAACAAAGAAGAAGGATTGGTTGTAGTTTAAGGTTTGAGGGAGAATACAGTCCATCAGAGGGAATGCACAACAGCCGGAGCCAGAAAGAGCTGGTCACACTGAGTCATAGTCAAGGACAGAGAAATGAATGGTGGTGCTCAGTTGGCCTTTTTTTTCCCCTTTTTTTTTTGTGGGGGGGGTTGCAAGGTATGGTCTCACTCTAGCACAGGCTGAACTGCAATTCACTATGTAGTCTCAGGCTGGCCTCGAACTCACAATGATCCTCCTACCTCTGCCTCCCTAGTGCTGGGATTAAAGTGTGTACCACCACAGCCCGGAAGCCTTTTTCCTTTTTATTCAGCCTGGGATTCTTGGCCGGTGGGATGGTACCTTCCACATCCAGGGTAGCCTTCCCTCTTCACTGAAACCTCTCTGGAAACTCCCTCACAGACACACCTAGATATATCCTAGGTGACTTCAAATCCAGTCCGGGTGACACTAAAGATTACACACCACAGTAAGTGACAGCAAGAGGCACAGACACTATTGCCCCCACCCAGCTAGCCACCCAGGCTAGAACCCCAGGAGTCATCTTTGATCCTGCCTCTTATTTCCTCTTCAGATACCAAGTCAGGCCCATTTCATTTCCTAGGTAGTCCACAGATTCGATCCAATTCTTCCTTCTTAATACCAGTGCAATAGATCTGGCCATCTTGACCTCTTCATTATTCCAGCACTAACAAGACTCCAAACTAGTGTTGCTTCTATTCTTTGTGGACCTCTCAGAATTAAATACCTTCCCTCAAACACCAAGAATCGGCTCCCTGTAGGTAGACCTGACCATCCGGTGTGTCCAGTCAAAAGGAAGCCAGTCTTCTTTAGGACCATAAACAAACCCTATTCACCCACACCCAGCTTTGAACCACACCACCCTCAGCTCTCAGCATCCAGCTTTGTCCTTTCCACATGGCAACTTTGTAAATTCTTTGAAAGTTCTCGTGTCTACATTTTGGTTCCTACATGACTTCTGGCCTTGGAATCACCCACTTTCCCCCCAAACCCTCCTCCTTGCAACTTCCCTTTACAAGGCTCATTTCTGAGGACCTTTTCTGACACCCACCCTTCCACCTTCATCAAGCCAGGGGGACGCCCTCCTCTGCAACCTTACATGCAGTGCTTTACTGAGACATTCAGCACACTATATTAAAAGTGTTTAAATGAGCTGGAGCAATGGCTCAGTGGTTGGGGCACTTGCCTGAAAAGTCTATGGACCTGGGTTTGATTCCCCAGTTCCCATGTAAAGCCAGATGCACAAGGTGGCTCATGCATCTGGAGTTCGTTCATTGGCAGTGGCTGGAGGCCTGGGTGTGTCCATTCTCTCTCTATCTGCCTTTCTCTCTCTCTCTCTTTTATATATAAATTTTAAAAAATTGGGCTGGAGATATGGCTTAGCGCTTAAGCCATTTGCCTGCAAAGCCAAAGGACCTCAGTTTGATTTCCCAAGACCCACATAAGCCAGATGCACAAGGTGGCACATGCATCTGGAGTTCATTCGCAGTGGCTGGAGGCCCTGGTGTGCCCATTCTCTCTCTGCCTCTTTCCTTCTCTCACTCTCTCAAATAAATAAATAAATTAATTAAATAAATTTAAAAATTTTTTCTAGATAGGGTCTCGCTCTAGCCCAGACTGATTTGGAATTCACTATGTAGTCTCAGACTGGCCTTGAACTCACAGCCTCTGCCTCCTAAGTGCTAGGATTAAAGGCAATAAAATAGTTTTTAAAAAGTTTTTATTTGTATCTGCCTTTCCCTCTCCTCTCTTACCTATGATGCCCTTGCACTTGGGAGTCATATCTGATTCATTGTTGTATTCCCAGGGCTTAGTAGAGCAAAGGTCCTCACTAAATAGTTTTGAATACATAGATGACTAAATCAGCCACTACATGAGTCATTCTCTGTGACAGAGTGTAGAGGGATAGAGAGATAAAAGAGCAGAGAACTTGGGTATGCCTGAGCATATAAGTAGTATAAAGAAAAGAAGGAAATTAAATAGGTTGCTGAGAATAATTAACCAGAAAAATGAGAGGACTGGCAGGAACTGTATTGTCATCTTTCTCCTTATTAGTGAGTGACGTGTCTGCAACACATGCATCCTTTTAAAATAAGAAATAGGGCTGGAGAAGTGGCTTACTGGTTAAGGTGCATGCCTGCGAAGCTAAGGACCCAGTTCAATTCTCCAGGTCTCACTTAAACCAGATGCACATGGTGGTGTATGCATCTGGAGTTTGTTTGCAGTGGCTGGAGGCCCTGGCATGCCCATTCTCTCTCTATCTCTCTCTACCTTTCTCTAATAAATAAATAAAAATAAAAATAAATCTCTAAAATAAGAAATAAAGGAGGTTAGTAGGGTACTTGCTAAGCCGTTTTAACATAAGGACCCCACTATAAAATGATGAAGATATGGTAAATCTATTTATTTCTGATATGTAGACCCAGTGGGCTAGCACAGGGCTCACAGTGTACCAATGCCATCCTCAATAGGCCAACTCTGCTATCTTATCATCAATTTCCAAGACTGATTTCTCATAGCAGCAAGAACAAAACAGGAAGGACAGGGTGAGCAGGCAGCTTTAAGAAAGCCAGAAGTTGCCCCAGATCCTGAACAGATGCCCACACCTAGCTGCAAGGGAAGCTAAGAAGTGAAGGCTCCTCTTGATATTCATATATCCAACCAAAACTTCACCCATGAAAGAAAGAACGGATAAGCTGGGTGTGGTGGTGCATGCCTTTAATCCCAGCACTCGGGAGGCAGAGGTAGGAGGATCACTGTGAGTTCAAGGCCACCCTGAGACTATAGAGTGAGTTCCAGGTCAGCCTGGGCTAGAATGAAAACCCTTGCCATGAAAACAAAGAGAGAGAGAGAGGGAGAGAGAGGAATACCATGGGCAACTAGTGGTCCAATGTAAAGTGGTTGTTTCTACAAGAGGATGTCTTAGCAGAGTAGTAGAAGCCAGGTTTCATGAAAGTTACTGGCCAACAAACAAATGAAGATGAAGAAGTGGTCTATTTCTTCGAGTTTAGCAGTAAACGAAAGAAGAGAACTAGGGTGACAAATAGAAAGAATTTTAGAGTTACACAAAGTTCTGTTCTTATTTTATTTTATTTTTTTATTTTTTTGAGGTCGGGTTTCACTCTAGCTCAGGCTGACCTGGAATTCACTATGTAGTCTCAGGGTGGCCTTGAACTCGCAGCAATCTCCCCTACCTCAGCCTCCCTAGTGCTGGGATTAAAGGTGTGCGCCACCATGCCGGGCTCCCAAAGTTTTGATCTTGATTGTGTTTCTCTACATAACTGAATGTGTCTGAAGACATCACTGGAGAAAAAGACCAAAAATGTTAGTGTCCTAAACCTGAAGGTTTTTGCTCTGTTAAGTCCAAGGCAATCTGTCTTCATGTAACTGGAAGAAAGAATGAGGGCAGTTTACTATCATGGATCATAGTGGAAAGGAAGTTGTGTTGGGAAGTTTGTAGCACCCACCAGCTTCTACTATAGAACCAAGTTCCAAAATTTTCCATGCCTAATCTGATTTGACTACACTGAGGTTGGGGACCCTTGTTGGCAAAGCCTGATAGCCTGGATTGGATTCCCCAGTACCCATGTAAAGACAAATGCCCGAAGTAGCACATGTGTCTGGAGTTCATTTGCATGGCAGAGGACCCTTGTGCACCCATTCTCTCTCTCTCTCAAATAAAAAGAAATACTACGTACAGCCCATTCCTCCCTAGTCTCTAATCTGCAGTCAGTGATTCAGCCTGACCAGAAAGGAACGAGTCTTCCAGGGAGAGACACACTGACTCATCCGGTCTTCTTTATTTATCTATTCCTAGTTCAGTACACAAATGGAGATCACCTTCTACACCCCCACAGCTAAGAATAGAGACGCAAACAAGGCATAGTACTTGCCTTCAATGAGTTTGATTTTGAGGACAATGCATGCATTGAAAAGACAGCTTTTGGAAGGCAATGCCCTGTCTCTGCTGTCTTACCCAGTCACTGTAATGCTGAACTTTTCAGGGAGAGCCAGAGATGGGGCACACAGTATGATCCATGTCTCTCTTTCTAGTCACACCTGTCCTCCACAGTGGCTGGAAGAATCCAGATGCAGACAATCCACAGAACTCATACTTGGAAAATGGAGGAAATAAAACACGTCCCTCCACAAGAGCTATTAGGTCAATGAATAACTCTCGAGGAGCACCTTACGTGGCCATGGAGGTCCAACTGTCTTAATTACCATGACATTCTATCAACAGAAATGCTTCTGTCTCTCTTCCCTTCCTTTTAGGGTCACTATTTGCTTTCAGTTTTCTCCAAGTTCTCTTACTTTTCTCCTGGCTTTTGTTTAATCTCAATAAGCCATTTCTAATCACTGCTAGTCAGTCACGAGCATTGGTTAGGAGCAAGGACTCTTACAAGCAGGAGGCTCCAATTAGACTCAGTCCTTGATTGGCAAACGGAGATGGTCATCCTTACCTGTAGTCAGCTTCTGAGACTTACATAGGGTCTATGTGAAGTTCTTCACGCAATATTGACACCCAGTGATCACCTATATTATGGGCCAGTGCTGCCAAAATAAGGAAGCCAGCAACAGCCCCCAAGCCTGACCAGCCCCAGCTGTTGGCTCAAAAAAAAAAAAAAAAAAAAAAAAAAAGTAATAAAAAGAACATCACGTGCTGGGATGAGTTACACACATCCCTCTGGAACAACCTTTTTCTATATGCAGATCTAGAACATACCAGGAGCCAGAAGGAGAATCGTGCGGTTGGACAGCAGTCAGCCTTGATAGGGCCTCCTGGGTTTGGCCAGTACAAAAGGGAAGTGCTGAGTCACGGTGCCCCAGGAGTATGGGGTGGGGGCGGGGGCGGGGCAGGACTGAACTCCTCCCTGGCAGGCCTCCCAGAGAGCATTCCAGGGCCCACTCCACTATGGTCTCCTGACCCACTTCCAGCGGACCTTCTCTTTGTCTCAGCCTTCTTTGTGCTCCAATCTCTCACCTACCGATCCAACTGGTTATTTTCCTTCCCTGGGCCTCCTGATCTCAGCTCTTGTGGCTGAGCAGAATGGGGAGGTGCCCTTACAGCCGCCTGGGAATTTCCACCTCCTAACCAGAGCTGTTTATGTGGGTCCTGGGGATCAACTGGAACTCTCTCTTGGGCCCCCTCAGGCTCTCATGCTTGCATAGGAAGTGCTCTTAACCACTGAGCCATCTTTCCAGCCCTTTATTCATTTCTTCATCTTCTCTGTGCCTGCTATCAGAATTGCCAGAGTTCTAAAGATGGCTTGCCATGTAGTCTCTATTACAGGTCCTCTCTAGAATAAATGAAAATGTTAGTTACTAATGGACGCTTGTCAACTATGAAATGTTTTGATTTTTTAGGCTGCCCTGTAGCACACTACAGACCCCATGAGTTACGGAGCTGGTTAGTACCCTCAGAGAAGCACTAAGGAAAATGGCGTTTGGCATTTATAGGAGCTGGGAAACCCTTATTGACAAAACAAAAACAAACAAACCAAAAAATAATAATAATAAACTTGCCTTCTGAAGTTTTGAGTAGACCACACCCAGCCCCTTGTTACCTCCTAACCCTATTTCCTGTTTCTTCATTTGAGAACTAGGGAGTGGTTAGCAGTCTCAGGTGTGAGGATTGAGTGGTCACAAGGGCCATCCTCTGTCCCCATAGCTCTTCTTGCAACCCTGACCACAGCCTGTGCAAGTGACAGAACATGGGCGTGGGTCTTGATGGCACCAGGAGCCCATCCATCATCTCCGCGGTTTCCTTCCTCTTGTGTACCAATCTCGGAGATTGCGCTTTCCACCCAAGGGAGTTACCAGCTCCTCTGGTGGTGTGAGCAATAGCCACTCCGATACGGCCCTTCTCCGTGTTGACTGCACGAGGCTCTGTGGCTTGGCTTAGTGCTTCCCCGTCCCTGCTCCATGCCTGTCCCTCCAGCTCCTTTGAAGGGGGCACACTCGCACAGGATGGAGTGTTCTGGTTCCCAGAGAGCTCTAGCCCATTGCCCAACATTGTGATTCCTCTTCTTGGTCAATACTTTCAAAGGCCTGCCAGATACTCACCAGATCCTAAAAGCTCTAACTTTACCATTTGTGCTAAGATCAACTCCTGGTTAAATTCTTATTTATGTTCATGTGTAGGGTCTTTAGGTCTTTAGGTCCTAGGCCTGTGTATGCATCAAATCCTCCTGCTTGTTGATGAAGTGAAGAAACCTCCCTTCTTTGATTCAGTCTCAATTTATTGACAAATCAGAATCATGCAAGAAGAACTGAGAATTATTAATGTTTGAAGATTATATAAATTATTATTTTACTAGAAGTTCTGATGATGAAGTCATTTACAAGATATAAAAATCCAGGCAAAGCCAGGCGTGGTGGCGCACGCCTTTAATCCCAGCACTCGGGAGGCAGAGGTAGGAGGATTGCCGAGAGTTCGAGGCCACCCTGAGACTACATAGTTAATTCCAGGTCAGCCTGGACCAGAGTGAAACCCTACCTCAAAAAAAAAAAAAAAAAAAAAAAAAAATCCAGGCAAATATAATCACCAAGGTGGAAAAAGCACAGTAACCTTACCACCCAAGGGCAGTAACTTCTCACATTTTGATTTATTTCCTGGCAATTTTTAATAGGAACAGTGAGATGATGATGATTAACACTGTTTAATGAAAATCTGGTATTGCATTAAGTATTTAACAGTTTGCTAATGTTTCCAATATAAACAGGTAAATATTCCTGAAGTTGTGGAAACCAAGTTCCTGGAAGATGAGTCAGCAACTTTTCCACGCTGGAATCCAGCCCCACACTTGTCTCACTCCCGGAGTAAAAGTCTGTAAGCAGTGTATCTTGTGGAGAAATGAAATGCCCAGTGGGGTGTTACGGATGGATGCAAACCTCTCTAGTTTACCAGTGAAACGGACTTACTGGAAAAAAAAATATTTACCCATCTGTGCATAGACATTTTAAGACAGATTTCCCCACGCACCCAAAAGGCAGAAGCTGACCAGAAAGAGTACGAGGAATCTCTTCTTTCCTTTCTAGGGGCACACACAGCTTCCTGCTGAAAATCACAGCAGAGAGAGGAGCGGAAATCCTTGGCAGTTTTGGACACTTTCAACACAGCAAGTGTCTGGGCAAAGTCTTGGCTGCCAGAGACGGACAGCTGTGGAGAAAGTTACCGCACCAGGGGCCAAGGCTACTGGCCACGTGTGGAGAGACGTCAGCGAGGACAGACACGCAGGTGTAGCCCTGCTGGAAACATCTGAGCTCAGAGAAAAAGATTTCAGGACATTTCTGTACTTGCCCCACACGAGCTTTGAATATTCAAATAAATAGGTAGAAGGAATGATGTATGATTCACAGGACTTTCATTCACTCAGCAAATATTGTTTAAGCATCTAGTATGTGCCAGACATTGTGTAGGCTTCATGGATGTGTCTGTGAACAAAACAAAGATGGATGCCCTGTGGAGCTATTTGGTCAGATAGACAAGAGGCAATAAATACAACCATAAATATAATCAAAGCAAGACATGCAAATCCCATGCCCTTCCAACATCAGGGTGCAAGGAGCAGGCTTCGTAGAGGGCAGTTCACAGTGGAGGGTCAGCAATACGAGGCGTGAGATCCCTCAGTCAGGTATTCCTTTTCATTCATTTCCACGGGCCTGGGGAGACAGCTCAATGAATAAAGCGTTGAGTTCTGATTCCCAGATTCCAGCTGAGCCAGCACTGAGTGCTAGTGTATGTGATCCCAGGACTTCTCTGAATCTTGGTTTGCAGAGAACTTGTTTTTGCTTTGGCACGGCTGTTGCACCTTCTAATTAGTGCACGTGACAGGATTTATTTTACAAGACTTCTGCAGATGGGTGTTTGGGTTTCTTGTAAGCTTTTGCTATCATAAAGCACACGTTCATGCTCAGAATGCTTTAAGTGTGGAAAGATTCTTGAAAGTGGAAATGTTCAATCAGCAGGTGATGCAGATGTGATTTTATTATTAAATTCAGGTGATTCTCCACAGAGGCTGCACTATTTTACTCTCCCACCAATAATGACAATAACACAATCTCAGTAGCTTTACCACTTACCAAGCTTTTGAGCTTTGCTTATCAGAAATAAATGTTTTCAATTCACTTTTCTCTTAATGTAAGCAGGATTCAGTAGCTTTTCAGATTTTTTTTATTTTTATTTTTCAGAGAGAGTGAGAGAGACAGAGGGAGAGAGAGAGTATTGGCATCCCAAGGCCTCAGCCACTGAAATTGAACTCCAGACGCTTGTGCCACCTAGTGGGCATGCGCGACCTTGCACTTGCCTCACCTTTGTGCATCTGGCTTATGTGGGACTTGGAGCATTGAACATGGGTCCTTAGGCTTCACAGACAAGCACCTTAACCACTAAGCCATCTTTCCAGTCTCCAGCTCTTTTTTTGAAAATATAATTTTTTTTATTAAGAACATACTTTGTATGGATACATCATGTGTTGGTACCCTCTTTCCCTCCTCCCTGCCCCCATTCTGCAGGGGGCCCTCCTTAGTGTGGTCGCTGGTATTCCCCATGGGGTTGTAGATTATGTGTTGTGAGAGCATCAGTCAGTTACTGGGGAGAGGGGCAATGCCTCTGGTTATGATGTCCCAACCTGTGGCTCTTACAATCTTTCTACCCCCTCTTCTGCAAAATTGCCTGAGCTGTGGTGGGTGAGTTTGAAGTCTACTTCAGTAACGAGCTCTTAGGAAGGAGTCTCTGGATCTCTGCTTTGGTATATGTTGAGTATCCTCAGAGTCTGTCTCCTTCACCCTGGTGCTGCTTGTCAGGCTCACCATGGAAGCAGCACTCTGGCTCATCTCCCCAATTCCACTGTGGTTTCACCTGGGCCTTGACTGAGATGCAAGGGGTGGGCTATCTCCTCAGATCTCACTACCTTGTGAAAACGAAAAACGGTTTTCTGTGCATGCGCCTTCCAGAGCCAGTTTTTCAGATATTCAAGAAGCACCGCCTTTTCATTTTTGTGACCAGCTCGTATCTTTTGTCTGCTGTGCTTCCTTTTGTGAGTCCTCTTGTGTGATGATTGGCACCTCTGTGACACAGCATCAGCTCACCCAGGAATATGGCACATCTTCCTAGTTCTGAGTTTCCCAGTAGCATCAGACTTTTCCTTGTATCTGTTCGACACATGCCTCTGACTCATGTCACAAAACCATAGCAGGATGCGGCTGAGCACGGCTACAGGAAAGCCCATTATCATGCTGGTGGCTCTCCCTTCCAACTTACTCCCAGGAACCTCAAGCAATGCCTTAGGACAATTAGGTAGTCACACTGGCCATGTCTCTTGTCCATAGCTGCCCCAGACAAGTATCCATGCTTTCTCCTCTCTTTTCTCATGCCCGCTCACTGACAAAACAAAGAAATTAGACATTCTACAGGATTTCTGCTATTTCTCATACAATAATAATCATAACTGCCTAAATTGTAAAGGTGGAAAAAGTACAGATTGCCAAAGAGAACCTGAGATAATAAGAAAATAAATGATGAAACATGCCATTAGCATAAGTAGGAGACAGAGTGACATAGTTTTCCACTGGTATCTACTGGGAATTGGTTTTTTAAGCTCCAGAACATACCAAATCCCTTTTGTAAAATGGCATACGAGTCACATATGACCTGCATACGCCTCCCATACACTTTAAATTACCTCTATGTGACCTGTTGTACCTAATACAATATAAGCACTATGTAAATAATTGTTATACAGTATTGTTAGATTAATGACAAAAAAAAAAAACTCTGTACATGTCCATATAGATGCAATTTCTTTTTTTCCAGAACACTTTTCACTGCTATTGGTTGAATCTCAGGACACAGATTCTACCGATAGGATATGAAGGGCCAAGGACACAGATTTCAATTTAGATGTAAATGGGGAAGTAGAAAGCTATTGCCACATATCTTCCCCGAGAACACCAGGCTGGTGAAGATGTGTGGGAGACAGGAGAGGATCCAGGCCACAGGAGGCCGAACTCTCAAACCTCAGCTGGGATCCACATTGGCAGGACAGGAGTGCGGGTCTGTGACTGTGCTCTGATTCACACCCTCTACGTGCCCCACAGAGGAAGGAATGGCCTTACTGGCCAAGTAAGAAAGCTAGCCAGGCAGAAGCCACTAGCTTAGTTTCTCTGTGTTCTGCAACCCAAATGTGAGGATGGCCAGAACTGCAGCATACAAGCACAGGAGTCTCTTCTCAGCCAGAGAAATGTTATGGAGACAGGACGGTCAGGGCCTCTTTTGTATCCAGTTGATGGGACCCAGAAAGATGACAATCACACTGGGAAATAGGATAAATGCCAAGACAGAATGTCATGTCTGATGTGCTCATGGTTACAGACACTCTCCTAATTATGTATGTAGTAGAGACAATCAGAAATACTTTAGTATGTAATACATTAACCACAGGATACAGAAGGGAAACTCAAACATAACGGAGCTTCTAGCCATCTTACCTGGAAGTAGTGGGAGGATGAATCAAAACTGAAGAAATGAGAATAAGCCATATGGAAACCTCCTTCTTGGTGAGCCAATTATAATTTTTTTAAAAAAAGTGTTTGAGCAAAGGTCCCTGTGTGGATATATAAAGCTGCTCTTAGAAGCTATAGGTTATTTTTTTTTTTTAAGTTGTACTTTAAAATTTTTATTTATTTGCTTGAGAGAGAGAGAGAGAGAGAGACAGATGGGGAATGGGCACACCAGGGCCTCCAGCCAGTGCAAATGAACTCCAGACGCATTGCATGGGTCCTAGGGAATGGAATCTGGGTCCTTTGGCTTTGCAAGTAAGCACCTTAACCACTAAGCCATCTCTCCAGTCCAGCCTTAGGTTATTAATCCAATGCCAGGAACGAGATACTCCCCCAGTGAGTTGTTGATCAGGTTGGCTTCAGAGGCCCCTAAAACAATACAGGCTGTTGCCACTGCTCTTTGTTGTCCACCAAAGCTACATGGCAAGTCCCTGTCGCTGAAGACACCACACATTTGGGTTGCAGGACACAGAGAAACTAAGCTAGTGGCTTCTGCCTGGCTAGCTTTCTTCATACCAGAGTGTGGGCTCTGCAAGCTGCTGGGGTAAAAAGCCATCAACAGTCCCACCCAGGGGTGTATCTGATGTATGCCACAACTGACCTACCAGGCAAGGCATGCCCACTGGTGTAATAATGACATGAATGTTCCAATGCTTTCTCATTGGCTATGAGGCCTGCTCCACAGGAGGGATTTCACATCTGGTACTGTAAACCTGGCTGAAAGCCCGTGGTTAAGGACATGTGCTCTAAGGGGCTAGCCTTTACTGTGGCTATCTTAAACAGACAGCATGTCAAACTGCCTTCTAAGTACCTATATTTGTTTCCATAGATTAGTACTACAATGAGCAGTGGTTAATGTGGAGATGCAGAGCAGGCAAAATTGCCAAGAATAAGAGACTACTGGGCACTCAGCTTCAAACAGAATAGCTAAACCACCCCCTCCAAGGCCCATTTAACCTTGAAGCAGAAAGGGGGAGCAGAAAGAATGTAAGAGCAGGAGGATGGGGAGGAGGGCTCTAAAAAGTATTATATCCAGGCGCTGGAGCGATGGCTTAGCGGTTAAGCGCTTGCCTGAGAAGCCTAAGGACCCTGGTTCCAGGATCAATTCACCAGTACCCACGTAAGCCAGATGCACAAGGTGACACATGAATCTGGAGTTCGTTTGCAGTGTCTGCAGGCCCTGGTGCGCCCATTCTCTCTCTGCCTCTTTCTCTGTCTATCACTCTCAAATAAATAAATAAACAGTCTCATATCCATACCCATGTGTGGATATGGCATGGCCATGACACTCGTGAATTCACAGCAGTTGTGTTATCCAGCACAAGAGTGAGTCTGTCGATGCTTCACCGTCAATAGGGGAGGATCCAGGAGACCCCACATCTCCCAGAGCAGCTAACAGCAGCTAATGGTTGCAGGGAGAGAGGGGAAACAGGCTCATCTCACAATAAATAACCTTCTAGCTGAGATCATTTAACTCAGTGGGTTAAAAAAAAAAAAGGGCTGGAGGGATGGCTTAGCAGTTAAGGCGTTTGCCTGCAAAGCCAAAGGACCCAGGTTCAATTCCCCAGGACCCACGTTAGCCAGATGCACAAGGGGCGCGTGCGTCTGCTGTTTGCAGTGGCTGGAGGCCCTGGCGTGCCCATTTTCTCTCTCTCTCCCCCTCTTTCTCTGTCAAATAAATAAATTAATAAACAATAAATAAATAAATAAGGCATGCTGGGTGTGGTGGCACACACCTTTAATCCCAGTACTTGGGAGCAGAGGTAGGAGGCCACCCTGAGACTACACAGGGGATTGCAGGCCAGCCTGGGCTAGAGTGAAACCCTACCTCAAAAAAAAAAAAAAAAAAAAAAAAAAAAAAAAAAGGCATCAGGGCTGGAGAGATGGCTCAGTGATTAAGGCACTTGCCTGTGAAGCCTAAGGACCCAGGTTTGATTCCCCAGGACCCATGTAAGCCAGACACATGGTGGTACATGCATCTGGAGTGTTTATTTGCAGTGGCTGGAGGCCCTTGCACACCCATTCTCTCTCTCTCTCTCTGTCTCTCTCTCTCTCATGCTCTACTAAATAAATAAAAATATTTTTAAATATTGTATTTATTTGAGAGACAGGGACAGAGAGAATGGGCACGTCAGGGCCTCCAGCTCTGGCAAACAAACTCCAGACACATATGCATCTGGCGTACATGGGTTCTGGGAAATTGAACCTGGGTCCTTTGGCTTTGTAGGGAAGTGCCTAAGCCATCTGTTCAGCCCAAAAATATTTTTAAAAGGCCTGAAAATAAAATGGAGGCTAATGAAAGAAAGAAGAAAAAGGATGTTAATGGGAGGGGAAGGGTAATTGGGGAGACTAAGATCAAAATATATACAAATATGAGACTGTCAAAAATAGAAATATCAGTAATTTTTAAAAATTCCCCCCCCCAAAAAAAGAAGAAGACAATGCAGAATGGACAGATGTTATGAAACAGCCAGTGAGTAATGGGCATCATGAAAAGAAGTGGTATATTGTAGCAGACAGCTTCAGGTCGCTGGGATGAACCTCCAGACCAGGCACGGTTAGGGAGGAAGGGATATTTATTGAAGCTTACAGATCCAGGAGACGTTCCACAATGGCAGAAGATTCTGGCCTGCTTTCACAGGTCTAAGCAGAGAGAGAAAAAACCACAAGCCAAGCCCAAAGCCATACAGCACACTCCAGGAACTCCAAGAGGAACTCGGACACTTTGCATATCTTTAGATTGGAATCTCAAACCCACCACCACACCTTAGGGCTGGACCCTAAGATCCACCTCCTCTAGCCAGGTAACTGCAGATCCAAACTACAAACTAATAAAACACAGAATATATTAGGGGCCATGTATTCAAACTACCATAGGTATGAAGATCGATTTTTATTACTGGTTTAAACTCGTCAAGGACACATTTGTCAGCTAGAATTTAAAATGAGCAGGAGGGAGGGCGCATCTATGACCCCCATGGGTGTCTGATTGACGTGTTCCCAGGAAGGTCTCAATTTAGCCAGCAGAGGGCAAGAGAGCACTTGCCTGTCCACAATTTATGGTCTTGGAAATATTCGCAATTGAATTGTGTGGGTGTCTTTGCAAAAATAATCCACAAAGATATTATGAATGTGTTCTTTTGGAAAGGGTTCTTGAAAACTACATGTCTAAACCAGGTGTGGTGGCGCACGACTTTAATCCCAGCACTTGGAGACAGAGGTAGGAGGATCACCGTGAGCTCGAGGCCACCCTGAGACTCCATGGTGAATTCCAGGTCAGCCTGGGCTAGAGGGAGACCCTACCTCGCAGTGTCCCTTCCACTGTGGGGTCATAGACAAACGTCCCAACCTGAAGTTTCGGATATTTGTCTGTAATGGTGTATATTTTCTAGTTGAATGATCCCGGCTGGTTTATTTTATTTTATCTATTTATTTGGGGGTTTTCGAGGTAGGGTCTCGCTGAAGTCCAGGCTGACCTGGAATTCACTTTGTAGTCTCAGGGTGGCCTCAAACTCACAGTGATCCTCCTACCTCTGCCTCCTGAGTGCTGGGATTAAAGGCGTGTACCACCACGCCTGACTTGTTTTGTTCTTTGAGGTAGCGTCTCACTCTAGTCCAGACTGACCTGGAATTCACTGTGGAGTCTCAGGGTGGCCTTGAACTCACGGAGATCCTCCTACCTCTGTTCCCAAGTGCTGGGATTAAAGGCATGTTCCACCACATCTGGCTCAGCTTGTCTTTATTTTTGAAGCAAGGTCTCATGTAGTCCAGGGTGGCCTCAAACTCGCTATGTAGCCAAGGATGACTTTGAACTTCTGATCCTCCTGCCTCCACCTTCCTAGTGTTGGGATCACAGGCAGGTTTATGCTGTGCTGGGGATGGGGCCCAGGGCTTTGTGCCTATTGGCTGATTGAGATCTAGAAAGGATTTTCTTTGGGGTTTGGTTTTCTTTTTTGTCTCATGTGGCAAAAAGTGAGATATTCCTAGCTGGGCATGGTGGTGCATGCCTTTAATCCCAACACTTGGGAGGCAGAGGTAGGAGGATCGCTGAGAGTTCAAGGCCACCCTGAGACTACAAGGTGAATTCTAGGTCAGCCTAGGCCAGAGTGAGACCCTACCTCCAAAAACAAAAACAAAACAAAACAAAACAAAACAAAAAAAAAAAAAAAGTGAGATATTCCTGATGTCATCGTCTTTTTTTTTTTTTTTTTTTTCAGGTAGGGTCTCTGGAATTCACTATGTAGTCTGAGGGTAGCCTTGAACTCATGGCAATCCTTCTATTTCTGCCTCCTGAGTCCTGGGATTAAAGGTGTGCACCACCACACCCAGCTCATCCTCTTTTTAAAAATTCTGTTTGTTTATTTATTTGCAAGCAGAGACAGACACAGAAAGAAACAGAGAGAGAATGGGCACGCCAGAGCTTCTAGCCACTGCAAACAAATGTGAACTCCAGATGCATGTGCCACTTTGTGCATCTGGCTTTATGTGGGTCCTGGGGAATCAAACTTGGGTCCCTAGGTTTTTCAGGCAGGCGCCTTAACTGCTGAGCCATCTCTCCAGCCCCTAACCCTCTTTTTATTAGGGGACTGATTGTGTCCGTGAGGATCTTAATTACCTCCCAAATACCATCACTTTAGGGAATAGGGCTTCATCATACGAACATCCAGTCTACAGCACCCACCAAAGGAATCTTAGCAAATTTTGTTTCTACCTTTCCCCCCGTCTTGCTTGGCTGAGTATGTTGCACTAGCTGTTCTGTGGAGAGACGAGTCTCTGCGCTGAATATGCTGCCAGATGGTTCCCAGAGAAGCAGGTGGAGATACTTCCTGGGCCAGCTTTAGAGGCAGTCACAAGAGCTGCAATGTGTGTATTTCTGCAGTAGCCCAGCAGACCAACAGAGTGCAGCACCACCCTGCTCACGTCTCCCAGGACAGGACACCACGCTTGTCAAATTCATTTCTTCTTTCTGAAATGCATGACGCGGTTCACCCTGGGCTTCTATCTGCTCGAGAATTTAGAACCAGAACTTTAGACAAAGGAATTTTTAATTGCATGCTGATAAAATGTCAAAACTATTGTGCATAACGTAATTGTTCTTTTTTTTTTTCTTTCTTAACAATGCTTGCAGGATTATGAGACAGATTTGACCCTGTGAGTGAAATTCATTTTGTAACTCATCAGGAAATCTTCTACTTGTGAGAAAATTATTATCATCACTTCTATAAGTCATTAAAAAACCTTGTCTTTCTACAGCTTGGATTTTATGTTATAATACCATATGCCAAAGTGAAGGGGCTGCAAATTAGGTTAACCCATTGTTGCAGGCACGTTAGCATTGCTGGCAGAAATCACCCAACCAAGAGCAGCTTGTGGGGAAAAAAAAGGTTTATTTGGCTTACAGGCTCAAGGGGGAAGCTCCATGATGGTAGCGGAAAATGATGGCATGAGCAGAGGGTGGATATCATGCCCTGGCCAACATCAGGTGGACAATAGCAACAGGAGAGTGTGCCAAACACTGGCAAGGGGACACTGGCTATAATACCCATAAACCCACCCCCCAACAGGTGTTAATTCCCAAATCTCCGTCAACTGGGAACCTAGCGTTCAGAACATGTAAGTTTATGGGGAACACCTGAATCAAACCACCACCTTCCACCCCTGCTGGCTATCCATACATGATATAAAATACAACACATTCAGTACAACTTTGTCCCCATAGTTTTTATCAATCCTAACGATGTTCAAACATCCTCCTAATCCAAGGTCTTTTAACTGAGCCATAATACCAAAAAATAACCTCAAAGAACCCATAATGGCATAGAATAAACATTCACACTGCAAAAGATGGCATTGGGCATAGCAAAGAAATACTCAGCCAATACAAGATTAAAACAACCAGGGCAAACATCAAACTCTGCAGCTTCAGGTCCAACAACTCTAGTCAGTGACAAATCTCCAAGTCCAATAATTCTAAACAGCAAGAAGTCTCTGGAGTTCCAATTCCACTCCTCCAGCTAGGCTACTCACAGTCCTGGAAAACTTCATCGGGGTCGGCAGCTCTCCTTGGCAGCCATCTCATGGTCCTGGCATCTTCACTGGGTCTCCACTGCAATCCACTGTTCATCCTCACAGCTCCATCGGGTCTCCATGTAGGCATCCAGCAAACCTGCTTCACACTGTCCATGGCTGTTTCCAAAACACAAGACTCCATTGCAAACTCAATGACCTTCTCTTTCCTGCATTTGTTATTCTCCATAATACCAGGTGGGGGTGCCAATTTGTTAATCCAGGTGGGAATAAAGCAGAACAGGACACTCTTTGAGCATTCAAGCCCCTTCAAAAGAGTCTACATTCTTCCTGTTGCCCCAGTGCAGGTCAGCTGGCCCAATCTCCAAGGTTGTAATCTCTCAATTGAAGCTGAACAGGCAGCAGTTTCTGCCTAAAGATTTCTTTCTGGGCCATATCCCTCTGCTCACACTAGTCCATTTCTAAGCAATGCAACCCTGCACAAATTCTCAGGACATGGCCATAACAGGAAACCTCACACACAAACTGCTTCTAGCCCAGTCCAAGCAAAGCTCTTTCTCACCTTCATAAGCCAAACCTCACAGTCCATAGTTCTTACTGCATTCAGGTCTTTCAACTCTGACCAGAATAGTCCACCAAGCTGTACTTACAGCACTGCAAGGCATATCTTAGGCCAAAGTTTCAAGTCCTTCCACATTCCTCTTGAAAATCAGCTCCAAAGGGCCAAAGCCACACAGTCAGGTGTCTAGCAGCAACGTCACTCTCAGTGCCAGCATTACTGTTGCAGTCAGGTTCACCCAACCAAGAAATCACCCAACCAAGAGCAGCTTATGGGGAAAAAGAGTATTTCGGCTTATAGGCTTGAGGGAGAAGCTCCATGGATGGCAGGGAAAATGGTGGCATGAGCAGAGGGTGGACCTCACCCCCTGGCCAACAGCAGGTGGACAACAGGGACAGGAGAGTGTGCCAAACACTGGCAAGGGGACACTGGCTATAATGCCTTTAAGCCTGCCTCCAACAATACACTGCCTCTAAGAGGTGTTAATTCCCAAATCTCCATCATCTGGAAACCTAGCAATCAGAACACATAAATTTATGGGGGACACCTGAATCAAACAAGCACACCCATTTTTAAACTATACATGGAGAGTTTTACCTCCCTGGCAGACCTGGAATTCGCTATGTAGCCTCGGTGGCCTCGAACTCATGGCAATCCTCCTGCCTCTGCCTCCCGAGTGCTGGGATTAAAGACATGTGCCACCACGCCAGGCTCCCTGTGAAAATTTTAATGATGAATAAGAGCTGTTATTCAGGGAGTCACTTATTTCACAGAACACAGCTGTTATGCCCCATGGTAAGTCATGAAGATGACCTTCCGGCAGTCTTTTCCACTTTAAATAGAGGTGCCCAGAAAAGATAATAAAGATGTGGCTTGACTTTCAAGGCTATCACGGAGATAAAAAGTGTTGCTTCATGGGCTAGAGAGATGGCTTAGCACTTAAGGCGTTTGCCTGTGAAGCCTAAGGACCTATGTTCAACTCTCCAGATTCCATGTCAGTGAAATGCACGAGGTGACACAAAAGTGCAAGGTCACACAGGTGCACAACATGGTGCACGCATCTGGAGTTTGATTGCAGTGGCTGGAGGCCCTGGTGCATGTTTCTCTCTCTCTCTGTCTATCATAAAAAATCCAAAGAAAAGGGCTGGAGAGATGGCTTAGCAGTTAAGGCGCCTGCCTCCTAAGCCTAAGAACCCAGTTCCAATCTCCAGGTCCCATGTTTAGCCAGATGCAAAGTGATGCAAGGGCGCAATGTCACACTTGACCACAAAGGGGTGCACACATCTAGATTTCGTTCGCAGCAGCTGAGAGGCTGCTGGCACGCCCATCTCTGTCTTCCTCTCTCTCTCTTTCTCTCTCTCTCTGTCTCCAAAAAAAAAAAAAGTTTGCTCCAGGTTAAGCAGGGATTTTCCCCCAAGGCATAGGTAGATACCCCTCTTGGTATCCAGAATTTTGGGATCCGGGAGCAACCGGGTTTCCAAAACAACTGCTAAGACATCAGCAGAAATACTGATCTTTGAAAAGGAAGGTTGTTATTTCTTTTATTATATTATTATTATTATTATTATTATTATTATTATTATTTTCATTATGGTTGTTATTTCTATTGCTAAGACACATTCTCTGAGGGAGCAAGGGTGAAAGGTGAGATACAAAATGTCTAAGGCAAAGCCAGGCATAGTGGGGCACGCCTTTCATCCCACTCGGGAGGCAGAGGTAGGAGGATTGCCATGAGCTCAAGGCTACCCTGAGACTACATAGTGAATTCCAGGTCAGCCTGGACTAGAGTGAGACCCTACCTTGAAAAACCAAACCAAACCAACCCAAAAAGTCTAAGGCATGTGTCACTATCCGAAGTTTAAGAAATAAGACAAAAATTTGGACAATCAGTGGGGCGTGGTGGCGCATGCCTTTAATCCCAGCACTAGGGAGGCAGAGCTAGGAGGATCACTGTGAGTTCGAAGACACCCTGAGACTTCATAGTGAATTTCAGGTGAGCCTGAGCTAGAGTGACACCTTACCTTGAAAAATCAAAAAAGAAAAAAAAAAAAAAAAGGATCATCAGAGACTGAAGACATGGCTCAGCAGTTAAGGTGTTTGCCTGCAAAACTCAGGTTTGACTCCCCAGTACCTACGTAAACCAAATGCAGAAGGAGGCGCATGCATCTGGAGTTCATTTGCAGTAGCTAGAGGCCCTGGCATGCCCATTCTCTCTATATATCTGCCTCTTTCTCTTTTAAAATAAATAACTAATTTTTTTGTTGTTTTTTTCAAGGTAGAGTCTCAGTCTAGTCCAGGCTGACCTGGTATTCACTATGTAATCTCAGGGTGGCCTTGAACTCATGGCAATCCTCCTACCTCTGCCTCCCCAGTGCTGGGATTAAAGGCGTGCACCATCACGCCTGGCTTTTTTTTTTTTTTTTTTTGTAATTGCACAATCAGATATTGTTCTATCATTTAGCTTACTTGTCTGACTGTTGTTTTCTGGAGTTCCTGTTTGTCTCCATTCCTATCAAGGAATCTGAAGTTACAGAACAGGAACAAATGTCAAGTGCTCTCTCTGTCTGCTCAGGGGTCTTAACAGCAGGGGTCTACCTCCGCAGCGCAGCAGTGTCCCTGAGAAGTGCTTAGCAATCCAGAGAAAATCCAGAAGCAGCCTCCTTTCCTCTTCTCTGTGTTTAGTCCTCACGCAGATACAGAGACTCCCTCGTGCTTGCGTGGATTCCTCAGCTTGTCACATTGTAGTGAAGCAAGGCAACGCTAAGGTGATATGTACCCGTCGATAAAAGATTAATATGAAAAGATTTAAGTAAGCTTCTTCATTGCAGTTTAGCATGCCTACAGAAAAATACCAGAACATGAAGAGTGTAATTCAAACAAAGAAACACTAAGAAGCAGATTGATCAAAGAGGACTTTACTGAAAGAGCTGCCAGCCAACAGTTGAATGTTTTTTAGGGGGAAAGATGCCAGTCAGGGAATGCTAAGAAGGCTAGACACATGTTCCCTAGGGCCTGAAGTATTAAGTGATGAAACTAAGAGCTAGGGATGTAACCCAGCTGGCAGAATGTCGGCCTAGGTCCTGGGTCTGAGGCCCTACTCTGAATAAACTAGGCATGATAATTCCAGGTCTTAGAAAATAGAAGCAGAAGGACAAGAAGTTCAAGGTCATCCTCAGCTACATAGTGAGTTTGAGACTAGGCTGGGCTACATAAGATCCTATGTCAGAAAAGAGAGAGAGAGATGGCTAGAGAGATGGCTTAGTGGTTAAGGCATTTGCCTGCAAAGCCAAAGGACCCAGGTTCTATTCCCCAGTACCCACATAAGCCAGATGCACAAGGTGGTGCATGCAGGACTAGAGGCCCTGGCATGCCCATTATCTCTCTCTTTATATATCTGCTTCTCTCTCTCAGATAAATAAATAAAATAATTTTTTTAAAAGAGAGAGATAAAAAAAAACCCAACAAATTTAAATACATATACTATATCCATGTACTTACTATGTGGTCCAAGCTGGTCTCAAAATCCTGAGCCCAACTTATGTTCAGTTCTCAGCCTCCTGACCACCTGGGACATTGCACTTAGCTCTAAAGAGCTTACTTGGGTTTCTTTGTGATTCTGGAATTGGGCAACACTTATTCCATAAAATAGAATGAATGCTCCAAGAGCTGAGCAAAGGAATTTAACTTCATTTACACAAAAGGCTGAAAATAGCAAAACAGACAAAAAGCAGGTTGGTTGTTAATGCTCCTTTCCTCCTCAAGGTTAAAGCAGAGCAGCGGCTAGGCTGAATTTGTCAGCTAACCCTGGCTTTTTTAAAAATATAATTACCTTGTGTGTCTCTTCATTTATTTATTTATTTATTTATTTATTTATTTATTTATTTATTTATTTATGACAGAGAGAGGGGGAGAGAGAGAGAGAATGAGAATGGGTGTGCCAGGGGCTCTAGCCACTGCAAACAAACTCCAGACGCATGTGCCATCATGTGCATCTGGCTTATGTGGGAACTGGAGAATGGAACCAGGGTCCTTAGGCTTCACAGGCAAACGCCTTAACCGCTAAGACATCTCTCCAGCCCTAACCCTGGCTTTTTGAGGATTTGGCATAGGCTGTCTTCCTCCCTCCCTGCCCCCCTCCCTTCTGATCTTTGGGAAGGTGAGATAAACAATTTAGTATCACCTGACTGGTGTGTGACTCCATTTTGCTTGAATCTGCTGGGCCTAATGCAAGAGTAAGTCCAAACCCCATGGCCTCCTATAAACTTTATTAACAGAAGAATACCTAATTTGGGGCTGGAGAGATGGCTTAGCAGTTAAGGCACTCGCCTGCGAAGCCTAAGAACCCAGATTCGATTCCCCAGTACCTACATAAGCCAGATGCACATGGTGTCTGGAGTTCGTTTGCAGTGACTAGAGGCTCTGGCACACCCATTCTCTCTCTCTCTCTCTCATAAATAAAGAAAAAAAAATTTAAATATCCAATTTGGTACTCAATCCTCATCAGGCACAGTGTAAGGTCAGGAACCAGTTAGAGCTGCCAACAACAGTTTGGCCAATTGCAGTGCAGGGTTCCTGTTTCCTGTGGGCCAAACCGACAGCACAGAGGCACATCAAGCTCAGGCCAGCATCAAAGGGTTGTGGTCAAGAAGATGCTTGCCAAGCTGCATTGGTGGTTCAGTGGTAGAATTCTCACCTGCCACGTGGGAGGCCCCGGTTTGATTCCTGGACAATGCACAGACCAGTTACTTTGCCTGGTGTGGTGGAGCACGCCTTTAATCCCAGCATTTGGGAGGCAGAGATAGGAGGATCGCCATGAGTTCGAGACCACCCTGAGAATACAGAGTGAATTCCAGGTCAGCCTGGACCCTACCAGAAGAAGATCTGGTTTCATGTCTTCTTGGCCTCGTGGGGCCATATAAATAGTCGGTAATAACACAGCCGAGGCCTTGGAGTGTCAGACAAGAATCATTCGCGTTTCTCATTAACCACTCAATCATCTTCAGGATGTCACTATGGAGACCTGCAACACACAGTCTTTAATTTTTTTAATTAATTTTTATTTTTGGAGAGAGGCAGAGAGAGGGGGAGAGGAAGACAGAGAATGGATGCGCCAGCAGCCTCTCAGCAGCTGCGAATGAAATCTAGATGTGTGCGCCCCCTTGTGGGCAAGTGCAGCATTGCGTCTTTGCGTCACTTTGCATCTGGTTAAACGTGGGACCTGGAGATTGGAACTGACGTTCTTAGGCTTATCAGGCAGGCGCCTTAACTGCTAAGCCATGTCTCCAGCCCCCACACAGTCTTTAAATATAAGAGCAGAAGCACAAAGTTGCTTGAGCAGCAGTCTCCGAAGTCTCACACTCGTAGAGGAACTTTGCCTCCCACGTTTTGTTCTTGTTTTCCATAGCATCTGTAGCATTTTTCAAGAGTGGGCATGAAAAATAAAACTCCATTCATGCCCTTTAGAGAGATCCTACCAAAGCCTTCACAGGAGACTTAGAACAGCAATGCAAAATGCACTATCCATCCTGACTAAATTCTGTCTTCTTCTCCCTCCTCCTCTTCCTCCTCCTTCTTTTAAATTTTATTTATTTATTTGCAAGGAGAGAGAGAGAAAGAGAGAGAGAGAGAGAATGGTCACACTGGGGCCTCCAGCCACTGCAAATGAATTCCAGATGCATGCACCACTTTGTGTATCTGGCTTTTTGTACATAGTGGGGAATCAAAACCAGGCTGTCAGGCTTTGCAAGCAAATACCTTTAACTGCTGAGCCATCTCCCCAGGACTGTTTTCCTCCTTAAGAAAAATGAGAAGATTATTATGGTCATGGTATATTGTCTATATGTACAGAGGTTGTGAATAAAAACTTTAAAAAAGAAGAAAAATGAAAAATTCAGCTGTGTCAATTGTGAGCTGTCATTAGGTTCAGTTTAGTCCCGGAGGAGAATATACTTGCTCTGGTTTATGACATCCACTCTTCCTTCACTGCTGGTTCCAACCTTGGCACTATTTATACCAACTACTGAAGTTTCTTCCTTCTTCCGTCTGTCTATCCATCCATCCATCCATCCATCCATCCATCCATCCATCCATCCATCCATCCATCCATTGTGTGGACTAGGCCACGCAGGTGTGTCCAACCTTGTGACACTGTGACACAATGTTGTTATCTACAAGGTTGATGCTCAAGAACTTTACAATCAAGTTACAAGAGAAAGTCACAAAAAATCGTGTAATGCTTTAAGCAAATTTATGTTTTTGTGTTGGGCTGCATTCTTAGCTATCCTGGCGCCGGAGCAGCAGGTTCCACATGCCTGCCAGGGAAGGGGCATTGCCCCACTTTACAACCAAGTGGGGTATAATTTACAGTTAAGACTTAGGCCTATTAAAATCAGATTTCTGTCACAAGGTGGGCATACAAAGCAAGCTTTCAAGGTCAGGGAGGAGCCCGACTTCTGGCAGAGAGGTCTAAGTCTGAAAAAAGCAGGATCTCTGCAGACCAAAATGAAAACTCAAAATCTAGCTGGGTGTGGTGGCGCACACCTTTAATCCTAGCACTCAGGAGGCAGAGGTAGAAGGATTGCTGTGAGTTCAAGGTTAGCCTGAGACTACATGGTGACTTCCACGTCAGCTCGGGCTGGAGCAAGACCCTACCTTGAAAAACCAAAATAAAATAAAATAAGATAAAATAAAATAAAATATAAAATAAAATAAAAATAAATAAATAAAATATATATATATATAATAAAATAAAAACTCAAACTCTTGGGGGCTGGGGAGATGACTCAGTGGGTAAAGTGCTTGTCCTGCAAGTATGAGGACTTGAGTTCAGATCTCCAGAGCCCATGTAAAAGCTGGAGGCTGTGCTGGTGTCTGTAATCCCAGTACACTGTCATCCCAGCGCAGCACTGAATAGTGAGAGACCCTGCCTCCAGCAAGGTGCGAGGCACGGACTGACACTGGAAGTTATCCTCGGACCTCCACACGTGCATCATGGCATGTGTGTGCACCTGAATTCACATACATGAACACATACACCCATCAAACATACACATACTGAAAAAATAAAGAAAAAAAGAAAATTCTCTTTTATTGTGTTTTGTTTTGTTTTGTTTGAGGACAAATCCAGGGCCTCCTGCATTGCTATTCATGCTAGTGTTTCAGAATGTTCTATTAAAATTAAGAGGAATAACAATAATGATAATGAATGATTATAAACTATTTTTAATAAAATATTTTTCTTTCTTTACCTTTTTTTTTTTTTGTTTGTTTGAGGTAGGGTCTCACTCTAGTCCAGGCTGACCTGGAATTCACTATGTAGTCTCAGGGTGGCCTCGAACTCATGGTCATCCTGCTACCTCTGCCTCCCAAGTGCTGGGATTGAAGGCGTGTGCCACCACCACCCAGCTTTATTTACTTATTTTGAGAGAGAGACAGAGAAAGGCAGATAGAGAGAATGGGCACACCAGGGCCTCCAGCTACTGCAAACGAACTCCAGATGCATGTACCACCTTGTGCATCTGGCTTATGTGGGTCCTGAGAAGTCAAACCTGGGTCCTTAGGCTTTGAAGGCAAGTGCCTTAACTGCTAAGCTATCTCCCCAGCCCTATAAACAATTTTTATTATGGAAAAAACATAACATAAAACTTACCTCCTCATTTGGGCAGAAGCACCCTGTGGGGATGGGATGGATAATGGTGCACTCAGAAGTCACTGGTTATTACAGGAAAATCCCAGTGCCAGGCGTGGTATACCTCCTAGTGAGATGTTGGTTAGGAAGGTCCCTGGGGCCCCCAAAACAATACAGCCTATTGTCAACGCTCTTCTCTTGACTGCTCACCAGAACTGGATGGTAAGACCCTGTTGCTGAAGATACTTCATGCTTTGGCTGCAGGACAAAAGAAATAAAATTGGAACTAAGCTGGAAGCCTCCTTCCTCCTAGATAGCCATCATAGCACTGGAAAGTGCTAGGCAGCTTGCTGGGGCGAGTGGGGGGTGGGAGTCATCAATAGTTTTAAGCAGCAATGGACCCTGCAAACTATACAACTGGCCAGCTAGGCAGGAGCTGTCCACTGCCGAAATAGCGGCTTGTTTGTTGTAGGATGAACCGACTGCTCTCTGGACTTTAGGCCCGCTCCAAGAGCGTTCTTGCCTGGCACTGAGAACCTAATCAAAAGCCTATGACTGGGCTAGAGAGATGGCTCAACTGTTAAAGGCGCTTGCTTGCAAAGCCTGACAGCCTGGGTTCAAGTCCCCAGAACCCATGTGAAGCCAGATGCACAAAGTGGTGCATGCATCTGGAGTTGGTTTACAATGGCAGGAGGTCCCGGTGTGCCCATACTTTCTCTTTCTCTCAAATAAATGAATAAGCAAATATCTTCTTAAAAAGCCTGTGACTGGGAAGGTCCTAGGTGTTAAGGAAAGCTACTACTGACTTTAGTTTGCTCAATTGAAATGTTGTGCCCATGAAGTTGCCTTCTAACTATTTATGCTTATGTCTATAGATTGGTGCTGCTCTCATCTTTGATCAGAGAAGCTTTTTTTCTTAAAAAGAAATATTTTATTTATTTGAGAGAGAGAAAGAGGCAGAGAGAGAAAGAAAGAGAATGGGCACACCAGGGTTTCCAGCCACTGCAAATGAACTCCAGATACATGCGCCCCCTGTGCATCTGGCTTATGTGGGTTCTGGAGAATCGAACCAGGATCCTTTGGCTTTGCAGGCAAACGCCTTAATGGCTAAGCCATCTCTCCAGCCCTGAGAAGCTTCTTTTTGCAGATGGCAGTAACTAATGGGGAGACTCAAAACTCATTAAAGTGCTGAGAAGAGGTGACATTCAAGGAGACATCTCTATCATGCGCTCCATGGCTCAGGAAACTGCAGAAGTGGGGCTGAAGGAATGTGAGAGCCAGGGGCTGGGGAGGACGCTCTGAAACACTGTCTTCACGATATGAAGCGGGACTTCATGCTCTTATGACCTCACCATCCACTGCCAGCACCTGCACAAGACCTGCATCATACAGGGCCCATCGATGTTTTGTCATGGGTGATGGAGGAGGGGAAAAGACATCAAAATAGATGAGAAACTAGCTTAAAAGAAAGAATTCAGTGGAACAGAGATGAGAGAAGAGGAACAAAAGAAGACAATGGGAGGGGATTATGATCAAAACATATTACGTACATGTATGAAAACTGTCAATTAAAAAAATATTAAAAAGCCTGGCATGGTGATATACCCCTTTAATCCTAGCACCCAGGAGGCAGAAGTAGAAGGATAGCTGTGAGTCTGAGGGACTACAAAGTGAGATCCAGGTCAGCCTGGGCTAGAGTGTGATCCTATCTTGAAAATAAAATAAAATTTAAAAAAATTTTAAAGTTTTTAAATATCTAAAACTTTTTTAAAAAAAAAGAACAGAGAGAGAATGGACATGCCAGGGCCTCTAGCCACTGCAATGTGTCACTGTGTGCATCTGGCTTATGTGGGTCCTAGGGAATTGTATCTGGGTCCTTAGGCTTCGCAGGCAAACACCTTAACAGCTATGTTATCCCTCCAGCCCTCAAACTTTTTTTTCTTTTTTCTTTTTTTGGTTTTTCAAGGTAGAGTCTCGCTCTAGCCCAGGCTGACCTGGAAGTTCACTATGTAGTCTCAGGGTGGCCGCGAACTCATGGCGATCCTCCTACCTCTGTCTCCCGAGTACTGGGATTAAAGGTGTGCGCCACCATGCCTGGCTCCTTTAATTTAGTTTTTAAGAATATTGTTAATTCTCATTAAATGTTCCTAAAAAGTAAAATTACTCACAACTGTTACCTGCTGTGGAAGTGAGCCTCACAGAAGTCCCTTCAGAAAGCAAAGTGATAGGAAAGTATACCGTTACCTGCAGACTCCTGCTACGGCTCTTTAGAATGTTCTTCAGTGTCCAAGCTGAAGCTTTGCTCTTCGAAGGAACCCCTTGGTTCGAAGCTGCAAGGCAGGGTCACGGGGGCCTGCCATTTCTACTCCGTACAGGATGGTTGCTGGCAGTCTCTACCCCTCATGAAACCCATGCTGACAGTCATGCCCTGGTGGAACCCCTCCCCTCAGGGTGATCTGGGCTTACTGCTGGAGAACTGAACATGCAACGGTGCTCTCACCCTTTTTTTTAATTCATATTTTTATTTATTTATTTGCAAGGAGAGGGGGGAGAAAGGTAGAGAGAGAAAGAGAGAGAGAGGAAGAGAATGGGTGTGCCAGGGCCTCTTGCTGCTGCAAACAAACTCCAGACACATGTGCCTGTTTATGCATATGGCTTTACATGGCCATCATCCTTTGCAAGAAAGTGCTTTAACCACTGGGCCATCTGTCCAGCCCAACATATCACTTTTGAGACAAAGTGACGGGAAAGGCTGCCTTCTCCCTTCTTGTTCTCTGCCCTTCCCTATCCCTCTCTCCCATCACTGTCCTGTGGAAGGCGCTGCCACATCCTGAGTCAGCTCTGTGGAAGAACTCAACTGACAATGAATTTCAGCAACCACATGACTGAGCATCTGTGAGACCACGGTGCCAGTATCAGTGGAGTGATTGGCTCAAATGACAACCTCGGCTGATGGCATGATAGTAGTAACCTTAAGAGACAGCCTGAGCCTGAGGCACCTCACCAAGCTACATTATGATTGCTCATGCTCAGGGATGATTTTTAAGCCCTTTGGGGTTGGAGTAATGTATCAGACTCTAGTAGATAACGAAGATAGCTGTGCTCCTAAGTTTCAGGATCTTACTCATAAAGAATTCCTGCTCTCTCTCTCTAAAAAAAGTAATAAATAAATAAATAAATAAGGCCAGAGAGATGGCTCAAGTGGTTAAGGCATTTGCCTGCGAAGCCTAAGGACCAACATTCGAGTCTCCAGATCCCACATAAGCCAGATGCATGAAAAATGAGGCAAGTGCAAGGTTGCACCTGCCCACTAGGTGGCGCAAGCATCTAGAGTTCGATTATGGTGGCTGAGGCACTGGTGTGCCAACTCACTCCCTTCCTGTCTTTCTCTCTCCCTCTCGAAAGAAAGAAAGAAAGAAAGAAAGAAAGAAAGAAAGAAAGAAAGAAAGAAAGAAAGAAAGGAAAGAAAGGAAAGGAAAGGAAAGGAAAGGAAAGGAAAGGAAAGGAAAGAAAGGAAAGGAAAGGAAGGAAGGAAGAAGGAAGGAAGGAAGGAAGGAAGGAAGGAAGGAAGGAAGGAAGGAAGGAAGGAAGGAAGGAAAGAGAGAGAGAATGAATCCCTGAAGTTGCTTGGTTATGGTTTGGATATGAAGTATTCCACCCCCCCCCACCCCCCCATTGCAAAGACTCATGTGTTGAAGGCTTGGTCCACTGCTGGTGATGTTATTGAGAGGTAATTGGATAATGAGGGTGTTAATTCAGTCAGTGGGTTAACCCTTTGATGAGCTCACAGCTGAACAGGCTGTTAGGAGCTAGGGCCTGGCTGGAGGAAGTAGGTCAATAAAGGAGTGCCTCAAAAGGACATATCTTGTCACCAGACACATCTGTCTCTGCTTTGCTCCCTGCTCCTATCAGGAGATGCCGCCTTGTTCACACACTCCTGCCACCATGAGGTTCTGCATTCCCGCAGGCACATAGCAATGCAGTGAGCTGGTCATCAATTAAAACCTCTGAAACCGTGAGCCAAAGTAAGTGTTCCTTTGAGGTTGTTGTTTCCTTGGGCATTTTGTGAGTGATGGATAGTAACTAACACATCTTTTCTGCATCCTATAGGGGAACATGTCTGCTTGCTTCTTTGTGTGCCATAACGTTTTCATGGCTCAGCCAACAAGCCAACAGATAGCAAACTATTCCACGGAGATCCCAAATTTGGATGAATTCTTCCAACCATTGTCACCAGTGAATGGTCAGAGGGTAAGGCATACCAAGAACCAAATGATCATTTCTACGATCCAGTTCCTGTTATCATTTTATAATCTTTGAGAACGAGTGGTTCTGTGAAGAGTGTTCCAGAGTGGTATCTTTTAATTGCCTCTGCCAGGTTCAAGTCAAACAATGTTCTACCCACACAAACGGGTAGAGTTGCATGGTGACTCACCAATTCGCCCACTCAGTAGAGCTGTGCCCAACTCTTATGCCATCTGGCTGAGCTAGCACCTTGGGAACTAACAACCTAGGGCTCTCTGGGGCCTAATAATTATAACAGACTAATGCATATAACTCCTGCTGGCTAAATGATTCCATCTTCCAGAACCATGAGACAGAGAAGATAATGATTAAAATAACAGTGGTAGAACAGCTGAAGTTTAGAACATTTTCAGTCACTCATAGGCACATTGGCTTCTCTCAGAAAATCTTATTGCAAGATATCATTTTTATTAGAAACCCCTTCCACTATGCCACCTCTGCCATGTATCCAGAATATGATTTTGATAACTCTAGTCAATGTGCTGAAGATAAGTGACCATTGAGTATTCAGCACCAAATGAGACATCTGTGTCATGTCCCCCAGTGTTCAGGGGACATTGTGGGAGAGGGGGAGGAAAGAATGTGTGAGTCCAAGGATGGGAGGAGTGCTTTGGATGTTGTCGTCTAGACATGATGTGGTTGTTGCATTCGTGACCTCGCAGGGGCTGCCATTACCTGTGCAAGACCTACACAGCATCGGGCCCGCCATTCCATCATGGATGATGGGAGAGAAAGAGAGAGACAGAGAAAGAGAGAGAGAGAGAGAGGGAGGGAGAAAGGAAGGAAGGAAGGGAGGGAGAAAGAAAAACAACATCAAAAGAGAAGAGGGATGAGTTGGCTGGGGAGATGGCTTAGCAGTTAAGGTGTTTGCCTGCAAAGCCAAAAGACCCCAGTTTGATTCCCCAGGACCCATGTAAACCAAATGCACAAGGTGGTGAATGTGTCCGGAGTTTGTTTGCAGTGGCTAGAGGCCCTGATGCACCCATTCTTTTTCTCTCTATTTGCCTTTTTCTGTCTTTCACTCTCTCTCAAATAAAAATTTTAAAATATTTCAAAAAAGGGGTGGTTCAGTGAAAAGGGGCTCAGGAAGGAGGAACAAAAGATGGTAATGGGAGTGGACAAAGGAAAAAAGAGAATCTTACTGACAAAGTAGGGATATTTGTATTCTATTTTTAAAAATATTTTTATTTAGTTATGTATTTATGTATTTATTTATTTATTTGAGAGAAAGAGAGAGCATGGGCATGCCAGGGCCTCCAGCCACTGCAAACAAACCCAGATGCATGTGTCACCCTATGCATCTGGCTTACACGTGGTCCTTTGGCTTTGCACGAAACTGCCTTAACTGCTAAGCCATTTCTCCAGCCCTGCATTCTATTTTTAATAACATTACATAGCTGTGTATAGTACCTGTGTGTACATGAACATGTGTGGGTGATTTTGAACACTGGGTCCAGCTTCCATTCCGTTCTCTCACTTTTATGTTAAAATCATTGTGATTCCCCTGTAAGCAGTTGCCTCTCTCTCACTATCACTGTAATGTCACTTGATGTCCTTGGATGGTCAGTCCAGGTGCCCATTCTCTCATTAGAGGAATCCAGGGATTCCTGGAGGTCATTTATCAGATCATTCTAGTCACCCCCTGCTTTAGTGGAAAGCAAGAGAATTTCCTGACAGTCCTGGGCTCTCCTGGTCTTGACTGTTTTTCCTCATGGAGGAATTTACAGCCCTACACTGAATTCAAAGATGATTAATCAGGTCCCTGGAAGAAATGGGTGACACGTTCAGACTGGGACAACAGGAGGGGTGGACAGGGCATAGGGAAATTAGAAAGATTTGCACAGAATTATAGAACAAGCAAGAATGCAGACAGAAATTGAGGATGGAGGAGGAAAGAAGGGGGAGAGAGAGGGAGAGGGAGAGAACAAGAGCTCTGAGTTCTGGCTCAAGAATTCAGCAGCCCACAGCAGCCCCGCAGGGAAGGAGCCAGAGAAATGAGTATCTACCACACTCCCTCCTCAGATCTCCAGCTTGCTCTCCTCGCTGAATTGACAATGTGAAGCCAGAGCCATGGGGAACGAGTTGCTGCAGGCCAGCCTGCCAGGCCCAGAGCAGGAACAGGAGAGAGGCAGAGAGACTGCTGCATAAACTGTGCATTGGGAGCACGTTTTGAATCATACCCCAAAACAAACCATTCATTTAACCCCTCCCCAGATTTAGGCATCCTGTTCCGGTCTGAGAAAATGACCCCATCAGTGATTTGCTTATGGAAGCTGGAGAAAAGCTGAAAGGGCTCCTGAGCCCTGTCTTTCCCTCTCCATCCACTGTCAGTCTACAGTCCCCTTGGGTGATTGTTAGATAACCAAGTCAGGAACACGGGAGAAAACAAAAGCTACTCTCTCCAGTCAGGCAGGTAGCAGGCAGGATAGTTCCTGGCCTGCGGCTCATGCCCACTGGAGGTCTCTGTTCTTCAGTTTCCCTTCAGTTCCTTAAGGATTTCTGGGAGTGCTTTGTTTATTGACACTCGCTTTGTGCTGCTTGAATAAGAGCCTTGATCAGTAGAATACTGAATAATACTTTGCTCCTTATGCATGTCAAAACCTACAGGACAGGGGCTGAAGAGATGGCTTAGGCATTTGCCTGCGAAGCCTAAGGATTCCAGTTCGATTCTCCAGTTCCCTCATAAGCCAGATGCACAAGGGGGCGCACACATCTGGAGTTCGTTTGCAGTGGCTAGAGGCCCTGGCACGCCCATTCTCACTCTCCCTCTCTCGCTTTTCCTCTCTTTGTATCTAATAAATAAATAAATAAATAAATAAATAAATAAATAAATAAAAATAAAATCTTTTTTTTAAAAAAAAACACCTATAGGCCATGTGAAACTAGTGTCTCTTTTAAAAACATCTCCAAAAATGAAGTAGTAAGAGAGAATTTTGTTCATTTAAAACTGTAGGGCTAGGGATGTAGCTCAGTTGGTTAAGTGCTTGCCTATCCTTCACAGGCCCTGAGTTCAATCCTCTATACCATATAAACCAGACACAGTGGCTCATGGTTGTAATCCCAGCACTTGGGAAGCAAGAGATTAAGAAGTTTAAGGTCATCCTCTGCTACATAGAGAACTTTCTCTCTCTATGTGTGTGTGTGTGTGTGTGTGTGTGTGTGTGTGTGTGTGATTCACTCACACAGCCTGTGCTCAAGTTGACAGCAGGCTTACAGGTGACCTATACTTTCCTCTTTGGGGCTTTGCTCCCCATGTTTTCGAATTATTATGTGAGCACATCCATCATTGCTCTTGTAATTGGGTTTTGTAGGCAAGCACCTTAACCATTGAGCCATCTCTCCAGCCCCTGGGTTTTGTAAAGTAGACATTATTTTTAAAAATAAGCTTAATAGATTACAATGCATATATCAATGCTAAAATAACAGTAAGGAAGGTTTGATGTCATATACCAAGGTAAATAATAAGAAAGTAGCTGTTGCATAATTGTACTTGAAGAACAAAAAGAAGGGTTGGTATTTGCAGGAGTATAGGCACGCACACTTGGTCACACGGTAGCTGAGGTCTCTCATTTACTAAGCTCTTAATTCATTTATCAAGTGCCTCCACTACACATGGGTAGTTGTAGGCCTTAGACATTCAAATGAGTACAACAGAGCTTTCATCCTTGGAACACATCCCTGTGTGAGTTTACACAAAGTGCCGTCTGTGGCCACTGCATCTGAGTCACTTGGGGTGACTGTTAAATGAAGATAGCAGGTTCTTCCCCAGGAGCCAGGGCCGACACCACCATGAAGATGACACGCTCTGAAAGGCAGAATGAGCTGAGTGGGCCAAGAGACGAGTATTCTAATTAGTGTGAGACAAGAGCTCCTACCTGCTGTTTGTGACAGTGTGCCATAATATCAACATATAGACGGCGGGGCTTTGGATCAGGTGTCCCCTCCCCCCACATGTATGTGTTCTGAATGTTTGATTCCCAGCTGCTGGTCAGTTGGGGGTGGGGAGCCTTGCTAGAGGAAGTGTGGCCAGCTCCTGGCCAGAAAGAGGCTCACTCTCATGCTGCAATTTCCCACCTGCTGTGGCAGAGCCATGTCCAGTCTCTATTCATGCCAATCCTTTCCCCTGCCCTTAAGGAGTTTCCCCTCGCGTCTGTAAGCCAAAATCAAAACATTCCTCCCGCAAACCGTTTCTGGTTGCTTTTGATCTGGTGTTTCGTGTCAGCGCATGAGAACCTAACTACAACACAGACTGATACTTTTGCCCCTTTAAGAGTAGACGTGACAGAGTTAACGGCCAAATGCGGCAATGTTTATAGCCTGAAAGAATCACGGACAGATTTATCCATTTTTCCCTCCTACTTGTCCTTCAAACAGATTAGCAAGTGTACCTTTGCTGTAAGTCGTCTGTGGCCGATACTAAGTACAGCTGGATTTTTTACACAACTTCTGAATTAAGAATGGCTTCTGTTTAATACCTGGAACAGATTCAACTCGCTCTGGAGCAATATTACCTCTGAGCAACTTATATTTAAGTTATTTATTTATTTATTTATTTTTTTTATTTTTGGTTTTTCGAGGTAGGGTTTCACTCTAGCTTAGGCTGACCTGGAATTCACTCTGTATTCTCAGGCTGGCCTCGAACTCACAGTGATCCTCCTACCTCTGCCTCCCGAGTGCTGGAATTAAAGGCATGCGCCACCACACCCAACCTAAGTTATTATTTTTTTAAATGCAACAGAAATCCTAACAGCTCCCTATACTGCTTTTACCTTGCCTTAATTGCAGGCAACTCATTTATGTGATCACTTATTGATTTGTGTACTCGCTCAGCTGTCACTCGGGCATGCAATGCCTTGCCTTGTTAACATGTGTGAGAAATTGAAGGTTCTAACTTTAAATATTCCTTGCCTTAAAAGAGAAGTTGGGGCTGGAAACATGGCTTAGCGGTTAAGGCATTTGCCTGCAAAACCTAAGGATCCCGGTTCGATTCTCCAGGTCCCATGTAAGCCAGATGCACAAGGGGGCACATGCGTCTGGAGTTCGTTTGCAGTGGCCAGAGGCTCTCGTGTGCCCATTCTCCCTCTCTTTCTTTCTCTCTTTAATAAATAAATAAATAAATAAATATCAATAAAATCTTTAAAAAAAGAAGTTGGCAGAGGAGCCATGAAAGAATAGACATGAGAGACTTATGTACTAATTCCACAAATCTAAACATACCAAATACTAAGGAAACTTCAAGGTGACAAGATGGGTGTCATTTGGGTTCAACAGGGCTCTCTTGCCAGCGAGTGAAATGGGTAGTTCAGCAGCAGTGGGATAGAGGTGTTTGGAGACTGAGTAGAAGCGGCAGAAAGTTAAGAGGAAGAACAGCTTTTGAGAGGGGAGAGGTGAGTTCCGGGCGGGGCTGAGTCAGCCACGCTGCTGGGATATCTTAGGGGATGTGGAGCAAATTGTTGGGGAAGTGGGTCTCCTGCCCAGAGAGGCTCTGGGCTGCTGTCCCTCAGCCAGCAAGCCAGTGTGGAGGCTCTACTGTCGACTGGAAATATGGCCTCGGGCGTGTGCTTCAGCCTCCTTGAGCCTCAGTTTCCTCCTCTGCAAAGTGAAGGCACTGTGTGAAGTCTGTGGCTCCTAAGTGGTGTCCGGGATTGAATTTTAGGTGGAATTTTAAAAAACTTTTTACTGTTTTATGTTAATTTTAGTGCATTTTACAAAAACATATTGCAGAACAAACCCTTTGCTACACTGACATTATTTCTTTCTCTCAGTAAAGAGGAAACACATACTGATTTTATTTATTTATTTATTGGCATCTTTTTATTGACAATTTCCATACTTGCAAACAATAAATCATGATAATTCCATCCCCTTCCCCACTTTCCTCTTCACAAATCCATTCTCCATCATATTCCCTCCCTCTCTTCGCTATTCTCTTTTATTTTAATGTCATCATCTCTGATTTTTTTAAAAATATATTATTTATTTATTTATTTATTTATTTATTTATTTATTTATTTGAGAGACAGAGGGAAAGAGGAAGAGAGAGAAAGAGAGAGAGGGAATGGGCATGCCAGGGTCTCCAGCCAGTGCAAACCAACTCCACACACGTGCCACCTTGTGCATCTGGCTTACTGGGTACTGGGAAATTGAACTAGGATCCTTAGGCTTTGCAGGCAAGTGCCTTAACCGCTATGCCATCTCTCCAGCCCTGATTTTTAAGGGGGGAGTTAAGTAAATACTACACGCAGTGGAAGGACTTGGCAGCTAGTGTGAGGACAGTTTCAAAGTGCTAAGTATGGTGAATGAAATTTTAGGTTATGGGAAAAGGGCTTCGTGCTCAGTGGTTCTCAAAGCTCTCAAATGACAGGCCTGGTGGCATTTTCACAGGGAGAGGTGGCAGATCAGCGGAGAGCATCAAAAAAAGAGCATGTGAGCGGGGACAGGAGCTTCACAACACAGTCTGGAGGAGCCCACAGTAGGAGACGAGGACCGCGGCCTTGGGCACAGTGATGCTGCAAACCAAGAGAAGGACGGGGAGCTGCTGCACTGGGCCCTTGCTTTGGGAGGTGGGGTGCTAGGAGCCTGAACTGTGTGGAAGAGCACGAAGTGGAGGAAACCAGCACTTTCTCACACTTCATTGGTCTCTGAGGACTTGCACGTGGCTCAAAAAACATCCTCTGATTTCATGACTCAGCAAGCTGGGAGAATGGTCCTTCGACATTACCACCCTCCCCACACACCCACACCCACAGTAGAACAGATTAAATCAGTCATCCTGACGTTCCCACCGTCTGTATCTGCACCCCCCTCTCCTGAGTACAGGCAGTTCATTCCGGCTGACATTTCACTGGTGTTGAACAAATTCCAGATACTGTTCAAGGTAGTGGGATTTAGAATAGATGAGATACAGTCATTGCCTTAAGGAGCCACGCGAAGGGAAGCAGACATGCTTAGAAATATATTAGAAATCACTATGACAAGACCGATGATAAACAGCGTGCCCAGGGAAGAGGAGTGCTGAAAAGGAGAAAGGGGAAATGCTTGCATGATCTAGAAAGAAGGAATGGCTGTCCGGAATGACCAGCTAGGTGGAGGTGACCCTGGGGTTGCACAGGAAATCTTGTACTTAGTGTTGCACTCTCAGTTTGTAATCAATGCATTCAAATCGTATTTACTGAACTTCTGGAAGGTGCCAGGGGAGAAAGCAGCCAAGGAAGCTGACAAAAACCTCTGTTCTTCAAAGCCAGTGGGGAGAGACAGCTATCAGACAAATAAATAGTGGTGTTAAATGCTATGGAGAAAAAGAAGATAAGAAGTGAGGACTGGGGAGGTCTGAGGTGGAGTGGTACTCAGGGGAGCCTTGAAACTGATCATGTGAGCAAATCCCTGACAGAGATAAGGGTTGAGGCTGCATGAATATGAAGTGGTGTTTCAGAACAGAGTGATCAGGGCAAGAATAGTCATACAAAAGAAAATGTGAGTATAAACATCAAATGCATGAGTTTAGTAATAAGTGGAGTAAGGGGCTGGAGGGATGGGTTAGCAGTTAAGGAGTTTGCCTGCAAAGCCAAAGGACCCAGGTTCAATTCCCCAGGACCCACGTTAGCCAGATGCACAAAGGGGTGTACGCGTCTGGAGTTCATTTGCACTGGCTGAAAGCCCTGGTGCACCCATTCTGTTTCTCTCTCTCTCTCCCTCTTTCTCTGTCAAAAAAAATAAATAAACGGGGGAGGGGAGGGAAAAATATGCACCTTTGGTATGTAAGTATGTTTTGTTGTCAATAAATATTAAAAAATAATAATAATAAATAAACAATAAAATATTCAAAATAAGTTGAGTAAGTCAAGTAAGATAGAGCCAGTTTTGAAACATCATGGGAGTGGACATGGCCAGTGGCCATGGGCTCTGGGAGCCTGCAGTTCAGGTGAGAGGCCTGAGCTGGGCACCGTGGTATACAGGGGACATCCACAACCATGAGAATGGACAAAACCAGTGAGAGAGTGCTTTAAGATAGGAAGAAGGGATGCAGCGGGCCTGAGGTCAAGTGTACAGGTAAAGATCAGCTCTGTGGACCAGCAGCGCAGTGTTTGGAGAGTGTCGCAGTAAGGAGGGTCCAGGAAACGAGTAAGACCACCAGAGAGAGGGAAAGGAAGCAATGAGAGGTAAGTGTGCTTGAGGCCCAGTGAAGAACAGTATCACCGGGGAGCAATGATCAGTGCTGTCAAATGCTGCTGGTGGGAGCTGGCCATTGGAGGAGCCAGCAGACAAGTGCCATGGACTTCCACGAGATAGAAGCCTTTTGGTGGTGTGTAGGGAGCAAAGCAACCTTGCACAGATGTTTAGGGAAGGAGGACCAGACTTGGGGGGGGGCACAGGGAGTTATTTTGAGGGCTTTGCTATCATGGAAACAGAGAAATGGGACGATGGCCAGAGAGAGTGGTGAGGCCAAAGCATTTTAACAATCTAAGTTTTAATTTTCATAAAAAACCAGGCGATTGCAGCTTACTAATGTATCAGAGATAATGATCCAAAAGAAAAGAAAATTTTGGTGCTGTAGGAATGAAGGAATAAAAAATTCAAGAGCAATAGATGTCTTTAAGTAGAAAAATAATAAAAATAATAGTAAAGCACATTAAATTGTTTGGTTATGATACATTTAAACTAACAGAAACCCCCAACCAAGCACTCAGGATTCCTACTGTGGGTACAAAGGCTTGTGTGTATGTTTTTGACATATTAAAAATTAATTAATGAAAACAAATTTATAGAATATACTTCAAAGGTCAGCAGGCTGGGCAGTAACAAGTCTGCCTTCAGTGAAACCTAATCTGCCTGCAATAAAAACCAGGACATTTTGTTTTGTTTGGTTTGTTCAATTATATATTTATGAATGGAAAATTTATAATGCAAATTTCACCCATTAAAAAACTTAGATACAGGCCTGGAGAGATAGCTTAGCAGTTAAGGCACTTGCTTGTGAAGTCTGAGGACCCATGTTCAACTCTCCAACTCCCACGTAAGCCAGATGCACAAAGGTGAGGCAAGCACAAGGTCACACATGCCCACTAGGTGGCACAAGCATTTGGAGTTCGATTGCAGTGGCTGAGACCCTGGCATGCCAATTTTCTCTCTGTCTCTCGCGCACTCTCTTTAAATTTTTTTTTAAAAAACTTAGATACAAATTATATTACAGATAATCCTTTGTTTCACATGGGGACCTTGGAGACTCACAGTGTGAGTACTCCAGGTGGGTATTACAGAAATTGGAAGCATCTTGGATTTTTTTCCTTTTTTTTTTTTTTTTTTTTTTTTTTTTTTTTTTTTTTTGGTTTTTTGAGGTAGTGTTTCACCCTAGGCCAGGCTGACCTTAAGTTCACTATGTAGTCTTAGGATGGCCTTGAACTCACAGTGATCCTCCTACCTCTGCCTCCCAAGTGCTGGCATTAAAGGTGTGTGCACCACACCTGGCTTTGGAATTTTTAAGTATATTTTCAATACAAAAAAAATGTATTCTCTCCCTTCCTTCCTCCTTCCTTCCTTCCTTCCTTCCTTCCTTCTTGTTTTTGTTTTTCTTTTTTTTTTTTTTTTCTTTTTGAGGTAGGGTCTCACTCTAGGCCAGGCTGACCTGGAATTCACTATGTAGTCTCAGGATGGCTTCAAACCCATAGCGATCCTCCTACCTCTGCCTCCTGAGTGCTGGGATTAAAGGCATGTGCCAAAATGCCCAGCATAAATAGATAAAACACTATGCATTCTTTTAACTCCATCTTTTTAAAAAATGAGAATCTAAACAGAAAATATAACCAGTATCAGAATTTAAGTTTTTTGGGTTTTTAAAAAATATTTTATTTATTTGTTTGTTTGAGAGAGAAAGAAGCAGAGGGAGTGAGAGAGTGCAGGTACACACCAGGGCCTCTAGCCACTGCAAATGAACTCCAGATGCATGTGCCACTTTGTGCATCTGGCCTACATAGGTCTTAAGGAAGTGAACATAGATCCTTTGGCTTTGCAGGCAAGCACCTTAACTGCTAAGCCATCTTTCCAGCCCAGTTTTCTGATTTTAACATTAGCCTGACAGTGTTAGTCATCATGTAGCACGGAGACATGTAAAACGGTCCTTTCTGAATCCTGACTTTTTTCAACCAGGACTTTTTTTATTTTTAGGTTTAGAGAGACTGTTAGATTGAAAAAAAGGAAAGAGGAGAGAATATGATAGAACTCCTGCCCGTGAGAAGGCAGGATGGGGTAACACTCCATTTTTGACATTTTGTTTTTTGTGTGTGTGTGTGTGTGAAAATGATACACGTGGTCTGATGCGTGTTCTTTTTAGGGATAATGGTATTAAATCTAACTTTGTCTTGTCTTAAAGTGAATTGTGAGTTTTAGGAACTTGGCCATTCATTCATTAAACAGTTATTGCACCACGTGCACCACGTGCTAGGCATTGTGGTAAGTGCTAATGGAAGCAAAACAGACATAGCTGCCCGTGCCTTCCAGAAGCTCATGAGTCAGCGAAGCAAACAAATGCTGGCAGAGTGTACACCACTGCCATGGAGACAGTGGGTCAGAACTGGGGAGGTCAGAATTGTACCCACAAAAGTGACATCTAAGCTGAACCTGGAAGTGGATGGGATAAGTAAAAGCAGTCTCTTCTTGGCCAGGAAGTATGAGAACCTCACGCTCCTAAATGAATCATGTGAACCTAAGATAAGAGGTCAGGTATTACATTACATAGGAACTGCTGTGTTGGAAGCATGGCTCATACTTCATGAGACCAGTGGCATGTCTGCTCTTGGGGTAACCAACTGCTCATAATTGGACTGAAGGCCCTCTCTACAGGAGGGAATACATACCTGGTACTGAAAAACCTAAGCAAAAGTCTATGGCAGGGGAGGTCATGAGCCTTAAGGGTATAAAGCCTGCTCTTGTCTGGCTAAACGTATATATTATTCCCACCAAGCTGCCCTGAAAGCACTACACTTAATGTTCATATTCATATATTAATGCTACTCTCACTTCTGGTTAGAGAAGCTTCTCTTTTCAGATGGCAATGACCACTGGGTGACCCAAAAGGCAGCATAGTGCTAAGAAGAAGGGATGGAGGAGTGCCCAGCACTGAAACATCTCTGTCACACCCTCCAAAGCTCAGGGATCATTGCAGAAGAGGGGGCGGATAGAATGGAAGAGCCAAAGGAAGGGTACGACTCCTTACAATGCAACTGTCCAGACAGAAATTAGCCTTGATATCCTTGACCTTTCAGTGCCTAGCAATACCTTCACAAGACCCTCATAATAGAAGAAAAAGATGATGACATCAAATTAAAAGAGAGACTAATGGAGAGAGGGAGGGGATATGATGGAGATTGGAGTTCTAAAGGGGTATGGGGGCAGGGGAAGGAAATATCATGCATTTTTAGTATGTAAGTATAGAAATTGTCAATAAAAAATAATAATAATAATAACAATTTTAAAAGAATCCTGAGAAAACAATGCAGTTACTACCGTCACTTTACATGTGACCTAATTGAGGCTTGAGAGTAAAATGATTTCCCAGGCCACATCATGCAAGTAAGTGTTACCACCAGGGCCTTGGTATGATTGGCTCGTATAAAGCTCTTGCGCCGGTTGTGAAGGCGCACACCGGTAGGAATTTGCTGAAGAGGCGGAGGCAGGAGGATCATGAATTCGAGGCCAGCCTGGGCTACACTTTAGAGCCCGGCGAGGTGGCGCACGCCTTTAATCCCAGCACTCGGGAGGCAGAGGTAGGAGGATTGCCGAGAGTTCGAGGCCACCCTGAGACTACATAGTTAATTCCAGGTCAGCCTGGACCAGAGTGAGACCCTACCTTGCAAAACCAAAAAAAAAAAAGCTCTTGCTATGTGCATGTCATATTTTAAATACTTCGCGTGAATTCGTATATTCAACCCACACCAAATCCCATGCCATCACCATTTTATAGAAGAGGAAACTGTGGGCACAGAGAGGTCAAACCTTGCCCATGAGCATACAGCTAGTTAGTGGCAGAGCAGGGATTCACACTCACACGGTTGGCAATGAGCACACAGTCATAGCCTCCACCCTATATGACTGCCCTTGGGTAAATGAATTTCAGTCATTTCTGAGTCAAAGAGAGGTAATTTCATATAAAGGTGTGTGTGTGTGTGTGTGTGTGTGTGTGTGTGTGTGTGTGTGTTCAGGGAGATGGAGAAAGTGTTCTTTCCTGATATTCTGAGTTATATCATTATCTCTACGTGAATGATCAAATGAAGTCTGTTTGTTTCACATAATCTTGCTTAATTAGGAGAAACGTCCCTTATGAAATGGAGCGTGCAGTTATTTCTGTGACTTGGGAATTGTCTTGAGGTCCCTCTGGCGCTGCTGTCCGTTGCTCTCAGGCTTTCCAGAGCCCATGTCACACAAGCAGAACAGAGCCATGCAGCCACCCAGATTGCTGGGATCTACTGGCTGGGAAAGACCCCAGCACTGCACCCCCCCCACCCCCCAGGGAGGGCTGGTCCCTTCAAACCAGCTCATTCACAAGAACTCTGAGTCTGAAAACACCACTCAACTCATTTTTGTAACTTTTCCACTCAGAACCTATGGCATGTGCAAAATGTTCATCCTCCCAGCAAGGCATTTTGAGAATGTCTAAGGAACACGCATAACAAAGCTGTTGATTGAAGGGACCAAACTGACGCCATGACAGGCCTGCCCTGACTAGGCCAAAGTTTCATTTTCCAGGAGGGGCGAGCTCTGGGGGCTGAGAATGTACAAACTTAACTGCTGCTTGCTTAGCCAATCATGTTAGGAGGTTACCTCCTCTGCCTGAAATTCCCCTAGACCTGGTCGCCAAAACCTTAAGACCAATTAAAAAAACACAAATACAGTTACTGTTCAAATTAGCCAATCATGTTAAAAGACTAAAAGCCCGCCACAATTCCTTTAGCTGTGCTTCAAAGGGAGCCTGCGAGCTTTTCGGGTTGCAGCCATTTTGTACATGTGGTTGACCCCAGCATGCTGGCAGATTCTGCAGAATAAACGCTCCATGCTTTTACATACTATTTGACTCTGGGGTCTTCTTCAGCGATTTTTGGACCATTATATTGATGAAGTTTGTACCTTCGATTTTATCGAGGTCTTGTTTATATACCATAAAATTGGCCCATTTGAATGTACAACTCATAGATATCCAATGAATTTAGAGTTGTACCACCACCAAAAGCCAGCTGGGCCTGCCTTCCTCACCCACAGTGCTCCCTGATGCCCGTTTACAGTTAATCTCTCTAGGCAACTGCTGATCTATTTCCATCCCTATAAATTGGCCACTTCGGGAGGTTTTTGTGTGATGGACTAATGTTTATGTGCCTTCTTTCCATCGGCCTCATAGTTCCCAGTTCTGCCCATGTTGTAAGCTGTCTCACTACTTTGCTTCTTGTTTGTTGCAGAACAGTATTTCACTGTGTCCATGTTGTTTCTCCACTCAGCCTTTGATGGACATTGGGGTGGTATCCAGTTTGGGGCTATTATAAATAACACTGCTATAAACATCCACATACATGTCTCTGCATGGCCATGTTTATATTTTTGTTGAATAAGGAGTTTTAAGTGTATAATTAATTCACTGGATCTTGGTAGAGTGGCAACTATCAGCAGTGTCTAAATCCAGACCATTTTTGTCATTCCAAATAGAAATTCCGTATCCATTAGTGACCACTACCCTGTTCCCTTCTTTCTTCCCTTGGCAACTACTAATCTTATTTCCATGTCTATAGATTTGCCTACATTTCTACAACATATAGGGATTTTTTCCAGGTTCTTCTCATTATGCCGTCCTTGCCACGCCACACGTGGCCTTTTGTGACTGACTTCTTTTTACTTGGATAATTTTTGCGAGTCATCCATCATATTGGAACACGTGGTAATACTCCATTCTTTCTTAGTGCCAAATAGTTTTCTTTTCTCTCTCTCGTTTTCCACGATAGGGTCTCACTCTAGCCCAGGCTGACCTGAAATTCACTATGTAGCCTCAGGGTGGCCTTGAACTCACAGCAATCCTCCTTCTACCTCTGCCTCCCAAGTGCAGGGATTAAAGCTGTGCGCCACCACACCTGGCCAAACAGTTTTCATTTTATGGTTATATTGGTCTTTATTTATTGTTTTACCAGTTCACAGACATTGGCTTATTTCTACTTTTGGCATAGTAGAAATAATGCTATTATGAACATTTGTTACAAACTTCCCCCAAGACTTGTGTTTTTAGTTCTCAGTTCCTTCGGATATGCATCTAGGAACAGACTTGCTAGGTCATATGCAAACTCTTAACTTTTTAAAAGTGGTGTAACCATTTTGCATTCCCACTGCTGATGTATGAGGGTTATAATTTCTCCACGTTCCCATCAACACTTTTAATTTGTAAGTTTTTTGTTTGTTTTTTTTCAAGGTAGTCTCGCTCTAGTCCAGGCTGACCTGAAATTCACTATTGTAGTCTCAGGCTGGCCTCGAACTCATGACAATCCTCCAACCTCTGCATCCTGAGTGCTGGGACTAAAGCCATGTGCCATCACACCTGGATCAGATTTATAGTCTTAATTTTTATTTATTCATTTTGTGTTTTTGTTGTTTTGAGGTAGGGTTTCACTCTAGCCCAGGTTGATGACAGCTCACTTTGTAGCCCTAAACTGGCCTTAAACTCATGCTGGTCCCCTTACTTCAGCCTCCCAGTGCTGTGATTAAAGGTGTGCACCACCACGCCCAGTTTATAGTTTGTCTTAATATCCATCCTATTATATGTTGAATAAGATTTTGATTAAGAGGTTGATAAATTTAAATAAAACTAACACTACAAACAACAACAAAGAGCAAAAACAAAAGCCTAGAGATTGATGTCAAAGTACAGAAGAAATCCTGTAGAACGTGTGATCTGACTGGAAAAAATTCCCAAATAGTTGTTCCATAAGATGCTAAGGAAGTCTGGCTTTCAGTGTGACTGCAAAGAAGGGCAACACTAGTGACTCTCCACTTCTGTTAGGGCAGGTGACAGCAAAATTGTGAGTTCTTTAGAGCTTAATGTAGCTATCACATTCCAGAAACCTTCCATCCAACTATTCAGCTCTCAGAATTTATCCCAAGAAAATCATCAGTTCCATTCAAAGGCAAGTGACAAAATGCTCCGCAGCATTGCTTTAGCAGATAGTCACGAATCACTGATCCCAAGTCTTCTTTATTCTTGGCGTTTTCCAAATATTCTGTGGTTCCCCGATGCCATTTAAACAATTCAGAACAAAGGTTATTTCTTGAAGGTGCCACCCAGGCCTACACCTTTCCTTAACCACCCATGTCTCCTCCCCCTCGACATTTCATCTGTGGCTGGGTCTGAGGAAAAGTGAGTGTGAGGAGTTGCTTTAAATGACAGAGGTATAACACCGAAAGCAACTTTTTGTAAACCACAGCTTTAACCACTCAGGAAAATGGTTATACGTCTGCATATGGTCTTTATTTTCTTTTTTGATTTTATTATTTATTTATTTGGGAGAAAGAGAGAAAAAAAAAGAGGTAGATAGAGAGATGATGGGCCTGCCAGGGCCTCTAGCCACTGCAAACAAACTCCAGATGCATGCGCCCCCTGTGCACCTGGCTTACGTGGGTCCTGGGGAATATGAACTGGGATCCTTAGGCTTCACAGGCAAATGCCTTAACCGCTAAGCCATTTCCCCAGCCCTACATCTGCATGTGGAAGACTTGTTTTAGAGAGCACTAACTGGGGAAAAGAATATTTTCTCTTCCCAAATTAGGTTGGGAAATTGGCTTTTAATTGGTATAAAAATCAGTTAAGCCTGGGGTGCTTTGTAAGAGCCTGAGGTGGCAAGCTCCCCTGGCAGAGCCTCCAGAGCCTTAACTGCTAGTTCTCGCCTGCCACAAAGCAGAGTCTGCCCTGGTTAAACACAGGCAGAGATCCACAGGGAATGCTCAGAAGATGCTTCCCGGGTGAGCAGATAAGTAATCACACCCTTGGAGTAATGGGGAGAGGGCACCAGTCGTGTAACCTTCCAGAAACTGCTTATTAATCCTAGGGCATTCCATGTACTTTGGGAATTCTCCACCCAAATAGCAGTTTCAAGCTGGGCGTGGTGGCACACTCCTTTAATCCCAGCACTGGGGGCGGGGGGGGGGCAGGGGCAGAGATAGGAAGATCACCGTGAGTTTGAGGCCACCCTGAGACTACATAGTGAATTCCAGGTCAGCCTGGGCTAGAGTGAGTCCCTACCCCAAAAAGCTAACAAAAAAAAAAAAGAAATAGTAGTTTCATTTGCAAATTTTAATTGATAAGATAAAACATTTGCTTTGTATAGGGAGGAAATCTGTCAAAACAAGTTCGATGTGTATATAGTACTGCAAATTTTAGCATTGTTTTGTCATCCACTTTAAAGGCATTTTATTATTTATTTGCAAGGAGAGAGGAAGAGAGAGAGAGACAGAGAGAGAGAGAGTATGGGTGCTTCAGAGCCCTCTGCCACTGCAAATGGTCTCCAGATGCATGTGCCACTTTGTGCATCTGGAGTACGGTGGAATTGAACCCAGGCCATCAGGCTATGCAAACAATTGCCTTTAACCACTGAGCAATCTCTTCAGCCCAGAATATGTTGTTGTTTTGTTTTTGTTTTCGTCGTTTTTAGTTTTTGAGGTTGGATCTCATTCTAACCCAGGATGACCTGAAATTCACCATGTAGTTTCAGGCTGGCCTCCAACTCATAATGAGCCTCCCACCTCTTCCTCCCAAGTGTTGGCATTAAAGGTGTGTATCACCATGCCATGCCTGGCTTCAGAATATGGTTTTTTTTTTTAATTCAAAATAAGGATGGGTGATTTAAAGAGTTAATTATTTTAAATTATAATTGGTAATATCTAAGTATGAGATTGTTATGCTATATATATTCCATGATTTGTTCAATCAGCTGCTGTAATTATAACTTGAGTTATATTTTCTATAATAATAAAGGACAAACCATTACAGGTACTACTGGCTTGTAACAACAAGCATAGCAATTTTAAAGCAAGTAATCTTTTAAGTGCAGATACATTTATAAAGTCAATGTACATTATAATCTGAGAATATTTTAGAAACTATTACATCAATAGGTATTTGAATGAATTCATAGCAATGGATAAATACTATAAGCAAACCAGTCCCCTGCTTGGTAAACCTAACAATACAATGAGAAATAGCAAAATCATGACAAAAAAGCTTATGGGGCTGGGGAAACAGCTCAGTGGTTATAGGTGTTTGATTGCAAAGCCAGCCCACTAGAGTTCAATCCCAGCACCTACATAAAGTCCTCTAACCTCCCCATATGTGCCCATACACACGTATAAACATACATAGATGCATATACACACATACACAAATAACTAAAAAACTTTATGATAACTCAGAGAAAGCTTAAGAGAAAAAGGAGAAAATGTGGGTGAGCAGAGACTAAAGAGGGTAATAGGAAGGGGAAATGATCAAATTACAGTCTGATCACTGTGGGGATTTGAATGAGGTATCCCCCATAAACTCGTGTGTCTTGAATGCTAGGTCCCCAGCTAGTGGCATTTTGGAAATTGAAGCCTTGCTGGAGGAGGTGTGTTGTTTGGGGTGGGCTTATGGGTGTCAGAGCCAGATTACCCTTGCCAGTGTTTGACACACTCTCCCACTGCTGTTGTCCATCTGATGTTGGCCAGGAGGTGATGTCCAGCCTCTGCTCATGCCATCATTTTTCCCTGCCATCATGGTGTGTCCCCTCGAGTCTCTAAACCAAATATTTATTTATTATTACCTGCTTTTGAGCAAGTGCTTTGTCCCATCAATGAGAAGGAAACTGCAAGAATCAAGTATTAAAATTCTCAATTAAAATGATAAAATAAAAAGAAAGTCCTATTTAAATTTTTTTATTTTATTAATATTCACAAGGAGAGATACAGAGACAGACAGACACACACACACACACACACACACACAGAAAATAGGCATGTCAGGGCCTTCAGCCACTGCAAACAATATCCAGACACATGTGCCACCTTGTTTGTACATAGGGCTTACATGGTACTGAGGAATGGAACCTGGGTCCTTTGGCTTTGCAGGCCAATGCCACTAAGCCATCTCTCCAACCCCCTATTTAAAAAAAAAGTTGAGGGCCTGGAGAGATGGCTTAGTGGTTAAGCAATTGCCTGTGAAGCCAAAGGATTCTGGTTTGATTCTCCATGACCCACATAAGCCAGATGTACAAGGTGCACAAGCATCTGGAGTTCATTGCAGTGGCTGGAGGCCCTGGCGTGCCCATTCTCTCTCCCTCTTTCTTTCTTTCTTTCTTTCTTTCTTTCTTTCTTTCTTTCTTTCTTTCTTTCTTTCTTTCTTTCTTTCTTTCTTTCTTTCTTTCTTTCTTTCTTTCTTTCTTTCTTTCTTTTTGCTTTTCCAAGGTAGGGTCTTCACTCTAGCTCAGGCTGACCTGGAATTCACTATGTAGTCTCAGGGTGGCCTCGAACTCATAAGTGATCCTCCTACCTCTACCTCCCAAGTGCTGGGATTAAAGACATGCACCATCATGCCCAGCTTCTTTCTCTGTCTATCTGCCTGTTTCTCTCTCTGTCTGTCACTCTCAAATAAATAAGTAATAAATAAACAAAAGTAATAATTTTAAAAGTTGAAAAATCTGGAAAAAAAATTTCTAGGTATCCAGTCCTGGAACACAAGGATCTAAAAATGTCCTCCTTCTGCTTGTAAAGATGGCTCAGTGGTTAAGTATGTTTCCTGCCCTAGCATGAGAGCCTGAGTGGGCCTGAAACTGCCCAAGTTCTAATCTCCAGATCTCATGTAAATAGCTGGGTATGGCCACAAGTACCTGTAATGCCAGTGCTGAAAGCACTGATCTAGGAGGAGCACAGATCTGGGAATTGCCCAGACTGAAGAAAAATAGCAAGCCCTGGTATCAGTAAGAGACTCCAGCTCAGATAAGAATGGGCAAAAGGGCAATGAAGTGAGTCACATGATGGTCTACTCCGGCCACCACAGGCACAGGAGAGCCCATGGGGCACCACAAGAGCACATCCTTGGGCATATATCACACATGATACATCACACACTACGTTACATAAGCACAAACACGTAAGCAAAGAAATATGTTTTCCTTCCCTTTGTGTCTTAATGCCTTCCCTCTTTGAGGCTTACCCCCTCTTCCCCAGTTTTTTTTTTTTTTTTCAAGGTAGGGTCTCACTCTAGCTCAGGCTGACCTGGAATTCACTCTGTAATCTCAGGGTGGCCTCGAACTCATGGTGATCCTCCTACCTCTGCCTCCCGAGTACTGGGATGAAAGGCATGCGCCACCACGCCCGGCTTCTAGTTTTTTTTTTTTTTTTTTTTTTTTTTTTAACCTTTCAAGTCTCTACAGATACTCCAAGTTAAGCAGACATGATCTGGAAATTCAAAGCTATGATCGTCATATGAAAGATTACACGTGGAGTTTGTCTTTCTAAGCCTATGTTAACTCACTCAGTACAGTATTTTCTAGTTCCATCCATTTCCCTGAAAATTTCGGACTTTTTTACAACTGAATAAAATTCCATTATGTATGTGCATTACATTTTCATTATCCATTCATTGGTGGGTGGACATCTAGGCTGGTTCCATTTCCTAGGTTTTATAAATAGGGTAGCAATGAACTTGTAAGTGCAAGTAGTTTTTTAAAAAAATATTTTTATTTATTTATTTATTTGACAGAGAAAGAGGGAAAAGGAAAGAGAAAGAGAGAAAGGGCATGCCACAGCCTCCAGTGACTGCAAATGAACTCTAGGTACGTGTGCTCCCTTATGCATCTGGCTTACATGGGTCCTGGGGAATTGAACCTGGGTCCTTTGGCTTTGCAGGCAAATGCCTTAACCACTAAGCCATCCCTCCAGCCCAAGTGCAAGTATTTATGCAGTAGGATATATAGTCCTTTGGGTGTAGGCCTAGGAGTGGTATTGCTGAGTTATATGGTAGTTCTACTTCTTTAAAGAAATCTCCACACTAATTTCCACAGTGGTTAAAATACTTTGCACTCCCATCACTAATACATAAGAGTTCCTTTTCCCCACAATCTCTCTAGCATTTGATGTCATTTGATATCATTTGATGATAACCATTCTGACTAGGATAAGATGAAAACTCAAAGTTTTTTTTAAAAAAGTTTGACAATTTTATGTGTGTACAAAATTTGATTATAATCTCTTCATGACCTTCTTCTCTTTACCCTTCTCCTCAACCCCCTCCACCAAGTTCTTTCTTCTTTAGTTATTCTTCAACTTCATGTATGTGTGACCCATGTTTGACTCTATGGATTCCACATATGCCAGACACACAAAGGTGAGGCAAATGCAAGGTCAGAGGCATCTGGAGTTCAATTTCAATTATCGAAGTCCCTGGCACGCCAATTCTCTCTCTCTGTCACTCTCTCTCCCTCTCTAAATAAAAAAAAAGAGTTAAAAGGAGAAAGAAGTGGGGGATGATAGAGGAAAAAAGAGATGGAGCTTAATTGGAGGTCCAAAAGTGCCCATAATCATGCAAGCCAACCTAAATTTAACTCAGTGGAATAAAAATGGCATGAAAGTAAGATGAGAATTAATGGTGAAGACGGGTGTTAGTGGGATAAGAAGGTACTTGGAGGGAATAAAATCTATCCATCTATCTTTTGTCTGTATAACATGTATGAAAATGTCAAAATAAAAAAATTAATAAAATTTATGTTAAAAACAAAAATGTAGGGCTAGAGAAATAAGTGAGTGGTTGTGATGGTTTGATCCAGGTTTCCCCCATAAACTTAGGTGTTCTGAATGCTAGGTTCCCAGCTGATGGAGATTTGGGGATTAACGCCTCTTAGAGGCAGTGTATTGTTGGGGGCTTATGGGCATTATAGTCAGTTTCCCTTTGCCAGTGTTTGGCACACTCTCCTGTTGCTGTTGTGTACCTTATGTTGGCCAGGAGGTGATGTCCACCCTCTGCTCATGCCATCATTTCCCCTGCCATCCATGGAGCTTCCCCTTGAGCCTATAAGCCAAAATAAACCCTTTTTTTCCAAAAGCTACTCTTGGTTGGGTGATATCTACCAACAATGGGAACCTGACTGCAACAGTGGTTAAGGTGCTTGTGACAAAACCAAAGAATCCCAGTTCAATTCCCAGTACCCATGGAAAGCCAGATGCAAAAAGTGATGCGTGCATCTAGAGTTTATTTGCAGTGGCTGGAGGCCCGGGCACCTCATTCTCTATTTCTCTTTATTGGCCTTTTTCCCTCTTCTATCTCAAATAAATAAATAAATAAATAAATAATAAAATATTTAAAAAATTAAAATGTAAAGAAAATAAATGACAACAATATATTTGTAACACACTCACACTTTGGGACCCCTAACCTGTATTTTCTCCCCCTCTGTTTCACGGCTTGAGATGTGACATGCTCCCATGATTTACCATTGTCACTAGAGACACAAACCAATAGGATTGCTCAGTCTTGGACTTGAACCTCCACAACCATGAGCCAAAATAAACCTTTCTTAATTTTATAAGTAGTCTGTGTCATGCATTTCATTATAGTGATGCAAAGCTATCTAATACTCAGGAATTGGAGGGTTGTTTTAAGCTGAGTGTAATGATGTGTTATAGCATCCACAAAAATATAAGATATTATCAAACTTAAAAGTAACTAGAAAGCTAGGCGTGGTGGCACATGCCTTTAATCCCAGCACTCAGGACACAAAGGTAGGAGGATCGCTGTGAGTTCGAGACCACCCTGAGACTGAATTCCAGGTCAGGCTGACCTAGAGTGAGACTCAAAAAATCAAAAAAGAAAAAAAAGTAACTAGAAATACAAATTACAAATATAAGTGCTGGGGAAACTGCCATTCCTCCTGCTGCTTAGAGGCATGGGAGGGAAGCAAAGCACAAGGCAGCTGAGCTCTGTGACTAAAGGGTTGTTGCTGTGAGCGAGCAAACACAGGGAAGGAGGTGCACGAGGCAGGCCGGTCCTGAACAACAGACTCCTTCCCCTAATGCCACCAGTAGAGTATTGCCACCTCTTTTACTTCTTGTATCTTTTTTTCTCACAGACAGACCTGCACACAAAATGATGACAACATATGTTCAATTATTATTATTCAATTCCGTTTTGCTTATGACAGTATCATTTGGAAATAACTCAAATGTCTTTCTCAACATGAGACTAGTTAAAACAATTTGTAATACACCCACTCATACATACATTAATGTCAAAATTGTCAAAATGTGGTAAGTGGGAAAGGCGAGGTATAAAATATATATATATATATATACACATACATACATGTATCTATACAATACTAATATTTTGGGGAAAGGTGTGAATGGGGAGTAAAAATATTTATACATGAGAGAAAGAAAATAAGAAAGAAGGGAGGGAGGGAAGGAAGTGGTGTAAGGGAAAGTGTAGGAGAAAAGCAAGAAAGAACACTAGACTTGATCTCTACAGACAGATTGTTTATTGAGATACAGCGAGGGGCAGCAGCCCTCCTGCAGGATAAAGGCTGAGGCACCGAGTCAGGCTGGGGTTCAAACTTATAAGGAGGATCCTAAGGCAAACAGACTGAATCAGCTGCAGGTCCAAGGGAAGTAGATAAGGCATCAAAGTTATTTGCTCAGAATAGGCTCTTTAGCAGAGTTGACTAGGGAGGACTGGACTCCATTCTTTATGGCCTTCTCATCTTCAGGTTAGTTATTAACTATTTAGTTCCCTCTAGTTTTTAGGGAAGGCTATTAACCCTGAAGGAAGGAAGGAAGGAAGGAGGAAGGAAGGAAGGAAGGAAGGAAGGAAGGAAGGAAGGAAGGAAGGAAGGGCCTAAAGCATTGGGGTAGGCTGCTTTGACATTTGCGAAGCTTCAGGCCATGCTCACACAAATAACAAGAGCAACATTCAAAGGTCCAAGCACTAAAATGTTATGATTCACAACAAACTGTTAAATAAAATATATTCTTTTCAATTTTGATAAGTGTTCTTAAATGGAAAACAGAAAAAATTATAAAATGTGAAAGTTTGTAAAACATGATAGAATTAAAATACCACTATTCTTATGCATGTCTGAATGATAATGTTGGTAATGTGGAGATGTTAGAAACACTAATCACATAAAGACATATATATATATATATATATATATATATATATATATATATATATATATATATATAGTAGCATATTTTCTTTTATTTAAAAAATTTTTTTAATTTATGTATAAAAGAGGGAGGTGCAGAGAGAGATAGAGAGAGAGAGAGAGAGAGAGAGAGAGAATATGAATGTGTGTGCCCAGAGCAAACAAATTCCAGACACATGTACTATTTTGTGTGTCTGGCTTTACGTGAGTACTAGAGAATTGAATCTTTGCTTCCAGGCTTTACATGTAAGGGCCTTTGACCACTGAGTAGTGTTTCCATCCCAATTCATAGCATCTTTTTTTTTTTTTTTTTTTTTTTGAGGTAGAGTCTTGCTCTAGCCCAGGCTGAACTGGAACTTACTCTGTAGTCTCAGGCTGGCCTTGAACTCACAGTGATCCTCCTACCTCTGCCTCCTGAGTGTTGGGATTAAAGGTGTGCGCCACCACGCCCGGCCCAATCACACATTTTGTATTTGTTCCATACATTCCTTTTTCTTGCCTTCACTTCAATAGATCACTAACTATATAATTATAATCGAGGTTTTTCCACATAAGTTGAGTCCTAGCAATAGTCATTTTAAATTAGACAATATTTCTTAACTCATTAAAGGTTTTAGCGTTTCCTCTTAATTAGTTTCAATCTGAGGTTATTACTCTGCTGAGAGAGAAATGGCTAGAATTTTCAATAACTTCTCAAAGCAACGTGTAGATTTGAAAAAAGCAAAGGTCACATATAACGTTCAAGCATTATAATGGGGTCTTTGTTGAGAGATGACTGCTAAATATTTTATGTTTATTTGTATATATTTATTTATTTTCAAGCAGAGAGAGATAGAATCACCTTCCTCTACATCTTGCAATAGTGGGACATAAAGTTCACCTTTATGTTTATATTTATTTAAGATATACTGATACATTCATTTCAAAAATATTAGTACTGAGATATTTTGAAAAGAAGTAGAATTAACATAGTTCCTTCAAATGACTCAGAACTCTCAAAACTTGTCCAGGCCTTCCTGAAGTGTGACTATCACCATTTCTTCTTTTTAATTGGAGGCCATGTAAGTGAAAAAAAATTTAAAAATATGAAAAAGCATCTTAAATTCTTAAGGAACAAATCATTATTACAGATCTTGATAATGAAAGAGTGATAGAAAGGAATTCAGCAGTGAGTCGGCATAGATGAGGATGTGGTCAGCATAATACTGCTCTCCAAGATCAGCACACAGAAGCTGACCCTGCCATGTTCCCTGGAGGGCAGGCTGCAGCCCAGTCTGGCAGCACCACCTATGCAGTACTGACTTTGGAAGCATGAAAAGTTCAAGATAGCGGGGATCATGGAACACTGTACCATGGTTCCAGAGAACCACTAAACTAAGCAGCATGAGGCAGGGTCACAGTCCCTGTGGGGAGGCCCTGCAGGGCCACTGTGTGAAGCTGGGAAGATGAGCCCTAGGTGTCAACGGAGAAGCCAGGACCATGGAACATTATCCAGGGAAAGCTGATCCATCCCAGGAGCACAGGTGGCGCTGCAAAGCTACCCAAGCCTTTTGGAGCCCAGAGAATTCCATCATAAACTGCAGACATTGGACATGGAGCTGCAGGAGTTTGTGTTTGCCCTGCTGGGTTTTGGTCTTGCTTTGCTGTATCTTTCTTTGTTATATCTCCATTTCTCCCAGTTGGAGTGAGAAGGCTTATTCTGTGCTATCGTACATAGGACATAGACAACTTGTGTTTTGAATTGACAGGGTTCACAGTGAGATGACCTTGAGTCTCAGGTGAGACTTTGGATGCTTCAACAGTGTCGGGACTGGTAAAGACTGGGGACTTTTTGTTTGTTTGTCTTTTTGTTTTTCAAGGTAGGGTCTCATTCTAGCTCAGGCTGACCTGGAATTCACTCTGTAGTCTCATGGTGGCCTCGAACTCAAGACAATCCTCCCACTTCAGCCTCCTGAGTGCTGGGATTAAAGGCGTGTGCCACCAGGCCCAACAAGGACTTTTTTTTAAAGATTTATTTTTATTTTATTCATTTATTAGAGGGAGAGAGGGAGATAGAGAGAGTGAGAATGGGCACGCCAGGGCCTCTAGCCACTGTAAACAAACTCTAGAAACATGCCCCACCATGTGCATTCGGTCTACGTGGGACCTGGCGAATCAAACCTGGGTCCTTAGGCTTCACAGGCATGCGCCTTAACCACTAAGCCATCTCTCCAGCTCCCAGCAAGGACTTTTAAAGTCAGGTTGGATGCATTTTGTTTCATGGGATGGCCAAGGAGCCTGTGGGGGTGAGGAGCAAACTGTGATGGTTTGAATGTAAAATGCTCCCTGTAGGTTCATGTGTTTAAACACTTCATCCCCAGCTGGGGACGCTGTTTAGGATGGTTTGTGAGATCCTGTCTCAAAATAAATGCTACTTGTGTTGCTGACTTGAATCCAAAAAAAAAATCATTAAATCAAATTTGACTTGGAATTAGACCAGAATTGACAATTGACCCTAAGCATACTTAGGCCATCTTGTGCTATATGTTTATGCAAAGTGATATTCTCAGCCTTCACAATTATAACATCAAAACATCAGTCAATGCTGAAAAACAAAGATGCTCGATGTCCTGAAGTACTGAATAGTCTGCCAAGATTTAGTTGTTTATTGTGAATCGAAGTTCTCAGAAAACAAACAAACAAACAAAAAAATCCAGCCAGGCGTGGTGGCACACACCTTTAATCCCAGCACTCGGGAGGCAGAGGTAGGAGGATTGCTTTGAGTTCGAGGCCACCCTAAGACTGCATAGTGAATTTCAGATCAGCCTGGGCTACAGTGAGACCATACCTTGAAAAACCAAAAACAAAAAAAACAACAACAACAACAAAAAAACCCACCTGTGCTCAAGACTCAAGACTGTGACACTGACTGGCTGATGGTGGTGAGTTGCAATGTCGCTGACCCAGAACCACAGTACCTCTGTGTGTGATCTAGTGTTCTTGTGACTATCAGGCGAAACCTCTGGGAATGACTTTGACCACCAGCTGCCTCAACTCCCTCTTTCTCCACGTTCACTGTCAGTACCCTGGAGAGGGTCACCATAGGCACTCAAGTGTTACATTTTAGCCTCAACCACACACGTCCTGCACTTACCTGTCCAGGTAAATTAGTGCTGATGGTGGAATGGAGCACTCGCAGAAGCTTCTGAATTAAAAAAAAAAAAAAAAAGTTATTTGGGACTTAGAGAGATGGCTTAGTGTTTAAGGTGCTTGCCTGCAAAGCCTAAGAACCCAGGTCTGACTCCCCAGAACCCACATAAGCCAGATGCTCAGGGTGGCACATGTGTCTGGAGCTCATTTGTGGTGTCTAGAGGCCCTGGTGCACCCATTCTCTCTCTCTCTTTCTGATTCTCTCTCTCTCTTTCTTCTCTCCCATACATATGCACTTTCTCATTTTTTTTAAAGTTATTAACTTAAAGAATGCCATTCTGAACACCATTCTAAAAGAATTTCACACACAACTAGGTAATTAAAAGGTTTAGTCTTAACAGCCAGGTGTGGTGGCACATGCCTTTAATCCTAGCACTTGGGTGGCAGAAGTAGGAGGATCGCCATGAGTTCAAGACCAGCCTGGGACTACAGAGTGAGTTCCAGGTCAGCCTGGGCTTTAGTGAGATCCTACCTCAAAAACACACACACACACACACACACACACACACACACAAAAGTTTAGTCTTTACCATTCCATATGCATATTCAGAGCCCCATCACTTGGCCTGGCTGCAGTCCCTGACTTATCATAGATCCCAAAGTCCATGAAAGTAACAACAACAAAAAAAAAAAAAAAAAAGTGACTGAATCCTCGTAAGTCATGGGATTTGTCCCTTTTCATCCCTCTAAGTCTCACACCAACTTCCTTTAGATAAATAGCTGAGGCTTGCAGAACATAAGTGGCTCCCCTGGGCCCACAGTTCAGAAGCAGCCCAGGGAGAAAGTCCACTGGGCTATTTGGACTCCAAGTGCCCAGCTCAGTGGAAGAGGAGGCAAGCTGTTCCAGCTGGCACACACTTGCAGGCTGCCACCAGCAACAGCTCAGCAGTGCCCTGCAGAAGTCATCAGACCTTTCATTGTTGAATAATGTTCAAAGGCATGGCTCTCCATTCAGGATCTGAAAAAGTATGCCAGATGGCAAAGAAAATGTTTGGGTGGGACATTTTGGATCAAAAGAGAATTTTCCAAATTTTTACCTTCATTTACTTATCCAAGCTTTAAGCAACAATAAAGCCATGTACATGTGTGAGTGCTTTGAGCTAGGAAAAAGGTCTACCATGTGGGGACAGGGGTGCCATATGTGACGATGGAGAGGTTCTATTTATTATCTGTCCATGACTGTCTATTTATTATTATTATTATTATTATTATTATTATTAATATTATTATTAATCTGTCCATGTTTATGATGTGAACAAGCACACCTAGGTCTCACTGCTCAGAGAGTCACATGGCTGGAGCTAGTGAAGGGATCTTGGTTGGGAAATAACAGACTCAAGTTCCTATGAGTTACCTCCCCTCCAGGGCAACATTGCCCTTCTTTGTAAATTCAGCTCATCTGGTGATAACATTTCTAAGAAAATGTGGACAGGCTACATTGCAGTGACTTACACAGCCAGCTCTGCAAAATATATTCCCTTGGAATGTTCTCTGTGAAAATGGCAGATTTAGGAACAGGATAGGATTGTTGTAGCAATGGAGGTGTTCAAAATATTTCAACCAGTTCTATGAAGAGAGATAGCAGGGAGCTGCAGCCTTCAGGTGGGTACTCTGGGCATATGGGGTCTGAAACTGCTCTGGCAGCAGTGGGGATGGCTAGAGATGGAAGAAGGAGAGAGAAACAAGGACTAACACTGATGTGAAAAAGACTTCGACAGTTCCAGGGGCCCCTCTTCTCCTTATCAAGGGCACCTTGTGGCAGGATGCATGGAGGCAGGGTTGTCTTCAGGGAGCTGTAGCCAATGGCTATTTGCCAACTACTGAGGAGAATTTCATCTTTCAAAATGCTCATGGCTGTACTAGTAGCAGTCCTGGAGTGAATCATTGGTGCATGGTGGCTTCAAGAACACTGGAGGAGCACACCTTTAATCCCAGCACTGGGGAGGCAGAGGTAGGAGGATCACCATGAGTTCAGGCCACCCTGAGACTACATAGTGAATTCCAGGTCAGCCTGAGCTAGAATGAGACCCTACCTTGAAAAAAAAAAAAAAAAAAAAAAAAGCAAAAAGAACACTGGAGGATCTTTGCACTTTGCACAGTATAGTGACCAGGGAACCTGAGTTTCTGCTCTTTTCTGTGAGAAGCTTGTTTTTTTTTTCAGGAGCTTTCTGTATATCTCAGGGCCTGCTGAAAACACCTAAGAAAAGTCCAGAAACTTCCTCAGAGACACAAGCAACTCAGGACACATCTAATCAGGACTGTCTTTTTTTTCTATTTTATTTATTTATTTATTTATTTGTTTTTAATATATATTTTTAATGACAATTTCCATAATTGTAGACAATAATCCATGGTAATTCCCTCCCCCTACTTTCCTCTTTCAAACTCCACTCTCCATCATATCCCCTCCTCCTCTCAAGCAGTCGCCCTTTTATTTTGATGTCATCATCTTTTCCTCCTATTATGATGGTCTTGTGTAGGTAGTGCCAGGCACTGTGAGGTCATGGATATCCAGGCCATTTTGTGTCTGAAGGAGCACATTATAAAGAGTCATATCTTTCCTTTGACTTTTACATTCTTTCCGCCACCTCTTCCGCAATGGACCCTGAGCTTGAGAAGACGTGCTAGAGATATTTCAGTGCTGAGCACTCCTCTGTCACTTTTTCTCAGCACCATGGTGCCTTCTGAGTCATTCCAAGGTCACTGCCATTTGAAAAGAGAAGCTTCTCTAACCAAAAGTGAGAGTAGCATTAATGTATTGTTATGAACATTAAGAGAAGTGCTTACTTGGCAGTTTGGTGAGTATAGTATATATATTTAGCCAGACACCAGCAGACGTTACACCCCTAGGGCTCATGACTACCCCGTTGTAGGTTTTCAGTCTCAGGGATGTATTCCCTCCCATGGAGCGGGCCTCCAGTCCAATTAGAGAGCAGTTGGTTTCCCCCATAACAGACATGCCACTATTGCACCTGTTGGCTCATTTAGCCTGGGTGGCCAAATTTAAGGCTTTTAGTGCAGGACTATGTCTTAATCTCCAAGTGGACCTGAACTTTGTGGGGGCAAGAATGACCTTTCATGACATCGTTTCCTTGCAAATTGTCTAAAGATGGGAAATAGATGTCATCATGGGGGCCAGTTCCAGCTGACTGATGGTGGTTGCCTGACATACTATGCTGACGATTCTGAAGTTATATCCACTGTGTGAGAGGATCCTAGGATGAGATCAATGATAGTGTTCTTCCTCTACACCAGAGTTGGCATTGTTTTTTTATTGTTTTGTTTTTGTCATGGCTTCTTTTGCTATCTGGTGAGACTACAAGACACCTGTATTTATCAAGTTCCCATCACTGTGGCAAAATACTGGAGATAAACCAATTTAAATGAGGCAAGGTTGACTTTGTGTCTCTTTTCAGGGCTCTTAGTTCATAGCTGGTTGGCTCTGTGTTTTGGGGCTTGTGGAAGGGTGTAACATTAATGGTAGGTGAGTGTGGTGAGGCCAACTATTCACTTCTTGGCGGCTAGGACTTATCCTCAGAATGGGAAAGGGTCTGGGATATCAGCAACCCCTCAAAGGCCTGAACTCAGTGATCTAATTTCCTCCAGCAGGCTCTCAGGTCCTAAAGTTCCTTTGACCTTCCAATAGCACCACGGGCTGGTGACCAAGTCTTCCACACATGGTCTTTAAGGCAGAGGAATTGGAGGAGATCAAAGTATAACACATAAATAGATGAAGATGCCAGGATGAAGTCATCACTTTGTATGCTAACTTAAAAAAATCAATAAAAAATATTCCAGGGCTAGGGAAATGGCTTAGCAGTTAAGGTGTTTGCCTGCGAAGCCTAAGGACCCTGATTCAATTCCCCAGGACCCACATAAGCCAGATGCACAAGGGGGCACATGCGTCTGGAGTTCATTTGCAGTGGCTGGAGGCCCTGGCTCACCCATTCTCTCTTTCTCTCTGCCTCTTACTCTCTATCTTTCAAATAAATAAATAAATAAAATAAAAAAAAAAATTCCAAACCTAGGGAGCTGGAGAGATGGCTCAGCAGTCAAGGTATTTGCCCACAAAGACTAAGGACCCAGGGTCAATTCCCCAGTACCCACAAAAAGCCAGATACACAAGGTGGCACATGCCTCCAGAGTTTGTTTACAGTAGCTACAGGCCCTGATATGCTCATTTTCTCTATCTCTCTGCCTCTTTCTCTCTCTCTAGTAAATAAATAAAATGACTCCTTTAAAAAATTGCAGATCTAACACAGCTTTTCATAATAATTATTGAAAATGTTAAAGTAAAGACAAAGGAGATGAAATCCATTGAATTGTAAGTGATCAAAGATGCAGTAATACATGTGAATCTCTATTAGTGCATTCATCAAGGCTCAGTGGTGGTTGGTGGCTTCTGAAGTGGCAGTGACTGTGATGATATTCTGGGAGGTCTGCAACAGCTGACTGCAATGTGTATATATCTGTCCTTCCTATCATCAAAGGCACTGCTAATTCCACCATGACCTGTTGCCTCTATTCACATGGAAGAAAGTGCTAAGTTTCAGTTTGTGAAAATAAAATTGTAATCATCTTCCCATTTTTCATTTGCAGACTCTTTTCTTTTTTTTGTAAGTTTTCATGAAAGAGAGCAAGAGAGAGTAAATTGGTGTGCAGGGCCTCCAGCCCCTGCAATCAAACTCCAGATGTGTGTGCCACTTTGTGCACATGTGCAACCTTGTGTGCCTATGTCACCTTCTGTGTCTGGCTTACTTGGGATCTGGAGAGGATCACTGGGGCTTGCTGGTCAGCCAGTGCAGCTGAAAATCTGATTGTTCCAAGTTCAGACTCAAGGAAATAATGCAGAAGAGTGACCAAGAAGGACATTCTCTTCTGGGATCCACATATATGCACATAGTCACATACCCATGCACACATATACACTCACATCACATCACAGTTAAAAAAGAGTCACATATTTTTGTATGTTGATTGACTTGTAATTGTCTCTTCATAAAAAGTAGAGCTGAAGACAGACCATTTTCAAGGTGTGGATCTTTAATCATCTATCTATCATCTATCTATCTATCTATCTATCTATCTATCAATCATCTATCTGTTTTGGGACAGGGTCTCATGTAGTTCAGGCTGGCATCAAACAGTGTAGCTGAGGATGACCTTGAGCTTTGAATTCTCCTGCCCTCACTTCCAGAGTGCAGGGATTACAGGTGTGTGCCATCGCACCCAGTTGACATGGTGCTGGGATTGTATTTGGGGCTTTGTGCATGCTAGGCAGACACTCTACCCACTGAGGAACATTCCCAGCCCCTCAGATATGAAGCTTTAAAGAAAAATATGCATCTGACTGATGGAGGCATCAGAGGAATAAATTGAGGTTAACACTTTTGGAATTTGAAATTAAGCTCAAACTTGGCCATTATCACTTACTATATTTAAGTTTTGCCTATTATTTCTCAGAAGAAAGAAGTAAACAGCCTCCACCTGGAACATCAAATGATGTTGCTTTGAGAAAATGTCAGCCTAGCATTCTGGCATAGTTGCCAGGAAACACCCAGAAACTTTTCTTGGCTCTTTTTTAGGCCCTCAAAAGTCCAGAAACAGTTGTAGCTGAAGGCAATGGGGACTGTGTGCCTAGGCCTTGACACCTCTGTATTTCTGCTCAACATTCTATGTTGGGCATTGCTAGACACAGGCCAGAACTGTGAGGAGGCTGGCCTGGGCTGTTGGACATGGCCGGGCACCTTGGGCTGTGAGGGTTACAGCTGGCATTATTGTCGGGAACCCACTCTGGCTCCTGAGCTGGCCCTCCTTTCTCGCAAGGGTGTAGTTGTGCTCCATGTTCACCCAGAGGAAACCCGACCAATGGGCCCTCCGCTCTCCCAGAGCACCTGAGTATTCCACAGCCTAAGGTTCTGCCTTCCCCATTGTTCCCTGACCTTGTGGCCAGCTGCCCAAGAGACCCTTGTATGATAATAAACAGTCTCTCTGCAGCTGCAGCCATCCGATATGTGGCTGATGTCACGTAGCTTTTCCCGCCACTTCTGCTATCTCCCTCGCAACTCCTCCTTCGTGACTTCTGCCTTCCAACACCAGCCAATCAGATAGCAACCCATAAACCTATGTATCCAATCACCTTGTGATCTGTATGTGCCTTCTCAACCTTTCTCAAGTGTTTATAAACCCACTCCCCTTTTGAATAAATGAGTGCTGCCCATCAGACGGTCTCCCGGGTGGTGCATTGCCCATTACACTCACCCGCTCCAAGACGCTGCTCCCCCCAGCTCCTTCTGCGCCCAGGATGTCGGTGACCAATGACCCCTGGGAGTAGCAAGACCTTCAATTCTATCCCTTATCCTCAGGCTTGGTTGGAAGTTGCCTAACAATAAAGCCACCCTTTAGACTACAGCACCGTTTCATTTTTTGAGCAATCAGTGGAAATGCTTAGCACCGTAGCATTCACGAGTACAAACCCCATTGAGACGGTCGCACTCTGAAGATGTGGCGTGAAGTTATCAACAATCACATAGAGGAGTTCCCAGTTGGCTTTATGTGAGCCTTAGACTTGGCCTATAGATTTGCTGCCCACTGTTTTCTTTCTGATAAACTTCCAATGGCCAAAGATAAGTCTCCTCATTTCTTTTCTTTTCTTTTCCTGCCCCCTGTTATTCTCCTTTTCCTTCCTCCCTCTCCTTTTTTTCTTCTCTATTCTCTCTCTCTCAAGCTGGCCTAAGTCCCCTTATGTCTATTCAAAACTTGAGAAGGTAGAACAGGGTATTGGTCCTTGAAGTTTAATCAACTTATAATTTGTTCCCCCTTACTTAAAACCTGCTTGACATGTATTTCTTTGTGTATGTGGCCAAATTCAAAGTCTTTAAAGAAGAAAAGCCCCCAAACTTAATGACTGACATCAGTATGTAATGCAGAGAAAAGTAGGCGGAGAGAAAAACTGGTCATCATGATTAGCATTAATGATGACCAAGAATGACGAGGACGGCACATTTATGACATGCCTCCTACGTATCATGAACTGTTCTTTCTGGGCTCTGTATTCTGTTCTGGGTGTGTGTGTGTGTGTGTGTGTGTGTGTGTGTGTGTGCCAGTGCTACATGGCTTTGATCATCAGAGCTATGTGGTATACTTTGAAATCAGCTAAGTGTGAGATTTCCAACTTCATTCTTTTTCAAGATTATTTCTTGACTATTTGAGTCCCTTGATAGTCCATGTGAATTTTAGGACAAATTTTTCTGGTTTTGGAAAAACAAAATAACATCAAAGTTTTGTTTAATAGAGAATATATTATAGAAACTACATTATGGATTAAAAATTTTTTTTATATCATTTTCTTCTTAGAATACCTACTAAGGTTTGTGGGGTGGTTTGAATGGGAAATGTCCCCCATAACCTCACATGTTTGTGATTAAGCTGTGTTATTAATCCCCATTGGGAAGTGGGGTCTTGTTGGAGGAGGTATGTCACGGTGGGGGGGAGGGAGGACCTTTAGGTTGATTAGTCCTACTGGGTGTGTAGAGCTCAGCTTGCTTACTGCCTACCAGCTGGTGTGATATGATGCCCAGCTTCTGCTCTGCCATCCTTTCCCTGCTATGATGAAACTTTCCCTCCAGACTGTAAAATGAACCCTATCCTTTCATCAGCTACTTCTGGTCAATTGTTTTGTCCCAAACAATAGGAAGGTAACTGCTATAGTTTGGATGTGATGTGTCCCCAGAAGTTCATTTGTTATATCCCCAACAAGACTTAGAGATATTGTTCCCTTTCTGGTTGTTTGAATCCTTCCTTCCCCTTCCTTAGACTTCCTTCCTTTGTTCCCTTTCTTTCTCTCTCTCTCTCTTTCTCTTCCTTCCTTCCTCCCTCCCTCCCTCTACTTCCCTCTTTCTTTCTTTCTTTCTTTCTTTCTTTCTTTCTTTGTTTTTTTCAAGGTAGAGTTTCACTCTAGCCAAGGCTGACCTGGAACTATGTATTATCAGGGTGGCCTTGAACTCATGGTGATCCTTCCACCTCTGCCTCCTGAGTGCTGGGATTAAAGGTATATACCGCCAGGCCCTGCTAGACTTAGGCTTTAACTTGGATTTCCAGCTGCCTGGTTGGAGAAGGTGTCACTGTGGGTGGATGCTGGGGTCCAGCCCTAAGATGTCACTGGGGCAGATCTAACATCTAGCCCAAAGGTATGGAGAACAGTCTGAGCTCTGTTGGGGCCTCTGCTGCCCATTTTTTGCTATTTTCTTTCTGTTTGTGCTTGCTTTTGGTGTGTGCTGGCTGGTGGTTGTTTCTCTCTGCTTGGATCTGTGAAAGGGGGCCAGTCTCTTCCACCATTACGGAACTTCTCTTAGATCTGTAAGCCTGAAATAAATCCTGTTCCTGCCATAACCTGTGCCTGGTTTGGAAGTTCATTCCAGCAACGTGGACCTGACTACAACAGAAGGTGATCAAAGGTGGCTTCTAATGGGAGGCAATTGGGTCATTGGTGTGTGGGATTCTGACCTTGGAATTAATATAGTTAATATATTATAATTATAATATTATATGTGATATACATTATATATATATATATTTTTGTGGTTTTCTGAGGCAGGGTCTCACTCTGGCCCAGGCTGACCTGGAATTAACTGTGTATTCTCAGGGTGGCCTCAAACTCATGGTGATCCTTCTACCTCTGCCTCCTGAGTGCTGGGATTAAAGGCATGTGCCACCACGCCCAGCTATATATTATACTTAATATAGTTCTAATGTAACTCTGGTTAGTTTTTGTGAGAAAATTGTTCTAAAAGAGCAAGAACCACTATCTTCTCTCTGGTGTCCTGTCTCATTATTTTTCTCATAGGCATCCCTCCCTTTGTATTGCCATCACCAGGAGGCCTATCCAGAGGATGAAAGGAATCATTCCATGTTGGGCTTTCAGTCTCTAAAACTGTGAGCTAATAAGTAAATCTCTTTTCCTTTTATAAAAAAATTTTATTTATTTATTTGCAAGAAGAAAGAGAGAGAGTGTGTGTGTTTGGGCACACCAGGGCCTCTAGCCACAGCAAACAAACTCTAGATACATGCACGACTTTGTGAATCTGGCTCTATGTGGGCACTGGGGAATCAAACCCTAGTCATTAGGCTTTGCAGGCAACTGCCTTAATCACTGAGCAATCTCTCCCACCCTAAATCTCTTTTCTTAACACCAACCTTGAGTGCTTTGCTATACAGTGGAAAACCGACTAGCTTAATACCTTTTAGACACAGTATTATTGTACATTCCATAACACACACAAGCAAACTAAGAAATATCCATCTTAAATAGCACGCTTGAATCCACACAGATAGGAAGAGAACCAGAATTTGCACATAGATTGATTCCAAATGCCATCTAACTTGGCCATGACCCTGTGTCACTTCCCCACTGATGCCTTGAGAAACCTAAAAGGTTTCTACACTTTTATGCAAAAAGGTACATGGGGGCTGGAAAGATGGTGTAGCTGTTAAAGCATTTGCCTACAAAGCTAAAGGGCCCACCAGGTTCGGTTCCCCAGTACTCACATAAAGCCAGATGTACAAGGTGGTGCATGTATCTAGAATTTGTTTGCAGTAAGTGGAGGTCCTGACACACCCATTCTCTCTCTTTCTCTATCTGCCTCTTTTTCTCTCTCTTAAATAAAAATTTTAAAAAATAATTTTTTAAAAAGGTACATGGGGAGCACTCAGTTAGTTGCTCACTAACAGCCATCCTTACTTTATGGAAGAACTGAGTTCGGATTAGCCACATGTCCAACTAGTTAGTGACCACATATCCCAGAATACCTGGCACTTAATTGTGGCTATGTGAACAAGTTCTGTCCGGTGAGGTGTGAGTGGAAGTGGTCTGTGCACTTGCCTGCACACACTCAGGTTCCATTGTGGCACTTTCTTCCTCCTGACTCCATCTGTGATTCCCACGGAGTGTTGACTGTCTAGTCCTACACTCTTGGACAATCAGGACTATGATGGGAGCTATGGAAGCAGTGGGTCCTTGATGATGGGAGCTAGGGAAGCAGTGGGTCCTTGATGATGGGTGTGGCGGGCGGCATCCGGGGCCGCACCATCCAGGTTGAAGATGGCGGCTGGCACCTTGCCAAAGGGCGTTGAGCTCGAGTCTTGTCAGTAAACAGGAAGTTATGGTGATTGGCTAGGAGGCATATCCTCATTGCATCAACTTATCGGCTTCAGCCAAGTTAGCTTTCCGCCTAGCAACTATGTTATGATTGGTCTTCATAGGATATATAAGCTGTGCTATTTCCTGTAATAAAGGTGTGTGTGTGGGGGTCTCCCATCCAAGCAAGCAACAAGAGTGGTGCGTGTGTCATTAGTGTCCCGAATGGTCGGCGACAATGGGAGCTACGGAAGCAGTGGGTCCTTGATGATGGGAGCTACGGAAGCAGTGTGTCCTTGGGTCTTTTTTGTTAGAGTAGCATAGCCTAGAAACTTTAATTTAATAGAATTATCTTTGGCAAGAAGCTTCGCGAGGAGTTTTGCACTGGGAGCTCCCCGTGATGAAACTCTCAAGCATTATCCAAGGGCAGACCATCGAAATATGTGTTTATCAGTCAACAGTTACTGGTGTTTGTCAACTTTTTTCGTGAGTTTTAAATATTTTCCAGTCCAGGATCTTTTAAAAAAGATACATTTGTTTACTTATTTGCAAGCAGAGTGAGATAGAGAGATAGGAAAGAAGAATGGGTGCACCAGGGCCTCTAGCCACGCTGCAAATGAACTGTAGATGCATGTGCCACGTTGTGCATCTGGCTTTATGTAGGTACTGGGGAATTGAACCTAGGTCATTAGGCTTTGTGGGCAAGTGCCTTAACCGCTGCGCCATCTCTCCAGCTCCCTCCGGTTACCTTTTTATGAAGATGTTGATACTGAACTTTGAAAGTTAGGGAATGAGATTTCAGTTTTATCCTGAGTGTTAACTATGAAAGCTCACTTGTCATCCTTCTTTTCCCTATGATATCTGTTTTGCCAAGGTGCCTGACTGAAGCTTGGATTTGGTCCCCAGGACCAGAGACAGAGCATGGCCAACTGAGTGACTCATCCATGTGAGAAGAGGATCAGCTGGGGACAACTGCTCCAAGAGCTCCAACAGTGAACTGTATGTGTCTCTGTGGCTGGTGTGCCTGACACAGAACGCCACACTAGCTAGCCCCATGAATAAGGCTCCTACCTTACTCCTGTTGGTATCCCAGCTACGGTCCCATGGCTCCCACCCAGTAGGAGTTGGAAACGTGGAGTCTGAAATTCATTGACAAGTGTAAATGTCATGTGATGTTAGAGTCTCGCATGGAGAGGATGAATGTGGAGCAGCTTTTGTGAATATAGGCTCTTAAGAACTTCTTTTATTAAGGAAATCTTCAAACATGTTCATAAGTAGAGAGATTAGCATGTCAAGTGCTCATATCCATGAATGTTTTTACATAGATAAAGTCAAGTTTAAAAGAACATCAAGGGCAACTTTGAAAGGAAAAGAATTTTTAAAAGACTAAAGAAGGGTGTGAGACAAGGGAGGGAGGGAATCAGACAAAGGTTCTTTATAAGATGGGCATCCAGGTGGCCAGCTTACCTTGCCTTGCAGCATTGTTGGATAAACTTGTCATACTGAAAGCTGGTATATATTATATTTATTGGCATTTTTAAATAAATTTATGAGGGTGACATTATAGTTATATCTTATATTTTAGAAAACTGAAGATTTGAAGAGTTTAATATTCTAAGAGTTCTATCGATGGTGACAGATAGATGTGAAAGCTCAAAGTCAAACCCAATAATACCATTTGATTCCAAGGCCTGTACTCTTAGCTACACACCTATGTTTACAAATTCTGGTATGGACTTTAAAAAATATTTTATTCTTTTTGGGCTGGAGAGATGGCTTAGCGGTTAAGGCACCTGCCTCCTAAGCCTAAGAACACTGGTTCCAATCTCCAGCAGTTCCAATCTCCAGGTCCCACGTTTAGCCAGATGCAAAGTGACACAAGGCCGCAATGCCGCACTTGCCCACAAGGGGGCGCACACATCTGGATTTCATTCACAGCACCTGAGAGACTGCTGGCGTGCCCAGCTCTATCTGTCTTACTCTCCCTCTCTATCTGTTTCTCTCTCCAAAAATAAATAAAATAAAAAAAATTTAAAAAAGAAAATATTTTATTCTTTTTTATTTATTTATGAGAAAGAGAGGAAGAGGCAGAGAGAAAGAGAGAATGGGTGCTCCAGGGCCTCCAGCTACTGCAAACGAACTGCAGATGCATGTGCCCCCCTTGTGCATCTGGCTTATGTGAGTCCTGGGGAATCAAACTGGGGTCCTTAAGCTTCTCAGGCAAACACCTTAGCCACTAAGCCATCTCCCCAGCCCTGGTATGGACTTTTTAACTCAATCATTTGGCACACTACTTAAAAGGGAAGATTTCTCATGGGCTGGAGAGATGGTTTGGTGGTTAAGGTGCTTGCCTGCTAAGCCTAAGGACCCAGGTTTGATTCTCCAGTACCCATGTAAGCCATGGTAGCACATGTATCTGGAGTTCGTTTGCAGTGGCTAAAGGCCCTGGCGCACCCATCCTCTCTCTGTCTCTCTCTCAAATAAGTAAATAAAAATAAAAAAGTTATACTTTGGGCTGAAGAGATGGCTCAGCAGCTAAGCCTGATGATCCTGGTTCAATTTCTAGTACTGGCATAAAGTCAGGTCCACAGTGTGGCACATGTATCTGGAGTTTGTTGACAGCAGCCGGAGGCCCTGGCATGCCATTTTCTCTCTTCCCTCTGTCTTGCTTTGTTTGCAAATCAATAAATAAAAATATTAAAACAAAAAGGGCAGATTTCTCATCCTCACTCTTCATTCTATCAGAATGCCAGTGTGAGGTCTAGGAATGTGACTATGTTTATAATGAACCTTTTTTTTGGGGGGTAGGGTTAGGAACTCCCTCTAGCTCAGGCTGACCTGGAATTCACTCTGTATTCTCAGGGTGGCCTTGAACTCCAGTCCTCCTACCTCTGCCTCCCAAGTGCTGGGATTAAAGCTGTGCACCACCACGGCTGGCTTAACAAACCTTTTTTAAAGGTTCATTGATGTTTGAGAGGCACTCCTCTGTGGTGTGCACCATGGAGGTATAGTTGCCAACATGAGTTCTCTGAGCAATTTTTTATTCTAGACCTTTATCTGTGAAATATTTTAAAGTGTGTTCTCTCAGTTTCTCTCCAAATTGCACTCAGATCTTTGGACGTGTGGGTTTTGTATTATTGGATAAAACCAACTAAGGATGGAAAATATTTGTAAGATAATAATTACACCTTATTATTTCCTAGATAACATGGTATTGACAACTATGTCTATAGATTTTATATTGTGTTAAATATTATAGGTAGTCTAGACCTATTGTATAGGATGATATATGTGGGTTATGTCCAAATGTGATGCCATTTTCTAGAAGGAACTTGTGTATCCATGGTTTTTGGCAACCTTGAGAGGTCCTAGAAAAGAAAATATCTCAGTGTCACACCCTCCAAGGCTCAGGGTCCATTGCGGAAAAGGGGGCGGATAGAATGGAAGAGCCAAAGGAAGGATACCACTCCTTACAATGCAACTGTCCAGACAGAAATGGGCCTCGATATCCATGACCTTGCAGTGCCTAGCAATACCTTCACAAGACCCTCATGATAGAAGAAAAAGATGCTAACATCAAATTAAAAGAGAGACTAATGGAGAGAGGGAGGGGATATGACGGAGACTGGAGTTCTAAAGGGAAATGGGGGAGGGGAGGGAAATATCATGTGTTTTTTGTATGTAAGTATAGAAGTTGTCAATAAAAAATTTTTAAATAAAAAAAATACCTCACAGGTGCAGAATGCCTGTGTATCAATTCTTTATAAATTACTTTCTAATTTACTATGTAGCTACCATGATTCCAATGTACTATGTATACTACAAATATGAACAAATAAACATTTTAAGATGCCCCTGACTGCATGCATTCCACCTCATATTTGATGCTGTTTATAGTTAATATTATGTAAATTTGGTATATATGTTTTCATCCATTGATTAATGCTTTTCTTTTTTAAATATTTATTTATTTATTTATTTTAAAAAGAGTGAGAGAGAGAGAGGGGCAGATAGAGAGAGAGAGAATGGGTGCACTAGGGTCTCCAGCCACTACAAACGAACTCCAGACCCATGCACCTCCTTGTGTATCTGGCTTATGTGGGTACTGGGTAATCAAACCTGAGTCCTTAGGCTTCACAGACAAGTTCCTTAACCACTAAGCCCTCTCTCCAGCCCTGGTATATCCTTTATCTTTGTACACTCTTCTTTTCCTTGAACGGTGACAATATCGTTTAAATCTCCCTTGAAGCCAATGATGATATCAACCTTTTTTTTTTTTGTATTTATTCATTTTCTCTCTCTCTCTGTCTGATAAATTTAAAAAGTTATACTATTACATTCCTGGTTCACTCTAAAGCTTAAACCATTCATTGATTATAAGGCAGTGACGTGGAGAAGCAAAAAGAACGATTTCATTAGTGTCTCAGAACTTCACTAGTAAAAAGAGCCACTAAGATGCACCCCGAAGTGTGTTTGTCCACTTGTAAGTGGACTACAATGAAGCTGTCCCGTGGCCTGTCCCTTCATGGCCCATTCAGAAGGGATAGAGACCTGAGTGTCAAAACCTCATTTTTTTGGAGGAATATTTTTCTAGTAACTATAAATTGTATTAAAAAGAATAATCTGGAAATAGAATGTTGATGCTTAAAATTTCACTTCAATGATTTTTTTTTTTAGAGATTAAAAAAACAAAGATCAAACTGTCGTGACACAATTTAATTCTGCAGAGCTTGGGATGTATCTCAGTCGGCAGAGTACTTATCTAACATGCATGCTGCCTTACAGTTAATTCCTAGAGCCACATAAAACTGGGAGTGATTGCTGGTGGAGCTGAAGGTATTTTCTGCAGTGGTATGGCCACTGGAAAGTTGTATGTGCTCTGGTAAATAAACCCCCACCCATGTTCTGCAGCCCTAATTAAACTCAGTAGGTCACACATACATGAAGTTGAAGAGGAACTAGAGAAGAAAGAACTCCGTGGAGGGGGATGAGGAGGAAAGTAAAGAGAAGGTCATGGGGTAGATTATAATCAAATTATGTACATATATAAAACTGTCAATAGAAATTGTGAAAAAAAATGGTGGGCGTGGTGGCGCACACCTTTAATCCCAGCACTTGGGAGGCAGAGGTAGGAGGATTGCCTTGAGTTCAAGGACCCCCTGAGACTATGTAGTGAATTTCAGGTCAGCCTGGGCTAGAGTGAGAGCCTACCTTGAAAAACAAACAAACAAATTTGAAAAAAAAAAAAAACAACCTGAGAGCCAGGTGTGATGGCACACACCTTTATCCCAGCACTCTGGAGGCAGAGGCAGGAGGATTGCCATGAGTTTGAGGCCACCTTGAGACTACATAGTGAATTCCATGTCAGCTTGGGCTAGAGTGAGACCCTACCTCGAAAAACCAGAAAGCAAACAAACAAAAAACCCAACTGGGAATGATCACACATGCCTGTCATCCCAGTCCTTGGGCAGCAGAGGCAGGAGCACCAGGAATTCAAGGCCATCCTTGGTCAGTCTGGGCTATATAAAAACCCCATCTCAACAACAGTCATTCTGCAAATTACCACCCAGAAAAGTTAGGTTTTATAGAAATGGTGATCACAAGAGAAAATTCACTTTGACAGAAGTCACAGAGAGTTTTATAGACATTAATGCAAAAATGGAGGAAGAAAGGTACAGAGACACAAACATGCAAAAACACTGAACTGATGAAAAGTGAATTTTCTCATTTGTGAGACAGAAAGAGGTTGGTTGTCTGGATGAGTGGTCGCTCAGAACAATGGCACAGGATGAGGTTGGAGACATGTTGGGCATGTCAGAAGTGAAGACTGGTTTCCATGTTCCTGTCTTAGCTGGGAAGCTTCTGTTGCATGGACTAGAAATCCTACTTACAGGTTTTATATAATTAAGGAGCTGTATTGGTGCCAGAACCAGAAGTTCACAGCAGGACTGTCTCCTGGTGAGAATTGTGGCTCATTTCTCTGAAAGTCTTTGGGGTCATTTTTATCTGTGTTGGAAGATGTTTTGGGCAGCCATCAGGTTAGCTTGCTTCCTTCCTTCCTTCCTTCCTTCCTTCCTTCCTTCCTTCCTTCCTTCCTTCCTTCCTTCCTTCCTTCCTTCCTTCCCTCCCTCCCTCCCTCCCTTCCTCCTTTTCTTTCCCCCTTTCCTCCCTCCCTCCCTCCCTCCCTTCCTTCCTTTCCTTCCTTCCTTCCTCCTTTTCTTTTTCCTTCCTTCCTTCCTTCCTTCCTTCCTTCCTTCCTTCCTTCCTTCCTTCCTTCCTTCCTTCCTTCCTTCTTTCCTTCCTCCTTTTCCCTTCCTTCCTTCCTTCCTTCCTTCCTTCTTTCCTTCCTTCTTTCTGTCTCCTTTCTTTTCTTTCCTTTCTTTCTTCTGTCTCCTTCCCTCCTTCCTTCCTTCCCTCCCTCCCTCCCTTCCTTCCTCCTTCTTCTTTTCCTTTTCCTTCCCCTTCCCTCCCTCCCTCCCTCCCTCCCTCCTTTTCCTTTTTCCTTCCTTCCTTCCTTCCTTCCTTCCTTCCTTCCTTCCTTCCTTCCTTCCTTCCTTCCTTCCTCCTTTTCTCTTCCTTCCTCCTTTTTCCTTCCTTCCTTCCTTCCTTCTTTCCTTCCTTCCTTCTTTCTGTCTCCTTTCTTTTCTTTCTTTCTTTCTTTCTTTCTTTCTTTCTTTCTTTCTTTCTTTCTTTCTTTCTTTCTTTCTTCTTTCTTTCTTCCTTCCTTCCTTCCTTCCTTCCTTCCTTCCTTCCTTCCTCCTTCCTTCCCTCCCTCCCTCCCTCCCTCCCTCCTTTCCTTCCTTGCCTTCCCTCCCTCTCTTCCTTCCTTACCTTCTTTCTATCTTAAATGAGGAAAGGGAAATTATTGCTTTTGCAAGTCATTTAAAGGAAAACCCCAGATTTCCGATTGAATCAACTTGGACAGGCCACAGTAACCGTACATTGAGTTACTGCGCACCCCAGCCCAGTCTCTGCAGCAATGGAGAAGGTACTACGCCACATCTTTGTCCATGGAGCTAGGGTTGCGGTTAGATTTCAACTGGTTGCTGCTTAATAGGGTCTAGAAGTTCCCTTAGGAATTGGGAAATGATCAGGAAAGGAAGAAAGGGAGAGTGGAAGCTGGGATGTAACCCAGAAAATCATTTCACCACTGAAATGATTCTTAGTCCCTTTAGGTGCTATGGAATGGACAGAGTAAGTTGGTCAGAGAGGATGCAGGGGAGCCAGTACGTTACAAGTGGTGAAGGTGATGTGTGGTGGTACAGACTGGGGTGTACTTTGTTGACAAAATTGATAGGACTTGGTCAAAATTTGAGGGATGAAGGGGACAGTTTTATCCAGACTGTGATGCCAAGCTTTGAACTTTTATCTTTTTAGGTAATAATGGAGGTGGTGGAATGGAAGGTTATGTGTGCGTGTGTGCACACACATGTATGTGTGACAGCAAGGGATTAATATTTTTCTTCTATTTTCACTTTCTCTTATTACTTTTAAAACTATACTTTTAAATATCCTAGCACATTATTTGACTCTTTTAATCTTTTCCAAATGAACAATAGTTTTATCTGCTGCTTATTCTGCATTGGAGTTAATTGGCTGAGAATATTTTCAAAACTCTTTTTTCCCTACAGTCTAATTTTATATGTCAAAAGGACACAGCTTCACTTGAGTCTTAGAACATTATGAAATTATTAACTTTGTGGACTGTTTTCAGTTTGAATTAACAGGTTTGCAATGCCATTCAACCTTTTGCAAATTGCCATCATCAGGAGTTGAACATGTTTTAGTTTTTCAAAATATCAATTATAGGCATAAGGGCTCAACTGCAGCCCCTGGTTTAATTTTCTAGCTATCCATCATCTAAAGCTTATTGAAAGAGCTGAATTATGCTTCCAGGATACTGAGTGGCTATTTTTGCAGATTAAGCAAACAATAGCGACAATTTGATGCCTTTGATGGAAGTGGACTGGGTGTTTTAATTCTGCATATGAATTCAACAAAGCACTTACATTAAAGAATCATTCTTGTTTTCATTTCAAGTTCTATTTCATCTTTTAGAGAAGAATTGCCTTTCTTCCATTCATTTTAAAAGTTTGGGATTTGGCTTTGTCTCATTTTAAATTCCCATATATTATTTAATGGATTTTTTGTACCCTTTTTTTTTTTTCTTTTGGACAAGTTCCCATCTCTCCACTATTCAGTTTTCTCATCCTTTCTTCACCTTTGATGAGGATTAAAAATTCCTACCTCAGGGCTGGGATGATAGCTTAGTCAGTAAAAGGCTTGCCATACAAATGAGGAACTTGGTTCAATCCCAGAAGCCATATAAAGCAAGCCTGGTGTGGTTGGTGGTGCTTGCTTGGAATCACAGCACTGGGGAGGCTGAGGTGGGCGGATTTCTGGGGCTTGTCAGACAGCCTGGTCCACTTGGTGAGTTCCAGGCTAATGAGAGACCTTGTTTCAAAAAAAGATGCATGGTGTACCTGTGTGCCTGTGCACACATGCATGCAGATGCGTGTGCACACACACACTAGACACCTCACAGTGACATTGTACTTTGGGTTGTCAAGTGAGGTGAGAGATGGAAGGACTGCTGAGCTCATCTTTGTAGTGATCAATATCTACGGTTAGATGTTGCCTGCCTCTTTTTTGTCGTTATTGTCATTTCAGCTTTCTGTTTTTGTAAAGGGACCTTATCCAGCCTCCACAGGGTGTTAGATCAACGTGTGAGGCTGGTTGGAAGTGCCAGGGATGAAGTTCTTCTGGGAACCTCCCGCAACTCAAGACCAGTGAAGTTGATGAATAAATGACTAGTTTTTTTTTTTTTTTTTTTTTGCTAGGAGGGCAACTCTTAACAGTATTTGGGCGGTCTCCCTGAGGTCTGCAGTGACGTTGTCAGTTCTGCAGTAGTCACCTCCTGCATCTTCCATGTCGCACTTGCCAGACTGGTATTTTCCTGGGTCCATCTCTTAGATGAAAGACCTGCAGTTAGATTCTTATTCCAGAGTCAGCTTCCTGGTGGAAATAACCCAAGACTCTCTTTCTGCTGGTCTGTGAAAAAGTGTCAGTGTTCAGTTATTCCACCAGTGATGGCCTGAGCACCAGTTCTCTGGTTCTATTGTCCAGCCTTAGCATTATGTGGATCTAAATTTTGCCTCTCAACTGACTGGACTTAGTATATTTAACGGTAATTCTTCAAGAAGTGGCTTGCTAGTAATTCTGCCATATTACTCTCCCAATAGGTTGTGTCTCTGTGGGGACGCCCAGCTGATATGGGTAAGCAGAGGGAGTTTAAAATGTTACATTTATTGCAAAATAAGACGACATAGGAGAAAATGGTTTACAGACACGGGAAAGTGAAATACCCAACATTAGAGCCCCGATTTCAGCAGACTTTTGTACCCTGCCAAAGACAGTGTTGGGCAGCTTCAGGGCTCCTGAAGCACAGGCAGATCTGATCTCTAAAGTGTGCAGAATGAAGGAGCACACAGCATGTGTTCTCCCTGCAGGAAGGCATACCCTGAGGAGGAGGAGAAGAGGCAGGGGTTGAGGCACAGATGCCTTGTGTCTGTTCTCTGAAGTTCTAGGCAGAAAATTCACCCATCTCCCACGTAGGAGAGAGAAAGGGGGCAGAGAGGAACCATAAATGTTACATAATGCCTTTCTTTTTCTCATGGAAACTTTTTGCAAGGAGCTTCTCCCCTCTGTGCATTGTGCTTAACCATTACTGCCAAGGCCAGCAGTCACTAATCTGAACAGGACAGTGCAGTTCCTGTCAGTCTGTATTCAGAAATACAGGACTCCGAGGCAGACAATTTATTTGCCCCAAAAGTTTTATTTTTTTACTCGAGGAATGAGAATGGTGGGGTTCAGAGCAAGAGAAAGGCAGCTTTCAGTTCCCACTTCAGAGTGCAACTTGCTACCACTTCCTCCCGGGTGGCAACCGCTCTGTTTACTCCTGACAAAGGTGGTGAAGGGTGATGCTACTGACTCAGAAGGCAGGCCAGTAACCTTAGTCATTGCAGGGCCAGTTCCAAGTTTCAGCTTTATGGTAATCTCTCCATCCTAAAAAGCCTCTTTTTCCCCCCAAGGTAGGGTTTCACTCTATCCCAGGTTGACCAGAAATTCACTATGCAGCCTCAGGGTGGCCTCGAACTCACAGCAATCCTCCTTCTTCTGACTCCCAAGTGCTGGGATTAAAGGCGTGCGTCACCACGCCCGGCTAAAAAGCCCCTTTATAAAGTGTATCATTAGAGCCGGAGAGATGGTTTAGGGGTTAAGGTGCTTGCCTGAAAAGCCGAAGGACCCCAAGTTCAATTCCCAGGAGCTACGTAAGCCACATACACAAAGTGGCACATGTGTGTGGAGTTCATTTACACTGGCTGGAGGCCCTGGTGTGCCCATTCTCTCTATCTGCACCTCCCGCCCCCACAAAGAAGACCATTCTGAGACAAATTTTCAACACAGAATGATGCACCTGGATTCCTGCACCTTCCATATAGAATACTAGAGATTCCGTGGGACCTTGAGGTACCTTGATCCCAGCTTTCCAAGCATAATGGTATGTATGGTCCCTCTCGGCAAGTTATTGGAAACCCTCATCTAGGAACTTGAACTTGATTGGGAGAAAAAAAATCCTGCAAGTTAGCATGTTTTTATGTTTCTATGGGAAGAATCCATAGCTAGTTCTCTCAGGGTGGTCTATATAGTCTTCAAAATTTAGAAATAGACAATGATGGCAAGCCTGGTCCCAAGCTCTGTTTTGGGAAGTCATTCTTTCCCATTTTGCATTTTTTTTTTCGAGGCAAGGTCTCACTCTGGTCCAGGCTGACCTGGAATTAACTATGTAGTCTCAGGGTGGCCTCGAACTCTCGGCGATCCTCCTACCTGCCTCCCGAGTGCTGGGATTAAAGGCGTGCGCCACCACGCCCGGCTCCATTTTGCATCTTAAAAAGCTATTTTGGGGGTAGCTGAATGGTAGAGTGCTTGCCTAGACTGGCATATGTGAGGTCCTGTTTTGATCCTCAGCACTACAAAACAAAAATAACCATCAACGAAACCTTTCCCACTTATCTGGTGGTCTGCCCTTTCATCTTACTTTTACAACTATCTGATTTTCCAAGGAATAATTTTTTTCTCCCCAAATGCTTTCTCCTTTTTAAGCCCATGATCTCTGCTTGAGATTTTAAAATAATTTGCTCCTGTTCTAACCTGAAGGAGTCTAGAAAATATTTGAGACATTCCTTTATTTCCTGAACAAATCTGTTTTGCAAAGACCAGGAATAATTACCTTGTTAACCTTTAATTCTAAGAAAATTTGACTTAATTTTGTCTTTCACTTAGGCATATTTCATAATAACAATGGCACGGTTTGTTTGCTTGGTTTTCAAAGAAAGCCTTAATGTGAGTCTTCCTCTGGCTTCTTTGCACAGTTGCATACCAGGCATGTACATCTGCAACACACACTTGCATATATCACATAATACACACACTGCCCCCACAAGAAAAAGGAAAGGGCTGGAGAGATGGCTCAGTGGTTAAGGCACTTGCCTGCAAAACCTAATTTTATAAAAAAAATAGTTTATTTATTTATTATTAGAGTAAGAGAGGGAGAGAGAGAGGGAGAAAGCGGCACATATAAAGAGAGAATGGGTGTGCCAGGGCCTCTAGCCACTGCAAACAAACTCCAGATGCATGCATCCCCTTGTGCATCTGGCTTGCATGGGTCCTGGGGAATCAAACCAGGGTCCTTAGGCTTTGCAGGCAAATGCCTTAACCACTAAGCCATTTCCCCAGCCCTGGATGCCTGATGTATAAAAGGGCTTGATCTGAGTCTTCACATGAGATGTGGTTTTGGCTTGGGAGCTTTCCTTCCCTCATATTTCTGTTTTTCTTTCTCTCAATGATTCTTTCATAATTCATAATTCTCCATGTCTGCATTTTTCAATACTTTAAACATGGATAAGAACTTGAGACTTGAGATCCCCTGGCTTAGGAGTTCTAAGCTCACCCAGAAACCAGTCTTTCTCCAGCATCGTTATGGAGATCCAACCCCATATCAATAACAAAAGACTTTCAAAATGCTCCAACCATCACACTATTTATTTCTTTATGATATACAGATAGATAGATAGAGTTGGCAAGAATGGGTATAACAAGGTCTCTAGACACTGCAAATGAATTCCAGATGCATGTGCCACCTTGTGCATGTGGCGTTATGTGGGTACTGGGGAATTGAACCTGAGCCCTCTGGCTTTGCCAGTGTCTTAACCACTAAGCCATCTCTCCAGCCCCACAATGTCTTTCTAAGGAAAAGTAAAACACTTATTTCATATCTAGCATCAACCTATTGGTTGTGTTGTGCTATCTAAAGCCATCTTTAATCTGGAATAGTTTTTCAGTCGTGTACAACTGTGAGTGACATTTTTAAGAGTAAAGACCAAATATTTTATAGTCTGTCCCTTAACTTAGGTTTGATAGATGCTTCTTTATATTATATCAGGTTATTTATTTTTGGTAGAAATTTACAAAAGTGATATTTGGTTTTCCTGAGAGCATTTCATATTATTTGTCTCAGCTTATAATACTGCAAAAGAACATTTATGAGACAACCAAGGAAGATTGATAATGATGTTATTGAGAAGTTATTGTTCACTTGTGTCATAATGTTATTGTAGTTTGTCTTTAAACAACTGTATCTATCTGCTTCACCACATACAAACACACACACATATAAATAACAGGGAAAAGTGAGCTCGATTACACTGATGTCCATTTTTTAGGGGGCTTGGTAATTAGAACAAATAATATAACCAGTTCTTGATTATTCTCAAATAGTCTCATTTATGCATTATACAGATCCTTGATCACTTTTCTTTCTTCTGTGGGTCTTTTTTGGGTCACCTGTATAGCTAACATAGGACAGAAATCATACTGTCAAGTTTGTGACTTGTTGGACAAAGGAAGCCTGTGGGAGGGAGACTGAAAAAATGTTTGTTAATTTGAATTTTCTGTGACTTGCATATTTTCCTTACTATAGATAATTATGAATTTTATGAAAGAAAATCATTTAAGATGACCACAAAATGAAATTTTACAATCAAAGTATAAAAACTCCTCATGGTATTTTTCTACTTTATTTCTTGAAAAACACCCTACTGATTTAAAAAAAAAATTATTGCGCCAATGACTAAGAGTTTGCTAATGCTCAGATTTCAGCTCTCCTTTCTTATCTGTCTCATAGCAGCAGAAAGACAGAGAGTTCCATCTGCAGCGGGGCCTTTCAGCTTGTTAAGCGTTCCTGCAGCAGCAACCGGTTCAAGATGCTGTTTTGTTTCAGAGCACGCAGCTTGGCTGTGTCTTCACTGACGACGGGGATGTCTTCGTGTTCTTCAGCTGTCAGGTCACTTTCACTGTCTGACAGTGTACACAGCAGAGTGTCATTTTCATAGGTGGGAAAGTAATACCTGGAAACAACCAGAGATATACTAAAAACCAAACTTGTACATTTTCCAGAAAATTTCTAGGCAGCTGAATGTGCACATGACTATACTTTTGTTATGTTTCTTTACAATTTCACAGTTTTGTAAAGGCTGCGTTGGGAGACGACTTCTGAGTTACCTTCCCTTTGACTATTTCTGTATGATGTCAGCCTTATGGATTCCAGTCTTGTTCACTGGCCACCCAGCTTGCTATTTACTAAGTTAAGAAACACACTACCTGGAAAAGGCAGTCTGCTTTAACAGTGTGCGGCTCTGGCTGCTAGGGAATGCATTTCCTTCGTATGAAACCCAAAGGACCATTCCTTTCTTTCTACTCCAAACTCCTAATTCTTCCCTAAAGGTTAACGAAGTCCAACGTGGTTATCTTTTCCAAAACAAAATCTCCAAATACCTGATGAAACAATTTGGTTTCCCTTGTGTTTTACATCCCACCCCAGTCATTCCTGGTCCCCAGAAGAACAAACAGCAGCACAATGCAGGGCTGACTCTGAGTCTCACAAATTTGAAATTTTCTGAAGGTAAAGCTTCTTGGCTAGAGTTCTATGGAGGCCTGATTTAACATTTTCTGAAAACAGAGAGGCATTTAGGCTGCTAGAATCCTACTCCTTCTACTGAAGGTATGAAGAATGATGTGAGAACCAGTTTAGAAGGATTAGACTGGGCAACAATCCTTGGGAGTCTGACACCTATCAAAAAGGTACACACCTGGGTACCAACCGCTTAACACATTTAAAGTGATAATATTCAAAACATATACTTTGACACAGTGATCTTATATCTAGTAGTTTATCTAAATGAAATAATTAAATAACAGTACAAAAATGTAAACATAGCTATTATCACTTATGACAGCAAAAAGTAAGAAGAAACCTATCTAACACATTAGGACTTATTGATACAATGGATATTTGGTAACCATTAAGAAAGACAGAACATGGGCTGGAGAGATGGCTTAGTGGTTAAGGTGTGTGCCTGTAACCAAAGAACCTAGGTTCGATTCCCCAGGACCCATGTAAGTCAGGTGCTCAAGGTAGCATAGGCGTCTGGAGTTCATTTTCAGTGGCTGGAGGCCCTGGCATGTCCATTCTTTTTCTCTCTTTCTGTGCCTTGTTCTCTCACATAAATAAATAAAAATAAATTTAAAAAAGAAAGAACAGATGAGTATCAGATATATAAAGGTGCTTGCAATATTTTACTAATAAAACAATTAAATGGTCTTTACTTCTATATCTATCTATAGTTACATAAGTACCTATAAATTACAAATTCTGAAATAGTTATTTCATTGGTAAGAGGGGAATTATTTTTAAAGTATGGCTTTTAAAAATTTTTACTTTTTTATACTAATTTTTAAAAAAAAGTTTAGAGAAATTAAATAAAGGGACAGAATAAGGCAGACAGAAGACTGTGTTTATTTACATCTAGTTTGGTGGTACTTACTGCAGCTGATCCCATGTCTTTCTCTCAGGAAGCAGGGACGTGTGCTTAGCTTCATCCATGTGCATCCTTAGGTCGACTTTGGATTTGAACTTCGCCTGACAGCCATAACACCTGCACTGATGAACTTGCCTTCGAATGAAATTGACCAGCTTCACTTGCTGATAGAAACTTAACTCTGGAAATTGTTACACAACCAATCAAAACTATTTTTACAATGTCATAATTTAGTTTTTTTTTTAATTTTAAATTGATACATGAAAATGAGATCAAGGCTCCAAACCCCAACCCTCAGCTACACTTATGGGAAGGCAGGATGTCGTTAAGAGTCCGGGTTCCTGCACCCAGATCTCCCCCGGTTCTCAGAGATCCGCTGCCTGGCTTCTGTTCAGTCAAGAAAACACCAAGTCCAGATGAAGATGGGACCTGAGCCTACACTCCTAAGGACCAAGCCAAGGACAGCAAAGAAAATGGGAGGGACTCAAAAGTGATAAAAACCTGATCCCCTTCCACAGTCCTTGTCAACCTGGTATGGACCCCTTCCTATGTCCTATGGAGCTTTTCTGATTCTCTGTTAATAAATGTTCACTTCTGCCTTGCTATAGCTGTCTCCTAATTTTTTATCAGATGGAGAAGAACTCTCCTGCTAGCCACTGGTATCAGAATCATAACCATGGCATACCTGGGGTATTATGTAATGCTTTAAGATATGCATACATTTTATAATGTTTAAGTCATAATAAATATATATATATTTCTTCTAATAATGGTGAAAATAGTAAAAAGCCCTTTGTTATGTGTTCTTAAAGGAGAGACCCTAATTAACCAGTCTGAGGAGGAAGAACAGCAGTTATAGCACATGATGGACATGAAGACAGAGCTTATGTGCTGGGCATTATTCTCATCACTCTTCATGTGCAACGCGGTCCTTCCAGACCAGGCACTTAGCATTATCACATTACATTTTATAGTAGGTGCCGCAGACAGCTTCGGGTTCACTGAGATCAACTTCCTAAGCAGGCAGTATTGGAAGAGGGGATATTTATTGAAGCTTACAGATCCAGGGGGAGTTCTATCATGGCAGAAGAAGTTGGACTCCTTTCAAAGGACCAAGGAGAGAGAGAGAGAGAGAGAGCAAGAGAGACAGATCGAGAGAGAGGAAGAAAGAGAGAGAAAAGCCACACCACACTTCAGGAACACCAGACACTTTGCATATCTTTAGATTGGAATTTCTTTTTTTAAAGCTTTATTTATTTTTTATTTATTTATTAGAGAGACAGAGAGAGGGGGAGAGAGACAAACTGAGAATGAGTGCACCAGGGCCTCTAGCCACTGCAAACGAACTCCACATGCATGCGCCACCATGTGCATCTGGCTTACATGGGACCTGGAGAATCAAACAAGGTCCTTAGGCTTTGCAGGCTTGTGCCTTAACCACTAAGCCATCTCTCCAGCCCTAGACTGGAATGTCAAATCCACTCCCACAATCCTCCACTCAGGTGGCTGCAGCTCTGAATGACAGACTGTAACCAAGCACTGAATGTACTGGGGGCATCCATTCAACCCCACCCTAGGAACCTATCCAAGGCTGCACAGCTAGGAAGTGACTGAGCCAGCCTGTGACACCAGCTGTTGGCCCTCGAGGCCATGTTCTTGCCCTGTAGACTAACTGTAGATACAACGTGCGTGCACGCCTACAGGGGCATGACCAGGAACCCAAGAAAGCAGCCAGTAAGCTGAAATGTGAGACGCGAGCTTTGCACTGTTTCAGACCCATCTGATGATCTCACTTACTATCTCAATGCAGTAGGTATTTTAAAGTTTTTTTCTCCCCCATTTGCATGCGTGGTATGTATGCGTGTGTGTATATGCATGCATGTGGGCACCAAGTGTGTACGTGCCTATGTACGTGTGCGCACGCGCTTGTGGTCAATGTCGGGTGTCTTCCTGAATGGCTCACTACCTCAGTTCTGAGACAGGGTCTCTCACGGAGCTAAGAGCTCACCATTTTGCCTAGACTAGTTAGCCAGCGGCTTCCCAGGGATCCACTTCTAGCACTGGGATTACAGATGCGGCCTGCTACACCCACATTTTTGCATGGGTGCTGGGAGTCAGAACTTAGGTCCTTATGCTTGCAAGCACCCTTACTAACTAAGCCATCTTGTCAGCCCTGCAACAGTCATTTTATACACATTATGCACTCCTCACAATACCATTCTCTCTGAGACCCAATATCATATAATCAGCAAGTGCTCAAGCTGGAATACAACTATAGCCTGCCTTTAAGAGTCCGTGCTCCCTCCAGAGACATCCTCTAACACACCTTCCAAGGCTCAGGGTCCATTGCAGAAGAGGTGGGGGAAAGAATGTAAGAGCCAAGGAAGGTTAGGACTCCTTACAGTGTGCTCCTCCAGACACAAAATGTCCGGGATATCCATGACTTCGCAGTACCTGACACTACCTACCCAAGACCCTCACAATAGGAGGAAAATATGATGACATCAAAATAAAAGAGAGACTGAGAGGGGGAGGGTGGTCTGTGAGGGGAAAGTGGGGGTGGGGAGGGAATTATCATGGTTTATTATTTATAATTATGGAAGCTGTCAATAAAAAAGTTGCCAGGCGTGGTGGCGTATGCCTTTAATCCCAGCACTTGGGAGGCAGAGGTAGTAGTATCACAGTGAGTTCGAGGCCACCCTGAGACTACATAGTGAATTCTAGGTCAGCCTGAGCTAGAGTGAGACCCTACCTAGAAAAACCAAAAAAAAAAAAAAAAAAGTTAAATAACCAAACAAAAACAATAAATAAAACCAAAAGAAGACTCTGACTCTGTGCTCTATCATCTTTCTCCTTGTCATAGATATACATACACGCATACTTATATACATATATATGTATATTTTCTACACATATTTGTAAGAAAGTGGAAGAAATGTGAAAGTAAAAACTGCATTTGATTAACACTTCCCTTGTCCCCCTCTCTTCTATCCACTTCTCCTAACCACATTAAACTCTTTCACCCACAGAGAAGGGGGTAGAGTGAGTGCTAACAAAATCTAAAGATGTTATGAAAATGCCATAGGGGAGCTGGAGAGATGGCTCAATGGTTAAAGGTGCTTGTTTGCAAAGCCTGATGGTCGGGGTTCAGTTCTCCAGTACCCTTGTAAAGCCAGATGCATTAAGTGGTGCATGAATATGAAATTCGTTTGCAGTGGCAGGAGGCTCTGGTGCACCCATACCCTCCCTCCCTCTCTCTCTCAAAAAAAAAAAAAAAGAAAGAAAACAAATAAAATGCCATAGGGAAACCTATTTTGTTACCTATTTTGAAAATATAATTTAAGTAAGGGGGAGGGAAAGAAAGAGAGAAGGAAGGAGGGAAGAAAGAAAGGAGGAAGGGAGGGGAGGAGGGTATGTCTGGACAGAAGTACTCCATGGGGGAGGATAATGCTGTTCTAGAAGATATAGGTTGTTATAGAAAAACCCTGGTGCCAGAGGTGGGACACCTTCCAGTGAGTTTTTGGTCAGGGAGGCCCTTGAGGTCTCAAAAACAACACAGACCATTTCTGTTGCTCTTGGTTCTCTGCCAGAACTAGATGGTAAGACTCTGTTGCTGAAGATACCACATGCTTTGGTTGTAGGACATTAAGAAATCAAGCTGGAACTGAGCTTGAATCTTCCTCCCTACTGACTAGCTGCCATAGTGCTAGAAAGAGTTATGCAGCCTGCTGGGAGAGAAGAGTCATCCACAGATACATGGTGGATCCACCATGTGTTCTCTCCCCCACACAACCGGCCAGCAGGCACAATGTGCCCACTAGTGCAATTGTGGCACGACTGCTAAGGGGGCACGTGATTGGATGAGGCCAATTCCAGGGAGCGAATTCATACCTGGTACTGACAACCTATCCAAAGCCTAAGGCTGGGAAGATCACAGGCCTTAGGGAGGAAGCTACTAATGGTATTTGGCTAACGGAGTATGTTATACTCATCAAACTGTTCTCTAAGTATTATGTATAGTCTCACCTTTGGTGACTACTGGGCAGGTTCAAAACTAGCAGAAGTCCCGAGAATCAGGGGCTGTTGAGTGTGCAGCACTAAGTGAGACATTTCTGTCATGTCCTCAGGCTCAGGGAACATTGTGGAAGAGGGGCGGAAAGATTGTAAGAGCAGAGGATGGAGCGAGTGTCTGGAACACTATCTTCTGGACATAAAGTCGTTGATGCAGTCATGACTCCTCACAGCTGCACTACGTGACCAGACCTGCACAATATTGGGTTCATTCACGTTTGATGAGGAAGGAGGGACAAAACAAAAAGAGTAGAAGGTAGGTGGGGGTAGGGAGAAAACAGGAGGTAATGGGAGGGAAATGTGAGCCAAATATGCTATGTATGTTTCAAAATTATCAATCAAATGTTAAATAAAAGCACACTTGAAGAACAGTTCAACATGGTTCAGGGAGGTCTGTCAGATCATCTATCTATGCAGAGACACGTTACACAGGAGAGACAGGCTGTGGCCGTGAGCTACCGAGCACAGGTGCCATTTAAAGAAAGGCTTATAAAGATGCAGCAACATGGAAAACAACTTCTGAATCAAACTTACCAAGTTCTGACTTTATTTTGAGGAGATCAAACTCATGCGTCTCCTAAAAAAATAAGAATGAATACATTTTTCTAAGCACATGAATTATTTAATAGTTTCTGGCTGAAGTTATAAACACATTGTTTATCCATAGTTTGAAACTTAGAAATGGTTGGAGTTACCTGCTTTTGAAATCTTGTAACTAGTTCCCTCCGCATTCAGCAGCTTTTGCAAAGCATGATCTGGGGCTAGAGTGATGGCTCAGAGGTTAAAGCCCTAGTTTGAAAAGCCTTATGGCCTGGAGTTCGAATCTCCAATACCCACATACAGCCAGATGCACAAGATGCATCAGGAGTTTGTTTGCTGTGGCAAGAGGCCCTGGTGCACACAAATTTTCTCACTCTCTCTTTCCCTTTCTCCCTCCCTTCTTCCCTCCCTCACCTCCTGCCTATGTCTCAGATAAATAAATCAAAACATAATCCATACAAGTCAGGTCAATCATTATATCAGTGTGACAAAGTGGGTGGGTAAGCTGCAGTTCTGCTGTGTAGGCATGGGCTCATTATGGAATAGGCGCTTTAGGACCACAAGCGGGTAATTTTATTCATCCTGTTTTTCATTTTATGCTACATTTTCTCTTCACTTCCAAGTTCCTATCATTCACAATTTCTTTTGGTTTTCTACAATGCAGAGATTTGCCTTATGTGCCTTGTTCCCTTTCTCCAACTGTCTGTAAATAAATGTTTAAAATCCAAGACCATCTAACTCCCTGTGACAGCACTTAGTGTAGCACCACTATAGGCAGGATGGCTAGAACTCATGAGATGTTAGCACTTTAGTGACCAAGCAGAGGTGGCATCTCTGCATGGCACAGGGACCAAGACTCCTTTCAACTCGAAGACGTATCCTAGCACTCATCAGTTACAGAAATGCATTCACAAGGGAAAATGTCCATGGTCTTTCTAGCACCTTCCAGGTCCTTATTTTGCTGAGATAAGAACAGAGTTTTTGAATGAAGAGGAGTGAAAGTGGAGAGCAGTCGAGCACAGGTACAAACAGCTAAGGGAGACTCGCCCAGAGTATTTTCCTCTTACTTCCACTGTCCAGCTTCCAAGTGGTGATAAGTCATGAGATCTGCTCCTTCCCAGGGACCCCAGCATCCAGCAGCCAAGGGTCAGAGACACTTACAGGGAGTGAGCATCTCTGAGGTACACTAGGTCAGTAAACGTAGAACTGCTAGACTCAAGCTTCATCCTAACATGTGCACGCTACTCAGGGGAGAAAACACACTGGGAGTACATGTATGTATGTATGTATGTATGCATGCATGTATGTATTTGCAATTAGAGAGGGAGAGAGAGAAGAGACAAAAAGGACACACCAGAGCTTCCAGCCACTGCAAACGAATTCCACATGCATGTGCCACTTTGTGCATCTGGCTTTATGTGGGTACTGGGGAATCAAACTGGGTCACTAGGCTTTGCAGGCAGGTGCCTTAATGGCTGAGCCATCTCTCCAGCTCCTCTTCTTTCCCATTCTTGGTACCTCAATGAGTTGTAAGACTATACCCTGTCCAGTCCCCTAACCCCCCTTATCCCAACTCTAAGACCTTTGTAAATGGCATCATCTTAAGCTCCTACTTGATCTCATAGTCAACAAATACAGGAAGCACCAGGAAAAGACCCAGAACATGCCCATATTTGCATACTGCCAACATGGCTGCAGATCCCCACTCCTGAGCTAGCATTCCCTGGTAAGCATCTCAAAGGTGGCAGCAGTATCTGTTAATCCCACACTAAGAGCGCAGCCAGGTCCAGCAAGCAGACTAGGTAAATGGCCCCAAGCTCTGACTCTCTTGGGCAGTCCTGGCCTGTCCCTTTCGTTTTGTCTGATGCACTGTCACTAACGGGACAGTGATTGCAGGGCAAACAAGTGAGGGTGCGGTGAGCACCAGTGTCCAATTGTCAGAACAAAATCAAACAAAGTCTCACCTTCATGTGTTTATACAGTTTATCAACAGTTTCCTCTTGCTGTTCACAAAACAGGCACACGGCAGAGACAGGGTACTCTTCCCAATCAGACCAGTCCCTGGGTTAAAGAAGGAGACAGAAAACATGGTGGCTCTTTTTCTCAGAGGGTCCACTGCACAGCGCATTGTGTTCCTGTTTCCTTCCTAGGGAATGCGGACAATCTGTTTCAGTTTTGTCACATTGCATTATGACTTTCTGGTACAGCTTCTGAAATTTAAAGCAGTGCTGAGAAATTAAGAGAAACAGCAAACAGGAGCTGCCCCATTTCTGCCCATTTGCCACCCTTCTACACAACTGAGTCCAACATAGGTGCAAAGTTTCCCTGAGACAATGGGGTTTAATTTGATGGTCTCTCTCATTAGCCACGACCACTAAATGTGCATGCTGAGAGGCATGGTGCTGTGCCTGTGTTTCTGCATGGCACACAGTGTATTTTAAAAAGGTGGGCTGAAGAGATGGCTCAGTGGTTAAGGTACTTGCCTGTAAAGCCTAAAAACCTGGGTTTGATTCCCCAGTACCGACGTAAAGCCAGATGCACAAAGTGGAGCATGCATCTGGAGTTTGTTTGCAGTGGCTAGAGGTGTTGGTATACCCATTTTCCTATTTTCTACCTCTCTCAGCTTGCAAATAAATTAAAATATTTAAAAAAGGCAACCCATATATCTTTCATGAGGGACACTGACCATTCTAAGTAGGGCAAGTTTTAAATCTGGTGGTAGAGAGAACTCAAAAATTGTACATGACTTTTTTTTTTTTTTTTTTTTTTGAGGCAAGCCCAACAAACTGGCCTTTTCTTTTCTTTTTTATGAGAGAGAAGGAGAGTGGGTAGAGAACTGGCGTGCCAGGGCCTCCAGCCACTGCAATTGAACTCCAGATGTGTGTGCCGCCTTGTGCTTCTGGCTTATGTGGGATCTGAAGAGTTAAACATGGGTTCTTAGACTTTCCAGGCAAGTGCCTTAACTGCAAAGCCATCTCTCCAGCCCAGGATCCCTTTTACTACTTCCCTTACCATCATCGTTTATTTCTTGAAATATTCCCAATTTCTTTTTGTTCCAGTAAAACTGCCAGCAGGGAAAAGATGTGGACACAAGGAATTAATTTTGAACAGGGGAGAATTTCTCATGGCAGGTTCAAAAGTTATCACTGCTATGACTCTACGCCATTTTCCACAAGCTTCTCCATTAGCAGTCAGTGACAGCTTTCCTAGCACTCCAGCTCGGGAGGGAGCCACCAGACCATCTGCTCCAGGTCATGACTATTACTATTTATAAGCCTTCGGTGTTATTAAGGCTTCAACATTAATCCATTAAACATTCTAACTACTATGTCCTAATGCTTCCATTCTAGTCTGGAAGATTCCTTGCCTGAATAGCTATGCATGAAAGAAATTTAGCAAATGACAACTCTCCAACTTCAGACTAAAACAAAACCTCAAAATCCTGGGAGAGAAAAATGGCCAAACAGCTTTGACTAAAAGAAAAGGATGTTGGGGCTGGGGAGGTGATTCAGGAGTTAGAAGCGCTTACTTGCAAAGCTTGATGCCCTGGGCTCAGTTCCCTAGTACCCACGTAAAGCCAGATGAACAATGTGGCACACACGCTCACAGTTCACTCGCAGCGGTGAGAGGTCTTAACGCACTCATACTCTTTCTCCTCCTCTCTCAAATAAATAAAAATATGAAATAAAAAAAGAATAAGGAATACATAAAGAATAAAGAATAAATAGGGAATCTTATTAGATACAATAGAATACTTTTCAAGCTCATAATTCAAAGCAAAGAAGCTATAACTATTTTAACTTAGTAATCAATGAGAAAAAGAACAGTATTAACTGCAATTCAGTTATATTTTCTGCTCCAATGAGAAATCACTCTACTCCAAAGAGAGTTCAAGGGTCACTTCATTTCAAGGTCTTCAAGTCAACTGTATTTTCCCCTGCTTATATGTTAGCTGTTTTCACGACTTTAACTCAGTTGCAGTAATAGTGACCTTGTAGGGCTGTTTCAACAGACACCCAGGAATTTGGAGATGCCAGAAATGAGGAAGAGAGAAAGTAGCAGGTACAGAGTAGGGCTGGTCCAAGAAAGATCAGTGTGCTGCAGGCAACACAACTGCAGGGTGGGGCCACCCAAGCCCTTTGGAGCCCAGATGGTACCACCACAAGCCCAGGGTTCTGCACAAGAAGCTGCACAGTTTAGTGTGTGTCCTGCTGGCTTCAGTCTGTCTTTGGTCCAATCTTTCCTTCCTGTGCTCACATTCTTCCCTTTTGGAATGGAATGTTTACTGTGTGCCGTTGCGTGGTGGAAGGGTGCAGCCTGTTTGATTTTACAGGGGCTCACAATTAAGCTTTGATCTTACAAAAGACTCTGAACTCTGGATGTCTGCAAATCTTTGTCTATAATGTAGTTACATGGTCCTATCTTGCTTCCAGAAAGCTTGTGGAATATAGTTTTTTAAATTTACATGGCATTGTGGCCACTTGATATTTATCAGGAACAAGTAGAAGAAGGACATGGACTTTCTAATCCTGACGTCAGACAAGCTCTCTAACCTAACTGTGCTGGACAGCTTCCCTGTCGGATGAGGACAACACCACTTCAAAGGGGCATTTGCAAGGTTTAAAGGGTTAAATAGCAGTCTAATGTTGCATTGGCACATACAGTTGCTCAAACTGGGAATTTATTATCTTCATAAAAATTCCCTTTGATGGTATTTTAAAAAATATTTTATTTGTTTATTTGAGAGGGAGGGAGGGAGAGAAGGAGAGGGAGAACGAGAGAGAGAGAGAGAATGGGCATACCATGTCCTCTTGCCACTAGAAACGAACTCCAGACACATGCACCACCTTGTGCATCTGGCTCATGTGGGTACGGGGGAATCTACCCTGGGTCCTTAGGTTTTGCTAAGCCATCTCTCCAGCCTCCCCCTTAATATCCTATCCCTTTGATGGTATATTTATGCAGAGTAGAAGAAAGCACAAAGAAATCGGAAAACCTTAATCCCATTTTTGGCTTGACTATTATGGTATCTTCACAGATCTTTGTTTAAAATGGTGATAATATATGCCTGTGTTCCTTACGTAAGTACTGTATTTAAGTGCAGATTAAATGGGAAAATGTATGTGAAAAGTGTTTTGTGAAATGTAAATGAAAAATTTTCAATCTTTTACCTGGATTCATTACTTTCCATTTGTCCTGTTCTTCTATGAAAAGTGGAAAGCAAAAAACCAAACCAAACTCAAGCTAAACCAAAACAAACCCCAAGTGTCCTTAATAGTTTTTTTTTTTTTTTTTTTTTTTGAGGTAGGGTTTCACTCTAGCCCAGGCTGACCTGTAATTCACTATGTAGTTCAGGGTGGCCTCGAACTCACAGTGATCCTCCTACCTCTGCCTCCCAAGTGCGGGGATTAAAGGCGTGAGCCACCACGCCTGGCCTTAATAGTTTTTATGTGAAACTTATCTTAAATTAAAATTCTTGCCATATTTCACAAAAGGATACATGGCTCAAAATGTTTCTTTCTTTGGAAAAAGAATTAAGGACTTATCTTTCTATTGTTAAAACACTGTAATTATTAGCAGCGGTGACAAGCCTTACTCTTCTTGATGGTCTGGCAACTCCTGGTCATCCTCCAGTTGTACTTCTTCCCATGATTTTCCAAGTTCCTATGTGGGACGAACAGAAGGATTATTAAGAAGATGGGAAGCCAATGAGAAAATACACAGAGCATAAACAACAAAAGCCAAAGCCGAACCCACTCAAGTGGTTCTGGTACAAGTAGGATATATTGACATTTAAAAAAATTATTTTTATTTATTTATATGACAGTGAGAGAGAGAGAGAGAGAGAAAGAGAGAGAGAGAGAGAGAGAGAGGAAATGAATATGGGTATAGCAGGGCCTTTAGCCACTGCAAATGGAACTCCAGATGCATGTGCCACATTATGCATCTGGCTTACATGGGTCCTAGGGAATTGAACCAAGGTCCTTTGGCTTTACAGGCAAGTACCTTAACCATTAAGCCATTTCTCCAGCCCAACAATTTTATTTCAGTGATAAGGATAGATGTATCCTAAATTGCTTTTAGTATATTTTATGTTGGTGTTGTTTTTGGAGAAATAGTGGTATGTGTTCAATAATATTTTCTTTTCTTTTTCTTTTTGGAGAGAGTGAGAGCGAGATAGAGAGAATTAGAATTAGAATTGGTGCTCCAGAACTCCAGATGCTTGTGCCACCTAGTGGGCATGTACAATCTTGTGCTTGCCTCACCTTTGTGCATCTGGCTTACGTGAGACCTGGAGAGAGACCAAACCTGGGTCCTTAGGCTTCACAGGCAAGCGCCTTAACCACTAAGCCATCTCTCCAGCCCTCATATTTTCTTTTAATTTTAAATCAGTGTTTCAATCCTGAATACTTATTAGAATCACCTGTATGCCTTTTTTTTTTTAACCACCAATAACTCCTGGCATAGATCCTGAAAGAACCCCCTAACTGGATTCTGTTTCTGATCTCATTCCCTAAAGTCTATCTCACAGACAGCAGCCACAAGGATCTTTATATGTGAAGGGCTGTTGTGTGTGAAGAAACCTTCTCAAGGGTTTCTGAATAGTTTCAACAGAATTCAGAGTCTCTTCCACGGCTTACATACCTTCTTGCCATCCTAATTTACCATTACCCTTTCTCCTCCTCCAGCTGGACTGGTCTTTTCATTGCGTCCTGGACCCAGCACGCTGTCTACCAGCCATGTTCGTATTTGCCTTGTGCTCTGCTGAAACACTGCTCTCCCACATGTCTGAACTGGCTCCATCATTCTGGTTCTGCTTACGTACAACCAGCTCAGCCTTCTTGGCTATTCTAAAACTACATTCCTCTTCCAAGTCTATCATATCCTACTGTTTGTCAGATCACTGGGCACTACCTGGAATCACCATGTACATGTGTATGTCTTTTTATTAACTATTCATCTCCCCTATGTGAATGTCCAAGAAGATATAGCCTTTGTCCCTGGCACACAATGGGTACCAGAAAGTTCTTTTATTTTTGAAGCCACTGTAGATCTTATATCAAAAGGATTTTGTGAGGTGATTAAGTGATACCTATAAAGCACAGGGAACTGGGTAGGAATAGGCATTCAAATATCCATTCAAATCCCTTTATCCTTTATAGATAGTGGGAAAGTTCAACTTGGGGGTGGGAGTGGCTTGGCTCCATCTCTCCATGAATGATGAATAGGAATGTTTTCTACTAGTCAGGCCATTTCTCTTTTCTTCTTTGAGCCATCTTCCCCTCCCTTTTAGTCCTGTTTTTTTTTTTTTTTTTCTCCCACTCAAGCTTTCAAATGTACCATGCCAAATCAGACAGCCTACCAGACAGAGGTAAGACTGTTCCTAGACATCAGGCCAGCCTGATATAAAACACAGCCATCCCTTTTATTCAGTGTCTTTCTTTTGGGAAGCCACAACCCAAATTTACTGTTACAGACATTCTGCCCCCACCCAATAAAAGTATTCATTAAGCTAAAAACAAAGAACTATGAGGATCATTATGAGTTAGAGGGAGAAAGAAAAACCTATCATTCATCAACTTAATGAGCGGGTCTGAAGCTGTCATTATTTATCAGCTAAATGACGCATAAGTTTGCACATGCAGAGATCCACTGCACACCACCATGGACTCCAAGTGTGCTTTCCTGAGCCTCATGAAGTGCCTGAATGTCACTGCAGGGCCAGGTGAATGCTTTCAACACCATGCACAGGACTTCTGTGAGAAATTTTGGTGATGAATTCCATCTTTCATGCCTTACTTGGTCTAAACTAGGATTTATGGACACATTTTTATTGCTACAAGATACTGCTTAAGCATGGGCCATCTGTGATATTACCATTCTAAGTGATATGGGAAACTGATGTTTATCAAGAAATGTTTTTAGCCAAAAGAGAAAAAAATAGTTTTAATGTCAAACTTCTTAGCTCAAAGTGTAGTTTTGAAACTTTCTCGGCATTCAGTATGACCTGTAGGAATTTATTTAGATAATACAGCATTAACAACTTGCCAAACTTACAAGGAAAACTGAAATCTATGCTCATTAGTATACTGAGAAATAAGCAATTGCATGTAATAGTGGCCCAGGTTTTCCTAAAGGGCTCTCCTTAGGAACAAGACCGACAGGGGAGAACACGTAAAACTAAGCATATAACTCTCTAATTAAGACACAGTATGTGCTAATGAGTCACATCAGGAAGGCAAAGAATACAAGAAAACAAAGTTTGGAAGCCAAGTCAGAAAAGATGTTTGCGACACCCCCTCAAACCTCTGTGTCAGATGGCTTATGAGCAATGAGAGGATGGAGGAAAAAAGGAAAAGAGATCTTTACTCAGCACCTCTCCATCTGACACTAGCACATGGTTACATGTGCCTATACAAAAAACAGCAGGAATCAGAAACAGAAGAGAGGCTTTCTTAAATGTAGAAAGATTAGAGAACTATAACAAAACCATGAAAAATAGGTTAAGAGGTTACATGTATTATATGTAGCTTTGTCTAATTTAAACGTAAAAGATATAGGTCAAACAATAAAACTATGGCAAAATAGTTTGTTTTAGTAAAACTGTGGGATAGGAGCATGCGCACCTTAAGGACATGTGGCTGAAGCTCAGATGATGATAAGTAGTTTGCTACTCTGAGGCTGGGGTGCTCTGTCCTGTCACCATCACTTTGTCACTTGTTTGTATGAAAGCAATGCAAGAATTTGACTTAGATAATCCTGGCTATCAAGGACTTTCAAGGTACCTGCAAGCCTGTTATATTCAGAAACTGATATGAATTACTAGGCATGGAAATCATCTCTCCTAGGAAAAACATGGGAGCTGTCCATTTAAACAGCGTCTTCACTGCTGGCCACTGTCTGCCACCTTTGATGAGTGCTGGAAGCATCTTTCCAGGAAGGCTGGGATGCTCCCATCCCTGATGTTCTGGAGATGCTAGTGTGTGCAACGGGGTGGGGAACTCCACGGGTGGATGACCTCACTCTGCACACATCAGCTACTGAAGAGGTCCAATGCTGACTTGGACAAGGTGTCCACTGAATGTGCTCCCACACCTGTCTCTCATGCCAACTTCTGAGCTTCTGAGAGCTGGCAAATGAGCCAGCCTGCCTGAAATATGTGTCTGTCTTTTCTGGTATTCTGGCACCTGGAAGGCACTCAAAAGTATATAAAGTGTTATGGCCGGGCGTGGTGGCACACGCCTTTAATCCCAGCACTCGGGAGGCAGAGGTAGGAGGATTGCCGTGAGTTCGAGGCTACCCTGAGACTACATAGTGAATTCCAGGTCAGCCTGAGCTAAAGTGAGACCCTACCTAGAAAAAAAAAAAAAAAAAAAAAGTATATAAAGTGCATGAAGCCCATGAAACACATGTATAATGCTGACTAAATAAAGTTCTACATTTTACCCATGTTATGTCAGTTTTTTCCCTCAGAGGAATAAACTATGAATATCTCTCACTTCTGTTTTTATTTTTTAATAATAAGTGTTATTAGTCACTGCCTTTGTAAAATTTTACAAGAATTAATCCTTATTAATTTCTTCATTAATGGGGTCTAAAATAAACATAAAATGTTATTAACACGTGCCATTTTTTCCAAACTAAACTGTATTATTATTTGGAAAAGGCATTTATATGCACAGTAAAAATACCACTATGCTTTTGCACAATATTCTGTAAAAACATTCCTCTACCTCAAGGCAGCCATACATCTTTAGAGACTTTATTGCTTTCTCAGTCCTTCTCAAAGGTGTTTACAGCATTTTTTGTAATGTTAAAACTCCATAACACATTTTGAGTTTCTTCCTTTTGTGCTATTCATCCTTATAATTATTAGCTATTAACCTCAGCAGCAAGGCAGCCAGAGCTAAAAAAGGCGCCTGTAGTGGCTGAGAGTCACTGTGCAGAGTAAGGCCAGCTTTACTCAGATGCTGTCTCGCTTTCTAGCGTGTAACAGGAGAATAGAGAAGGAAGGGAACAGATCATCACGAACTCATCACTTCTTGATCAAACTCAACCCAAGGCATCCGATGCAGGTGCCAACATTCTCTCTACTGCGAAAATGAATGACCCAGGTGCAGAAGACAGCTACCTTGTCTTCACTTTGTGAACTTGGGAAATTATGCAACCTTTCCATGCCCTAGTCTCCTCACCCATTAAATAGATTTCATACTAAGAACTATATCATGGAGAAGTGGTTTAATGATTTACTATAAATATGTAGCCTAATGATTACCCTACTCTAATAGTTGCTGGATTTATTTTATCATTATTATTATTATGATATGTGTGTGTGTGTGTGTGTGTGTGTGTGTGTGTATGTGTGAGACAGAGAGAGAGAAGCAGACACAGAGACAGAATGGGCATGCCAGGGCCTCCAGCTGCTGCAAACAAACTCCAGATGTATGTACCATCTTGTGAATCTGGCTTATGTGGATCCTGGGGAATCAAACCTGGGTCCGTTGGCTTTGTAGGCAAGTGCCCTAGCTGCTAAGCTATCTCTCCAGCCTAGTTGGTAGATTTTTAAAATAGTGATTTGTGTCATATTATCCTTAAATTGTGATTTAATTTTCATTTCATATGTACTAAGACCATTATAGTCTCTTGAGCTATGATTTACCACAACGTATCTGTGGCTCATGTAATCCATCATGTTCCCTTGGGGACAGCTGGCATTTGTTCCTAATTTCAATTTTGACAGTCACACTTCTTGATACCCAGGGAACGAAGTGTCACACTTTTCTAAAATGCCAGCAGCATAAGAGAGTGTGGATCCTTTGAAGTGTCCTCTACAAGGTAAGACCTCCAGTTGTACAGTGTTTTGCTAATGTCAAGCTTTGGAATATTAGTTTAAAAGACTCCTGAAAGGAAGAACTATTAAACCGTTCTCATCACTTGCTCCAGTAGCTTCATACTTCTTGGAGCTAACACTGGGGTCCATTCACTCCCCACTGCACTGGGCTGGGCCCTGAAGCAGCGTTTGTGTTAGGTAGTTACGACCGCGTGATTTCATGAGAAGACTGAGAGCCTGGAAGGGTGCCTTTGCCTTTAGCTAGTTGTGAAATGTTTCTAGCAAACCATGGCAACTTCCCAGAGCTAATCTCCAAACACATGCTAAACTTACTCCTCAAGGGGAATTTCAATTTAACACTATATGGCTTATTAGAACAGACAAAACCACCACCCAAGAGCAGAGATTTCCAACACAATTCAGGTCTACTTCTTTCTTTCCAACAGATAAAATGGCTGACTATATTCGATTAGTCTTTTGAAGCCAACAGGTTTGGATTTTAATGATTTATATTGACAGAGGAAAAAAAAACCCACAATTTAAGAAAGTATCAGTTAGAAAAAGAACTATCATCCTCTCTTCTTTCTACTAATTCCTCCAGTTACTTAGCCCTTTTCAATGCATGAATGATGTCCTTCTTTATTATATACAAGTAAAATGTCAGTGGGTTAAGGACAGGGCTCGGTACATTCCTCAGTCATTCCTGCCTCCCAAAATTTCCAGTGATTGTGAGGTGACTTTTATCTCTCACTGTATCCTTCTTTCTATCCCCAAGAAACTGATGTACAGAGGCTAGCGTATGGGATGGAGACTTCTGGACAAGGAATATTTTTACCACATTTAAAGTCCTTGGCTGGCTGGGTGTGGTGATGCATGCCTTTAATCCCATCATTTGGGAGGCAGAGGTAGAAGGATCGCTGTGAGTTCGAGGCCACCCTGATACTACATAGTGAATTCCAGGTCAGCCTGGCTAGAAAAACAAAAACAACAACAAAAAAACAACAACAAACAAACCAAGAATAAAATCTTTGGCTGATAACCTGGTTAGTCCACTAAACAAACACATGATTGGTTTCCCTTAAAAATAAACTGGCCTGGAAAAATGTACATTTTATTTTTGGGAAAAAGGAGTATCTTTTCACTGGAAGATAGGGTAAGTAATGAAATTACATTTAAAGAATTATCTGGCATATTACCTGCCACACCTAGCACTCTACAAAGGCTTCTTTTTCATTTGTTTGTTTTTTCTTTCTTTCTTTTTTTTTTTTTCAAGGTAGGGTTTCACTCTAGACAAGGCTGGCCTAGAACTCACTCTGTACTACCACGCTGGCCTCAAACTCATGATGATCCTCCTACCTCTGCCTACTCATTAAAGGGATGTGCTGGGACTAAAGGCATGTACAACCTCTGAAGGACAGTTGTTTTAGATCCCAGTTACAACCACAATTTATTCTAGAGATATGAAATTTTTAATAACTACCTGCCAAGCCAAAGAGAAATCAAATCAATTATGCTTTGTACATCATTACTGATTCTTTCTCAATAATGCCCTCAGTTACATGTTAACCTTTGCACTGATTTCACATTGAAACATTAGTTGGCCCTTAGGAAGAATTAGCTTGCAGTATTTCAGTCAAATTTTAAATTATGAGAAGAAAGCCTTACCAAATAGTTGATGACGTAAAATCGGTCATATTCTCTGTTCTTTGGATTGATCCTACGATGTTGTTTCTTTCTCATGTGATCTTTAAGTGTATTGTTGTCCCTGAAAGTTTTCTCACAGTATAAGCACTGCAAACTAAAGGCAACACACAAACATTGTTAATCAAGTTTCTTGCTCAGTTCCTGAAAGAATCCTGAGTTTTGCATAAATTTATTTTTGGTCAACCACACAAATTATGGGTATATGTACCATCTTTGTCCGAAGCTCTCTCCCTTTATCTGTTTGGCTTTCTAGTGTGTATGATACAGTTCGTTTTGCAGCAGGCTAAACTGGCCAACTGGGCTATTCAGTTAAGCTGTGGCGAGGATTGCTGTTAATAAATATTGTTTTGGTGCGTGACTAATCAAATTACCCATGCTAAAATGAAAATGTCGTGATGATTTTCATCTAATTGCAATGATGAGTAGCACTGACTGCCTTTATTGTATACAACTTGGTATATTGTGCAAACTGGTTTGCTGAGTCTGACTCCTTGGTCTAGGACCTACTGGCTATGGAATTTGTTACATGTCCTCTCTGTTGTTTTATAATTTCTAAGCTGAAGATAATACCTGATTTTTAGAGGATTTTTAGGATATTTTCACACACATGTGGATATATATATATATATATATATATATATACACACACATATACAGATATATTTACTTATGGACTGTGATATTTATTTAATCATACATATGCGGTAGTTGTTATTACTGAGTCATTCACAGAAATCTCTGCTTAACTGTTTGCACTGGTGGGGAATTCTTTACTTCATGCACTAGTAATGATTGGTGTTGAATGGATCACTAACAGGATGTCTCTTTACTAAGCTTGACAGGATGCTGCCTGTAACTCCTATCAGTCATCTGAGCCACACAGGCTAAATCTCAACTCTTGCATGAAAACTCAAATGCAACCTGCTGTTTAACTCTTGAATTCTTTTACCTATACTAAACATACCTTTTCTTATTCTTCTGCCAGATATGACTAATAATATTGTTAAAAAGCATAACTAGTCTTTTTTTTTTTTGTTTGTTTCTTTTGAGACACAGTGGAGACCAGGCTAGCCTTGAATTCCCTATGTAGTAACCTTTGGAAGGCTGGCTTCCAAATTGTAATCCTCCTGTTTCAGCTTACTGCGTGCTTGGATTATAGCATGCACCATAATGACTTTTTATTTTTGGTAAGAGGGTCTCACTGTGTAGTCCTGGCTGGTCTGGAATGTATCCAGCCTACCGTCAAACTTGTAGCAATCCTTCTGCCTCTACTTCCTAGGATGCTGAGATTAAAGGGATGTGCCAAGAACATTTTTTAAATTACTCACCTGTAGCATTTGATACTAAAAAAAAATGTTATTATCCTTAAAGTGGGCTTAGATACCACACTGGTTGAGCTTTAAATGAATAAAATTAGTTTTCTTTTAAATCTTGGGTTTAGTTTTCAAAACTGTATCTAAAAATTTGAAACCTGTTTATATCATTTAAACTTCAGTTAACAAAGGCTGCCAGGATGACCTTGGGAGAATGGAATATTACAGGTGAGGAAGATGAGAAGTGAAAGTTGAAGACATATGTAGTATTTGTTCTCACATAAAATGGAGTGACAAGTACCCTGAAAACATACTTAACTTACTGCATCTTAGAAAAGTTATAATGAAAAGTAACGGAGTAACAATTCCAAATAAGAGATGGGGATTTCCAGGGAGGTACTAATGGGGAACAATGCATGGGGGACCCAGCAGAACTCAGAAATTTGTATTTCTTAGGAGACATAGTGAGTATAGTCTTCACAATGTATTATATATAGTATGTACACTGTTTGGTATAAATTTTACATTTTAAAAACCATTTTATTTTTACTTGAGAGAGGCAGAGAAAGAGAGAAAAAGAGATAGTGACAGAGAGGAGAGGGAGAGAAATAATGTGTGTGTCAGGTCCTCCAGCCACTGCAAAAGAACTCTAAGTGCAGGTGCCACCATGTGCATCTGGCTTATGTGGGTTCTGGGGAATTGAACCTGAGTCCTTTGGCTTTTTAGGCAAGTGCCTTAATTTCTACCATCTCTCCAGCCCTAAACTATATACTTGAATGAAAAATTTAAAAAAAAAAAAAACATTCAAAAGCTGGGCATGGTGGCACACGTCTTTTAATCCCAGCACTCGGGAGGAAGAGGTAGGAGGATCACCGTGAGTTCAAGGCCACCCTGAGACTACATAGTGAATTCCAGGTCAGCTTGAGCTAGAGTGAGACCCTACCTCGAAAAACAACAACAAAAACACATTCAAAGGCAATGTCATTTAGATAAAGTGAGCATTGCCATACAAAATGTGAACTCTTCTGTCATGAGAAACAGAAATTTATACTTCTTGTTTTATTTGAGATAGAGAGAGGGAGAAAGAAAAGGCAGATAGAGAATGGCATGCCAGGGACTCTAGCTACTGTAAACGAACTCCAAATGCATGTGCCACTTATGCGTTTGGTTTTACGTGGGCACTAAGGAATTTATCCTGGGTCCTTAGACTTTGCAGGCAAGAGCCTTAACTGTTAAGCCATCTCTCCAGCCCAGGAACTTATACTTCTTTAATTACTTTTTCCTATTAAAATTTTGAAAGTTCACAAGAGTCTAAGATTAAAACAGGTTTAAAGTATGTCTCATAAAATCACACTTACTTGTCAAGCTTCTTCTGTAATGTACGTAAGAATTCATTGCAGTTTACAATGTTGTCTGGCAAACCAATGTTGAAAGCATGTTCTCTGGCCATGTGGTTCAAAAGAACAGATCTGTGAAGACATTTGAAAATTTGTATTGTTTATAAATTTTCTAGGAACAAATCAAACTATGAATAGCATTTATGTAACAGTAAAACTAAGTAGAGAAAAAAACAAGTATTAAATATTAGCACAAACACTTGAGCTTTGTTAAAATTGAGAAGTTACGAGCTATGCAAGTAAACACAGTCATGTCAGGACTTAAAGACAGACCGATGTCTGTTCATTTTCTGACAATGGAAAGAAGGGTTACACTCTACAGGAGCATCAGGCTCTGTCCTTTAACGATTAAATACATCATGCTGCCTCTGCTCTCCAACTCATCATGGAAGGGTTGTGGGGGAGGGGAGTTGGAGGAAGTGGGGAGGAATGCACAAAACTGAATCCAAAATGAGTTGGTACCACAGAAACCATCCTCCTGGATAGCAGACTAAAAGACAGAGCCCTCAATAGAAGCATGGAGGGATTGTCTGGTAAGATGGGCCCTGGAGAGAGTGGGATGAAGCCTAACCCCCAAACATTTGGCTCTGGCTTACAATTCCTAGTACCAGAAATTGGTTACAACCCAAGTTGAGCTGTTGATCAGAGAGATCTACGGGGTCTATAAAACAAGACAGGCTTCTGTCAAAGCACTTGATTACCTGCCTGAGGTAAAAGGTGAGCGCCTATTGCTGAAGACACAGCATAATGTTGGTGCAGAACATGGAGAGATCTGGCTGAATCTGAAAGGAAGCCAGTTCTCAGATGGTTCACTCATATAGTGCTGAAAAGCGCTAAATGAGCTGCTGGGGATAAATGACCAACAATGTCATGAGCAAACAGAGGACACTGCTGTATGAAAACAAACCCGACAGGATGTACACATCTATGCAATGGTGGCACGTGGACTAGGTGGGTAACCAATGGCTCTTTGATTGGCTATGAGATCCGCTCAGTGGAAAGGAACCCATAACTGGAACGAGGAACCAAGTCAGAACCCTACGGAGACCAAGATCATGGACTCCAGTGAGAAGCTCCCACTAGCCTTCGTCCAAAAGTGAGGCCACACCCATCAACATCTCTCTAAATCAACAATGCTTATCCCCTTCAACCTATGCTGATCTCATTCTCCATTGGAGAACCTATTTTTGTTTTTCAGAAAGCAGTGAGAACCGAGGACAATCGTAAATGTACCAAGATAAGAATAGGTGGCTGACTCCCTGCCAGGAGATCAACCACCCTACACAGGAGCCAGGGCCCACATGAAAACACAGAGGAACTGGCAAGATGAGCAAGGGTGCTGCTTCCACAGTGAACCTGGTAACCTGGGCCAGGGCGATGCAGACAGACACTGAAGATACTCAAAATGCACCAAAGCAGAAATCCAGAAGCTGCTGAGAACCCAACACTAAAGTAGAATTAAAGCACATCCAAGGCTCAGGGAAGTTTGTGGAAGAGGGGGTGGAAAGAATGTAAGAGCCACAGGGTGGGGGGGGGATATCCAGAGACAAAGCCCTCCCCACAATGACTGCTGCTCTCACAGCTCATAACCTCCAACTACATGGTGAACATCAGCAATCCAGCCAGGGAGGGCCTTCAGTGGAGTGGGGGCAGGGAGGAGGGAAATGATGGTACCAACTCATGATGCGTCCATACAAAGTTTCTATTTAATTGAAAGAGAGACACAGAGAGAGAATGAGAGGGGGGGAGGGAGGGAGAGATAATGGGTGTGCCAGGACCTCTTGCTATTGCAAATGAACTCCAGACTCAGGACTCACTCTGTGCATCTGGCTTTACATGGGTTCTGGGGAACTGAACCCAGGCTGGCAGCCTTTGCAAGCGAATGCCTTTAACTGCTGAGCCATCTCCCCAGCCCCACAGTGACACATTGCAGTTTATTTTATCTAGCTTTACTTGCCTTACTTATCCACATTGTTTTTCTTTTCCCTTGAGAGAGTGAATAAAGCAGCCTTCTCTACAACAGCTTGTTAACTTTCTCTTTGGCTATGGAGGACATGCATTTGCTAATCTATGGCTACTATGCTCACCTGTCTAACGTCCTAAGTATTAGTCATAATTAACGCTAAAGGTAGACTTGCTGGGGTAGTTCACAGTGCTCCTCAGGCCTATAGGTTCTCTTAGGTCATCCTTACAGAGCCAGACCTTCCACAAGCTTCCAGGATGGGGCCTATGTTGTGGAAGACTCCGGGTGGAGAGAAAGTAGGAGCTCTTTGTAGGATGTGGGGTGGGTGGATGGCAGTGATGAGATGCACAGGGTCAGGAAATGTCTCATATCCTCAAAGCTATGCCCAAACTGGGCATAGTGCCTCAGATCTAAGAGGAATAGCCAAACCTTAGTTACATCTGACTAGGACTTTTAGGATGAAGGTGCAGAGCCTAGGCAATTGCTGATGGAGCCAGAAGTCACAGTTGGCTCATGGGGTATAGGCGGGTTTCTCTCACCTCCAGCCTACGTGGGAATGAGATCTCTGGCCATTAAGAACTTCACTAAATGTTTTATGGAGTTTGTCTCACTATCTGGGAAGCAATTAAAGGCATGGCCTAGGGTTTATAAATCAGAAGATGGGAGTGAAACCAGTGGCTGGCTCAAGGGGTGTATGATTGTTAGGGTAGGTCCAAGGGATTTGTGGTGTCCAAGAAGGTTCACTCAGTTCACCCATCAAAGACCTAGCTGTGAAAATGGAAGTGGATCGACTATCCTCAGAACTTGTTTCCAGGATTTCCTGGGCCAGGCTTCATGCCTTCTTGATTTAAGATCTTTTCCTAAGATGCTCCAGGCCTGAGTCAGATCCACCCAAAGCTTTTAGGTCTGACATTCAAGCTTTCAAACAAATCTAGATGTTACAGGTCAATTATAACATGGTCTGTGGATGTAACCAAGAGATCTGGTAAATCAAGTTATGGTATAAGTTGTGGCTGTCCTAACACACATATCGTATTATTATAAATCTGCTTTGTTTTTTTAAGTAGAAGGAACACACTGTAAAATAATTATTAAAAAGTATGTTAAAGCAAATATGACTGAAGGTTGGGGATTTGAGCTAGCCTGATCTCCAGAGAGTGGACAGGTCTACAACAGACAGAGTTTAATAATTTGAGTAAGTACACCTACATAATGACATAGCAGTAAAAACTTGACATCAAAGAAATGTGGAGGTCTCCGGGCGGCGAGTACACTGATGAATACTAGCAGGACAGATCCTGGTTCCTTGGGGACACACACTAGACATTTAGGGCCCTCCCAACCTCTCTGTTCCTTTGCCAGTTTCTCATTGGTGATTTTTGTAATGAAACAAGTCATCAGTACAATGCTTTCTTGAGTCCTATCAGTCATTTTAGTGAATTAGCAAACCAACACAAACTGTCAGTGGCACCTCTTTGTAACCATCTGGTCAAGAGTTCACGTAGCCTGAGAACCCCGCCAAACTAGTGGTTGGTGTTTAAGGTGGTTACAGTCATATTAGGGTGCTGGGTACTTACACCTATAGAGTGAGGTGCTAACTCACCCTTGGTGATTAGGGTCACAATTAAATGGAAAGGTTAATACTTGGTTTTGGACTAAATGAGGTGGATGACAGAATTTATAATTTTCCAACTCAATTAAAAGTATTTTATTTATTTGAGAGGGGGGGGAAAGGGAGGTGAGAAAGAAAGACGTTTTCAGATCAAAAGCAGTAACATTTAAAGTTGTGTAACGGCAAACCTGTTTCCATGGAATTCCTCACTGCAAAACATGCAGATGCCGTGAAAGTTGGTATCATCTCGTTCTTGCTGTTGTTGCTCCAGAATTTCTTTCTGTAAATTATACATTTATGATAATACTTTTAAAAACTGCAACCAGAGGATGAAAAATATCAATGAGAAGATACTCAGAAGCACAAAAGAAGTATATGAAAGTCGCTCATATTTTGTATTTCCCTAGCCTTGTGTTTGCAGTAAAACTCCAGGTCTTTATCATAAGAAAACTACAGGCTACTCCTGTTAGATGGCTATGTGTGAAACTCAAAGTTAGAGTTAGCCAGCTAAGATCTTATCGTCCTTCCTTAATCTCCTTCTGACTTAGTCAGTCATCTCCTATCCTCACCCTGAAACCAAAATGTAGTGGGTTCTTGGACTTGCTCCTATTATTAAAGCTCAGTTAGGTTTGGATCAAATTCTAATCAATTAATTTTCCCCACCACCTCCAATGCCTTCACTCTCCACTCCCACCCAAGCTTTCTTCAGTTATTATGACAGTATTGTCATCTCTTTGAGGGTCATTATGGGCACAATCCCTCTTCCAACATAGACACCTTAGTTTGCTATTAGAAAAACTTTTACTAAGCACAATTATCTTGTTATGCTCCAATTCAAATAATTTAAAGTATGCTCTGTTTATGTCAGGGTGGTTCTATACCTGGTCATTCCTCACTGTGAGTTCAAGGCCACCCTGAGAGTACATAGTGAATTTCAGGTCAGCCTGGACTAGAGGGAGACCCTACCTTGAAAAAAATTAAATAAAAAAGAAAAAAGTTAAGAAGCTCTCTTGAAAATCTGTTTAATGAGCTTCTGGTTTCCACTATGATGGAAGAAAGGGCATCCACCTTTCCCTTTCACAGTAAAGTACTATAACTATAAAACAAATTGCTTTATATTTTTTTATCTATCTTCCATTATTTGGATAACAGCACAGAACTGTGATCCTCAAAAGCAAAACGTGGGCTGGAGAGATGGCTTAGCAGTTAAAGCATTTGCCTGCAAAGCCAAAGGACCTCGTTTCAATTCCCCAGGACCCACTTAAGCCTGATGTGGCACATGTGTCTGGAGTTCGTTTGCAGAGGCTGGAGGCCCTGGTGCGCCCATTATCTCCCCTCCCCTCTCTTTCTCCCTCTATCTGTGTCAAATAAGTAAAATTAAAATATTTTAAAAAAGCAAAATGTTAACACACTGCTATTTTTCTGTAAGAGAATCTTTTCAACTACAGCATAGGGAAACTGAACACCAACAGATTAGCCCCTTTGTTGGGCAGAGAAAACTATGGAGTTCAGGATGCTAAAGCAGGTGGAATTAGGAATAAGAAAGCCGGGAGTGGTACCACATGCCTTTAATCCCAGCACTCAGGAGGCAAAGGTAAAAGGATTGCCAAGAGTTCGAGGCCACCCTGAGACTACATAGTGAATTCCAGGTCAGCCTGAGCTAGAGTGAGATCCTACCTTGGAAAACCAAAAAAAAAAAAAAAAAAAAAAAGGGGGCGCTCAGTGGAAAATGAAGCCTCAAGTTATGAAGTTCAATGGAGATTGGGGAAGTTGTGGCATGGGGATATACTGAAGATCTGGCAAGCAGAATGGGAAGACCAGGTGCAATACTTCCTTTTTTAGTTCATGAAGTTTACAGTTTTATGCTGCTAGCAAGAGGATACAAATAAAAGCAAGAAGACCAAAAGGAGTAAGATAGATATTTTTCCCAGACTCTCTTACTATATAGCCAAAGTTGAACTTGAACTCAAGATATTCTTTCCTTAGCCTCACAAGTGTTAGGATTATAGACAATGTACCACCACATCTAGCTTTCAAGTTTAAGTCATTCTTTTTTTTTTTTTTTTTTTTTGAGGTACGGTCTCTCCTTCTACCCCAGGCTGACCTGAAATTCTATGTAGTCTCAGGGTGGCCTTGAACTCACAGCAATCCTCCTACCTCTGCCTCCTGAGTACTGGGATTGAAGGCGTGCACCACCACCCTCAGCATTAAGTCATTCTTTATATTTTATTTATTTTTAAATGTTTTTATTTATTTATTTGAGAAAGAGAGAGAAAGAGGGAGAGAGAGAAAGAAAGAGGAGGGCATGCCAGGGCCTTCAGCCATTGCAAACGAACTCCAGATGCATGCGCCACCTTGTATATCTGGCGTTATGTGTGTACTGGGGATTGAACCCGTGTCCTCAGGCTTTGCAGGCCAGCACCTTAACTGCTGAGCCATCTCTCCAGCTCAAGTTTAAGTAATTCCTACATAAATTTAAAATTAACAGTAAAGGAATCCTAAACTTTTACATAGCTTGACTTACATTTCTTTCAATAAGTATTTCAAAGCAACATAATGACAACTTGGTTAACAGCAAAACCAAAATCCAGCTAATAAAGTTTTCAATAACAAAAACTATTATGTCCTTGTAGTATGGTTGGGCAAATTTTATCTGCTTGGCCCTGTTTCCATAAATCTTTTAACTCTCATTAAAAATCAAGGGCTGCTGAGTATAGTGGCTCATACCTTTAATCTCAGCAATTAGCAGTTTAAACTAGAAGGATTGGTGTGAATTCAAGGCCAGCCTGGGCTACAGAGTGAGCACCGGGTCAGTCTGAAATATTCAAGGTTGGAGAGGTAGCTCAGTCCTTGCCTCCAAAATGTGAAGACCTGAGTTTGAACCTCAGAAGCCATGTGACAATGCAGTGGTGCTGGGGGAACATGGTGACATGTGATGGTAATCCCACTGCTGGAGTCCACTGGCCAGCCAGCCAGGCCTAATTGTTGAGCCAGACTAATGAAAGACAGCTGAAGTCGCCCTCTGGCCTCCACATGCACGCACACACATGTATATGTGCATATGTACCTGCAAGCATGTATGTTACAGAAAAACAGTATGGCACATATTTCTCAAGCTTAGGATGAAATTAACCCCAATTTTGTTCAAAGAAAATCTTTATTTTTCCACATGTGCATTTAAGAGTGTGTGTGCCTTTGTGTGCGTGCGTGCACATACATGTAAAGGTCTGAGGACAACCTTGAATGTCATCCATGAGTGCCACCTACCTTTTTTTATTTTTCTAAAGATTTATTTGAGACAGACACACAGAGAGAAAGTGAGAATGGGCATGCCAGGGCCTCTAGCCACTGCAAATGAACTCCAGATGCATGTGCCACCATGTGCATCTGGCTTATGTGAGACCTGGAGAATTGAACCTGGGTCCTTAGGTTTCGCGGGCATGCGCCTTAACCGCTAAGCCATCTCTCCAGCCCCCCCCCCCCACTTTTTTAGAAAGAGTCTTTCATTGGCCTGGAGCTCATCAAGTACTCTAGAATGGTTAGCCACGGAGCCCAAAGTAGTCTCCTGTCTCTGCATCCCCAACGCTGGGATTACAGGCATGCACCATCCCACCTGACATTTTTACATGGGTTTGGGGATCCAATGCAGCTCCTCATGCTTGTGAAACAAGCACTTCACTGGCTGAGTTATCATCTAAGAAAAATCTTATTTTGCTTAAAATTTTCTTCATTTTGAATCAGTGCAATTATAAAGGATTCTATGAGTCAAAACCCAAGTTATACTAAGCCACAGAGGGTTTTCTTTAGCCAGAGTGGAACTTGAATTGTACAATCAAAGAGTGTTGGCACTTGCAGTTAAATATAGCTATTCTTAGGAAACACTAATTTACACTATGGCAAATTAGAGGCGGCATTGGATAAACATGGTAATAAGAGTAAGAAACTGCCTGGTCGGCAAAGTGCTCAAACCATGCTGTTTGTTCATTCTTTGGTTCTGGACCAATTTTATGCAGTGAAATCATGGGACTGTGGATTTTCAGCTGGTTGATCCTCTTTGGCTGCAGTGATAATGAGTGAAAACAACTGCTCAAAAAGGTAAAGAGCTTTCCATGTGTATCTAATACACATTATAGAATTGCTATGAGTTTTCAAGTTAACTTGTTCAAGAGTTTCTTGTTGTCCACTTCCCAAATCCCTTATCCTTCTTTTGACCTTTATTTTTCAACTTAAAGAAAAGTTTATTTATGTGTGTGTGTGTGTGTGTGTGTGTGTGCACGCATACGCATCTGCATGCAGGAACTGGGCACACCAGGGTCTCTTGTTGCTGCAAATGAATGCCTGTCTAGCTTTTATGCGGGTAGTTGTGGAATTGAAGCTCGGCTAGCAGGATTTGCCAGCAAGTGCCTTAAATTGCTAAGCCATCTCCCCAGTCCCAATTTTACTCTTTCTTATAGTCATCTTGGCTTACCTCCTTTTAGTCCCTGAAGCCTTTCAACAATGTTAGAACGCTGCATTTCCAAAGGCAGATTATCTTGGGCTATGCTTAGTTTTGTTAGTAGTCATTCATTGCCCACCTACCTCTGTACCTACTATTCTTGCAACCTTCAGGTGAAACCTTTTGTAATATATTGACTTAGACCACTCCCTTCTACCAAGCCAAAGGCGGAAATGTCATGATATCGCATCTGAGGCCTACAGCAAAGATTTCTTCACTTTGCTTCATGTAAATTGCCTACCTGACTTTTCCATCAATGTATTTTAAAAGTCACTTGATTTATGACTTTTTATGTTCTGTAACTATAAAAACCTCATGAAAAAACATTTCCACATTAGAATAATGACAGTTCTTGATTTGCTGACGTATTATGAGATGCTAAATAAAATGGTCATTTGGGAAGCTATTTAATATATGCACTTTTAATTTTGCTAGTTTATTTATTCTGAAAAAAATTACCAACACAGAAAAGGAAAAAGAAAAGTACAATGAAAATTCTTATACTTCATATTTATACCTTAATATTTTACTCATCTCTATTTCTCTCATATACACACTATGCACACACCTTATGAACTTTCCCTTTTCTGTATCAATCATTTTAAAAATAGCTTCCACCATAAATCCTTCAGTGTACCATCTGTTAAAAACAAGGGCATTCTGCTAAATATAACGTTTAGACTATTATCATCACACTTAATAAAATTAATAACTTTAAAGCAGCATGCAGGCAATATATTTTTTAAAAACATTTTATTTATTTATTTGAGAGATAGAAAGAGAAAGAGGCCCAGAGAGAGAGGGGGGGTGGTGGGGAGAGGATATAAAAATGGGTGCACCAGGGCCTCTAGCCACTGTAAACAAACTCCAGATGTATATGTCATCTTGTGCATCCAGCTTTACCTGGGTACTGGGGAATGGAACCTGGATTCTTTAAGCTTTGCCAGCAAATACCTTAACTGCTAAGCCATTTCTCCAGCTGTAGGCAATATATTTTAATATTGCTCATTAGCTCATCCAAGGCCATCCTAGGTTCATATATTTCATTGGATTGCTTCTACATCTAACTCTGAAACGACATAACTCAACAGCTAGGACTTGGTTCTGTTATGTGGAAAAGGGAAAATTTCCAAAACTCAATAATAGTATTCCAAGTATATGAATAACTGCTTGGAAAGCCTTGTTATTGTTAATATTTCTGTGTAATCAACTCAAAATGCACTCTACCAGAGAAGGTCACTGCAGGTAGAACTGTCCCGTTTATCTGCTGTTTCCTATAGAAACCCTGGTGGTGAGGAAGAGCAGTGGTAGGACAAGCTACATTACTTCTCTGCCCTCACATTCCTATTCCCATCGCAGTTTCCTTGCTATGGTGCAAGCAAAACAAAGCAGAACAAAAAGCCAAAACCAAAACCAACCTGCCCCCAAACCTACAACCTAACTAAATCCAACCTCCTCCAATCTTCTGCCCCTGCCAGAGCTTTAACTTCTGTCTTCCACACCAAAAATATTGACATCTGCTGAGCGGGGAACACTGGACAAAACTCAGTATAGCCTACTTGGGCAATAAAGAAAAATACATTTTCTATTCTCTGTATTTTTTCTCTTTAGAGCTTTCTCTCTCTCTCTTTAAATTTTTAAAAAATCTTCATTTATATACTATTTGAGAGAGAGAGAGAGAGAGAGAGAGAGAGAGAGCACGCAAAGGAGATAGAATGGGTGTGCCAGGGCCTCTAGCCACTGCCAATGAACTCCAGACGTATGTACCACTACGTGCATCTGGTTTTGTGGATACTGGGGGATTGAATCTGGGCCTTTAGGCTTCACAGGCAAGTACCTTAACCACTAAGCCATGTATCTTGTAAATCTTAGCAGCAGACATAATTACTGTGACATATATATGTTTAAAGTCATCTATGCAAAAAAAAAAAAAAAAAAAGAAAAAAAGAAAAAAAGAAAAAAGAAAGAACCACTTTAGACCTTAGTAGATAGCAAGTACCCAAACGATGTGCAAATCAAAGCCCATTAGCTCTGTGATTTTATTTTTCCAAGACATTTCATGCTGGGGCTACATATTAGGTGTTATTTGTGGATTTACAGAATGGAGGATGAAGTGAATGACACACATGTTATATGTTCGAGTTTCTCAAAGCAGCTGATAAAAATCAGATAAAATTTTCATTACAAAATTGGCTTGGATAAAAAAAAAAAAACAGAGTTGTAATAACACCAGATCAGCTTAACACACTAGACACCGAGTTACAATCTCAAGTTTATGTTTTTCTCATGGGCACAAACTGTCAAATAGAATAGCAAAGGGGTCAATGCATTGTTTCTTATCTTTACTTATAAGCTGAAAACAAGAAATAGCAGGTATACTGGATGACACTTAACAGTCACAGGGGGTTGACACATAGGTAGAAAAGGGAAATGTGAGTTAGGGTGAAAACTATAAAATAAAAATCAGCCCATGTAGGGAAGAACAAATGAGAAAATGTTTCAGTACGAATCTGTTCATATGAAAGCAAAAAAGTGATGTTTAAAATGACAAATCTGATGGAAATAGCTTGTACAGACACAAGGAAGTCAAACTAAGACTGATTAATAATTACATATATGAAAAGCACTTATGGGCACTTAAAAATAGTGATATTGGGGCTGGAGAGATGGCTTAAGAGTTAAGGCGCATGCCTGTAAAGCCTAAGGACCCCGGTTCGATTCTCCAGGTTCCACGTAAGCCAGATGCACATAGTGGTGTATGTGTCTGGAGTTCATTTGCAGTGGATAGAGGCCCTTCTCACCAATTCTCACTCTCTCTCTTTCCCTTTCTCTGTCTCTAATCAATCAATAAATTAATTAAAAAATACAATCTTAGCGCTGGAGAGATGGCTTAGCAGTTAAGGCGCCTGCCTCCTAAGCCTAAGAATGCTGGTTCCAATCTCCAGGCCCACATTTAGCCAGATGCAAAGTGACGCAAGGGCGCAATGCTGCACTTGACCACAAGGGGGCACACACATCTGGATTTCGTTCACAGCAGCTGAGAGACTGCTGGAGCGCCTATCTGTATCTGTCTTACTCTCCCTCTCTCTCTGTCTTTCTCCCAAAAAAAAAAAAAAAATCTTTGAAAAATAGTGATATTTCCTGCTGTGAGAAAGTCAAATACTCCTCAGGTTTCATCCCCACACAGTCCTCTCCTGCAGCAAAGCAGGACCTCTGGGAGTTCTCAGCCAGGTAACCCAGGCACAAGTCTTCCCACTGAAGTTAGGCCAGTAGCCCTAAGGTTCCACAGGAAGGCAACAGAATCCCCTATCTCTCCTGTTTTCTAATTCTAGAACCATGACCATGAGGTGTCTGAGATGATGATTTCATTTATTCCATGACCTATTCTAGGAAGTAGTTAAATAAAACAAGGCAGCATAAACGTGGGAGTGAATGAGGAAAAACAATAGGGTGGGATGGGCATATAAACTGAATATGAGCCGGGCGTGTGGCGCACGCCTTTAATCCCAGCACTCGGGAGGCAGAGGTAGGAGGATCGCCATGAGTTCGAGGCCACCCTGAGACCACATAGTGAGTTCCAGGTCAGCCTGGGCTAGAGTGAGACCCTACCTCCAAAAACCAAAAACAGAAAAAAAAAAAAAAAAAAACCCCAAAAAACCAACCCCCCCAAAAAACAACCCAACCAAATAAATTGAAAATTAAAAAATAAAAGAGCTCTGCTGAGAACTGACAGTGGAGTGTTTAGCACTAAGACATCTCTATCACACCTTCCAAGGTTCAAGGCCCATTGTAGAAGAGATGGCAGAAAGATTGTAAGAGCCAAAGGAAAGGTAGGACTGCTTATAATGCAATCTGCCAGTCACAAAATAGCCTTGATATTCATGACCTCAAAGTGCATGACACTACCTACACAAGAACTTCATAACTGGAGAAAAAGATGACATCAAAATAAAAGAGAGACTAGTCAGAAAGGGAAGGGATTCAATGGAGGGTGGATTTGAGATGGGGAGAATGGGAGTGGAGGGAGGGAATTATCATGGTTTATTGTGTATACTTGTGAAAGCTGTCAATAAAAAGTTAAAACAAAATCTCAGGTGGTGCACACCTTTAATCCCAGCATTCGGGAGGCAGAGGTAGGAGGATCGCCATGACTTTGAGGCCACCCTGAGACTACATAGTGAATTCCAGGTCAGCCTGAACTAGAGTGAGACCCTACCTCAAAAAAACAAAAACAAAAAACAAAACAAATTAAAAAAACAAACAAAAACAAAACAAAACAAAACAACAAGAAAAAAAAACAACCTCTATTCCTGGCTCTTTTCTGATTTTTTTTCCCTTCTCTCCTTCTCTTCTCTCCCCCGCCTAATGGTGGACTCCAAATTTGGTTCTCAGCTTTTCTAAAAAAGGAGAACAAAGCAGGTATGGGTTTACATAATAAAGAACTTGGATGGCCATTGGACCTTGTTGCTGGGAGGTAATTTATGAGCCTCAGGGAAAGCTCTGGAAACCTCCAGGAAGGTCCTGGTCTGCAGTACGCTTCTCTCAGGCATTGAAGTGCTGGGAGGATAGGTACCCTGAGGGACAGTGGCACCTCTGTCCTTTGTGTCTGTCTGCTTGTTTTGAGTTGTGTCCTTCTGCTGTAATGACAATGTAATCTTACGACATCATTCTCCTAAATTCTGGGAGTCATTATAGCACCCTTCAAGGAGACCTAACTCTCAATTTGCGGCCACCTAGTCAGAAGGGAAGAAGGTTGGGACTGGCTCAGCATTGCCCTGAGGTTGAAAGCATGTAATTTCCAGACTGAACCTTATGTTTATTTGAACCTAAATCTCTCTCTAGACAAAAAAATAATTATTAGCATGTATCGTGCCCACCAAGGAGAATTGGCTCCTTGGCAGTACCTCATTTATCAAGTGTGTGTGCATGTAGTTCTACTTTATGCTAGGAAGAAAAGCATTGAACTTAATTCAAAGTATCAGTAAAACTACCTAGGTACCAATTAAAGCAGAGCGAGAAGTTCTTTCATTTCTACTTAAGATGGAGAAAGCCAAAACATAACATCTTTATAATTAGAAAAAATAAAACAGCTTGAACAGAAGTCACAAGGCAAGTAGACAGATTGAATTCCAAAGGTGATAAGCTTCTCTGAGGAAGATAGGGACACGTGTTTTACCTTTGACGAACTTTGGGGAGAAACTCAAGTAGGAAGAAAACAGGTGAAACCATAAGGGAATGCTTAGGAATCAAATTCTTGGGTTTCTAGACAGAAAGTGGTCCAACAATTCTAGATGTTACCTCCAAGTTTTCAGAGAATACGGGGGTTAGAGAAAAAAGACATGACATCTGACAGAAGATTAGTATCTAGGATATATAAAGAACTAAAAAACGCCCCATAAATATTAAGAAATCAAGTCAATAAAAAATGGGCTATGGAACTGAATAGAGTTCTTAAAAGAAGAAATACAAATGGCCAAACATCTAAAAACATGTTATATATCCTTGGCCATCAGGGAAATGAAAATTAAAACTACCCAGAGATTCCATTTTACCATCAGAATGGCTATCATCAAGAAAACAAATGACAATTAATGCTGATGAAGGTGTGGGGCAAGAGGAACCCATCTGCATTGTTAGTGGAATGCAAACTGGTACAGCCATTGTGGAAATCAGTGTGGAGGTTCCAGAGACAGCTAAAAATATTTATTGTATGACCCAGCTATACCGCTTCCCCGACACACTGTACTGACTCCACTCATTACTACAGAGATACTAGCTCATCCATTTTATTGCTGTTCTAGTCACAATAGCTAGAAAATGGAACCAGCCTAGATGCCCATCAACTGATGAATGGATAATGAAGATGTGGTACATTTACACAATGGAGTTTTATTCAGCTATAAAGAAACACGAAAATATGAAATTTGTAGGGAAATGGATGGAACTGAAAAAGATTATACAAAGAGAGGTAACTCCGGCCCTGAAAGTCAAATGCTGCATGTTCTCTCTCAAATGTGGAGCCTAGCTACAAATGTTTAGATTTGTGAGTTGGAGTAAAAGACAGTAGCAGAGGCTAGGAAACTAGAAAGGTGCTATAAACGAGGGAGACTAGGGAGGGACTAAGGGAAGGTATAGTGGATATGTTAAGTAGAGGGACAGAATACAGGGGGTGGAATGGTCTAAGTGAGATCAGGGGAGGGGATAGAGGAGAGGAAGAGACTGGAAGAGGGTTAATCAAAATTAAGGGTGCTATGAATAAGACATATGGAAACATAGGGACCCCTACTTCTTCCCTAGCTAAGTAAAACATGTAAACATGTATGTATATGTATATGTGTGTGTATTTTTTTTTAAACAGAGTTTGGGCAAAAGTACCCTGTAGAAGTAGAAAATGCTGTGCCCAGAAGCCATAGATTGTTACAAGAAAATGTCACTGCCAGGGGTGTGATACCTTTGAAGAAGTTGTTGTACAAGGAGGTTCTTCATGACCCCTAAAGCATTACAGGATATTACAGGATATAAAGGCCCCAAAGCCTTCACAATATTCAAAGCAGAGCCTACCACTATGGGGAGTGGTGAGGGGTGAGAATGCTGAGAAACATCTTATTATTCTTGAGTTGTTTTTCTAAAAGCTACTTCGATTGCAATAGTACTGTGTGGTCAGAGCTGAACAGAAACCCGGCTGGACATCCTAATGCCAAACAGGTTTTGTGATGTATTTTTCTTACAACATTCGTGAAAGTTGTTATATCTACATTATTTAATTTAAAGAATTCAATGATTAAGATTTGGTATAAGGAATTTAAATATCAAAGATTAAGTCTTCAAAATATTTACAACTTTAAGAAAATGAAGGTCAGGGCTGGAGAGATGGCTTAGCGGTTAAGGTGCTTGCCTGTGAAGCCAAAAGACCCAGGTTTTATTCCCCAGTACCCATATAAGCCAGATGTATAAGGTGGCACATATGTCTGGAGCTTGTTTACAGTGGCTGAAGGCCCTGGTGCACCCATTCTCTCTCTCTCTCTCTTTCATCTGGCTGTTTCTCTCTGTCAAATAAATAAAATAAAATAACACTTAAAAAAAAAAGGTCTGTCCTTTTATTTTTTTTCTGTATAGGCTTGTTTATTAATGTCCAAAATGTCAACGGTATTTCCCAGTGAGCATCTAATGAGTCCTAAAACTTCTTTTTTATATAATTTTTTTGTTTATATTATTCTAATTTTACATTCATACTGGTGACTCCATTATCCTCCTCCCTGTCCTCCCTCTTCCAAAGGGACCCTCATCAATTGGGAATGTGGGTTATGCATTGTGAGGGTAGTCAAGAGTTATGGGGGATAGGCCAAGTCTCCGTGCATAATGCCCCAACTTGTGGCTCTAACACTCTTTCTGCCCCCTCTTCCATGAATTTCCCTGAGCCACGTTGGGATCATTTTAGTTCTGCTTCAGTGATGAGGTCTTGGGAGCCTCTGTTTCTCTGGATATCTGTTTTAGTAGGAGTTGGATGTTCTCTGTGTTTATCTCCTTCAGCCTTTTCTGGTGTCAGGTTCACCAAGAAAGCTGCACTCTTGCCCTTTCCCCGCATTATGCTATGGTTTTAGCTGAGGCCCTGGTAGGGTGTGATCTATCCTTTTAAAGGATGAGATAAGTCTAGCCACATGATGAACTGACAGGTAGACAGGAAGGTGGGTGAGGAGACCTACAGACCCACCTTTTGGCCATTATGCTTCTCTGAAATGTCCAGTGGTTATGCTCACTTTGTGTTTGTACTGGATTACACAGTCCCCCAGGAAAGGGGAAAAACATGAACATTTCAAGAAAAACACAAATGAGGGATTATTTTCTTTTAAAAAACCTATTATTTATTTGTAAGGAGAAAGAGAGAGAGAGAGAGAGAGAGAAAGAGAGAGAGGGAGAGAATGGGCACGTCAGGGCCTCTAGCTGCTGCAAACGAATTCCAGATGCATGTGCCACTTTGTGCATCTGGCTTTATGTGGGTACTGGGGAATTGAACCTGGGTTGTTAGACTTTTCAGGCAAGTGCCTTAACTGCTGAGCTATCTCTCGAGCCCCTAATTCTTGAATAACTAAGAATTTAGGATTTCTTAAGTTTTCAGCCATCAATAAAAGTTCAGGCCAGAAAGTATTACAGTGTGGCTATAAAACGTTCCCCCAAAAGCTCATGCAATGAAGTCTTGGTTCCCACTGAGTGCTATTTTGGGAAGTGCAGGAAACTGGGAGGTGGGGCCTATCTGGAGGAAGTAGGTCCCCAGTGGCATGTCCCTGGAGGTATTCTGAGCCTGTCCCAACCTTTTTCTGCTTCCTGTCCACTATGAGGTGAACAGCCTCCTCTCTTGTGCCACCTGCCGCCATGATGCTATCTTTTTTTTTTTTTTTTTTTTTGGTTTTTCGAGGTAGGGTCTCACTCTAGTCCAGGCTGACCTGGAATTCACTTTCTAGTCTCAGGGTGGCCTCGAACTCACAGCAATCCTCCTACCTCTGCCTCCTGAGTGCTGGGAATAAAGGCGTGTGCCACCACGCCCGGCAATGATGCTATCTTATTCTCAAGCCCAGGTAGAGATGCCAGACCATGGAGTGAAACCCTTGAAACTGTGAGCAAGAAATGATTAACTCCTTCCTTTCGATTGTTTTCTCTTATTTGGTAATAGAGATGAAGAAAGTTATCTAACATGGCAAATAAAATAGTGGATGTTGAATAAAATAAGGACCTAAAAGGAATGCAAAAAAAAAAAAAAATCTTCCAATAACCAGATGTAGCACTGGAAATTCTAGACCCACTGGGATTCCTGTCAGGAACTGCCATCAAGTCATGGAGAGAAGTACATCAGCTGTGATTTGTGAACAAGGGACAGGAGATGCATGCTTGCTATCCACACCACACAAAGGAACAAATAAATTTCAAGTAATTTATAGAAATAAAATATGGTTCATTTGAGTTTTGATGAAAACATTTGGGTACTCCAAATAAATAAAACAAAGGCTGTTTATTCAGCAAGGGAAAAAAAAAAGAAAAAAAAATTTCCCACAGGTGAACCACAAAATATAGTATACCAGGGTACTGCAATTTCTGTTTGGTCATGTCACTGAGTGTACAGTAGGTTGGACTCTTCCTTACATATTGAGACAAACTGTCTAATAAATTAACCAACCTATAGTTATATTTTAAAATATTTATATTGTAAATAAATACATATATTTAAAATATATATTTTTAATTATTTTTATTTTAGAAAGAACGAGAGAGAGAGAACTGATGTGCCAGGGCCTCAGCCACTGCGATTGAACTCCAGAGGCTTGTGCAACTTAGTGGGCACGTGCCACCTTGCACTTGCCTCACCTTTGTGCATATGTCTAACTGGGGTCTGGAGAGTAGAACGTGGGTCTTTAGGCTTCGCAAGCAAGCACCTTAACCGCTAAGCTATCTCTCCAGCCCCCCAATCAATATATTTTTTTAAAATGTGTCTACTTTTCAGAACATTATAGCTGATAGCTAAAGTTATAATTCTTCACAGAGGCCTCCTTTTCCTAAGCCATTTCAGTCAACCATTTACATCCGTTCAAGGGTCTTCGTCTTCATTAAGTACTTCCAAAGCATGTTTTCCTGCTGCAACATTCAGACACTCTCCTCACATAACACTTTCTCCAACTCTTCCCTCGGAAAAGCTGCAAGATCCTAGAGAACAGCATAGCAAGTGGAGTAAACAGTGAGTACAAAGATCTTGGAGCTAGAAAGAGCTTTATGTGTGAGGAGCACACAGGAAGAGAGAGAGAGATCGATCAGAAGCACGTACTGGATCCTGCCTGGAGTTTTATTCCACTATGTACTCTCAGTCTGGCCTTGAACTCACAGCAATCCTCCTACCTCAGCCTCCTGAGTGCTGGGATAAAAGGTGTGTGCCACCATGCCTGGCCCTGGATTTTTATTCCAAATACATTTGAAAGTTTGGAGCATTTCAATTATTAGGAGTGCACGATCTGAATAAGTGAGGCAGATCCCAACACTACCTCCTCTTGTTCTTTCTTTTTTTGTAAAATATTTTTATTATTATTTATTTATTTGAGAAAGAGAGAGAAAGAAGGAGATAGACAGAGAATGGGTGCATCTGGTTTATGTGGGTCCTGGTGAGTTGAACCTGGGTCCTTTGGCTTTGCAGGCCTTAACCACGAATCCATCTCTCCAGCCCTCCTTGTTCTTTCTGTCATTTCCTATTTCTTCTGGCAGTAAAATGGCATTTTCATTTAATCATATTGTGTCATAATAAAACTTGTTTAAAAAAACTTGTTTTTTCTTCTATCAAAATCCTTATTTATTTATTTTTTTTTTTGAGGTAGAGTCTTGCTCTAGCCCAGGCTGACTTGGAATCCACTATGTAGTCTCAGGGTGGCCTCGAACTCATGGTGATCCTCCTACCTCTGCCTCCCAAGTGCTGGGATTAAAGGCATGCGCCACTACGCCCGGCCAAAATCCTTATTTTTATTTGATCCAGCATTTAACATGAGGAAATCAAAAAAGCTCAGCAGATTTCTATGTACTTAAAGATGAAGGACAAGTCTCATTAACAAAACAAAATAGAAACATGAATAAATTTTGTATATACAATTCAACTACTTTCCAAATGGAATCTACATGTAATTTATTTAAATATTTTAGAAGCTCTGTGAGAGCTATTCCTGCCCCCCCACAAAAGAATTCCCTTTTAGTGCTAAAAGGTGCTGAATAGTAAATGCTAGGCAAGATGGATCTACCAAATTTGATGACTTGAACACGTAAGTAAATGTTAGCAATAGTCTCATAAACTATGCTTAATATACTTAAAACAAAATACAGTAGAGATGGTATTGCAGTCAGGTTCACATTGCTGGCAGAAATCACCTGACCAAGAACAGCTTGTGGGAAAAAGAGTTTATTTTGGCTTACAGACTTGAGGGGAAGCTCCATGATGGCAGGGGAAAACGATGGCATGAGCAGAGGGTGGACAGCACCCCCTAGCCAACATAAGGTGGACAACAGGAACAAGAGAGTGTGCCAAACACTGTCATGGGGATACTGGCTTAACACCCATAAGCCCGCCCCCAACAATACACTGCCTCCAGGAGGCATTAATTTCCAATTGCAATTGGCTGGGTAGACTAGCATTCAGAACATTTAAGTTATGGCGGACACCTGAATCAAACCACCACAGTTGGGAATAATTATTAAAATAAGAATTTTCAATGGCATCAAATGTTTCATAAAATAACCAATATAATCCACCTTTCATAGCATATTATGAAAAGATGACAAGTCAACTTCGTCAAAATATCAAGGATCTCATATATAAGACCATCCACGTCAATGGTCAAACAATTGCAGACAGACATTTCTTTTCCTTTCCCTACTCAAGTACGGTAGTGCTGGGGATTGAGCTTAAGTCTCATACATGTTGAGCAAGTGCTCTGTCACATCCCTTTGAGGGAAATTTGTCAACAAGATGATACCAGACTCTCCTAAATTCATGATATCTGATCTGACCAAAATCTCACCTTTATAAAAGACAGCAGCACTTTCTAACCTTTCTGAAACTACAATGATAAAGTCAAGAACCATTGACTTGCTACAAAGGCTGAAAGACCGTGTTCTCTTTTACCCTATTGTGAGTCTCATCAGGCTGCTGCTGAGGATTGACAGAGACAGACAGAACATCTTAAAAGTGAACCAGAGCCAGTGCAGTGGTGCATGCCTATAATCCCAGCATCAAGTGTGAAGGCAGAAGTTCTGTGAGCTCGAAGCCAGCCTGGGCTACAGCAAGACATTATCTTAACTCCTTTCCTTCCAAAAGAACACAAAATAAAACATGAATTTACAAGAATCACAATGAAAAAAGGCAGAAGTGTAAAAAGTAAGAAAACAGAAGAGCTAAATATATGAGAATCTGAAAAAGCCAACATCCATATCCTATCCCTGCTAAAGACAGAAGATAATCTAGCTTTGGTAAGGAGATAAGGAGTTTAAAAACCGAATCAGTAGCTATGAGAGATTGCAAAATACCCATCTTTCCGCTAAAGATGAAAGTGAGCTGTCCGCGTGGCATGCCTCAGCACAGTGCTCCCCCCCCTAAGGAAGCCTTTTCTGGATTAGCTGAGGTCAGCCATGGCTCTGTGGTTCTCGAAAAAAAGAAGTTCTGAAAGCACACTATGCTCAAGTTTTAAAAGAAAGTATAAGAAGCTTAGACCTAAGGAAATAAGAAATTCCCATCTATTGCTGACCTAAGATAACGATAAATCAAGTTTTCTTTAAAAAGCCTTAACGAAAGCATTATTATCTCTTTATATTTTATTTGTTTTATTCAGTCATCTTTATTGTATAAGAAATGTCAACTGAAACAAAGTCACATTTGCTTAGGAAGGAATACCAAACTTGAGAAAGGCACTGTTATCACTGGACATGATGCTTGCTTCCCTTCCTATTCAATGTGGGATGTAACAGTGACTGCATGCATGTCTAACAGTCTGACTTTGTTTAACCCTGATACTGTCATGCTGATCCCATCCTGACAACGTACATATAAATGACATGTAAAGTCAGAGTGGGAAAGTTTAGGATTAAGAAGAATATTTTTCAGGCTATGTTAACATTTATTTCACCATGAAACAATGGTTAATCTTAAGGTTAAAATCACTCAATGGTCATTCAAGATAATTTGATCTCTGTTAGTTTGATTAATGTTACATATAACATTGTTATTGTTAATAACAATGGTATAGTCAATGGTAAATATCAACATTTTTTTGAGAATATTTATTTATTTTTAAATATTTTATACATACTTATTTCAGATAGACAGATGATAGAGAGAAAAAGACAAAGAAAATGGGTGTACCAGGTCCTCCTGCTATTACAAACTAACACAAGATGAATGTGTCATTTTGTGAGTCTAGCTATATGTCAGCACTGGGGAATTGAACCTGAGGCTCAGGCTTTGCAAGCAAGCACCTTTAACCACTGAGCCATCTCTCCAGACCCAGGACATTCATTTTAGATGCAGTACTAGTACTTGCATTAGGCTACAGATCTCGGTGTTATGCAAGAACCTGGAAACATGAATTGATGTTTTACTTTGCAGTGATTCTCTACTGAAAGTCTCTAAGATGTGCACGTGCAAAGGGAAGTGGGATGAGAAAGAAAAGTCCTTAGTGGGTAACATGTAATTTCATTTTGTTGTTATTGTGGATGGAAGTGAGATATATGAAACAGGATTAAAAATAAAACATTCCTTCTCTCTAGAGGACCAAATTGCTATGCAGGTTAAAATTTTTCATGAAATATTTATAGTTGTCATGAATGCTATCTCAAGCTACCATTTATAAAAGAGATTAAAAAAATTCTTCTATACAGTTTCCCTCCTCCCAATTTAGTTAAGTTACATCCTCCTACTGAGAGCTAGCTGACGAATGCCATATGTTTTCTCCTGTAGGCAAATGGAAATGCAATTTGTTTTTTATGTTTAAGTAGAAAATGTAACCCAGTGATTACAGATGTCTGTCTTCGCTTTTTCATCTCTTTCGCTCTTTTTAATTCTGGGAGATTTGACTATATGGCTTTACAGAAATAACAATCCAGCACTTCAGGATTAAATTTAATACTTTATGAACAAGGCTCAGAGAAGCAGCAGAAGTGAATGTGACAGTACTGAACCATAAGAAGCACCTAATCCACTAAGGAGGGAAGAGTTTTAAATAGCTAACTATAATTGAAAAGCCAAATAAAACAGTGTAGTATTAGAGCTTAGAAGAAGTTATTAATTCTGACAGGTGGCATCAGGAAAGCCTTTTTTGGAAAGTGAGGCATTTGAGTAATGTCTTGAAGGATAGAGACTTTACACAGGAGGAGGAGAGACTGGGCTGCCATTCCTGGTGGGTGGAACAGAGTACTTAAAGTACCTAACCTCCCCTGGTAAATGTGAGACAAATAATATTTTCACTGCAAATGGAGCGAATGTTTGCTGTTTTAATTTTTTTAATCTCCTGCTTACTGACAGTATTTACAACATGTCTGATATAAGATGAATAGGCACTGAATAAATGAATGTTACACAGCAATTGAAGAAGGAGAAAGAAGGGCCCTGAAAATGCAGCTTGAGCTTAAAAAGAGTAAGAACAGGCAGATGTTAAAGAACACTGTAGGTTGTTAAGAGAAGAAAATAAGGTGAACTACATACTTAAAAGAAATTATGTGGTGCTGGAGAGATGGTTCGTTGGTTCAAGGTGCTTGCTTGCAAAGCCTGATGGCCTGGGTTCGATTCCTCAGTACCCACGTAAAAGCAAAATGCAGAAAGTAGTGTGTTTGGAGTTCATTTTACAGTAGCAGGAGGCACTGGCATGTCCATTCTCTCCCGCTCTGTCTGTCTCTTTTTCTCTGACTCTTTCTCAAATAAATAAATAAGTAAATAAATAAATAAATGAATAAAAATTTTTAAAAGTTATGTGTTGTATGTGTGCAAGACCCACGCACAGAAGCGCAGAGGCAGAGGAGGATGCCCAGTGTTCTCTTCCACCATCTTCCATCTTGTTTCCATGAGACAGAATCTCTCTCTAAACCTGGAACTTGCTATTTTTTAGACTTGCTGACCAGAGAGCCTCAGTGATCCTCCTGTCTCTGCTCCCTTCAGTGCTGGGGTTACAGCTTCTTTTTGTGGGTGCTAAGGGTCAAACTCAGGTCCTTGGGCTTGCATTCTTATCCTCTGAGTCATCTCTCCACTCTTGACTTCTAAAAAATAAAATTCTGGAGGCAATTTGAGTTGATTGAAATCAGAGGTGAGTCTAGGGACAAGACGAAGAGAAAAGGTGCCAGATAGCACAAGGAAGAATGTGACACTGAGATGTCACTCCTAGGACTTGCAAATGAGCTAAGTATGGAGGGGAGAAAAGGAAAGGCCAGGGAATTATGAGATACATACATACATACATACATACATACATACATACATACATACATATTTCAATAAAAAAGTTTAAAGTAAGAAAAAAATTAAATGAGTTACAAATGATTCCAGAACTTTCCAAAATAAGTGATTAGGAGAACAGTGGTTTTCCATTGTAAGAAAAACAGGCCAATAGGAAGTTTTTCTACAGGAAGAAGGTTTAGTTTTAGGCATGTCAAACTGAAGATGTTGGTGAGGAACTTGTGGGAAAATTCATCATGAGGAAATGTAGCTGTGGTTGCAGAAGCAGGCCAAGATGAATCAGTGCATATTTACTCTGCCTACTCTCCACCAGCACCAGAAGCACAGCCGTGGTCATTACAGAAGGAGGTACACTGAATGGTGGACAGGAGAAAAAGAGTGAAAGAACTACTGGGAGATATTGAGCAAGACAGATGGCAAATAAGACAATAGTGCAGAAAGATCCAGAGACGTTTTTCTTTCCTTTATTTACTTATTTATTTATTTATTTATTTAAGTGACAGAAAGAGGGAGGGAGGGGAAGAGAAAATGGGTGCACCAGGGCCTCTAGCCACTGTAAATGAACTCCAGATGCATGTGCTACCTTGTGCATATGGCTTATGTGGGTACTGGGGAGTGGAACCTGGGTCCTTCGGCTTCACAAGTAAGCCATTTCTCCAGCCCAAGATCCATAGAAATAATAAAAAAAAATGTTTTATTTGATCTATCTACCATCTATCTATCTGTCTGTTTGTCTATTTACAGAGAGAACGAATATGGACATGCCAGGGCCTCCTTCCACTCTAAATGAACTCCAGATGCATGCATCACTTTGTGCATCTGGCTTTGCATGGATACTGTGGAATTGAATCCTGACAATCAGGCTTTGCAACAAGCACCTTTAATGGTTGAGCCATCTCTCCAGACTCTGGAATGTGTTTTTACAGGACACTAAGGGAAGGTGTAGAAGCTGCTCAAACTCTCAACAATCTTTTCTTTCTATATAGTTACCTTCAGCATATAGATGAAAAGTGTCAACAAATGTCAAATATGAATTCTGCTCTTCAAAAAGAAAGCCAAGGAAGAGGTTGGGCAAATGTCCTAGTTGATAAAACGCTTGCCTGTAAACAGGAAGATTTAATCCTAGCATGCACATAAAAGCAAACCATAAAGCCAAAAAATTAAAAATAAGAGAGTCACTTTGAAATAATAGCAAACTATACAATGATATTTAAATTAAACGCTTACTTGGAGTTTCTTTTTTTTTCGTCATTTTTTGGTTTTTCAAGGTAGGGTCTCACTCTAGCCCAGGCTGACCTGGAATTCGCTATGTAATCTCAGGGTGGTCTCGAACTCATGGCGATCCTCCTACCTTTACCTCCCCAATGCTGGGATTGAAGGTGTGCACCACCATGCCCGGCTTCATTTTTTTTTCCTTTTTTTTAAAGAGAGAGTGAGAGGGAGAGAGAGAATTGGCATGTCAGGGCCTCCAGTCACTACAACTGGACTCCAGACTCATATGCCACATTGTGCATCTGGCTTATGTGGGATATGGGGAGTTGAACATGGGTTCTTAGGCTTCACAGGCAAGTCCCTAGGCCACTAAGCCATCTATCCAGCCCTTAGTTGGAGTTTCAAATGAGGGAATAAGTACTGCAGAGCAACATGGATATAAGCAATCATGAATCCAGCTCAGAAGAGTAATATTCCACTTTGAGAGCTCTCCTCACAGAGTTGAGCTGAGTTCAAATACAGACCAGAGTATAACTCCTTTACCATAAATCAAAATGGTGGGTTTACATGACATTTTCCAGAAGCTGGTCTGAAATGTATTAATGAGAAATTGTTTGACAAAATGTAACTGACAACAACATAAGAGAAAAACAGGAAAGTTGTGATAGAATGAGTGACTTTAAGGAGAATATATGCCTAGGGCATAAATGTAATTGAGCGCCAATGTATAATGACAAAGTGCCTTTCTTGTAATATCTTGGCAACTATTTAGTACTATTTTTAATCCTGTTAATTTGGTAGAAGAAAAACAATATAGTGTTATTTTGTTGAATGTTGTCTCATTTGACTAACTTCTTTCTAGAAATACTTATTAACTTATCATACTGCTCTTTATGTATAAGAAACACCCTTAATCATTGCCAGCTCTCTAAGGAGGACCAGTCATAACACACGTTTCCACAGTGTGCAGTAGAGAATGGCTGAGGGCAAACTCAACCCGTCTTCCTGCTGCTTGGCAAATCTTTTTTCATTGTGTGATCCTCTAGACATGATTCCCTCTGGCTCACCACTGTAAACTCCTGCTTTTTTTTTCTTTTAATTTTTATTTATTTATTTGAGAGACAGAGGAAGAGAGAGAGAAAGGGACTCCAGCCACCACAAACAAACTCCAGACACATATGCCACCTTGTCTATCTGGCTTATGTGGGTTCTGGGGAATTGAACCTGAGTCCTTTGGCTTTGTAGGCAAGTGCCTTAACCGCTAAGCCCTTTCTGCAGACCAGCCTCTGCTCTTAAACTCCAATCTAAGTGAATCCTCTTCTTATGCAGACCTGTCACACCAGGAGCACCCAGGCCCTAGTAAATCCAAGAGTCCAGAAGAATAGTACATGCGGTAGGTGGGAGGTGGGATAAGTTATAACATCGGGACAGCAAGGGTTCAAGAAGCAGTCATGGGCACATCTAGTTTAAAGCAACAGCTTTGCTTTTCACTTAACACATGGTCTTGGGTAACTTGGTCTTTCTATGCCACAGTTTTCATATTTTTACAATGACATTTAGTAGCCACCTCACAGGGTTATCATGAAGCAAAGCCTAATGCAAGGCATGCCAAGTCAGATTATAAAGTAATATACAAAAGGTCATGTAAGCTTTGTAAATATTTTTGCTTTGTGCACATAAAGATTCTGCATACTGAAGATCAAGGGCAGGGTTTGAATTCATATAAAGAATTTCAAAGCTTCGTCATTTTTGAAAACTCATGGATATTAAAAATTATGAAATTCATAAACTATGAATGTAAATTCACCCTTATATAACAGAGTACATAAGACCCTCTATAGGGAGATAAAAGAAAGAAAATTAGTAAGTCCTATTTCTTCATTAGATTTACTGTACAGAAAAAATTATTATTCTTACAGTTCACTGCCATCCAACAAAGCATCCTTTCTTTACTTGAAAAAATAATCTTGGGGGATGGTTACAAAATAAAATACGCTTCAGGCAATATGGTCAAATTATATGACTATGGTATTAAAGGGTTTGTTTCCTTCCAGGTCTCTTGAGAATGTAGCATAAGCATTTAAATGTACACACTTCTCTTCATAATATACCTAGCTACGTTTAAAGATACAAGGAAGAGTTATAAAAAAAATGGCTAAAGGAAGAACAAGCCAATCTCAAATAATAGTCAAGATTAAACCATAAATAATAGAAAACATTACTTTTAAACAAAATTAATGTCTTAAAAATGTATGGCTAATTTACAGAAATGAAAATTTTCATATAGTATATGTGCTGTTATCCTCTTTAAAGGAATAAAGATATTGAGGTTTTCAAATTGGCCTGCTTATGGTTATAACTGAAAAAGAAGATGCTAAACCATATGCTTAATTCATAAAGAAATGCTAGTGCACAGCACATTGCAGTAAAAGGAGAAAAAAAGGTTAATCAATTCAACTCAGTTTTTGCTGAGGGCATTTTTCCATGACTACTGAACCTTGGCATGCGTCAAGCAACTAAATTGACATTAAAGTGTGCAAGCTCTATTGTTATTTTAGAGATAATCCAGGAAACAAACAAAGCCAACAACCCTCTTTGTATTTTTAATGAAGTACATCTTTTTTTTTTCAGTCAAGTTTACACTTTCTTTTTTGTTTCAGGTCTTTTAGGAATATATCTTGTGTATGTCTGAAAGTTTCCATAAATAAAACTACAAAAAAAAAAAAAAAGAACAATAGATATGTATCTGGGGTAAGATGGCAGCAAACTAGTCACACCAAAGCTGCCCGGGGGGGGGGGGGGATAAGGGAAAAAAAGCAAAATATATACTCTCCTACTGAAAACTGAAGGTGTATAAGGAATTATTAACTTCAGCAGAAAAGCAGGAGAGAGACCCAGAGCTTTTAGTGACCACAGAAGCAGGCAGAACTCCATCCTGCCATGGTACTAGTTCCTGTGGCTGCCAGGCTCTGCCTGAGCCACAGGAGAAGCCAGGTGAAGGGACTTTCCACTCACATCAGCCTCTTCACAAAGTCAAGAGACCTGACGGAGAAGATAGCAGGGACCAGCTGAGCAGCCCTTGAGGAAGAGGATCTCAGGGACCAGCTATGCAGCTCCACAGCTTCAGGCACCCTCCACAGCCTCCCCTCCCCCAACCCTGGCAATCACTTGAGATGTGGGGAAGAGAGATTAGCTACCCAGCACAGGTGACCAGAGCAGTGGACCCACTGACCCAGCAAGCCTAGCGAAGCCCACAGCACAGTAAAGAGAGACCCAGGCAGGCACGACTATAGCTGAGACCAAAGCCATTCTAAAAGGTAACAGGGCCTACTTACACCAGGTCAATATTAGCCACAAAGCCTGGAACATAGGCCTGCACTGGAAGTGCTAATCATACCTTCTATGTCAGGGCAGGATATGTGTTAGATTTGACTGATGGTTGGCTTTGCCATTCTTAAATAATCTGTATTTTGGGGTTGTCCTTTGTTGCTTCCTAATTTATAGTGTTTTTGTCTGCTTCTGCTGTCATTCATGGGGGCAGGATCTCACTCAGACCTAGGGTGACCTGGAACCCTTTACAGAGAAGAAATCTCAGCCTCCCAGTTGACAGGATTAAGGGTGTGGGGCAACACACACTCTTAGGGAGTTGGGATACTCCATGCTGCTTTTGACTGTATTTGATTGAATATTGTTGAATGGAATTTTAGAATTTGCCTGTATTTTGCTCCACCCAGCCTAGTAGAGTACTTGCATAGCAGACAAATCCAACACCTAGGGTCATATCTGCTGTTACCCTGGAAGTCATATAAGAGACATACCTGGCACCTTAAGCTCATAATACAACATACCAAAACATTTGGGACACAATGAAGGCAGTCCTAAGAAATTAGAAAGGTCACAAGTAAACAACTTAATGCTGCACCTTAAGGCCTTGGAAAAAGAAGAAGGCAAACCAAAAATAAGATGGAAAGAAACAGTAAAGATTAGGGCAGAAATTAATGAAATAGAAAGCAAAAAAATATTTACAAACAATCAATGAATCAGAGTGTTGGTTCTTTGAAAAGATGAACAAGATTGATAAATCCTTAGCATATCTGACCAAAAGAATGGAAGAAGAGACACAAATTAATAAAATTAGAGATGAAAAATGCACCATTATAGCAGATACCAAAGAAATTCACAAAATCCTAAGGACATACTTTAAGAACACATATTCCATTAAGTTTGAAAATCTGAAAGAAATGGATGATTTCTCAGATTTATATGACCTACCAAAATTAAATCAAGATGAGACAAAACATTAAGTAGACTTATAACAAGTATGGAGATTCAAGCAGTTATACTCTTTCTACGAAGCCAGCATCATCCTGATACCAAAACCAGACAAAGGCAGAACAAAAAAAGAAAATTACAGAGCAATTTCTCTCACGAACATAGATGCAAAAATTCTCAACAAAATATTGGCAAACAGAATACAGGAACGTATCAAAGAGATCATTCTCTATGACCAAGTAGGCTTTCTACCAGCGATGCAGGGATGGTTCAACATACACAAATTGATAAATGCAATATGCTATATACATGACTGAAAGACAAAGATAACATGATCTTCTCAACAGAAGCCGTAAAGGCATTTGACAAAATCCAACATCCCTTCATGGAAAAAGTGCTATAGAAGTTGGGAATAGAAGGAACATATCTCAATATAATAAAGGCTATCTATGACAAACCTACAGCCAACATAATACTAAATGGGGAAAGCCTGAAGTTTTTCCACTAAAATCAGGAATAAGACAAGTGTGTCCACTGTCCCCACTTTTATTTAATATAGTACTGGAAGTCTTAGCTATAGCAATAAGACAAGAGACACATAAAAGGGATACAAATTGGAAAGGAAGAGATCAAATTATCATTATTTGCAGATGATATGATTCTGCACATAAAATACCCTAAAGACTCTACTGGCAAACTGTTAGAGCTGATAAACACTTTTAGCAACATAGCAGGATACAAAAAAAACACACAGAAATCAGTAGCTTTCCTATATACCAGCAACAAACATGCTGAGGATGAAATCAGGGAGTCACTGCCTCAAAAACAAAACAAAAAAACAACCAACCAACCAAAAATACCCTTGGAATAAACCTAGCCAAGGAAGCTTTAAAACATTCAAGAGAGAAATTGCTGAAGACACTAGGAAATGAAAAGACATCCCTTGTTTTTGGATTAGAGGAACCAATATTGTGAAAATGTCAATGTTACGAAAAGCAATCTACACATTCAATGCAATTCCCATCAAAATTCCAATGGCATTGTCACAGAAATAGAAAAACCAATCCTAAAATTCATTTGCAAGCACACACACACACAAAACCCCTCAAATAGCCAAAACAATTTTGAGCAACAAAAATAAGGCTGGTGGCATCACCACGCTTGATTTAATGCTATATTACAGAGCCATAATCACAAAAACAATATGGTACTGGCATAAAGACAGACATGTAGATCAACAGAACAGAACAGAACAGAGGACCCAGATGTAAATCCAGGCAGCTACAACCATCTGATTTTTGACCAAAATGCCAAAAATATTCAGTAGAAAAAAGATAGCCTTTTTAACAAATGATGCTGGGAAAACTGGATATCTGTATGTAGAAGGATAATCCTTATCTCTCTCTATGTATAAGAATCAAGTCAAAATGAATCAAAGACCTTAATATCAGATCTGAAACCCTGAAGCTGCTAGAGGAAAAAGTAGGGGAAACACTTCAATGCATTGGAATATGTAACGACTTTCTGACTATGACCCCAGAGGCTCAGGAAATAAAACCACTAATCAACCAGTGGGACCTCATGAAATTAAAAAGCTTTTGTAAAGCCGGGCATGGTGGCGCACACCTTTAATCCCAGCACTTGGGAGGTAGAGGTAGGAGGATCGCCGAGAGTTCGAGGCCACCCTGAGACTACATAGTTAATTCAAGGTCAGCCTGGACCAGAGTGAGACCCTACCTCGCAAAACCAAAAAAAAAAAAAAAGCTTTTGTACAGGAAAGGACAGTGTGAATGTGAATAGAGGGAAGAGGCAACCGACAGAATGGGAGAAAATCTTTGCCATCTATATATCTGACAGAGGATTAATATCTAGGATATACAAAGATCTCAGAAAACTAAATAATAAGAAATCAAACAACCTAATTTAAAAATGGGCTATGGAACTAAATAAAGAGTTCTCAAAAGAAGAAATACAGATGGCATATAAACATCTAGAACCATGTTGTATATCCTTAGCCATCAGGAAATGCAAATTAAAACTACTTTGAGATTCCATCTCACTCCTGTCAGAATGGCTACCATCAAGAAAACAAATGACAATAAATGCTGGCCAGGATGTGGAAAAAGAGAAATCCTTCTACACTGTTGGTGGAAAACAGTGTGGAGGTTCCTGAGACAGCTAAAACTAGATTTACCATATGACCCAGCTATAGCACTCCCAGGCATATATCCTAAGGACTCTTCTCATTACCTTAGAGATACTGCCGCTCTATTCACAATAACTAGGAAATGGAACCAGTGTAGATGTCTCTCAACTAATGAATGGACAATGAAGATGTGGTACATTTATAAAATGGAGTTCTAGTCAGCGGTAAAGAACAGTGGAATTATGAAATCGGCAGGGAAATGGATAGATCTGGAAAGGATTATACTAAATGAGGTATGCTGGGCCCAGGAAGACAAACATCACATCTTGTCTCTCATAGCTACAAATGTTTAGACTTGTATGTGAGTTGGAGTAAAAATCAGTAGCAGAAGCCAGTAAGCTAGAAAAGGGGCTATAAGGGAGGGAGGAGAGGGAAGAACTTGAGGGGATGGCATTGTGTGTGTGTGTGTGTGTGTGTGTGTGTGTGTGTGTGTGTATGTACATGAACAGATTACTGGGGGTGCAATGGCCTAAGTGAGGCCATGGAAAGAAACTGAGTAAAAGAAGGGTGGGGGGAGGGTTAATCAAAATTCAAAATTCAAAATGTTGTGAATAAGCCATATGGAAACATACTTTTCTGGATATCCAGAAGCAACAGATTGTTACTAGAAAAAATTTCAGTGCAATGGATGGGATACCTTCCAGTGAGTTGTTGGCCAGGGAGATCCCTGATGCCCTCAAAACATTACAGGACATTGCCAAGGCTTTTGGTTTCCCTCCAGAACTAGATGGTAAGACTCTATTGCTAAAGACTCCACATGCCTGGGCTGGAGGGTCAACCTGAAATGAAGTTGGAGCTGAGCTGAATATCTCCTCCTTGTAGACCAGCTGACAGAAATGTGGAAAAACCTGCATTGCATGGAGCCCTATGGGAGACAGAAGTCAGCAGTGGTGAAAACAGTGGACACTGTAAGCATTAAGTTTGACCAGCCAGGCCACATGACTAAATGCATGTGATAGTGGCATGTCTGCTCTGGGGGAAACCAACCATTCTCTAATTGGACTGGAAGCCTGCTCCATGGGAGGGAATACATGTCTGGTACTGAAAACCTAATAAAAAACCTATGGCAGGGCAGGTCATGAGCCCTAGGAGTGTAACGCCTGCTCTGTCAGGCTAAATGCAAATATTATGCTCCCAAAGTGCCCTGTAAGCACTTTTCTTAATGTTCATACCCATATATTAATGTTACTCTCACTTTTGGTTAGAGAAACTCTCTTTCCAGATAGCAGTACCTAGTAGGATGACTCAGAAGGCACCACAGTGCTGAAAAGAAGTGACAGAGGAGTGCTCAGCACTGAAACATCTCTATCATATCTTCCAAGGCTCAGGGTCCATTGCAGAAGAAGTGGTGTAAAGAATATAAGAGCCAAAGGAAGGGTAGGACTGCTTACAATCCAATCATTTAGATAGAAATTGGCCTTGCTGTCCATGACCTTGCAGTGCCTAGCAAGACCTTCACAAGACCCTCATAACAGGAGGAAAAGATGAGGACATCAAAATAAAAGAGAGACTAATTGAGAGAGGGAGGGGATATGATGGAGTGGATTTGGGAAAGGGAAAGTGGGGGGGAGGGAATTTTCATAGTTTATAGTCTGTAATTATGGGAAGTTGTCAATAAAAAGTTAAAAAGGAACAATAACATAAATTATTTTGCATATATTTTAAACATACTGTACTTTAAATAATTCTTACCAGTCTCTGTTTCTGAAGCTCTTCTCTGAGAATTCTATCTTCTGGTAAAACATCACATAACAAAAAATAGTTGTCTTGTTCTTCTGTTGATAGACAAGGAAAGCAAATGAGCAAACAGATATTTATCATTATCTGTAAAAGATTTATTTTTTTAATGTTTTACTTTTATTTATTTGAGAGAGAGCAAGCTGGACAAAGAAAAGAGGGAGAGAGAAAGAAAACAAGAATGGGAGTGCCAGGGCTTTCAGCTGCTGCAAACGAACTCCAGATGCATGTACCACCTTGTGCATCTGGCTTACATGGATCCTGGAGAATTGAACCTGAGTCCTTAGGCTTTGCAGGCAAACACCTTAACTGCTAAGCCATCTTTCTAGCCCAAGATTTATTTCTTTTTTTCCTTTTTCTCAAGGTAGGGTATCACTCAAACCCAGGCTGACCTGGAATTCACTCTGTATTCTCAGGGTGGCCTTGAGTTCATGGCAATCCTCCTAACTCTGCCTCCCAAGTGCTTGGATTAAAGGTGTGCACTACCACACCTGGCTTCCAAGATTTATTTCTTTAAAAATATGTTCATGTCTAGTAGGATCTGGTACAGTTTTGTTTTAGCTTTATTCATGTAAGGCAAAATAAACACATCGACTTAATTTTAGCTACCAGGAAGGGGAGAACAGGTGTTACTTGAGACAGTGAGATTACTTTTCTGTAGTTTTGATTCACAGGAAAAAGATGGCAGTGAAGACATGCACTTACCAGACGGAGCTGTGGAATTGATTTTTATGACACTGCAAAAATCTGTGATGGGCTGTTCAGTGAATCTCTTCCTCCAATACAAAATGTACCTAAGAAAACAATATGAATATGAAAATTAATGATGAAAAGAAGCATACACTACTGTTTAAATGATAATCAAGCTGGGCGTGGTGGCACATGCCTTTCATCCCAGCACTTAGGAGGCAGAGGTAGGAGGACTGCCCTGAGTTCAAGGCCACCCTGAGACTACATAGTGAATTCCAGGTCAGCTTAGACTAGAGTGACCCTGCCTTGAAAAACCAAAAAATAAGTAATATAAAAGATGATCAAATTATATAAGACATCTACCTATCCCAAAGTCACAAATCAAATGCTAAATGAAAGCTATTAGAAAATTTGTGAACACCAAGGAATTTTGCACTGTTGAAATAAGATGAATATTTAATGAAATAAAGCTACCGTGTAAAGTCACAAAAATGATTACATTTCACTATTCTCAAATTCAATAAACAGGTTAAAATGCATTATCATCACCATTATTAATTTTGAGACAGAATCTCAAATAGCCCAGGTTGTCCTTAGGCTTTCTATATAGTTGAGGATGGCCTTGAATTGCTGATCCTTTTGCCTTCATCTCCTGGGTGTCGGGATTCTAGGCATGTATCACCATGTGACTAAAATGAATTATTTGAATGTAATAATAAAAGCTTCTAAAGTGACACTGTAGTTTACATGTATTTAAAATGCAACAATTAAATAGACTTATGACACATGCTACAGTGAAAGAAAATTGAGTGGTTATCTTGAACAAAAGTCACAAGAATAAGAAATCAGTACATATCCAATACCTGTGTAAGACAGAAAGATTCTCCATGTCCACATCACGTGTGACATACATCGGAGGTAGCCTTTGGGAAAACAGCTGAGCTAACTCTTCGTGTACTTCGCGAGCAGAGTTTGAAGGTGCATGAGGGCTAATCTTTACAGCAAATCCTACCCAGACATGCGCACGTGGTGAAACGTGGTAAGAAGACAAGCGGTTCCAGTTCTCATTTATCTCCCAAGATTTGTAGCGGAGAGTGCAATTTCATAAATCAAATGGCACCAAGAAGAGAACGTGGTCTTCATGGGAGAAAGGAAATGGGAAAGGTAACACCATTGTTGACAATTTATTGAACTATGCAACTTATGGATTAAAAAAAAAAAAAAAACAACTTATACCAAGAACTGAAGCCCTATGAGAGAGACGGACCTTATTGAAACAGATGAGGTATATAGAAAGAGCAAGAATCTGGGCATTTATGTGGGCTGATTTAGCACCTAGCAGGGTCTGCACAGAGTAGGCCCAAAGAACATGCTTTATAGATGTAAGAGTATTTGAAGAGTTTTCTAGGAAGCCAAAAACTTCCTACATTTGGTTTCCTTTTCTGTGTTCTCAGCTTTCTACCAGAAAGTGGTGACATGGATGAAGGAACGTGGCAGAGCATGTATTAGAGATTTCAGGAAGAGGAGGACTCAGATTGTTTTTTTAAACTGAAATATACAGATATCTGCTCATGATTCAACAAACCCAAATATAGCAGAACCAAGTGCTTGAGAGAAATGACTTCAAAAGATAAGAGCCAAGAGATTAATGCTGAGATAAACGCATGGTTGGCAAAAGTGCTGAGAAAAAGTGATGTTGTGTCTTTAGCCCTACACAAGACACCTCTACCAACTCCTCCAAGACTCAGGGAACATCCCCAAAGAGGAGGTGGAAAGAATTTAAGAGCCTGGGGATGGAGTAGAGTGCTATGGAATGCTGTCTTCTCAACATGACATGACTATTGCACTCATGAACTCACATGAGCTGTGTTTCCTGCCCAAAAGCAAGCCTATCAACATTCCATCATGGATGGGGGAGGAGCTCACAAGATCTCACTCCTCCCGGAAGAGTAGTTACTGGCGGCTAATAGTGGCTGGGGGAGAGGCAGTCATGGTTTCCAGTGGTGCAGCCACTGGTAAGTTGCCCACACTTCAGGAACTAACCCATGCTTATGTGAGCAAGTGTACTTTAACTGAGTGGGTCACACAACACAACAACAACAACAACAACAACAACACACACACACACACACACACACACACACACACACACACACACACCAAATAAACCATGAATTCTAGAAGGGGATTAGTTGGGAAGAAGGGGTTTAGTGAAAGTAGGAAGGGATTAACAGAGTATAATGTTGGGTAAATATGACCAAACTACATTATATACATGTATGAAATTGTCAAAACTAAAAAAAAAAGGGCAAGATTCAAGTTTTCAAAGGAGTTCACTCATGGCTACTACTAGAACATGCCAGAGAGAGGTTTGTCATTTCCGGGGTGCCATTCTACTAAGGAAAACCAGGGTGACTATCTAAACAAATTTGACAGTGGTGTTCAGTCTTATGTAGAGTAATTCCATTTTGAGTCTACAGCCCGTGAAAAAGGCAGTGAGAACTCCTTGCATACTTAGGCTGCTTTGCATCTCTTTGAAAAATGTTCAGACTCAGAAAGTATCTGTGTGAAGCAATGGGAAGCAGAAGACCAGGTTAGTGGATCCCAGTGACCACCCTGCCCTGTGAGTTATCACTGGTTTATTTACTAAGGAACAGCCACTATCTCCTCCTTCCTCACAGTAGATCTCAAGGATGATGCTAACCTGAAAGCAGCTGTGCTTCCTACATGAAGGCAGAAGTCACGACCTCATGGTCAGTGTATGTAGGGCTTTGCTTTTACAGGAGTCTGGACTTTTGCTATTTAACCTTCCTGAAACTGAGTTCATTCATTTCCAAAATGAATCATTGATAATGAAATAGGATACTGCATGCAAAGCACAGCACCTAAAATCCTGGGTGTTTAGTGAATGGTAGTCATTCCAAGAAAAAAAATTACACATTCATATTAAGGTTGTAAAGAATTTTTATTTATCTTAGAGGAAAAAATATGCCAAAATAAGAAAAAACATTTTACCATAAAGAAACCAAGGAAATGAAAGAAAACAAAGGTGCAGGGGTGAGGGAGAAGGGAGGGCATGGTGGCTGCTAGTCCGGCTGCTTGAAAGGCTGAGGTTTAGGATCACGTGAGTGTATAGACTTGAGACAAATCTGGTCACAGAGTAAGATAATGTCTCCAAATAATTAATTAACTGATTAGTTAATTAAAAAAACTGGAGTCTGTGTGACTATATAGTTCATGCTGGCCTCAAATACATGAACCTCCTACCTCAGTCTCCCAAGTGTTGAGATTAGACATATGCATCACCATGACCGGCTTCAGAACAAACAAACAGGAGCAAACATTTCATCAGCATTTAATGAGAAGATTAAAACAGGCATATTAGTGTTAGAGGGCACACATCAGTGGATAAGACAGGAGACGAGTAGAACAGTGATGGCAGTGACATCCTGACAACTATCAGCAGCTACATTACTGAGCCCTCCCTAGGGTCCTACAATTAGAATGCTGGAAGTGAGATCAGGATTGCTCTATAACAAACTCGTCTATAGCACAGTGCCTCTAGTTGCATGTGGAGCTGATCTGTATAAGAACTGCAGAAGGGAGCGGCTGGGAAGATGGCTCAGCTGTTAAAGGTACTTGCTTGCAAAGACTTCTGGCCTGGGTTCAATTCTCAAGCCACCTATGTCAACTGGATGCAAAAAGTAGAGCAATTCTGGATCACCCATATGCATGTGCACATGTGGACACACCCACACTCGCACAAATAACTAGTAAAAATTTAAAGAATTAAACAAAAATTAAACAGGGCTGGGCACAGTGGCACATGCCTTTTAATACCAGCACTTGGGAGGCAGAAGTAGGAGGATTGCTGTGAGTTTGAGGCCACCCTGGGACTACATAGTGAATTCCAGGTCAGCCTGGGCTAGAGTGACACCCTACCTTGAAACACACATGCACACACACACCCCTAAACAAAGAACTGTACAAGGAAGAAGACCCTAGGATTATAGTTGTAAAGTTACTTGAAATACTTTTCCCTCTATGGTAGTTTGAATACGATAACTTGAATGTATGGCCTCATAGACTTGGGTGTTAGATTAAAATTGAGTTTAGAACTTTAGCCGCGAGCAGGCAGATCCCTGCTTGAGGGGGGCAAGTCACTAGGGGTGGGTCCTCGGGTCCAGCCGTAAGGTTGTGTTTGATGCAGATCTGATTCCCAGCCGGAGGGTTGTACAGGGCAATTTGGGCTCTGGTGGCTCGAGCTTGCTTTGATGCTGGTGCTGGTTTCTCTCTCTCTGCTATGCTGATGCACGATGAGTGAGCCAGCTTCTTCCGCCACTGATGGGACTTCCCCTGGCACTGTGAGCCTGAAATAAACCCCTTTCCTCCCATAATCTGTGTCTGGCTAGATTTTCATGTCAGCAACAAAAAGATGACTACAACACCGCCCCCTTCAAGACCAAGGAGACTGTATGGTATACTTTTGGAAAGTCAGGAAATAGAACATCAGACAAGAGTCTAAGGTGAGAGGAATCCTTCTATTTCTGAAAAGCTTACTATGCAATGGTAGCTGTCGCTGTGAACTGCTCCTAACTTCCTATGGGTTGGAAGTTGCTGCCAGCTCTTCGTGGCTACTGATGTCAAACTACATGACTGGGAAAGAGGCACAAAGAAGCCCCATCACAGAGGTGACCACCGACTGATTCCATGCTCAACCTCCAACACTTTCCATGTTGAAGTACTGCCTTCGTCGTCTTCTTTCTTTTTTTTTTTGAAGTACGATCTCACTCTGGTCCAGGCTGACCTGGAATTCACTATGTAGTCTCAGGGTGGCCTCGAACTCACGGAGATCCTCCTACCTCTGCCTCCCGAGTGCTGGGATTAAAGGTGTGCGCCACCATGCCAGGCTTCGTCTTCTTTTTTTAATGTTTTATTTATTTACTCATTAGAGAGAGAAAGAGAATGGGTGCACCTGGGCCTCCAGCCACTGCATACGAACTCCAGACACATGCACCAACTTGTGCATCTGGCTTATGTGGGTCCTGGAGAATCGAACCTAGGTGTTTTGGCTTTGCAGGAAAGTGCTTTAACTACTAAGCCATCTCTCCAGCCCCGAAGTACTGTCGTCTTGAACTATGCAGGGAAGAATCACACCATAGAGTGCTAATTTTGTTTCAGAGTTTAAAATACTAGCCACTGCAAACAGTAACTCTCATTACCTGACAACATCCTGGGGAGAATTTTGCTGAGCAGAGCCCCACTTGTCCCACCTTGAGTAGGTAAGGAGGCCTTCCTGAGGATAAGCCATTACTATATGTTCATAATCTGGCAGGCTCTCTTCCTTTTCCTTTTCCCTCCCCTCCCTTTCCTTCTTTCTTTCTGAGGCAGGTCTCATGTATTTTAGGCTGACCTTGAAGTTGCTATGCAGCTGAGGATAACCTTGAACTTCTGATCCTCCTGCCTCCACCTCCTGAGTGCTAGGATTACAGGGATGAGGCACCACCACACCTGGTTTTGGCACTCTTTCCATTGGTTAAGTTATTTTACTGATCCACTGATAGGTAGTCAGAATTTCAGAAATCATGTTTTTCAGATACCATCTCTCACTGTTATAAGGTATGTGGGGAGATTAAGAAGGTAATCAGGTAATCGAGAGGAATAAAACTGTCATTTGAGAGTTATCTTCTTTATCAAAGTTTGGGTGACATCAAAGAAAAAGTCCTGTGTTACAGAATCAAAATACAAATGATACCATTTAAAGATATGAAATCATGCAGCATCTTACTGTGGTATAATATACAAATGCAGCCTCAACTGCTGCATACCTTTGACCCTAAGATTAAATTTAAGTTAAGAAGAAACATCCTAGGCACATCATAGTGCTTTTGCAGTTTAAAATTACAATTAAGAAATGTCAATAGGGCTGAGGAAATGGCTTAGCCATTAAGGCATTTGCCTGCAAAGCCAAAGGACCCTGGTTCAATTACCCAGGAACCACATAAGCCAGATGCAAAAGGGGGCACATGCATCTGGAGTTCCTTTGCAGTGGCTAGAAGCCCTGGAGTGCCCATTCTCTCTTTCTCTCTGTATCTGCCTCTTCCTCTTTCTCAAATAAATAAATAAAATTTTTTTAAAAAAGAAATGTCAATATACATTTCTTTGTGAGTAACTCAGGTAAATGTCATTCAATTAAGAAACGGCTTAATGACAGCAAGTCTTCAAGATATGCTTCTTGTGCCATTTTCTCCACCCATTAGAACATGTTTTCCAAAGTTAAGGAATCATTTCTCTGTCTACATTTTTTCCTACTTCTCTAACTTAATCAAAAAACTACAGCTGTAGTCACTCAATATGCAAAGGCGGCTATGAAATAAGATATGGTATGAACTGTTTATTGAGATGACAGTCATGAACACAGTTCATGCTTTATTAAGAAGCCATACAGGCCGGGTGTGGTGGCACATGCCTTTAATCCCAGCACTTGGGAGGCAGAGGTAGGAGGATCGCTGTGAGTTCAAGGCCACTCTGAGACTACATAGTGAATACATAGTGAATTCCAGGTCAGCCTGAGCTAGAGTGAGAGCCTACCTCGAAAAACAAACAAACAAACAAACAAACAAACAAACAAACAAACAAACAAAAAAGCCAGACAGTACATCATACATCAGTAAATCATCCACAAATACTTAATCTTGCAAAGACAAATATCTTCAAATCATAACTCATAGAACTATCCCACAAAATAACAAAACAACAACAAAGAACCCCTTTGGAGGCTGGGATATAACTCAGTCAGTCAAGGGCTTGTCTTGAAAGCATGAGGACTTGAGTTTGATGCCTGGTACCCATGTGAAACATAGGACATGGTGTCCTGTACCTGTAATCACAGTGTTGGGGAGGCAGAGATGGGAGGACCCTGTGGCTCACTGGTTAGCCAGTCCAGCCTAATTGGTAAGGTCCAGGTCAATGAGAAACCTTGACTCAAAAAAAAAAAAAAAAAAAAAAAAAAAAAAAAAAAGGTGGAAAGTATTCTTACAGATGACATATGAGGTTGTCCTCTGCCCTCCAGTGCACATATGTGGACATGTGCCTGCATGCACAGATGCATTAAAAATATCTATGCAGGGTTTGGAGAGATGGCTTAGTGGTTAAGGCACTTGCCTGTGAAGCCTAAGGACCCAAGTTTGATTCCCCAGAACCCACGTAAGCCTGATGCACAAGGGGGCACATGTGTCTGGAGTTTGTTTGCAGTGCCTTGAGATCCTGGAGAACCCATTCTCTTTTTCTTTCTGCTTCTTTCTCTCTCTGTCTCTCTCCCATTCTATCAAATAAATAATAAAATATTTTAATAAAAAAGTCTGTGCAGGGCTGGAGAGATGGCTTAGGGGTTAAGGCGCCTGCCTCCTAAGCCTAAGAACGCTGGTTCCAATCTCCAGGTCCCACGTTTAGCCAGATGCAAAGTGAGGCAAGGGCGCAATGCTGCACTTGACCACAGGGGGGCGCACACATCTGGATTTCGTTCACAGCAGCTGAGAAACTGCTGGCGCGCCCATCTCTGTCTTCCTCTCCCTCCCTCTCTCTCTCTCTCTCTGTGTCTCTCCCCATAAAAATAATAAAAAATTAAAAAAAAATCTGTGTAGTAATATCTTGCCTGTCTAGACCCTTGCTATAACTGTACACTTATTGACAAAGTATAAGGGTTTGTGATATGGTTGTGACTAAAGTAGCATTGAATGAATGGATTTAATACAGAAAATGGCAAGAATTAAAGAGTTAGTATTCATTTTCTAGATAAATTTTATCCACTGAATAAAGCTACAAAATCATTATGTGAAATCACCTTAAAAGGAAGAGCCTCATTTTTGCCTTTTGTTTTATTTCTTCTGCCCCAGGAAGTTTCATTGTTACTTGCTTTGAATAAAGAACATTTCAAATATATTTAATATGAAAATGTATAACTTATTTCTTATAAAGGATAAGAAAAGGCTGGTTTTGGTGGTGCATACCACCTATGATCCCAACATGTGGGAGGCTGAAGCAGGAGGATTGTGAGCTTGGAGAAAATAAGCACGAGGTAGGTCCATTATATTTGTGTTCTTTCCGACCTTGATTGCTTATTGCACTGGGAAGGAGCAGCCCTTCTCTGAGACATTCAGGAGGAACACACGCACAGTAGCAGAAGTGCGTACCATTGCCTCCCACCACCACAGCTCTCACAGCCCTTTTTTTCAGTTAGGAATAAGTCACCTCATGTTGAGAAGATGCTCTGCTTTGGAGAGGAGTTCTGAGTTTTGCTAGATTACTTAAAGAAGACTAGATATGTTAAAATGTTTTTAAAGGCATGAGGAGATGGCTAAATGGGTAAAACTTCTGCTGTGCAAGCAAGTGTAAGGACCAGAGTTCAGATTCTCAGGCCCCACATAAATGCCAGGTGGGCATGCTAGCCTGCAAGTACTCCCTGCACTTGAGGGTCAGACAGTGAGTTCTGGGGACAAGCTGGCTAACTAGACTAACCTAACTGGCAAGCTCTGGGTTCAAGTGAGAGACCATGCCTCAGTAAAACAAAGTGGAACATGATCAAGGAAGACACCAATGTGAACATCTGGGGCCTATGTATACATACACATGCATACACGTGGTCATACATGCATGCATACTACACACACACACACACACACACACACACACACACACACACAAATGTATTTTAAGTTTACTCAGATATATTCCTGGTCAATTTGAATCAATCTCACTGTTACTTCCTGACAGTAAAAATTTTATTAGAGGGGGAAGCAGACAGAAAGTATCTATTTCCAAATTTAACATGCATATTACCTTTAGAAAACACTTACATCAGATATATATCTTTTCTTTAACTAAAAAGCAAATTTATTATCCAGCTGCACTTAAGGACTGATTGATCTTAACCTTTACATATTGATCCCTAAGCCTTGAGACCCAGTTAAGTAATTTGATTTGTCTGCCCATACATGGACAGTACAATTAATATCAATAATAAAAGAGAGATTAATTGCTACAAATGTTGTCACTTTATATATATATATATAAGCACAAAGGACAGTACAAAATAGGTTTAGACATTCCTTTGATTTTGAAGGCAGAAGAGAAATAAATTTTGAAACATTTTTCAATTACCTCTGACATAGTATCTTATTTTTCTCATATTCCTGAGGGACACTTTTTGTTTATATGGTAACAGAGTAAAAGAAAAACAGTAATATAATACTTACTCGTTTAATACCCCTGACAGTGGTTATTTGGGTAAGCTAAGAATCGGAAGCTGTCTAGTCTAAGAAGTGTCTTGAAATGAACGGATTTGACTATATCCTGTAGTTAGGTATCATAAAAAACAAAGTTTCCATACAATCCCAAGAATAAACATTCTAATTCTCTCTTTAATTAAAAAATAAAGACAGACAAATGAGAAGGAGGAACTGAGCGCCCTCTCTGAAAATATGCACGGAAGGAGTTCAGCAGCTGGTGACCACCCCACCACGGTTACAGAGCTTCCCTCCCGTGCTCTGTTCTAGCTCTGCTCCCTGACCGAGCAGCATCCAAGTTTAGCAATAACAACAATACTGAGTGGATACAGGGGCCAGACAGACAGACATGGAAAGTACACTGCAGACACTCAGTCTTGGTGCTGGCAGTTGAGAACGTCACACTAGAGATTGGGGTGGCGAGTTATTAGTATCATCGCTACCAGTGTGCTGGACACTGCAACTTGAACACAAGCTGTCTCTTCAGACGTCTACATCATGTGAAATCCTGGATGACATTTTCTCAAAAATTAAGTTTTACATATGAGAATTACATTTCAGACTAGTAGAAATGTCTATCTGAAAATTCACACTATAACTGTGGGATTTCACATGGTGCTAGTAACTAAAATACAGAATGCCAGTCAATTCTTGGCTACCAGTTATCAGTACCCTGTGTCCCAGACAGGTGCCACTCACATTGTGCAGATGAGGAAAGTGCTCACTGTTTGCACAGGGCCAGGAGGTTTCAAAGCCTGCACTGAGCTCTAGGCCGGCTGCTTTCAGAGCCTGTTCTGAGTAGCATAGCTAGCTGCTTTACAAGACCCATCGTGAGGAAGAGAATGCTTGCAAGTTAGTGAAGTGTATGGCCCAAGAGACACAGAGACAGTAGATAGTGTAACACTTTTTTCTGTGAAATCAGGACAAAATCTCTCAAAAAGGGACCCTAAAAGACTTTCCAAATCTTGTGCTTTCAGTAACCATATGGGTCTATAACTACTATGATGTTGCCTTGATCCCAATTTTTAACTAATCAAGGCATGAACATAATTACTCCACTAGAGCGTCATAAGAAAATACCATTCCCAGAAATTATGAACTGGGAAGGAAAGGAAGAACTGCCTGAATTTACTTCCCGATGGCAGGGACCATCCTGGGTCGGCTGCTCCTCGACTGCAGAGAAACACACTCTGACATGGGTTACGCCCGTCAGGCCCCATTCACAGAGAATGGCTCACAGTGCTCAGAGCTGGCAGTTCCTCAAGCATTCACTTCTGCCAGCCTTGCCATCTTTCTCATCCTTTCCCTCAGTATCTTACTCATTGACCTCAACAGCTGTCTACTTAAGATTGGTTTGTTGGCCTTTTGTTTTCTTTTTGGTGGTTTTTCAACCTTATCACAGCATTTAAAGTGTGTTTTTTTTTTTTTCGTTGTTTGGACAAGACGCTCTCAGCTTGAAAGGTTCTAAAAGCCCTTGTCACCAAACACTGCCTTTTTTTTTTTTTTTAAATATTTGTTTATTTGAGAGAGAGAGAGAGAGAGGAAGAAGCAGAGAGAAAAAGAATGGGCACATCAGGACCACTAGCCACTGCAAACGAACTCCAGATGCATACACTACCTTGTGTATCTGGCTCACATGGGTCTTGGGGAACTGAACCAGGGTCCTAGGCTTTGCAGGCAAATGCTAACCCATTTCCCCAGCTCCCCAAACACTGCCTTTTGGGTGGTCTGTTATCATGTCTTTCATGGGCTATCTGGGAGGACCTGCTCAATTACCAAATACATTGGATTAAAACTTGAAAAGATCCTGATGGACACTGGCAATATCCATGTCATGGAATGTGGCTAAGGGATTGTGGCACTGTTTGGAGAGATGTCTGGTTTCTAGATTTATAGTATTTGCCATTCTCAAATTTAACTTACATGCTCATGAAAAAGAGACAGATTTCTTTTAAGGAAAAACCTGAAATATGAACTTTCCTACCTGGATAGGAATTGCTTTACATGTGGATGTGCCATTATTCTAATCAAGAATGGTTTAATTCTCTTATAGATAAAATCAAAAATTACCTTTGGAAATCTGCAACCAGCTTAACATCGGCTATGACAGTCTTGTGCTCAATAATCATGTGCTTCAGAAGTTTGTCTTGTTCAGCCACGGGAAAATGTTCTTCACAGAAAATACAAGGCACAGATGGAGAACCTTCTAAAGTGGTGGTGCCACCTGGACTTTCTGGCAGGGAAAGCGGCTCCAGGATGCAATCCTTACTGTCTAGAGAGGCAAAAAAGAGAAGGAGAAGCTGAAACCAACTCTCTAGATCTTTGGATGGATGATTTCTCACCTCCTGCAGCAAAAGGGTCTGAAAGATATTTACATGTTTCACAAAAGAAAAAATACATAATCTTTGAACACTTCTACAGTCCAGAGGCAGGCCATATTGCAAAACAGTACAAACCCCTCACTGGTTTGCTTGACTGGCGGTTACCCACTTGGGAAGGCAGCTGTTCAAGCCTTCTTGGACTGTGGCCAGAGGCAGCAATTCTGAGGGTACTAGCAAGGGCTAAAGATGTACCACGCAGGGTTCGGGTTCTAAATGACCCTGTGACCTATGGTAAGTCATCACATAGATGGTACCAGACCAGAGTTTCAGGCTGTTTTCTTTCTTCTTCTTAAAAAAAAATGTTTTGTTTATTTTTATTTAGTTATTTGAGAGAGAGAGAGAATGAGTGCACCAGGGCCTCCAGCCACTGCAAATGAACTCCAGATGCATGCACCACCTTGTGCATCTGGTTTATGTGGATACTGGGGAACTGAGCCTCAAACCAGGGTTCTTAGGCTTCACAGGCAAGTGCTTAACTGTTAAGCCATCTCTCCAGCCCTTTCAGGCTGTTTTCTGACATACCTTCAAACTCTTTCTAATTTCGGATTATTTTTCATGTACAGAGAAAATAGTTCTTATTTGGGATCCAAACAGCACATGTGAGGTGGCCTACGTAACAATGTTCTATATTGATTTAGATCTACCATTTGCTTGTTACATAATCATGTATCACAAGTAAGCCTTTTGTAAAGCAAGGGATACATGTTCAATTAGTGGCATTCGTGGCAAACATTTTTCTTATCTGTACTATTTCTTTTCCTACCATCACAAGAAGCATCTTTAAGAAGCTAAAGTTTGCCTATCTCTCCAAGGGTTTCAAACGACAAGGAGTTGTGTCAGGACCCCTCTTTAGTCTGCCAAGGTGGAAGACTGGACGTGTCACCTTTTCCAGCCGTTGAGTAGGTAGTAACTGAGATAAGAAAACTGGAGTAGAGCCTTTGGCAGTTGTGGAAGTGCAGGGAGTCTTCTTGAGAAAGCAAGAAGCTGCACAGGGCTGTAATCCTAGCTACTGGAGAGGCTGAAGGAGGAGGATTGCAAGTTTAAGGCCTGCCTGGGCTACAGAGTGAGTTCAAGGTTGACACGGACAACTTAGTAAGATGTTGTCTCAAAAAAGAAAGTAAAAGCCGGGCGTGGTGGTGCACGCCTTTAATCCTAGCTCTCGGGAGGCAGAGGTAGGAGGATCACCCTGAGACTACATAGTGAATTCCAGGTCAGCCTGGGCTAGAGTGAAACCCTACTTCGAAAAACCAAAAAAAAAAAAAAAAAAAAAAAAAAAAAAAAAAAAAAGCAAGGTATTTAGCTCTGTTAGAGGACTTGCCCCATCCTCATGAGGCCCTGGGTTCAACTCCCAATAATTATTTTGATTGATTGATGGACTGACCGTGCCGTGTGTATATGGATTTGTGCATGCCATGTATGTACACATAGATCAGAAGAAAACCTCGGGGAGCTGGTTCTCTCTTTCTACCTTGTTTCGAGACAGTCTGCCTCCTCTTGCCTTTTTGTTGGTGGGAAGGCAAGTCTAGCTGGCCCATGAGCTCTGGAATTCTCCTGGCTCTGTCTCCAATTGCATAGGCATTGCAGGGTTACAGATGTATGTACCACTTTGCATCCTGCTTTGCATGGGTGCGTGGGCTCAAACTTGGGTCTGCATGCTTGAGGAGTAAGTGCCTTTAACTGCTGATCCATCTCCCCAGTTGCTCTCTGCCCCATCATACTTTAGCACTACTTCACAGATGAAAGTTTTTAGGTTAATATTGGTTTTCTTTTTTATTTGTAGCCTTTCCTTGTTACTTAAGGGCATTCTCAATTGAGTCAGGCACTAGTATGCTGCTGCCGAGCATGGTCGATGAAATAGATAAGGGACGTACGAGGGAAACATTCATTCACTCATTTAACAAACAAACGAGGATCTACTGATTGTTCTGTTCAGTGTTGTGTGATGTGACCCTTACCATCATGATTAAAGAGCTCACACTTTGTTTGAAGGTACAAAGAAGTTAACAGGATAAAGATATCGAATCACCTGTGGGGAATTATGTAGATTAAATTGTCCTCTGTGCATGCCAATGATGGATTATCCTGACTAGGTTTATGAAGATGGGAAGACCCACCTAACTGTGGGCAGTGACAGTCCACGGGCTGGGGTACTGGACTATGGAACGAGAGAGTTGGAGGAGCAGCAGCAGTCATCGCTTTCTACTTCCTCCCTGCTGATGTGATGCCAGCTTCCTGCTCCTGCCAGACCTTTCTCTTTTCATGACGGACTCGACCCTCTGGAACTGGAACCCTTTTCCTCCATCAACTGCTTCTGGTTGGGTATGCTGTCCCACAATGAGACAGTAACTAATACCCCAGGTTTCCTGGAAGCAGGATAGGTCACGGGACAGCTAGAAAGAGTAGTGCTACAGATGACTTTCTCATCTCTGTAAACGATCCCTGACCAGAAGCAGCTGATGGAAGGAAAAGAGTTTCATTTGGCTTACCGTTTCAAGGGAAGTGTTATCATGACAGGCTAGAATGGAGTCAATTTCACCAGCAGGAGGAAGCAGAGCAAGAACTGGATATTACATGGGATTATAACACCTCAAGGTCTGCTTCCAGTGACACACTTTCTCCAGCAAGGCTACACTTCTTGAAAGTTCCATAACCTTCCTGAACAACCTGACTTTCCTGGGAAACAAGTATTCAAACACAGGAGCCTATGGGGGGCATTTTACATTCAAACCACTACAATCACTCTCACATATTCCTGGCATATTAAATTTGCTAAATCAAACTGTTTACCTTTGTTCCTAAGTGCTGTATTAGTATTAGAATGTTCAGTGTACACGGTAACAGAGAGAATATTTAAAATATACAACACTGAGCTGGAGAGATGGCTCAACAGTTAAGGCAGCACCTGCCTGCAAGACCTAAGGACCCAGGTTTGATTCCCTTGTACCCACATAAAACCTAGATGCACAAGGTGATGCATGTATATGGAGTTCATCTACAGTGGCTCAAGGCCCTGGTGTGACCCTTCTCTTTTTCTATCCCTCTCTCTCTTTCTCTAAAGTAAATAAATAAAGTATTAAAATATACAAATACTTCAGAAGTACTACTGATATAATTTCTGTAATCCCACTAGACAGCAGAAGGCATTAGGAAACATTACTTGACAAATAGGAAATAGTAAGCATGTTTCTATTCTTCTCCTGGAATTTAATTGCCAGTTTTTGTTTGCCTGCAGAAAACAAGCATGCTGTAATAACCAGGACTAACTGCAGGACTAATACTTATTGGGTGCTTCCTATCTGTACATTACCAGTAAAGTGCTTTATGCCATTTTTTCAACCCTAACATCTAATTAGGTAATACTCTTATAATCTTATTTTCCAGATGAGAGCATTGAGATCTGAAAAGTTAAAATAAACACCAGGTGTGGCGGTGCACTCCTGTAACCCCAGCAACTGGAAGTGGAGGCAGGAGAATCAGTTCAAAGTCATGATCAGTTACAGAGCTTTGAGGACAGTACATGGGACCCTGCCTCAAAAACACAAGTTAAAAATAATATCTCATAAGTATAATTAAGTTCAGTCTAAAATCAAATACTACATTATTCAGCTCCTAGTAACAAAAAATATTCCCCCAACTTTGTTTTTTCTTTATCAAGTATTTCCCACACCATTTTGAATTTCTGTGTATTAATAATCTACTCTGAATTCATATGCAGTTCACCAGTGTCCTGGATAGCACCTTCACCAACAGTTTTTGCCTAATGCTCAGTATCTGTATTTTCAACATCACTGCGTTTATTTGTTCAAAGGCTTTACTATAAACTCTCTGTTCTCCTGTGGTTCATTTTTCTTCCCCTTTATACGTCTAAGGTCCAGTCTTCTTTCTCTTTCAAGTTAGTGCAAGAGAATGGCTGGAAAGATTCACATATACCAGAACAAAATTGCTTGTCACTGCAAAGGTACAGGAGCAACACAATGAAGATGCAAAGTTGATGTATGAGAAGCTTGTGGTTTGGCAAGTATTAAATTCTATTTGGGATTTGGAGTTATAATGGATTTCAGAAAAACAAAAGTTTAGTTGAACACTTTTAATTGAACATTTTTAAACAAGATTTTTTTCCCTTTTTGACTCTCCAGCCATTTAGCATCTTGCTCAAAATGATAACAGCATGTTATCCTATGAAACAAGAAGCTTACCTACTTGTTCCTTTTTCTTCCTTTCACATTGTTGATCCTGGAAGGTACGGTGAGCCCTGGCTATGTTTACCTACCTGGCATGTACACAGGACTGGCCTATTTTGCCATGACTAACACCATCAACAGTGTGTCATTTTGTGTCTGATACCGTTAATTACTTGGCATGTACCGTATTAACTCCATCAAGGAGATTCCACTGTGATCTCTATTTTATACTTGGGAGAACGGAGGGGCACGGTGGGCTTGGTGACTACTGCTGCATGGCGATTACGTGGGGGAGAAAGGGTTTGGGTCTGAGATCATATGAGATCATATGAGTATGAGTTCTCCTAACTTTATGCATTATACTAAGAATTTTTTTTTCTGGTAGGAAGCAGAGCTACCGTTATGTTTTATTTATTTGCATATTTTTGTGGGACATGTGCATGTGTGCTCAGGTGTATGCACCTGCATTATGAGTGTGCATACTTGTGAAGGCCAGATGACAACCTCAAGTGCTGGTCCCCAGGCATCACCCACCTTTTCTCACGGGGCTGGAATGAGTTCTAAGTCAGTTGTTCTGGCTAGCTAGTGAGCCTCAGGGATCCACCTGTCTCTGCATTCCCAGGGCTGGGGTGTGTGTGTATGTGTGCGCGCATGCATGTGCACACAAGCCAGAGCCTCTTGCTCTGTAAAGCCAGACCCAAAAAGTGGTGCAAATGAATACTAGATGTTTTACTTTTGGGGTCTGGCTTTATGTGGATGGCTTGGGAATTGAGCCCAGGCCAGCAGGCTTTGTAAGCAAGTGCTTTGCCATCTTCTCGGTCTCACTCCAGCTTTTTTACATGCGTTCTGGGAGGCATACGCTTTACAATGAGCTGTCTCCCAAGCCCTTTGTTATTTAGTTTTTGCAGTTATTATCTATTCATCTTTTTTGTTACTTCTTAAGTTAGCATACAAAGTAATGGGTTTCATTATGGCATTTCATACATATATGTCATTTTACTTTATTCATATTCATCTCCTTCCCTCATTCCTCCCGCATATCCCTCCTACTCCACATTTTGGTTTTAAACTGATAAGAGGATAGATTATTAACAGGCAAGTTTCAAGATAGGGGAGACCACTTAGGAGGCTACTGCAAATAGCTAAGTACAAGGGCATGTCTCATTAGGAGCTGGAGAAGAAAAGAGAGGGTATCAACACTAACCTAACAGTTCTTAATTAAAGACTGGCGTTAAGAGTGAAGGAAAAAGACAATAGGGAGCATCCCATGTTTTGGTTTGGGAAGCTGTAGGAATGGGAGATGGTCAACAATCTACGAATCCAGGTTGGAGAAGCATGTAAGGGGAGAGATGGGTCCCGAAGATGATCTCCTTGGAAGTCCAACCTTCCTCTGCGGTTGGTAGACATAGGAAGCAAACACTGGTAATGCACGTAACTATTCTGTTTGCCAGGCTCTTCTCTTTCAGGTTCTGGGCTTGGCCCACTCCATCTCTCCATGACCCAAATGAGCAAGTATCTCTGTTAAAATTAATTATCTATACATATGATTCTAGCACTATGTTAATCTGCAAACTCAAGGTCAAGGACTTAGTTGTAAATATAGCATGCATTGTGTGGACTACAGTGGCTGGATCAAAGCTGGTATTTGACAAATGTTTGTTAAATGAAGACATGAAAGAACAAATTATGGACCAGGGATTCTTTCAACCCAAGTTCTAACGTTAAGTTTCTAGGAAAGTCCTATTTTAGGGAGCACCTGTGCCTGTCCTTAATGGAACTTTTTCTGCTTGGAATCAAGGCTAGTCCGGCTATATTAACAACTAGGTCTTTATTTAGTGCTGTGGGCTTTAGTGTAACAGGCTCAATGGTAACTAATAAATAATGATGCAGAAGTTACAATGAATTGTAAGATAACACTGTTACCTTTTTTATGTTTCTTTTTTCTAAAGATATATTTTTTTGTATTTATTTATTAGAGAGAGAGAGAGAGAGGCAGTGAGAATGGGCACACCAGGGCCTACAGCCACTGCAAATGAACTCCAGATACATGCACCCCCTTGTGCATCTGGGATCTTTTGGCTTTGTAGGCAAATGCCTTAACTGTTAAGCCATCTCTCCAGTCCCGTGTGTTTCTTTTGTTTGAAACATAGTCTCCCTATATAGCTCAAGCTGGGCTCAAACTTTTGCTTTAGCCTGGGAGATGTTACATTCTATTAGATTTATTTTTCATCTTTGCAGGATTCTGCACAGGAAACAAAGAACAACTGGCATTCCGAATGTAGAGTAGGACACCACTCCATCAGAAGATACATCGGACTCTCCACAGACATTAGTGTAGAATGGAAGTTTCTAACTCTATGTGAGCTTCATTACTGTAGATATTTCTCTTCTTCTTTTTGGTGTTGGGGATTGAACTCTAGGCTTTGTGAATTACAGATTTTTTTAAAAATTACTTATGCTTCGTAAATCAGTACAGCCCTGGTGGAAACTTCATAATGCATCCACAGAGGTTAGGTTTAACACAGTTTAATTGTTTTAATTTGACAGGTAACTATATTAGAATTACTAGTCTAGTCAATAATTTAATGAAATGGGTTGGCAGTTAGAAAACTGTAAATTACCTATCTGATACTCCCTATTAATTATAATTAGTGTTTGTGATAGAATCATAAATTTCTGGTGAGAATAATATATTTATATTTGAAAAATTATACGACTAAGTCATATTTTTATTTTAGTACTTGATGTCTTGATTCATTAATATGAATAACTTGTTATACAGTAAGTGGTTTTTACAAAACAGATAAAGAATGACATTTAGGCACAAAAAACCCACATTAATAAATAACAGACTTTCAAAAGTGCCACACATTACTGATTTGAATTCTTTATTTAAAATTTTGTATCAGAACACCTGGATTTCTCAAACTTTCACAGATAAAAATCTCTCTCTCTAAAATGTATGAATTGGTTTTTGAAAAAAAGTTTTTGCTTTTGTACTAAATAAGGTCTCACTCTAGCTCAGGCTGACCTGGAATTTACTATGTAGTCTCAGGGTGGCCTTGAACTCACAGTAATCCTTTTACCTCTGCTGGGATTAAAGGAGCACCACTTCCCTGGGCTGTTTTTTTTTTTTTTTTTTTTTTTAAGGGAGCAGCAACTATAAAAATACTTTTCTCAGGCTGGAAAGATGGCGTTGTGGTTAAGTGCTTGCTTGTGAAGCCTAAGGACCCTGGTTCAAGGCTCGATTCCCAAGGACCCACATAAGCCAGATGCACATGCATCTGAAGTTTGTTTGCAGTGGCTGGAGGCACTGGTTGTGCCCATTCCCTTTCTCTCTCTCTGCCTCTTTCTCTGTCGGTTGTCCTCAAATAAATAAAAAAAAAAAAAACAAACAACTTTCTAAAAAAATACTTTTCTCTGGTTTATATACTAATAAATTAGAATTAAGTGGTAAATTTCAAATCATTATCTATGTGGAATGGATTTTTCATTTAGAGAAAATCCACAGGGGAAAAAATATATCTGATCAACTGGCAAACAATTTTTGCCATCTTAATAGTAAATACCGAATTCTAAACTTAAGAAATGATGCCATTTTTAAAATCTGTTGAGAGGTTAAAGTTAGCAATTAGTAATGTAGTGTAAGTTCTTTAGAAGACAGCCTGTTATTAATATAGTGGAACTAGACTGTGATAATATTTACTTAAAAAAATTCAGCATTGCTCATGCTAGCTGGGATTCTACACCAAGGACTTTAATTGTTGAAATAGCAAAAAACCTCCTGATAACAGCCTTCTCTACAATGAAAGAACTTTATTATAATAAAGCTCTAAAGGATTTGAGGATGGAAAATAATAAATTCTCTCTTTGTCCCAGTATTATGAAATAAAAGCTTTATTTAAATTAGGCAAAGCCTTAGTTGATATTCACTGTATTGCCACAATTTCATGAATTCATTTTCCTAGAAACTACCTCTTCCTCTCCATATATGGTGAAAGGCTAGATGTTAAGAAGCAAAGGGAAGGGCTGGAGGTGGCTTAGTGGGTAAGGCACTTGCCTGCAAAGCTAAAGGACCCAGGTTCCATTCCGAGGACCCACATAAGTCAGGGACACAAAGTGTGCCTGTGTCTGGAGTTAGTTTGCAGTGGTTGAAGGCCCTGGTATGCCCATTTTCTCAAGCAAATAAATACACAATGTTTAAAAAAGAGAAAAAAAGAAGCCGGAAAGGGAAAAACTAGAGCTGGCCTATACAAGCCCACGTGCTTCCCACTAAGTAGGCTGGTGATGTTCATGCACACATGTAACAGGACCTAGCCTGTCAAAGGCACCACCTTTGTAAAGAGTAAAGAACAGAGTGGGCTTGTTCAGCAAGGGATACACCAAAGTGTGGGCTTTGTTTCCTGAGTTGCATATCAGTTCAGCCTGCAAAGCAGGTTGTTTGGTCTTATTGCAGGCATTTAACAAATCCATGTCTTCAGGTTACTTGGTTTGGATTGCTTTTATAAAGATAGGGTTATTAGTAGTCTTTTAAAGCTTCTGTCTGACAGTTGAAAGTCACTCATGTTCACAACATTTAAAAAATCTGGGGCTGGAGAGATGGCTTAGCGGTTAAGGCGCCTGCCTGCAAGGCCTAAGGACCAATGTTCAGTTCTCCAGGACCTACATAAGCCAGATACATAAGGAAGCCCTGGTGTGCCCATTCTCTCTCCCTCTTCTCATAAGTAAATAAAAAATATGAAAAAAAATTGATATTCCTGTGCTGGGCATGATGGCTCACACCTATAATCCTAGCAATGGGAGAATGAGACAGGAGGATCAACATACACTCAAGCAGCCTGAGCTAGAATGAGAGCCTTGCTCAAAAACCAGAAAATGTATGTATGTATGTATGTATGTATATATATATATATATATATTTATATAATGTGTGTATATATCTATATATACATATATATATATTTCTCAAATTTGTTCATCTATTGACTATGCCACCAGTGAAGTTTAGTATCATAAGAACTATCCCCATGATATATAATCTTCTATATGCTGAGTATCACAAAAACCTATCTCCATGGCAACATAATCTTCTGCAAATATCTGATCATATCAGAAAGAAAAGCTGACTTCAAAGATGAAAGATGAGGGAGAAAAATAATGCTGGACACACAGACAAGACACAACAGACTTCATCCCTGCAAACTCACAGGACCACCTTTCCTGTAATTTATAGACAGTTATAAAAATGCACTGAAAAGTGATCTGATTCTCATCTCTAAAAGAATAAGGCTTAGTTAGCCTAAATGGCTCATGATTTACATTACGCATGATACAACAAGCACTGAATTTTGCCAGCAGTTAATCTTGCTAGCACTGACTTCACTAGTGAGGTTTAAATGCAACGTCACTAAATATGACGCTCTAATAAATACCTTTACTTATTTTTATTTTCAGGCAGTGATTTTCAGCCCTGACTATCCTTATGAGTCAGCTCTGGAGTTTTCAAAACATGCTGATTTCTATAGAGAGATCCTGATATGATTTCTCTAGAGTGGCTGGGATGTGTTTTGTGTGAGACTACAAATCACTCTAATAAAATCTGTTATGATCAGTTCAGTGACTTCGTAAGTTGACATAAGTATAAACAGATAAACCTTTCATGGATAATAGCAAAAAATAGTTTCTTGATTAGGGAAAAACATCATGTTCTCTATAAATTTAGAAGAGGAGATATCTATTTTGTGGTGAATAAAGTCTTATTTTATAGATAGCCATCTTAAGAAAAAAAGAGAAAAAATTTTATCAAATGTAAAGAGATTAATTCTTACTGATACTGGTCTTTTAGTGTGAGTTGGCTTGTAAACATACACTGGGTACATTGAAGAGTTATACCACCTCCACATGGAAGTTGTATAGATTCATATTTTTTTTTCTAGTACAATAATTGTTTGAAGCAACCTGGGACAAGTTTTCTTATTAAAAGAAAACCTTGGGGTGGAAAGATGGTTTAGCGGTGAAGGTGCTTGCCTGCAGATGCCTGAGGACCCGTGTTTGACTCTCCAGTTCTCACGTAAGCCAGAAGCACAAGGTATTGCAAGCCAGACCCACAAGGTGATGCAAGCGTGCAAGGTCACACATGCACACAAGATGGTGTGCACGTATGGAGTTTGAATGCAGTGGCTGGAAGCTCTGGTGTGTGCCAATTCTCTCTCTCTCTCATAAAAAAAATACACACATTAAAAAAAGAAAACCTTAGTAAAATAAAGAAACTTTTAACAAAATGTAACTGTAGAAAAATTCTTCCTTTAAATAAGGTGGAACTTTAAGAACTGCTATTCTCCCCACTGCAAGGCTAGTGACGGCAGCCACGGGAACAGATGAATAAGCTGCAAAGGACACTTCTTTACTGTGTTTAAAATACACCTGGCTGGCCAAATTCTTAATCTTGATAAACTTATCTTCACTAAAAGCCAATGTTCACAAAGACATATATTTTGAAGAAGCATGGACCCAAAAAGTCAAGGGTGTGCAGAATCATAGGATCACTGTTTGGGGGGCAGATGCAGTATGGATTTTATCACACTACTCTTTTTAGTAGAATTGCTCTGGCCACAAAGTGCCACTAAATTTGAGTGTTCTGTCCTTTAACCTATTTCCCTCACAAGATCTGTAATGTTATGGAGTGATATTTCAGGAACACACATCAGGATTAGAGGCCAAACACGTGGGTATTCGAGGTCTTTTCAGGTGGGATTTCCAGGATAGGCGAGGGCGTCTACTGGTCACTTCTGACAGTACAGTTCAGCCTCTAGATGGACAAACCATTAGGATTAGCATATTCCACATTTCACAAAGTGTTTCTGGAAAGCACAGCACAGCTTTTAGTGAGAAGAATCTAGACTCTAAACCAAAATGAGAGAAAACTTTGTCCAAGAAGCTTTCTTCTACTGCGATATCCTTCTTATGGAAGTGCTGGGACAGGACTTATATACACTACTGGCCATGGTGTCAAATAACTGGCTGTCTCAACTACAGCTACATCAAGCTGCAACCAAGCCACCAAGGAGGTTTTGTTTCTCTCCATGCAGTTCCACTTCTTCTCTGCAGAAACAATGATGAAACAGCACTTGGGTTACCGAACATGCCCGTGGCTCATTTTACTGCAATGACTTAACACTTTCTCCAAATCCCGATATATAACCATCCAGTGAGATGAAAAATATTAACTGGATGAAGATAATATAATTTATCTCGTGATGTCCAGGGCATAAAATTTAGAGGGTTGGTATTTGAAAACCACAATTATATCAAAGATATGCAGGGCTTTTTTTTGTGTGTGTGTGTGTGTGTGTGTGTGCATATGTATGTGCAGGTATGCATGCACATGTACACGGTGTATGTGGAGGACAGAGGAAAACTTCAGATGCAGTTTCCTTTGGAAATCTGCATTAAGACAAAATGTAACAGCAGCTGCTATTTTAAATTAAGTGGCAGTTAGTTAAGCTCAATTGGCTGTTTATACAAACCAAATAAAGACCGCATTATCTTTAAAACAACGAAGACTAGGGGCTACAGAAATGGCTCAATGGGTCAAAAATACTTGCTGCTCAAGCAAGAGGTCCTGAAAGAGCTTTCATTAGATCCCCAGCACCTATGTTGAAAAAAAAAAAAAAAAAAAAAGCTGGGCATGACCACACATGCCTGTACCCACAATCCTGTGCGGAGCAGAGACTGGAGAATCGTTGGGGCTCACTGTCAGCCAGTCTGACTGAAAACAACAGCTCCAGGTTCAGTAAGAGACCCTGTCTCAAGGAAATGAGTGGAAAAGCTTGGATGGAGAAGGATACTCAATGTTATTTTCTGGCTTCCATATGTGTGTCTATGAGGCATGTGCATCTGCACACACAGGTGCATACACCACACAACTCACCAATACGTGCCAAAAAAAAAAAAAAATCCCAGTAAATAAAAATGAGCAAGTAAAGGAAGGATGATGTGTACTGGTAAAACACAGTAAACATGGCTTTGTCGCTTTGATCTAAGGGTATTGGCCATGATTAAGAAAAACAACAACAACAAAAAAACCTTTCTACTTTAGACTTTAGTTTGGGATATATAAGTAAAAAGTCAGGAACAATGGTTTATGAACAATTTTTGTACTACTTAGGTTATAAGGGAAACAATTCAAAATTTCAAATGTTTTCCAAATGATTCTATTTGGGAAGGAACAAGACAAAAAAGCAACATACTGGAGACAGGCATGGTCGCACACGTCTGTCAAATCAAGTTTTTCAGGAGGCAGAAGCAGAAGGATGGCCTGAGCCCAGGGCTTCAAAGCCAGCATAGAAGAAAGGGAGAGAGGGAGAGAGAGATAGAAAGAGGGAAGGAGGGAGGGATACACACATACACACCCCATTTAATCCTTAAGAAACATATGGAACATATGTTCCAAACTCCTGAGGAAGATGGATCAGTTAATGATATGCCTTAGTGAAATTAGGTAAAAATTTAAACATGTTACGTCCTATGGCTTTTGAGTTGGAAAATAAAATTCCCAAATAGACAGCCACTGAGCTATATGTGCACATACATGTGTGTATGTGTGTGTGTGTGTGTGTGTGTATACATACATATTTTTTTCCTACCTAAATCTAAAATGAACTCTCTTCTTTAGAGGTCATCTTTCATTTCTTTCTATTTTTGTGTTTCTTCATACAGTCATTTTCACTGGTCACTAGGTAAAAGAGTTATAATTTTAATGAGAGGTATCTTCTTGATAGATTTGATTTATAGGATAATGAAATTCACCACCCTAGCAAATTATCATGAAATACCTTTGACTTACTAGAAAAATAATTTGAAATTATTCAGACTCATTTACATGAGTCTTTCACTAGGTTAGTGCTAGAACATTCTTAGTTGTCCTTCTGAAAGCCAGGGCTTAGATCCTGTTGCTGGAACGTTTCAATCATGGGGGGTGGAGGTGGCTTTCTGGGGAATCTTGGGGAAGGTCTCTCTGGAACAAGCTGTCACCACAGCTACTGTGAGAGAACAGTAGGCTCAGAGCCCTTTGGGAATGAAGTGCGTGCAGTGGAGGAAACCTCAGTTCCCCGATACCTGGCAGGTCTCTGATGCCTCAAGCCTCCTGATCCCCTTTTAGTGGTCTCATTTTGAAGCAATGAGAGACTCAATAGCAAAAGCAAAACTTAAAAACAAGGGAGGGAAAAAAATGAAGAGGACTTTTAGAAGCAGATAAAGAGAGAAAGAGAAAATGGTCAGCAAGAGCTAACAAATGTCAGCGGCTATTAGCTTATTCACTGTCCTTTCTTCTTCCCCAGTCTCTTCTCATTCTCAATCGATTCAACACAGCTCAAAGTATTTAAGAACTTTCAAACAGAATGTGCTTATTTTCAATAAGATCCTGGAAATAAAGCATATTAGGGAAATATCTGATTGGTCAAATTGAGGTTAGTAGCAGGGGTGGAGAGATGGTTTAGCATTTAAGGCTCTTGCCTATGAAGCCTAAGGACCCAGGTTCGATTCCCCAGTACCCACATAAGCCAGAGGCACAAGGTGGCACATGTGTCTGGAGTTCGTCTGCAGTGGCTTAGAGGCCCTGGCATGCTCATTCTCTCTCACTCTGCCTCTTTCTCTCTCTCAACTAACTAATTTTAAAAGATGAGATTAGTAGCAGATATGAGGTGGGTGATGCACCTCAGCGGTAATGCACTTGCCTAGCAAGCACAAGGCCCTGGGTTTGATTCCTAGCAGTGCAACATGAAATGAATTTCCTAGGGAAAAAAGTGCACATGTCTTAAGGATTCTACAAGGCTGATTAGAACTTCTGCAACTGTGGAGAGCTAGAATGTTTCAGGGAGACAAATTATCTAGGGCTACATTTAACACCCTTAATAGCCCTATTGCCCACCTCTGTTTTACCTCACATCCTGTGAACATTTGGTAAAATCCTTTTTAGAACGTACAAATGGACCCCAAAGGCTGCCTGTTGTGAGATAACATCTGAGGTATACAGCAGACATTTCCTTGCTTCACTTAACCTGCCCACCTAGTTTGCACCAATGCATTTTCAAAGTGCCGTGGAGGGCTGAGGACACAGCTCAAGGGATGGAGCACTTGCCTAGCAAACGTAAAGCCCTAGGACCACAAAAATAAGAATGTGCCTGCATTTGCTACTTTCATTGTTCTGCTACTATAAAAAAAAACTTCATGAAACTGCTACCACGTTGGAATATGGTATTTAGAGGAACCTAAATCTGTATTTCTGGGCCACAGTCACTCATATTTGCCTCCAGAATAAACTATCTCATATTCCCTTTGAAGTGAGAGATGTGTTTCTATGTCAACAACTACAATAGAAAAACTGTTTCCCAAATCCTACCACTATATTTCTACTGTTCTGTTCTAAAGGGATTCACGAAGGAGAGGACACTGCTTCGGTGAGCTGAGAAGCTTTGTTCCCCACTCTTCAGTGAAGGCAATGAGATGAAAAAACTCTAGTTACTCAAAAAAGATGCACTGCAAAAAGCTTATGGGGTCTGTGATGCTCCCTATGTTATTAAGAGAAACATTTTTTAGTGTATTCAGGGATCATGTAGATAGAAACCTCAAAATTATTTCTGTAAAGTTTAAGAATTGTGTGACATTAATACTCTATAAGAGAAAATCCAAAGTCACCAATAGCCAAGCTCCATTTTGAAAATGACAAAATATGCTATCAAGACGGCCAGGTTTGGGAAAACAAGTGGCTTAGAAATATAACAAAATGAGAACTTTCATAGCATTGCCAGTGGCTTATATTGTGAAAGTTTTTAGAAATATATTTTATTTATTTATTTGAGAGACAGAAAAAGGCAGAGAAAGAGAGGGAGAGAATGGGTGTGCCAGGGCACGCAGCCACTGCAAATGAATTCCAGTTGCATGTGCCCCCTTGTGCATCTGGCTTATGTGGGTTCTGGAGAATCAAACTGGGGTCCTTTGGCTTTGCAGGCAAATGCCTTAACTGCTAAGCCATTTCTCCAGCCTGTGAAAAATTTAAAATTTTTTATTTATTGAGAGAAAGAAAGGGAGAGAGTGGGTGAGCCAGGACTTCCAGCCACTGCAAACGAACTCCAGATGCATGCACTACCATCTGGCCTACATGGGTTCTGGGGAATTGAACTGAGTCCTTAGGCTTTGCAGGCAAGTGCCTTAGCCACTAAGACACCTCCCCAACACTTACTGTGAAAATTTATAATTACTGTCGAGTCATTTTGTGGTTATGATAGACTGCAGAGGTCATTTAAAAAAATAAAATATTTTATTTTTCTGAGGGGGGAGGGGGAAAGAGACAGAAAGAGAGGATGGGTGCATCAGGGCCTCTAGTCACTGCAAATGAACTCCAGATGCTTGAGTCACCGTGTGCATCTGGCTTTATGTGGGTACTGGGGAAATGAACCTGGATCCTTTGACTTTGTAGGCAAGCACCTTAACCGCTAAGCCATCTTTCCAACCCAGAAATCTTTAAATCATTGAAATTTCAGAAGCTGTGAAAGTTCACTCAAAAATAGTCATATTTTTGGTTTGTGATTTTTCTATCTTATGGTAACCCTGAGGTGTTGACCCAATGGCCAGAAAGCAATTGCCTAACCATCCTAAGAAACAGTAAAGACACATATGCTAGCCAAAGGAAACGGGGTTGCTTCTCTCTGTAGCAAAATGATAAGACTACACATAGTTTCTATTTGTCCTTATTAAAGGTTCACAGAGTAGAACTGGAAAACATCTACTTCTAGTAGCATCTTTCCACACCCTTCCTGTGTGTGACAGAAAGAAAACCATGGTAGTGTTTTTGTCTCTACTCTCACAACACAATCAACAGAGTTCTGACTTGAACAAGTAAGTAACCAATTCTGCAGTGAAGTCCTCTAATCCAACTCAGTTCTGACACCATCTGCTTGCAGACAGCATTAGCTCCCATAGGCCCACAGCTCAGTCGGCAAGGCTGCCTTTCCCACCCCCTCCCCCCATCTTGGCAGTAAACCTCAGAACTTGTGCTTAGAGGACTCAGGGAAACACTGGGTGATTATTACAAAGTGTTTTACAAAGAATATGACATCGGATGAGGTGTGTGGGAGGGGTGCAGATCTTGCATTTCCTCGGGATGTGCCATCCTCTAGAAACCTCCATGTGCTTAACTCTTGAGAATCTCTGTCCTTCTGGGTTTTTAAGAAGACTTCACTGCCAGGCAGGTTTGAAGCATGGACACTGTGCCAGAATGCACTTGAACAAAAAGGGTGTAAGCTATTGCTAACAGACTGTGTGGGGAAACCCAGCATGGTCTGCATTTTTCTTGGGCATCTCTTCTCTGTCCTGCTTATGGGTTAGGAGTACTCTAGAATGGGGAAGGTGTGAGGGTTTGAATGTAAAATGTCCCCCACAGTACCAAATGTTTGTGATTAAGTTCCCAGCTAGTGTAGACTTGCTGGTGGTGGTCCACTGCTGGGGGCAGACACTGAGGTTTATCAGTCCAGCGCATTCCACTAGCCAGTGCCTCCTCCAGCAATGCTTCGCCTCCAAAAGGCTCCACCAGCTGGAGTGTTCGCAGAGAGCTTAGCCGCAAACACTTGAGGGAAGGGGAGCATTTTACATTCAAACCGCCACACCTACCATTTAGAAATAAGCACTATTAATATCATGAGTTTTTTTTTCACATTATGTATCCCAACATTTCTTTATTAAAAATCCAAGTGCCAGTGCCAAGGTCTCTTACTGATCCCTCCCTGCCACTGACGGAAGACACTATGAACCAGTTGCCATGCTTTCTCTGCCATGAGGAAACTGCCCCGTAACTGCAAGCCTGAAATCAACTGCTTGTCTGAGTGTTCTCTTCCACCACCGAGAGGGTAATGGCTACATGAAGGTCTTATGAACTACTACCAGACAAAGGTGGCCTAGAGAATTGTTTTTGGCCAGCTCCATGAGAAAAAACAGGGAGGAAATTACAGTTTCTATGATATGTGCCTTGGAGAGGAGAAATTCTAGTGTCTGTGATCTACCTGGGGGAGGGGGTTACACTGGTCTCACATAATGAAATATAGATCATAATCACATTCTCTAAGTGCTCCTTTTTTCCCCCTACAAAGAGGGGCCTGATACAGTGCTGCTGGGAGACCCCTACTTTCTCTTTTTCCAAAGAGAAGAAACAGCTCTCAAGGGTCTTCAGAATTTCTTGGCTGACTTAATACTTGAATAAGCTTTGTTTCGATGGCCCTCCCCTCCATGTTAGACAAGTACTTCACCAAGGAGCGATATTTCCAGCCCTGCCTTATAGGCAAAACAAAATTACCCAAACACAAAAATAAATGTATAGTTCGCTGTAAGCTTTTTTTAAAAAAATATTTTATTTATTTATTTATTTACAGTCAGAAAGAGACAGAAGAGAGGTAGACAGACAGAGAATGGGCACGCCAGGACCTCCAGCCACTGCAAGTGAACTCATGATGCATATGCCTCTTTGAACATCTGGTTTTATGTTCTGGGGAATTGAATCCAGATTGTTAGGCTTTGCAGGCAAACGCCTTAACTGCTCAGTCATCTCTTCAGCCCCACTGTAAAACTTTTAAGCACAATGATTGGAAAAGCTATCCATAATCTTGATATAGCTGTTACTTTCTTGTTGTTGGAACAAAACACGCAATCAGAAGAAGCTTATATTTGAGGGAAGGGCTTATTTCAGACTTAGCTTCAAGGGGAAGCTTCACCACAGCATGGCAGCAGCTGCGGCGTCTCATGTCCACGCATGGCAGGAAGGAAGTCATCTGAGTGAACCAGCTCTGAACATGCAGTAAAGCTGGGCTCATCAACCCCAAGATCCACTGCCAGCAACACATCTCTTTCAGCAAGGCTCCATGTCACAGAGGCTCCACCAGCTGGAGTATTCGTAGAAAGCTTAATAACAATCATTTGAGCTATGGGGGAGGGTCATTTTACATTCAAACCAACACACATACCATCCAGAAATATGCACTATTAATATCATGAGTTTTTTCACATGTATTCTAACATATATTTATTAAAAATCCCAAAATGGCTGGGTGTGGTGGTGCATGCCTTTAATCTCAGCACTCGGGAGGCAGAAGTAGGAGGATCACGGAGTTCAAGGCCACCCTGAGACTACATAGTGAATTCCAGGTCGGTCTGGGCTAGAGTGAAACCCTACCTCGAAAAACAAACAAACAAACAAACAAACAAACAAAAAACAACAACAAAAAACTCCCAAATGCTTTTTTTCTTCATTTAATGGGTTACAAGTAACCTTCCATACCATCAAAGATTATTCCAAGAATTACTTACACTAACTATAGTACCCTAACAATGGAACATAACAAATTTATTAAATCAATTACCTTGAGTAGAACTTTGGGTAATACATACTTATTCTTTATATATTTATACATATTTTTATTATAAATAGGTACAGTGAAAATTGCTATAACTATAATCTTTGTCCTTTTTACAGGATATAATCCTTGGTATTAATTATGGAAATTGAATTTCTGAGTCACAAGTCAAGAGCTATTTTCTGCTTTCAACTTATTATAAATTACTACTTAACTGAAGTTAAATCACTGAGTGGAGCACATAATATAATGACTACACTAGTGTTTGCAATCACTGTTGTGTGAGTTGTAGGAGTGGGGACTTGGCCTCCAGTGGTGGCTCTCAATGTGCCCCTCAGCATGAGGGCGTCACATCACCTGAGAATGTTTTCACACATGCAAACTTCTGGTCCTAGCTCGAGAGGACTCACACACTCTGGGGTGGATGCCAAGAAATCTGTATTTTCGCAAACCTATCCAGGTATGTGATGTAGTTCAAGAACTACTAGAGACCTGCCACCACCAGATCAGATCTTCTTGAGAAACTTGAGGGCAGCAGAGAACTAAATTAATCCAGTTTTCTCACAGTGGTTAAAAGCAGAACCATCCAGTGCCAGACCTAGTTAATGAAATTTGGAGGTAAAGTGGAGAATACAGGATTTCAAGTAAGCCAAACCCCATTCTATTGACCTCCACTGTTGCCTAGAAAGAGTTACTGTGCCTTTCTGGACATGGCACTTTTTTGGTCCATCCATTTCAACCACTGCTCTTAAATTTGACACATTAATTTTTTTTTGAGACCTCACATAATCCAAGTTGGTCTTGAACTTGCGAATAGCCAAGAACTACCTTGAATAGCTGATCTTCCTGCTTCCACCTCCCCTGTGTTGGGGGATCCCAGGTGTGTGCCATTCATTATGTCTGGCCTAAAAAACACTTGGTTTCTGTCATAAATGGCTATTTTTATTGGGATTGTTTAACGTTCTGCAAGTGAAGCCTATGCTTCCAGAGGTGAGGATTTTGATTCAGAATGTCTATTTTTGACCCCAAACAGCTCTGAAGAACAGGGACTAAACCTTTATAGAAATCTGGGAAACCAAGAAATAGTATTAAAAATATATACATGTACAAACATCTTTTGCAGGGGAATGTGCTCAGCACGTTCTCAAAGGGGTCTGTGATGGTGTCAAAAGCTTAAAAAACAAAACTAAATCCACACAAAAGAGCCCAGTTTAGAAAGCCACTGTTAGCTGTGTATAAGTGAGATAAACAAGGCATACGATGTCCACACTGTGCAGCTGTGCACACATGTACAAAAAAAATGAATGGCATGCACTGTGTGACACTGGGAAGTGAGGAAAACTGGAGTGGCCACACTATCTAGTGTGATGTCCGGGGTTATCATACTCAAGGTGTTCCTCTCTTCAAGAACAGCTGAGATAACTTACTTCTGAGAGGTAATAGGCTAGGAAGTTTACCGTAAGTTTTGTTGCTGTTAAGCAGTAAAAATCATATGCAATTTTAAATCCATCCCAATGGGTGACAACTCCATGTCCACATTTCTGGCAGCTGGCAACACTCTCACTGTGTAACAACAGAGCACTGAAAAGTCCACTGGTACTCAATCCTTCCCTCTTTTGAGAATCTACTGGTGTGTGGCCATGCCGGGCTTTTTATCTGAGTGCTAGGGACTGAACTCAGGTCCTCATGCTCACAAGGCAAGTCTTCTACCTGCTGAGCCATCTCTCCACCACTTTTAGAAAACATTCTAAGAAGCAATCATATGTAACAAAATTTTTGTCGTTAAGTTACCTTTTTAGATATAATGAACTTATTGGCTTTTACTAAATAAATATAGAAAATAAATCACACAGTGCTTTTTTTGTAAATAGGAAATAAAGGTAAATAGACAATACTCCCATTGAAGTAAAAATATTTTCCATAGAAACAAAGTCTGAAGTTCATTTTATAATGACAACAGTCTTATTATAATGCCCCTTCTTTGGCTTTCCTTCTACGCTTTAGTCGAAAATTCCTGGTCAGCAGCGTGATCATTTCAAAATTCATAAGCTTGGGCAAGCAGTTGACTCAATAATGGCTCAATAATCTGCTCTGTTTTAGTTGTATTTAAAAGCGTCTCAGTAATTTGGAAGTCAGAACATGAAAAGAGATCAGATCTACAGAGGCTGCAAAATTAGAGTGGCAGATTGCAGGGGGAAGAGGAGCTATTAAATGCTGCAGGCTGAGCACAGTGCACGGGGCTCACTGAAGAGAAATATAATGTAATGAGCTGGGGAACGGCGTTTTCTAAAGAAAACGAGAACGCCCCTGGCAGTCATATGCTGCAAGACACTGAACAGCAGCGTTCAGCAAATAATATTCTAAACCTTTTTTTTTTTTTTTTTTTTTTTTTTTTTTTTTTTGGTTTTTCGAGGTAGGGTCTCACTCTTGTTCAGGCTGATCTGGAATTCAGTAGGTATTCTCAGGCTGGCCTTGAACTCTCGGCGATCCTCCTACCTACGTCTGCCTCCTGAGTGCTGGGATTAAAGGCGTGCACCACCACACCTGGCTAAACCAGGTGTGCATCATGCTTTAAAAACTAAATCGAATTCTAAGGTGTTTAGTGCCCTCTTATTAGTCAATGAATGTCATCTGAAAAATAAATAATGCAAAAGAAAAAAACAAATAATGGATATTATTTGGAACAAATGGTAGTTCAGGTCACCTTGCTTTCAAAAGTTTTCTATTATCAAATACTCAAGGGGGAGCAAACAGCCATGAATTAAGAGCTTCGACTAGAGGTGCTGAAGTTCAAGAGGACAAAGCAAATGTCAAAACAAATCTAAGGGAGAGAAGATTCTGAACAAGTTCACAAAGCAACCCCAGTTCTCAAGGTTAAAGCAGCAAAAGAGTTGTGGTGAAATGGTGGCATATTTACACAAGGAGAATGAAAATAATGAGGGAAAGAGTAATATTCAAAAATGAGTTTCTCCCAGTATCATGAGGCGTTATCATACTCTCCTCCCCCCAAAAAGCAGATACAGCTGGATATTTGACATGCCATTATGAGCATATTTAGCAAATTTACTTTGCATCTTCTCATTTTTTATAGGCAGGAAACCAAAACATTCTGTTAGGTTAAATAAAAAGACTTTACAAGGTGAAAAGAAACATAGTTGGTCCCCAATTATTACTAGTTTTTAAGAAAAAAAGTTCATTCTCATACTCAAGTACTTGGTAGGTGATGTCAGCTAACACAAAGGATTATGAAGGAAGCCAAGGAGGAATCTCAGAGACCCATGTTGGGTCACATGCCTTGAACCTCTATGAAGTTCACAGTGGCTGATGGGATCTTCCCGTGCTGCCGGGACAAATCCATGGACAGGAGTGCCACTGGGGTGAGACTTACAGGCACTAAAGGTAATGTCACCTGTCATGTTCTGTAACTGATTTTCAGTTATATTATCAATTCTACTCAGTTCTGAAAGAACTGTTAAGATTGACAGAAAAAGATTTCTAACTTGTCAAAATGAACCTCAGCTGAAAAAGGCAATCAATGTGTGCAGTCAGTACTTGTTCTAGAAGCCGGAAAAGATGGCGCAAATGCCAGCGGAGGGCAGCTATTTTCTACCTGTGTTCCCTGCCCAGCATCCCTGCCTAGCTTCATTCCTTTCTGAATGTCCTTTAAGGAAAGCAGCAAATTCCTTACATTTTGAAAAGCTATTTGAAAACTGACTCCCAGATATTGCTGCCTTGTGTAAGCAAGACCAAGGGGTTTAGTCAAGAATATCCATTTGTGTTAACATAATGATGGGAAAAATGGAAATGCGTCCATCATCAGACTATGAGAGGGAGTCTATGGCTACACCACCCTGAATATGCCCTGTCCCATCTGATCACAGAAACAAAGCAAGGTTGGGCTTGGTTAGTACTCAGATGGGAGAATTACAGATGGACTGAATGAATTACAGAAATTGTGTATACCAGGACTTACTGTTAAATGAAAACAGTTATATGAACCTATGTTTATAGCATGGCAACTATTTTTTAAGTAAATAATTTCAGCAAAATTTTGGAGTTGAATTCTTCTAATGTGTTTGTAATCCAGACATTACACATTCACATCTGTACTCCAGAGACTGCTTGTTCACACTAATAATTTGGCACCTGGGTGAACTGCACAAAGTCCTTTGATGCTGTTTCTAGAAAGGGTACTCTAGGGCTGGAGAGATGGCCTAGTGGTTAAAGCTATTGCCTGCAGAGCCCAAGGACCTAGGTTTGATTCCCCAGTACCTACATAATGAGAATCAAGAGTTAACTATGAAAGCAAAACCAAAAAACAGGAATGATTTAGGAATATGTCGTTTAGAGTCAGTAAGTATAAATGTGCTGATTATCTCGACAGTCATCAAAACATGTTTGCAGTCAGTGCAGTATGTAATCCTTTTGAAAAATAAGTATTCAACATAACCATCTTCAAAAACCTGGTAAGCTCCTTCTATAAAATATGGTGTTTCCTATGGTGCTAACAGACAAATTAAAGATCATTATAAACCAGTACCCTATGAAATGAACCTGGAATCATTTTCTATTTCCCAGTCTATCCACAAACCCACCATGCACCCCCCCCATCCTGTACTTTGAACTTTGGATAAATATTTTGAATAGACGTGGACACATAAAAAGGAAGAAAACCCAATTCTATATGGTCTGAATAATTTAGTCCAAAATTTAGGACACTTAATTGTTAATAGTCACTTTTCTTGTAGTTATGACAAAATACCTGACAAAAGCAACTGGTCCCACTGTGTTCATGCTTAGATGAAGTCTCATTCTTCACTCCATTCTCCAAGTACTCCATTAAACTCATTAGTTCACCCAAACTGGTTTTGGTGGACTCATACCTTGGTCTGTCATCTGAGCCCTATCTGGGGTGAAAAAATTGGTGTTCAAGTTTCACCAGGGAAAAAGTTTCATGCAACAGTTGACAAAATTAACCATCACATTACTTTTCAAAGAGGCATAGAAACTCTCTATCCCCTGCTTCACATTTCCCTAGGAGACTTCCTCTGACATTTTGTTCAAATGGCTACTGCTTCCTTCTTAACATAGAGGGAGAGTCTTCTTTCCAGGTAATTGGTAGCAAGGATTTGGTTATTTATATGCATAAAATATTTAGGAGAAAAATATTTAAGGTATAACAATAGCTTCTACTGTTTATTTATTTGACAGTAAGGGGGGGGGTGAAGGAAGAGAGAGAGGGCACCAGGGCCTCCAGCCACTACAAACGAACTCCAGACGCATGCGACACCTTGTGCATCTGGCTGACATGGGTCCTGGGGAATGGAACCTGGGTCCTTTGGCTTTGCAGGCAAACACCTTAATTGCTAAGCCATCTCTCCAGCCCAGCTTCTACCGTTTCTTTAAATTGCCTTGCCTTGAACTCATGGCCATTCTCCCATTTCAGCTTCCTGCATGTTAGGGCTGCAGGTGTGTGCCACCATACCAGGCAGATGAATCTTATTATGACTTCTGAACCTGTTCAGCTCTTTTCTCCAATTGTGGCAGTCTGGCAATCAGGTCCAGCCAGACCACCAACAATGCAGCTTCCTTAGGCTCTGTTCCAATACCTTGTTGGTCCAGTTTTGGGGATGACCAGCAATTTTAATTAATTTACAGACAGTGATGGTTAATCTGACTGCATTGAAAAGTGCCTAGGAGCTTAATGAATCTCACCTCTGGAGCTGTCTATAATGGTGTTTCTAGAGACTATTAGATAATCCATCTATTGAGAGATCCAAAAGATGACTATTGGGATGTGGTACACTGCGGATGTCAGGGTCTAGTTAGAGGAAGTAGGACACTGGGGGCATGTATCTGAAGGGTATATCATGGCCTGACCCCTTCCTGTTAGTCCTCTTTGCTTCCTGGCTGACATGAGGTGAACAGCTTTCCTTCACCATGCCCCTCTCCTATGGCGATTTTACCTTGCTATGGCTAAAGGAATGGAGCCAGTCACGGATGAAATCTCTGAAACCCCGAGCCAGAATAAACCTTTCCTTCACTAGGCTGTCTCTCTCAGGTATTCTGTCACAGTGAGAAAAGTGTGATAAAACACAAACTCGATCTTCAAGCTCTGGGCCCTCTCTGTCATTAAAACATCACATGACAAGGTTAACTTGTCCTTTTTGCAATTCATTATTATAATTTGCTTCCTAATTTTGTTCTGTAAGTCATGGGCTCCAAACGATCCTTGTTTGCACTTCAGCTTCTGATATGTTTAAGAAAAAAAAAATCTGAATTACTAATCACCAGTAGAAAAAGCACTACTATTTCAAAGACTTCTCTGATTATACAAATCAAAATATATTAGCTCTCTACCTAAGAAAATATAAAAAAAAGACAGAAAAACACTTGCATGCTTTTATAGTCTGAGTCATTTCATTAATTATTATCAAAGGATAGACTTAGAAATAATAACTTGTATTTTCTTTATGCTTGTTAAAAACAAGTAAGTGAAATTTAGGGAACACTTCAGTAGCTAAAATCAATCACACAGTCTCTAATGCTATATTTAGTCAACACAAATTGGTATTCTGCTAACCTTCACAGTTTAAATAAATTTATTGAATATAAGAAACAAACGAACAGTAAAATAATCCCTACTTATGTTAGCAAAAGCAAGGATACACGCACGGATTGGACTTCCTGTTCAGCACTGTCTTCTGGGGACACCACTGCTTCTCTAATGAGCTCATTCAGTTTCCAGAAGGACCTAAGTTGCCTTTTCAGTACTTTGGGGTGTAGCACGAGAATTAGCACTTCCCAGGTGATGCTGATACTGTTGGGGAACTGTATTTTGAGAATCACTGTTGCACACCAACCTGGGGTGTGAAAGTGGAGGAGGAGGAGGAGGAAGAGGAGGAAGAGAAAGAGGAGACAGTGTCCCAACAAAGGTGTATTGTCTTCTGAAAAGTGTCCCCAAAGGTTCCCGTTTTAGTCAGACAGCTTAGGAAGTCTTGATCATGGGCAAGATTCCAAATATCAACCTCTTTTAAAGGAAGGACAGAAAGTAAGAAATGCAAATATAATGTATGGCTATTTTCACAGAGATTCTCTGCGGGAGAGCTTAAGACATTGCAGGTTCATTAGCATTGCTTGGTGTTGCTATGGGGACCAACCCAAGGAGTCATCAGCACACAGCAAAAGTAAGAGGAGAGCTGGATAACAGCACTAACAAGAATGATTTTTTTTTTTTTTTTTTTTTTAATTTTTTATTTTTATTGATTTTTAATCTTACATACCAAAGAAACCCCACCTGATATTTCCCTCCCCTCCCCCATTCCACTTTAGAACTCCATTCTCCATCATATCCCCTCCCTTTCTCCATTAGTCTCTCTCCTAATTTGATGACATCATCTTTCTCTTCTATTTTGAGGGTCTTGCAAAGGTATTGCTAGGCACTGCAAGATCATGGATATCGAGGCCAATTTCTGTCTGGGCAGCTGCATAGTAAGAGGTCATATCCTTCCTTTGGCTCTTCCATTCTATCCGCCCCCTCTTCCGCAATGGTCCCTGAGCCACTGGAGGATGTGACAGAGGTGTTTCAGTGCTGGGCACTCCTCCATCCCTTCTTCTCAGCACTATGTTGCCTTTTGTGTCATCCCAGTGGTCATCACCATCTGAAAAGAGAAGCTTCTCTAGCCAGAAGTGAGAATAGCGTTAATATGTGGACATGAACATTTAGTGTAGTGTCCCCAGGGCAGCTTGGTGGGAATAATATATACATTTAGTCAGACATGAGCAGGCTTATACCCCCAAGGTTCATGACCTCACCTACCATAGACTTTTACTTAGGTTTTTCAGTACCGGGTATGTATTCCCTCCCGTAGAGAGGGCCTTCAGTCCAATTATGGAGCAGTTGGTTACCCCAAGAGTAGACACGCCACTATTGCACCTGTTCAGTCATTGGGCCTGTCTGGCCAAGCTTGAATATTCAGCATCCACTATTTTCACTGTTGATGGCTTCTGTCTCCCATACGCTGCGTGCAGTGCAGCTTTTCCAGCTTTCAGTTGGCTGGTCTACAGGGAGAAGGTTTTCTGCTCAGCACCAGCTTGCTTTCTCAGTGTCCTTGCCTCTCAGGCATGAGATGTCTTCAGCAATAGGGTCTTACTATCTATTTCTCTAGGGAAACCAAGGGCTTTGGCAAAAGCCTTAATGTTTTGGAGGCTACCGGGACCTCCTTGGCCAACATCTCACTGGAAGGAGTTCCATCCCAGGTACTGAAAATTTTCTAGTAACAGTCTACATCTTCTAGACGTGACCTTAATCAAAAAAAGTAGTTTTACATATGTCTTATTGATAATATCTTGAGTTTAGATTGTCCCTCCCCCTGCCCTTTTTGTATGCATTCTCTTCCCATGGCCTCGCTTAGGCCATTCCCCTCCCTGAACTCAGATCTTCTACTTACATATGTGTATTACCATACACTTAAGTCCTTCCCTTTCTTCCCTCCCTTATAGCCTTTTACCCCCTTACTGGTTTCTGGTACCTCTTTTTGGTTCCAGTTCATACCCAAGTCTATACATTGGTAGCTAGGATCCACATATGAGAGAGAACATGTGACGTTTGGCTTTCTGAGCCTGGGTTACCTCACTAAGTATAATCCTTTCCAGATCCATCCATTTCCTGCAAATTTCATAATTTCATTTTTCTTTACTGCTGAATAGAACTCCATTGTGTAAATGTACCACAACTTTATTATCCACTCATCTGTGGACGGACATCTAGGCTGCTTCCATTTCTTAGCTATTGTGAATAGAGCAGCAATAAACATGGTTTTGCAAGTATCTCTAAGGAAGTGAGAAGAGTCCTCTGGATATATGCCTAGGAGTGCTATAGCTGGATCATATGGTAAATCTATTTCTAGCTGTCTCAAGAACCTCCACACTGATTTCCACAGTGGCTGGACCAGCTTACATTCCCACCAACAGTGTAGAAGTGTTCCTGTTTTTCCGCATCCACGCCAACACTTATTGTCATTTGTTTTCTTGATGGCAGCCATTCTGACAGGAGTGATATGGAATCTCAAAGTGGTTTTAATTTGCATTTCCCTGATGGCTAAGGATGTAGAACATTTTTTTAGATGTTTATATGCCATCTGTATTTCATCTTCCGTGAATTCTCTATTTAGTTCCATAGCCCATTTTTTAACTGGGTTGTTTGAATTCTTGTTATTCTGTTTTTTGAGTTCTTTGTATATTCTGGATATTAATCCTCTGTCAGTTGAATAACTGGCAAAGATTTTCTCCCATTCTGTAGGTTGTCTTTTGCTCTATTCACAGTGTCCTTTGCTGTACAAAAGCTTTGTAATTTTATAAGGTCCCAGTGGTTGATTAGTGCTTTTATTCTCTGAGCAATTGGAGTTATATTCAGAAAGTCCTTGCCTATTCCAATATGTTGAAGAGTTTCCCCTACTTTTTCCTCTAGCATTTTCAGAGTTTCAGGTCTGATATTAAGGTCCCTGATCCATTTGGACTTGATTCTTGTGCAAGGAGAGAGACAAGGATCTATGTTTATCCTTTTACAAACAGATGTCCAATTTTCCCAGCACCACTTGTTAAAGAGACTATCTTTTCTCCAATGAGTATTTTTGGCGTTTTTGTCAAAAATCAGGTAGCTGTAGCTATCTGGATTAATATTTGGGTCTTCTATTCTGTTCCATTGATCTACCTGTCTGTCCTTGTGCCAGTACCATGCTGTTTTTGTTACTATGGCTTTGTAGTATAACTTAAAATCGGGTATGGTTATACCACCTGCCTGATTTTTGTTATGCAAAAATTGTTTTGGCTATTCGAGGTTTTTGTGTTTCCAGATGAATTTTAGTATTGTTTTTCTATTTCTGTGAAGAATGCTATTGGGATTTTAATGGGGATCGCATTAAATGTGTAGATTGCTTTTGGTAAGATTGACATTTTCACTATATTGATTCTTCCAATCCAGGAGCATGGAATGTCTTTCCATTTCCTTGTGTCTTCTGCAATTTGTCTTTCGAGTTTTTATAGTTCTCATTGTAGAGATCCTTCACTTCCTTGGTTAAGTTTATTCCAAGGTATTTTATTTTTTTGAGGCAATTGTGAATGGGAGAGATTCCCTGATTTCATCCTCTGCATGTTTGTTGTTAGTGTATAGAAAAGCTACTGATTTCTGTGTGTTTATTTTGTATCCTGCTACATTGCTAAAAGTGTTTATCAGCTCTAATAATTTGCTGGTAGAGTCCTTAGGATCTGTTATGTATAGAATCATATCATCTGCAAATAATGATAATTTGACCTCTTCCTTTCCGATTTGTATCCCCTTTATGAGTGCCTCTTGCCTTATTGCTATGGCTAAGACTTCCAATACTATATTAAATAATAGTGGAGAAAGTGGACACCCTTGTCTTGTTCCTGAATTTAGAGGAAAAGCTTCAAGTTTTTCCCCATTAAGTATTATGTTGGCTGTAGGTTTGTCATAAATAGCTTTTATTATGTTGAGATATGTACCTTCTATTCCAAGTTTCTGTAGTACTTTCACCATGAAGGGGTGTTGGATTTTGTCAAATGCCTTTTCTGCATCTATTGAGATGACCATGTGATTTTTGTCCTTCAGACCATTTATATGGTGTATTACATTTATGGATTTGCGTATGTTGAACCATCCCTGCATCTCTGGGATAAAGCCTACTTGGTCAGGGTGAATAATCTTTCTGATATATTCTTGTATTCTGTTTGCCAGTATTTTGTTGAGAATTTTTGCATCTATGTTCATGAGGAGATTGGTCTATAGTTTTCTTTTTTGATCTGTCTTTGTCCGGTTTGGGTATCAGGGTGATGCTGGCTTCATAGAAGGATTTTGGTAGAATTCCTTCCTCTTCTATTTTATGGAAAAGTTTGAGAAGCATTGGTGTTAGATCTTCCAGGAATGTCTGGTAAAATTCAGTAGTGAATCCATCTGGGCCTGGGCTTTTTTTAATTGGGAGACTTTTTATGACTGCTTGGATCTCTGTGGTTGTTATAGGTCTATTTAAATGGTTTATCTCATCTTGATTTAATTTTGGTAGGTCATATAAATCAAGGAAATCATCCATTTCTTTCAGGTTTTCAAACTTAGAGGCATATATATTCTTAAAGTATGTCCGTATGATTTTCTGAATTTCTTTGGTATCTGTTGTGATGTTGCCTTTTTCATCTCTAATTTTATCAATTTTTGTCTCTTCTCTCTTTCTTTTGGTCAGATTTGCTAAGGGTTTGTCAATCTTGTTAATCCTTTCAAAGAACCAACTCTTTGTTTCATTGATTTTTTTGATTTTTTTTTGGTTTCCATTTCATTAATTTCTGCCCTAACCTTTATTATTTCTTCCCGTCTACTGATTTTTGGTTTGCCTTGTTCTTCTCTTTCCAAGGCCTTAAGGTGAAGCATTAAATTGTTTAGTTGTGAACTCTCTAGTTTCTTAATATAGGCACTTAGAGCTATAAATTTCCCTCGTAGGACTGCCTTCATTGTGTCCCACAGGTTTTGATATGTTGTATTCTCATCATCATTTGATTCTATGAATTTCTTGATTTCCTTCTTAATTTCTTCAATGACCCATGCGTCATTCAATAATGTACTGTTTAGTCTCCATGAATTTCTGTATGCTCTGTAGTTTTTCTTGTTGTTGATTTGCAGTTTAATCCCATTGTGGTCAGATAGCATACAAGGGATTATTTCAATTTTCCTGTATTTGTTGAGATTTGATTTGTGTCCTATCATATGGTCTATTTTAGAGAATGACCCATGTGCTGCTGAGAAGAATGTATATTCTGCAGTATTTGGATGGAATATTCTGTATATATCTGTTAGGTCCATTTGTTCCATGATATCATTTAATGCAGTTGTTTCTCTGTTTATTTTTTGTTGGGTAGACCTGTCAAGTGATGAGAGCGGGGTATTGAAGTCACCCACTACTATTGTGTTAGGTGTTATTTCTGACCTTAAGTCCGATAGTGTTTGTTTGATGTAATTGGGGGCCCCGTGTTGGGAGCATAAATGTTTAGGATTGTGATATCCTCCTGTTGGAGTGTTCCTTTAATCAGTATAAAGTGACCTGCTTTATCTCTCCTCACTAATGTTGGTTTGAAGTCTATCCTGTCAGAAATTAGAATGGCAACCCCTGCTTGTTTTCTGGGTCCATTTGCTTGATATATCTTTTCCAGCCTTTCACCCTAAGAATGTTTCTATCTTTTATTCGGATGTGAGTTTCCTGAAGGCAACAGATGGTAGGATCCTGCTTTTTAATCCAGTCTGCAAGTCTATGTCTTTTGATTGGGGCATTGAGGCCATTGATATTAAGAGTTATTATTGAAAGATATGTATTTGATCTGTCCATTTTTCTTGTTTTGCAGTTCTTCCTGGTTTTCTTTTTACTCACTTGTTCTAACAGTTGAATATGATTTCTTTTTCCTATTTCCTGCTGTGTGTGTTTTGCTTTTTCTTCAGCATGAATGATTCCTGCAAGTATTTTCTGTAGAGCTGGCTTAGTTGTCATAAATTCCTTTAGCCTGTCTTTGTTGTGGAATGTCCTTATTTCTCCATCAATTTGGATAGAAAGCTTTGCAGGATAAAGTAATCTTGGTTGACAGTTTTTATCTTTCAGAACTTGGAATACATCACTCCAGGCCCTCCTGGCTTTTAGGGTTTGTGTTGAGTAATCTGCTGTGACCCTGATGGGTTTCCCCTTAAATGTCATTTGCTTTTTCTCTCTAACTGCTTTCAGTATACTTTCTTTGGTTTGTGTATTTAGTAGTTTAATTATAACATGGCGAGAAGAGGTTCTTTCTAGGTTTTGTCTGTTTGGTGTTCTAAATGCTTCTTGTATCTGCATTGGCATTTCTTTCCCAATTTGGGGAAAATTTTCTTCTATGATTTTATGGAAAACACCTACTAAGCCTCTGGATTGAAATTCTTCCCCTTCTGCTATACCTTGAATTCTTATGTTTGATCTTTTCATAGTGTCCCTCATGTCTTGGAGTTCCCATTCATACCTTTCTATTAGCTTGTCTTTCTCTTTGTTGGACTGTGATAGATCTGCCACCTCGTCTTCTAGCTTGGATATTCTGTCCTCTCCTTCATCCATTCTACTAGTGAGACTTTCCACTGAGTGTTTTATTTCACTGGCTGTGTTCTTCAGGGCCAGGATTTCAGCCTGGTTTTTCTTCAGTAGTTCTATTTCCTTATTCATGTCTTCTAATGACCTTTTTATTTCATTAAACTGTTTCTCTGTAATCTCCTTCAACAGTTTGTTTTCTTCTCTAATTCCTTTGTTTTCTTAGCGGATTGCTTTCATTTCTTCTTTCATTTCTTTGAGCATAGATAACATCATTCCCTTGAAATCTTTGTCAGGAATTTCATCTAAAAGAGTCTCATTGGAGAACCCTTCTGATGGATTTGTAATTTTTGGTGGGATTGCATTGTCTTGATTCTTTGTGTTTCTTGTATTATAATGTAGTGACTTATGCATCCTGGATTGATTTGATGCTTAGGTTTCCTATTTATCTTCAGTGTTCTTAGGTGTTGTGATCCACCTTTATATAATTTCAGGATATGAGTTTAAGGTGTCAAGTGTAGCACTTGTACCCAAGTCCAACCTCAGAGGTACTCTAACTGTTGAGTTTGCTTGTTAAGTAAGTATTGTAGTGGACTAGTGGAACAATTTAGAGGCAAGTTCTAAACTTCAACAAAGCAAAATACACATTCAATTAACATGAACACAGAGTATATAAGTGTGAGAATTGAGCCAAACAGTCCTATAGGGTCAAATCCCTCAGGGCATGCGATGGTCCATGCCCTTAGTCCTGTCTGCTTGGGAATCAGACCCTGTCCTCAATAATAACTGAAGCAAAAGGTAAAGGCCCTTTAAATCTATAAGTTGTACAGATAGCAATATTCAACCCCTCATATTCAGCTTATTTGAAAATGGTAAAGCCACCCACAAATATGTAATACATACCCTGCCTTGACCTGGAAAGAGTGGTTATCACTTCCAGTGCAGGCCTTTGTTATCTTTTGGTGTGGCTTTTAAACTCACCAATGCTGGGGCCCACCTCGTTCCCTGGGCTGTGGAGTTTGGGTCAGGTATGCTGGGTCGGTGTTGGCGATGTGGATCAGATCTGCCACTAGGTGCTCGATTCTACCGACACCCTGGGAACTGATGATTGGGGATGGGCGAGTTCAGGAAGCCTGCAGCAGCTCACCGTGTATGTCTCTTTCAGTAGCTCCACAGATTTTTCTTTGATTTCTGGGCTCTGTGGGGAGACTGATGAGGTTGAAAAGTCCCCTTTTTTTTTTTTTGTTTGTTCGGGCGGCGTTTGCAGTGGAAGCTCAGCAGGGCTTAGCTGATCTGGGTGGCAGCTTTGAACCGAGGGTTGGAGCTGCTGGGGTGCCCTCGGGGTGGAGGAAGCCGCTGGGAGCCTGCGGATGTGGAGCCCGTGGATGGGGAGTCCGCGGCTGGGGATCCTCGGCGTGGAGCGGGCCGCGGGAGCCCGCGGATGGGAGTCCACGGCTGGGGATCCTCGGCGTGGAGCGGGGCCGCGGGAGCCCGCGGATGGGGAGTCTGAGGCTGGGAGCCCTCGGCGTGGAGCAGAGCCTCGGGAGCCTGCGGATGGGGAGCCCGCGGATGGGGAGTTCGCGGCTGGGAGCCCTCGGCGTGGAGCGGAGCCGCAGGAGCCTGCGGATGGGAGCCCGCGGATGGGGAGTTCGCGGCTGGGAAGCCCTCGGCGTGGAGCGGAGCCGCGGGAGCCTGCGGATGGGGAGCCCGCGGATGGGGAGTTCGCGGCTGGGGAGCCCTCGGCGTGGAGCGGAGCCGCGGGAGCCTGCGGATGGGGAGCCCGCGGATGGGGAGTCCGCGGCTGGGGAGCCCTTGGCGTGGAGCGGAGCCACGGGAGCCTGCGGATGGGGAGTCCGCGGCTGGGGAGCCCTCGGTGTGGAGCGGAGCTGCGGGAGCCCGCGGATGGGGAGCCCGCGGATGGGGAGCGAGCTGCCAGGCCGCACTCTCCACAGTGGGTTTCTGGCTGTCTTCTGCTTTTCCGCTATTTCCAGGAGAAAATATTCTGCTCTCTTCCTCAGTAGAGGGTAGATTCTTTTTGATTCCCTCCCTGATCTGGATTGGCGTGGCTCCTATGCCGCCATCTTACCCGGAAGTCACAAGAATGATTTTTTAATTTTAATTTTGAGGGAGAGAGAATGGGCACACCGGGGCCTTGAGCTGCTGCAAATGCAGATGTGCGTGTCCCCTTGTGCACATGTGCGACATTGTGTGCTTGTGTCCCTGTGTGTCATTTGAACATAAGTTTTTAGGCTTTGCAGACAAGCGCCTTAACCACTAAGCCATTTCTCCAGCCCAAGAATGATATTTTTTGAGAAGATAAAGCAAGCCATGCATTTCCTGATATTCATATAGATGAAGGTTTAAATTATCTCTAATAATGAGATACAGGTACACACAGACCTTTGTCTTTAGAGGACATATCATCTCTGAAATCCATGGAGGAAAACAAAATTAAAATCCTTTTAAAGGACTAGAAAGAAAAATGGCAGAACATATTGTGGGATTTTCTAAAGTCCAGTAAGGCATGATGGATACTCCATGGAAAGGTTGAGGTATTTGGCAGCTGAATTCAGTTTTGCACAGTATTGAGGTGATAAGGGCTCCCACAAGTGTGAAGCACAGTCTGGCGATTGAGGGAGAAGCCTAGGAATAAAGCCAGCTCTTGTCTCTAAAGCAATGAAGCAGGTGGAGCCGGGAAGGAAGGAAAAGCTTGAGAGGTAGATTTTAAGGGGTAGAGAGTCAGTATTACCAGAAATTGCTTTGAGTGACCTATGAGTGTATGTATCCAAGTTTGCTTATGCTTTAAAAGGAAGCTTGTATTAGAATTTCACATCCAGTTTCATCAAACAAAAATGCTAGTTTCTAGGAAATTTTGCCCATATTTTCCAGTTTCAGATCTTTGATTTTACAAGAAAATCTAATAGCAAAATTCTTAAATTACTATATTTATACAACAAAGGAACAAGGTTTTCCACAACTGGAAACTGATGCTGAGTGCCTAGCAATAGAGCCATTTTCAGAAGCTCTCTTTGAAGGCGTCCCAATCATTTTCACTTTGACAACTTCTGCAAACATAACTGCCTTATCATTTCACTCACAAGACACTATTTATAAACAACATTGTGATTTTTCTGCTTATAGACCTGCTTCTTGGTAACTTCCTCAAGGGGAAAAAACAAGCAAACAAACAAAAAACATGTTTATTCATAGTTTCACCTCTAGTGGGGAGTTCAGGTCCTAGACTTCTAAGCGTTGAGGAAAAACAGTTTGTTCATTTGTTTCTTTGTTCACTCACTCACAGATTTTATAAAGCCTGAGTTGTGGAGTCTCCTAAGTATAGTGTAAAAAAATTATTTATTTGAGAGAAAGACACAGAAAAAGAGAGTGAGTATGGGCATACCAGAGCCTCCTGCCACTGCAAACGATGTCCAGACACACACGCCACTTTGCGCATCTGGCTTTACGTGGGCACTGGGGAATCAAACTCAGGTTGATAGAGTTTGCAGGCAAGTGCCTTAACCACTAAGCCATCTCTCCAGCCCTCCTTAGTGTTTGGCTGGGTCTCATGGTCGAGCTACAGTTATGACCAAGAGGTAGGTCCCAAGACTACCTGCATGAACTATAGTCACCTCAAATGATGACATACATTTTATTTCCTGGACAGGCAGACATATAGAATCTCCACTTCACTTTCCACAAAAATATTAGCTATTACCATACTCTCTAAGCTAGAAACTCACCTTGTATACATTATTGATCTTGAATTGTCCATATACATGAAATGAGCACTCAAAAAGAACCCAAGGTACAATTTGAAGCTTTTTTACCCTAGGTCTCACAAAGTCTTGCTGTATTATAATCTCAAGAATTCCAAGGCTAAGTTACAATAAACTTGAAATAAGCATTGATAAAGTCCCATCTGACAGGTACTCCATGACTCAACAGATGGCTCTTAGATTTGTCTATCCTCTACTTCCAATTGCAGCACTGCTTTGTGTCACAGCACTATTATTTCCAAAGGTTTCCAGTTAATTGCCTAGACTTCTGGTTTGCCTAGCTTAAATTTATCTGCATGTTACCCCTAGAGTAACTCATGCTATGTATAATCTGCTCATGTCAATTTCCTGAGCACTCTATCATGTCCGATCTTTTCTGCACCTGTTTTAAATTCATTCTATCATAGTTAACCAACCTAGTGCTTTGCTTTTCTAAGTCATTCATTCAGTCGATATGTGCTCGGTGTTTACTGTGTTCCAAACATGTGGATGGCAAGGAGATACCACAGGAGAAAGACAAGTCTCCCTGCCTTCATGTAAACCTGCTTTAGTGTCTTCACTGCCTGTCTCTTACACATGGACTAACGAACGCTCTGCTACACAGACGCTAGAATTCTTGGCTGCTGCTGCTTCCTCCTCCTCCTCCTCCTCCTGCTGCCCTGCCCCTCTTCTTCCCCTCCTTCTTCTTCTTCTTCTTCTTCTTCTTCTCTCTCTCTCTCTCTCTCTCTCTTTTTTGTTCTTTTGAGGTAGGGTCTTGCTTTAGCCCAGGCTGACCTGGGATTCATTGTGTGGTCTCAGGGTGGCCTTGAACTCATGGCAATCATACCTCTGCCTCCCAAGTGCTGGGTTTAAAGGCTTGAGCCACTATGCCCAGTTTAGTTCCTCTCATTTTGAATCTTTTTGTTCCTATGACTCAATCTAACTTCAAATGAGGCCTAATTCCTGCTTCCTCCGGAGCTGGTTCTGTCTGGTCCTCAAAGGTCTTTCTTTTCATCCTTATATGTTGACATGCTTCCCTAAGTACTCAATTTTGATATCAAATTCCTTATTAAATTCTTTGAAGAAAGACATTGCTGTATATTTGTCTACGTTATGATATCCATGAAGCCTGTCCACTAGTGGATCTTTGGGAGTTAGTTGCTGGGAACATGCTTATCAAAGAAACTAACTGTCTCAGTTATACATGCTCTGACACTATAATATAATGTTCAATGTTACAAGTCAAACTATGTTTCTCTTAAAAAGAGAGGTGGATGTCATAGTCAGCTTCACATTGCTGGGAGGAACTTCCAAAGTAGGCACAGTTTATGGGAGGAACAGGATTTACTGAAGCCTACAGATCCAGTTCCATAATGACAGAAGAAGCTGATCCCCTTTTACAGGTCCACACAGAAAGAAATACCACCACCAGCACCATATGCAAGCACAGTCCAGGAACCCCAGGCAAAACTTGAACTGCTCTCTGCATACTTAGGCTGGAAATCCAGATCCACCCACTTTAGGGCTGGACCCTAGGATCCACCCAGTGTGACACTTCCTCCAGCCAAGGTATGAGTGGGAAGAAAACTCCTGAATGGAGCTGGAGAGATGGCTTAGTGGTTTAGGTGCTTGCCTGCAAAGCCAAAGGACCTAGGTTCAAGTCCCCAGGACCTATGTAAGCCAGAAGCACAACGGGGCACACACATCTGGAGTTTGTTTACAGTGGCTGGAGGCCCTGTTGTGCCCATTCTCAAGCTATTCACCATAGCCCTAAAACTGATAAGAGAGTAGGAACAAGTTAATCTTTTTGTAGGTGGTTAGGGGCACAAGATCAAAGGAACATAGATGCCAACCTGCCTTACTCTAGTCTGAAAATAGACTTTATTACTTACTGGTTCTTCCTCCTCTTAAGAATTTTTCACAGGCTTTCCTTTTTCTGTAACTCACCAACCAATTAATGCATCCATCCCAACTCAATGCATAATTTACATCCCCAAGGTTAGAAGAAACACGATCCAAGTCACCAGGTGGATGACTGGCTCAGGACCCCTGCAAGCCCAGGAAGGAGCTGCTGTTTTACTTTCTTTCAAAAATAAACCTTTAAAAAATGTTTATTTATTTATTTAGTTGCCAGCAGAAAGAGAGAGAGAGAGAGAGAGAGAGACAGAAGAGAGGCAGACAGAGAGAATTGGCACGCCAGAGCCTCTAGCCACTGCAAAGGAACTCCAGATGCATGTGCCTTTTGTGCATCTGGCTCATGTGGGTCCTGGAGGATCGAACCAGGATCCTTTAGCTTCACAGGCAAATGTCTTAACCGCTAAGCTATTTCTCCAGCCCCAAATAAACCTTTCTTAACTTGCGCTGCTGGTAAATCTGTACTTGTCAATTCTTTGCAAGTTGCAAGAAAATGAATTTAGAGAGCCACTGATTTGAGAGGCTCTACTGCTCTCAGAACCAGTAACAAATTAAGTCTAATGACTGTCTCAGTCCTGGTAAGGTGAACTGTGAACTTCAGGCAGCAGCAGCTGTTACTTTCATCCAGTTTCCTGTTGGCTCACTAACTGCAAGGCTTCCTGAATACCAACCTACCAGGATATTCCCTTTCTTCCCTACACTGTACTTATATCCAACTACAACTGGGAGAAGAAAGGATCACTGAGCCCAACTTTTTAGGGGCTATCAGGATACATAGGAGACAAAGTCTAAACATATACCAAAGTAAACCCAGGAAATTTCAGATAGCATCTGCCCAGACCAATACTGTAGTCTGTGTAATCAAGGAACAGTACCAAAAAATAGCCCTTATAAAACATTTCAAGAGACTGTTTCTAGCATATATGTTAAAGGATTATTGAGATTTGTCTTTCTTGTGATGTGCTATGTTGGAAAAATCAGCAAAATCAGTCATAAAATACTGGAAAAACAAATTGGAAGTCTTGCATTTAATTGAATACATTTAAAAAAAAAAAAAAAACCCTACATAAGCCTGGCGTGGTGGCACATGCCTTTAATCCCAGCACTCAGGAGGCAGAGGTAGGAGGATTGCTGTGAGTTCAAGGTCACCCTGAGAGTGAACAATGAATTCCAGGTCAGCCTGGGCCAGAGTGAGACCCTACCTCAAAAAAAACAACAACAACAACAAAACAAAAAACAAAACCCCACAGTAACTAAACTGCATGGACCAGTATAGACCAATGATAGAGAATTATGTGTCCACATGTAAACACTATTGGAAATGGACTTTTTTTTTTTTTTTTTTGGATGTTGAGGATCAAACCCAAGAGCTTGAACATGATACATATGCCCTCTACCACTGAGTTACATCCCAGCCTTCAACAATTGATTTTTGACAACAATGGCAAAAAAATTCAACTGTGAAAATTTAATAGTCTTTTTGAGAAGTGGTTCTGAAACAACTGAATATCTCTGTGTATAAGAGAAGAGTCAGGTTATACAACATACAAAAAAAATTAATTCAGGGCTGGAGAGATGGCTCAGTGGTTAAAGAAGTTGTTTGCCAAGCCTGATGGCCTGGGTTCGATTCCCTAGTGCTCACATAAAACTAGATGAACAAAGTGATGCATGTATCTGGATTTTGTTTGCAGAGAAAGGAGGGCCTGGTGTGCCTACTCACACTCTCTGCTTCTGTCTCTCTTTCTCAAATAAATAAAAATATTGAAAAAAGAACAAAAAATTCAAACTAGAAGACAAGTGTTCACAAAAGAACAATAGTAAGATGCCATTTCAAAGCCATTCAGATGACTACAATAAACAAGGTGGATAACAAGTGTTGGCGAAGATTTACATTCCCAGCAGTGGGACTCAGACACTCCTGCTGGTTATGTAAAACGGTCCAGCTGCTTTATAATAGTTTGGCAGTTTCAAAAATGTTAAACATAGTTATCATATGCTCACAATATTTATGCTCCAGGGTATATACCCAAGAGAGGTGAAAACATATGCCCACATAAAAATTTCTGCATGAATGTTCATTGTTGATGCCAAACACACAGCTCTTACCACAACTGGAGTTAGAGATAGTTTATTCTGGAGCCAAATACGAGTGACCATGGCCAGGGGGCACAGACTCAGGTTAACCCAAATTCATGTTTCAATGTTTGAACAATTTCATGAAGTTTTTATAGTTACAGAACAAAAGGAGGTCATAAAAGAAGGCACTTTTCAAATATATGGGTGAAAGCATCGGGCAGACAGGTTTCAGCAAAGTAGGGAAGTCTCTCCTATAGGCTTCTGATGCTGTCTGATGACATTTTTTTTTTCATTTTTTAAAAAAATTATTTATTTATTTATTTGAGAAAGCGAGAACAAGGAGAGAGAGAGAGAGAGAGAGAGAATGGGCACGGCAGGACCTCCAACCAGTGCAAACAAACTCCAGATGCATGCGCCACCTTGTGCATCTAGCTTATGTGGATGACATCTGTGGGTAGGGACACTGGAAGGCAGGTAGGTCATGACACCAGAGCCCTCATGAATGAGACTAGGCACTGACAACTGACGCTCCAGAGCCCTGCCCTACCGCTTCCACTATGTGAGGAAACAGGAGGAACCATCTGGGAACCAGGCAGCAGGCCCTCATGACACACTGGAGCTGCTGCTGTCTAGATTTTGGACTTCCTAGACTCAAGAAATGTGAGAACAGAGACAGCTATTGTTTATAAGCTACCTAGTTTATGGTATTGTGTTTTAGCAGTAGTTAAAAATATTAAAATGCCTATATCACTTCAGATATTTCTCTTCTTAGAAATACAAGGATGGCTACTTCGCATTCTTTCAAACTTTAAATGAACTAATAATATGAGGGCCTTCTGCTAAGGGGACTGACTAAACAGTATAATAGAAAAAAAATTACTTATCAGTGGTCACAATTTTGAAAGATTAGATTAATTTAAATATGAGTTAGGTGACTCTAAACAATAAAACCCCTTGTGCTCTGGGAAGTTAGCTTTGCAAAAGAGTAGTTAGGTCAGTCAAGCAGATAAGGTCTTTTTTTTTTTGGTTTTTCAAGGTAGGATCTCCCTGTAGTCCAGGCTGACCTGGAATTCACTATGTAGTCTCAGCGTGGCTTCGAACTCACAGTGATCCTCCTACCTCTGCCTCTTAAGTGCTGGGATTAAAAGCATTTACCACCATGCCCAGCTTTTTGATAAGGAATTTTATTACAGTTTTATGTAAGAGACTTCTGCCACAGAATTTTAGAAAGGAATGCAAATATTAAAAAGTATCCAATTTTTTTAAAGGCAAGCTCAACAGACTTGCCCCTTTTTTTTTTTTTTTTTTTTTTTTTTTTTTTTTTTTTTTTTTTTTTTTTTGGTTTTTCTCACTCTGGTCCAGGCTGACCTGGAATTAACTGTGTAGTCTCAGGGTGGCCTCGAACTCTCGGCGATCCTCCTACCTCTGCCTCCTGAGTGCTGGGATTAAAGGCGTGCGCCACCACACCCGGCTTCCTTTTTTTTCTTGAGAGAGAGATTGGGAGAATTTGTGTGCTAGGGCCTCCAGCCATTGCAACAGAACTCCAGAAACATGCGCCATGTGTGCGTATGTGCGACCTTGTGCCTCTGGCTTATGTGGGATCTGGAGGTCCTTATGCCTTGCAGGCAAGCACCTTAACTGCTAAGCCATCTCTCCAGCCCAAGTATCATGTTTTTTCCAAGTGTCAATTTTTAAATGTGAAAATTGGAAGCTGTGGTTTAATATGTTGAAATGAAGGCTTGGCACATGATCTGCATGGAACTCCCAAAATATAGTAGTCAGGTAGTCAACTTCAAAGCAACACAAACTATACTTACTACCCCTCCCAGTGCCTCGGCTTTGAGGCACTGCCCTGCCAATACTACTGGAAGCCAGGTGGTGTGTGGCATTTCCTGACAGCACTGCTGTCCATGGAACAAGCGCGTGTGACTTTGGCTCTTTGCTTCTTTACTGCTCATCTAAATGTAGTCAAGGGCTGTAGTGGCTGGATTCAGGTGTCCCCCATAAACATAGGTGGGTATTATAGCCAGCTTCCTCATGCCCGTGTTTGGCACACTCTTCTGTTGCTGTTGTCCACCTGATGTTGGCCAGGAGGTGATGTCCACCCTCTGCTCATGTCATTGTTTAACACTGCCACTATGCAGCTTCCTCTTGAGTCTGTAAATCAAAATAAACTCTTTCCTCCCACAAGCTGCTCTTGGTCCGGTGTGTTCTGCCAGCAACAGGAACCTGACTACAACAAGGGGATTCAGTATGGGACCATGATCCTGGAAATATGATTTGTTAACAGTGTGGAGACAGTTGGAAGAAAGTCACTGTAGCATGGGCTTTTCAGGACACTGTCCTCTAGTGGCTAAGGGACATGGCAGGAGGAAGAAGACTGGACATGGGCTCTGTCCCAGAATGTCCCTTAGCTTCAGCACTCAACATAAAGCAGACAGCTGTTTAATCCTGCACAAGTACCAAGACGAGAGAGTAACACTGATTAGTTAGTTTCTGGGCGTCTGAAAATAAAATGTAGGAGCAAACAGTATCACGGCCACAATCTTAATATAGGAACTAGAAGCAGAAACTGACAACGAAAATGAACCATGAAGAATGGAAAGAAAACGGGTTGGGAAGACGGCTTGGTCGTTAAAGGTGCCTGATTGCAAGCCTGTCAAACAGAGTTCAATTCCCCCGCGACCTCCCCCACCTGGACATAAAGCTGTGCACATGTCTGTGATCCCAACACACTTATCTCATTGGGAGGTAGAATCAGGAGACTCTAGAAGCCTTTGAACCACTTAGCAACAACAAAACAAGACACCCTGTCCTCTGGAGGGAGAAGAGACACAACCAATGGTTGTCCTTTGATTTCTGTATGTGTGCTGTGGGATGTGGGCCCATACATACACACATCAACACACATGCACATAAATACATTTTAAAAAGAACAGAAACGAGGGCTGGACGGGGCCTGAAACCAGCTGCGTTCAGTTCCCTAGCACCCGCTCATGGCCATGCACATCTGTAACCCAGTTCTGTGAGGAGTGGGGAGCAGAGTATTGTGGGGCTCACGAAATATGGCAAGCTCCGGAATCAGTGAGAGAGTGTTTCAAGGAGACACCCAGATAAGCTCCGCTACACTCCATATGCATTTGCGCACACATGTTCATGCACCACACAAAACCAAAACCATAGGAATAATGGGTAGAAACAATGGGTTTGTTTTTAGGGAGAGGAAAGAGGTCAGCAAGATTGCACAGAGGAGGTAAAAGTGACACTGAAATGAAGCCTTGAGGAATGGGTAGAAGTCTGTGAGGTCAACAGGAAGTGAAAGATGCCAGGCAGAAGCAGTATGACTCTCCTGCTGCCGTGGTCCACTTGCTGTGGCAGAGGTGGCGCCCAGCCTCTGCTCATGCCATCCTTTCTCCTGCCATCATGGAGCCTCCCCTGGAGTCTGTAAGCCAAAATAAACAACTTCCCTCCCACCAACTGCTTTTGGTTGGGTGTTTTGTGCTAGCAAAGGTAACTACGACATAGGGTTAGATAGATTAGGTAACAAAATTTTTGAGATTATGCAGACATAATGGGAGTGGATGATTTTAGGTAACTGTGGCCTTTTAGAACCAGCAGTCATCACTCTGAAAAGTTCAAAGTACTCCACTGATGACAGACAGAACTTTAGTGTAGTAAGGAGGATGGCATATGACCAGTATCAATAGATTCATGATTTAGATAAGGCATAGAACTATTGGCACCTAATTGCATGACCAACAAAACTGCCATTAAATTTCTACCCAGGTTTATGGTTTAGGGGATCTTGAGGGAAGGACATCCCAGAGAGCAGGTCCCTTGAAGCGTTAAATCTTCAAATTATTATAGATGGGTTACTTTGTTCAAATTCTCCTGACACATCTTATTTCATTTTACTTGATTTTTTCTGTTGCCTGTTCAATACTTATTCTTTTTTCTTACAACTTTTTTTTGCTTTCCCTTGAGATTTTAATTACAATTACTCCCACTCCCTATTTTAGTTATCTAGTTCTCATTATCTACTTCTAAAGTCACCTGCCCACTTTTAGTGAAGGGGGGGGATATTATTTTTCTTTCTTTCATTCACTCAGTTTTGGTGGTGGTCTCTGGAGCTGCTGTTTTCACCAAGGGAGCTAATAGAGAAAGCAGAGCACTTCAAAGTGATACCAATTTCCTTTCCTAATGAATTAGAAACTACTATTTTGTCTGTTTTCTTTTTAATATTTTATTATTTATTTATGTATTTGACAGACAAAAAAAAAGGGAGAGAGAGAGAGAGAGAGAGAGAATGAGTGCACCAGGACCTCTGGCCACTGCAAACGAACTCCAGACACATGTGCCCCCTTGTGCATCTGGCTTACAAGGGTCCTGGGGAATCGAACCTGGGTCCTTTGGCTTTGTGGGCAAATGCCTTAACCACTAAGCCATCCTTCCAGCCCAATTTTTATCTGTTTCTTTGAAATAATATACTTTTTTTCTCTCAAAATGACCTGTTTGAAGTAAATACATCAGTTAGTAGGAAGGAATGCCTAAGTTGACGTCTGTCCTACTAATTCTTTGAATTAGGGAAGTCCTATGGCTGTCTTGGTACAGGTACTCAACTTAGAATACACAAGACCACTTCTTACAGATTAGTTACTGGGTGTAGGTTATGTCATCTCCCACTCCTTTCTGGGCCTGCAGCTTTCAGAAAACTGTCTCAATGTCCCTAGATGGCATCTGGGTCCTCATCTGCTCTCACAGAAGTTGCTACTCAAGCTCAGGTGCTGTGTTTACTGAAGTGGGTGCTACAGCTTCCTGGTCTGTGAGCCACCTCACTTCCCATGAGGCCATCCATGATTACTCTCTTCAGGCAAATGCTTTCTTTACTTACAGCTTAATCTATTTACTGGTATGTGTGTCTCTTTTACATTGAGCTAAAATTTTAAAGAAAACAAACTACATTTTGTTCTTCGAAGACATTTCCCAGTGTGACTCTTTCCATGTCACCAACAAAACAAACTTACTCCATAAAACATTTACACTAAGTAACAAATAGCAGTTAAAGGGAGAGGACACTAGTTATATCACACAGTTGAGACAGAAAATCACTGATCAATAAATATAAGAGGGTTCTTTAATTTAGTATACTAATTCTACATATATGCATACATACATACATATCCTTTATTTGTATAACGTTTTACATTTTATACAATCACCTAAGCACTTCACTTTCTAGGAAGTAAAATTACTATGTTTAACTTGCTTATAAGAAAGCAGATGATTGGGATAATTTCTTTAAGACCACCCAACTACAGGTGAACCTGATTCTTTTGCCTATAAGTTCAATGTTTTTTTGCTCCACATTGTGCTCTCAATCTCAGAATGGGATCAAATTTCAGAAATTGTACACACAAAGGACAATTTATAGCTAGCTGTCAATAAGCAACAGAATTTGGAATATACGATACCAATTCAAGTACCTGCAACAAAAGATAACAAAAATCACATGATAGACCATCTACATCATAACGAGGTTATAAATATTTAATAGGAGTTTAATATTAATGGGAACAGTAAGGTCAGCACTTACATTCCAAATTCTGTAAGGTCCCTTCTTCAGAAAGCTTAGTAACATACAGAAATATGCCACCCCTCTATTACTCTTCCCATTATTTCCACCAAAATACAGACAAGAAGCAGCTTAAGGGAGAAGGGTTTATTTTTTAAGCTTTTTTTTTTTTTTCATTTGACAGAGAGAGAGAGAGAGAGAGAGAGAGAGAGAGAGAATTGGCACACCAGGGCTCCAGCCACTGAAATCAAACTCCAGGTGCTTGCACCACCTAGTGGGGCGTGTATGACCTTGCACTTGCCTCACCTTTGTGCGTCTAGCTTATGTGGGATCTGGGGAGAGATCCACCTTGGGTCCTTAGGCTTCGCAGGCAAGTGCCTTAACTGCTAAGCCATCTCTCCAGCTCTGAGAAGGGTTGATTTTGACTTATAGCTCCTGGGGCATAGCCCATCATGGTGGGAAAACACACAGTAGCAGCAGCAGCAGGTGGCTGCTCACACTGCACCCAGCGTGAGGCCCACCCCCACCCCCTAATGACCCACTTCCTCCAGCAAGGCTCCTCCTCCTCCTGAAGATTCTACAGCCTTCCCAAACAGTGCCACTAACTGGGGACTAAGTGTTCAAACACAAGAACCCATGGGGGATATGTAACAGTCAAACTACAATAACCCCCACCACAGATACACACAAGAGCATATACTCACGTGTGCACATACCCCTTGGCCAGATCAGAAAAATTATCTAGAAATAAGGGCATATGTCAAAAACATGCAATTAACTGACGACTTATAAAAGATTGATCACTTAGCCCCTCAGAATGTGATCTTACTTGAAAAGATGTTACTCACGGTTAAGATCACGAGATGAGAGCATTGTGGATTAGGACAGGCCCTCAATCTCAATCTCAATCTCAGTCAAGAGGTAGGAAAGGAGAGGAGCAGAGACAGGAGCGGAGGCATGTGAAGATGGAGGCAGGAAACAGAAGTTACACTGTCACAAGGCAAGAATACCCGATGCCACAAGAAACATCAACTAAGATTCTCCTCTGAGCCCTTGGAAGGAGTGTGGCCATGCTGGCATCTTGGGGTTGGCCTCCAGAACTATGAGTGAATACATTTCTTATGTTTTAAGATAAGTTTATGATAATTTGTGCAGGAAACCACAGTATATAGCAAGCTGAACTATTAAAATTCATTTCTTTACAAGCAGGCTAATGTTTTTCTAGAAAATTATGAGTATAAGATGATTAGGTCTACAAAAAAGTATGTAGCTACTTCAGCCTATTGTTCAGGAATATGACTTCACATAAAAAGTGACATTTATGTTAAGATTTGAAATATTAATTTGACTTTCCCAGAAAGAAAAAGGCGAGGTATATATTTATAATTTTTAAGAATAACATGTGCAGCCCATAAACATATGAAAATGTATTTGAACTTCCACAGATCAACTAATATTTGATAAAGTTATTATACTTCTTGATAACTCCCCATAAAAAAGATACATTCAAAATATGGTTCATTAATGCATTGCCACACATTTTATAGCCAACATAATTTCAGGAAAGGTAACATGACAAAAGAGAGCAATCCTGTTTTCGCATTTATAAGCCCTGCCTAAATCAGTCTACTAGGAGACCACATTTCATGTTGGTGAGAATTCCGAAGAAATGGAGATTTGCCAGTTGGCCCAGACTATTGCCAGCTAGCAGTGAATAACAATGGGTACCATGAATCATGTAGAAGCTGTTTTGAACAATCTTTCACTAAAAAAATTCCTCCACAATGTACTTGCTGTGAATTTTATATCAAAGAGACCCCTGGGTTCATAATTTAATTAATAGATAGTAATATAGAAACTGACACTTCTGACACTGATGCCACCACAAACAAGTTAAAAAAAATGCAGCTCACATTCTTGAAATCAATGAAAGCTGAGAGAAGGATGTGAGTTAAATTTCATCACCTTAAGTAGCGCACTAAATAACTATGGTGAGCTGCTTCGACGCTCAGGCACAAGTCCTCTGGACTGCAGGTCAGAAAATGATGACTTAGAATTATTCCTTTTCTGTCATTCAGTATTCAAGTCTTAATTAAGGTGTACTAATTATTCAATTCAAATGAAAAAAAAACAGAAAAAAAAGCAGGTATAGCTCAGGCGTAGAGTATACTAGTGTGAGCAAGGAGGGGGTGGGTTTAATTCTCAGCACTGTAAGGGGAGAAAAGGAAGAAAGCAAAGAAAAACAAGACACTGAAGAGCAAATGTCCTCATGTTATGCTAAAATGGTCAGTTTTATGTATGGTATTTTCAACAGCAACTCAGCTTCTTGGATATAATGGGAAGATGCTGTTTAAAGGATACTGTATCTCCTTGAAGCAGGAAACGATACTCAGGTTTCCTGCTTTCCCAATAAAGGGCTTAGGTGACACAGAAAAGCTATGTAGAGAAACAACCTACAGTTGTTACTGCAGACACAGGGGAGCGACCTCTTGGAGATATTTACAGTAAGCACTTTGGGGGATGTCTAAAGTCTTAATAAAGAATGGGGGAGAGGCGGATGATTCTCATTTTCATTTCCCAAACTTAACTCCTGGGAACACTAGCACTGTATGAAATGTTACTCAGTATTTGAGAAAAAGTGTAGTGTTAGTCAACTCTTTGGAAACTGCAAAGAATATTTACTTCTTGAACAATTACAAAATCCAGATGAATTCTGGAAGAAAGCTATGTAACTTTGTGTTTGCAAATTGTTTTATTATGGACTTCCATACAAGTAAAAAGATAATACTTTTGCCTTAAAATTCTGTGGGATCCAAGAGTATTGGCCCTAATTCAATCACACATTGAACAAAACCAGTAAAAGCATAAATTCCTATGACATATCTTTAAAGCACAATAGCATGGAAATAAATTTCTTTTCAGTCCATCACCTAAGTGTTTTAGGCTATCTATCAGAACATGTAAATGTGCATGGCTGGATGCACTGTGGTTTTCATGTATAAGAAGGAAACACTGCTGGGGGTAGCTCAGGGATAGAGTGCTTGCCTAACATGCATGAGGCACTAGACATGGCCCCTGTAATTGTAAATAAAAACAAAAGAAAACAGGACTGTGCTCTGTTTATAGGCAGAATGATAACTACTGATACCTAAAAATACCCTATGGGCAGCGGTTAAGACAATTTAACCCGTCTACCAATGAGCTCTAAGACATTTCAGAGAGAGAAAGTTTAACAGGAATCTTCCATCACCACATCAAATTCCTTGCATGTTAGGGGTCATAACTTACCTTATACCGGAGAACCATGTCACAACTGGTTGATTATTCAGAATGAATTGGGGTCAGGAGTTCAGTGGCCATATGACCACCTATAATGACATTGTGGGCTAAGTCTCCTGCCAATGCCACTGAGCCTGACAGGCGCCCTGGGCTCACCACTGGTGTGGCTCTCTGTTCAGCAGGATGCCACCTCCAGCTAGTGGCTCTGCACCAGCTCAGTCTTGTTTCTTCTCTATCTAGGACTAGCACGATAGTTACTGCGCACATGACCAGTTTCTTGATATCAAACTTCAACTTGTATTTCTTTTCTAGTCATTAATACATCCTCAATCTGTTGACCTGACCTGTGACAATTTGGTATTGCTTCTCCAAGTCCTTTGAATGACTGGTGTCTTGACACCACAGTGGAGTTTACTTGTTGCTGTGTCCCTGATACTGAGACAGACTCTTCTTTGAACCTTTTTCCAGTCTCGGCTTTGTTCTTGCCAGACCTACAGAGCTCAGCTCTAGCCATGATCCTGTTAGGTCAGTTTAGCAAAACTGTCCAAACTCCATTTTTCATCACGTCCACATCTGATCAAATTCTTCAACCTTTACCACCCCCAGGTTATGACTGATCACCAAGGTCTACTTTCAGCAAAAATCCTCCTATGGCCCTGATATGTAATTTCTTTCTATCTCCCACCCTCCTCAACTTTCTTCAGGGTTATAAAATCCTGAGTCTCCCTTGTATCTGAAATTGAGTGTGAATCTTGGCTCTACACTGGTCTTTTCCCCTCCGATATATTTCCTGAGTATACAACAGGTATCTGTCTTATCTTGATGAAATTCTCTACCTACAGTTGGCAGAGTATTCTCACAGCAAAGACCAACTAGAAGCCAAACTATCAAAACCAGAATCTTCATAAACAGTCAGCTCAGCCCCAGTTTTCTAATCCCAGGCACTCCTTTACAAGATTGTTACCATCCAATTTAATTAAGGAGGTTTTGATACTCTCCTTTTGGATGTAAAGAGGAAGCTATGATTCCAGTAATTTCTGAAAGCCTTCCTGTACCTACTTCTAGTTTAAAATTTCGAACCAGAGTTCTGGGTCTGCAGGACAGTGGGGCGGAGGAGGCTCCCTACTCATAGTATATCCACCCCCATAGCAAATGTAATTCCACAGTTGTCCAGGAATCAAAGTAGCTTTGTGGGTGGGCTGGAATTCAGGTAGGAATCTGAGGAATCCATATGGAACCTAAATCCTAGGAGGGTCGTTTTGGGAGATCTACAGCCTTGTGGTTTGGGCTCCGGACCTGGACCTGGAAATGACACTGTCCCTTACAAGCTTGGCTATATAGCCTTTGGCTTTGGGTCTCTACCAGGGACTCAGGAATCAACTGTGGTAGACAGGCCAGTCCTGGTCTTGGCTGTGGACTTTGAAAAGGTCTTCTTACCAGGCTCTAGCTTTCACAGGTGTGGTCTTAAACTAGTCTTACTTTAAAATATTTTATTTATTTGAAATTGGGAGAGAGAGAGAGAGAGAGAAAGAAAGAGGCAGATAGAGAGAGGTACACCAGGGCTTCTAACCAATGCAAATGAACTCCAGATACACACAATACCTGATGCATCTGGCTTACGTGGGTCCTGGGAATCGAACCTGGGTCCTTTTGGCTTTTGTAGGCCATTGTTCTATGCCTAGTCTTACTTTAAAAAGGCACAGATGGAAATTTGCCCATCAACTGCAGTACCAGAGGAGATTTTGAAACGGTTCTGAATATGGGCCTTAGCTACACTCTGCTAGGGACTGAGGGCAGTGCCTCCCAGCCCAAGACTGAAGAGAAGATGCGTGTAGCCAAATTCTCAGCATAGGCATGGTGAACTTAGCTCCACAGCAACAAGAAGAAAAACAATAGAAAAGGCCAGTAAAAAAATAAGTTTTCCACACCCACTAAGGATCAGGGAATTGCCTCCCTCCAATAACTGACCGCTGCTCCCACAACACATAACCTACAAACCCAAGGGGAATACCAGCAACCCCACTGAGGACGCCTCCCTGTGGAATGGGGGCAGGGAGGAGGGAAAAGATGGTACTAACACACGATGTATATACAAAGTATGTTCTTAATAATACAAATAAAAAATAAATACATAAATAAATAATAAGTTTTCTTCTTTTTTTTTTAAAAAGATACACTAAACTGATCAATCTTTAGTTAGGCTATACAAGGAAAAAATCAAGAACAAACAAAAAAAGAAGGCTCAAATTATATGTGAAAGAAGAGACATTACAACTGATACCATAAAATATAAAAGATCATAGACAAATATTGTAAGCAGTTAATTATATACTGACAAATCAGACAACTGGAAAACACTGATAAGTTCTTAGATACATACAAACTACAAAGACTAGCTATAAAGTAGCCTAATAGGAAGTAAGACGGACTATTAAAAAACAAGCAAATCATGACAAAGAAAAGCTCAGGACCTGATGGCCTCAGTGCTGAAGTCTGGTCAATAATTAACAAAGGACACAAAACCTTCTCATACTCTTCAAAGAGTTGAAGAAGAGAGAATGCTTCCATTCATGAGACCTATATTACTGTGATCCCAAAGCCAGGCAAGAACACTGTAAGAAAAGAAAAATACAGGCCAACATTCCTGACGAACATGTATGCTAAAATTCCTGACAAAATATTAACAAAATAGGGATGGAGATGGCTTAGCAGTTAAGGCGCTTGCCTGAAAACCCAAAGGACCAAGGTTTGATTCCCCAGGACCCATCTAAGCCAGATGTACAAGGTTGTGCATGTGTCTGGAGTTCAGCAGAGGCTGAAGGCCCTGGTATGCCCATTCTCTATCTGCTCTTTTCTCTCTCTAATACATAAAATAAATATAACAATTTTTAAAATTAGCAAAGTAAAACCAAGAACACACTTAAATGATCATTCACCAGGATCAACTGAGATTTATTCTAGGGATACAAGCATTTTTCAATATATGCAGTTCCATAAATGTAATGTACCACATTAGGACAATGAAGGACAAAATCATACCATCATCCCAAAACATGCAGAAAAGCCACTTGACAAAATCCAACATCCTGTTATGATGACAAACTCTTCACAAATTACAGAAGGAATGCAATGTAACACACTATAAGTCCACATATGACAAATCTGTAGCCAGCATCATACTCACTAGTGAATGAGAAGTTAAAAGCTGTTCTAGTATCAGGAAGATGTCAAAGATGCCCAGTCTAGATATCTTTGTTCAATACATTATTGGAAATTCTAGCACAGCAATTAAACAAGAAAGAAGTAAAATGCACCTAAATTGGAAAAGGAGAATTTAAATTGTCCCTTTGCAAACAATGACTTTGCATATAGAACAAACACTAAGTAGACTGCTGTATAAGGCCAGGTATGAAGGTATATGCTTCGAATACCAGGGCTTGTGAAGCCAAGGAAGGAGAACTGTGAATGTGATGACAGCCTGGACTACATATATCTTGCCTCTAATACAAAAACAAAACAAACAACAACAACAAAAAAACTACAACAAAAAGCCTGTTAAAACAGAAAAAATAAATTACTAAAGTTTCAGGACACAAAATCAAGACAAAAAAAAATCAAGTGTTAAAAGGTCATGACATTAAACAGAAAAGAGAGACTGATTGAGAGGGGATATGATAGAGTGAAGGTTCAAAGGGGAAAGAGGAAGGAGGGAGGGAAGTACCATGGGCTATTTGTCTATAATTAAAGAAGTTGTCAATATAAATAAATAAATAAATAAATAAATAAATAAATAAAAATCAAGTGTTTCTATATACTTTTATAGTTTGATAAAAAAATAGTCTCATTTAAAACAGCAAAAACAAAACAAAAACAAACAAAACAAACAAAAACATGTAGGGCCAGGCCTTGTAGTGCAGGCCTGAAATACCAGCTACTTGGGAGGCTAAGTTAGAAGGATTGTAAACTCCAAGCCTGCTTCACTTATAATGAGTTCAAGGTCAGCCTTGTCAACATAGCAAGATCCTGTCTCAAAATAAAAGATTTAAAAAAGGGGGTTGGGAGATGGTTCAGCAGTTTAGATTCCCCAGATTTAAAGATTTAAAGCCAGACACAAAAGTGGTACACGTGTCTGGAGTCTTTGTGCACCCATCCATCCATCCATCCATCCATTCATCCATCCATCCATCCTGCCCTACATGTGCACATAAATATTTTTTTAAAATAAATAAAAATAAAAAGTGGGCTGAGGATATAACTCAGTGTAAGAGTGCTTACCTAGAATGTGAGAGGTCTTAGGTTCAAAGCCCAGTATCACAAAACAAAAAAATAAAACAAAAAATGCTCAACAGTAAGTAAAAGACTTCTATGCTGAAAACTATACAACAATATTGAAATAAAGTGATAAAAACATGATTCAAAATATTTCTCACATTCATGTAATGGATATGTTAATTCTGTTAAAATGTCCACACTACTCTAAGTGATCTACAGATCCAATGCAATCCCTAACCATGTCTGTAGACATTTTTATAGTAGAATAAACAGCTGCCAGATTGACATGGAACCCCAAAAGACTGAATAGCCAATACAACCTTTAACAAAAAGAATAAAGCTGTTGTCATCACACTATCTGATCTCAAAATACATCACAAAGCTCTAGCAATAAAACAGCATTGCACCAATAGGAAAACAGATTGGCCAATGGAATGAAATAGAGAACCTAGAAACACACCCACTTATTTACAACTCATCTTTGACAAAGGTGTCAAGGACACACAATGGGGAAAGGATAGACTCTTCAATAAATGGTAATGGGAGCCAGGTGTGGTGGTGCATGCCTTTAATCCCAGCACTTGGGAGGCAGAGGTAGGAGGATTGCTGTGAGTTTGATGCCACCCTGAGATGACATGGTGAGTGAGACCCTACCTCCTCAAAAAAAAAAAAAAAAAAAAAAAAAAGCTGGAGGGATGGCTTAATGGTTTGCCTGCAAAGCCAAAGGACCCTGGTTTGATTCTCCAGGACCCACGTAAGCCAGATGCACAAGGGGGCACCGTATCTGGAGTTCATTTGCAGTGGCTGGAAGCCCTGGCATGCCCATTCTCTCTTTCTCTCTCTCTCTGTCAAATAAATAAATAAAAATGATTTTTTTTTTGGAGAGAGACAGAGAGAGAGGGAGAGGAAGACAGAGACGGGTGTGCCAGCAGCCTCTCAGCTGCTGTGAATGAAATCCAGATGCATGCGACCCCTTGTGGTCAAGTGCGGCAATGTGCCCTTGTGTCACTTTGCATCTGGCTAACCGTGGGACCTGGAGATTGGAACTGCTGGAGATTGGAACCAGCGTTCTTAGGCTTAGGAGGCAGGTGCCTTAACCGCTCCAGCCAAAATAAAATATTTTTTTAAAAAAAGAAAAGAAAAATAAATGGTGCTGGGAAAACTGGATATACACATGGAAAAGAATGACACTGGAATCTTATCCTACACACACAAATCAGTGCCAAATGGATTAAAGATTTAAGCATAACACCTGAAAACATGAAATGAAAGAAGGCAGGAAGGAAGCGGGAGAGAGAAAGAGAGAGAGGAGACAAAGTGAAGAATGATCTAGGCAAGGGTGTTTGCAATTTTGCTTTCAGTGATACTGTTACTAATCAAGAGGTAGATGCAAATGACCACCATTCACAAAGAAAATATCCTCTCATGTCTGTTAGAATGTCTGTTATTAAGATTAAAATCCTTAAAAAAAGGACATATTAACTTTTGCCTCTTGTTATAGCCAGTATTCATAACTCCTGACACAACTTTCCACTACCTGATTAAACTTGAATTTCACCATTCTCCTCCCTCAAACTTCCAAGCCTCACAGACTGCAGAATCAAGTTCTGACACCGGAGACTGTGTCACGTCACTGTGTTTCCAAACTTCTTTTCCATTGCTCCCATTTACTTCTCATCTTCTCTGGGCAGAACAACTTGACGTGGTACTTGCTGCATACCCTTAGCTTTTCTACTGCTCTGTTTGCTTAGGCATTTAATACTTTTATTCTTGTTTGTACATGCCCAGTGTTATTTCACCTCAGAGTCCAAGTAGTAACTGGTTGGTAATAATCTCTTTCTTAATTCAACATCCTTTGGATGTTCTTTAGCATTCTTTCCCCTTATGTACTTAATACATACGATCTTTTATTTATCCTATTGTCGTAAGAGCTTTGCTAGCAAGATCAAAACTACTTTCAGCTTTATATTCTATTGCATCAAGAATACGTAAGATTCCACATAGCAAATGCTTCATAAAATGAGTTGAATGGTCAGGCGTGTGGCGCATGCCTTTAATCCCAGCACTTGGGAGGCAGAGGTAGGAGGATCACCATGAGTTCGAGGTCACTCTGAGACTACATAGTGAGTTCCAGGTCAGCCTGAGCTAGAGACCCTACCTCAAAAAACAAAAAAAAAAAAAAAAAAAGTTGAATGAAGGACACCTCAGTTGTACTAATAGCTCTTTTAGATTTGCACTGTTTATTATGACAATGGGAAAGGAGAGTGAATGGGCTGAGACCAGATGCATTCTAATGATCTACATATTGTGTTGGAGTAAAGAACTCTAGAGTCAATCACTGGCCTGTCTCCGCTAATTCTGACATGCTTGATTACTGGTCCTAACATGAAATACCCTGGTTTCTCCCTCTTCTGCAGACCCTAGGATATGTATTACTGTGGGCTCTGTTGTAAGCTCTTTCTCTTACTAATGTTTGGAAGATGCACTTGCAAGAATGCTGATATAATCTTTTATAAACCAGAAAGTGTCTTCCAGGAGCACAAAGGACAGTCAGGAGCAGAAGCAGGATTAAGACCCCAGTCTTCGGATTCCCTGTCTAGTGAACTTTTCACTAACCACATTTTCTATGTATTTTTCCATTATTGCTTGAAAAAGAACTCAGCGAATGTCCCAGTTAGTGATTAGCAACACATTCTCTCATGAGTCCTACATATTTAAACAGCTTTCTAAAGTGGTTTGTCTGTGAGAAATTCTCAGGGTGCTGGGGGAGGGGCACGTGGGTGCATTGGCAGCCTCTGGTGAGTTGCACATGTTCTGCTAAATGATCTCCACCATGCTCATGCAGGCAAGTCCAGCTTAATTAAAATCAGTGGGTCACATACACACACAAGGGAAAAAGGCATCAAGGTAGAGGAGGGACTAGCTGGGAAGAAGAACGGGTTCGATGGAAGGGGGATGAGAAGGTAATGGGAGGGAATTATATTAAAATGCATTATATACATACGTAAAAATTATCAATTAAAAAAAATTCTGCTGGGCGTGGTGGCGCATACTTTTAATTCCACCACTCAGGAGGCAGAGGTAGGAGGGCTGCCGTGAGTTTGAGGCCACCCTGAGACTATAGAGTGAAGTCCAGGTCAGCCTGAGCTACAGTGAGACCCTACCTTGAAAATCCAACAACAACAACATCAATAATAATAATAATCATCATCATCATCATCATCATCATCCAAGGAGGTTTTTGGTTATCTCCTTCATTTCTCTTTCCTTCTTCCCCCTAAGGAAATTAGTTACATGGTGCTTTAGAAAAGATAGCTTGATTGATGTTACATTACAGTTCAACAATAGCTCCTACTATTAATTGCTTTATAATGGTAATTACAATTAGCTCTGTACAAGATATTTTCTTTTCTAATTGGCTATTTCTGGTGAATAGCAGTCTGTTATACAACAGAAGACTGTGTTAAGTAAATAACCACAGTTACAATTCCGGGGCCTTTGTTGGCTAAACGGAATTTCTCTATGTATTTGGATAAAAACATTAATTGGGCAGTAGCACAGGGTCTCTAATTATTTGGGGGAGGGGAAGGCCTGTCTTTCAGTTAAGAGGAAAGAAGAAATGAGGACATGTGTCAGAGAAACACAGGAAATGGAATATGAACTTCTTTTTTTTTTTTTTTTGCAAATAAACATTTGTAAACTTGAGTAAGTGCAGCTCCTAGGCTTAGACATAAACAGATTTAAATGCATCCATCTTTCAAGTGCAAGGAGAAACAAACAGGACTCTTACTTTGATAACTCAGGAATGCTGAAACCTGACCTCACAGTAATGTCCCATGGACAAGTCTGGGGATTCTTCATCTGTGTTCCACAGAGCACCCAGCAAGAAGCTAAGCCACAGTGCACACCCAACCAAGTCTAAATGCCATCACAGCATGGCACTGACCTGAGAATAAAGTCTAAAGGTATGTGTGACAGCCCTGGCTTCAGGGGGTTTGCACATTTAATCAAGGATCTGTCTTGACTAGATCTAGACCTGTCCAGTTCTTACGCATTTTGATAGAATAAAATCACCTGAACTCCATCCAGGAGCTGGGAATGCAACTCAGCTGCATAGTGCTTGCCTGGCATACGGGAATCTCTGGGTTCAATTCCCAGCACTGCAGACACACACACAACAATAAGTAAATCAAGGTTTATCCAGAGTGCTGCTGTTATAGCAGCAGCCATAGTTGTGATACCAGACTATAGGGAACTCTCCTCTCAGTAACAGCACAAAAGACACTGAGGTAGAGAGGGCTTTTTAAGCTTTAATAGAGGCTTTTCCTCAGGAAGAAAGTGAGGCTATGAAGAGGACCTGGGGAAGGCATGTGGAGTTAGCATGGGGGGGGGGGAGGTGAGGTAGAAACAGATAAAGAGAGCTATTAGTCTGCCCTAAATCAAAAGAACCTGACCGTTTTAGACTGATGAAGATCTGCTCGTTTTTCTAGTCAAGAAGACAGTACTGGGGCTAGGGAGATTGCTCTGTTAAAAGTGCTTAATTACGGGCTGGAGAGACGGCTTAGCGCCTGCCTCTAAGCCCAAGAACGCTGGTTCCAATCTCCAGGTCCCACGTTTAGCCAGGTGCAAAGTGACGCAAGGACACAATGCTGCACTTGACCACAAGGGGGCGCACACATCTGGATTTCGTTTGTAGTGGCTGAGAGACTGCTGGCGTGCCCATTCTCTGTCTTCCTCTCCCTCTCTCTCTGTGTCTTTCTCAAAAAAAAAAAAAAAAAAAAAAGTGCTTAATTACAAAGCCTCATTGGCCTGGATTCAATTCCCCAGCACATGTGTAAAGCCCAATCAAAAGTGGTACATGTGTCTGGTGTTTGTTCGCAGCAGTACACCTGGCATGCCCACATGTACACATAAGCACACACTGGGGTAGTCTGAATGTAAACATCCCCATAGCATCAAGTGTTTGTGTTTAAGCTTCCTACTTGGTCCCCAGCTGGTGGGGCCCTTGGGAGCTGAAACCTTCTTGGGGGAGGTGTGGTACTGGGGTTGACCTGGTGGTTGGTTAGTCCAGGGTGTTCAGAGCCATTTCACACTTGTTGTGCTCTCTCTGCAGCTGGCATATGACACTGAGCCAGTTCATGCTTTTTTCCACCCCATGAAACTTCCCTTCAAAACTCTAAGCTTGAAATAAACACTTTCCTCCCATAAACATCTTCTGGTTGGGTGATTTGTGCCAGCAACAAAAAGGTAACACGGGCTGGACAGATGACTTAGCGGTTAAGGCACATGCCTGTAAGGCCAAAGGATCCCAGTTCGATTCCCCAGTACCCACATAAGCCAGATGCACAAGGGGGTGCATGTATCTGGAGTTCATTTGCAGTGGCTGGAGGCCCTGGAATGCCCATTCTCTCTCTCTCTCTCTTTGCCTCTTTCTTTCTCTTAAATAAAAATATTTTTAAAAAAGGTAACACACACAAGTAAAATTTAAAAAAGAACACAGCATTTTTTACAGAAATCTCTTTGTCTTTTTATTTTTTTTCTTGATGCAGGGTCTCATTCTATTGCTGGATGACCTGGAACTCAATCAGTGGCTCCAGGCTGGCCTCAAACTTACAGCATTCCTCCTACCTCAGCCTTCAGAATACTGGCACTAAAGCAGGTACCACCACACATGGCTTATCTTTTTTCTTAAAAAGTTTATTTTTAATTTTTAATGTATGTATTTATTTATTTATTTTTTGAGGTAGGGTCTCACTCTAGGCCAGGCTGACCTGGAATTCACTATGTAGTCTCAGGGTGGCCTTGAACTCATGGCGATCCTCCTACTTCTGCCTTCCAAATGCTGGGATTAAAGGTGTGCACCACCACTTATTTTTATTTTTTTTTACTCACATTAGAGATCAGTGGCCAGTTAGACTTTTGTGACCTGAAGTGACATCTTGCCCCAGTGTTTTCTCTGAAATAAGACTAGAATGTTAGGAAAAACACATATGCTCCACACACTATTGGCAAGGAAGAGACATACCTTTATGTTAATAGGATCTGCACTAAGGTATCTTTATGTTTTACAGGGCTTGAATTAAGGGTGTGACGATGCCCTATCCTTCCATCCTTAGAAGGACTCAGAGGGGCTAAATGTTTTTTCTCAAGGTCAGTGTGCTACAAAGTAGAAAACTGTGCAATAGAATCCGGGACTTGACTACTATTCCATACATTTCAATATATTTGATACTTAAATATATTTATTACTTAAAACATGCTACATAAGTGGAGAAGGCCTAAAGCAGCCTACAGTGTATTGTGTAAAATATTCAACAATTTTCAATTGCTGATTCTTTCTTTTTTTTTTTTTTTTTTTTTTTGGTTTTTCAAGGTAGGGTTTCACTCTGGTCCAGGCTGACCTGGAATTAACTATGTAGTCTCAGCGTGGCCTCGAACTCTCAGCAATCCTCCTACCTCTGCCTCCCGAGTGCTGGGATTAAAGGCGTGCGCCACCATGCCTAGCTTTTTTTTTTTTTTTTCAATTGCTGATTCTTTCTACTCCCACCAAAGAAAGGTTTAAGTCCTTTCAGCTCCAGAAAACTCCTACCCACTCATGGCTAAAGATAATACCTAAACCCTAGTTGGCTACTTTGCAAATAAATACTACTGAGCACAAAAGGACAGGCTGAGCTCTAAAAAGAGAACACTACTCTGCTTATCTTTGGGTCAAATAAACTAGCCGAACATACATACATATAGCAAGAGGCACTATTAATAAAGTGACCATTCATTCAGTCTGATGTGCTTACAGAAATACATCCTAGTTGAACCGAACCCTACTCTGTGTCAACATTCTCCAAGAGAAGCAGCATTTAGAGTTGCTGGAGATGGGGTACACAATTGGTGCATACTGCCTGGTCCTATGTATCTGTGATTTATGTGTAGAAGTACGACTTCTACTGTATAAATCTGGTGAATATTGTCACAGTTTTTGAGATGGGAGTATGTGAGGGTGCACTGGGAAGAACACTACTGTTGTGCATGAGTGACAGATCCATGTCAGCACAATGAGAAGTGCATATGAACTCAGTGTGTGACACTGGAAGCGCCCACCAAATTCCTCAACAGATCTCGGTCTTGAAGTACTGAAGACAAATCAGAATCATCACTGTATTCATCTTTGACACACATGGCAAAAGCATCATATGCATACTCTGGTTTCTCTTCACATCGAATAAAACTTTTGCCTTTTACTAAAAAAAAAAAAAAAAAAAAAAAGTATTGTATACTTAACCACAGCAAGCAGTCACTGTTTACTGAAGACCTGGGCTGCTGCCCAGGCCATCTCCTAGAATCCTTTCAGTAAGATAAGAGAGAAATAGTTTCCCAGGTTGGCTGGCCCATAACCAAGATTTCCTCCTAAGTTGGCCTGACTTCAAAATCTTTTCCATGTCCCATACTGCCTTGTTCAAGCAGCATTAGCTTTACAATGCATTTATAGCTTTACAACGTATTTATTTTGAAATGAAATGAAAGCCTGTTTTTGGCCTCATCTAATGGAATTTAGTTACCTTAACCGATCATTTTAATTGTGTACAGGATAAAGGTCCTTTTAGTTACAGCGTGACCCCGCACATGCCACTTTTTGCAACAGTTTATTCATTTATAAATAAAATGGAGACAATACAAGAGTCTACCCCACTCATACTCAGTGTGAGGATGAAACGAGACAAGACCAGTAAATGACTTGAAGCAGTAAGTGCGTGGCAGGGTTAGTGCCTGACACATGTTAGCTCTCATCAGCATGGCTATCATTACAACAGCCTCTTTTATAATGGGTCTTGTGTATTTTAGGAAAATAAAAGAATGCTTCTGAGAAGATACTTTCCAAACATTTCATCAGACAACAAAGACCAGGTGTTTTTCTTCCACGATATGCCCAGGCTGTCCCAGTTGATAAGTTTTCCAAGCTGTGAAGGACTGTGAATCTAGGTAAATGGGTAGGGGTGGAAGCCTGGGTAGGAAGGGGGCAGAAGTGCATAGGAGTGAGAATGGATATAGAAAAGAGCTTGCAGGGCATATAGCTGCAATACAAGTACCTAGCACTGCCAGATACTGTGCCAGCCCCCGGATTCCAAGAATATTGGTGGCGTAAGCAGTTATCACCAGCACATTCCTTAGCTTCCCCTGGGTTACACCACAACTTAGATGGCTTATTTCCTGAAAACGATGTCAGAGGGCAGGCAGTTTTATTGTTCATTTAAGCATATCTTTATGATGAAAGCAACTGATAGTTACTGAGGTCCAACTTTATAACAGGAAAATATGCTGGGCTTTCATAAATACATAACTTACAGAGTCATTCTGCAAGGCAGGCAGTTATGTACATTTTTATTAATGTGGCAGCGTAAACAATAAGCCTATGTTAAACAGCTATTAAATGTCAATATTAAAAATGAAATACAGCCTTTTAAAAACAGGGGATAGTCCTCTTTCCATGGTCATGTCAAATTTGAGAGACTGGAGTGAATGCTAAGAAAGAGGAGGAACAGCCCGTGGGAAGCTGGCTAACAGCCATACAGATAATGGCAGGTAGAGTTCAAAGGTTGTGTGGCAGGCCAGTCATTTACAGGTTCCAGGTTATAAAGGCCAGTTTTAAAGTATTTTTTTAACAAATTAATTTTCTTATCTAAATAACCTTAAAACTTCATTTCAAAAATAGGCTGAAAACCTATGCCAAAATGGTCCCTATGATTAGTTCTGACAGAATGTCATCTTCCTGATAATGAATGTTTACTGCCCGCAGCCCTGACAAACACTGGATGTGTACACACGGCACATTATGCTTGCCTTAATAAGTGCTGGAGATGGACTTGGCAACAAGTAACTATGGTCCGATAAGGGAAGTGGATACTGAAGATATGGGAAAGCAAGCAGGGTGCCTTTAGAAGAGGCTGGAAAAATAGATTAAACATCACATAGAAAATTTGAACCTACTTGTAAATGGAGCAGCGTTACAGTGAAGATTTCCAGTGGAAACCCCACAAACATATTTGATTTAAAGTGTAGGTTAAAAGAGCTAAATTAAGCAGCAGAGAGATCGACAGGGAGGTTTTTCAATGTGGAGGCTAGAGCACTGTTCAGGACAGACATTTATTAAACATTAACGATGTGTCAGGAATAGGATCAGGCAGGAAGAAACAAGTACGATAAGGTTTTGCTTTCCAAGAGCTCAGTTTAGGAGGTGGGGGACTCAGGTAAGTAATTCAGTAGTGACAGTGACGGCCAGAAACAGAATAGGGATCAGAGGGATGAAGATGAGGGACAGAGTCTAATGATATTTCAGGTTCAGAAAAATAAGATTTGGGAGCTGAACAAATCAGGGCCTGAGGGCAAGACAGGAATCAAGGATGCTTCCTAGAGTCTAGCTTAGACTTGATACTTTTCACTCATTTGGGAAATGTAAGCTACTCTCTCTCTCATTTCTTCCAGAGACATACAAATGGTCAGGTTTCTACAGGACAAGCACCATAAGTCCAAATATTACAATGATCATCACCAGCTGGGCCTATATTTGCAGAGAAAAAGTTGACTGTAGAAAAATTATGGCATGGTATGGATGCACAGGTTAACAACATCATAAGCAATCAGAGATAGCTCAGCAGTTAGGGCGCTTGTCTGCGAAGCCTAATGGCTGGAGTTCAATTCCCCAGTATACCCACATAAACCAGATGCACAGAGCAGTACATGTGTCTGAAGTTCATTTACAGTGGCTACAGGCACTGCAAATTAATTATCTATTAATATATAATTATATATTTTATGTGTATATATATATATAAATTATATATATGTCAAGAAATCACCTTGTTCACCAAAATCCTCCTAAAAGTGCCAATTACTAAACTATAGTGCTATCCTACTTACTTTTCATTAGAAACAATAGTAGAATATACTTTCTGTTCAAATATATGGAAAGCAGAGCTGTTCAGGACATGGTCTGACATGTCATTTCATTTCCTTTCCACATGAGCCTCAGAAGATATCCACTGCCTCAGATCACAGTTATAGACTATGATGGTTTGAATCAGAGGTCCCCCACAAACTCCTGTGTTTGCAATGCTTGGTCCACAGCTGCTGGCAATTTTGGAGGTGGGGTCTTGCTGAAGGAGGTGTGTTCCTGGAGGGCAGGCTTTCGGATGTTATAGGCAGCTCCCTCTTCCCAGAACTGGCTCAGTCTCCTGCTGCTGTTTTCCACCAGCTGTGGCAGAGATGACATCCAGCCTCTGCTCATGCCATGCTTTCCCTGCCATCATGAAGCTCCCACTCGAGACTACAAGCCAAAATAAAAACTTTCTTCCCATTAGCTACTTTCAGTTGGGTGCTTTGCTCCAGCAGTGAGAAGGTAACTACAATACAGGTCTTCAGGTTAGCATCTAGAGTCAGTAACATCAGGCAGAGAACCAGAAAGGAAAATGGGTGCATAACTGGTGTTATTTCTTTAGATTGCCAAAAATGTTTGTCTTTTTAGTTTTTCTCAAAAAAGAAAAAAGAAAGAAAGAAAGAAAGAAAGAAAGAAAGAAAAAAAAGAAAGAAAGAAAGAAAAGAAAAGACTCAGCATGAGTCTGGATGGGGCTGAAGGAAGTCAGGCAACACAGCAGTCTCAATGAGGGACCCGCACACCACCCAGGACTCCTTCCAGAAGAGCATTTGTAGGATTGAAAGGACTTCTATTAAACGGCTCCTCGGGCATTTCTGTCCCAGGATATTAGACACACAGATTGACATTTTAATTAGAGCTCAAGAGAAACCTCTCAAAAGACCAAGTTTTCCAGAAATTAAAAAGGTGTATGATTTTTACCAAGAAAGACATACTTGATAACCCAAGTGGCTGCCTAACAGAAAACTATTATACTTCTAATACAGTTATTTCCACCTGAAATACATGTCGCATTTTGCTAGTTTTGAAAAGAATTTTGATAAAGTCATAGAATAATACAAAAATTACTAAGGGGGAACTTTAAATGGCAACATTATAAAAATGACATGAAAAAATCAACCGTTAAGCTCTCTCATGGTCTGCTCCCAGTCAAGGAGAGCACTGGGCAGTTCTGAGGAGCTCTTGTTACAGACACTCCAGATTTGCTACAGTTCAAACTTTCTGCTCTAAACAAACCAAAACCTAAAATTAACCTTTCAACCACCCGCTTCAACAAGTCTTTTAAACAACAATTCTGGATCAATAATGTTATTATAGTTCATAAAGACACAGGGAAAAGGACACTCAGATATCAGTAGGAATGCATGCTGAATATTTCTCAAGAGGAAAATACAATGTCTATCAAACATTTAAATAAGCATAACCTTTGACCTAGCCATTCCTCAGAGAATACACACCAGTGGGCAAGGGTCTATGATTATAGATCCAGTAACTGCAGCACCACTGAAAAGCAAAGCCACACTATCTGTGTTAACACAGAATGGTAGAAGCGTGGGACTTCCATCTCATGGAATTTGGTGAGCACATCTTTGAAAAAAAAATGAAACAAATGTTCTGCTATGGAATCATGTCTGTGATGATCAAGAGAAAGGTGAAGATCTATGAGTTAGGAATAATTACACATTTGTATTAAAAATCAAAACCAGAACTGGAGAGATGGCTTAGTGGTTAAGCACTTGTTTGTGAAGCCTAAGGACCCTGGTTCCAGGCTCGATTCCCTAGTATCCACATAAGCCAGATGAACAAGGTGGTGCATGCATCTGGAGTTTGTTTGCAGTGGCTGGAGGCTCTGGTGTGCCCATTCTCTCTTTCTCTCTCAAATAAATAAATAAAAATGTTAAGAAAAAAAATCAAAACCATACAGTGTGTCATAAAGACATGTCAGAGAAGTCCACACCACATAGTTACTACTGAGTTTGGAAGTAAAACTATGGTGGGGGCACTCTGTACTTATCTTTTTACTTTACACACATCTTTGAATTAAATGTTTGAAACATTTATAATGAAACCATTTTATAATTTTAGGATAGCTAATGATTTTGAAATGCTCTGTGTCTTTTTTTTTTTTTTTGCTTTGTTTTGTTTTGACTATATTTTGCAGCCCTGGTTGGCCTGAACCTTGTGACAATCCTCCTGCCTCTGCCTCCCAAGTGTTGGGATTATAGACATACTAACCATGCATGACTTTGTTCTGTCTCTTTGAAAGGGATAAGGACATTTCTTTTTTATGAATTAATCTGTGAGATAATTCGTATTCATCAATAAAAATTGAATATATGGCCAACACAGTAATAAACTGCTTAAGGGATACATTTCAATATTCAACTCGGAATGCTATCATTTGGGGGGGGGGTTAATGATGGGAGGAGGGAAGAACCTGCACTTCATTACTCTGTTAAAAACTGGACCGAATGTCACTATTGTGAGGGCAAAGAAAGCACAAAGCGCCAACAAGGGCTGCAAACCAAATTTAAACATCGAATCCTAGCCATCACAGAAAGAGAACTTGCTCTGTTAAATTACACATCAAGGCAAAAAAAAAAAAAAAAAAAAAAAAAAAAAAAAAAAAAAAAAAGAAGGTGTGCGTGTGGTGAATTTACTTGTGTCTTTCAATGTTCGATTTCTGATCTGTGGACCAGAGGGCAGTATAAAAGTCAGACAGAAACGCTACGTTAGTAGCTGTGGTGATCAGCATGACTCTCTTAAAAATATTCTGTGTTGCAGGAGTGTCGATGGTCACTTTCTCTGCTCTGCGACCTCTGCATGAGTTCCCTCAGCTTCCACATTCAATTCCAGCGATTGCAAGGGCCAGGAGATAGCTGAGATGCGCGCACACACACTTTTCCTTCAGGCAATTACTCCAGAACCAGCAACTGACAAGTGTGTGACGAAGAGCACTGGACAGTTTGGTACTGGAACTGCGCCCATAAAGTAAATAAAACACTTTCCACAGCCAGATCTAGCAAGCCGAGGCGGGGGGGAGCAGATGCTAGCGAGCAGAGCCGAGCTGCTAACGTGGTCACCTTCTCCCACGTGCGAACCGGACCTGACCCATCCACTCAGCAAAGTGCAAGTGCAGAGCAGGGACTTCCAAAGCGGAAGAGGAAGGCAGGCGCAGCAGGCAGCTTCCCGGGCCGCGAGGAAGGCTCTTTTCTTCTCACTTGCGGCGCCCACGGGGACGGGTCCAGACAAGCGGGCGCCTTGGGCCCCACCCCATCCATCCATCCCACTGGGTCCCAGCCCGAGGCGCCCCTCACCTGCACCCAGGGGCTCTCGGAGCTGAACGGCACCCAGGGGTCGAGCCAAAGCCCAGTCGTGGAGCAGTGCACACAAACCATCCGTATTGACCGGACACTGTCCCTTACCTTCATAGCCCACATCTCCGAGTCGGCTCCCGCCATCGTGCTCCCCAAATCCCGCAACATCCCCCCGACTCTCGGGAGCGGCCATGAGCCAGCCTCAGTTGAAAAGGGGCGGGTCGCATGTGTGGGGAGGAGGGGTGGGCCTTGGCTGCGGCGGCACCAATAGAAACGCGATGGGAGGCGAACGCTTCCTCGCCGCCGAGATCCCTGCCTGCCTCCGCCGCGCCTGTCACACTCTGGACCAATAGGACGAGGCGAGAGGACCTTGCGTCCCCGCCCCTTAGCCGCTCCGGCCACGCCCCCTTCCGTATGAGCGCGCGGTCGAGAACTACGATTCCCGGCGTGCTTCGTGGCCTGTGGGCGGGGCGAGGCGCTGACGGGCGGAGCGGGCTGCTGGTGCTGCTGCTGGTGCTGGTGGAGGGAGGAAGGAGCGGAGCGGGGGGGCGGGTGCGTCCGAGAGTGCCCCGGCGTGTTCGCTTAGTTCAGTGAATCAGAACAATGCCTGCGCCGCCGGGTCCTCGGGCGCGCGTCGGAAGCCTGTGAGCCGCTGCCGCCGGCAGAGCCGCGGGCGGCGCAGCCTGGGACGTGAGGTGTCAACGCCGGCTCGGGAGCCCTGAGCCGCGCGCGCGAGCCCCTTCCCCGAGCGCCCGCTGCCTGCGCGCCGGAGCCCGAGCCGCGAGTCTCCAAGCGCTGCAGTCAGTCGCTCCTCGGGAGCTGTGCATTGTTGTGCGCGAGCTTGCTTGGTGGGGCGCAGGGATTACAAAGCCTGAAGACACCCCCGTCTTCTACCCAGAGACCCCCTCCCCTTTAACCATGTGGATACCTACGGAGCACGAGAAATACGGCGTGGGTGAGTGTTCGCGGGCGAACTTTTCTGACGCCGTGGCCGCAGCCGGCGCCCCCTCTCTCCCTCCCTCTCTCCGTCTGCGCCCGCCGGGGAGATGCCTACGGTTGGCATCGCTCGCTCGGCCGGTCCCGGGCTTTTGCAGAGCCAGCCGCGGGCGGAGGGGTGCGCGCGCCCCGGGGGGCTGGGTGGCTTCTCTCTCGCCCCTCGCCGCGCCTTGAACGCGGTGTCCTCGGTGCTCCGGCGCGGCTGGCACCGCGGGACCGTCGGTCCGCTCCCGGGGGCGGGGGGCGGCTCTGCTCCGCGGCCGGGTGGAGTTTGGAGCGGCGGCGGCGGCGGGGCGCGATGCTTGTCAAGTTGGAAGAGGAAGCCAACTGGGTTCCTCTCTCCCTCCATCCCGCAGTCGCCACACATCCACGGGGAGATGGCATCGGGGCTGCCAGGATTTCCCAAGGGTGGTGAAGGGAGAACCAACGATCTGGCGGCGTGAACCTCTTCCACCCCTAACCCCCTAAAAAAAAAATAAATAAAAAATCAGTAGGGGAGAGGAGGGAGGCGCTGAATCCCTCTGGCTGGGATGTGCGTTCCAAGAGTGCAGAATATGTCCCCAAAGACCACCTTTGTGACGCCCCCCCCCCCGGAGCTGGGATGGAGCCTCCTTCTTCCCTCGCCTCTGTGGGTCGCTTGTCCGAGGAGGGGGTGTGTGTTGGGTGGCAGGGGTCCGCTCCGCTCTTGGGTCCTTGCTTGGAGGGTAACCGATATTTGGGCTGTGCTGTACTGGGCACCCTTTGGACTAGGGGTGGGTGGGTAGGTGGAATGCACGCCGCGGGGGTGGTGGAGGCCGACGATATAAAGTGACGATGGGGAAGGAGGGTCAGAAAGCCCGGCCCTTGGGTGCTCCGGGCAGCTTTTAGGAGAGGACTACCCTGATGTTGTTGGGGGGCGGGGGGGGGCGAGGACCAGGATTAGCGCGTTCTGTGCAAAGGTGAACAACAAAGGACATTAATGTTGACTGATGAATACCGGAGGCTCCTTTCCCTTCCCTCCTCCCTGTTCAGGCGGATTACAGTTCCCGGTTTTGTTGTTTGATTTCAGCTGGGTCTCCCCCTTGACAGTTACTCCTTTTAGGGTTGAGAGACTGTGAAGAAGCCAGGCTCTCTGACAAGCCTGAAGCGGCCAAATGCAATTACAACCTCCCAGAAGATCTAACAGGGAGAAAGCATTATGGATTTTACTGACAATGTTCATTGCCTATGATGCCCTGTCCTGCCAAACTGGCGTTCTTGTTTTGAATTGGGGAAGGACCCAGTGAATTTGTACGATGTACACATATCTGCCTATGTTTCAAATTCATTTCTGTAATTAAAAAAAATTATGGAAATCCCTTCAAGGGAGTCATGGTCAGTGGGATTCCCCCCCCCACACACAACTTCGTCTGTCTGGGAATAGGACTTTGGAACCCACAGTCATTCCTGCATTTTGCAGGAGCTTCCGTTCACGACTGTGACTGTTAGTGAGACAATAGTTTCTTCTGAGCCCACCTTTGAGAAATCCAGCTTCCCTCTTCAAAGTGTTAGACGAGCCTGCCAAATGTTTTCCTTTTCTTCCTCTTTTTTTTGGGGGGTGGTGGTGGTGGTGAGGGGATAGATTAACCCTTTCCAGGGAGAAAAAAAAAAAAAAAAACATTGCCTTGTGTGAGTTTATGAGGAGCCCCAGGGCATCGCTTCCTAACTGGCCTTAATAGTGCAGGATAGAAAGACCCATGTAGGAGACTCTGTCCAGCTTGGAGTCTATCCCGGTGGTTGCTTTCTTCCAAGTGTTAAATTATACAGATTATTGATGGGATTTATTTTCTTGATTTCATTACGTGCCAGGTCACAGCAGGTGTGCTGGTATCGATTAGCTCTTCTCTTGCCTTTCTTTACAAGCTGTGCGCAGAGGCTTAAAAACCACTGTGGGATTTCATGGAATGGCAAACCCGATATTATCATTCAAGTGTATTGGGCTGCAGCAGACACCTGGGCTCTAAGTGGCTGTGATTTGGTTGCGAGGGGGGAGAGTGTAGAAGGGTGTACACATATTTGGGAAACCAAGATGAAGTAAGATGAGAGGTGAGTGCACAGAGGGGTTCTTCAGTTCCAAATCATTGCTGTTGTTCTCATTGAAACAATATCACATATACAGCACTGTTAATCTTTGGTTATTAAATCTTGAGCATTTGGCTTGTGGAATGCTTAACTGTTTTTGAGAATCCATCTGTTAAGTGTGTGTGTGTGTGTGTGTGTGTGTGTGTGTGTGATGATTTTGCTAGGATATTTTTGTGTGGACTTTTATTTCTCACCATGGGGAGTACTATTTGTATCTGCTTCTACTGCAAAATATTTCTTTGTTTTTTTTAATTTAAAGTCTGGGTCATTGTACCTGTTATTTTTATTTAGTTCTCATAAATATTTTTAAAAAGATATTTTTAGGTACAGATATATTTGTCTCATGAGGCATTGAAGTTTGTGTGTTGCTTTGTTCTTTGCAATAAGCTTGTAACTTAGAGTACTTGAAATTTCAGTGTAAATTGTTTATATTTGCAATGATACTTACTAACTACCATCTTTTATGTATGATATTCTGATGTCTTCATAATTTATGAACAAGTCTGAAATAATAGACAAGCATGGATAAAGTTCCTTGAATTTTGTGCCTGTAGTAAGATGGATGGAGTAGTATCAGAGAGAGATGCAGACCGGGTAGACATGAGTTACCTCTTCTACTTAGTTGACAAAATGATCTTATAACAGTGTATACACAATAATGCTCCCAAGTTCAGATTTGGGGTTGAGTATAAGCATAAAGCTTTAGTCCCGAAGGATAGAGAACCTTGGCTTTAAGCAACAACAACAACCCCCCCCCCCACAAAAATAGAAACCTGTTAGTAGCTAGGCCTGATAGTGTACACCTGTATTCCCAGTTATGTGGCAAGCTGCAGCTGCAGGCTAGAAAGCTTTAGGCTTACCTTAGCTACAGAATAAGTTCAAGGCCAACAAGACTAGTTTATTGAGACCCTGTCTCAAAAAAAAAAAAAAAAAAAAAAAAAGAAAGAAAAGAAAAGAAAAAGAAAGAAAGAAAGAAAGAAAGAAAGAAAAAAAAGCTCAAAACCTAGGTTAATGGGAGGAGTCCCCAGTCACAACCCCCAGTACTAGAAAAACAAATTAGTAAGGTCTGGGAATGTAGTTCAATGGTCATTATAATGTGAGGCGTGGGTTTGCTCCCCAGCACTGCCAAACAAAACAAAACAAAACAAAAAAAACATACGTGAAAAGAGCACAAAGATAGATATATTTATCTTACCACTTCTTTTTGTTGTTGTTTTCCTCCCCCCACCCCGCCCCGCCCCGCCCCACCCCACCCCAGCTAGGGTCTTACTCTAGCCCAGGCTGACCTGGAATTCACAATGTAGTCTCAGGGTGGTCTTGAACTCACCTCTTCCTACCTCCTGAGTGCAGAGATTAAAGGCATGAGCCACCAAGCCCAGCTATTTTAGCACTTCTGATTAGCTCCTGCTCCTAAATCTGCGTGCTACTGTCCGCTGTGTGAGGAGATTAGCCATCTAAGCTTGTTGAGGCCCAGCCGTAAGTGCTACCCAGGGTCTTTCACAGTACTAATTCTGTAGCAGCCTTCCGATCAAATATGTCCTTTGGTTACAGAAACAACTTTATTGGTTAGCTAGAGCTTACGGGGAGAGAAACTTTTGTTGTGCCATGTCCCGTATGATTTTGAAGATCAGGAGTAAGCAGAGGCTACCTGGCTTACTGCCACTACAGAGGTGATGACTGGTCCCCTTCTCATTCTGTCTGATTGTCTCTGTCCAGGGTGAGCTCCCTGAGCAGTGACTCAAGCATTCCTGATCTCCCTCTCACAAATGTCCTTTCCCATCACTCTCTTGCCTTACCTGACACCTATCCCCATTCAGTGGGAGACATTATTTATAGAGAAACTTAACCCACTGCATATGTATCTGAGATCATTTGCCCATAGCAGTCACATCGGCAGGTTGTACCCTCTCACACCTAGACTGTGGGAGTTTGGTTAAGCCTGGTAGGAGAATGTGAGCTTAAAAAAAAAAAAAAGAAATCCAGCAAAAAGACCTTGAGCCTTACAAGAAACAAATCTCAGAACAAGCTGTTCTGAAGGTCATACATGTCATTTTAAAAATAGAGTATTAGAAGTCCTGATACCAGTGAATCCTCACCAATCTTCCTGCCTCCCCTCTCACAGCGCCCCCAGGTGCTTTTAGAATGCTGTGTGCAGGAGCCACATTCCTTGTTAAAGCCGCTTCAGTTTCCGGGGAAGAGGGCCCTTTTTCTTGTTCAGGATCTTTTAGTCTCTTTCTCTTCAGAAGGGTGCTTTAATGACAGCTTGTGCGGGAGAGTGAGGAGGGTGTACTTTACTCTGGGCCCTTATCTGCTTCATAGCTGTTTTCTTAAATCTGTCCCTGTTTGTGCTACTGCACTGAGGGTACACAACTCCTAGAACTAACTAGTGACATGCTATTGGGGATCGTTGATGACTTTTGGAGCCTGGTGCAGGGCTCCCCTTGAAACAGGAAGAAAAGAATGATTTGAAGGGCATCACAGGTGAGAGAGTGGTAGTTGATACTCTTGATCTACCTTCTGAGGCAATATCCTATGAAAACACTTCCCTCTTCTGCTCATTGTCCCATGTGATGACTCTTTTATATGGTTCCCATGGTAACAGAGATGCTGTCCTTCCTCTGTTTTTCCCTCCTTGGAGAAATTGGTAGGTACCCTGAAGATTATAAAATTGTCTTGGCTATACACAATACCATGTTTGCAGATTTATCTTTGACACAATGTTTGTTGTTAGTATATAGACTTCATGCTATGAGAACATGCGTCAGAAAAACATCAAACTCTGAGGAACCCAATCCAACAACTGGTACCTATTAGTACAATGAGAAATTATTTTGTAATCTACTCTCTGAAGCAGGCTGGTAATTTCTATCTAAGAGTCAAGAAAACAGTATGACTTATTTTAGGTCAATACATTTAATCCTATTGGATTATCCTAAAAGAAATGGATTTAATTTCCTGACATTACATACACAAAACCCTCCACCACCCCTCTACACGTACTGTTGAAACCATATTTTTCCATACTCTGATGTTCTAGTCTTACTCATTAAAAACAAATGCTGGTCACTGAATTAAGAATTATTCCTGGGAGCTGACCTGGAGTGTGAAAAACACTGCTCTAAATGTGTGAGCCTATATGGTTTAGAACTCAGACCTTGTTTGGCTTTTGTCAAATTCTTTTCCTGATGTTGGTGTGCAGTCATTGTGTGTGTGCGTGTGTGTGCATGTGCGAGCCAGAGGTTGAGGTTGGATTTCTTCCTCCATCACTCATTTATTTGATGAGACAAGTTCTCTCACTTGAACCTCAAAGATGGCCAGTTTAGCTAGTTTAGTTAGCCAGCTTGCCTCAGGGAATTCTGTCTCTGCCTCCCGAGGAGGATTACATGATTTTCCAGGAAGGCTGCCGCACCCACCCAGCGTCCTGCGGGTGTTGAGGGTCAGAGCTCCAGTATTCAGGCTTGCATGGCAAGCACGTTATCCACTGAGCCACTCCCCAAGCCCCAAGTTGATTTATTTTTAACAGTCACATATTTATGTTTATTCTTACTTAGAATTTAATTATTGTATTTCTTTTCATCTTTTTCACATAATTTTTCTCATGGAACAAACATTCAGAGCCATCATATACATTGTATAAGTTGTCTCTGAGATCATGTGCTTGCCTGCTGGGATCGTTGCCAAAGCTTGGAACTGACTGCATCAAGATCAATTTTTGACTCTTGCATATCATCTGCTTTGCTCTGTGTTCTCTGCAGAAGAATTCTGACAGTGACAATAATGACAATATACTGAAGTATATTGCGAATTGTAAGGTTACCACCAACCATTCCTTGTACCTTTCTTATGTTGCGAATCTGTTTTGGAGTAATAGGTGGATGTATAAGATGTATTTCTTGGGCTTGGGAGATGGCTCAGGGGATAAAGGTGCGTGCTTGCAAAGTGCCAGCCTGAGGTTCAAGTCGTCAGTACTCACATAAAGCTATACGTACAAAGTGGTGTATGTGTCGGGAGTTTGCAGTAGCAAGAGGCCCAGACACACCCATGCGCGCGCACACACACACATGTTCTCTCTTACACACTGAATTTAAAGATTTTTAGAAAGAAATATTTATCTATTTGCCTTTTTCTCTCTCCCTCTCTCAAATAAAATAAAATTTTAAAAAAGGGGAGTGGGAGAGATGGTTTAGTGATTAAGGTGGGTGTTTGCCTGTGAAACCAAAGGACACAGGTTCGATTCCCCAGGACCCACGTAAGCCAGATGCACAAGTGGCACATGCATCTGGAGTTCGTTTACAGTGGTGTAAGACCCTGGCGAGCTCATTTTCTCTATATGCCCCCTCTCTCAAATAAATAAATAAAAAAAAAAAAAAAAAAACAGGGCCTTGAGAGATGGCTTAGAGGTTAAGTGCTTGCCTGTGAAGCCTAAGGACCCCAGTTCAAAGTTTGATTCACCAGGATCCACGTAAGCCAGATGCACAAGATGGTGAATGCATCTGGAGTTCATTTGCAGTGGCTGGAGGCCTTGGTGTACCCATTCTCTGTTTATATGCCTCTTTCTCTCTCTGTCTCTCTCAAATAAATAAATAATAAACAAAATATATATATATAAAAGAAATATTTCTTTTTCTGAAAAACACAACTGGTAAGCTTATTTGGCTAAAGTATATAGGCAAAAGAATGAAGAAGACCAATTCCCCAACACTGTCTTTCTTTAAATAATTTAAACACCTTTAAGGAACAATTGTTGTACTTCTGGGAATTAAAAAAAAAAGTATGGTAAAGTATAATTGAATGCCTACTAATTAAATACAATTCATGAAAAGATATTAATACCTTTAATTTTTATTTATTTATTTATTTATTTGACAGAGAAAGAAAGAATGGGCATGCCAGGGCCTCCAGCCACTGCAAACAAATTCCAGATGTGTGCGCCCCTTGTGCATCTGGCTAACATGGGTCCTGGGGAATTGAACTTGGGTCCTTTGGCTTTGCAGGCAAATGCCTTAATCACTAAGCCATCCCTCCAGCCCAGATATTAATACCTTTTGATGCTTTAGTTGCAGCAGAAATGTTAGGCAGTACCTGGCTGATTGCATTGAAAATTGCCATGATCCTTTTAGAAACTTTATATGTATTTTCATGTTTGATTTATATATTATAAATATGCAGTATGTGAGAGTATGCTTATATCTAATATGTAAACTAGCATTTTTGGAACACTTGCTATATTCCAAACATAGTTACAGAGCTTATCCTGTGTTACTTAGTTTTCCTGATACTCCACAAGGGAGTATTGAATTGCCATTCATATTTCACAGGAAACGGAATCATGGAGGGTTAAGTAACTTGTGTCATATAGAAAAGGGCTGGAACCCAAGAAGTCTTGCATAAACACTTATCTCTTAGCCATTTTACTGTGTTGCCTGTGGTGCTCATTAGCAGATATTTGAATTGGTAAGCCCACTTTTCAGTTTACATGGGAAACAGCAAGAAAAAGCGAAAAATAAAAATAGGAACAAACCACTTCATGCAGAGTTGTGTCTTGCCATTCCCCCCGCCCCCGAAACAAAATGAGTGACCATAGAACAGTTTAATCTGTGTTGGCTATGAGCACATTATTTGCAATGGGGTAGTTCATAAATAATTGTTTCTAAAATATATTCCAGGTATCTAGTATTCAGTGACCAATTGGAAAAATAAAAGGTTTTTTTTTTTCAATACTTATTTCTTTTATTCATTTGAGAGAGAGAGAGAAAGTGAGGAGAAAGTGAGAGAGAGTGAATGGCACGCCAGGGCCTTTAACCACTGTAAATGAACTCCAGATGCATGTGCGCCATCTTGTGCATCTGGCTTACACCGGTCCTTTGGCTTCGCAGGCAAATGCCTTAATGGCTAAGCCATCTCTCCAGCCCAAAGGGGATTTCTGAAACTGCATAAAATGTGAAGCATATAGAGAAGATGCAGTTACTGTACAAAAGAGATTCATCCTTTTATTGGTAAATTCTTATTTTGTTTAGAAATATGATATTCAAGGTCAGCCTAGGCTATATAAGAAGTCCTTGTCTCAATCCAAATAAGCAACCAATCAATCAATTAACCAACCAACCAAAAAGAAATGTGAATGTATCTGAGAGATACTTAGGAAAGAAAAGTATCAAGGTTTCTTAATGGGGCATGAGGAATTAGAGAATGTTGTTCAGGATGTTGTGTTATTGAGTTTGACATACTATACAAAAAAATCGTGGACTGGATAGTTGAAGCAACAGAAATTCATTCGCATTGTGCTGGAAGCTGAATGTTTAGGATCAATGCGCCATCTGATTCACTTCTTGGTTTGCAAATGGATTCGTTCATGTGTTGTATTCTTATGTGTAGAAGCAAGCTGTCTTTTATCTCTTTTTGTAAGGACACTAATGTCATTATGAAGGCTCCACCCTTGTGACCTAATTACCATTCAAAGACTCCATCTTTAAATACCATCACATTCAAGATTAGGGTGTCATTGTATACATTTGAGGATCACAAACATCCAGCCTATAGTAGTAGATGTTCCTGGTTTCAACCTGGATGGGTGAATACAGATGTCACTTACTCAGCAAATGAATCTTTTATTTTTTATTTATTTATTTTTTTCGATGTAGGGTATCATTCTAGCTCAGGCTGACCTGGAATTCACTATGTAGTCTCAGGGTGGCCTCACACTCACAGTGATCGTTCTACCTCTGTTCCTAGTGCTGGGACTAAGGCATGTACCACCACACCTGGCTTGAATTTTTTTTTTTGTTTGTTTGGTTATCTTGAGTTTGAGATAACCTGTAAAACTTTCAGTGACAGTATCTAGTGGTAAGTGGGTCTGAAGCAAGATGGCTCTGGACCGAAGAGCATGACTACACAGACATTTGGTTTCTGTATGATGACAAACAGTGGACCTCCATGAGACTTTGCTAAGTCTTTTGACTTTGATTTTGTAGTCTGCCTGCCATTTACAACTTTTTTTAATTTATTTTTTTTTATTTTTGGAGAGAGACAGAGAGACAGACAGAGAGCAAGAGGTAGACAGATAGAGAATGGGCACGCCAGCAGTCTCTCAGCTGCTGTGAATGAAATCCAGATGTGTGTGCCCCCTTGTGGGCAAGTGTGGCATTGCACCCTTGCATCATTTTGCATCTGGCTAAATGTGGGACCTAGCGATTGGAACCGGGTTCTTAGGCTTAGCAGGCAGGCGCCTAAACTGCTAAACCATCTCTCCAGCACCATTTACAGCTTTTAAAGGAACAGACTCCAAATTGCCAAAGAGCAGTCATCTTGAAGTATTTTATTAATAGGGTGTAGAAGACTCCAAGGTAAGAATATATTAGCTGTCCACTAAAATACATTGTCTTGTCCATTTCTACAACAGTGCTCTCCCAGATACCTTATGTCACATGTGTGTTTGTGAAATTTCCCTAAAAGAATGGTGAAAGACAATGCACAGATCACAGTACAGTAAGATTTATACATCATACGTCCCTCAAATACCATGTAAGTGCCCGCAAACATGAAAAATAGGGAAATGCTTAAATATCCAGAGGAATAGAACTGAACATACAGTTGTGTGTGGCCAGGTAGTGTGGCACATATGGTAATGCCTCTTGGGAACCGCACATCAGATACAGCATTTTTGAAGTCATACTATTATAACCTTGAAAGTGTGATTTGAAGTAAGGAATTCCAGCTTATTGGGCTCCCGTCCCCTAATGTAGCCGGTCATAGCTACTCGCTGAAATACCAATTAATACACAGAGACAGGTGTTGATACTGTTGAAAATTGAGTCTGACAAAGTTTGTTGCCAAATTTTGGTAGGACTTTCCCCCTGGGCAGATAGAACTGAAATTAAGAAATTAAGAAAAGTATTGTGTACTTGAACTTTGCTAGGAGAGAAGATCTTGGGCTGGAGAAATGGCTTAGTGGTTAAGGCACTTGCCTACAAAACCTAAGGGCCTAGCCTCGTTCAAGTCCCCAGGACCCATGTAAGCCAGATGCACAAGGTGGCTCATGCTTCTGGAGTTTATTTGCAGAGGATGGAGGCCTTGGCATGCCCATTCTCCCCACCTCCCTTCTCTCTCTATTTCTCTCAAATAAAAATAAATAAAGAGGGCTGGAGAGATGGCTTAGTGGTTAAGGCATTTGCCTGCAAAGCCAAAGGACCCCAGTTCAATTCTCCAGGACCCACGTAAGCCAGATGCACAAGAGGGCGCATGCATCTGGAGTTCGTTTGCACTGGCTGGATGCCCTGGCAGGCCCTTTCTCTCTGCCTCTTTCTCTCAAATAAATAAATAAATAAATAAATAAATAAATAAAATATATTAAAAAAATAAAAATAAACCTTTAATCCCAGTACTCAGGAGGCCGAGGTAGGAGGCTTGCTGTGAGTTCAAGGCCATCCTGAGACTACAGAGTGAATTCCAGGTCAGCCTGAGTTAGGTAAGACCCTATCACGAAAACCACCCCCCCCCAAAAATAATAATAATATAAATAAATAAGAGAGAAGATCTTAAGTATGCTCACCATAGTGATGGAAATGTGAGGGGAGGGATGTGTTAGCTTGATTGTGGAAATCAGTTCAAGTTGTAAATGCAGAGCAAAACCTCAAGTTGTACACCTTTTATTTGTTGGCTATACTTGAGTAACAGTGGAGCTAAAAAAGGAAAAGAAACTGAATTTTGGTGGCTTTTCTCTGCTTTCCCTTATTAAGCAGGTTGGGAACATTGCCGGAAGACCCAGGACCTGGGAAGAGGTAGGGTCGATGCATTCAACTGTAAAGGGATCCTTCACTGACGGAGGCATCCATGGTCCAGCCTTTGCACCGTATCCTGTCACTTCTGAGACGGGACCACTTTGAGAAACAGCAGGATAGGACGGCGGGTGTGTGCATGGAGTGGGGTCTGCAGAGGATGCTGCTTTATCTTTGAGATGTATACTGTGGACTCTCTAAGAAAAGCGATTTTGAGGATGTCATTGAAGTGCTGCAGTAACCAAGCTAAGTAGATAAACTACCTTTGGTGTCTGTCACTCACAGAGAAAGGGGCAGTGATAAAAGATGCTCTCATCTGAGTCGCCCCCACACCATGGCACTTGGTTCATGACTGCTAGGAGCTTTGGCTTGGGGCACTGTACATCAACCAGCCTTTGAACTTGCAAGCAGGACAAACCACGCCTTTATTTTTAGTCCTGCCTTACTAGTTACGGAGGTTCAAGACTCAGGTGGCATTAGTTAGTGATCACCTTTGCATCTCCAGGGAAGAGGGACGGCAGCTATATCTGGAAACAGGTCTCTGTCACATAGGTAGAACTAAACATGTGCTTTCTCAGCTACTAAGGGGGAGATAGGATAACATTTGCATGGAAGGCTTTTGGAAACCACCATCTCATGTATATTTGTTTTCTGCCTATCTTCATGTCTTCTGTGACCAGAGAGAGAGGGTTATGGGGAGGCTGAGTATCAAGAACACTGCTGGGTAAGGCATTTGAAAGTACTCGTGGATGAATTTTACAAGTAGCTTTGCCCAAAGTTGTGAACCAATTACTTATTTTTTTTTAATTTTTAAAATCTATTTTATTTATTTATTTTGAGAGAGAAAGAGAGAATGGGCATGCTAGGGCCTCCAGGCACTGCAAATGAACTTCAGATGCATGTGCCACATTGCACATCTGGCTTACATGGGTCCTGGGTAGTCGTCCTGGGTCCTTAGGCTTTCCAGGCAAGTGCCTTAACCGCTAAGCCATCTCTCCAGCCCTGAACCAGTTTTTTTAAACCAAGCAATTTATGTCCCTTTTAAAAAAATTATTTTTATTTATTTGAGAGAGAGAAAGAGAGAGAATGGGTATGCCAGGGCCTCTAGCCACTTCAAATGAACTCCAGGTGCATGCACCACCTCATGCATCTAGCTTACATGGGTACTGGAGAATTGAGCCTGAGTCTTTAGGCATTGCAGGCAAGTGCCTTAACTGCTAAGCCATCTCTCTGTTCCTATTTGCCCTTTTTATTAGAATATCAACTGGGCATTAATCTATTGAATTAATCTATATTGAAGCAGCTATGTAGGAGTTTTGCTCCATGTAAAGAATCCTGCCTGTCACAAGTAGATAGGTTTTGGGGCATGGGCATGCATATGTGGGTAGTCTGCTAAAAATAGCTCCACCCGAGGTCCTGGACAAAACATTATCCTTTACCCTGGGTAGAGGAGTCTGTTCTTCATTTTCCACAGTTGGTAGAGGAGTATGTGTGCTTCCTTGATAATAGGCTCAGGGCTCAGCCAGGCTCTTTAAGAAAAACCTAGAAAACTAGAAAACCCTAAAACCTGATAGAATAAGCAGTTCTATCAAGAATGAGGAGAGGAGGGGCCTGGACAGATGGCTTAGTAGTTAAGGTCCTTGCCTGCAAAGCCAAAGGGCCTAGGTTCAATTCCCCAGTACCCACATAAGCCAGATACACAAGGTGGCACATGTCTCTAGAGTTCATTTTCAGTAGCTGAAGGCTCTGGCACACCCATTCTCTCTCCCTGTAGCTGCCTCTATCTCTCTCTCAAATGAATAAAGTTCCTTAAAAAATTTTTTTTTTTAATGAGGAAAGGAGAAATCTCTGAATTTTTCTTCAGAAGTATGAGACTAAAATAGGAGACATTGGGGTGGAGAGACAGCTTAGCATTTCAGGGACTCACCTGCGAAGCCCAAGGACCCAGGTTCAATTCCCCAGTACCCACATAAGCAGATGCACAAGGGGGCACATATGTCTTGAGTTTGTTTACAGTGGCACTCCCATTCTCTCTCTCATTAAAAAATTAATTAAATTTTTTCAAATAGGAGAAATTCTACAAAATTGTACATTTAGTACTCATATCAGTGGCTTATAGAAATTGATTCAGAAGACTAAACATTGGGTTTTTGACCCTAAATTAATTAACATATATAGTTACTTATAATTATTATATTATAATTATACTTATAAATATAAATACATGTTTATATACATGTATGTATTATGTAAAAGTTATTATGATTAATATCAGAAATACTTATAAAAAAGATGGGGATACAAATTATATGTTACAGGATTGTTATATTCAATAATTACACTTGAGCTAGTGGCTTTTTTTTAAAAAGAAATTTTCTTCCTTTAAAAGCAGTGTTTTTAGTTTTTATTTTATTTGCAAGCAGACAGAGAAAGAGGAGAGAGAAATCGAACACAGATACACCAAGGCCTCTAGCCACTGCAAACGATGTATGAACCACTTTGTGAGTCTGGCTTTATGTTGGTACTGGGGAATTGAACCAGGATCATTAGGGTTTGCAGGCAAATCTCTGAACCTCTGAGCCATCTCTCCAGCCCAACTTTCCACTTTTTAATAACTTTGAAAATTAACCTGAATTCCTCTTACAATCAGAAAAAAATTAAGCCAAGCACTATGTCTTGGATAGAATTCCTTCTAGAACTTGAGGTTAGACTGTGGGAAGTTGAGTTTGACAGCCTGAATTTAATTTGTTTTATGTGAAGGAAATGCCTCCTTTCATTTTAAAGTGGCTTTCCTTGCTGTGCCAGGTTGCTGACTGGTGGTGTTTCTGCCCCCTTCTTTTCCCAGTAGCTACTGTGAAGTTGTGTTTTCAGATGGCCTTGGGGCATAAGACTTTGGGAAAAAAAAACACACAAAAAAAACCCTAATCCATCTTTGAAAAATAGCTTCAAATGAATTCACTTAAGATAAAAATGCTGTTCTATGAAGTGTTTGCTCAGGAGACTGACACTGTATCCCTGCTCCGTCTGCATCGTTCAGTAACTGTCCTGCCAGGCTGGGGGCTCAGGGATAATCTATGCAACAGAGAGTAAACAGCTTGAAGAGGTTCCACTGTAGACTGACTTAGTGATTCCTGGGTTTTATGGACTGAATGTGTTTCCTCCAAATTCATCTGTGGTTGGGATGGTCCCTTTCCATAGAGATAGGAATCCCCTGGCTCTGCGTCCAGCATTGCAGCTTTACCAGAATCCGATTCTTTGAAGAAGGGATCTCCTGACAACTGTATACTTAGATTCATTTGCATAATGCTAGGCTTATATGTATCTGCAGCTTTGCAACATTGGTCACATTGTCACCCTGGGTGCCGTCAATACAACCAACAGAAGTACAGTCTTAAAAGGCTCCATTTTTCTGTGCTCTATTTTTTTTAAAAAATTTATTTTTATTTATTTATTAGAGACAGTGAGAGGGAGAGAAGCCAGGGGTGGGGTGAGGGGAGAATGGGCACCAGGGCCTCTAGCCACTGCAAATGGACTCCAGACACATGTGCCACCTTGTGCATCTGGCTTACGTGGGACCTGGAGAACTGAACCTGCGTCCTTAGGCTTCTCAGGCAAGTGCCTTAATTGCCAAGCCATCTCTCCAGCCCCCAGCTCTAAGTATTAATAACCCAGGACAACAGGCTTAACTATCTAAGTTAGCATTTAGAACAGATAGATGAAGGTTTGTTACACAGAGCTTTGATTGGCAGCCTCCTATCAGGTGTACTGTGTTGGAAGGGCATGACTGTTGAATGCATCTCCTTAAAGAGAGAATAAAGCAGCATTTGGGTGTTTCTCCACAATCTGCTATCCTTAAGTATGCATTTCCTGAGTGTAGTTAGTATAGACCCCTCATGGCTTGCTTGCTGAATTTCCTGCCCCAGTGACAAGTGTGAAGGTGAAGTTTGACACATTAGTAAAAAATTGTCATTGGTGATTGTTTATGAGACATGACGAGTGTTAATAAGACATTGTGCTAGCTTGTTGAGTGTGCAGAGAGGTGTAGGACTGGATCCCTACACAAGTAAAGGAGCTGGAATGTTGCCCAGTTTTACCGTGTTTAATTTATGCCACAGTTCTTCAAAGTGGATGCTACCTTTGTTTTTAAATACTCATTTAGGAAAGCAATGTGTGCATGTGCCACAGAGAAGTCAGTATAAAGACTTTGGCTGTTATTTCCCTCTTCAGCTTTAAAAAGAAGGTAAGGCTTTGGGATGGTGATATTATTACTCACTTGTGTTCCTGAGGAAACGGTCCTGAGGCAGGAGTGTCTCATATCCTGCAGAACTCAGAACTTGTGCAAAAGAATAGAAGTTCTCGTTTTTTTAAGATACTCCCTATAGGCATGAGTCACCAGTTGCTGCAATTGTCCAGGATGACACCTGAGTGGAACTGTACTTTAAATAGCTGGAAGACCATCTTCCTCTTCCTTCTGGGTAATTTCCGCTTCCTTGTTTTGCTCCCCACCGCGCCCGCCCATTCCTGTCACCTGACCTATCCTAAGTGTCTTGGACAATGGTTTATCTCTTTTGTGGTTTCCTTCTAAGCCTGGGCAGAGAAAGAAAATGGGATTCAATATAGCTTCCTCTCCTTCAAGAGATTTTTTTCTTGAGCTGTAAATAAAACGTATAGTATATATTTAGGTTACAGAAAATCGAGAGTGGGCAGGCAGAGAAAAACTAGGATGAATGTCTTAACAGCAGCTAGGCCTGTAGCTTGGCACCTTTCATATATCAACCCCTACAGCATGCCGTTTAATTAAGGGGATGCATGAGATTTAGGAACATGTCTGTTTGAATCAATCAGAAGTTGGGGCCTTCTCTTGGACAGCACTCCACTTTTCTCACAATACCTGTGACCAGAATCTGGAGGCATGACCCCACCCGAGCTTTGGGGTTCTATGCACAGTGGGGAATAAATTGCTAATGATGTTTTACTTTGCACATGAGATGCTGGTATTACTTATGATATTGTATCAAGTCGGTCCCCGCCTTGTCTTTTTCTGTGATATTAATCTTTGTTAGTAGTGGCCAGTGAGCTCTGTGTAGTGATATGGAGCACAGTGGTGCTGGAGGGGCCAGTGTGAGGTCAGGAGATGGCGGTGAGTGCAAGGGGGCGGGAGCTTAGAGAAATGAGGACCAAGCAGTGCCAAGTGGCCTGAGGGCTACACACATTTACAAGTCAGGATGGACCTAGCCAAATCTGACCAGAACAGAGAGAACCTGGAGTAGAGACCAGGTCTTCAGTGATTTGGAGTAACTGAGGGGAGGTGGCAGGGGGGAATCACACTGACTAGAGGAGCCCTGGAATCCCTGAGCTCAGAGGCTTGTGGTTCTGATGTTGGCAGCCTTGCTCCACACATACCCGGGGCTTCTGTTCTACACAGCAAAGGTACTGGTGTGAACTAAAGTTCCCAGAAAAGCACCGAATCTTGCCTACTTCCAGCAAGACTGAATGGACTGATAAAACTCCCGAGATCACACAGAGGGGGAATGTTGCAAGTCAGAATCAAATTACCTTGGGGCTGCCGTTTGCCCTTAATAACCATTTATTGCCCACCTCTTTGTCTGACCTAACATCCTGGTGACTTATCAGTTGATCAGGTGGGATCCTTCTTGGAATGTAAGAACAGACCCCACCTCCACCCTACCCACCACCCTACCGGCTAAGAATGTCATCAGATAGCATCTGAAGCCTTGTGGTGGAGATTCCTTCCCTGCCCCACCCCTTTGCTATAACCTGCCTACTGGATGGTCAGCCAGTGTATTTGAAAAGTGCCTTGATTTATGACTTTCTTTTGTTTTGTATCTATAAAGCCTTCATAAAATTGTTAACACGTTGGAACATGGAATTGGGGGTAACCTAAATCTGGGCAATGGTCACTCCTACTTGGCTCGAGAGTAAACCATCTCAACCCCTTTGAGGTGAGAGCTGTGCCTTTTGCGTCAACGCTGCTGTGCTAGAGAGGCACCTCCTCTTCCAAGTGACTGCCGTAGCCTCACGGCTTGTCTCCTTCCTGCTCGTGTCTCTGTCTGGTGTGTGCTTTTCACGTAAGCAACAAGTGACCTTTAAGCACAGTTGCAGAAGAGGTTCATGGGGGCAGTGAAGAGGCTCTTCCTCCGCGTTTCCTCCCCAGTCTGCATCCAGAGTGCAGAATCATTTCGTGCACACAGACCCTCGCTGGACAGATGCATGGCTGAAGTCCTGTCTTTTGTCAGGCCGCTCTTGCTCTTGTCCTCCGCCCTTCATCCTAGGAGCTCACTTCCTGCTCTTCACAGGACCAGAGAGGCCTTTGAATTCCTTGGAATTCTGCTGGAGCCCACTACTACTCTCCCCTCTTCTTTACCTGAGAAACCTAGTTGCATCGTCTCTTCTCCGAGTTTTCCTTTCTGACTTCCGTTGGTATGAAGGAAAACCACTCTCCTCTTCCTCACACCTGTGCCCTGCAGCAGCCCTTGTCGGACCCTTGCTGCTTTGCTGTTTCCAAACCTTCAGTTTTGCCATCATCAAGTGAAGCCAGGAGGCGTGTGATGCCCCACTGTTCCACTGTGATCTCCCTAGAGGGAATTGTGATGGAGCTAACCTGCATAAAGTGCAGAACCATTGAATAAATAGGTTCCTTGGATGAGGGAGAAAACTTGAAGCTAGTGTATAGTAGTCATTGGTCATGATTCTACATCTGCTTGTCTAGAATGTCCAGATGAGGCTTGTTTGAGTAGATGAGGCCTGGCTGTCCAGGGCACGACATGGCCCCATGTTGTTGATCTAAGGAAGACAAACATTTGTCAGAGAGCTGATAGAACTTGTCAAATGCTTATGAAATTAGGTGCATAAAATCTGAAACTCATGGTTCTCTTCCTTATGTAGCTATGTAATGAAATCTACTTAAAAAATCCAGATAGAGAATCAAAACAAAAAGCCTGTGAAATTGCTGTCATCTGATACAATGTGGCTTCATACTCACAAAAGTCACAGCAGTTGTGTTTCCAGCACATGATTGAGCCTGATAATACTTCAGTGTAGATGGGGGAAGGATACATGAGACCCCAGAACTCCCAGACCACCTACTGGCAGCTCATGGTTGCTGTGGGAAGGGGAGTCAGGTTCATCCGTGTTGTAACCTTTCATAAGTTGCCCATTCCGCCGTAAATAACCTTTCACCCATGCCAACAACTCTTACTTAACTCAATGGGTTTTTTAAAAAGGCACGAAACTAAGATGGAGACTATTGGTGGAAAACAAGAATGTTAATGGGAGTGGGGATAGATAGGAGAGGACAATTTGGAGGAATAAGATCAAAATATATACATGTATGAATGTCAAAAAGTGGAAAAAATAAATTTTTTTTCTAAAGAAAAGGCTGAGTATGATTTCAGGCAGAAAGCTAAAAACCTATTGCTGACCACTGAATTTCACAGACAAGACTGGATTTTATTGATGTATATGTTTATTTCTAGCATAATCTTTGCTATATAAGTTGTCACTTGCAATAAATTCATAATAAAAATGTAAGACAGTTTTATTTGAGTCAGTGTGTGCAGGTCTAAATCTTGAGAATTTTTACTAGTGAATTCTCTACATAAACATCTGACTGCTGGATTCCATGTAAATACCAGAAGATGCTTGGTCACATCTGCTTGTCATATGCTCTGGCTGCCATGTCATTGGACTTTGTACACAGTGTTCTGGCAAATGCTGATCTTTGGCATTTCTAGTGTTTCCTGCAAGCTCTGGGTGCTCTTCTAACCTTGGGGTGATTCAGCTTTGCAACAAAAACTTCCTTCCACTGGTTTTTCACATTTGGAGTAAAAGCAAGCTGTTATCAAGAGACAGAGCTCCTTCCAAACATGCCATTGGCTGGCCATCAGTGAGACAGCGTGTTTTCACTCTGCTGGGTAACCAAATAAACATGCAAAAATACATGGCATGCAGAAAAATAAACTCCAATGATTTTTTAATAGTTTACCAATTTTAAAAATTTTGTGTTTATTAAAGCAGTCCTATTCCTTACAACATTTATTAGATGTGGTTTGTCACATGATGTGAATGGCATTGCCAGTTACACTCTGCACATTGTGGCTGGATTTTGGGGTATCTTACCTGGGAAACAGGAATGTTATCTTTTTAATTTACATTGTGGTGTGACATTGGCTTACAGTGTCTCTGGTCACTGTTATTACTGTCTTAGTATATTACAGATGTAAAACTGAAAGTGTAAGTTTATTAGGGACGATTACTGATTTTATGGGGTTTATATTTTCTGGGTCTGAATGAGAGTTTAGTCATACAACAAAAAGTTTCATTTAAAACCATTAACTTGGCAGAATAACTTGAAGTGAGGTTGGAATATTAGTGGTAAAATCAGTAGCAATAAGCTTTGATGTTACTGTAGTCTCCTGATAAGTTGATATCTTTTGCCTTTAAGCAATGGCAGATAAATCTTTTGGATTGACAGGAGACTGAGTTGTCTTGGAATTATTGTATTTTCCAGAATGCATTTACTATGCCACACAGTGTGTACCGTGGATGTAATAAAACTGTTCATGTCTGGAAAACGTCTGTTTGATGCCTTCATTCTAAAAGTACCTATATGAAAAGGTTAACAGGAGTTTACCTGCTGAAAGTAAGAGTGTAGGGTTCTAATTTTGGTTCTTTCATAATAACTGTATGAGCTCAGGCAAAGCATTTATTTTCTTAGGGCTCCAGCCAGGAAATGAGAGAGTAAGGTGAGGTGATTTCTAAGTTCTCCTCAAATTCTAAAACGCAGTGTATATTAGAGATGTCTTTGGACACTCTGAGTGGATGTCAGTGGAATGTCTGGAATATTCTGTATCTGAGGTGCCTTTGTGTTTAGGGAATGGGGACATAGTGTCTGAGATACTCAGTGCTTGTTCTGGTCTCTTCTATCAGCCAGTTGCCATATTTCCAACTTCATGTATTGCCGTGAAGCTCTTGGACAATTCTGATTGAGCTTGGCTCAATGAATTTTACTAGTTGATAAATACTTTCTAAAATTTACTCTTTCCACCCATCTTCCTACTCCTAGTAAGGTATTTCCAGTGTAATTAATTTATTTAAGTAAAGAACTAAACCTTATGATGTATTTTTGAGCCATATTGTACAAGTTTGGAGAAAATATCAGTTAATGGGGTCAATTTAGAAATAACTTCTTTTTTCTTAAAGGCTCCTTTTTTGTGGTTATTATAGTAAGAAGCTCAGGGATGGAAATATATTACTCTTAGCTGTCAAGAAGAAATGGATAATTTGGATCTTGTTCCACATCTAAATTATGACACTTACCAGCCATACTGAGTGAGATTGGTCAGATTCCACTGACTGGTTGTGTTTATTTCTCTAATTGGAAAAAATTAGGACTATTAATCATTGTGACACAAGGCAAAATGTCATCATGGCATGACATTCTTATTTTCCACCTGAGAAATGGTAGCCTCTGAAAGCAAAGTCAGACTCTGCCCTCCTCCCTCACAGTATCCTCTTTTCCTCCCTGGCACTAGTTCTCTAGAGTAGATAAGAGAAAGCTTTGCAAAGCCAGGGAGAGGGGAGGAGGCCGGAGCAGAGAAGAAGGCATTCCTTCATTTTTATTCCATAGCAACAGCTGTGAAAATGAAAATGAGACGGGGATAGAAGAAAGCGCTCATAGGCTGAGGAAATGTGGCTACTGCACAAAGACTTAGAAATGATTGGCATACAGGTAATTGATGGAGATAAAGTCTTTTTAGGTATGGGGACATCAAAATGACTCCACAGTGGGTTTTCATTTCTCCCCCTCCTAGATTAACTCAAAGGAAAGTGTTTCAAGCAATTTACTAGGACTTTCTTATGAGGATAATAATTTTTCTAGCTATAAAAGCAATTATGGTTGTAACACATGAATTATTTTGGTACTGAGTTTTGTCATTTCTTAGTGTTTTTGGCATACTCAGAATTGATTTGGGCAGTTTCAAGTTTTAAGCAGGATTTGAAACAAGAAGGTAATTGACAAATACAAGTCTGTCTTACGCTTGGCTTTTGAAAATATTTCCTTTTTTTCCCCTCTAGGTATAGATTATTAACTACTTTTTAAAAGGAGAAACAAAAACAAGTGTGTGTACAAAAATGTTCGGGGAATCCCTTTTTCCTTTATCATCTGTTTCTGATAGTCATAGTGCCCAATACAGATTTCTTGCAGTACTCTAACAGGGAGCTGTGTGTGTGTGTGTGTGTGTGTGTGTGTGTGTTTGTGTGTTTTCATTAGGGCATGGTTGGTGAATATTAGCTCCAAACTCTGCACTTTTTCTGTGCATGTATGTGTTTTTTTAAACCATGGTACTGATATTAATTTGATTTCAAATTGTTTGTGCCACCACATTTTGTGATGATAAAAGTAATTTAGGCAGTACCTTGTTTTCACAATAGCAATTTGCACTACTTGTCAGTGGTTGTGCCTAGCTTGTGTATACATGTTTTCATTCAGCACCCATGAGAACTGCATGGTGTAGGAACTCTTCCTATCTCCACTTCCCAATGAGGATGTGTGGCAGAGAAATGATACCCATCCTTCCAAGAAAATGAGGGCAGTGAGTTGTAAAGCTGTGATTTGCTGTCAGATTGCAAGCTTGGTTCCTTCCGCACCGACACAGCGCCTCCCTAGTCATGTTTTTGTTGTTCTTTGTTTTGGGTTGTTTTTAGTGATGTGGAGCTGGGGACTGTCCAGCTTTACAGTGAAGTGATAAGCAGAATTCACTGCAGCAATGTTACCTCTTTTGAGACTAGGCAACTGCTCTGGGACGCATCAGTGTAAGGAAGCTGCTAATACTGGCTGAGCAACCTGTGATCTTGAAACCTGTGTCTTGGGTTGAGCCCTTGACCTTTTGCTTGCAACTGAGAAGCTCCTGGTGCCAGAGCCTGGCATTGTAGCAGGGCTTTTCAGAAGGAGCGGGGACTAAGCGTCAGAGCAGGGCGTGCTGCCTGCAGCTGAGATGAGATGGTCCCCCTGCTGAGGCCACCTTTGCAGTAGCCCATTCTTGTGTCAGGAGTTGTAAGACTGGATTCCTCATAGGAAAGGCAGTTTAGGAATGTGCATTCCAGTGTGGGAAGGAGCAGGTTGTGGAAACAACACATGGAAGTAGAGACCTGCCCAAGCTTTAGGGATGAACTTGTGGCCATACGAAGGAGAGCTAATAATAGCACGGCTGTGTTATTTCAGTGTTGTTGTTAGACTGAGTTTGTCTTATTTCAACTGACCTTTGTCCTAGATGTCTTATTGTTGGTGACAAACATTCTTACTTCCTTGTGAAGTTGTGGCTAGAAAAGTATGACTTGAATGCTTCAGTCATCGCTTTGCTGTATGGAGAACGGTAACACACTGTTCCATTTATATGGCGTGTTTTACGATCTGGAATGCTCTTTCACTTGTCCTGTTTGATCCTTTCAGCCTCCTAAAAGGTATATGGAGTAAGTTGTTCTTTTTTAGCGGTGACAGTTAAGGCACAGAAAATGAAGTGACTGTTGGAGCTCAAATAAAATGTGACCGGTCATGCCTGCCTCGCCCTGCTGTTGGAAGGGCTAGCTCAGTTCGCCAGGTGTGCTTACTTTAGTGATTGACAGAACTCAAGCCACATGTGTGTGTGTCAGGTTTGAGATTGTGGTCCAGTTTCCATGTTCAGTGAGAACGGAGCGTGGTCCAGTCTCCCTGTTCAGTGAGAACGGAGCGTGGTCCAGTCTCCCTGTTCAGTGAGAATGAGCGTGGTCCAGTTTCCATGTTCAGTGAGAACAGAGCGTGGTCCAGTCTCCCTGTTCAGTGAGAACGGAGCGTGGTCCAGTCTCCCTGTTCAGTGAGAATGTGGTCCAGTCTCCCTGTTCAGTGAGAATGGTGTGTGGTCCAGTCTCCATCTTCAGTGAGATCAGTACGCGGTCCAGTCTCTATCTTCTGAGAGAACAATGCATGGTTCATCCTACAGTGCTACATCCTCAGGCCAAGTGCAGCCTCCCCACTGTCGCAACAGTGTGTGCGGGATGCTTTCTCATTGGTATACTGGTTTCCTATGGGCACATCGTGTTTTTTTTAAATTATTATTTTTTTATTGACAACTTTTATACTTACATACAAAAAAAAACAACCTGATATTTCCCTCCCCTGCCCCCATTCCACTTTAGAACTCCAATCTCCATCATATCCCCTCCCTCTCTCCATTAGTCTCTCTGTTAATTTGATGTCGTCATCTTTTTCTTCTATTTTGAGGGTCTTGTGGAAGTATTGCTAGGCACTGCAAGGTCATGGATATCGAGGCCAATTTCTGTCTGGACAGTTGCATTGTAAGAGGTCATACCCTTCCTTTGGCTCTTCCGTTCTATCCGCCCCCTCTTCTGCAATGATCCCTGAGCCTTGGAGGGTGTGACAGAGGTGTTTCAGTGCTGGGCACTCCTCCATCCCTTCTTCTTAGCACTATGTTGTCTTTTGGGTCATCCCAGTGGTCATCGCCATCTGAAAAGAGAAGCTTCTCTAACCAGAAGTGAGAGTAGCATTAATATGTGAATATGAATGTGAAGTGTAGTATTTTTAGGGCAGCTTGGTGGGAATAAGATATACATTTAGTCAGACAAGAGCAGGCTTTATACCCCTAAGGCTCATGACCTCACCTGCCATAGACTTTTGCTTAGGTTTTTCAGCACCAGGCATGTATTCCCTCCCATAGAGAGGGCCTTCAATCCAATTATGGAGCAGTTGGTTACCCCAAGAGTAGACATGCCACTATTGCACCCATTCAGTCATTGGGCCTGTCTGGCCAAACTTGAATATTCAGCGTCCACTGTTTCACTGCTGATGACTTCTGTCTCCCATACACTGCATGCAGTGCAGCTTTTTCCAGCTTTCAGTTGTCTGGTCTACAGGGAGAAGGTTTTCTGCTCCGCACCAGCTTGCTTTCTCAGTGACCTTGCCTCTCAGGCAAGAGATGTCTTCAGCAATAGGGTCTTACTATCTGTTTCTCAAGGGAAACCAAGGGCTTTGGCAAAAGCCTTTCATGTTTTGGAGGCTACCCGGACCTCCTTGGCCAACAACTCACTGGAAGGTATCCCATCCCAGGTACTGAAAATTTTCTAGTAACAGTCTACATGGGCATCTCGTTTTTATAGCACAGGTCAATTTTTGTTCTTTAGTATGGGAAGGGTCTTAAGCTTTATATCCCCTTTCAGTAAGTAGGGGCATACTTGCCTTGTGTATCTAAATTATGATCATTATATTGGGTGAGATAATTTTATGAAGCCATGAAGATGATCAAGCACTTTACAAGTATAAGAAGTTGTTAAGGAGGACCTTGAGTTCAAGATGGAAGTTGGCAGCCATTAGAGAAATGGGCCATGATATCATCCATAACTTCTCTCTGGAGACCCTCTGTGGGCTCTGCGCGGGAGAAGATGGGTCACATGTTTGTGTTTGCTGGAGACTGAAGGAGCAGAATGTCTTTTCAGCCCCCTGGAGTTGCTGCCTGGACTTCTGGGAGCCCATGTTACAGTGGTATGTCCATAGGAGCAGGAAGGAGCTGCCCGCTGGCCTCCAGGGCCTTGGAGGTTGGTCTGTTCCATGATGCTTGGAAGTAGCCAAAAGCATAACAGTAGCTTGTGGTTCTTCAAAAAGGGAAAAGAAAAGAACAAAATGAAAAACAGAAAATATGTGCCCATGAGTGACAAATTAGTTAGTGCTAGATGATGTGGGGACGACAGTGCCATTCTGGGGGAGTTGCTCAATGTTGCACCCCCAGGAGCTGCCCACTGAACATACCGAGAGGAGTGTTTGGGCAAGCTGGGCCTTGGTCAGCTGCATTAGCAAGTGACAGTCAGCCGTGCCGCTGTGTGCGCATGATGATAACTGAGGTGGGGTTCCTCCTGGGTTCCAGGCCCTGTGCTTGCTGCTGAGTCTCCATCCTCATCTTGGAGTAGACAGTTTTCAGGGTCTCTGAAACCTGGGAACTCGCTCATCAACGTAATGTGTGTTGGGTCTGTACATTTTGGCACACGCATGTGCTGTGGGTACGGAGATGAACCGTGAACTCCGGTAGTTCAGACGTGGGAAATATAATGGAAAGTAGGTCATTGATTCTGGTCCCAGAAGAGGCACATTGGTTGTGGTAAGAGTAGGCCCAGATGAATTTGCCCTTCAGATCTGGGAAAGTCAGGTTCATGTTGAGTTCAAGGTCTTATAGGAGTCAGTGAGGTGAAATAAGTGGTTATTCCTAGATAAAGGAACTGTTTAAGCCAAGGCAGGGAAGTCTAACAGTGGTGTGCATGGGCTGACTGCTGCCCACATTTCCGTATTATTACACTGCATGTGTGGCTGATGCATTACCTTCCTCCAGATGAAGCCAGTGATTCTCAGTCAGACTGGTCCTCCTTAGAGGATTTGGAAACGTTTTTGATGAAGAGAATAATTTGCATGGCACACTGGCATTTACCTGCACATAGCCAGGAATTACACACACTCAGAAGGCTGAACTACTCCATACCATCTGCACATCAAGCGACAAGGCAGTGAGTGCATCGACCGTTTTCAGCTAAGACATGAAATCCAAGGTCGTAAGGCTCTTACGTTATTAGTAGATGCCAGAATACTTTCCCCAATATATCTGTTTGAAATTTCTTTTGCCCTTTCTGGTGTTTGTGTTTTATCTTTATAAAATTTATAAAATTCTTGCCGATACCTTCTGTTGCTAGTGTTAAGAGCTAACATTTAGTTCTAGCCATCCTCTGCCTTCTTCTAGGTGGAACACCTTCCAGTAAAGAAACATTTAGGGAATTTTTTCTACCTCCTTCCCCTTTCTTCTTCATATTATTGGCAGTTGACTAGTAAGTGGGAGACATTGCTGGCCTTGCTTCCTCCTTCTGAGGTCTTCCTTCTATGGGAAGGCTGCCTTCTGATTGGTAAGATTAGTGGCTGTGTGAGAGGCGAGTGTATGTGTGTGTGTCTCCTAAATGTAGTGTCATGGATTGTTGGCTGGGCCCTGTGGACAGTGATGTGGTTTGTGTATTGCACCTGGAATGCAGCCAGAGCCCCACTGGGCGCAGTCAGCTGTGCTAGGGCCCGCACAGCTCCTTCTGCTTCATTTCAACAAGGGCATTGTGTAGTCCTGTGACCACCCAGATGCACAACTCCAGAGCACACCATTACGTCCCATTGTGTTCCCCATCTAGGATCTTGTGCTCCTTCCTTGATAGCAAGCAAATGTCCACACACCTAACTGAGTCCCCACAGGGGAGCTTGTGGTTTGAATGGCTCGCATTCACTTAGACCTGCTTTCTCCCTCTTCAGTGGCTGAAAAGGGTCTCACTGAGTTTCCTTAGTGAAGTGAGGCTCTGGCATTCTGTGAACTCAAAACATCCAACTCATCCTTGTTTGTGATTTAGTTCAGACAGTCTGTAGAGCATGACACTGTCCATCTTCCTCGCCTCCTGCTACTTCTATAAATGATCACTGCTGCTGTGTTGGGGTGGAGCCTCTCTTCCGATCTCTTCCTGTTCTGGTTGAGGTTTTTGAATAGTGATCACTTTTTCCATTTATGTTATTGTTTATTTAAAATTATGTCATGGAGAGAGATTTCTGTATAGATATGTGGTAATCCAGTTTAAAAAAAATCATAGGAAGCCGGGCATGGTGGCGCACGCCTTTAATCCCAGCACTCAGGAGGCAGAGGTAGGAGGATTGCTGAGAGTTCGAGGCCACCCTGAGACTACATAGTGAATTCCAGGTCAGCCAGGACCAGAGTGAGACCTACAAAACCAAAAAAAAAAAAAAAAAATCATAGGGGACAGGAAGAAGGGGAACATAAGAGTATAACTCGATGAGATTATGACCATTAGGCAATATGTTCATACAATAAAGTTCTCAATTAAAAATTATTGTAAAATCAATTTACAGTAATAATTATGGCTGGGGAGATAGCTCGGTGGTTAAAGGCACTTGTTGCAAAGTCTGCAAGCCTGGGTTCAATTCTCCAGTACCCACGTAAAGCTGGATGAAAAAAGTGGCATATGTATCTGGTGTTCATTTGCAATGGCAGGAGACCCTGGTGGACCCACACATAGACACACACACACACACACACACACACACACACAAATAAATAAATAAATAAATAAAAATCAATAATAACCATAGTGCTTCAATTTAAGGTGCAAGGCACTGTTCTGAGTACTTTGCATATATTATAGCTGCTCTTTGGAACAGGCACAGCTGGCATCAATTTTCAGCCCAAGAAACTGAGATGTGAAGATCATCCCCAGCAAGTACATAGAACTGGTACTTGAACGCAGGTGGCATGTTTCCACAATGATGCTCTTAAACATCATATGTTACAGCATGTATCATTAAGTTAACACAAGGCAAAAATCTGGGATCTGCATCCCAGTTCCTCAAATGCTTATCCATAGGCAGCCTTTTGTTACCAACCAGTGAGACCTGTGTGCTGTCATGTGGACTCTAAGCACAGAATGCTCAGGAAATCACAGATATATAATATATATATATATATATAACATATATATGTGTGTGTGTTCTTTATCTTCAGGATACAACCACATCTACTGTTCCCTCTATTTCAGCCCTGTGATCTTGCTTCAATCCTTTTAACCTTTCATTTTAATAGTTATATACTATTCTGCAGTAGGAATATATCATATTTTACATTTTAAACAGTTCCCTTTCTGGTTTCCAGATTCCAATGATTCCTCACACATTTTTCATTAATATTGTAATTATACATGAGTGAGTATCTTTGAAGAAAATAGTCTATTATGGACTTACTGTGTTAAATGAGATGCCTATTGAAAAATTTTGTAGAAGCTGGAGAGATGGTTCAGTGGTTAAGTGCACTTCCTGTGTTAGCATGAGGGCCTGAGAAGGCCTGCGATTGCCAGCCAGAGTTCGAATCTACAGAGCCCACATAATCAGCTGGTTGTGGCCACATGTGCTTGTAATCCCCGTCTCACAGGGGAGAAGAGAGCTGAGAGTCATCAGAGTCTCCACCCGCCCCCAAACTTCAGAATCAGCAAAAAGACTTGTCTCAAAACAAGACCATGCAGAAAAGTGATAGGGAGGACACCTAACTTTCTGCTTTGGCCACCACAGACAAGCATATGGGGTGCCACACCACAACACACACGCACACATGCAGAGAAAATTTTTATAGGCCATGACTCAGATTCTTTCCAAAAGGTTGTACCATTTTATACTCCCACCAGTGTACTTGTTTTCTTACTCTTGCCAACATGAGCTATGATCGCCAGCATTGTCTTAGTCTATAAAGTGATGTCAATACATCAGATGAGTGTGGAGTCAATACTTCTTTAGTTTATCAAATCTTGCTTGTAGTTACTGGGTCAAGAACAAAAGTCATGTACAAGCCATCAGGCCAACACTCCTTTTTACTTTGTACCTAAGAAATGTCTTTTTGTTTTTGCATGTAGCTATCGTGAGCCATTTTTCTTAACTTGAGGAAAATGACCACCATGTCACCAACATGAGGGTACATCCTAGTGGACAAGGGGTGTGGACTGGGGATGCACTTTCTGTGTTTTAACATGTGACCCAGTCTACTTTACTGACCTTCCCAAAAGGTGGAAGAGCAGGACCCAGTCACAACATGCTGGGTGGCACAGTGGGGAGCCCTAGGTACTCCACAGAAGGAAGCTGACATTGAGCTGACATTGAGGCACTGTCTCCTGCCTGCCTGACAGGAAACATAGGATGCTGTGGGATTCATGGAGCTCCATAAGTGACCTTCGTCCTGGGCCATCTTTCTCTGAGCTGATTCCCCAGAAAAGTCCAGTGTCTTCATGACATGGCTGTGGATTCCATCTCACATCCTTTGACACCACAATAGCAGCTCACACATGCCTTCTAGCTGGGATGAACCTGTGAGCTAAATGGTAGTTTGCCAAAGGAAGAGGCTGTTTTTATGTCTAAGAAGGCACCATGCCTCTGTTTTCCTGAGTTCTCTGAGGTTTTTTTTTTTTATTTTAATTTTATTTTTATTTACTAATTTTGAGAGAGAGAGAGAGACAAAGAGAGAATATAGGCACTCCAGGGCCTCCAGCCACTGGAAATGATCTCCAGATGCACATACCACCATGTGTATCTGGCTTATGTGGGTTCTGGAGAGTCAAACCTGGGTACTTTGGCTTTGAGGGTAATGCCTTTGCTGCTAAGCCATCTCTCCAGTCCATGATCTCTGAGCTTTGTTGCATGCTTTGAGAGTGAGGTTCTCCAGGGAGTTCTAGGCTGAGATACATTCAGTGCTTTCCTTTTCTGGGGTCTGCTGCTACACTGCCTTGTGCCCAGCACCTGCCATTTCCCTTTTTGGGTCAGTTTTCTGAAGAATAGACTACCATCAGTTCATGGACTGACACCTGATCTGTAGCTGATTGACAATATCAAGCTTTTATTTTTACTTTAGAATGGTTTTCCATGCATGTTCAGGGTTGGCTTTTGGAGTTAACTGCAAAACAGGAAAACTGATGTTGTGTGCACACGCCTCCCTGTCTTTTGAAACTGGATTGACAACTTGGCAGTGTACTAACAACATGTCAGCAGTTCACATCATGTGAAGACTCTAATTTGAAAAGTGTTTATGCTAAAATTATATGAGCCCAACTTTTAATATTCATTACACCTATGAGGTGCCTGTTTCATGGGTAAATTCATGATTTTGAAAGGTCTTAAATAAAGCTATTATAATCTCTGAAATCTTCAAAGTAGAACTGCCATTTCTATTTGCACATTTCTAATTAAACTGGGGTTTTTAAAGGGTGGATCTGAAGGTGACCTTAGGTGTCAAAAACCAGACAGTGATTCTAGAACAACTCATTTGAAGCAGTGGTGGCTCTCCTTGCTATAATTCTTTGAGCACCAGGTATGTTTAATTCTTTTCTGAGGTTTTGTATGTAGATCTAAAAAAAAAAATCCCTTTGTGCTGGGTGTTTCACCAAAACTTCCCAACAAATAATGGCATAGTCACACTATTATTTGATACTTCTAGTGCAGCACTTCTAGAGCGTTCACTCAGAAAACCTTCTCCTACTTTATTAAATAGACAAGCGTCAAGACAAACATCCCAGTGTTTTGAGTGTTTTTTTATTATTTATTTATTTATTTATTTATTTATGAGAAAGAGGGAGAATAGGCATCCCAGGGCCTCTAGCCAGTGCAAATGAACTCCAGATGCATGTACCACCTTGTGCATCCTGGCTTCACATAGGAACCGAGGAATTAAACCTGGATCCTTTGGCTTTGCAGGCAAACACCTTAACTGCTAAGGCATCTTCTAGCCTCTTGAAGGCTTTTTGTAATAAATTTTGGAGAGCTGGCTAAGGTCAGACACAAGTTGTAAAGAGTTTCATTCGTTTTACAATCATAGCTTCACTTTATGTCTGAAGTTGCTGCCCCTGTCAGACAACCTTTCTAGTGGACTTGGTCCTGATCCTCTCCTGCTTGTTTACAGGTTTACACTGTGTTTGAGCACTTCAGTCACTTTTTTATAGATTGATTTTTATTTATTTATTAGAGACAGAGAGAGAGAGAGAGAGAGAGAGACTGAGAATGGGTGCACCAAGGCTGTTAGCCACTGCCAATGAACTCCAGATGCTTGCGCCACCATGTGCATCTGGCCTCCATGGGACCTGGAGAATCAAACTTGGGTCTTTAGGCCTCATGGCAAACACCTTAATGGCTAAGCCATCTCTCCAGCCCTACTTCTATGATTTTGAATGGAGGATAAAAGAGAAGGATGAAGGGAAGTATGATGCTGAGAGACAGGACAAATGCTTATATTTTTTGGATCACCTCACCTTTTTCAATAGCATGGCAACTAGTCATTTCCATCTGACTAGCTGCTGGAAATCAAGTCATGTCCTGTCATTGTGGTGCAGGCAACTTCTGTCTCAGGCTGGAACTTGGTGTGTGTCTGGAGCTTGAGAAGAGAGACAAGGAAGTGTTGACGTGTGGTTCAGCTACTCTGGTAGTGTAGTGCTGCTACTTTTTCCTGGTAGGAATTTCTGTTGCTGGCTGGTGACAGTGGGGAGAAGCTGTGACGAAGGTGCACTTGTACAAAGTAAGCCATTTGCACAGGTATGGTGAGCTAGAGGTACTGTTGAGAATGAGTCTTTTCTGTTTCTCTGTTTTGTGGTTCTGAGGATGAAACCCAGGGCCTCATGCATGCTCAACCAGCATGTTACCACTGAGCTATAGCCTAGCTTTCTATGGCGCTCCCAGTCCCCCATCCCTCTGCTAAAGTCTTCCCTCCCTGTTTTTAGAGATAGGGTCTGCAGCCCAGGGTGGCCTTTACTCAATATGCTGCTGGGGCTGGCCTCAAGTTTGAGATCTTCCTTCTCCAGTGCTGGGGCGATAGGAGGGTGCCATCACTGCTGGCGCTTTCTCCTTTTTTACTGTTTTCTGATATAGCTCTTTGTTCACATTTTAAAATGGTTTAAGGCCATTAAAAATTAAATAAGAAGATATCTGGTGGTTTTGATTCAGGTGGCCCCCATAAACTTATGTGTTGTGGATGCTAGGCCCCCAGCTGGTGGCAATTTGGGAATTGGAGTCTCCCGGAGGTGATGTATAATTGGGGCTGTCTTATGGGTGTTATAGCCAGTTTCTTTTTGCCAGTGTTTGGAACACACTCCTGTTGCTGTTGTCCACTTGATATTGGCCAGGAGGTGATGGGAGTTTTTTCCTTGAGTCTCTAAGCCAAAATAAACCCTTTCCTCCCACAGGCTGCTCTTGGTCAGGTTCTTTCTGACAGCAATGTGAAGCTGACCGCAACAGTATCCCATAAACCTTGCTTCAGAAGTACAAAATGACAGGGCAACATTCCTCCTCGCTGGGAGAAACTCTGCAACTTTGAGCACATGGGCTGGGCCCACATGAAACTGCATCCTGCCTGCCCCTGTGATGGGGGAAATGACATCCTTCACACAGTACTGGAATGAGAGTTCTGTCAGTGCCAGTAAGCACCTGCCGTTCTTCTGTGACCTGATGAAGCCAGGTGCTTCATCCAGGCTGTGCATCTGATCCATCAGTTTTCCACAGCTTGGTACTGTGGCCATGAAAACGCTGTGGTATAAGTGTGTGTGTGCGTTCAACAGCTGAGAACTGGTGCCCAGAGCACCCATGCTGCCTACATCACATGAAGAACAGTGTTTCTGCAAAGCAGGTGTCCCTTTGCTTCCAGTGATCATACAACTGTGTGGATAAAGCTAGAGATACATTCAAACAGTGGCTTTTTCTTTTTAATCCTTTTATGTAAAAGGATTACAGCACAAAAGGAAAACCACCATTCCTCCTATTACATTTGACACTCTTTGAATTGATACCCAAAGAAATTGGTTTGCAAGTGTGTAAGGATATTTTAGTAACAGCTTCTGTTCAAGGAGTGATTCTGACTTCCAGTTTCTAAGCTTCTGGTCTTCTCATACCACCACCTTGTGAGGAAGATGCTGTTATTACTGTCCCTGAATTTCACAATAGCCATCTCGGATATGGCAAGGTAACTTTGGTCTATGGCTGTATCACTCTGAACATGTCCAGTCTCCTCAGAGAGGTGAGTTGGTCAAGGACACAGTATGGGGTGATAGGCTTTGAGCCTAGGGCTTCCTCATTCACAAGCATTGACTCTTTTCTAAAATTCTCAGCCTAAACTGACAGCTGGACAGGCACTAAAGGATCACATTTATTTCCTCCATCTCTCCCCAGCCTCTTGTTCTGGCTGTGATCAGTGTCCTGGAGCTTGGTTGTAGGGCAGTGATGACTAGAATTAGAAGTTGGTTGGCAGGAGAATTATTTTTCCTCCTGTTGTCACCCCACCTCACTGTCCCTATAACCTAGAGCAGTTTAGGTCAGAAAAGGACAACCACAGCCCAGCTCTTGAGTCTGCTCACAGCTAGATGACCAATGTCTGTGGGATAACTTCATTCAAAACAAACATAAGAAACCACCACCAGCCGCCGCACTTGGGTTTGTCTGTGAGCAATCTCATCACTGCATGCAGTGTTTCCAGAACAAACGCGCTTGGTAGACAGAACTGGGTACTCAGAGACAGCTTAGTATAATGAGTCAGTTCCCATATTGTTAGTGAGCAGGACTTGGTGGTTAGAAGGCTCTAGGGGGTAAAAATTGCTGTAATTAAAATAAAGTAATTGGCAGGTTTGTGCAAAATACAGGATTTTCTGTTTTGATTCCAAAGAAGCCAAATAAGGCTGTTGCATGTATAGGTTTTATTTTTTGTTCCTCTAGTACATTTTTTTATACCAAGAAATTGGGCATTTTAAAACATTTGTATTGTTACCTGAAATGGGAAAATATAATGAGAAGTAAGGCAGACAGAATTGCCTTTCTGTAGAAGGAAAGAATAAAACTCCTCACTGTTTGCTTTGGACCAAAGAAAGCCCTGCAGGATGTCAGGCGGGGGTTCCTGAACCCAGTGAGGTTCTGATGGGTACGTGCTGTGGGTGGGATAAGGGTGCATGAGTGGATTTAAGGGATTCTATTTCAGACCTTAACTCCTGTAAGATGCTCTTTATTTCCTGTCTTCTTTCCCAGTAGGCCTCCCCCCATGATAAGAGAAAGGTCAGTTTCCCCCCATTCCTAATCTCGCGAAGATGCTCTTGAGACCCTGTGTAGAAAAACACCTGGGCTCCAAACAAAGGAATGATTGAAATAGTAGTGCTTGTGTTGATGAAAATTAATGACTCTAATGACAAGATAACAAATACTTTTGCAATTCAGGTGGCATCTAATTCTTTATTTTCCACAAAATTGAAAGAGGACTTAATTGGGTTGTCAGTTGATCATTAAAAATAATTTTAGTGATAGATCACTGAGATTTTTTTTGGCATATGTCCCAGAAATAATTCAAACTATTGAGGAAAATTATTATAGTAAATTTAAATTTCCATGTAATTGTTCTTGTGAACAAGGTTTCTCAGCTTTTTGATTATAAAAAAGGAGGGGTCAAAAAGGAATACAATTGATACTGGTTTTAGAAATGGTTCTCTACACGTATGTAATTTAATTGGAAAAAGTACTTCATCTTTCTTATTTAGAGCTACATTTCTAAAAGGGCTTATTATGATTTATTTTTTTTTTTGAGTCAGAGTCTTGGTATGCAGTCCAGGCAAGCTGTTCTTGAACTCATGGTCCTAGGTATCTTAACAGCACACCAACATTGTTTTTATTCTTCATAACCATTCAGATGATGTAATATTTATCTCTATCCATTATATAGACCTAATAACAACTCTGAATCAATATAAATAAGGAAACAGTGAGAATCTTATGGTCATAAGAAACTATTAAAACTTACCTTTATATTTTTATGTATATGAAATTTAAGTTTCTGGGACCATGAAGTAGTTATGTATATTTTTTATTTATTTATTTTAAAATTTATTTTTATTAGATATGTACATACTTATGTAAACAACACATGTTGGTACCATCATTGCCCTCATCCCTGCCCCTTTTCTGAAGAGGCCCTCCTCGTTGGGGATGCAGGTCAACCCCATGGGGATTGTGGGTCATACATTGTGGGGGTGCAGCAGTCAGTTATAGGGGAGAGGCAATGTCTCTGTGCATAATGTCCCAACTTGTAGCTCTATTTTAAGTCTACTTCAGTGATGGGCAATTAGGAGCCTCTGGATCTCTGGTTTGGTAGATATTGAGTGCCCTCAGGGTAAATAGCAGTCAGCTTGGTGTTTAGATTCAGTCAGGAACATTTTAGAGAATATGTGAAAGTTTAATATTCAAGTGATACCATGGAAATGTACATCCTTTATAAATATTTGAATCTGAGATGTAAAATATAATTAAGATATCAGCTTAAAAATGTACAAGGAAAGGTGCAGGACAGATGGCTTAGCAGTTAAGGTGCTTGCCTGCAAAGCCTAAGGATCCAGGTTCAATTCTCCAGAGCCCATGTAAGCCAGATGCACATGATGGTGCATGCATCTGGAGTTCGTTTACAATGGCTGGAGGCCCTGACATGCCTATTCTCTCTCTCATAAGTAAATATATATATATATATATATATATATATATATATATTTTTTTTTTTTTTTTTTGAGGTAGGGTCCCACTCTGGTCCAGGCTGACCTGGAATTCACTATGTAGTCTCAGGGTGGCCTCAAACTCAGGGCGATCCTCTGCCTCCCGAGTGCTGGGATTAAAGGCGTGTGCCACCATGCCTGGCAATAAATATTTTTAAAATGTACCAGGGGAAACATAGTTGTCCTAATTCTTTCAGCAAGTATGCAAGCAGAGATTCTTTAGAAGGCATTGAACCAGAGGTGAGGGACTAGTCACCCGGGAATACAATATGCACATGAGGAAGAGTCTTAAAATTGGTTTTACAATTCTCTGGAGTCATTTGGGGTTTCAGTAAAGGAGTGTGGGAAAAGCACCTTGCACTGTCCCAAGGTGATTTGTGAGAATTTTTAATTGAAATTGTAATCGTCATCATAATTAGTATATGAGCTTACTTTTATTCCTTGTGTTTGCTGGCAAGTGTTTATGTGCATATGTGTTGTAGTGTGATGATAAAGAAAAGTCTTATGGTAGATAAGGGTGAACCTGAGTGAGCTTGTGATTTTGTACAAGATGGCACCTACATACTTTTCCATGACAGAATGAGCTGGACATTGGGGAGTTGGATGAGCGTCTGATTCATGGAAGCTCGTCACCACACAAAACTCATGACAAAAAAAGAAAAAAAATCTGTGTGCTTTGAAAATTGTGTCAGTCTTTTCCAGATTGAGTAATGTTGGTTTTTGGTGATAGAGGCCATCTCAGGTGGAGTACTAAATTGTCTATTGACGTATCAAGGAACCTCACATGCAACGTAGAAGATAAAGACTTCAGCCAGCCAAGGGTAAGAGTTATAGATAGTGTGGTTCTGGCCATAGTCCACATCATAGCTGGCAGGCAAGGGCAGAACAGTGTACAGGTGAAAATCTAGAGAAAATTGATATAGAAGAAGGAGGTGGGAATGACAAGGAGAATTGCAGTCAAGTTCACAGTGCTGGCAGAACCGAGAGCAGCTTTTGGGAAAAAAGGGTTTTATTTTGGCTTACAGACTTGAGGGGAAGCTCCATCATGGCAGGGGAAAACGATGGCATGAGTAGAGGATGGACATCACCCACTGGCCAACATAAGGTGGACAATAGCAACAGGAGAGTGTGCCAACACTGGCAAAGGGACACTGGCTATAATATCCATATGCCACCCCCCCAGCAATACACTGCCTTATTCCCAAATTTCTGTCAGCTGGGAAGCTAGCATTCAGAACACTTAAGGTTTTAGAGGACACCTGAATCAAACCACCACATTCCGCCCCTGGCCCCCACAAACCATCCATGATGTAAAATGCAATGCATTCAGTCCATCTTTAAAAGTCCGCATAGTTTTTATCAACCCTAATGATGTTTAAACATTCCCGTAATCCAAGGTCTTTTAACAGAGCCATAATACCAAAAAATCTCCCCCAAACCCATAATGGCACAGAATAAACAGTCAGACTGCAAAAGATGGCACTGGGCATAGCAAAGAAGTATTCAACCAATACAAGATTTAAAACAACCAGGCAAACATCAAACTCTGTAGCTCCAAGTCCAACAACTCTAGTCAGTGACAAGTCTCTAAGTCTGATAATTCTTACCACTGACACGCCTCTGGAGTTCCACGTCCACCCCTCCAGCTAGGCTACTCACAGTCCTGGAAAACTTCACTGGGGCCGGCAGCTCTCCTTAGCAGCCAAACTCATGGTCCCAACATCTCCACGAGGTCTCCACTGTAACCCATGGGTCCGTCTTCCCAGATCCATCAGGTCTCCATGCAGGCATCCAGTGAAGCTGCTTCACATTGTCCATGGCCATTTCCAAAACACAAGACTGTGTTGCAAATTCAATGACCCTCTCTCTTTCCTGCATTTCTTATACTCCATAATACCAGGTTGGGTGCTAATTTGTTAATCCAGGGGGGGGGGATAAAGCAAACTTTGAAGAACAGGACATTCCTTGAGCACTCAGGGCCCTTCAAAAGACTGCATTCTAAGCCGGGCATTGTGGCTCACGCCTTTAATCCCAGCACTCGGGAGGCAGAGGTAGGAGGATCACTGAGAGTTCGAGGCCACCCTGAGACTACATAGTGAATTCCAGGTCAGCCTGGACCAGAGTGAAACCCTACCTCGAAAAAACAAAAAAACAAAAAAACAAACCAAAAAAAAAGGACTGCATTCTAAATGTGGTTCCAATGTAGGTCAGCTAACCCAATCTCAATGGTTATAATCTCTCTTACAATTGCAGCTGAATAGACAGTAGTTTCGGCCCAAAGATTTCATCTTTTCTGTGCCATATTCCTCTGCTCACACTTGACCATTTCTGTGCAAAGCAACCATGCACAACTTCTCATGATACGGTCATAATAGCAAGCCTTTCACACAAACTGCTTCTAGCCCAGTCCAGGCAAAGCTCTTTCTCATCCTCATAAGCCAAACCTCACAGTCCATAGTTCTTAATGCATTCAGGTCTTTCAGCTCTGACCAGAATAGTCCATCAAGCTGTACTTACAGCACTGCAGAGCATCTCTTAGGCCAAGATTTCAAATCCTCCCACATTCCTCTTGAAAATCAGCTCCAAAAGGCCAAAGACACACAGTCAGGTGTCTTAACAGCAATCCACTCCTGGTACCAACTTCTGTGTTGCAGTCAGGTTCGTATTGCTGGCAGAAATCACCCGACCAAGAGCAGCTTGTGGGGAAAAAGGGTTTTATTTTGGCTTACAGACTTGAGGGGAGGCTCCATCATGGCAGGGGAAAACAATGGCATGAGTAGAGGATGGACATCACCCCCTGGCCAACATAAGGTGGACAATAGCAACAGGAGAGTGTGCCAAACACTGGCAAAGGTACACTAGCTATAATATCCATATGCCCTCCCCCCAACAATACACTGCCTCCAGGAGGCATTAATTCCCAAATCTTCATCAGCTGGGAACCTAGCATTCAGAACACCTAAGATTATGGGTGACAACTGAATCAACCACCACAAGGAGGAATGAAAACTTTGATGTTCTCCTCTCTGGGCATCTGGTGGTCAGCCACAGGAGATCTGCTGTCCCCTGTAGCCCCACCCCAGTCCCATCAGCACTTCTCTGTTAGGCTGCACCCACACTTTGCTTGCCTTTTAGACACTGTATTGATGGAGATAAAACTACTTAGGTAGCCTTTCTTGGAGACCATTTGTGCAAGAGATAATGTGTGTCTACACTCTCCACTTGGAATGGTCACTGAAGATGTCTGGCTGTGGGTTTGTTGGATCTGTTCCTGCCCTTGGGCGTTGGTGAATGTTCATTTTCTATGACCAGAGTCTCCTGTACTCCTCCAGTGTGTGCTCAGAGTCTGTGCTAGGCTTTGGGAGCAGGTGATTCCTAAATATTGCCCAACTAACACTTATTTGGAAAAGCAGACGAGCTCCCAGTGGAACCCCTTTGAACTTGCTGCTGACTGCCTTTAAAAGAGCAGCACAGGCTTCAAAGCCACTTCTGCTTGGCTCTCTTATTAATCTCTTTAGGAAATGATTCCTTAGGGAAATAGGATAAGAGGGCCTGCTGCTCCAAAACATCTGCCTCACCACTAAGTCTTTAGGAAGAGACAATGGAAAATAATTCAGTACAACAGGAGCTATTGTCTGGAAAGTGATATTTCCTCCTTCCCTCGAGCTGTGTGGAAACATGGAAACGTAATTACCCATTGGGGAGGGGATGGAGAGTCGTTTATTTTACTATTTCTTTGTCTCACCATGCTCAAGGGAGATGACACCTTTCAGCAGTTTGTTTCTTTCCTGGAGTTTGGACACAATGCCATAAAATCCAACACCACAGTAATCAGGCAAATGTATGGAAGGTCAGAGGGATTACACTGGCATGTGGGTTAGCATCGGTTGGCCTTTGAGCTGTTGACATGCCAGATGTCTTTGGTATCAGCGAAGTGATAAATGTCCTTGTGATCAGACTGGTTGACATGAGGGATCACATGAGGTGATTAAAATTATGCCTTAGTTTTTTCAGGTCCGAGGCTGTGTCCTCTGGATTCTGGCCCACCCAGGAGCTTCTTTCATTTTTACCGGTGTACCTAAGTAACAAAAAATAAGATCTTATGCTTTGTGTCTGGGAAATTGGAACTATCAAGAAATGTGAAGAGAAAATATCAAAGCCTATAAATGATCCCCTCATCAGAAATAGCAGGTATTTCCTTAAGTCTTTCTATAGTTTATTGATGCATTTGATTTAAATCATACAATAGTCACCACTCAGCATCCATTTAATGATAGATTGCACATAAATTTCTATTTCAGAAGGTAAATCCTAATATTCATTGCTGTAATTTTAAGTAATGGTGTCATGTGTGCAGGGAACAATTGCTCTGCTTTTTCTTCTGTTCCCAACACTGGTAGTAAGCACTGGAATCACTAATAACCTCATACACAGGGAAAGGCAATTCCTGGCCTTTCAGGGGCTTCTAATGGTTTATTTTCCACTAGAAAGAGGACAAGGGAAAACTTTTCTGAGAAACCTGCCCCAAACTTCCTTTTTCTTTTTCTTTTATCTTTTCCTGAGGTATGGTCTCATTTTAGCTCAGCATGATCTTGCGTTCACAACAACAATCTTCCTACCTCAGTCTCCCTGGTGCTGGGATTATATGTGTGAACCACCATGATCAAAAAAGGGGAAATAACTCAGGATCCAAAGAAAGGAGCTAGTGTTTTTCTAGGAGCGTTTTTGTTTTTGCAGGTATTTCCTCTGTTTGGCCACATAGGTGTGAGCCTTCTAGGCAGAGACTATTTCCTCAAATTGCCCTGTAGAAGCCCAAAATGCTCACCACAGGAAATCTCTTATAACATTTGCCTAAAATTTCTTTTGAACAATGTTACTGTCTGAATTGCCCCCCTTCCCATTCATATGTTGAGGCCCTGACCCAGAAAGTGACATTTGAGAGGGCTTTTAAACAGGTGACGAAGTTAAAACATAGCATTTAGGGTTGGCACTATCTAATCACCCTGGTGTCCTATCCAAGAGGAAATTGGACATACACAGAGAAGCAGGGGTGTATATGTCGACAGAGGGAGAGGGAGGACCATTTAGAAACACGGTCAGGTTTGCAAACATCTGCAAGGCAAGGAGAGGGGCCTCAGTGACACAAGCTTCCAAACACCTTGACTTGGGACTTACAGGCTCCATCTGTGTGAGAAACAAATTTCTGTTGTTGAAGCTGTCCAGTCTGTGGGGGGTTGTCAGTGCAGCTCTAGCAAAACTAACAAGGCAGCTAGATGAGTCATTAGAAATAGTTGCTGATGACCCCTCCCTGCCCCAGCTTTGATTATCTGGGGAAAATTTCAATGTGCATGTGAGGACAAAACCCTCAAGGGGTAGAAGGATGGGACTAGGGTTGAAAATAACCTAGGTAGATGTAGTTGTTGGTAAAATACCAGCTCCTAGATTATGCAGTCAGTTTAGGAGTAACTTACATCTATGTAAGATCAAGTGATTTTTCTGTATATGACCTAAGTTGATGCTAAAAGGGAAAGCTAAGTGCATAAAAAAGGCAAAACCACTTGTTTAGACGGATCTTATTTAGTGAAACTAATTATGACATGGTCATATTTTTTTACTCCTATTCATTTTCACAGTGTTTCTTTTCGATAGCCAATCTGTTCTGTGAAGCACATTGTAATTGGATTCATTAGTTATTTCTTTATGGGAAATGGGTTAATTATTTCTCCATCAAACAGGAAAATTAATATAAGAAGTGAGCCATTCAACCTTGCCAATGTGATATGGAAATATAGAAGCTGAAGCCAGGGAAGTGTGCTTCTGAAATATCTGTGCTTTGAGGGGAAGTGAGGCTCAGAACTTCTGTAAAAGTTTTCTTAACATTTAGAATTAAAAATAATGTCTTTGAAAGTAAGTTATGGGTGTTTGGTGCAAGTAGGTCTAACCCATGTTCATGTCAGTTCAACCTTTTTATTGGAAGGCAGCTATGATAACCATTATGCCCCAAAGATACTTTATTATTTATCTTTTTTTTGTGTGTGTTCTAACTGTAGAGGTTTTTCACATTACTGATTCACATTTTAAGCATATGAAATTGGCTTTAACTATCATTGTGATTAAAAGCATTTTAAAAATGCTACTGCTTTTGAATATAAGGAGGTTGTAGCTGACCATGTTTTGGCTTTAAAATTTCTCAGGTTATTTGTGTATTTCATTGGTTTCTTGGAGCGCTTGCAGTCTTCTCTTAGTTTCCTAATTAAAAATGTTTCTAGGCCAGGAAAATGGCTCAGTGGTTAATGATGCTTACTTGCAGAGACTGAAGGCTCAGGTTTGCTGCCCCACTACCCACATAAAGCCAGATACACCAAAGTGGTGTATGTATCTGACATTCATTTGTAGTGGTGTGTTCATACACTCATTTTTTCTATCCCCCCCTTTGCAAATAAAATAATATAAAATAAAAAATGTTTCCTAAGAATATTTTTGTAAAATACACTAAACATCTTTTTCTTTCTTTGTTCAGCAAGCTTGGCATTATGCAAACAGTGCTTCTACACAGTACACTAATACTTTCTTAGTGATTCAGTAAGTGTAGTTTGCTCCTGTAGTAAATGTCCCTACATGTAGATATTTTTGAGTCTTTTCTTTGCCCTTTTTCTCTTCTATTTTGTTTTTAAGCCATCAGTCTTCCCTCCCTGCGCTGATTTTTACATTCCTTCCTATGACTGCGCTTATGGGAGTAGAGCTGATGACACTTGGTCGATTGGTGGTTGCGTATGAACTAGAGTCCTGTGGGTTCTAAGAAACTGGGTTTCAGGAAAAGCTGTTCACGGTTTCTAGTTGAGTTGCTCAGCTGCAGACTGCTGAAGATTTGTTGCCGGGCTGTTGTCGGTGAGCCCCGCCGGGGCTATAGAATAACTTAGAATCCTTTGCTTCATAGAAAATGTTTCCTTTTAAAAATTAAAATATTTGGGTTGTAAAATCCTCAGTTTAAGCTGTCAATAACTAATCCAATTCTAAGTGTTGCCTTAATTTTGTGTTTAAGATGTCAGCCTTGGACTGTGACAGAAAACAAAGCCTTGTGTATTTACCCACAAAGACCACACAGGGTGCTGATGTCTAGTTTTTTAAGGTTTGACATGCTTAAGTTGCAATTTTTCATGGATTTTGACTCCAACTAGGACAACAGATGTACCTGATTTTCTCCCTCAGTGATTTACAATATAATTGCAAGTAGAATTCAAAATTATCTTCATTAGCCATGGTCACTATTGACTTCGCCCAGTCCCCTGTACTCAAACCATATATATATATATATATATATATATATATATATTTTTTTTTTTCCCTAGGTAGGGTCTCACTCTAGCCAAGGCTGACCTGGAATTCACTATGTAGTCTCAGGGTGGCCTTGAACTCATGGTGATCCTCCTACCTCTGCCTCCCAAGTGCTGGATTAAAGGTGTGTGCCACCACACCCAGCTTCAAATTCATATTTTTAAAGGAACTTCATATGTGCTAGCAGGTCACCCAAAGAAAGTGACTTTGAGACTTACTTATATAGCAAACATATCTAGGTGAAAATGCAGAGACAAGAATGGCTATGAGGAGTTTAAGATGCAAAACATTTAGTCCAGTATAATTTAAATGAAAGACTCTTTGAGTTACTGAACAACTAAAATGTTTTTCAAAACATGTTTAAATTCTTTAACGACAGAAATAATGATTTAAAGGCATTTTAAAATTTGAGAGTTGATATTCTATTACTTAAGTACTAGGTGGTTTTTAGTACTAACTGAAGGGATGTTTTACATACTCATGGACAGAGTATCTTATGGCATAAAATGTGACATGGTGATTAAATGATTTAAAAAAGTGATAGAGTTTTCAAATTTAAGTTTAGATAAAATTGTGATCATTGTCGTATGTATATGTCTAAGTTAATACCTTTAAAATTATAGATCGTTGCCAGGCATAGTGGCACATGCCATTAATCTCAGCCCTGAGGCTGAGGTACTAGGAACACTTAGAGTTACCAGTTAGGCCAGCTTGAGGCTACAGTGAGTTCTAGGTCAGCCTGGTCTAGAGTGAGACCCTGATTCAACACCCTCCCCCCCAAATTTTTTAGAACAGTGGTTATTTAGAGGTATATATATAGAGAGAGAGGGGCTAGGAGGAGATGTCTGTAGGAGAAACTCAGCTTAATAATAATGATAGGAGCCAGGCGTGGTGGCGCACGCCTTTAATCCCAGAACACAGAAGGCAGAGCTAGGAGGATCACCATGAATTCAAGGCCACCCTGAGAATACAGAGTGAATTCTAGGTCAGCCAGGGCTAGAGGGAGACACTAAAATAAATAAATAAATAATGAAATGACACGGATCAGGGAGACCTTAGGAGATTGTTTACTATAGTACTTCCCCCCCCCCCAGAATATAGTTAAAGCATACAGTGATTAATTAAGCTATCTAAGTGTGCTCTAGTTGGGCTGAAACCAGCACTGCAGGAAGTCGTTCGTACAAAACCCTGAAGAGAAACTAGAGAGGACGCTCAATAGGAATATGGGATTGACAGGATTTTTTTATGGATACAATTTTTCCCACTTTTTGCATGTGTATATATGTGTGCATGGTGAACATGTATGTATGGGTACACGTACACTTTGGTGTCTAGAGGTCAATGTCAGGTGTATTTCTCCATTGCATTCTGCCTTATTCTTTAAGACAGGATCTCTTGGGCTAGCGAAATGGCTTAGCGGTTAAGGCGTTTGCCTACGAAGCCTATGGACCTCCCCAGGACCCACGTAAGCCAGATGCACAAAGGGGTGCATGCATCTGGAGTTTGTTTGCAGTGGCTGAGACCCTGGTGTGCCCATTCTCTCTCTCTCTCTGCCTCTTCCTCTCTCTCTCTCTAAAATAAATAAACTGTTTATTTATTTTTTTTTTTTTAAAGACAGGATCTCTCATTGACCCCAGAATTTTCCAGTTTGGCTAGACTGGTGAGTCTGAGGAGTACCCTGTCTTTGCCTCCCCAACACTGGGATTATAGGCACGTGCCATCATGCCAGCCATTCACATGGGGACTGTGAATCCAGGTCCTCATGCTTGCATAGCAAGCACTTTACCCTCTGAACTAACACCTCAGCCCCTAATTTGGATTTCTTAAATTTTTGGGTGCTGAAGAGATGGCTCAGCTTTTCCGAGTCCTTTCTGCACAAGCATGAGGGTTTAAGAGGGCCTGAGACTGCATGAGTTCAATTCTCAGCACCCATGTAAAGAGCTAGATATGGCCATCACACATGTAACCCCAGTCCTGTAAAGAATGGGACTGGAAAATCACTGAGGCTCACAGAAATGGCAAGCTGTGGAATCAGTGAAAAAAAAAAAAAAAAAAAAAAAAAAAAAAAAAGATTCCTTTTCAAGAAAACAAGCAGATGAGCGAAAGAGGGGGACATGCGCTGTTCTTCTTGGGCCTTCGCACAATTCATGTGCAAGGGGCATGTGCATACTCTACACACATACCATAATCACACCACATATCCTAAACACATGCATGCACACAAATAAATTCCTGGGATATATATGACCCCACCTCTACTACATACTGTCTGTGGCTAGCTGCATGTCTTTCTTGCTTGCTTTTCCTTTTTCTGTGAACATTTAAAATTGCCTTTTTTTTTTCTTTCTCAATTGGAGTCTCACGCTGTAGCCCAGGCTCAAATCACTATGTAGACCAGGCTGGACTTGAATTCATGATGATCCACTTGCTTCATCCTCCTTGGTGCTGGGACTACAGGTGTGAGCCACCATGCCAGGCTGCTGAGCATTTCCAATTAAGTGGGCTGATGTTTTGCTATTTACTGTGGCGTTCGTGTACTCTCAGAGTGTCTTTATTCCATGACTGTTCTTGTCTTCCACAAGCATTTCCTGTCAAGGTGGGACTGTGTACCATACAGCTGTGCATTAGCAGTCGCTGATGACTTCAGCCAAGACTACATTCAGGCCTTCCAGCTGCTGGTCAGAAGCTTGGCAGCTGACCACTTGACCACCTGCTTCTGTTTGTCTCTTTGACTTGCAAATAATGAAGGCTGTTTGCTCTTCTTCTGACATCAACATCTGAGAAAAAGTTCTTTGCGGGAACTTGGAAAGAGAAGGAAGGACTTGATTGATTGGTATATTTTTTCCCCTAAAGATAATAACATATCTTGGGGCTGGAGAGAAGGCTCAGCAGTTAAGGTGCTTGCCTGCAAAACCTAATGACCTGGATTTGATTCCCCAGTACCCATATAAAGTCAGATGCACAAAGTGGCACATGCATCTGGAGTTCGCTTGCAGAGGCTAAGGCCCTGGCAAGCCCATTCTCTCTATCTGTCTCTCATCTCTCTTTCTCTCTGTTTTCAAAAAAAATTTTTTTTTTTTAAAAAAAGAGTAATGGGCCGGGCGTGGTGGCGCACGCCTTTAATCCCAGCACTCTAGAGGCAGAGGTAGAAGGATCGCCATGAATTCCAGGTCAGCCTGGGCTAGAGTGAAACCCTACCTCTAAAAACCAAAAAAAGAATAATGGGGCTGGAGAGATGGCTTAGTGGTTAAGGCTCTTGCCTGCAAAGCCAAAGGACCAGGTTTGATTCCTCAAGACCCACGTAAGCCAGAGGCACAAGGTGGTAAATGCATGTAGAGTTCATTTGCAGAGGCTAAAGGCCCTGGTGCACCCATTCTCTCCTCCCCTTCTGTGATTGGTATTTTTTCATTATTTCTGTTTCCTTCCTCATGTCTTATATTGACCTCCTTATTTCATTAAGTTGGTTTCCTGTGTTCTCTTGGGGTTCTTTCTTCTTTGATTTCTTTGAACATAGTCATAATCATTTTTTAATTCTTTTTCAGGCATTTCATCTAAATCAGTCTCACTGGAAGTCATTTCTAATGGATTTATAATTTTTGGTGGAACTGTACTGTCTTTATTTTTTGTATTATAATGTAGAGATTTTTGGATCTTGAGTTAATTTGATGCTGTGTTTTCTAATTATCTGCAGTATTCCTAGACATGTAAATCCAGCTTTTTATATCTTCAGGGGAGGAGCATGAAGTGCCAGGTGTGGCTCTTATGTTTCTCCCAGAGTAACAGCAAAAATAACCCTAAGTGTTGAGTTTGCCAGCTATGCACATATTCTAGTAGACTGGGTGGAGCAAATTACTGGCAAATTCTAAAATTCAACTGAGCAATATACACATTCAGTCAAAACCAGCACAAAGTATTCATGCAAGAGTGGAGATTAAAACAGATAATCTAACAAAGCCAAAGTACCTAAGGATGTGTGTTACCCTGCACCCTTAATCCTATGAACTGGGATCCTGAGATTTCTGGTCTGAAATGGGTTCCAGGTCCATCTGGCACTGAGTGAGACTCTGCCCCCAATAGTGACAGGAAGAAAAAGACAGTGGCCCTATAAATCAGGAAATGTCAAATGCAATAGTAGTCAATACCAAAATACAGCTTATTTGAGAATGGTAAAGCTGACCAAGAATATATCAACCAAATCTAACACATAACCTGTCCTGACATGGAAGGTAAGATTAGCCCTTTAATGCAGACCTATGTTCCTGGCTTTGCATAAGTAGGCCCTGTTACCTTTGGGATGGCTTCCAACCTTACCTATGTTGAGTGCCCACCTCGGTCCCTCCCTGTTGTGCTGTGGACTCGGTTCAGCTGCTTGAGTCACTGGTCTGGTGTTCTGATTGGCAATGCTGCTGGATGCTGTTTCCTACAAGCTGCTCTTGGTTGGGGGTTCTCTTTCTCAAATAAATAAAATAAAATTTAAATTAAATGAAAGAATTATGTATCTTAATTGAGCTTCAGGGTTTTTGGTCCAGCTATATGCCATTTTCCTAATTTTGTGTACTGATGAACAGCTTTTGTAGCTGAGAACGATTGGAAATCTGTTTGGTGGGAATATTGGAAATTATAAAGTATTAATTTTCACTTTGTTTTTACCCAACAAAATTGCAGTGAGTTTCATTAAATAACAAGTATTTAAAACAGAAATACTTAGCAGAATTATTTTTGCTGAGCAACTACTTTTACCTAAAAGAAGGTGCTTTAAACATTTAGCCTGTGTTTTAGTGAAACTGCCATTATTTTGTAATATGCCTTTACAGGGTCACTTTTTTCTTCCCTTCATCCAACTAGATGAAGGGTTTTGCTGGCTGGCTATATGCCATCTCTCGAGAGAAATGAAGTTTACGTATATAGCCAAACACACTCTTAAAGGATTTGATTTGAAATATATATTAGGCTCTTAGGGTAACTTTGGTGATAAATGCATAGCCAAAGAAAATGTGTAAGTTTTCCAGAGACTTCTTCGAACTGCCTCTTGACAGACATTGCTTCTTGTCCTCTTCCTTCTCTTAATGATAATAATGATAGTAATGAAAGAGGTGGGGAAGAAACTTTTGGGTAGTCAAAGTTTGACAGATATATACTTAGCTCTAAACTCATCAAGCTGGATATGTTAAATATGTACAGCTTTTGTTTGTTACTCACACCTTAGTAGTTTTAAAAAATTTTTGTGTGTGTAATGTGGTATGTGTGTGTGTGTGCTTGTGTGGTGTGGGGTGGTGTGTGCACATATTTATGCCCTTGAGTGCCCCATGAACTCATTTTCAGGAGGTGGGGGTGTGGTGTTGGGTTGCCGAATGTTAGGTGTCATCCTTCATCATTCTTTAGCCTCTTAGCCTCCTCTTATTTAATCCAGAGTTTCTTTTCTTTTTATTTATTTATTTATTTATTTATTTGTTTGTTTGTTTGTTTATTTATTTATTTATTTATTTATTTTGAGGTAGAGTCTCACTCTAGCCCAGGCTGACCTGGAATTTACTGTGTAGTCTCAGGGTGGCCTAGAACTCACAATATTCCTTTGACCTCTGCCTCCCAAGTGCTGGGATTCCAGGATTAAAGGCATGCACCACCATGCCCGGCAGAGTTTCTTACTGATTCTGTAGCTTGCTAGGTTTTCTTTTTTTTTTTTTTTTCTTTTTTGCTAGCCCAGGTGATTCTTAGGTCTCTTTGCTCCACTTTGCTGAAGTGGGGTTATAGGTGCATGTTGTGGCCATGGCCAGCTGTTTAAGTGACCCTCATGATTGTGCAGAGAGCGCACTTAACTGCTGAGCCATCTTTCCAGCACTAAAGCAGTTTTCTGAAGAGACACAAAGATAAGAGATGCCTTTTAATTTCTCAAGGTACTGGTTCAGATTGACAGTGATATTTAAAGGCTCTTGATTTACTTTGCCTATTGCAGAGAACTAGCCATCGGAGCAGTAGAAGTAAAAGTATGTGGAGGGCTGGAAAAATGGCTTAGTGATTAAGATGCTTGCCTGCAAAGCCAAAGAACCCAGGTTCGATTCCCCAGGACCCATGTAAGCCAGATGCACAAGGTATTGCATACATCTGGAATTTGGTTGCAGTGACTAGAGACCCTGGTGTGCCCATTCTCTCCATCTGTCTGCCTCTTTCTCTCTCTCTCTTGAATGAATAAATAAATAAATAAATAAATAAATAAATAAATAAATAAAATTTTAAAAAATACGTGGAGATTCCATCTCACCCCAGTCAGAATGGCAGTTTTGAAGAAAACAAGTGGTAGTAGATGCCCTGCAGGTTGCTGATAGAAAGATGCCTTGCACCCTGCTGGTGAGAATGTAATGTAGTATCATCATTATGAAAATCAGTATGGAAGTTTATCAAAAAACAACACCCCCCCTGAAAATTAGACTTACCATTTGACCCAGCCATGTCACTCCTGGAATTTATCCAAAGGAGTCCAAGTCAACATGTCACAGATACAAATCATTGTTTATTTCAACATTATATGGAACCAACTTAGGTACCCATCATCAGAGGACTGGTTACAGAAAATGTGGTGCTTTTACATAATGAAATTTTTTCAGGCAGAAAGGACAATGAAGTTATTTCATTTTCAGGAAATGGATAAAACTGGAGATAATCATATTAAATGAACTGAGCTGATCTCAGAAAAACAAATATTTAATGTTTTCTCTTACTTGTGGGTCCTAGCCTTCATAGATGATATGCTTACATGAAAATAGCCTTATGAAGCCCTGTATAATGAAGTAGAAATAAATAAATAAATAAGAACCAGGTGTGGTGGCTCATGCCTATATTCCCAGTACTCGGGAAACTGAGGTAGGAGAATCACTGTGATTTTGAGGCTAGTCTGGGCTAGAGTGATTTCCATATAAGCCTGGGCTAGAAGGAGATCCTGCCTTACTCTAAGGGGAAAAAAAAAAAAAAAAAGCCCTCATAATTAAGTAAGTAATAGGACAAGAAGCCAGCATGTAATTTTCCACTTAAGAGAGGAGAAAAGATTTGACAGAAATGGCTGGGGAGGATGGCTCTTGCCCGTTCCTCAGTGGTAGCAATGGTCTAGTCCTACAGATGACAGAGGGTGGTGGCTACTTGGAGGAAGGAGGAGGTGCCAAAGGTGTTTGAGGCTTGGCACAATATGAAGAATGTGAAGAAGATATATATGTGCCAGGAGGTCTTTGATTAACCTTGTACTGGATTCTAGATGTTCTCATGCACCTTGGTCCTTCCAGTATAATTAATCCTTATGTTTAATTCAGTTTTCTCAAGAGAATATTTCCTTCTGTGCATATGACTTTAAGAAATGTACCATGAGGTTATAGAAACATGCTTTTCAACAATTAGTGACATTTCTTAATAGTCGGCATTGAAGCTCTGGCAGACCATGGTTTATATTCTAGCTTGTTATTTACTGTTTGAGCCTTAGATTTTCATCTTTATAATGGGATCATAGTACTCATATCAGGATGGCCATGAAATAAGCATGTAATGTCCTGAGATTCATATCTAGGACAGTTGATACACCAGAAAGATTTATATTATAATGCACATAATGTGATAGTCTTACTGGCCCAGTTCAAAAATTGTTAGGTGAGATGAATATCTGCCTGAGTATGTGCATGCAAGTACATATACATGTATAAATGAAAGAGTGCTCACTTAGTGTAGTTCCTGGTATATGTAAATAATCTAGACAAGATTGAGAATAATATCTATGATCAGTTTTATTCAGCTTTCCAAGCTCTACAAAATGTATTATACTTTATTACCCATGGCTATATGCAGACTTTAAAATACTAATACATACTATGTCTTTAAAGAACACTAAGTGTGCTATATAACCAGTAAAGATGTATATGGTAATATGATTGGAATGGGGTAATAATTATACTTACTTCATTGGTTTATCATGCATATTAAATTAATGAATATTTGTAAAGCACTTAAAAAGCATCTGCCTTGCCTATACTAAGCTCTGTGTAAATGTTTAAGCTCCATGTAAATGTTTGTTAAATAAATGATTACATAAATAGTGAACACATAGACAAATGGGACCTCTTTTCAGACTGTCGTGGGCCATGCCAAGAGAAGGCACACACCAAGAGGCAGCTGTCTATCAGACAGCATTAGCATGATTTGGGTCTACTTCAAAAAGTAGAGCTTGGCCAGATTCCTTTTCCAAGAAGCTATACGTAGGAAGTGAGAAATTAAGCCATTTAGCTGTGGAGAAGGGGGATTCACAGCTCAGTGAAGAAGGTGATCATTAAAAGACATCAGCAATAAGAGACACCCTGGCTGAGGGGTGATGATGAGAGCCAAGCTTGTTGTGCAAGGAGAAAGGGAGACGCTGAGGCAGGTGGGAGGAGTCTAGAATGCTGGGGTGTGAGGCTTAAGCAACTTTTGAGTAGCCATTCCACATTCTTTTTGTTTGCCTTGTAATGTGTGAGAAAAAGAACGTGGTGTGATTAGTTAGTCACAACTACTACTAGTTTGGCATGCCTTAATTTATACCTCTTTGGTAAATGGTTATTTTTGATTAGGAAAAAAAATCCACCTGTTGTAGGATGTTGGCAATAGAGAAGTCAACAGCTACAAAGGAGGGCAAATTGACATCTGGCCCTCCATGCGGTGACAGTGTTATGCTGCTGACACTATAATAAGCAAAGAAAAGAAACCTGATACAAAGCAGTGCTCGCCTCTTTATGGAGTCAAGCATCCTTGGATAGTTCAGTAGTGCTTGAGAGCTTCATATGTTGTGGTATAAGTGACAAGGACAAGACCAAAGGTTAAACACAGTTTACTTACTGTGAATGTTTTTTTTTTTCTTTTCTCTTTTCCCTCTGTCCCTTCTTTCTTCCCTCCCTCCCTCTCTTCCTCCTCCCCTTCTTCGTTTTCTTTGCCTTTCTTCATTTTAATAAGGTAGAGATGTACACAGTATTTTGGGAAGATTTCTAGTCACGTGAACTTGGTACAATGTATGATTCAATATTTATTTGGAGTGTGAAAATAATTGACTCTTGTAACCAGCAATGTAGGGGTAGAGGTGCCTTTGGGCTAAGCACAACCCAAGAGGTGAAATGGAATCTCTTAGGACTCTGTCATTTTTGCTTAAAGTCTGCATGTTTGAAGCTTTTTGAATTAAAAAAAAAAAAAAATCATCTTCTGCCCACCCCGACAAAGTAAAAGAGAGCAGACCTTCCTTTGTATCTGTGCTTACTTTTACATCTTTGTGGGGGAGATGGCCGAGATTGGTCCAGTCTGGGTCATGTGTTTGTTTCCTCAGAGGCAAAGTGGGCTGGGATACCTGATCCACAGCCCTTCCTGAGCTGTGCAGTGGGGGAGGGCCGCTTGGGGAGGCATGCTGGCAGGCAGAGACACTCTTCCATTCCAGCCAAATGAATGGTCAGTGTTTGTTATTCAGGAAACCACTCCTTCAGAGCTCTGCTCCCTTGATGCCAGATAAATGAGGTTTCACACTCTTTGGAAATACTTACTCTCTTTTAAAACTTTCAAAAAAAACTGTGGCGAGTCTAAAAAATATTAATTTACATTGACATTGTTTAAATCAGATTTTTTTTACATAAACTATAAGGAACGAGACCCTCCGCCCCACTGTAGCATTTCAACCACCACAAGAAAAATAACATACCATCAAATCTTAAGATTGTGAAGCCAGTCTGGCTGTGAGTCCTCTGGTTAAGATGCTCGGGATGAAGGCTTTTTGTCTTCCTTTACTGAGAGTCACTGTGGAAAGAATTACTTCAGCATATAGGTCCTCTATTTTGTTATGCCACATTAACCAAGTTGTGTAAATGTCATCAGTGAGCTATTGATATTGCTTAAGTGGTCCAGAGAGACTGTTTCAGGACTCATGTTGTCCCCAGTAGAGCTTAACCTGTCTTCCTCCTGTAAATAAAGCAGTATATAAACTAGCCCAGCCTGCTCTAGACAGTCAGCATTATTATCATTATTATTATTATTATTGACCCTAAAGGAATTTGTTACCTGAAGTTGGGGTTAGGGTTAAATTAAAATAAAAAGAAGTAAAAATAAATAATAAACAAATGAATAACAAATCAAAGACAAAGCCAATAATATGCTTAAAAAAGATTTTCTTGCAATTGAATGTAGAAATGGTAAACTGATTTGCCATTTCACAGGTTGATACTACATAAAGGCAGATCTCAGGATCAAAGAACAACCCTCAGATTATCCTTTAAAGTCTAATTAGAATTTATAGGAAATGTAGCCTGCTATTAGGTTTTCCATGCCAGACATGAAAGATGTACTTATCTTTGCTTCCTGTTACCATGGATCTAACCAGATTGTTTCCTGTGGTTACATGATAGCGTATACAAAAATTTCTTGCTTGGATTCTGCAATAGCAATCTATCTTGTTCTGGTTTAACACAAATACATCAAGTTTACAAGGCCAGAGAAACTTTTTCTCAAATTTCAATTTGTATTGGCTTCTGTAGGTAATAACAGATATGTTAGGTGTTCTGAAATATTTGTATTTGGGTATATTCAAAGACTATCTGTCATCAGATAGACATCACCATAGGAAAGGAAAGAGAAAATTTTGTGCATGACAAACCTCTTCTGCACATGTCTGCTTTCAGACTAATTCAGTTATTAAAATGTTGAGACTCAAGGGAATTGATTCTGTCTACCCACAAATATGAGTAATGTCTCCTCCGGAGTACAAAGGTGAAGCGCCACAGGGGTGCTCCTGATGCAGGTCTTTAGGTCCTGTTACAGAGAGCCCAGAGTTCATATTAGCTGGTGAAAATATTGCTAAGCCCGTAGTCTCAGGAAAATTAGGGAAGTAGAAATTGGTGAGTGCAATGACAGAATCATTAATAGAGGTTGTAACCAGACACAAGTAAATCATTCTGAAGATGAGTGTATAGAAGCCTAAAATTTAGCAAGGGAATTGTTTTTCCCTGCTTAAGGATCATTCTGTGTTCTTTTTTGCTATAGCCACTGCTTCTGGCTGGGGAAATGGAGGTGTCTGATGGAGAGACCACCCAGTCCCGTCAGAGTTTTCTGACTTTCATGTGCAGATTTAGGACTTACTAGAGATTTATATGCTTTTCAGAGGGACTGGGAAGGTGGTGGGCTTTCTTGGTTCCAGATGCTTCTCATTTCCTCTTCCTTTTCCAGGGAAAATTTATCCTTTTATTCCATGAAATGGGACTGGTTTTTGTTGCCTTCTATTACCCTTAGAGCGGGATCGCGTCCTGTTCGGTTCTCTGGTGGTGTGTGAAAGTACGTTTGCTTTCTCAATTATATTATCTGACCAATTCAATTTATAGAGTGTTTTTGCAGAGAAAAGTTTTATTATCTCATTTAATATTCACAGAAGCCCTTTGAGAGAGGTACAGTGGGCGCCAACGTTTGCAGATGAGCTGAGTCACAGAGTGGAATACTTATGGAGTGTTTGTTCCAACTGAAGTGCCCTGAGGTGGACAGATGGGTACTAATAAGTGCAATACACAGACCTTGTTGCACAGACACTTACACATCTGGCCAAAGAAGGAAGTTGTACATGATTACTATGAATTGAAGCAATTTATTTTGTGCAAAATGGAGAAAGAGGATTGCTAACGGGATAGGGAAAGCTTCTGTGGGAGGAAGGTCATATCTGATCATGTCTTGTTTTCCAAGGAGATTTGGTTCCAGGACCTCCCTCAGATGCCAAAATCCAAAGATGCTAAGTCCCATGTATAAAATAGTATGTAGTATGTGCATATGATCTCTGTATTCTCCATATATACTTTATATCACCTAATTCAATGTGAATATCATATAAATAGTATGTATCCTGTGCTATTTATGGCACAATGTCAAGTTAAAGATTCTGTACATGTTGAATTCACACACAAATTTTTCCCAATATTTTTAATCTGTAGTTAACTGAATTCATGGATGCCCCGCCTGCAGGTATAGAAACTTGACTATGTACTAGACCTCAACCTATAGGTAAGACTAATAGATGCGAGATGTCATTTTCAGAGATGCAACAAGGAACATAATAGAGGTACAAGGTATAAGGCTTATGGAAACAACTTGTGTTTTAATAAGCAGAGGTAAGATCTTTTATCTGGTGTTGAGGAATTTGTTTAGTGACAAGAGTAGAAATAGGTCAGAAAGTCAGGGTGGAATTAAATGATGGGAACTCTGGTTGCCAGACCAAGGGTTTTGGCTGAACCCTATATGTATTTGAGAGAGGTGATAAAGGTGGTAGTGGGAATGTAGCAGAAAGTGCCTGGAAATGAACACATGGGTTAGAGGCTGCTACAGGGGCACATACTAGATACTAGAACAGCGATGTGGCGGGGAAGAGGGAAAGATGTGTATGTAAGAGAGATGGTGAAGGAATAAAGGACAGGTCCAGTCAAGTGATGGGACAGTGCTGAAGGTGTGTAATATGTAGGGTGGTTTTAACTGAAAGTTTCTGGAATGTGATTTGAAGAAAAGACAATATCTTTCTAGAAAGGCATGTTTATGGCAATATAGCAAAAAGTAGAGTCCTGAAGGGGTTTGGTTACATTCAGAGGGATAAATTGTGGCAGACTTTCTCTTGCTTCTGTTACATCCTCCATGGCAACTGACAGAGAGCAGCCACTTTACTGATCCTTGTTGATGTGAGTAATGAGATTCCTTCCGTTGTCTTCTTGTAACTTAGATGGAGCTGGGCTGACTCTCTTGTCTTTAAGTGTAGGCTTACACTATAGCAACAGTAAATGAGAGCAGACGAGAAATACTTACAATATTGATGAAAACAAATATTTTTAAGTTTATTTTTATGTACCTATGATGAGAGAGAGAGACAGAGAAAGAGGCAGATATATATAGAGAGAATATGGGAACACCAGGGCCTCCAGCTGCTGCGAATAGACTCCAGACACATATGCCACTTTGTGTATCACACAGGCTTATGTGGGTCCTGGGGAATTGATCCTGTATCCTTCGGCTTTGTGGGCAGCACCTTAACCACTAAGCCCCCAAACAACCTATTTTTAAGCACTGTTGCGAGATTAGGAAATATTCACTTATCAGAAGCTACTTTAGTTTTCTGCTACTTATTGCAATAGGTACACTAAAGACTTTTATTGACTAACCCTTGGAACTGTTTTTATTAAAAAAACATTTTATTTTATTTATTTATTAGAGAGAAAGAGGTGGATAGAGACAGAGATTGGGTGTGCCAGGGTCTCTAGCTACTGCAAATGAACTCCAGATGTTTGCACACGTGGTTTATGTGGGTACTGGGGAATCAAACCCACATCTTTAGGCATTGCAGGCAAGTGTCTTAACATCTTCACCATGTTTCTAGCCCAGGCCACAGATTGCATATTTTAAAAGCCTTTTGTATCAAGTGAAGATCTTTTGGGAGGAATATTTAGTTGTTTAGCTGCTTTAGGGGGTTACCCCTAATAGGATCGTATCTCTGGGGAGCAATCCACCAGCTTTGGAGAACCTGGCAGGTAGTGTGCCAGTTAGGAGGGTGAGAAGGAGGTGATGTCGCTGGTAGACACCAGAAGGGTGGTATCAGCTGAGCACTCTGTGACTCCTCTTGTTACCTAGGTGCAGGATACTGGGGGCAAAATGCATTGAGATAATTAGTTTGGTGTCTTGTCCTCCTGTAATGCTGTGAGCTTTTCTCAAGTGATAGGAAGCAAAGATGTCTGGGCTTTAACAACAGTCCATGACTTTAAAACCATTTAGCCTTATCTTCTTATGTAGTAATATATCTGCATCTAAATATAGGGTGGGAATTAGGAAAAAGTGTAAGGCATCTTAATGAAAGTAACTTTTTTTACTTCCAGAAATATTTAAAATTAGAACAAAAAGTTTTATTTTATTTTTAAAAAGTTTTTAATATATGTGCAAGCAGAGAGAGAGAGAGAGAGAGAGAGAGAGAGAGAGAGAGAGAATGGATGTGCCAGGGCCTCCAGCTACTGCAAAAGAACTCCAAATGCATGCACCATTTTGTGCATCTGGTTTTATGTGTACTGGGGAATCAAACCAAGGTCATTAGGCTTTGTAGGCAAGTGCCTTAACCACTGACCCATCTCTTCAGCCCCATAATTTTATATTATTAGGCTACAAACTATTCTCTCTCTTTCTTTTTATTTTTTTCCAAGGTAGAGTATCACTGTAGCCCTGCCTGACTTGGGACTCATTCTGTAGTTCCAGGGTGGCCTTGAACTCATAGCAATCTTCCTATCTCTGCCTCCCTAGAACTGGTATTAAAGGTATGCACCATCATGCTTGGATATTTTTTATTTCAATATGGTATTCTGCTTCTGTGACTTCATTCATATAATGGAATATTAAGGCAGTTGTTTTCTTTTTTGAAAATAAAGCTTGGATATACTGAATAATTTGTATGTATGAGTATAGTCTTTGAATATTCTCTGTAGCTAGACATATAATTAAGGATGTCGGTAATTGCTTTTGAACTTCATGTTATAATTAATCAGACATTTATTGAATGTTGGAACAATGCTGGGTAGTTCATTTCTTATACAATAAAGAAGGGAGTATCCAGATTTGATGTGTGTGAACACATCATGTAAAGTGGCATTTAAACAATCTTATCTGATTTTTATTGTCTATATAGAATGTTCTGCTCTGTGAGTTGAGGGAAGAACAAGGTTTAGCTTTCTGGCTCATTGATAAAATGTAATTGCTATTAGCCCAGTAGTAAAAACAATGAATACAGTTTATAATTGTGGCTTTTTTTGTGGGGTGACATTGTCTCACTGTTGCCCTCAAACTCATCAGTCTTCCTGCCTCAGTCTCTTTCAGTGCTGAGATTATAGACATTGAACCTCCATGTCAAATTTGTTAAGTCTTTTATGCAATAAAAATGTTAGCAAAGTATAAGCCCATATGTGAGTTTTCATTATTTTTAAGAAATCAAACTGTTTTTACAGATCGCTCATGAAAATCAATTTTGTAGTTGCCTTGTGTAGATAGTCCTTTGCTTTAGGAAGGATGGAAGAGAATGGAGAACTATTGTATAGAGCGTCATCTGGGTTTGTCTTGCCCAGCCATCCTGAGAGATTGACTCTGAGATTCCCTGTACAGAGGCGGAGAGGGCAGGCAAGTCTTCTGGTAGTAAGATTTCAAGGCTAAGCTGCTTATGCATGAGGCTGTGGTCTGTCAGCCTCTCCGGACTGTTTCTTCATGTGGGACCGTCAGGGTCTAGGAGTCCTGTGAAAATAATCTATACTATGGGCCCATGTCCCAACTTAGAGCTTCATGACGGCATGTGACTTAATATGTCTAAATTTAGATGAATTCAAAATTTAGTTGCACTAAACACATTGTGAGCTCTCAGTAGTCACATGTGGATAGTGGCTACCACACCTGAGCATGCAGCTATAGGACATTTCTATTACTACACAAAGTTCTTATGGACCATGGTGGCTGCGGGTGGAGGCTACCTCTGGAAAAGACCTATAAGCAACTTCCCATTGTCTTCATTAACAAGATCAGCAGTAAGTCCAGAAAGACTTCTTCAGAACTCAGACATTCACTCATAGCTAGCTGCTCATGCTTTGAGCTTTGGAACCCACCATCCTAGGCGTGGGAACTTCTGACTGAAGTGGAAGAAAGGTCTTGCAAAATTTACTGGTTAGCAGTAGCAGCCTGGTCATAATCCTGGTTTATATGGAATATTACCCAAATAAGATTTTTTCTTTTTTGAGGTAGGGTCTCAGTCTAGCCCAGGCTGACCTGGAAGTCACTCTGTAGTCCCAGGCTGGCCTTGAACTCATAGTGATCCTCCTACCTCAGTGCTGGGATTTAAGGTATGCACCACCACACCTGGTTTAAGGACATGTTTTTAAAAAATCAGGATAGACAAGCCATGAGAAAGAATGGTGAATTCTAATTGTGTGTTTGTGTGTGCGTGTGTGTGTAATAAATTCTATGCTGTGTCTCTCCCATGTAAACATATTCCTTTAAATTTGCTTAATATGTTGTGGTGGTTTGATTTAGGTGTCCCCCCATAAACTTAGGTGTTCAGAATGCCATGGCCCCAGCTGATGGCAATTTGGAAATTGAAGCCTCCTGGAGGCAGTGTATTGCTGGGGGTGGGTTTAGGGGTGTTATAACCAGCTTCCTCTTGCCAGTGTTTGGCATACTCTCCTGTTCCTGTTGTCTACCTGATGTTGGCCAGGAGATGATGTCCACCCTCTGCTCGTGCCATTGTTTTCCTCTGCCATCATGGAGCTTCCCCTCGTTTCTATAAGCCAAAATAAACCCTTTTTCCTACAAGCTGCTCTTGGTCAGGTGTTTTCTGTTCATTGGCTTTGCAGGCAAACACCTTAACTGCTAAGCCATTTCTCCAGCCCCGTGTCTAGTTTTAAGTGGGTGACTGGGAGGATGGAATTTAGGTTGGCTAGCATTACAAGCAAATGCTTTTAGCACTGGGCAATCTCACCAGCCCCTCAGAAAACTCATCCAAGAAGTAGACTTATAAAGGGATATTTTGGTGTGTATGGGGAGGGGGAGGAAGGCATGAATAGTTTTGACTTACTTTGCATGCATTTTGTTATGATGTTGAAAAGTAGATTGGCAAAAGAGGTCATTTTAACAAGTGGGATTGTCCTATGGGGTGGTGGGGGGGTGAAGCACTTTAATGCTAATCCCTAAGACATAATTTAGTCTCTGTAAACTTTATCAATTTCTATATCATTTTCATTATTGATAAACTGTAATAAAACCTGCCTTGCTTATCAGAGTCATTGGAGACACACAAAGAGTTTTCGATTTTGAGAATTTGGCATTTCTTGGTTTTCAGATGAATGCTCAGCTGGTCAAGTTTGCACCTGTCTGCTGAAATCTGAAAAAGTCTATTATCTGAAGAATTCCTGGTGCTAGGTATTTCAGGGACAGGACAGTCAACCTTGTACAGAGATGCTTGGGAAGCTGCCAGTGCAAATGTCATGCTATAGCCTCAGGGATTCTCTCTTTTCTAGACTAGTCTAAATTAGAAGAATAACAAGGTATGGTGCTAAGGCCAACTGTCCTTAAGTGTGCTTCCAGCTGTCAGACGGCTCCAGCCTGGCAAGAGGTTGCAGCAAAGGGTATTATCCTTAGTAGAGGGTCAGTAGTGAGGGTACTGGCATGATGGAACAGACTTTGAGTGGGAAGAGTCCTGAAGCTATGGCTGCACGGGCTGACAACCCTTTGAGCCAGGGTTCCTGGAATGGTGTGTTGAGTAAACTCCGTGTCCAGCATAGGATCTCTGTAGAACACAGTTGTGTTGATACAGTATAGACAGTGCTTTCTATATCACTGCCATCTTTACTTCATGCAAGGGAAGTTATCTGATACATTTACTGGTGAAGCCTAGACAGACATTGTGCAGATACAGAACATCATTGTAGAATTTCACATCAATCAGCATTTCAGAGATCAGGTGCAAAGTAAAACGAGTCTTTCAAACAGTGTCTAAGAAGCAAGGAGATGTTGTTAGCTGTGCAAGCAGCAGTCTCTTTATTTGTATTGCTGCCATTCTCAAACCTACTCTTTCTCTAGGGATGCTGTCATTTAAAGGTTATTCTTTTCACCTACCATATCAAACATTTCTCAATAATCAAGTTATTTTTGACAGGGATTTTGCCAGCTCGATCACAGTGGCCCATTTTGATTATTGCTGGGTTTTAATGTAGAGGCCGAGTTGCTGAAATACGGCTGCTTTCCATCTTCCAAAGTGTCTAGCATGATGTCTTGTATACAGCAAGCAGGGTTCGTAGAAATTGGAGGGTGATCTTTTGTTTCACTAGGACAATGTGTCCTTCACACACATCCCACATTCTATATTGGAACTGGCAATTAATTTTCTACGTAGAATAATGTTACAAATAATGAGTCGGTTCCCAGAATGGTCTACCAGATTAACCCATAATATGGCTTTGTGGATGGAGAAACAAGCTTGCTAGCTTTGAAGATTCTTTCAGAAACTAATTTAGTGAAATTTTACACAGTCAACAAACTTAAGTTCATAAGTAGGAAATGGCCTATTTTTATAGTATAAATCCTTAATAGTTATCCTATTTGCTAAATTTTATTTCTTACTCTACATTTCCCCTTTCACAGGAACTTTAACTTTAAAGGTGAAACCAATGAAAATCTATCAACTGGTAGGAGCTGAGCTAAATTTAATTTTGTCTGCTTATTTGCAAAAGTTGTGCTGCCTTTTAAAAATCAGCAGTGTGCTTTTTAGGGTGTTTTCTTTTTAATTAAATGTAATTTTTAAATGGTCTTGTTTGATTAATTCATACTGTTTTCCTTTGTTGTGAGGAGAATTAATTAAAGACTTAGGTTAGTGCTCGGTAGTAACAAAGGCATAAATCTAAAAATTTATTGTGGTACTGCAAAAGCAAATATAATTTATCATCAAATAATATTATTAAGGCTTCAGTTTACTATTTTCCATCTGCAGTTCCAAACTCTGCAGTCTTTAAATTTCCATGGAAAAATGACATTGGCATGCTGATGTTAATTGTTACACATTTTTGTAATGATTGAGTTTGAAAGCACATTTAAATTCCTGTTATATAGTAGGTAATCCATTTACTCTTACAGCATCTTAGTTTGAAGAAATGTTTCTTATTTTACTATTTGGGATGATGTATCTCTTAGTTTGGTGTATGCAAATTATATATATATATACTCTTTAAGAATCTGACTTTATTAGGCTTTGAATGGTAGACAAGTTTAATTTTGCTATGTAAAATGTGTAACTGGGACACTTAGATTGCCTGTGCCCTATGTGCTCATTTTCAGTTGACTCAAGGCAATAGAACTTTCTCAGTCCTCCAAGAATCACTGTACACATTGCCTTTCTGTTGGACATTGTGACTTGTACCCTGTCACAACAGGGAGCTGTGTCTTTAGGAGGCAGGCTGTGTAGCACATAGGCCCCGTTATCATTGCCTTGACCATTTCACTTGATGGGAAATCTGTAGTAGCTCAAGAATATTGAGTTCATTTGTTAATATTGAAGTCCTTAGCAGCCAGCTGTGCTGAAACTGTTGGTCACTTATTATTTATGGAAGAGTTAAATGCTGATACTTTCTGTCATGTAATGGACTTATTGTCCATCTTTTGAGCTTGCTGCATAGTAAATGGAAGAGCTGTTCTTTAGTTTTTCCAAAGTTAAAATTTAGCATGTGCCTTTATGTAAAAGTTCTTTTATATAATAAATAGGGCTTTAGAGAAAACAGCATTCATTATTCATTTGTATCTTTTAATGGAATTATTATTTTTTACCTCAAATGCAACTAAACATCAAGTTATTCCAGCTTTTTTTTTTTTAATTGCCAGCAATTTGGTGCTCTAGTTAATAATAGGATTCTATGATCTGAGTTTCTGAGTGACTGGTGTTTCTCTCCATCATATTGAATCTCGAGCCAGACACAGGTTCTTTTTTTCTTTTGTTTGTTTCTTTTTTGAGGTAGGGTCTCACTCTAGCCCAGGATGAGATGGAATTCACTATGTAGTCTTAAGGTTGAACTCACAGCAATCCTACCTCTGCCTCCCAAGTGCTGGGATTAAAGGCGTGTGCCACAGTGCTATTTGTTTCTATTTTTATTTATTTATGTATTTTTAGCCAGGGTTTCATATATCCCAGGTTGGCCTTGAGCTAATGATCCTGCCTCATCCTTCCAAATGCTGAAATTATAGCAGTGAGCCAGCTACTGTGGCTTCTATTTTTTTAATAATTATATTTCTGTAGGTGACTGGACCATAGAAATCTTTGTTAAAATATATCTTTCTTCCTACATTCCATTTTCTTGCCATCCTTTCCATATTCTTGCAAAAAAAAAAAAAAAAAAACACTTTTGTTTGAATGAAACAGAAACAGCAGAGCTCTAAGAAAAGCATTCAGAGACCCAAGGTTATAGGACCTCATGTTTGCCAGATTTTATCTCAGCTTCAGCATGTAATTTTGGCAGGAAGTTGTGTTCCAGTGTTAGTGACTCAGATGCATGTTGGTGATCAGCTCCAGATGCATGCAGTGGTGTCCTTCTGAAGTTACAACGTGCCTGCCTTTACATTGAAATAAACAGTAAATGATCCCATGTTGGGTGAAAGTTGTGGTTTAGTGTATGTACCGTTTTTTACTGCCATTTCTGAGAAATAGTCACGAGATTTTGTGCATTCTTTTTCTTGGGTGCTGTGTAAAATACCTAACATGTATTATTTTATCTTCTGACAGTCCTATGAGGTGGTGTGACATTACTGCTGCTGTTCTGTCTGTAAGGAAATAGAGGTTGTAAGAGACTCTTGGAGCTTCCAAAGCTAGGTCACTGTCTTGGGGTTCAGATGTCAAATCCCAGACTTGAGCAATTATTAAGCTAGCCTAGCTGCAGTTACAAATCTGCACCATTATAAAACTTCTTCAGACATGTGTATTACATCATGTTGTCTAGCAACTGGCTCCATGTGTAATAAAAGCATAGAGTAACTTCCCCATCCTTGAGAGACACTTACGTTATGAATGTTGTACTTAGTGGACATAAGGAACTACTGCTCCCACCCTCCACTTTGTAACTTTGAAAAAAGAAATTGAACACACAAATCTTCCCAAGAATGATTACATTTCTAGTGTTTCCTCGAAGGTGGGCGAGAAATATCTGATTGTACGGAAGCATTGAGAAGAGACAGTAATAATGCACTGGGACCCGTATATCCCAGGGAGGCTAGGGATGGTGGTTAAATCCCTCCGAGGCTCAGAGCTAGGGGGATTTCTAGAGAGACGAGAAAGAGTAGGAAGTATGTGAGGTGAGTAGATGCTGAACTTCACTTTGGATAGATCTGTGCATGGGACCTAGAATGCCCACCATCTGATTTGAGCAGGTTTTTGAGGGGGGTGGGCATATGGTTGGCTTATTGTTGAGTTGGTGAGCTTTATTTCTGGCCTTGAGGGAAGTGACTTGGTACTGGACTATATGTGGTAATATAGCAAAATGAGACAAGATGAAACTGAGTTTCCTCTTTAAGAATGAGGTACAGATATCAGCAGCAACTTACTGAAAGTTGGGGAAAGTATGGGTAGGGAAGGAGTCGTTCTTGGAAGGAAACATCACTAAGGCCACCCATGAAGTATGCAAAAATGAGGCAATTTAGACCTTGATATTTCTGCTACCTGTAGTGAAAAAATATTCATTTACTGCTACATTGGCATTGGATCTTTGAGGAAAGTAATTAGATTACAAGGGCAGTGTTGGAATCTCAAGAAGAGAACTTTCTCAGGCAGAAAAGGATTTGAAATTGTGTCTAGGTTCAAGTTTTGGCATAGGCTCCATGTAATTTTGTTATTTCAGGCAAGTTTCTTAACTTCTCCAAGCCTGCCTATGTTTCCAGTTGCCCTGAGTCCAGGAAGTAGACACATTAAGAATAATGAGTTCTGATAAGGGCTAAATTTTCATTTCACAGCTTATATGAATTTGTGTTCTCTTGTTCATGATAGCATGGCTGACCTCTATTTGCTAGTGTTCTTTTCTGTAAAATGAGGATACATTCTGTACTTTTAATAACGTTCTGTTTTCCTTTTCTTTTAAATCATTCCCGAGTTGTTTCTTTTCTACAGAAACTTTATGCAACCCTTGTATTCTCATACACGGAGGAGTTATCAGACCCATGCTGGTGTGAAAGCAGAAGTGGCCACATGCACTCTCTATTTGTCCTCTTAGAAAGCTCAGTTGCACACATCAGAATTGTCTTGGGTGTTTTATTTGTTTTTTTTTCCCCTCTCCCTTAGCTGGCTTCTGCCAGCCTGTGGAATCTCTGCTTGAGCATAAAAATAGTGGCATTTTCACACGGGAAGCTTAGAAACCTTAATGACAAAACAATGGCAGTGACACCCCTCTGCTGCCTAGAATGTACCTGCAGCTGCACTATCTTTTACTCCACAGAAATTAATAAATTCCAAGACCCTGATTATTGGCATGAAAACTCTTCATGGGGAGTTCTTACAAATCCACATGCCAAAAGAGATGTGGAACAGAGCCAGGCAGAGCCCCACACTGTAGTTGAAGATGGACCCTGTAACCAATCTGCCTGGCTTGAACCAAGCTCTATGACCTTCATCAAGCCATTCAACCCTGTGTGCCTCAGTTTCATCATCTGTAAAATGTAGATATTAACTGTTAATAGCTTGTCTTAAAGATTAACTGAATTAACATTTGCTAATTGTTTAGATATCTGGCCCGGTGTGTTTGTTAAATAATTATAAAGTATTAAAAACTGGTTATATTGGGGAACTTGCTGAGCTGACTGGTTGTCATGTTTTTGCCTATGATTAAAATACAATTAAGCATTGGTTAAATAAGTTATCTGATGGACTCTTTCAATGCATAAAATCTGAGGGTCAATATTACACAACTTTATATGACATCCAACTTATTCAAGATCTCTAGCTTTAAAAAAAATTATTTATTTGAGAGAGATAAAGAGGCAGATACTGAGTGCAAATGGACACGCCAGAGCCTCTAGTTATTGCAAACAAACTCCAGACACATGTGTCACCTTGTACATATCGCTTATGTGGGTACTGGGGAATTGAACCTGGGTCCTTTGGCTTTACAGGCAAGTGCCTGAATGGCTGAGCTATCTCTCCAGCCCTATCTCTAGCTTTTATTCACTGATATCACATATCTTTTCAAATCAATTTTTAAGTATAGGCATTCTGTGTCTACAAATTTAAGAATCTGAGAATTGTATAGGTCTTAAAATCAATGGCTATTTAACATATATTTAAATTTTTAAAGATACATAAAAACAAATGTGTGCATATTATGAGGGCCATGTAATGTGCACATATCACTACATGCATAATCTTTAAATTACAATAAATATATTTATCTCTTCATTTATCATTTCTTTGTGATGACAACTCTCCCAATTCTTTCTTCTTGCTGTCTCTTTTTTCTTTTTGAGGCAGACTTTTGCTATGTAGCCCAGTTGGCCTGGTACTTACTATGTAGACCAAACTGGCCTCAGCCTTGTGGCAGTCATCCTGATTCTACTTCTTATGTGATGGGATTACAAATGCACCATGCCTATCTTCCTACAACTGTAAATGTGTAACCCTCAGTGGGTAGATTTCATGTCATATTTGTCCTTCCACTGTAAACCTTTTATTTAAGCAGGGTTGCAACTTCTTTACTTTAAAGTATATTTATTTATTTATGAGAGAGAGAGAGAAAGAGAGAGAATGGGCATGTGAGGGCCTCTAGGCACTGCAAGTGAACTGCAGACACATGTGCCATCTTGTGCATTGGGTTAGGTAAGTACTGGGGAATTGAATCTGAGTCCTTAGATTTTGTGGACAAGTGCCTTAACCACTAAGCAATCCCTTTAGCCCAGATTGCGATTTCTTAAATCAGTATTTTGTGAACAAGGAATCCTAGTAACCCATGGGTCCATACAATGTACTTAAGCACCTTCAGTTTAAGAAGAGCCCAGGTGTGGGTACAAGGGGTGCTGTGTCTATCCATCGAAGGACACAGTAGCATTCTCAGTGGCTAGAGACTTCACTAGGGTTCTAGAGAACCATATTTTAGGGATCCCTGGGCTTTGCTGTAGCCACAGAATGCTAGAAGAAAGGCTACCCCTTTGTGCCCATGGGATGTGTGTTCCATTGTCACTGAATTGGATGTGTATTGATGGTGAACTGAGAGGTAACTTCTTTAAGAAACTGGAGTCATCTCAGAATATGAGAAGAATATCTTCAGTGGGAATCTTTTCTCCAGAAACCCATGGATAGAATGCCAGGCTTTCTAAACTTGGATGTGGGAAAAAAATCCTTCATCTTTGACTAACTTCTTACTACTGAAATTTAGCATTCTTTAGTTATGAATGATGACAACAAATCATGGTAGAATTTAGCATTTGAAATTACAGTACTTTCTAAATATGCCACTATCCCTGTTAAATCCTATTACTCAGTGTATGAGGTCAACAAAGACGCTCAAATGTAATTGTTTCAGAAATTTTTCTTAATACTTTGATAGCAGCATTTGTTTCTTTTTCTTTATGAGCCCATGATTTTTGTCCTCTTGTAAACATTATTCTGAGACCTTAGCAGATTGCTAAAGAGGGTCTTATAGTGCTAAAAAATGAACAAGAACTCTTACCTGTTATTGCCCTCCCTGTCAGTCCTGTCTTAGCTGTTCTTGCCGCCTCTTGACCATGTTGACCCCTGTGCCCTCTGCAGAGCTGAGATGTGGTCTTTGAGTGGTGCTAGATCTGCACTGTGGACTCCAGCATTACAAATTCTTTCGCTATTTTTGTCTGTGATTTACACGTCTTTAAGGAGACATGTTTCTGTAGCTTTTCTCTCCTCAGCACAATGCTCTTGCACAGACTTCCGGTGAAAGATGTTGGTTCAGTGACAGTTTACTAGAAAGCTAGATGCTGTGAAAATTAGACACAGAAAGCAGAGAACGGCACTCTCTGGGAGTGTGAGGAGAGGCTGAGCTTGCGTGCATGTGCCCAGGGACACTGTGAGGCCTGAGGGGAGGCTGTGAAATGAGATGGGAAACAGTGAGTCAGGTGGAATGATCAGAGATGGAGAAGTAATTAAATTGAGGCTTTCAAGCTATTCCGGATGGAGGCTTCTCTTTATCAGGATCTGCTTTTGCTCCTGGGAACTGTTTAGGATGGGTTTTTTCACCCCTATCTTCAATTACTTGAATTCAGTGCAGAGGTTTTGGTTCCCAGGGCTTGCCTCCCAGACACGCCTTTAGTTTTGTTTAAGTTGTTGACTGAATTTTCTGACATGATATGATTAGATTTTATATCGTAACATTAGCTTGTAAGACATCCATTTGAGGGCATTGGGAGCTACTGGGAAAGGGGGGAAACATTCCAATGAAAATAATTTTTAAGTGAGTATTTCTTAGTTATAAGAATATTGGTTACGAGGAGCTGGGGAGAAGATTCAGTTCATAAAGTGTCATGCAAGCATGATGACTTGAATTCACATCCTCAGCACACATAATAAAAGGTGGGTGTGACAGTGCATGTCTAGAATCCCAGTGCTGGGAGGCTGGGACAGTGGATCTCTAGGGTTTGCTGACCAGATAATCTAGCTCAATTGGTGAGCTTCATGTTCCGTGAGAGACCCTATCTCAATGGAGCAAGACACCCAGCATCCGTGTCTGGCCTCCACATGCACACACATGCATGCGCAGGCATGCATGTGTGCATGTGTACACACACACCACATACACATGTGAGAATATTGATTATTAAAACCAAAGGAGAAATGCTATAAGAAAAGTAGATTCTAGATGGAAAATGGCAAGCATGTTCTGCTGTGCCTACAAGTGTCTATGCTCACAGTGTAATTCTAGATTTAAAAAAAAAAAGGTTTATTCTGATATTTAGTAAAGGTAGCCTTAATAAATAATAGTTAGATATAAATCTAAATATAATATAAAATATAATATAATACAATCTAAATAACTCTGATTATAATGAGTTAAATATTTATAAAACCAAAACTGTTGGGCATGGTCATACACACTTATAATACTTTTGAGGTAGAGGCAAGAGGATCAGGAGTTCAAGGCCAGCTTCAGCTATATAACAAATCTGAGGCCAGCCAGGCTAAATGAGACCCTGACTCAAATTGGAACTAAAACCAAAACAAAAACATACTGCTTATCTGTGTATGTTTCTAATGATAATACTGAATTCGGATGGAAAATTGGGGGCAAGACAGGAAATTTAAACATTATGTGGAGTTATAGAGCATTCATCGGGAATGTGTTTGGGACTTTAAGTTAACTTTTCTATTATTAACTTCTATTAACTTTTCTAAATTATCACAAATTCTTAACTTCAAATTAATAAAGAAATTAGATGGCATCAGGAATATCCAAGAACCATAACTCTGGTTGGCAAATCATCATCTTTCTGTGCAAAAGGTTTTTCATTTTTATGCTGACAGCAAAACGGTTTAGGAGACAATAAAATTTGTGCCTCTTTTTTGACAGTCCTAAAATCTGCATGACCAGGAAGGAGGGGATCATTATTCTACCGTACCTCTTCTAGGATGACCACATCCCTTCTGTACTTTGGGCTGAGTCTAAAGTTCTCTCTATGTCAGCCTTCAACAAAAGCTGATTTAGGGAGACAGGTGGTAGTTAGAGGGAGGAAGCCTAATGGGTAGAGGGGTGCCAGAGCATAGGCAAGTAGCTTCTATTGTTTTGTAGCATAGTGAGATAACTATGTTAACAATTATTGGAAATTTCAAAATAGATACTAAATAAAGTTTTTAAATGACATGACAATTGTATATTTTTAGGGGGTAGCATTTATTGTAAAACATGTACACTTGTGTAATGATCAAATCAGAGTAGTGGGCACATATCAATCACTTCAGACATGCATCATTTCTTTCTGAGGTGCATATTCAAATTCTCTCTGTTAGCTATTTTAAAATATCCAATTAATTGTTGTCACCCACAGTGATCCTGGGCTACTACAGAACATTACACATTACATTATTCCTTCTACCCAGCTCCACCACTACACCATTGTAGTGCATTCTGTATGTTCCAAACACAAAGGAACCCACGTCTGAGGTGGTAGATATCCAGCATTACCCTGATCTGGTTACTGGATATTTTATGTTTTGCAATGTCACATTGTACTTTCCAAATATGTACAATAATTGTGTCAATTAAAAAATATAATTATAGGGCTGGAGAGATGGCTCAGCAGTTAAAGGCACCTGCTTGCAAAGCCTGCTGGCTTGGTTTGATTCCCCAGTACCCATATAAAACCAGACACACAAAGTGGCACATGCATCTGAAGTTTATTTGCAGTGGCAAGTGGCCATAGCATGCTCACACTCACTCTTTCTATGCCTGTATTTCTCTTTCTCTCTCCTTCAAATAAGCAAATAAAAATATTAAGAAAAAAAGACTATATAAAAAAAAGACTATATGAAAAACAAGAGAAAAGGCTGATTGATTGATGTCCTTCTGGTAAGCCACTTAAAATCCAGTCACTTCACAAAGTTGATTCCTTCACTAAAGTCACCTTGGTTTGTGGTTCAAAAACCAGCCTTCAGTGTTTGAAAAACACTTCCTCACTGTAACTTTACATGTGAGGTCCTTGGCTTTGTGGTATAGTCTTGCAGTTTTGGGAAGCATGTGATCCTGTTGCAATGTTATCTCTTCCAGTGGCTTTCTCTCATATTCTTTATCACATCCATTCAAGCACATTCTAATTGAGTAGGCAGGTTAAGAAGACTCAGATGATATTGAATAAAAGATTGCCCTGACTTTAATCCCAGCACTTGGGAGGCAGAGGTAGGAGGATCACCGTGAGTTCAAGGCCACCCTGAGAATTCCAGGTCAGCCTCAACTAGAGAGTGAGACCCTACCTTTTAAAAAAAAAGAAAGAAAGAAAGAAAGGAAAGAGGAAAAAAAGACTGCCATGACTGTATGTTTATCTACTTGCCCTCGCACTCATGCCCTGCCCTCTGTTTCTGGTTGTGTGTGCTCTCAGTAACTTAATTTCTGTAACCTAGGTGCTATAACCTGGACTTGTGTGGAGAAGTCACAAGAAAATAGCATTGCCATGCAAATTGGGTTTCTAACATCATCCCTTGTGTGTATGTATGTCTAGTGGAGTGCAAAGCTTACTAGAGAAAGAATGAAATAAGGTGAGCCCTAAGGAAATACAAAAAAGCCTGCTTAATGATCCTGTTAGGTTTTCATACAGATTAGCTGCTACCCGTCTGGATTTCTCATCCTCTGAGTGGCTTGCTTTGCACTGCAAACCTGGAAGGCTTCTGTTGTTTCTCTGAATATAAAATACTGCAGTTCTGTGAGCCCCGAGGCCCCTTGTCTGAGTAACATATGCTTGCATGTGGCTCAGTTAATGGGAGCTGAACCAATCCTAAGTCCAGTATGAGAGTTTACTAGTGTCTGCTCATATGTTAAGAGAGATTTTAGAGTCTAGAGTAATGAGACATGTCTAGTTCAAAGTGCCAGGCAGTGCTTAGGGATGCAGTTCACTGAGCTCTTAGGCTTGTCAAGCATCCTCACTGCTCATCTCTGGGCACACGCTTCCTGGTTCACAATCTGCTTGCTTGCCGCCTCTTCTCTCTGGCACTCGGAGCCTTTTTAACTCTTCAAGTTGCATGCCTCTGCCTTGGCAATACCCTTCACCTGTCCTTTTCACAGTATAAATATTGCTTCTTCACACAGTGAACTGCTCTCATAGAAGTGCAAAAAAGTGTCTGAGTTTTTAGTGGAGCACTTTAAAAACTTTAACATGCAAGAGGTGTTTTGTAACCTAGTAGGGAAAACATGTCTAATGATGAAACACAGGCACATTTTTGGGATGGAGTCTGTTTTATCACACCTCTCTGCTCTCTTTGGGTGAGGATTCTTGGTGGGTTGAGGTTTCCATGCATCCCAAGCAGAGAGAGTCAGCCTCAGTATACTTAGAGGTACAGCATTTTGCTGTAGTGCATGACTGCTGGATACTTACGGGAGAAGGTGATTGGTTGCAAACCACTAATGTGTTTTCTCAGCTGTGTCAGAAATATGGGTGAGTATTAGATTATTAGTTTTGGCATGGCAGTGTCAAACCGTACAACTCGGTTGCCACAGCCCTGCCTCCTTGCTGACCTGACATCCTCTGTAAACCCAGATCTTCCGAGCCCTGACTCAGGCTGCAGCTGTGAACTGGATGCCCGGTGCCATCCGCCTGGGAAAATACGGGAAATGCCAAATGGCCTGGCAGTTTTTATTGTGGTCTTTGGATCCACACTGAGCCATATGGCGCTAAAATGTCAAACTGTTCCTGAGTGTGGGCCACGATCTAGGATGCTAGACTGAAAACACACTTCAGATACAGGATCTGCTGAGGCGCTTTGTTCCCTACCACTGGTTTGTCACTTGGTTGCTTTAAGCATCATTTGTTGAGTGGCACTTAGTTGACAGTGGTATACTTAATGCTGTGTGAGACACCCACCCACACACAAACACACACACACACACACACAGAGAGAGAGAGAGAGAGAGAGAGAGGAAGGAAGGAGAGGATGAGGATATGAATGGATCAGGGAAATTGAATCCCTAAAAAGATAGTAACATCTTATGGTTGTAGAAATGTGACTAGAAACAAGGCCTCATTTTCCTTTCCATTTCAACTTCTTTTCTGTTGCATTTTGGCATTTACACTTGTTGGTGGATTGACATAATGCTTTGCAGAGTTATAATCACTGAGAAGACAAAACATTCCAGGGACTTACAGATGATCCCCACCAAAACATTCACAAGTGTTAAGTGATTGAGGCCAAAGGGGAGCGGAGGAATTGAGTGATGTGGTTCAGATGAGGTTAGCCCTGGCAAGCTTCCTTGGGGAGATGGCTGAGCTGGGTTTGGCCCATGTCACTCTCAGGCCTATTCTGGGGACTTCACATGAACATGATTTTCTTCTGGCACAGGGAATCTGATTGGCTGGAACAAACAGGAAGATAAAGAAAAGAGGCTTGAGTTCGAAGAGGTTCCCCCGTAGGTTCAGGGGAGTCACTCTGACTTTTATGCGTTAAAGTGTTTCAGATTTAGTTTGACTCTGTGAAAAGTTGTGTCATCCATATGGACGGAGACATGCTGTAGCTTGAGAGATGAGCTCTAATGCACCTTTGTAGCTTTTTTTTTTTTTTTTTTTCCAATTTAAATACCTTCATCCTGATACGGGTTATAAACATTCAAAGGATTGCTTGAATTTTACTTAAATCATACTTGGCTATATGTGAGCTTAGCTGGTTGAGACATTCCAAACATCCATGTCACATGTAAGGGTTGTGACATTTTTGAGCCCAGGGCCCAAGAGCCAGCCTTTTGCTGTTTTCAGCACTGTGGTGGTCCACTGTATCTATGATATAGCCTAAACCTTTACAGTCCTATGGGGAAGTTACTTTGGGTGGCCATCCACTCTTTTAAATCTTTTTGTTTTGACTACTTTAAGAATTGTAGAAAAATTGCAAAATTCATACAAAAAGCTCATTCAATGTGAGTGTTTTAAATATCCACAGTCACATTGTTTCAGTCACTCCCTTCTCGCCTGTCATGACGCGTCTCCACAAGAGGACTTCATTCATTGGTGCTTTGCGGATCTTGTTGTCTACACTACATCTTCTTAATATAGTGGAGTCTGGTGTAATAGTAAATATGCCTGCTATACAGTGTTAAGGAAACAAAAGCAAGGTGCAGAAGATTATATGCCTTACGTAGCACTCACTTCAGCTTTAGAAACATGCAGAGCAACACTGGAGGCTGATGGTGCATGAAGTATTGGTGTATGTGCATGCACTTGCATGTGCCAGCACACACAGATGCTGGGTCCTGGTTTCTTCTCTAGTGGTAAAGAATGTGGGTGAGTTTTGCATCGTAACATTTCAGCTTTTTAAACTGAGTAGTTGGCACTCTGGGGTTCATGATATTACTTTGAGAATGTTTTTAGTGACTAAAATATTTCACTTAAAAATAGTAAATAACAAGAATGTAAAATCCCAGCAAGGTCATTCATTAGAAATGCATTAATAACTAGCTTTCTCCTCAGAAAGGGGCTTGCCTTCTGAATTAACAACAAAGGAGAGAAGTTGCATAGCAGGCAATGAGAAACTACTTTTGCTGTGAAGCCTGATCCCTCACTTGGACCCACAAGGTGACTAAGAGCAGGAAAAGCCTGACATCGCTGTGTTCATTTTGTATCTGTCTCCCTGACTTTGGGTCTCCTGCTTATCTCTACACGTAGGCATGTTAATCACTCCAGGAGTGCCTGTCTAGAAACCTGGGATACCTCACCTTTCTCATTCCTTGTCAAGGCCAGAAGCACAAAGATAAGAGTAATGAAGCACCTTCCTGCAGCTTTTTACAGTGTTCTAGCCCAGAGCCCCTCGAAGTACCCAAAGGTCTGCATCTTTGTCCTAAGTCTGCCGTCACCTTGGATTCCAAGAATAGCAAAGGCTCACAGGACACTCCTCCCCTCAGCTCAAAGAACTTTATCTCTGGTGGAAAGGCTGCACCCTGAGGCAGGAATAGGCAGCTCCTGAGAACCAGCCTGACCCCTTATGCAACATGGACTTCTGACCACCCTGAGCAGAACTAACACGATCAACCAGCCCCACGACTTGATCCAGACCGCTTAGTTAGGCTTAGTTACCTCTGCCTCCCAGTTCTTTCTCTATGTAAACCTGAAGCTCATGTCAGTACACCAAAGATAGACTTGGGTCATTGGGTCCATTTATCTGTTCTTCCCAGTGCATTCATTGATTAAATCTCCTCTCTGTTTTCACTACTAGTCATTGCTTTAATTGGTATATTGGGATGGGTATGCAAGCTTAGCCTCTGGGGCTGATGCTTTAGCTGGGACTTTGGTCCTAAAACTAGGTTACACTTGTAGTTGAATTACTGGCTCTTTAAAAAAAAATATATATATATATATATATATACATATATATATACATACATACACATACACATAAATATATATATATATTTGTTGTCTGTCAATTCATCTTTATTTATTTGAGAGAGGAAGACAAAGCATGAGTGAACAAGACAGAGGGAGAGAATGGGAACACTAGGGCCTCTGGCCACTGCAAATCAACTCCAGACACATGTACCACTTTGTGCATCTGCCTTTATGTGGGTACCAGGGAATTAAACCTGGGCCAGCAGGCTTTGTAAGCAAGTGTCTTTAACCACTGTGCCATCTCCCCAGCTCTCCCTTTTCTTTCTTTTTTTAAAAAAATTATTTATTTATTTGCAAGCAGAGATAGAGAGATAGATAGAGAATGGGCACGCCAGGGCTTCCAGCCACTGCAAATGCACTCCAGATGCATGTGCCCCTTGTTCATCTGGCTTACATGGGTCCTAGGGAATTGAATCTGGGTCCTTTGGCTTCGCAGGCAAATGCCTTAACCTCTAAGCCATTTCTCCAGCCCTTTTTTTTTTTTTTTTTTAATTCACTTTTCTTGTTGTTGTTATTCTTTTAGAGGTAGGGTTCAGACCCTGCAATGTGTTATAGCTCAGGCTACCTGGAACTCACCCTATAGTCCCAGGCTGGCCTCAAACTCACAGTTATCCTCCTACCTCTGGAGGTAGTGCTGGGATTAAAGGTGTGTACTTTGTAAAGTGTTATATTACTGCATTTTATCCCATCAAAGATACCACTAGTTGGATATAAAATGCACCATTATTTTATATGCTTCTAAGAAAAATTGTTGCTAATTAAAATTACAACACAAATCAATCGCAAGGCCCCCTTCTGGTTTTATCGTTGGTAAAATGTCAAGAAAGCATACATTAGAATAGATGAAAAATGTTGTTTGGTATTCTTCCAGATCTGGGATCAAAAGACCAAGCTGTAAGAAAGATTTTAGCACAAATAAAATGTTTCCCAACTCCTCAAGCTGCTGAGAAGTGGATCCTTCTCTGTCAAAGGCCTCAGCCGAGCAGCAGGCATTGAGAAGTTCCTTATCGTGGGAGTGCTGGACTGAGCTGATGGAAAAACTTGTTTCATTTGAGGAGAGGGTGAAATAACCTTCGGGATTTTCCCCAATCTTAATATTTTAAGTGGAATGTAGCGCATGGTGGCATATAAGTCGTCAGAAACATGTTTAAAATACTCTTGGCAGTTTGTATTCTACTTTTCAGTAGCAGTTACGTGATGCAATATCCTTTATCATTCACTTTTCTGCACCTCTTCTCTTTTCTCCATTTCCTTTTCTTTTTTTCTTCATAATTAGAAACATGATTGGTAGTTTCCCATCTTTCTGGTCAAGTCCAGGTTTTGGGAATCTGTTTTAGAGGTGCTCTGTAGACACCAAGCCCATCTTCTCTGTTTACTTGTCTTCAGTGCCTATAGCAGAATCCCATTGTGCCTCATCGTTGAAATGAAAGTGATGTGACGTAAAATACACTCTCCATGTAATAAATACATGCTCCAAGGCAGTGCTGACATCCAAACTGGGAAATGTCCGTGCTTCTGCCCAGCTCTGTTTTCATGTTGTCCATCTGGCTCTGCCTTTCAAAATGCTACTCATCTTTTAAGATCTAGTTGCAGTTTGGTCTCCTTCAACAAAACCGGGCCTGGTCACAGATACTGGTGGTAATTTCTGTCTCCTGTTGATGACTATTTTATTTGCAAGATCTTGATGATATTTACAACACTTGACCTTGAACTCTAGTTATTTGTTTACAGTCTTTATTCTTCCATCTAATTGTAAAGACATATGCCTTGGTAGGCCAAGGTAGGTAACTTTTATTCATCGTGTGTTCCAGCCTTGGGCCCAACCCAGAAACGCTCTCTACATGGGAGTGAGAGAGTGAGTTATGACACTTGGTAGCAGATTTGCCTTTCATTGTACTTTTGTGTGAGATTGGGTATTGTGGCATGGTTTTCAGGCTGAGTGGCTAACAAACCAGTTAAAATTGCATCTGTGGTCTCTGGGACCAGACAGAAAAATCTACCAGCAGATAATGGGTTTTCTGTGACGCTTGTCCTTCATACTTCTGTTTTTTTCTTGTTAAAACCCCTATTAGCCATATAGCAAAACGAGTTTCATTCTTTTAGTCCTGAATTTCTTCAGAGCCCTAAGGTGGTGTAAGCTATTGATTTGGGTTTTAAGCCACAATGAGGGGAAAGAACTCTGTGGATGTTTAACTGATGCTGACCTCTTTGGAAATCTGCCCCAGAAGTCCCCTTTGGACCCGTGGCTGTGGTCTGTGCCACAAGGGAAATATCTGATTAACTTTTGATGTTGCCCAACACTTGGCTTTCTCCTTTTGGCTGAGGACTTAGTTTATTAATTTGAGTCAGGTGTCCTGGAATTAGGAAGAATGTGGAAGGGATTTGACAGAAATGGTTGTTTTTGTTTTATTTTTGTTTTCTATATTGTTGGCCTTTTGATACTATAAGGAAATCAAGAAAAAAAAACCCCACAGGTTTTCCTCATTAGATTTGTATATAAATTAAATTAGTTTTAATTTTTTGATGAAGATAATGATTAGCTTATTTTACATTCTTTGGAAAAGCAATAGCAAAAGTTTTGGGTCTGGCTTTTCTTTTTTAAGTTCTGATGGTTGAATTTCTGCTCTAGATGTGTTTCCATTCCTTACATATTCTGCAGGCTCCTCATTCAGCACAGCAGGATGTCATTTGAGCATATGGGGTACTGAGTATTTGGGTGGATGACTTTCTGTTGATTATAGGAGATGGGTTATACAGCTAATAAGGACTTACTTTGGGGAATAAAATTTAATAAACAGACTATAATAGGATCCAGGAAAAAGATTAGTATATCTCAACACAGTTTTTCCATTCAAAAAGTAATTTTTTCTGAGATACCTACCACATGTATGGTACTGTCAGGGAAGTATCAAATACTTCGTTGATAACTATTTCTTTAGAGATAGATATGGTACTTTTGACAAAAATCTTAGCACGGAAGTAGTAAAATTTAAATATATTAATAAAAAGGTTTTTACTTTCATGGTTTTAGCTATTTTTAAATGGCTTGTAGTTCAGTTTTTTTGTCAAGAAATTTTAATAGTAAGTTAAGTTTAAAAATAAGTTTAATAAGTTATTTGAAAAGTAAACCCACTTTAAATTTAATAATGTAAAGGAATTCATTTAAAGAGCTGCAGTTGGAATAATTATGTTTTAGTTAAGGCAAAAATTGAACCAACCAAGGACTGAGAATAAATTGTATCCAATGAACTTCATTGATTAAACAAGGAATAATTTATTTTTTTATGTTTTATGTGATTTGTGGTTGAGATAAATTATACAGCAATCAAAGCTGAATACCAATTTTTAAAAAATCACTGAAATTATGTTTTTTTTAAGATTTTATTTTTATTTATTTATTAGAGACAGAGAGAGAGAGAGAGAGAGAGAATGGGCATGCCAGGGCCTCTAGCCACTGCAAATGAACTCCAGATGCATGAGCTACCATGTGTACCTGGCTTATGCGGGACCTGGAGAATTGAACCTTGGTCCTTTGGCCTCACAGGCAAGTGCCTTAACTGTCAAGCCATCTCTCCAGCCCATAATATATTTTTTTCCTCATGATACTTGTACTCTGGGAAATAGAGTGAACCTTATTGAGGCAGAGCAGTTTCTTATGAAATAGGGTAACACCTGAGAGATTTTCTTAACCTCTCCATGATGCATGTCCCATTTAGAATTTACTTCTATTTTTGATCTTAAGATATTTTAACTATTATAACTTTAAAAATTACTTTAAAAATATTGGTAAAAGCCAGGCATGGTGGCACATGCCTTTATTTTCACACTGGGCGGGCTGAGGTAGGAGGATCACCATGAATTCAAGGACAGTCTGGGGCTACAGAGTGAGTTCCAGGACAGCCTGGGCTAGAGTGAGACCATCTTGAAAAAACGAAAAATAATAAAATAATTATACCCCTCCTACAGTTCATTGGGTTAGGTTACCATTGGCAGTCCCATGTTTGTGGAACAGATTGCTGTAGGAGATGTAGTCTTGGTAGGCTTGGTAGCTCATGTTTCTAATTTCAGCATTTAGGAAACTGAGGTAGGGAAATTGCCATAAGTTTGAGGCCAGTCTGTGTTGTATCATGAGTTCTAGCCTATCCTCACTACAGAGTGGGACTCCCTTATAAATAAATGAACAGACAAGCCTCAAACCAATCAACTAAACAACCAAACAACAGAAAACCACAGAGATATAGAGGGCATCGATGGTGTTGGATGGAAGATGACTTTATTACCACCCACCTGCTGTGTTATTTCTAGCTTGATTGTAAATTCCAAGAACTCCAAAATAAAATGGAATAAAACATTCAAGGCCTTTAACATAAGCACAAAATTATCAAGTAATAATAGTCCTGAGATCACTTCAGTATTTTATTTCTCTTCTCTGTTCCACTCTATTCTGTTCTGCTCCACTAGAAATAAGTCATGGGCTAGAGAGATGGCTTCGTGGCCTAAAGACCTGAGTTTTATTCCCCAGTACCCACGTAAAGTCAGATACACAAGGTGGTACATGCATCTGAAGTTCATTTGCAGAGACCCAGTCTCTGTCTCTCAAATAAATAAATAAAATACGTATTTTTAAAAGTCGTGAACCATTTTAGAAGCTACTGTTGAGAGATGGCTTATAGGTTGGAAAACACTGTATACAGTGAGTGTCCATGAATGTCACCTTTTATTCAGAAAAGGAGGTCTGGGCATAGTGATACAAGATTAAATAAGAATGTATAGCTTAGTTATTTGAGGAAGTTCAAGAAGGGGCATGAAAAATGCTCTGATGGAATGGCAAGAATTCTGTCTCAGTTGCTTCTAGACTCTTGGTTTCATCTGGCTGGAGAGAACAATACCTGGGAAAGTTTGAACTTTTGAAGAGCTAGGTTACCCCCCACACACACACACAGGCACCTACAGGACCACCAATGCAGTCTGTCACCTCCCCTCCAGAACGTCTGAGAAGCTATGTGACCTCATTTGAAAATTCTTGAGTTTAGGTTATTAAGAAGATGTGAATGTCCCAGGAGATCTGAAATATTAGAGAAGTAGATAATTCTTTCAGAACCTGGTGATCCTGGAAGTTGGAATTCTAAATGATAAGGAACCTGAATACTAAATATCTAAGTTTTAACTTTCATCCATGGTCAAGTGAAACTAAAGAGTAAAGTTAGAAACGACAGATGACAGGGACCTCCTTGTTTAAGTGAATCCTTGAGTCCAGCTAGAGGCCATGTGTTCAAGGGGAATGGTCTCTAAGGCCAGAGCATATTCTGTTCATTCTTCATGACCTTTCTCCCTGGGTTCCGTTCTCCTAGCTGGTAAGCACAGTATTGAATGAGGGGGAAGGAGTGTTGTCTGACTGCTTTGCTGTGTGCATGTATGCCTGCTCTCTCTAGTTTCCTCCGAGAAGGTACTTTTGGGGGCAGGAATGCCATCAATCTTCATGCTGTTCCCAGATACCATCTCTGCATGAATGTTTGTTGATTCTATTTTTAGCGTTGCATCCTTTGTACAAGCTGCCACAGGGCGGCAATGACCAAATGTCCTGTTTTCTCTCAGGTTTTTCCTGGTTAAGTTCCATTCTTTTGTTCATGATACCTAGAAAACTTCTGGGGATGGCAGTGTGTGTTTCTGTAACTGCACTAGGCCTAAGTTCAAGCAAAACCATGCCTTTGAAACTGTGTGACAGAAGCTCTTCAGGAATCCCTGTAGTTAAGACTAAACGACCACAGAGAAAATGACCTCTGGCTCCAAAGGAGAAGCTGCTAGTTTACATGGATTTAGCAGATCCGTCAAAGTCAGCGCTAGCTGCTGTGCCAGTCCATTGCTGTCCTGAAGGACTAACTGCTACCCCCTCCTCACACTCCTTTTATCTCAGCCCTACACAGAGATACTAATGAACGTGTTTCAGGCTCCTGGTGATAATGATCATAGGAAGGTCCCTTTTGTCTAAGTTGCCCCTTTACCTCTAGACCCTGCATGCTTTCCCCGTAGGGACACTGGCCTCTTTCAGTGACTGCATTTACAAGTATCTGCTTTTCATCTCTCCTATGCCAGTAGATCAGTTGAAACAATGAAGGTTGTTACACTCCTTCCTTTGTTTCTTTTTCTTCTTCCTGTCTTGTATCATTGGGGGTTCACAAACATCTGTCCTGTTATATGTGTAAGATCAGGGATTATGATAAATGACTTTTTCCTCATTAGCTGCCACCATACTTGTTCATTTTAGGCATCTAATAGATTTTGCATCATAAAATAACTGAATAAATAATGTATGTATCACATTTTAGCTATTTCTTATTCTTTTTCATGCACGTATTGTACCATTCATTCATTTAATCAAAGGTGCTTGCCTGCAAAGCCAAAGGACCCAGGTTCGATTCCCCCAGGACCCACGTAAGCCAGATGCACAAGTGGCATATGCATCTGGATTTCCTTTGCAGTAGCTAGAGGCCCTGGCATGCCCATTCTCTCTGTCTCTCTTTCTGTGTTTCAAGTAAATTTAAACAATTTTTTAAAGTTAAAAAAATATTAAGGTCTGAGGATACTAAGAAGGAATAAGGCATAGTTACCTTTCTCAGGAAGCCTGACTTTATGTATATAACTTCTCCTTATTTTAGAAACCCTTGGGCAATTAAGTGCCTCCTATTGGTGAATGACTGTCAAATTGACATCCCAGTTTCCTGCTGGTTTACCTGTTGTTTCCCCCTCCTCAGATAGGCAGATGGTCATTTGGCCACACATCCTTGGGTGCTGTAGTCATTGTAGAGTGATCAGTCATGGTCCTCAGCACATTTTAAAATGACCTCAAGTGCTGAAAAAGAATTGATCTACTTCAGCATGCAGCATACATCTCATGCTAAGAGCTTTAGATTATTTCAAAAAGCAGAAGACACCTTAGATAACACAACAAACAGAATCACATTTGGTGATTTTAAGACAGATTTATGGCACATGACCTGCCATTTCCTTGATATTGTTCACTATTATAAGTCTGTGTATTTCAAAGCTAACTTGTCATTGGGAAAAATGACTCAATTTATTTGCTAAAATACTGGAAGTCAAATGGATTTATTTTTGGTAACTTTTACTGATGTCAAGACATAAAATAAAAACTGTATTTCAGATATTGTGAATCACTGCCTGTGTAAATTCAACTTTGCAATGCCGTTAATGTTTTATTGCCACTATGAACAAGGCTGTTAAATTTAAATCGAGAATTATTGGTTCCTTTCAGTAGGATGCCTCTCTCTATATTTTTTTTTGCCTCTCTATATTTTTACACACATCCTGAATATTTAGTTTTTTTCCCCCACTTCCAACTTAAAAACATGACTTAAACTGATTTTGCGAGTACATACTGGTTTTGAGAAAGGGCAGATTGAATCAAAGTTGATAGGCCTGGAATATGTTGTATGAGATCCATATAGTATTTATGTGTTACTTAGCCCAGTGATATCATTCATCACTACTAGAATTTTACTTTTCCTCAGGATCTCCTTGCTTTGCTTATTAGGCAGAAGACAGTATTCTTTATTGTTACTGGGAAATTGTTGTAGAACCATGATAGTCTGTTTCTATTAACTGCCAAAAGACATTCCTATGAGGAAGAAGAGAAATATACAAGTCCCTTAAAATATGAAGAAAAACATCAAGACTGCCATCTGTAGAGGGAACATGGGGCATGTCCATGTTCCAGCTTTGAGAACTATCACCTGAGTCCTGATGTCGACCTCTAGGCCCTTGTCTGTCTTCCAGCCTCATATCCCTCGTTCCCGTAGGTCTTAACACTCCCTGCCACATCCTTCCAGCACTTAAACCCCAGATGCTGTCCCAGGACTGAGGTCTCCTGTTTGCTCTTTCCTTTTAGATCTAGCAGGTGACCTCCTCCCCAACCTTCAAACTTGGCTGATATTTCTGATGGTGTAGGAAGCCTCTCTTGGCTTTTTTGAAGTATACCTGTATTCAATGGCTTGTTTTTGGATCAAGAATCTCCAAGATGATAATGTGACAAGGGCTGTGGATATGTGAATTCATTTGCATTTGTTCATCTATGAGGCGTAACATGGCTTCTGGTCTTAAGTGTGTTGGTTTGAATGAACCTAGTGGAAATCACAAGCTCATAAAAGGAGAACAAATGTAGTCTGAAGAGTTGCTTGAAACTGTCCTTTAAAATTTTTGTTTTTCATTTTGAATAATTATAAACCCATAGTAGGTTACTCGGGCATAAGAGACCCCTGTGTCCTTTGATCAGCTCCCCAATAGTGACATCTTCTGTAATCATAGCACCGTATCAAACTAGGGCATTACTGTAGGAGTAGACTCCATGCCTTGGTTAGCTTTCATCAGTTTGTAGGATATGAGCAGGTGTGTGTATAGTGCTGTGCAGCTTAGTTGCAGGCATGGACTCTCTTCTGTACCCAGCATAATAATCAGATACAGAATTCTTTCAGCCTCCTGTGCTCCTCTCTGCAGGTGCCCCATCCCTCTGTTGATTCCTGACTCTTGAATATATGAGCATTCTCTGTTTCTATAATCTTCTCAGTTTGGGCATGTTATATAAATGGAGTACACTATATATAACCTTTTGAGATTGGCTTTTTTCCCTCAGTAACCATAATGCTTCAAAATCCATTCATGTTGTTAAAAATAGTTCCTTTGGATTGCTGAGTAGTATACTACATTTGTGCTGGAGTTTGGTTAACCATTTCCTTGTTGAAAGATAATTTCGGTTTTTGCAGACTGGGGCTATTACAAATGATAGTGCTATAAACATGTGCTTGCAGATTTCTGCTTGTATGTTAAGTGTTCATTTCACTAGGAGAAATGCCCAAGATTTAGTTTCTAGTCATAAGTTCATATTTAGTTTTCCAATAAGTTGCTAAACTGCCTTCTACAGTGAGTCTATATTTTGTATTTCACCAGCAGTATATGAAAGGGATCAGTTTTGAAGGTGCTAATAATTAAATACTCAGCAAGTCACCTGGATATGGTATTTAGAATCTTCTAGGCTTGAAGAAAGGCAGTACTAGAATCTTCCTTTTGCAAAGAGGTACTAAGGGACTTTCTAAATCACATGTATATGGTGGTGTTTGTCTAACTGAATGCTATTTTTTTTTTTTTTGAGTTTTCGAGGTAGGGTCTCACTCTAGCTCAGACTGACCTGGAATTCATTAGGTAGTCTCAGGCTGGCTTCGAACTCATGACGATCTTCCTACCTCTGCCTCCCGAGTGCTGGGATTAAAGGCATGTGCCACCACGCCCCGTTTCTGTATATTATTTTAAATAAAATAAGTCTTAACCTTAGGTTTTCTTTACAAGGAAAGGGACAGATATTTATGATATAATGTTCATTTTATTTGATCATGTTTTCAGTGTTTATTAGCAGACATTTAATGAGAGATTTCTGGTATCAGACATTTAGGGGACACCATGTCGGAATACAGGAAATAGGAAATAAAGGAGAAATGTTGAACTCCCAACTCTTTACCATTTTAGCTGTGGGTATCTGTTTAGGTTTCAGCTTGATCTGTAATGTGGTGATCATAACGCTGATTTCTCTGGGCTGTTGTGGAGACTAAGAAGTAAGTATAACATGGTCTTGGATTATGGTAGGGACTCAGAGATCCTCTGTTGTGTTTTTGTTTTGTTCTGCTCATATGGATGTGGATGTGGTGTGTGCCCATGTATGTGCAGCTCTGCCTGCCCCATGCACATGTGGAGGAGAATGTTGAGTGTCTTCCTCTATAACATGTCTGCATGTTTCCTTGAGACAGAGTGTCTCCCTGAACTCAGAGCAGCTGACCAGTGAGTCCCATTGATTCTCCAGTCTCTGCTCCCTATAGAACTAGCCACGCCCAAGGTTTCCAGAGTCATTTAACTTGCTGAAGGTCACACACTTACCTGAAGCTGGAATTCTCATCCAGATCTGTCTGTTCGCTCATGACCTGGTACCTGGTTCTTAGGGTAGACTGCTTTTTCTACTGCTATTCCCTGTGTGCCTGGCCACACTCAACTGTTCATGTGGGTGCCGGGGAACCAAACTCAGAGTGAATCAAGCCCTCTAAGGTCCTCATGCTTGTGCTTTAAGCAGTCTCAATCCCTGGGCCATCTCCCTTGCCCCAGTGTTATGTTATTTTACTAATTTTTATGTTGATTAGAAATAGCTCATCTTCAGGCTGGAGAGAAGGCTCAGTGGTTAAAGCTGCTTGCCTGTAAAGCCTAAGGGTCCGTATTCGATTCTTCAGTAAAGCCAGATGCACAAGGTGGCAGATGCATCTGGAGTTTGTTTGCAGAGGCTGGAGGCCCTGGTGTGCCCCACCCATAGACAAACAAACAAACAAACAAACAAACAAACAAAATATATTTTTTAAAAAAACCAGCTCATATTTCCATTTATTTTGCAGAAGAAAGGGCCATTGATAATTCTATAGTGAACTATGATGATGTGCCTGCCAGTTATTGAGCACATACTGAGTACAATGCCATGCTTGATAAAGTATGTGTCTCGTTGATCTAGAAGGCAGGACTCATTTTTCAGACAAGGGAAACTAAGCCTTAGAGAGTCAAGTAACTGAATGAAGGTCACATACATATCTGGAATTCTAACCTGACAGTCTGATCTGTCTGTCCCATCATGACCCTGTGCCCCTTCTGTAGGGTATATTTTGCTTTTCCAGTGCTGTTCCCTACGTTCACTAGGAGCTAATCCACTGAAAGCCAACCCACTGGGAGGTACTAGCAAGCTTTGTCTAGTGGTCAGTGGGAACAACCACTCAAGCAAATGACCCTTGCGTTTCAGAAAGCAAAACTCTGACTAAGGTTGCTACTTTTTAAATAGCTGGTTTAGGATTTTGAGAAGCAAGTAATTACTGTAAATGACATGATAGAGACATCTTGGATGGTCCTGATGGAGGAAGAGGATTGTCTGTCAAGCATATGATTTTCTGTCTACTCTGTAATTCAGTACATAAAGATATCATGAAAAGTGGCCGCTATTACAGTTACCTGAGTTGAACTGACCTGTCACCACAGGCATCACTATTAAAGAATATATAACAGCATTGTTTAAATATCTAATTTGGCAGAACTGTGGGATTTCAAGTTTGATTTTTTTTGTTTTTCCATAACGAGGCCTCAGTTAATGTGGTGATTTAGAGCCATGCATGACACTTTCTCACACATGAACCTTCCTTATAGAACAATTTTCTTTTTCTTTTTCTTTTTCTTTTTGTCCCCCCACCCCTCCGTCCCTGAGGTAGGGTCTCACTCTAGCCCAGGCTGACCTGGAACTCACTCTGTAGTCTCAGGCTGGCCTTGAACTCATACCAATCCTCCTACCCCTGCCTCCCAAGTGCTGGGATTAAAGGTGTGTGCCACCACACCTGGCTTTGGAACACTCTTTTCAATGCTTTGAAAAGCATATTCTTTTTTTTTGTGTGTGTGTGTGGATGCCTCATCTACGTCTGTTATGTCTTATCACTTCTCACTAATTCAAAGCTAGCTAGGTTTAAAAGCTGAAGTGGGCTATAATTAAGAAGCTAGAAAAAAAAAAGAAACCAAATTAAACACTAGAGTGAGTGATGAATTTCTGGACAAGGATGATGAAATGGTACAGGTGGGAAGTCTGGAAGGAAAAGGGCTGCAAGTTCGAGGGATTGAACTTGATGCTAAGAGAACACTGACTCTGAGGACATAGGTGGACAGAAGATGCTGCACCTGTGCGTTTGTCCGAAGCTGCGTTCCTGGCTGATGGAGAATAAAATGTGGATCTCCTGAAGCACTAAGGCACTGGGCTCAAACAGCTCGGGATTTATGGGGTCTAGTGGCATAATGGAATCCGGCTGTTATCCCCAGAAGGAAGGTCTCAGACACTAAGAATACAGAGATGTGGAGAGATGTTTCTTAAGGTTGAAAGGGCTTGAGATTGACGGTCAGTCTGACCTAGTTTAAATCTCACTTCTACCATTTTCTCCATCTATGTTGTAGGATAGTTGTTTAATCTCTTAATGTTATTATGAGAATTCAACATACAAAAAATAGTACAATTTGGCATATAGTAGATACTTAGATCTCCTGGTTAATATCTCCTTCATGCCAAAGTGACTGCTTAAAATCATGGAGTGAATTCAATTCCTTACATACGACTCACTGAATTTTCTGTTCTCGAAGAGTAAAAAATATGAAAGTGCTTTTCAGTCTTCCTGTAGTCAAATGGCAGGAGTAATCTTATTTCAATAACTGCATATTTCAGGCCTTTGATTGTCTGGAAATTGTTTCAAATGTTGAATTACTCTAAAATTAGCAAAGAGGGCCGGGCGTGGTGGCGCACGCCTTTAATCCCAGCACTTGGGAGGCAGAGGTAGGAGGATCACCGTGAGTTCAAGGCCACCCTGAGACTACATAGTGAATTCCAGGTTAGTCTGAGCCAGAGTGAGACCCTACCTCGAAAAACCAAAAAAAAAAAAAAAAAAAAAAAAAAAATTAGCAAAGAAATTTTGAAAACTCCTTTAGGATTATGAAGTCTAACTTCCAAGATCTTATTCAGTAGACATACTACATTAAAATGCCCGCAGTGCTACTGAACATAATTACACTTTCTACTCCTGTTACCCACTGAGGTCCATGGGTGCGGGTTCACATATTCATATGTATATATATTTGCAGAATTTTGCATTGTCTACATCATGAGTGTGAATAATTATAAGTTGACATGTCAGACAGGTTTATTTAATTTATTTATATATATATATCTCCATAAAATATGTCCTTTCTATATGTGTGCCTTTAGTTCTGGTGTGATAAGTAAAGTACAAACAGGTTGTCAGTGCATATAACATTAAAAATACCTTTCTCTTTTGTCTGTGTTACTAATTTCTTTTCATGACATTACAACATGATTTTAAATAGCCCTACTAGTTTTCCAATATATGAGATAGGATCTCATGGATGCACATTTCCACAATCAAACATCAGATGTCATTTGTTTGGAAAGTGGTGGCAGTGGAGGGCATGGAGGGTAGGGTTGCAGTTTCCCCTGCTTTCGTCTCTCCTTGCCACAACCAATCAGCTGGCTTTATTCACTGATGACTCGCCCTGGCATTTTATGGGTTAGAAGGGAAGATGGTGTGGTGGTTTGATTCAGGTGTCTCCCATAAACTTAGGTGTTCTCAGTGCTAGGTGCCCAGCCGATGGAGATTTGGGAACTAACTTCCTGGAGGCAATGTATTGTTGGGGGAGGACTTATGGGTATTATAGCCAATGTCCTCTTGTCCTCTTGCCATGTTTGGCACAATGTCCTGTTCCTGTTGGCCACCTGATGTTGGCCAGGAGGTGATATCCACCCTCTGCTCATGCCGTCGTTTCCCCCTGCTATCATGGAGCTTCCCCTCGAGTCTGTGAGCCAAAATAAACCCCTTTTTTCAAAAAGCTGCTCTTGGTCTGGTGTTTCCTGCCAGCAATGCGAACCTGACTGCAACAGATGGTTTTAGCATCTTGGCTTGCATTACCGAGGGGAGGACGAAAGAAAGGGAACTCCCAGTAAGGAGAGTGGCCTGAGCAGCAAGGCACAGGAGGCTGTTTTCATCATCACTTCTCTTTATGAGGCAGAACAATTGTATGTTTGTTAGTATATCTTTATATCCAACATGAGTTTTATTTTAGTGGTATGTTTGGCCACAACGTGGTTCATCTTCCCAATTAACCTGACTGAAATCTCTCTTCCTTACTCCAGGCATCATCTTGCTTCACTTTGACTGATTGTTCTTTGATGCAGTCCAATTAAGTCTTGTTAAGTGTGATAATAAATTACTTAATGATTCCTCTAAATGCTCTAAAATGTAAGATGGAGGAAATTGAATATAACCTAAGTAAGCACTAGGGATTTTTAGAAAAATGACGGGATTCAGTGGTTCTGTTGTGACATAAACATGAAATCTGCAAGCAGATGAGAGATTTTTGTGGAAAATGGGGGTGATTTGGTAAGCAGCTTGTGTTTCTTATACAGTAGCTCTTTGTGTGGCATAGGCGATCCTCGTGGCTGTATGAGTATGGAGGGAGGACACACTCTGATTGAGAATGATAGGCGAGGATAAATTTTAAGGGTGGGGTGGTGAGATGCTGTGATGCCAGAGTGTTGTCTTTGTTTGGAGGTCCTGGGTTGACTTAAGGCAAAGAAGGCACAAAGCATGGACTTGGACTTAGACTTCTATTTTTATATAAAACCATAAGTAAGTTCTGCTGAAACATGACTTCTGCATTCCTCAAAATTACCATGCTTTACAAAATTGCACAACCAAAGCCACAGTACTTCTGAGGAAAATGGAGATAGGGACCCATCTCCCTTGTGTTTCTTTCCGAGAAAACCATGCTAAACAAATACGAAATTTGTATATACCACAAATCATTCCCTTTTGTAACAATTACACTGGAACAAATTTGTATTTTCAGCAAGCATTATACAACATTTAATGCACAATAAATTGTTTTGATTATGTTTGTTTTCCTCAATGTTTTAAAAATATAAATGGAAATCCTTTAATTGGCCTAAAGGCTAGGCTCATTGCCTTAGCTGTGTGTTACACATAGAGTTGAGACCCTGGCTCTTCCTTACTACCAGGTACAATGTCACTGCCAGGTACAAGCAAGGGCTTGCAGTCCCTTGCTAATCATTGGCTTTGTTTTTCTTTCCTGTTTTTCCATGTGTGGCACATTTTCTTTGTGGCAGGGAGTGGGACTTTGGTGCTTTACTTTAGTGATTGATTATAAGATGAGCATTTTGAGTAAAATAAATATGCATTTTAAAGGGAATGAATAGAGGGGCTGGGGAGATGACTCAGTAGTTAAAGGCACTTGCTTGCCTTGTCTGGGTTCAGTTCCTCAGCCTCCTATATTATGTCAGATGGGCATTCATTTGCAGTGTCAAGAGACTCTGGTGTGCCCATACACACACACACACACACACGCACACACACACGCACACACACACACACACACACAATCTCTCTCATAAATAAATACATTTAACCAATTAATTTTTTTAAAGGAGTGAATGGAAGATTACCATAAAGAAAGGAATAAATACTGGGCTTGGGAATGTAGCTTAAACACTTGCCTAGCATGTGCAGACTCCTTGGTTCCATCCCTGGAAACACACACACACAATGAGACTGGCACATATTATAACTTGGATGAACCCAGGAAAAGGTGACATGCTATATGGTTTCATATATATATATGAATGAAATGTCCAGATTAGGTGAATCCTTGTCTGTCAGTGTCTCAATGTCTGTGAAGTTTCTGCCTGAGGCGATGAAAAAGTTCTGGAGCTAGACAGTGGTGATGCTTGTACAACCCTGCAAATGGCCCTAGTGCCACTGAGTCATACACCAAAGTGGTAGCTTCTGTGTGCTATTTTGTCACAATTGAAAAATTGACAGCACATGTGGGATCTGTGTTGTGTGAAGAGTGGGGCGAGGTGATGGAAGCTTGGTTCGTGGAAGAGATCAACAGAACAATAGCTAAACTACAAGGCAGAAAGGAAGTGTGCCCCAGAGGAAGCCAGAACAACCGGATGCAGGTGCCCAAAGAAGGAGCTCATCTGTGCTTCTGGAGGGATCCAGTGGCTTTCCTGAAGGCAGATGCACATGTGAGAGAGTCATTGAGTCTCAGCTGAGTGTTATCTTGGGAGTCCTGGAAAAACTTTCTAGGCCTGGGCCTATGCAAATTAAATAAAAAGATCTGAGTAGCATTTTTAAAAAAATCCCTATATACAGCTGGAGATGACAACCACATAGGAGTCTAAGCAACAAGCCAATATTTTATGTGTATCCACAGAGATGGAATTGTAGCTACAATGTCCTACTGGAAATACCCAAGTCATGTTTGACTAGACCGTGGGGTGCGAGTTGAAGCAGAAGGGAAGCCAAGTGTGAAAAGCTGGTAGGCCATCTTGGGGGCAATTCTAATGCCAGTGTAGGAAGCATGGTTGATTTTTCTTGTAAGAAGGCCCAGAAGATTTTGCTGGAAAATCTGAACTTGTGCTTTTATAGGTAAATATGACAGGATTTTGACATGAAATTTGTTTGCAGGGTAGGTAGACTAGAGACAGAGGTCTGAAAGTGAGTTTTTATGGTCATCTATGGGGGCTTTCAAAATAGAGCCTGGAGGCCTTTGGGACCTCCTTTGACTCTTTGTAGGAACAAAACTGTTTCTATAATTTTTAGATATTATTGTCATTTTTCTCTGGTTTCTTAACATTTTAAAAAAAATTTATTTAATTATTTATTGTGTTGTGAGAGGGTGAGAATGGTGCTCTAGGGCCTCCAGCCACTGCAAATGAACTCCTGATGCATGCACTACCATGTGCATCTGGCTTATGTGGGTTATGGGGAATTGAACTTGAGTTCTTGGGCTTCACAGGTAAATGCCTTAACCACTAAGCGATCTCTCCAGCCCTAAAAATTAGCCTGCCCTGGGCTACTAGCTTATTTGTCAGAGCCCCCTGGACTGGTACACAGTCACCTCTTTGCCTTCTCATTCTAGCTGTTTTTCCAGTGTTCATACATGCCAGAAACTTTCTTTCTCAGTCTTAGATATCATTTTGTATTTGAGAACTCAGGAACAGTTCCATCTCTTCAGCTTTGGAATTGCTAGAACTTGCCAACACCACACTTTGCCTTGAGAATTATCTAATAGTGCCTCTTTTCATCATAGGCTCTGACCTAATTTGTTGCTTGTTTATCTGCGTGCCTCCTTTATGGAGTATGCCATGGTGTAACTCCTCACCCTCATCCAGAATCCATCGTGCTTCCTTAGGATCCTGCTTAGGGAAAATTTGTGTTTATTGCACACTAAGCTCTCTGAGAATGCTAGATCTGAGCACATCCTTGAAGAGTGTTAAGTGCTGTGTGAGGGGCGCAAGACTTGAAGGGAAAGCTGGCTTAGAATGTAATGTCTCCACATTGGAAGACCTAAATGGTTCCTACTGCGTAGGCAGTAGGCAGTGAGATTCAGAAATCTCTTATAAGATTGCAAAGAGAAGGTAGACGTAGCAAGACACTAAACTCAGCAGTGTGAGGGGCCTTGCTGTAGGACAGGGTGTTCGGAGTGGGCAGGATGCAGGCAGGGGATGCGAATGCGTTCACAGATGCATGGTTAGTTGGTTGTCCCTGTGGACTGGGCGCCTCTGCATTTTGGAAGGAGCTTGTAGATCACAGGTGGAGTGGGCACCGGGTCTTCAAGAACAATGTAAGAGTGTCTTCAGGACAGTCCTTCATGGGCATGGGGCATCCCTGATCTGAAAGGCTATAGTCCAGAAGTCACCCTAAGTAGAGAGGGATCTCCTCAGGTAAAGGGGCCACCATCTTCTTGGCACAGAGATTGCTGAGGAGCTCCTGTATGCATGATGCCTGCAGATTTGGCCTTTAATCTCACTCGGCCTGTTCATGAGTGTGGCTTGAAGATCTTCAGGAGCGCGTGATGCAGGGATAATAATGTATGTGTGTTCTGTCCTGTTTAGTATGGTTGCTTGGTATATCCATTCATGTCTTTGATGATGAAAGCTCCCAAATAGCGGGGCACAGAGTAGACCTGTGCGTCATGCTCCATGCAATCCTACTGAACAATGAAGGATGCTCATTACATGCATGTCTGAACGAAATACGAATTTCCTTGGCCCTTTATTTTAATCATAATTGAGTTCTGCAAGTGTTAACAATGTTTTAAGAGAAGATTTCAAGCGTTGAAAATTTCTGCCTTTATTGGAAAGTTGCCTGTCCATGTGATACATTTTAGTGAAAGTAACCAGTATTCGTAGACTGGTAGGTTTCCTGTTCACCTTGGGCAGTCCTGTGGCTTCTTTGGAAGGGCACCTATTGATGCCTTTGCGTCTAGACACAGTATTTTGTTCAAGTTGTTCAAGAGTTTCATTGCAGCTCGACAACATGAACGGCAGCAGTAGCAGCAACAGAAAGTCCTGCAGTCTGGTCATTCACAATACCCAGCATTTGTCCAACAACCTTTCTCTCTCCAAACTTCCATGAAAACCGAGGCTCTGGCTTTTCTGCTGAGGGGCACAACACTCTTAGAAAATCAATACATTCTTATTTTTAGCTCAACAGTTTTACCTTGAGAGAGCAGGTGGCCGAAGACATTTCTTGTCATGAAAGCTAGTTGCATTTACGTGAGAGGTAAATTGCCTGACTTTATATAGCATTTTCTTCAAAAGAACAGTCTTGCTTTTTATACTTTGAGCTTCTTCTGTATTTTCTTCCTTCTCTGTGTCTCATTTGGGGCCTGCAGAGGCTTTGGGTTGGCCTGTGTTCTGCTGCCCTGTATGCTGCCTTCTCTGTAGTCCTGACTGGAGGGAGAAACACTATCGGCCCAGGCCTTTCATCTTGTAGGAGATGGCCTGCTTTGCTCTCCTGATTTGTCCCTTGCTTGGTCAGGCACATTAGTAAGAGGATGGTGTGACCCGCAGCCTCAGTGCTCAGGTTTAGCCTTCTTGGTCCTTCTGATACTCTGGGGAAACTCTGCCTTGTTATTCAAATGTCACCATGTGGCCAGGAAGCCAGTGTCCTGCTCCCAAGAGAAGGATGCTTCTCATGTTGAGAGAAGTCCTGTCGGAGAGGCTCTTCTGGCAATTGTTTGAAATTGCACTGGGACAGAGACTCCGCCACCGCCTGCCCTCTTTTGTATGGCTGCTCCCCTTTTCCCCTAACAAATGAAACTGGCCCAGAGAATGCAAGTGATTTGGTCACTTTTACATCCCCAGTTTCTAACAATGTTAAGAAAAAATTAGGGGAGAGGGATGGTTTTATTTACTTCAGATTAAAATCCCTTTACACCCCACAGGGCAGAGCAGGGTTGTAGCATGTAGGTTCGTTGCTTTGTTCACAGTTGCTGCGTTCCAGTGGCTCTGAGACGTAGTCATGAGAGTGTTTTGACATTTGTCTTTGATAAGAACAAAGGTTGTAATTAAAGGGCAGATCTTGAAATGAGTTTTTAGTTTATTTTGATGTGTGTGGACAGTTACTATGTTTGGCCAATATTCTTTTAATGATCTAAGTTTTAAATATCTTTTGTATTTATTTATTTTCAAGTAGAGAGAGATAGAGAATGGGCATGCCAGGGCCTCTAGCTGTCGCAAACAAACTCCAGACACATGTGCTCCTTGTGCATCTGGCTTACGTGGGTCCTGGGGAATTGAACCTGGGTCCTTCAGTTTCACAGGCAAACGCCTTAACTGCTAAGCCATCTCTCCAACCCTTAAATATCTTTTCAATTATAAGTTTCACTGAGGTCTGCAAATTAAGGTAATATAAATAAATGTCTGGTTGCCAGGAGGGATTTTTTTTAACAGTATCCTCAGTGGTCTTGTAATAAATGGTGTAATTAATGGTGTAAAATATTATACTGTCTTGTTTATTAATTGGGGTTGAAATTTCAATTCAGAGACAGAATGTGTTTCCTTGGATTGTACTATTAAGTTTAAAGGCATAGCTGGCTAAAATGAGGATTTTGTTTTGATTGGTCAAATTTTATAATGTGTAAAACCTATCAGATTATGTGACAAATATAGACTTAGAGTTTTAAATCGATACTCCTTTTTTCAGAGTAGCATTTGGTAGTTACAAGCTTGTCATGAAATTATCTTTCAATTTATATCTAAGTATGTAATGTCAGAAATGTTTTATGTTATACTAATATTAGCATTTTACTATTCTTTTTCTCTCTCAAAACTGAAAAAAAGTTTAATCACTTAAGTTCCTCAAACAGGTCATTGATCCATATTATTTTTTTTTTTTTTTTTTTTTTAACTGCTAAGCCATCTCTTCAGCCCTCCTTTATTTGTAGTTTCTCTGGACTTTAAATAAGTCGTAGTTTTCCTTTTTCAGTATGGAATGATGTGAACTGAAGTTCCCTGAAAAAAGTCACACCTATGTAGAAAATTCTGCAGACAGATTGACTGATTAGAACATCATCATTGTGGAGAGTTGGAATATTGAGTCAAGTCAAAATTATCTTGGGCTTCCTTTAGTCTGATTAGCAGCCATTTACTGCCCATATCTGTATCTGACCCAGCATGCTGTTGACTATTAGATAAGATCTTTGGAATGTATTTTAGCTAACTTTTATCAGCTCTAAAGCTAAGACTATCATCAGATAAATCTGAAACTGATAGTAGAGTTTTCTCTGCTTGAATCTGCATACCTGTTGTTTCCACCACTGTATTTGGTAAATACATTTATTATTCTGTGACTAGAAAAGGTCGTATAACCAGTTCTGTGGGGGGAACACATCATTTGTGATAACTTGAATCCATGGTCCTGGACCATAGTCACTTATATTTGGCTCAGAATACATTATCTCTTACTGCCTGTGGAGTGAGGGCTGTGTTAGGTGTAGACAGTTAATTCCTCTACAAAGTGGAGGTATTAGTGTACTGAGGCTGCCTTAACAAACTACTACAGCCTGGAAGGCTTTAACAACAGAAATTTATTTTCTCAAGATCAAAATGTCAGTAGCCTTGGTTTCTCCTGAGACCTCTCACTTTGACTTGCAGGCAGCTACCCTTACTATGTCCTCACATGGCTCCGTGGTGCGCATGTTGTCTCCCTTCCCCCAGGATCTTTTCCTCTTCTTAGAAGGACACTAGTGAAACTTGACTAGCACCTTCCTATGCGACCTCATATGACCTTATTTACCTCTTTATAGCTTTTATCTCCAGGTGATCATATTCTAAAATACTGAGATCAAGGGCAAGGACTTCGGTGTAAAGTACTGAACATTGGTACACCTCAGTCAGTAAGTGTCTCTTTGTAAACATTACATGTTTTCTCTTTTTTCCTGTCTCTCATTAGGCTGGGTATTTGAAGGCAAGACCATATACAAATAGGTCTGTTAGGCCATAGTGTAATGCTTTATACATAATAAATAGTCACTAAATACCTGCTGAATTTAACTTTAGTTTAATCAGTCCCTCAAAAATTTATTTATCATAAGAAGTTATTAGACTTTTATGGGAATGATCTATGGGCAAACATGGTACTTAAAATTACTTTATGGATTTGGGCAAATACTGCCAAGTAATTTATTGGAAAAAAATTACCAGCATAAGTTACTCTGTTTCTTTTCCCTCACACTTAAATAATGCTCATTTTGTTTGCTTGCTTGCTTGCTTGCTTGTGTTTGTGTGTGCATGTATGCGGTTTATGTGACATTTTTCATTCTTATAAACTTAAAGTGGACCAAAAGGTCAAGGCAGAATTTAACATGTCCATCTTCTAAGTCTACACAGGTCGTTCACTGCCCTTGGCAGTTGTTCAGTTGGTTAAATAATTCCTGAGTGTCACCAGCCAATGAATGTCACTATATGGTTTGGTGATATTAAAGACTTCGTCATGAAGCCATGCTACTTAGGGTTGGACTAACTGGATGTTCCTTGAGAATATCATAAAGTTGCCACTGGCTAGAAAGTGATTAACTCCCATTTTGCCAAACTGTACAACTCTAAGCATTGCTGATACTCACCATCATACAGATGTCCACATGGTCAGTCACACACATGCCTCCTGCACCTTACCTCTGTCTTGCCAGGAATCTCTGCAGTGTGTTAAGCAGAATGCTTGAGCACACCTATGTCTGTTTGCACTAGTGAAGTGCTTTCCTGCTATGTGGTGGTCCATGTTTAGCGTTTTCCACGTAGTGGTTGAGAGCACTTATTGCTGGAGGAAGATAGGGGTATATGCTCAACTTTTCTCAGAAATGTACCTGAGAGAGAGAAGCTTTTAGTTTAGTATCCCTGAAGAACTTGTGTTCATTCACACTCAGTGTACCAGCTCCTTTTAAATTCATTGTACATGAATGAACGAACGTACATGTTAGTTTCCTGGGGCATGAATGTTAGGCTCTCTTCTGTATGGCTAAATATTTGCATCCTGATTTTGCTCCCATGGTTATTAAATTTTGTTTAATATAAAAATAATTACAAATGATTCAAAAGTTCTTGAAATAGTAGATAGCAGTCCCATTACCCCAGTTTCCTCTCATGGGGTCTACTTTTTAAAATAAGGTTGGATTTTTACATTTCTTTGAGCATGTTTCCCTAAATGTATTTCTGTGAGTTCTTTATTTTTATATTCCATAGTTCATTTAGAGAAAGATTAAAAATAAATAAAAGCCAAAGGAAACATTACATAGCATCTTGTCCTCCTCCCCCCTCTGCCCCGTGAGTTAATCTAAACACATCTAAGATCAGTCACCCTCCAAGTCAATGGTGACCATCTGTGCTGGTTTGATGTAAGAGCAGAATAATGCATTCACTACACACTCTGGCATGTTTCTAATAACGGTGAATATTTGTTTATTCTCTATGATTCCCAGCAGCAAGTCAAACTAATGGTCTTTGGGGGATATCAAAAGAGGATGCCTTCGTTCCTTCCTTGAGTCAGAGTGGTTATTCGTTTTGTTTGATTTGTTCGCTAGGATCTCTCTTCTACCAGTACAAACAAACTCTAGGTGCATGCACCACCTTGTGTGTGCGACTCTTCATGGGTACCGGGGATTTAAACCCAAGCCATCAGTCTGCACGCAGAGTGGTTTTTCTTGAACCTTCCACCATCTGCCCCCTCCCAGCATTACTGATCTTGCGCTTGTTTGATTCCACTTACTGCTTATCTTATGTTTACAATTGCTCCATTGAGCATTGGGTTAATTCGCACTATTCTGTATTTTCTATTTCCCCCACTCAGATTATAAACTTTTGAAATATTTGCCTTATGTATTTTTAAAAATTCCTTCTATATTCCTTAGCACAAATTTAAAACACAGCAGGTCATTTGGGAATTTGTGATTTAAAAAAAGAGGTATTTCAAAGGGCATGGTGGTACACGTCTTTAATCTCCACACTTGGAAGGTAGAGGTAGGACGATCACTGTGAGTTTGAGGCTACCCTGAGACTCCATGGTGACTTCCAGGCCAGCCTGGGCTAGAGTGAGACCCTACCTCAAAAAGCTCCCCCCAAGAAGAAATGAGGTATTTTATACTTGTGCATTGGATTATGCTATTTGTCCACTACAGAGTGATGGGACAGTGGGAAGCAGGGATTCCTAGTTCTGAGTCTCAGAACCTGGTAGCAGCCAAGGTTAATTTTAAGTTTTGGCGCTTGCTTTGCAGCCAGAGAGCCAAGTTTCAAGAGCCATGGCCTGCCAATTAAGCTCAGAGAGCCTGTGAAGGTTCTGAGTTGGTATTTTTTTTTTCACCCTTTCCCTTTGGAGGTCTCTATCCTGATGATTGGTGTGCTAATGGGGAGAGCAGGGCTGGTTAATGAGGCATTCTCTTTTAGTGGTTGTACTTAAGAGTAATTCAGTAATGATTGCCACGCGTTATGACTCATATTCCAGAACACACAGTAGCAATAACACATCTGTTGTGAAAGTACCATTATAAAACTGAGAAAGCATTAACCTGCCTAACCCGTGTTCACTAATGACCGCTGTTCTAGGAAAACTGAAAATGAATTTCTTTGCAGAGGCCTGTGGCTATGCTTACACTGGTCCTCAGACGATGGGGCAGGGGACTTTGGAGTTCCTATTCTTTGAGGATCAAGTTCTGCTGAGAGGGAGTCCCTTCCCCCCAAGTTGTCCCTGTGTCTTGCCCTGAAAGGACAGACAGTACAGAGTCCCAGGACTCTGGAAGAGGGAAGGCCATTCAGGACTGCTCTCAAAGAGCATTCTTTGGTTTGTTTAAAAAAACAAAACATCCCTTGTGTGTCACCCTTCCTTAGCTCACCCTATAGCTCAGGCCTGAACCTTTAATTTCATTGACAGAATCAAATATATTTTAGCTGCAGTTCCTCTGAGTAAATGAAACTTTTGCGCAGGCCCAGGAAAGCTGACTTTGTGGTTTTTCTTCAGCTCTTACAGTCCTGGGGCTGGACCAGAAAAGGAGGCGGGAGCCACTGTACTTGTGGTTAGGACTTTTCCTCGGGGCTCAAGTTCTCATTCATTTCCAGTACTTCTGAACTCTGCAAAAAATTCAACCTGGTTCTGACAGCATTTGCTCTCCAAGTTTGGAGGTTTTGATTTAGGAATTGAAAATGACACAGAACAAAAAACCCCAATGTGTTTCTTTCTAGGTACTTGTGGAGGAAAATCAGTATAATTCAAAAATTTAAAATGAAACTGTCTTGTATAGTTTGAGTTAACTTTGTAAATCTTTTAAGTGAATTATATGTAGTAACCAGGAAGCTCCGACTGCACAAGTCAACACAACCGCAGAGACGTCTAGTAGCTAGGCATCTGTGTAAGCACGAGGACCTGGGTTTGGACTCCTGACATCCATGTGAACACTGGGAGGGCATGGCGGCCCACCTGTAATCCCAGTTCTTTGAGTCAGAGATAGGAGAATCCCCAGGGGGCAAGCTGGCTAGCTGGAGTAGCTGAATAGGCAAGCTCAGGGTTCAGTGGTTAGGATAAGGTAGAAAGTGATTGAGGAAGATAGCTGACCACAGTCTCTGGACACACACACACACACACACACACACACACACACTCTTTCTCTCTCTCTCTCTCTCTCTCTCTCTCTCTCACACACACACACACACACACACACACACACACATTCATATATACCAAAAAACTCAAAAATATTTTAACTTTCATGTTTATTAATAACTCAAAGCTTTTATTAGTATAAATAGGCTATTTAAAGCACTAATCTGTTCTTCAGTTTTGATTTCTGATTTTTTTAAATGCTTGGCATGTTTAAAGCCACCTCTCTAAGTGTTTGAATATATTCGCACTATTACTCCTCATAACACCCAGAAAGATGTCACCTAACCCAGCATAGTTTTCATGCTGCTCCAACAAAAATAGCCGAGTCCGGGAAGCTTAAGTCACAAAGATTTCTAGAAGCTGCAAAGAAAAAAGCACTGGCAGATTGAGTCTAATGAGGACTACCGTATTGGGTCGTAGATGGCACCTCCTCTGTGCCCCTCACATACCAGAGGACTTTATTCTCCTGGCCTGTTCCATCCTCAAAGGTCCTTCATCATACCATGTTCCTGAGAGTTAAGTTATTACTATGTACTGTTTTTAGGGGACACATCATTTAGTCCATCATAGTCCCTTTTCCAAGGCCATGTAACTAGAAAATAGTATGAATGGTGTGCGAGTCCTGGCAGTTGGCTCTGGAGTCTTCCCTCTTAATGGCTGGCTGTTCTATGTCTACTTTCAGGATTCAGTGTTTTGAACTCTTTTTACCTCTTTATCAACATCTCCCTCACTTGCTCACCAATTTTATATTTGTTGAGATATGCTATTCCCTTATATTTATGGCCTGGTATGTGTCCTGTAATCAGACACTTCAAGCTGGCAGTGGAGACAGATAACCAAAAACCGTAGAGTAGAATGCTACAGAAGGGAGGACTTAGCAAGAACCTCATGAAAGCCTCGGGGCACTAGCATTCAAAGTGGGAAGTGGAGCTTGGGAGATGACTCAGTGCTATGCAAGCATGAAGACCTGTTTGAATCCTCAGGACTCATATAAAAATGCCTGGTGTGGTGGTGACTGCCTGTAATTCCAGTTCTGGGAAGGCAGAGACAGGAGAGTCCAGAGAATTGGTTGGCTAACTTCTCTAGCTCGGTTGGTTCATTCCCAATTTAGTAAGAGACCCTGTCTCAAAAAGTAAGGTGGAGCCAGGCATGATGACTTGTGCATGGAGGGAAGCTGGGAGTTTGAGGTCAGTCTACAGCTACAGAGTGAGTTCCAGGTCTGCCTGGGCTAGAGTGAGACCCTGCCTTAAAATAAATAAATAAATAAATAAATAAATAAATAAATAAATAAATAAATAAAATAAAAGCTGGGTAGCAATTGAGTGAGACTTTGGCCTACAGATGTGCACATGCACACCCACACATATATCACTCACACACACATAGGAACACACATATACACATACATTCACATGCCCCCAATAAAGGGGTAGGTGGAAGAGAAGGACAAGGTAAGAAAAGTCAGTGAGCACAGTTCTCTAGCAGATGTAAAAAGCTGCAGGTTCAAGAATAACCTGCAGATCTGTTTGAGGGCATGGAGGAAGAGGAATGCATTTGCCAGTGAGAAACAGAGAAAACAGTTATGGTTCAAAAAAGTAAGGTATAGAAGTTTAAAAATACCAAGGAGTAGTGTTCATTGTATGAAAAATCATAACCACCATAAATATCAAATTAAACTGAGAGAATTGCTTCAGGAAGTTAGCAGTGGGGTCGTGGCTTCTCTAGGTCTGTCGGTAGAGTTTGTAATAAGCCTTTTTATTGGTCCCATTTGTCTTTTGACGTAGAAGTGCTTGATGCTAAGCAACCATGTGTAACACTCAAACCTTTTATTTTATTGCATGTGTCTCATCTCTGGGATCAGAGCTGGGGTATCGGCAGGGTCACCATCATCTGGATTCAGGAGACATTTCGAGTGATATATTATGGATGAATGTCTTAACTAGCTTGTGAAATACATAGTAAATCATCAAGACTTTTACAATGGAATAATGGAGCAGAATTTATACTGGCGGTGTATCTGCTTGTGATAAAATAGCTTGTTAATTCTGAGTACATGACTTTTTTGGTGGGTTGTTGGCTATAATAATTCTCATCCTTACAAGTGGTACTCACTCGTAAACTGAGTGGGGTGTCATAGCCTGTGATTGTTAGCCCTTGGGAAGTGGAGGCAGGAGGATTAGGAGTTTGAGGCCAGCCTGGCTTATAAGAGACTTTGTCTCTAAAATCAAAACCAAACAAAAAATAATATGGGCTTCTGTGTCTGCCTCCCCTGTTCCTTCCACATAGCACTCCCATATTTGATTCCTATGATCCCTAGAAACTTCTCAGTGTTGGTTGTACACTTGGTTATTTCAATCTGAGCGTAAAGCTCAGAGTGTGGAATGTATGCCCATCTTTATGGAGGAATTTATACTGAATACCTTACTAAGTCCACGTGACTTTTGTTTGATATCTGTATTTCTATCTGTATTTGTGTGTCCATGTATATATTTTATTGATGCATAGATTGATATAGATAGATGGATATAGGTAGGCACAGTTTTTGTTGTTTAGTTTATGAACTCATTCCTCTGGTAGACACTAGTATATACGATGCACTTGACCTGGGATATGGGAGTGAATATAGTAAGATTCTTGCATTCTCTGAGCTGAGTCTAGCTGGGAAAGAGAAATGAGCATGCACCCTGCATGTTATGTGGGAGCTTAGAGAAGTGCAGAGCCATCTCTGTTTTGTGGAAAGCTGTCTTTTCCCAAGGTGTGGGAATGGGGAGGGTGTCAGAGGCTCCTGGGATGAATTGTAACTTGTAGTTCTCTGGGCTGGTGTGTTGATCCAGAAGGAATGGACATACTGCCCACTATCTTAACTCACTGTCCAAGTCCATGTTTATTCACCACTGAATCTCATGGGAGTACCAGAGTTCTCCGCAAGCCAACGTATGTCTAGGTAGAATAACATGTAGTTGTTCTGAGGATTGTTTAAGTTTTGCAGTTGCTTTTCAGTTTCTGATACCTGAATTGTAACTCTGACAAGATGATATAAAATGCTTCATGCTTAATATACTATTGCTAGTGTGCAGTTGTAAGGAAGTCTGATAGTGGACATATAGATATTTGAAACAGAGATCATTTTTATTGCCAGCATTTATTTTTGTTAAAATATTCCATGGAGCCTAAAAATAAAGAGTATTGAGAGAATAAACTCTAGTTGTGAATTCTTATTTTGCAAATATGTATATTTGATTTGTACAATCATTTCACAAAATAGAAACTGTTCATTATTTTTTTAACTTTTAATTTATTATACTTAACTTATGGTTATGTCATTAATAATGTCCTAAAGGGTTTTTAGTATCATCAAATAAATTTATAAATTTGAGAGAGGCTACTTGTATCTGGTATTGTATGTATTTAGCTAGTTATGTAATTGAATTTGCTAGTTTTCTTTCCTTTTATATACATACACATTGTTGGGTTTCTGGGCCAACTTCATACTTGGCTTATTTTTTAATATATATTTAATTGATTGAAAGATTTTTAAAATTTGAATGGTGTATATGTATAAGATCAGTGAACGTGAAAGAAACCTTGTTTGATCATGAAGTCAGTCAATGTACTTACTAGTTCAGTGAGTGAAATGTGGTGTGATAGTTGCTGAGTGGAGAGTGGAACTATTACCTTCCCTGACCTCTTGGGACTTACAGTGAAGTTCTGGCTACAGGCATTCACTGAGCAAACAAATCAGTAAACTCACAATTTTTATTTGTGTTAAAGAACATGGTAAACTATTTTTTCCTGTTAAAGAGAAGAAGGAGCAACTGTTGAATTGGTTATTAGGGGGCGTTTGGGTTTTGCACAAAGTAATGCTAAAGTTTTAATAGTTTGAATTTCTCCTATGCCTTTTTGTTTTCATTGTTATGAAAATATTTCCCCAACTATTTAAAATTCAGTGTATGTGAATTCAAGTTCAGTATTTTTCTGAAATTGTACTGTTATATATGTGTCATCTAAATGTATATTTATATAACTACAATAAAACCTATTACTAGTGAGGGACATTTTATATAGTTATATACATAAGAAACATAGAAATACATAACTTTCTTTAGTAGTGAATAGTTTACTTTTATTGACTTTGAGCAGAAGAATGTATGAATCATGTATTTTTATTTTAAGATATTTTATTTTAAGATGTTTACTCACAGTTATGCTATGTCTAATAATTGTGTAGCTTAAAAAGAACATGTTGCCTGAAAGAGTATGCAATTTGTGACATTTTAGAGTCCTGGTTGTATAACAATTTTTTTGTTTATTTGTTTTTGGAGGTAGGGTCTCACACTAGTTTAGGCTGACCTGGAATTCACTATGTAGTCTCAGGGTGGCCTTGAACTCACAGTGATCCTCCTACCTCTGCCTCCCGAGTTTAATCCTGGGATTAAAGGAGTGCACCACCATGCCTGGCTTGTATAACAGTTTTTGATGCTAAAATACCCAACACATCCCTTGAATTCCCACCCAAAATTCTGACTTTCCATTGCTAGACCTCTGTTATCCTAAACTCTTAACATTGTGACACTTGCATTATGTCTACATTTCTGCCTGATGAAGGGAAAGGTGTTAATGAGTTATTCTTATGGAACCAGAGGTGACAGTCAGAAATTTCTGTCCACCTGTGTGGTCCTTGCAAACAATACTGACCAGAGTAGCACAAGATATGTAAAACTAAGTATGTTGCTATAAAAATATTTTCAAAAACACATTTGGCCTCCACAGGCAGCATCACAGGTTCATGGACAGCCCAAATCCTTCTAATCCTTTCACCTAGAGCTTTAAAAGGATTTCCCGTGTCCAGACCTTCCCTGAGATCTGGTGCCAATCCCTGACCTTCTAAGCACCTTACTAGGACTGAGTATGATGGCACATACCTTTAATCCTGGAACTCAGGAGGCAGAGGTAGGAAGATCACTGTGAGTTCAAGGCCAACCTGGGATGACAGAGTGAGTTCCAGGTCAGCCTGGGCTAGAGTGAGACCTTACCTAGAAAAACATCAAAAACACACACACACACACACACACACACACACACACACACACACACACTAATAAAAAAATCTCTATAAAGGGCTGGAGAGATGGCTCAGCAGTTAAAGTCACTTGCTTGAAAAGTCTTATAGCCTCAGTTCAATTCCCCAGAACCCATGTAAATCCAGATGTACAAAGTGGCATGTGCATCTGGAATTTGTTTGTAGTGGTAGGAGGCCCAGGTATGCCCATTATCTCTCTCTCTCTCTCTGTGTAGTGTTTACTTTGTTGCCTTGGCTCTGTTGACTCAGCTTCTCCTCCCTTTGAGTCATGTTGGTCTTCTGGTGGTAACCAGGTGTTGTGTGCCATTCCTGTGCTGTGTCTTGCTCAGTGCCACCTGTGCACACTTCATTTCTTCTGCACAAGGGCCATCATTTCTCTAGACAGCTCCCTGCTTGCCACTTCCCAGCCCTTGCCACACCCCTGACTGAGTCTCACCAGGTGACTTGTAGTTGCTGGCCTCCCCCCTGCTGTACCCTGTGGACCATGCAACACTGTCTAGCTGCTCTCTCCTACAGTCTCACTGAGACCTTTGCTAATAAGCTACATCTTTGTCTTTGGGTCTGGCCTGCCCCCAATCTCACTCATTGTGGAGTCTCTTACTGAAATTTAGCACTGTCTTGGCTAGTGGATGGAATTCAAAGGCATAAAAAATACTTTTTGGCAAAAAAAAAAAAGCAATACTTTTTATTCTGACACAAAGGTGAGTGAAACTTGCTCTTGACCTCTAGTGCACCATCCTCCTGAGAGCAAACTGTGTCTAGTACAGGATGACAGTAACTTAAAGATCATCTAGAATATTCTACACACACAACTTTGTATAATTGATAAACTTACAGTAGAGAGAGAGAGACCTTATTACAGCCAATTTTCCCTCTCCTTTAATTTGCAAGCACGCCTAAATTAATGAAACTTACTCCTTTAGTTTGCTGAAGGGAATTTTTTGAAATACTTTGTATCACTGCTTGCTTTTTTTTTCAAATTTTTTAATTATTTTTTTGGAGAGAGACACAGACAGAGACAGAGAGAGAGAGGGAGACAGGGATGGGCGCGCCAGCAGTGTCTCAGCTGCTGCGAACGAAATCCAGATGTGTGCGCCCCCTTGTGGTCAATTGCGGCATTGCGCTCTTGCGTCACTTTGCATCTGGCTAAACGTGGGACCTGGAGATTGGAACCGCTGGAGATTGGAACCAGCTTTCTTAGGCTTAGGAGGCAGGCGCCTTAACCCCTAAGCCATCTCTCCAGCCCACACTGCTTGCTTTTTAAGATTATCCCTCTCTTTTTTTTGATAGGGTTTTATGTAGCCCAGGCTAGACTTGAATTGACCATGTAGCCCGTACTGGCCTTGAGCTTCTGGTTCTCCTGCCTCTTCTTTCCAAGCATGGGGATTACAGGTGTGCACTACCACACCTGGTTTATGTCGTGCCAGGGATCGAATCCAGGGCCTCATATTAGGCAAGCTCTCAGCCAACTCTATCCCAGCCCAAAGTTTCTTGTTTGTTTCTTTAAGTCCTACTCTACATTAATGAACTTAATGAAATTATTTGAAATTAGCATGTGTGGATTAGAGGATTAGAGAAGATGAGCTGTTATTACAACAATAGCAAAGGGGAATTTCTGTGAAGTGTTGGCAGCCAAATGACTCCAAAAAGCATCAAGGGGTCACTCAACTTCCTGGTGTCTGTTAATAGATTAAAAATTTGAGGTTCACCTTCCTTTTGTGTCTTGATTATTTATTATTTCTCCTTTTTTTATGTATTTATTTTTTGGGTTTTTGAGGTAGGGTCTCACTCTAATGCAGGTTGACCTGGAATTCACTCTGTATTCTCAGGGTGGCCTTGAACTCATAGCAATCCTCTTACCTCTGCCTCTCCAGTGCTGGGATTAAAAGCGTGTGCCACCACACCCAGCTTCTTTTATTTTAAAACAAACCTAAATATTTCTCATAGCAACTGCAATCTTTTACCTTCCTCTACTTCTGCTTTCCTTGTAGTAATTGTGAATCTATTCCCCAGATTTAATCATATGCTCTCAACTTAGTTGCATTGCTTGTTGTTGATCTGGTGTGCTCAAATTTCATATAAAGTAAGGAAACTTACTCTGTGTCACTGAATGACCGATTATTGATAGGTAAAATATGTTGTACATATGTCTGGAGTTCGTTTGCAGTGATATTGGTCCTGTTGTGTTCGTATTCTCATTCTCTCTCTCTCTCTGCTTGAAAATAAATAAAAATATATATATTTTTTGGTTTTTCAAGGTAGGGTCTCACTCTAGCTCACGCTGACCTGGAATTCACTATATAGTCTCAGGGTGGCCTCAAACTCATGGTGATCCTCCTACCTCTGCCTCCCGAGTGCTGCTATTAAAGGAGTGTGCCACCATGCCCGGCTGAAAATTTTTTCTTTTAATAAACTTTTTCAAGGTTACAAATGGTTCTGTTGCTCTACAGAAGTTCACAGTTATGTAACTGGAATATATTGTTAAGCTTTGGTCAGTTTTCAGTGGCAGAACATCTTTCTGTTGCTGAGCCTGTCATTTTCTATCATGTATGATACTGTATTGTATCCCTTAAGTATATATCCTATTTTAATAGACAGTTGTCATGTTTCTGTCTTTCACGTTAGCTACTTCCTAAGCTAGTGTAATTTGAAAAATGTTTCTTTCCAGCTTGCAGTTACTGATAACAACTAGAGATTGTTAGGATGTAAACTCAGCCTTTGATGTTTTGACCCAAGATAATCTCCAGTTGATATATAACTATTACTTGAGAAAGAAGGGATTTGCTGAAACTCACCTCTGTTTCTCATATTCCCTTTTGCTCTTTACTTTATGGCTTGTCACTGTGTCACAGATGTGCGCACACTGATGTGATTATCATTGTGATTTTTGTTTTGTTTTAAGACAGGGTCTCAGTCTAGCCCAGGTTGATTGGGAACTCACTCTGTATCCTCAGACTGGCCTTGAACTCTTGGAGATCCTCCTGCCTCAGCCTCCCCAGGGATGGGATTAAAGACATGCACTAGGTTAGCCTGGGAGCTAGAGTGAGACCCTACCTCGAAAAACCAAAAAATAAAAAAAAATTATGACAGACCAATCTTATTGAAGTAAGGATTATTTTAGGGAGATTAAATATACAATAAGTTTGCTCTAGAGATAGTACAATGAGCTTTTAAAAAATTATTAATTTGTGTGTGTGTGGTGCATATATGTGCATGCATCTCAGGGCCCCTTTTATGTTGCAATGGAATGCTGGACTTTTGAGCCATTTTTTTTTGTGTCTAGCTTACATGGGTAGCTTGGAAATTGAATACAGACAGACATATTTTGCAAACAAGTGCCTTTAACAAACACTGAGGACCCCACCCCTACAATGTACTGTTTTTTTTTTTAATTATTTTATTTATTTATTTTGAAAGCAGAGAGAGACAGGAGAGGAAACTGGGCAGGGTGGGGGCAGAGAATGGGTGCTCCAGGGCATCTAGCCATCGCAAATGAACTCCAGTTACATGTGCCATTTGGTACATCTGGCTTTATGTGAGTACTGGGGAACCGAATCCACGTTGTTAGGCTTTGCCAGTAAGCGCCTTGTAGTGGTTTGATTCAGGTATCGTCCATAAACCTATGTGTTCTGAATACTTGATCCCTGGCTGAAGGCAATTTGAGAGTTGGAAATATGTTGGCAATATATTGTTGAGGGTGGGCTTATGAGTGTTATAGCCCGTTTCCCCTTGCCAGTGTTAGGCACTCTCTCTTGCTGTTGTTGTCTACCTGATGTTGGCCAGGAGGTGATGTCCACCCTCTACTCTTGCCTTCGTTCCCCCCTGCCATCATGGAGCTTCCCCCGAGTCTATAAGCCAAAATAAACTCTTTTCTCCCACAAGCTGCTCTCGATTGGGGGTTTTCTGCCAACAACCTGAAACTGACTGCAACACACCTTAACCCCTGAGCCATCTCTCTAGCCCCTACACTATACTTTTGAAATACCTTATTGGTATGTATATGAATATTAATATTTGGAGGTAAGTTGAATGGTCATATACTATCTCCATTCAGTGTGCCTTTTAATTCATTTTTGTGTGTGTGTGTGCGCGCGTGCATGCATGTGTGCTTACAGAGGCGCACGATCTGGGTGCATATCGGGGGCTAGAAGATACTCTTGTTCCTTTGCCTTACAGAACATGAAAGCGTACCAATTTTTGTGTTGATTTTTTGATCAGTGAGCCCTAGTGAACCTCTCATCTCCTTCTCCCCTCAGTACCAAAGTTTCAAGCATGTACAGCTATAAGCGGCTTTTTTGTGGGTGCTGGGGCTCAAACTCAGATTTTCATGCTTGCACAGCAAGCACTTACCCATTGAGCCATCACTGCAGTACCTCATGTGCTTTTCTAAGAAGAGAACTACATTGCCTATTTTTAAATTTTAAAAAGTAATTTTTACAAGGCTGCAAAAACCTGGTAGATCGATTATTATTTTTTATCTCAAATGCCAAAAAAATTTTAATAGTCAGCTTTATAAAAGTTATTTTTATTTTACATGGGTGCAGAGCATTCTGTTCCTTAAGAATTAGGGTGAAAATTGCTAGATGTTTTGTACTAGTCTTTGGGCTGAAATATTATAGTAATGTGAATTTTTTTACTGAAAGATAGTTTTGCTGATACAGCATTTCCCATTTGAAAGAAACAGTGTCTGCTATCTGCAAGCCCTTCTTTAGGAATGTTTTAAACCATTCCTGCTTAAAATTTGCTCCTTAGATTTTTTTTGCACGTGAAGCAACCAGTGGACACCAGTAAGCTGATAACAATAGAATTGTTTTTTTTTCTTTTTCAGCATTTATGACTATAGCGTTTATTGTCAATATTAGAGTATATTATTTTCATGAAGAGTATATTAATGATGATTTGTAGACCAGCTTAAATGATACTTTAAAAAATTAGTTGCCCAGAGAGAATTAATTACAGATATTAACAGGGTTAGTAATTTGAGAGGAGTGGGAAGTGGAAGGGACTTGTGAGAACCAGTGATAGGAGCCACTTAGTTTTTATTTGTGATCAGACAACCATGGCCCAATTCCTGGCTAATACTGTGCCCACTTGTGTCCTTTCAAGTGTCAGTGTGGCTGTCTGCTTATTTCAGAATGTAGCAACAGGAAGTGAGCCATCATCCTCTGCTATGAGGAAGCTTCTCAAGCTGAAATAAGCCCTTTCCTCCCATAAGCTGCTTCTTGTTGGGTGTTTTCCAGCAATAAGAAGGTAACTCCAACAGAAAAGTTGGTCCTGAGAGTAGGGTCATTGCTGTGATGACACTGAGCATGTGAGTTTTGTCTTTTGGAATGTGTTTGTAGGAAGACTAGGGAAGGATTTGGTATTTTTGACTGAAGAAGTTTTGCAGTACTGTAAGCAGAGCTTGGTGGGCTATTCTGGTAAGAGTTTGAGAATTCTAAATGCAGAGAGAATTGTTGACTGTGAAGGCTTGGCTTATGAAGTTTCTAAGGCAAAAGAGAGAATTTTGTTGGAAAGGCTGACTGCATTCTGCCCTTGTCCTGAGAATTTGAGCAAAGTTAAATTTAAAAGTAATGAACTGTGTATCTGGCTTTACATTGGTACTGAGGAATCAAACTCATGTTGTTAGGCTTTGTAAGTGTGCCTTAGACACTGACCCATCTCTCCAGCCCATGCCTTCCTTTTGCATTGGGAATGTTTACTCTGTGTCATTATGTGTTAGAAGTATGTAACTGGTGTTTATTTTATTTATTATGTATTTATTTATGAGAGAGAAAGAGGCAGAGAATGGGCATGCTAGGGCCTCTAGCCACTACACATGAACTCCAGACACATGCACCACGTTGTGCATCTAGCTTATCTGGGTTCTGGAGAATCAAACCTGTGTCCCTAGGCTTCACAGACAAGTGCCTTAACTGCTAAACCATCTCTCTGTCCCTTATAACTGGTGATTTGAAGTTATAGAGCTTAGAGAGAAGAGACAGTCTTCAATCTCACATGAAACTTTGGACTTTTGAACAGTGTTAAATTTGGTAAAGACTATGAGGACTTTTGAATTTGGACTGAGTATTCTGCATTATGAGATGATCATGAGTCTATGGGGCCAGTGGCGGAATATGGTGGTTCTGAGTGAAAGTGTACACAGAGTCTCTTGTGATTTGATTAAATTTCCTGCTTAGCCCTCAGTTGTCAGAGGCGTTACTGGTGGCAGATACTGAGTCTTGCCCTAAGGTATATTCTGAGCCAGGTTGAGTTCTGCCTTCTCCCCCCCACCCGATTCATATATGATGACATGAACCAGCTCCCTCCACCATGATGAAGCTTCCCCTGGAATCTGTGTGCCTCCAATAAACCCTTTCCTCTTATTAAAGAAAAAAAGTACAGCAACATACCCCAATCATGTTTGGCTTACTTTCTTTTCTGTCTCCTTCTTAGGTAATTATCGCCACACGCCCTGAAATCTTCTACAATGATGCCCATGTGTGAGAAACAAAACAGGGCAAATCCTGTTTTGATAAACTGCACTTTGGCACCATGGCACCCTGTGTCCAGGCATGTAGAGGTTTCAGTATTCTGTTGCCACTTCTCCCAGATGCCCACTGAGAGCAAAATGAAGCCTGTGTGACATCTTGAGGTGTGAGGGGTGTAATTTACTGGTGCCCAGGGCTTTACCGCCTGTGCTTTTCATTCCACCTACCTAGGGAAGGACAGCGCAATTTCAAAACTGGAATAGTGATTATGGCTTTCTGATCCACTGCTGCCTGGTGGGCATGTTAAAAAAAGAAGAGGAAGACAAGTTTAATGCAAATCACAGTCTCTGTGAGGCAGGGTCATCTTAGCTGTTTCACACTGAAATAGCCTTTGGAGAAACTGTTTTTCACTTGAGTTCTTTTAGACATTGCTTTGAAGAGACTTTATGTTTCAGATCCAAAGTCATCATGTGGGTTCAAGGACAGCCAGGAAACTTGTTCTTTCCATTCCAGCAGAGAGACTGAAGTATGCACATGTCAGGTCTGCTTTAAAAAAAAATTTTTTTTAAATTTATTTGAGAGAGTGAGAAAGAAAGAGGCGGGGGGTTGGAAGAAAATGGGCACGCCAGGGCCTCCAGCCACTGCAAATGAACTCCAGACACATGTGCCACCTTGTACTTCTGGCTTATGTGGGTGTCGGGGAATTGAAGTGAGGTCCTTTGGCTTTGCAGGCAAATACCTTAACAGCTAAGCCATCTTTCCAGCCTGAGAAGCTTTTTTTTTTTTTTTGAGAGAGACAGAGAGGGAGAGAGGAAGACAGAGATGGGTGTGCCAGCAGCCTCTTAGCTGCTGAGAACGAAATCCAGATACGTGTGCCCCCCTTGTGGTCAAGTGCAGCATTGCACCCTTGCGTCACTTTGCATCTGGCTAAACGTGGGATTGGGAGTTTGGAACCGCTGGAGATTGGAACCAGAGTTCTTAGGCTTAGGAGGCAGGCACCTTAACCGCTAAGCCATCTCTCTAGCACCCTAGAAGCTTTTTTTGTGGGCCTAATATAATTGATGTAACATTAAAAATTTTTTTTTATTATTTTTTTGGAGAGAGACAGAGAGAGAGAGGGAGAGGAAGACAGAGAGAGAGAGGGAGAGGAAGACAGAGATGGGCGCGCCAGCAGTGTCTCAGCTGCTGCGAACGAAATCCAGATGTGTGCGCCCCCTTGTGGTCAAGTGTGGCAGTGCGCCCTTGCGTCACTTTGCATCTGGCTGAACGTGGGACCTGGAGATTGGAACCACTGGAGATTGGAAACAGTGTTCTTAGGCTTAGGAGGCAGGCGCCCTAACCCCTAACCCCTCTCTCCAGCCCTGATGTAACATTTTTGTTTGTTTGTTTTTGTTTGTTTGTTTTTTAAATTTTGTTTATTTATTTATTTGACAGCAACAGACACAGAAAGAGGCAGATAGATAGAGAATGGGCGCGCCAGGGCCTCCAGCCACTGCAAACAAACTCCAGTTGCATGTGCCAATTTGTACATCTGGCTTACGTGGGTCCTGGGGAATCAAGACTCGAAACAGGGTCTTTGGTCTTCACAGGCAAGCACTTAACCACTAAGCCATTTCTCCAGCCCATGATGGTAACATTTTTATACACAATAAAATATTGGTTAAAGATCTCATGGATTTGTTGAAGGCATTAAAAAAATATAATGGGAACACCTTTAAGATAGTGCTTACTACCTGGTGGGAACTCATTTATTTCTTCACAGGTGACACAGTCAGTGTGGCAAATGTGCTTTCTGGTTGGAGAGCAGTAGGCAGAATGTGAATACCACATGGCACCAGGCCATGAAATAGATCATGGCAATCCTTGCATCTTCATTTATTAAACAAAGTTGTCACAACACTATTGGTAAGGGCGTGGGATACTGAGAAGAGTGCAGGCAGTAGCCCTTTCTGTCATTAACACTAACACTCAAAAGCCCCAAGAAGTATGTTTGTATAGAATTTACCTGCGTGTGTTTGGGTGTCTTGTGAGATATTGAGAGCATTACATCTAGAAAGGATAGTGCTTGTGAACATGGGCAAAAGAAGGTGAAGATTCAAGGCCAGGCCACTGGCTTCTGTAACTCAGAAACAGCCAGAATATGTCATCTGCTTTATGCATGGAATACTTTTCAGTTTTTGATTACTTTAGAAGGTACAGGAAAGAGTATAAATTATAGTCAGCATTAATTCATACTCAAGGGCACATACATTAGGAGAGAGCGTTGATGGATAGAAGCCGCTTCTGCCAGTGAAGAAACACCTGGATCCTGGCACTCTCCTGTGCTCTTTAAGCATTGTGGAATTGTCGGGTGTCTTGAATTCTTTTAAAATTGAATCTTGCCTGCTGTTTCCGTGTGGAGATAGAGTGTTGGATGTGTGGGAAGTTGGACTCGTTCATCAGTGTGATTCAGTCTTTCTTGGCAATGCCCATATGGTGAGAACATCTATTCTAAGAGAGGGTCTTGAGTATTCTAGAAGTCTGTTTTCAGGTTATAAATACAGGTGTATTGTACTTGTTTCTAGAATTCAGGCAGGTCCTTAGCATGGGATAGGGCTTGTTTGCCAGACCTGCAGAGTGCAGAAAGCCTAGGTATACGCAGACCTCTCTCTTCTCATCTCTTCCTGACCTCTTCTCCAATCCAAGGTGATCCTTCTAGTGTCTGATGCTTAGATATCCCATATTTACTTTAGTTCCCATATTTTCTGGTTCTTTTTCAAAGGATAGCCTGGAATCTTTTTTTTTTTTTGTTTTTGTTTTTGTTTTTGTTTTGCGAGGTAGGGTCTCACTCTGGTCCAGGCTGACCTGGAATTAACTATGTAGTCTCAGGGTGGCCTTGAACTCTTGGCCATCCTCCTACCTCTGCCTCCTGAGTGCTGGGATTAAAGGCATGCGCCACCACGCCCGGCTAGCCTGGAATCTTTATGACCCAACCACCCTTCCTCCGTCTCTCCCTTCCTTCTTTCCTTCCTTCCTGTCTCATTAATTGGCTCAGACTGACCTTTAACTTGTGACCCTTCTGCCTCAGCCACTTAAGGGATGGAATTGTAGGCAGGTATTATCACACCTGACTCTTCATTCCATATTCAAAACTGAGGTTCCCAGCCAGGTGTGGTGGCGCATACCTTTAATTCCAGCACTCCGAGGCTGAGGTACAGAGCCTAGAGCTAGAGTTCCAGCTCTGCCTGGGCTAGAGTGAGACCGTACCTCAAAAAAAAAAAAAAAAAAAAAAAAAAAAAAAGAGTTTCCTCCTTCATCCTGGAGACTCGAGCTCAATCAAGTCTCTCATGGCTGCAGAGCAACCACTGGTGCAGATGTGCCTGTAGTGAGACTTCTTAGTCACGTGGGCTTCCGGTGTGCTGACTCCTGGCCAGGACTCTGGAGACACCCTGCCATTCCTAGTTGTTTGACTCAGATACTGTCATTAGCCCAGGATGTAATTGCTTTCTCTATAAAATAACAACAAATGAAAAGATACCTAGTTCTGAAATTCTGTCTCAGTTGTCACAGTATGCCCATCCAGTCAGTATGGAAGTTCAGTGAGACTCTTTGATCCAGGCACTGTGTTTATAGCTTCCTCAGAATACAGTTTCTGGAGTGAAAACATGTTGCCCACATCTTTCAATGGAAAATAATCTTTCTCATCTTTCCAGATAAGCTTGTATGTTTAACCTTTCTTTTAAACCCTAATCAGCTTGCCTTTGATGAAGTTTACAGAACATTTTGCAACTTTAAAAAGATCAGAGTCTCTCTTCTTCTGTACTTTAAAATATGGCTCCTTACACATTCAGATGATTAGATTATTTCAGAAATAAACCAAAATGGTTTGTTGAAATAAATATTTTGGAGATGTTAGAAGTCAATTTTGTTTTTTTTTTTTTTTCGAGGTAGGGTTTTACTCTAGTCCAGGCTGACCTGGAATTCACGATGTAGTCTCACGGTAGCCTCAGAAGTCTTTTTCTGTTTGTTTGTTTTTTGTTTTTTGAGGTAGGGTCTCACTCTGGCCCAGACTGACCTGGAGTTAACTATGCAGTCTCAAGGGGGTTTCAAAGTCATGGCAATCATCCTACCTCTGCCTCCCAAGTGCTGGGCTTAAAGGCGTGTGCCCCCACGCCTGGCTAGAAGTCAATATTTAAATTTAGCTTTTAGACAGCTTTCACCTTGTGAAAATACAGCAGAGTTATTATAATACTGAAGTAATGCAAATTCTTTATCTATGCAATATCTAAATTGCATACTATCTTTTTTCCCTCTTTGCATTGCTAGATTCTCACCCCAGGGCCTCACACATGCTGGGCAAGGACTCTACCATTAAGCTACACCCTTAGGCCTAAATTACATGATTTCTGTTTCCAAAACATCTTAAAATATAATTAAGATCAACTAATCTGCCAGACGTCAAGTTTTTATGTCTCATGTTATATTTCACCATTTCTTTGACAGCACTTAGCTATCATGTGTATGACAGCACTTAGCCATGATAACTGTGCAAGTGTATGATCAGTTAATTCATTGTCTCCATCTTACACTAAAAGCTGAAATTCATGTTCCAGAGATTCGTCCTGGAGGGACTAAATCAGACTCTTCTGAAGGGTGGCTTCCCTACACCCGGATCAGAGAATCTCTGGTAGCGTTATTACAATGTATTTAGTACTGACCCATAATTTAGTCTTGAGTCCTTACAGCTCCTGGAAGGAATTGTAAACATAAATTAAAGTCATTTGTGCTAAACTTTATTATTTATTTATTATTTAAAGTATTGAAATTATTGAAAATATTATTATTTCTTACTGAAAGGTCAATGAAAAATCATAACTAAAATATTTATAAAAATTGAAAAATGGATGAGTGCTTATTGGTAATGTGGTTGCTTTTGCTGGTGGGGGAATGGGAGTTCAGCCTCAACAGGTTAAGGCAGAATGTATGACTAAATATACTGTATCAATTAGATATTGCACATATGTTCTCACATTCAAGAAAATCATTGATATTCCTGGAGAGGAGGCAAGTTGATGGAGATCTGGCTTCATGGATTAACCTTCTTGAGCTCTCTGCGGCAGGATGAAACACCAGACCAGAAGCAGCTTATGGGAGGAAGGAAAGGGTTGTTTTTTTTTTTTTTTGGCTTCTATTTCTAATGGGAAGTTTCATCATGGTAGAGAAAGCATGGAAAAGCTCTCAGCTCAGGCATCACATTTTGTCACAGCAGTAGAAAGGAAGTTTGAGTGAGCGAGCTTTGAACACCCACTGGACTAAAAAAATACCTCAAGGTCCACCCCTGGGGCACACCTCCTTCAGTTAAGTGCCACTTGCTAAAGACTCCACCAGCTGGGGACTAAGTAGGAGGTTCAGAAATGAACATTTGAGGCTGTGGGGTATTTTACATTCAGACCACCACTCTATTTAATAGAAGTAAAATGAGAATCACCCATAAACTTTTTATTTTTCAAGGTTTAATAAATAGGTAACACTAATTCTAATAAATTCTAATATAGTCCCTAACTCAGTGTCTATAAAATATTGTTATTTCAATATGTAGTCAACATAAAATTTTTGAGATATTTTCTTTTGCTACTAGAATCAAATCTTTGAAGTCCAGCATGAAATTCAGCATCTTTTCCATTGATATCATAGAATAACAAGCATATTGTGAGCATTGCTACTTGCTTGCTTTCAAATGCATTACTTATTAACTCTATTCACTCACATTACGAGGTAGATATTATTACCTAACCTACCCCAAGATGCTTCCTTGAAACAAACCACCAGGATATTCAAATACTCTTCAGAAATGAGTAAACAAGATAGAGAATTAAAATCCATAGCTGATCAAAAATTGATGGAACTGTGTCAAGAAGATACATAGATCAAAGTGGCCCAGGATCCTGCAGCTGGAACAAGGAAAGTCATGATGGCAGTGGCTTGGAAGATATCCAGCATGTAAAAATTCACGAGTTAAGTGATTCTTATGGAGAAATACTAATTACTGCTGACTAGAGGGACCTAGGACACAGATTCATTACTCCCAAAAGTTGTAAGTAGGGAGAAAGAGTCAAGGCATTGTCTTGTCGTGCCTACACAAACTGTCTTTCAAGGTAATGAAACAGTAGCTGAGCAGTTCGTTATAGAATTCCAGCAATTAGATATGGGAGAATGGGAGAGGGAGCAGCTGCCAGCACATTCTAGGATAAAGACCAATGGGGATATTTTCATATGGATTGGCAGTTACATGATATTAATCCTTAAAATTGTTCATTAGGTTTGATGTGATGATGTGGTGGTAAATAGGATTAAAAATATTTCTCAGAACTGTATGGTGAGGTATTCTATGATAAAAATGAGAGAATATCTAGGCTGGGCATGGTAGTGCATGCCTTTAATTCCAGCACTCAGGAGGCAGGAGACAGGAAGATCGTTGTGAGTTCAAGGCCAGCCTGGTACTACAGAGTAGTTTCCAGGTCAGCCTCAGCTAGAGCGAGATACTACCTCAAAAATAAACAGATAGACAGAAAATCTAGGTTTTGCCCAGAAGATTTCCACCAAAAGGAAAAACAATTATTGTGGTAGTTTGAATGTATATGTCCCATAGACTCAGGTGTTTTATTACAATTAGTCCCTAGCAGGCAGACTCTTGCTATAGGGAATGTGTCACTGGCATGGATCTGAATTCCAGCTCAGGTATGCAGAGAGGTCTGAGCTTGGGGATCCTGCTTCCTGCCAGTTTGTGCCTGCTGCTGTTTGTTGTCTTCTGGCTGGGTTGGTTTCTCTGTCTGCTTGGATTTATAAATGGGAGCCAGCTTCTTCTACCATAGATAGAACTTCCCCTGGGTCTGTAAGCTTGAAGTAAATCCCTTCCTCCCGTAAAACTGTGTTTGGTTGGATGTTTGCCCCAGCATTGTGGAAATGTCTACAGCAGTAGTACATGGATATGATTGGATAAATGTATGACTAGTAAGATCTGGATAATTCTTGAAGTCCACAAAATATATGGAGATACTTTGTGCTTCTTTTGTGTACACTTATGAACAAATTTCTCAGTAAGATTAAACATAAATCCCGAAAGAGGACTCATCCACAGCCAGTGTGCTTTAAGTCTAAGGACTTTCAATGATAAGTCTACGCCTGCTACCTGTTTCCTCTCCCTTTTCTCTTGATTTTTTAGAACTACAAATTTGTGTGAAACAGCTAAGCTTGGGAGACATACTATTTTGTACCACATGAGTTACAATGAGAGTACATTTTGAAGACATTGGAACTGAGAGCACAAAAGATCATTAATTTTAAGCCCTTAGCGTTTCCTTACTGTAAAACCTATGGCTGTGGAGACATAACAATGTAGATGGCACAGGGCCCTCCTCTTAAAACAGTGGTTGCTGAAAGCTTGGCAAATGCCCCATCCACATTACAGTCAGAAATCAGGATGTGGTAAGAGAGGCAGTTTCCCAAATCAACTCTGGTATGCAAAATGTCAATAAAGCTCAACTCCAGAGTCACATGTAATTGATTCTGACAGGGTTTATGCTGAGCCAAGGCCATCCTGCCCAAGCACACCAAATGTTAGCTGTAAAGCCCATGCAGGGGAAGTGGAGGAAGCAGAGATTACAAGGGGTTTTGTCACAGGACACGTGGTCAATAGTACCCAGGATGGAAAGCGAAAGTACACACAAGGACTGAAACATCTCACAAAAATCACCTCTGAAAATGGGAAGGAGTGTGAAAGGAGGAAGGAAAGAGGGAGAAAAGGAAGAGAAAGAGAGGGGAAATACAGGAGTACGGAGAGAGAAGTGGCTTGAAGAACATGTGCTGAATTGTGGGCAAGGAAGAGGAAATGTCAGACATGAAGAAAACGCTCAGGTTCCTGGCTGCACCTTCTGCGGTGTGCACAGAGCAGCTCACCACATCAGGCTGTGGCCCTCGATGTCATCTTCTGATATTCCTAAGATGTCAATTTAGATGATGTTCACACTGGGGGCCAGGAGTCTGTCCTACATCGAAGCTTTAATACATGGATATTCTTTCAGTACAAACATTGAGGATAGTTCCTAGACAGACACAATTACAGAAGGTTTTTAAATAGGATTTTTGATTACTGAAAAGTCCCTTTATCATTATTTGAAAGATTGGATCCTAAATATTTAATATATTTTCTCATATGCTTCTGAAAATGCTAATTTTCACACATACCACACATACAAATAGAAATGCCCATACTCTTAATGAGAAAATCCCTACATATGCATTGAATTAGCCTGTTTCTAAAGTTACAATGAATGAAGTGTCTTAGGTTGGAAGCTTTATAAAGAAAACAAGAAGTGGGGTGTGGTGGCACCCGCCTTGAATCTCATCACTGGAGAGGCAGAGGTAGGAGGATTGCCGTTAATTTGAGGCCACCCTGAGACTACATAGTGAATTCCAGGTCAGCCTGGGCTTGAGCGAGACCCTACCTTGGAAAACCAAAAAATAAAAAAAAAATTAAAAATAAACAAACAAAGAAAACAAGTTCATTTAGCACATATTTCTTGAAGTCCGAAGGCTTAGTTCTGGCGTTGGCTTTGTGCTGATATTGACCTTATAGCAGATGGCATCACAGTAGTGGGAGGACGTGTAAGATGGACACATCACATGGTATGATTGGAAGCCAGAGAGACACTGAAGTCCTCAACCATTGCCTCAAGTTTTCTCAATAATCCAGCAACCTGGTAGCCTCACCATACTGGCAGCAAATCTCCCCACACAGTCACCTTGTGGCAAGCGCTCATCACGTGTCTATGGCCCGGTGTGGTGATGCACGCTTGGATTCCCAGTACTGCAGAGGCAGAGGTAGTGGGATTGTCATGAACTCCAGGTCAATCTAGGCTATATTGCAAGATCTGACCCCCAAAATAAAAAAAAGTCAAGCAAAATAAGCAACAATACTACAGCAAGTCTTCCTACTCAATAATGGCAGCATCATAATGGAAGCAGTTAGTACTTGCTCTCATTTTTTTCCATTCATTCTATTTGAAAGATTCATATTTAAATACAAGCTCAATTTCTTAGTTTTGAATTGTTTGTCAAGCGTCTGCTCATTTAATTTCCTGTGTTACAGGATTGCTGACTAAGGGAATGAACTGCCTGAAACTATTTCTTAGCTTCTGCCACTTAGTTCTCCTGTTATCTCTAGAAGTTTCCTTAGCCTCTCTGCATCTCAGTTTCCTTCACTGTAAAATAGACAGAGGGGAACTATAAAGGTTTTTCTCCTAATACTTTTCCTCATTTTGAGGAGGAAAGATCAAAGATTAGAAGGTAGCTTTGTAATGAGCTCTAAATGATGTTAGATATTGTCAAGTAGGATATGGGTGTAAGTACTCTGCCTGCTGAACAGCTTCCAACCTCTACAGCCTGGGTCCATCACTAACCCTCTTTACATTATACTGTTTGTTTCCCTTGCAGATGGTGGTGCTAGTTACCACTTAGGGTGACTATGTAACTGAAGTGATAATGGTAGAATACTCCATATGAAGTCTATCACAAAGGATAGTAAGTAATGTCCTTGTGACATGACATTGAATCTCACTGACTCTTACTTCACTCTGCAATCACAGAGGGGGGTTTTCTGTGGAAACAAGGATTTTCTTTCATTTTCATTGCCATTTCTTACATTGGCTTATTTATGGGAAGCAAGTAAATATTTTCTCAACCCATAGCATCATGTGCCTATTTCTTATTACCAGTCAGCAGAGTGAAACTCCAATGAAGTGTGTTAACTCAGGATCTGGTACAAGTGTTCAGTGAAGCTAAGAAAAATGGTTGCTTGTTCTCGCTCTCTCTATTATTTATATTTTGTGGACACACAACTCATAAGAGCCATGTAGCATACTGTTAAGTAGTGGTTTCAGGATGCTTTCCATATAAATAAATCTCTATAGTCCATTGAAAATTGATCTGTTTAAATGTGAAATGTTAATATTTTAATAGCTTCTAGAAATTTTACTAAAAATGTCACTTTTACGTGAAGGCAATGGGAATACCTCTGTCAGTCTTTCTTCATGAATACATCAGCAAGTTATTGATGTGTAACGAATAATCACAGTAGTGGAAGTTATTGTTGGTTTGCTGTCATTCCCCAAGCTGCAGATTGGCTGGGGTGTTCTGGGCTGGGTTTGGCTGTGCTGGCTGTGGGTTTTCACATTGGGTTATGCCTCAGTTGTTTACACTGATGTTTATTCTGAAACTCGATCAGCGGGGACTACAAACCATAGAAACTTTCTTTTCTTTTTCAACTTTTTTTAGACAGTTTTCATACATGTGTGTAATGTATGTTGATCATTTCCTTGTGTTGTTCTCCCTTGCCCTCCTTACTTCTTTCCAACTAGCCCCTCTTCTCCTTTGATATCTGTTTTTGTTTGTTCGTTTTTGCTCTCTTCCACCATCCTTGGCTGAATGTTGATGGACTACTGTTGTGTAGGTCTTGTGCAGGTAACAACAGTTGCTGTGAGGTCATGAATGCAGTGTCTGGAAGACAACATTCCAAAGCACTCCTCTCCATCATATGGCTCTTAACATTTTTTTTTGACTCCCTCTAGTGCAAAGCCCCCTGAGCAGAGAGGTTCCTTGAGTCTTGAAAGGAGTGATATAGCAGACAGCTTTTTTTAATAGTGTGGGCAGAGGGACAAGCACATTTTAAGTTTCAGTTTGAATCCATGCCTTTGTCAAAGCAATTCAGCTTTTGAGCAGAGCTGGAAAGTAGATTTCCACAAAGGAGTGCAGAGAAATGGTGAGCATGTGTCATTGGCAGGATTAGCTATACAGTTGTATGTTACTCACACCTGGAATGTCCCCATCATCAATCCTACCTTTCATCTCGCTTTTTTTTTTTTTGCCATTTGTAGTTATTTCTTTCAAGAATTGTGATTAGGTAAAAAGCCATGTGAGTACCTGGTAGGACTCAGTGGCTTTCTCTGGGGAATGGCCTCTTCCCTAATAGCTATTCTGAAAGCTTGTTAGCTTTGCTTTGCCCTTTACTATATGCAGTGTGTGTCAGAAAGAATGAGGGGTATTAGCAGAAATTTGAATTTGGGAAATAAGGAGTTACTATGAAGGCAAAAGTCTAGGAAGTAGAGGTCAATTTGTTTTGTTATAGTAGCCAAGCCATCTGATATATTAGTAATTCTAGATTTCAGATTTCCATCCGTCCATTTATAACCAACTCACAGAATAGCCAGGAGGAAATTACTTAATCTTGGGGTCCTTGTAAATAAAAATGGAGATGATATATGTGAGACCCGGAGGCAGTTGTGGTGTTACTCACATAAAGAACAGTCATTTTCAGCTACAGTCAAATCATATAAATATAACATGCCATTAATTCCTAATATCTAATCCTTCTGGCCAAGCTGCATTGAAATTTACCTCATTGAAATGGGAAGACATTATTAATAAGATTAAAATGTACATTATAGAAATGAGAACATTTATTTGGGAATATGATTAATGCTAATTATAATTATAGCTAATTTCAAGTATTCTTAATCTATTCACAACACAGATCCAGTGGAATTTAAATTGACCATATCTATAATAAATTAGAAGTGACAAGATGGATTTTATATTAACATATTCTACAACACATAATGCTAATTCAAAATATATCTCTAACAAAGTCTTGGTGGTTAGATTTTACTATGTTTATAAAATTTCATGTCTTTTGCTGCATGAGAAACAGTACCAGTTTCATATGGCTGCTTTTGACATGAAAAGTCTCTGTATTGGCAAGTGCTGTGTGGTTAGTATTTTTTCTCTTCCTTCTTTTTTTCCCCCTCTTTTTTTCAGTTAGCAAGCTGTAAGCCAAGATGCATTAAATATAATGTGACATGAAAAGAGAAAGTGAGTTGGCTGTATCCATAAGTACCTTCCCAGCTCTATTAGTCAAGGGTGTAATTTAATAATACATTCTCTTTAGTTTCATACAGGAAGACATAAGAACTTTATAATAGGCAACTATTATTATGTTGTTTGATTTTGTGGGAAATCTTAGCCTGCCTCAGGGTCTCCAATCCTATTATCGCTCACAAAAAAAGGCAAGTCAGTTGGGTACCACGGAAACCTCCATCCCCACTTCTGGCTGTTCTTCCTTTCCCTGTCTTGTCCTGTCCCCACCCTCCCCACTGTCAGGCATTAGGACCCACCGGCGGACTGCAGTGGTGGCTGGATTCTCTCCACTCAGCCTGCTTCCGTTAGCAGGGGTTTCCTTTGACTGCGGTCGGTCGTGGTGGAGGTTCTTTAAGTGATGTTTCCTAGGCTGCCTTGCCCCACTGATCCTCCTCTTGTGACTTTGTGGGCTATGATTCCATAATAGATTTTTTTCCCTTTCGCTCTTGAGCCCCATGTTTAATTACCAGTTTTTTTTTTGGACCCCTAAAGAGAACAGCTATGTATTAATTATTTAGCTTAATCAATGTTGATTAAATACCCAGATTTGTGAGAATATTGTGTTAGGGACTAGGGCTGCTTATATTTGTTCATTTTCATTACCATCTGTAAAACAATGGATGTAGCTAACCCTATTAAACACTACAATTTCCCTTGAAAAGTTTTTCTAGATGAGTCCCACTTGATGTGCTTCTTGGTCTGTTCCCTTGGACAGAAGCCCCCCCCCCCGCCCCCACCCACACACCCCCACTTTGTGTTTGCTTCCCTAGAGGACCCTGCCCTCCCAGGAGCCTTGGATTCCAGCCATTCTGATTCATGACCAAGCTAAACCAGCATCTCCTGAAGATTCTGTGGTGTGCAGAATGTGTCCACATGGATGGCTTTGTTTCCAGTGAAATTGCAGCATATTACCCCGAGAGGTAGCTGTCCCATGGAAACTGAGTCATGTAATGCAGCTTGCCCACATTTTGCGTGGTTTCTCCAAACCCTACTACTTCCCTCACTTGTCCACAGGACTTGCATTCCTCTGACACAGGGTTCCTTCTTCCTGTTTCAGTTCTTCTTTCATGGGCCTCCCGTACCTCTCCCCACACCCCATTTCTGTCGCTGGGTCTTTGTGACTGGCTGTACCCTTCTTGTCTCCTCAGCCATCAGCTGTTTATCTGTGACCTATATAGCCTACTGGATGGATCTTTCAGAAATGAACTTCTGCGGTCAGTTATGTCTTTTTAAACTTTCTTTATATCAACAAACAGCTGGAGCCAGTCTACCCTGGTTCCACGCACTGCACAAATCAGGACCAGTTTTAAGAGTGGCATGATTAAAACTATTGTCCAAGCATTAAAAAACCTTGCTGTCTCCATCCAAGAATTCACGGTATTTGGGTGGTGGAGGCTGTTTGTAGAGTCCCAGGAAAATGACATAGCTGTTGTGTTCCCTGAGAATGGTCTTCTTGTAGAGTCATTTATATCTGTTGTCTTAACTCTTCTTAGGAACAGAGGTGAAAACAGAAGTCGACATAAGGTCTGTCTGCCTTTAGCCAAACGAGAAGTTATGTCCTACATGTTGCCACAGGCACATACGTGATCATGATCTCCTCTTAAGCAACTTAATCAGGCTCAGGAAATGAGACATGGCTAAATGAAGTGTCAGGGAGGAAAGTCTCTGAAATGCTATTTAAACAAAAATAGGTCTATCCATAACATTTTCCTATCAATATAAGAAAAAATTTTAAATGAACAAGAAGCCCCAAAACTTGTTGATAGAAAGACATTTTTGGGGGGTGGGGATGGGGCTTGGGGTAGGGTCTTGCTCTAGCCCAGGCTGACCTGGAATTCACTATGTTGTCTCAGGGTGGCCTTCAACTCAAACTCACAGTGACCCTCCTCCCTCTCTGCCTCCTTTAGTAATAGGATTAAAGCCGTTAGCCACCACACCTAGCTATGAAGGCATTTTAAAATTGTGTTGAGTTTTATTAATATCTCTCTTGCCAGGTAGAGTTGATAGATTTAGCAAATAAAAAAGTGTAGGTCAGCAGGGTAAAATTTAATTTCAGGTAAACAGATAATTTACAGTATTAAGTATGTCCATGCAATGTTGGACACATACTACAGATGTATTGGTTATTGTATTTGAAATTTATATTTAGTTGGGCATCATGCAGTTTATCAAACCATTTTACTTTTGTTTTTTCAGTGTTTTTTTGTTTGTTTTCAAGGTAGGGCCTCGCGATAGCCCAGGCTGGCCTTGACCTCACATCAGTCCTCCTACCTCTACCTCTGAAGTGCTGAGATTAAAGGCATGTGCCACCATACCCAGCTAGCCATTTTACTCCACACTTAGTGCTTTTTTTTTTTTTTTTTTTACAGTGTTTAAAAATTGCTGTATCATTAGTTCTCCTGACAAAAACTAATTTAAACAACTAAGAAAGCAAACAAAATTTAAGGCTAACCTAACAAGAATTTGTGTAGTTTTGCTAAAAGTGAAAAATAAGGAACCTGTAGTAGGAAACAATTTATAGTTTAACATTGAGCCCCAATCCGTTTTTAAAAAATATTTATTTATTTATTTGTTTATTCATGAGAGAGAAAGAGGCAGAGAGACAGAGAGAGAAAGAGAGAGAATGAGAATGCCAGGGCCTTCATCCACTGCAAACAAACTCCAGATATATGTGCTACCTTAATGCATCTAGCTTACATGGTTCCTGGGGAATCATACCTGGGTCTTTTGGCTTTGCAGGTTAGTGCCTTACTGTTAAGCCATCTCTCCAGCCCCCATTTCAGTTTTTGTCTAACTTGTACCCGTTACTCCTAAATCTGACCTCTGGAAGCTCATCAAGATGATTATTGATCATAGCCAGCTTTTGCTGAGGTCAGTTACATGTATGGCTCAGCTCTTCAGTTTGCTTCCTCATAATAGCCATGTGAGGGTGCTTTAACAATTTTTGTTTTGTAAATCAGGAAACTAAAGCACAGAGAAGTTCATCAAACTTAACAAGGCCATACCATTTTGTCAACTTGGCAGTTCTGTGCTATTAAATTCTAGTTCTTTCTCTTTGTTACAGGACAGTGTCCCTTGCTCCTTTCTTCTTTCTCTTGGCTTGCCCAGTTTGTTAGTACCCTAGTACATATTTTGGACTAAAACTCAAAAGTGCCCACATATACAACATAATTTGTAGTCAGGGCACAGCACCATTTTTTTGTTGGTTTGTTTGAAACAAGGTATGTAGTCACGATCTAGTGTAGGCTAGTCTCAAACTTCCGTTTACTCATGTGTGTGCCACTACGATGAACTCAGAGTAGAATTTTTAATAGCTTCATACTAGATGTAACATTTCAAATAGTGTTCCCAAAATTACATGACTCTTTTGTTTTCCGTTCATTCACATTGAACTTTTATTAATTGTCATTTTGAAACAGAATCTCAGCCTCCTTAGTACTCAGATTGTAGCCACCACACATAGCTATATTCATATCTAAGTTGATTCATAATAATTGTACACATTTATGAGACACATTGTGGCATTTCAACACAACTATATAATGTACAGCTATCAGATTGGGCCAATTCATATGTTTGTTACCTTTCATATATAGTATTTCATTGAGAACATTGAGTGTTATATTAAAATATGTGAAATACTCATTCAGTTAATTGTTGCCTGCTGTGATGTACCATAGCAGCAGTCATTATTCTATTGAGTTTTATTCTTGTACCCAGTATCCATCCTCTCTTCGTCCTTGCTCCCGGGTTATAGTAATCACTATTCTATTTTCTCTTTCTCTGAGATCAGCTTTAGCTTTTACATTGACTGTTATGAATGGTACTGCAATAAACATATGAATGTGGATGTTTTTTAGACAGTCTTATTTTATATCCTTTGCATATATGCCCAGAGATGAGATTGCTGGATCATATGCCAATTCTATTTCTAGTTTTTTTTTTTTTTGAGGAATCTCCATACTGTTTTGCATAGTGGTTGCACAAATTTACATTCCTATCAATAGTGTGCCAGAATCCTTCCTTCTCAGCATCCTTGCCAACATTTGTCTTTTTTTTTTTTTTTTTGAACTTTTTTCTAATTTGGTTTTGGGAAAGGATCTTGCTGTTTGCCCAGGCTGGCCTTAAATCCACAATCCTTCTGACTTGCCCTTGTAAGTCTTGGGCTTACAGGCTCACAATACCATGTCCAGCTATCTTTTTTTTAATTATCATAGCTATTCTAACTGTGTTAAAACCATATTTAATTGTGGTTTGCTGGTCCTATGTTGAACTTGTTTTTCATAGACTTGTTGGCAATTTATATATCCTCTTTTGAGAAATGTTAACCATTTTTTAATTAGATTGTCTGTTAGTTTCTTTTGAGATTGGACTGTAGCCAGTTAAACTTCTTATTCTTGGGTAGGGTCTTGTTTCCACAATGGTGCAAATTGTTGTCTTTCTCACATTTTTTTAAAGCAGATCCGCAGGACTTTGGTTGCATTTATTTACGTGTAGGAACGATTTTGCTTTACCTCACTGTCCTTGCTTACCATGGTGGTGGTGGTGGTGATCATAGTTTTCGCAGAGTGTGTTATATCCATCCTTAGCAGTCAGGTGTGTGGCCAAGGGCATGAGTTCCTCTGTCCATTGCCGTGGGCTCTCCCATGCTCTGGCTTCCTCCCAGCTGGCAGAAACAGCTTTGTGAGTGTGGACATACTGCTTGACCGTCCTGTGTTTAGGGAAGAAGCTGGGCACTTAACTGTGGCATTTCCTTCCCTCCATGCTGACAAACTCTTCTATGGCCATACTTCGATAAACGCAATGATCCTACCTCACTGTATTTGCTACCCTAAAGCCATGCTCTTTTTGAGTGTCTTGCTTACAGCTGTAGCTTTGACAAAACTTAATTGCAAATGTGATGTTACCTATCCTGCTTTGTTCTTAAGAAATAAAGTAGAGGAGGGTTAATATGAGAAGAAAAATAATCTGAGAATTGTGGACAACCCATATTTCATATATGAATGTATGATAGGGTTAGAAAATTGGATATAGTTGGGGCCAAGTATATTGAGAGACAGAAAAGAATGTAGCAAGACAGAAGAAACTAATTCATGTGTTGTAAAGAAAGCTATAATTCAGTTTTAGATTATATTAAACATCTTGTAACATCTCTAAAAATGAGAGCTATAAAACCCAATTCATACACATAATAGTCCTATTTTAACAAAGAAATGTTAAATATTTGTATCTAAAGTCAACCTATCCGTATACCATTTGATACAGAGTAATTTTCTATACTTGTCATCCTTATCAATAATTAATTCAGCATCTATACATATGTGTTAAGTAAAGGTAATGAGCTTTACTCAGGCTGAGCCTCAATAAATATCATAAAATGATTAAGATGATGTTGTTGCTCATTTTCTTGGATTGCTTTGCCATTTATTTTTTGGGATTTTTTTTTTTTTTAAGTAGGGTCTCACTCTAGCTCAGGCTGACCTGGAATTCACTATGTAGTCTCACAGTGGCCTTGAACTCACAGTGATCCTCCTATCTCTGCCTCCCGAGTGCTGGATTAAAGGTGTGTGCCACCATGCCTGGCTCTGCTTTGACATTTCTTAGCTGCCTTTTATATATCAAATTTCATGATTATAATTTTTATGTCACAGAGGTATTGAAATGAATAATATTTTTAAAAATTTGAGAGCATTGAACAGAAAACTACAAGTATTGTGCAAAGCTTTGCAATGTCATCATTCAGCATAGAATGTTGCCATGGTATTCCAGATAAGTTACTGGCATGTTAAAACAAGTGCACACACATATAAATAAATGATAGCCACTCTTTGAAGGTACAGTAATCTGTTACACACCATAGTTTAAGACACATCTGCATAATGCATACTGCAGCTCATTATGGAATACTTATGAATGATTTATTTGTGTAAGACTTTTCTTAATACTCCATTACTCTGAAGAACATAGTAGACTCAATTCATAACTTTCTGTTTTATAAGCAATATTTTAAAAATATATTCTAGTGTCTATAAATATTTATGATAATGTTATAAGTAATATAAAATGAAAAAATATTCTGTTTTAGTTTCCATTTGTATGATTTGTCTTCCTTTCATGTACATATAAATACTTCTCTTTTTTTTTCCTTAATACTAAGGAACCCAGATAAGTTAATTTGTTTTGTTAGTGTGAGAGTTGGCTTTTGTATCCATTTTCTCTGATCTTTTTTGATAACTGAATTACTATGTGATCATCCCTGTTAAGGGTGGGGAAGATTATTCTAAAAGTAATTTTCATCAGAAAAGTGTATTACTTCAGGGACTTGAACTTCTGATTACTGGCAAATACAAATTATGTTTTTTAAATATCAGTTGGTATTCAGTCATTCTTCTCCTGTTCTTATCAACTCTTAGCTCTGTCTTTTGCATTTTAGCTTCAGAAAGAACAAAGTCAAATCTGTCTAGTCTGCTTATCTCACACAGCGTGCATTTCATGCTTAACCCATCTCCCAGAGAGAAGAATCTCCAATCGATACTGTCTTTGCTTTATTCTATTGGAAATAATACCTGTACTTGTCAGACATTAAGGAATAATAGTCATCTCTTGATTAAATATTCTATTCTTTCCTGAAAAATAAAAGTCTGTGTAGTATTTAGTTCTGACCTATGTTGTTATATTTAGAAGATGAGACTTGACAAATTGAGAGGTTCTAAGCTTAATTTTGATTTTAAATCAAATCTTATTTTTTTTCACAAACTCTGAACACATATTACATATACTTTCATACTCTTGGGCAAAGTGTAAAAGAGTAATCATCAAATTTCCCAATAAGATGAGTGTTTGGGGGAAAGTGAATGCAACCAACTACCTGGAAAATATCCAAATATTGCAAAACATATTTTGAAAAAATCAAGTGGGCCTTAGCGTGTAATTCCACAAATAATCAAAAAAGGCAGATGTCTTTGATCATCAAATTATCTGTGAAAGTATGACATGGTGTCCTAAGCTTTTCTCAGCTGTCTTTTAAATAACCCACTTAACATGAAAATGAATTTTTTTTTTTTTTTTTTTTTTTTTTTGGAGGTAGGGTCTTATTCTAGTTTAGGCTGACCTGGAATTCACTCTATAGTCTCAGGGTGGCCTCAAACTCCTGGTGATCCTACTTCCTCTGTCTCCCAAATGCTGGGACTAGAGGCGTGTGCCACTATGCCTGGCTCAAATCCAACTTTTTGTTCTTGTTAACTCAACTAAAAATCAATAAATAATATTGAAAAATACTTTAAATACCCTCAATTTTCTTCCTTAATCCAATCAAATATTTATTGTGCATCTATGATAAACATGGAATTATACCTGTTTCCAGGTGATTGATACCTTGATAGGTAAAAAATCATACTGTGCACCATCAAATTACGAGGCATAGTTCTAATCCAATGCTGTAATTTTATGTAGAATTACAGAGCTTCTTAGATGAATAGCTAAAAATACTGTTTTTAAGATTAAGTATTCGCTGTAACAGAATGTAGGAGAACATTAAAAAGATTATTGAAGGAAGTATCTTCAAAGTATGTTTTGTCATCTAGTTGAAGGGAGAAGGTAGGATAACAGTTCACAAACATAGTAGATTATAACTGGGTTCAAACGTTAATACTATAAACGCCCACTGGAAATGGAGTTGAGGAATCTGTAGTGACTACATTCCTTTGGCAGTGTTCCTGAGCTGGAAGAGTTTGTTCCTGTTGATTCATTTCTCCAGGGAACTTTTTGTTGCTGTTATTGTTGTTTAAATTAGAACAGAATTTAGCCCACCTCTGTATTATAAGTTTCATCATGAGTGTGTTTGAGTGGGTGTGGGTATATGTGTGGATGTGGGTGTGTGTGTTGGGTTCAGCATCTAGATGGAAGTAACTTTCTCAAGAAAACCTTTGGTTCAGCAATTAAAGTTGATTCATCATTCTTTGGGCTGGGCTACAATTATTTACTATCAACAAGTATGACTCAAAATTTGAGAGCTAGTTTGTATTTATTTACTTAAGATTTAATGAGTTATTTCTAAATTTCCTATCAAGTTGTATGAGTCTTCAGGGAAAGGCTTTGTCTTCGTGATAAGCTTTGGGCTTGGTTTCCCAAGATTTCCCTGGCCCTTTATTTCCCTTGTAGTCTCTACACTGCTTCTGGTGCTATGCCACCCATAGCAGGGACTGCTGGAAAGTCTCCCTGCAACTTGTTCCTCTTCCATTTTTGTTCCCCTCCCCTGCAAAAATCCTTTTTTTTTTTTTTTTTTTTTGAGCAGGCTTTACATTTTCTGTGTTGCTATTTTCTACCAGAATGTCTCGTTCTCCCATTTTCTCCCAGGTGAATTCCTTATCTTATAAGATATGTTTCAACCAAGGCCTTTCCATCTCTTTCCCTGGTTCCATAATTTGCATGCTCATATTGATTATGGAATATTACATATTAGTATATTAGATCCCAATCTTGGGTAGAAACTGTAGCAGTTATTTGAGCAGGGATTCATTAATATTAATCAAGGCTAACTGGGTAACACTTAGGAAGCTGACAAGGCCAGAAGAGAGCCCTAGAGGAGGATGCGGCAGAACTATGCAATAGGCCTCTGAGGGGTGGGTGCTATGGTAGCAGCATTCAGAAGGTTACTGGGACCCAGGATCCAGGTCTTCAAGGAGGGATGGCCTAGCCTCCTAGTGCTGACATCTTGGGGGCACAGTGAGGCTGGTTCTGTGAGTGGGCTGCTGCTGCAGGGAATGCTGCTTCCCATGTGAGGAGCAGTACCTGAGTCACAGAGCAGCACACAGACAGGATGGGAAATCAGAGTGGGTCCCTTCTGTCACCATGTCTAAAGTGTCCCACCACCAATCCCTATGACAGATCCAGGACAGTAAGTAGTCGGCAAAGCTGAAAGGGGGTTTGCAGACTGGACATCTCAGCAGAGGGAGAATTTAAAGCTGATAGACACACAGCCTTCATAGAAAAATTCTGCTTCATTTATTTGCTATCCCCAAGTCAAATATTGAAAACAGCATCTTTCCATATCTACTTTTATAGAAACTCAAATCTAACCAGTGGTTGTAATATTCATGCGTGTCCCTGAAAAAATATATACCCTGCCTGTGTCCTGACCCACATTGTCCTGGGAAGGTTAGAATTACATGATATTTAACCCAAAGCACTTTTCTAAACATGGAACAATCCTGAATTTTACAATACATCTGACCATATCAGGTAAGAGATGTGGATCCCAAGGGTCTTGCATCATGTCTTGTATGTCTTGTCTAGTTGTTTAGTAAAGAATCCATAAAATGAAAATAGATAGTTGACTAACTTGCTATTGTCATGTTATTTTATCAAGTAGGGTTTTTCTCCCTATGGAATTTCTGAAGAAGTGGTAAATCTTTATAGTTACTGAGTACATGGGAAATCATGGTTTATTAGATAGAGCTCTGTAAAAGAAAGTAGAAGCCCTTTTGTTGAGCCTCTAAGAAAGAAACAGGATATTATGAATTCCCAGTAGTTATGATATTGGAGCAAGTAATGATTTGGGAATTAATTTTCACATTGGTTTGCAGTAAAACAAGTTCACCAGGGTGAAGAGAGCTGTATTTCCCTTCAGCCTGTCAGTCAAGAAATTCCTGTAAAATTGTTTGCATGTAAAAGAAAGGACTCATCTGGGCTTTCAGCAGTCTAATCTTTTTAAGTAGAAATATGAGGTAAGGCTCTACCCTACCTGTGACAGGGGTCAGATGGGAACTTCCTAATAGCTTTGTATCTGTCAGCATTCTGTGTCACTCCTGGTAGTTTTCAAAAGCTATTATACTTCAGTTTTTCTCTGCTACTGGCAATGACATGTAAGTAAGAGGGTAAGAATTCGGTAGGTAATTGTGGGGAAAGATTTCAAAGGCTAGAAAATATTTAAGGGGATTGTCTTTTCATTCCTTTGAGAAGATTGAGGACTGCTCTGAGTATGTAATACTTTTATAATTTGCAGGATACTTATTCCTATTGAAGTAGAATCTTTCAGTTAGACAAAACACTTTATATATTTTTATATATTTGAGAGAGAGAGAATGGACATTCCAGGGCCTCCAGCCACTGCAAATGAACTCCAGATGCATGTGCCACCTTGTGCATCTGGCTTTACGTGGGAACTGGGGAATTGAACCTCAGTCCTTTGGCTTTGCAGGCAAGTGCCTTATCTGCTAAGCCATCTCTTTAGCTCCAAATAAAGAACTTTAAAAAATGTGTGTATGTGTGTTCACTTTTATGTGGGTGCATGTCACATGTGTGCACATGCAAGTGGAGGCCAGAGGACATCTGCAGGTATTATCTTCAGGGATGCTGTTCACCATTTTTTTTTTTGACACTGAGTCTCTCATTGGCCTGGAGCACCCCAATTAGGCCCACCTGACTGGTCAGCAAGGCTCAGGGATCCGCCTGTCCTGGTTCTCCAGTGATGGGATTACAAGCACACATCACTGTACCCAGCATTTTTGCATGAGTTCTAAGGACCAAACTCAGGTCCTCCTTCTTGCAGGGCAAGCACTTTACCAAGTGATCTATCTCCCCAGCACATAAAGGACATTTTAACTTTCTTTCTTATGCATCTGCATTCAAGGGGTGGAATAATAAAGATTTGCAGTGTAAATTAGGATCATTTAAATTTGAAACTGTTGACTTAATGATGCCAGGGAATTCTCTCTCTGCATCTTGGTTTCCTTTTTTCTTTAGTCAACATCTCTTTGATGCTTTGATATTAGTGTTCTCTGCAGGTGTTGTGGAGATGCAAGTGGAAGAAGCCCCTGACCTGGCAGTGCTAAAATGGCTAGTCAGGAGAAAGGTAGACTGAGGGAAAAGTAAATAATACATGTTTTAAGAATTTCAGTTATTCCCTTCATTGTCAGCATGTGATGTCAGCACAGGTGCTGGATATCTTGGACAAACGCTCTGTCATGGGCCACGGCAAAGGTAAAGTCATAACCAGCACTTTTATTTTATTATTTTATTTTATTATTTATTTTTGGGGTTTTAAATTTTTATTTATTTATTTATTTATTTGCCAGCAGAGAGAGAGAGGTAGAAAAGAGGTAGACAGAGAGAGAATTGGCACTCCAGGGCATCCAGCCACTGCAAATGAACTCCAGATGCATGTGCCCTTTGTGCATCTGGCCTACGTGGGTCCTGGAGAATTGAACCGGGATCCTTTGGCTTTGTAGGCAAATGCCTTAACCGCTAAGCCATTTCTCCAGCCCAGCACTGTTATTTTAACATTAAAACAGTTTTCTACAACACAGTGTTGTCTCCTCCTGCCACATAACCCAGTAGTGTTATTAAACTGCTCAGAAGAAATGTCGTGCAGTGAGCTGCCTGTGGCTTGCTGTCTCACCAGCCTTTGCCTGTGGGGCCCAGCTGGATGGAGCACAAGGTTTGGGACTTGACTTCATTTTCCTTCAACATGCGACACTAGCTGTCCACCATAGACCTTAGCCTATTTATGCTTCTGTCTGTGCACAGCCACCACCATCAACAATCAAAACAGCTACAGCAAGAGCAAAGGCCAGCAAGTGAAAATAACTGTGTACAGTGTGAGTCCCTCCCCATCCAGTCCTCACAACAGCCCGTGAAACAGGCAGGTGATGTTTTACAGATAAGGAAACAGATCTCAAGAGGGGGAGTCAATTTCCCCCTAAATTTTCCCCCAATACATAGAATTGAAATGCAGTGAAGTTATTCTTAGAGTCCTGCTTTTAAAATCATGCCACCATGTAGCTTCCCTCATTAGGCTGAATGTGCCCTAAAGGCAAGGATAGTTTATTTAATTACAGTTGGGTGAGTGAGTGCTTGAATGGGAAGCTGATCAAAGGTGTGAGTTTTGTTTTTTAATTTATTTAGCTCAAACAGCCGAATATAACTCATCCTCAGAATAAACGTATGGAGCACCATCCAAGAGATGATGAATGTTCGCCAGCTTTATTCACTGTCTGGCAGTGCTCATGTGAAACACAATCATGTGGGCGATCACAATAGCCAGTCAGTGTTCCCGAAGGTACAGGCGCACTTTAAATGTCAGGCACATTCCCTGCTCTGAGGCAGGCACATTTGGAGGAGGAGGGAAGAATTAGAGGTAGAAATTAGAAAATCATCCTAATGGTATTAGTCATTAATATTTCTCTTTTTGGTTGTTTTTTAATGTTTCAGCTGGGTGCTTTCATGTTAACTCATTAAAGAAATCATTCCCTGGTGAATCACTTGGGGATGATAAAGGAAGCAGAGATCCTGCCTCCTTCTAGGACCTTTAATTCTATTGCAGTGTGAAACCCACTAAGTGCAGGGCATTGTGAGTGTTATCTGGGATGGAGGCAACAATAAGACACCATCCTTGTCTCTAGAAAGGCAAGTCTTCCCCCAGCTGGGCAGGGGAGGATCAGAGAAGGTGTGCCGCCCTGTAGGAGCCCTCATTAGGGCAGAAATCATCAGCATCATCATAACTGACATGCATTGTAGTGTGTCCAGAGCTGAAGCAAGCATTTGGTGGAGTCTTGAATTTTAACAGAAGACTGGTAAGGTTGATAATCATCCCCTTACCTTACAGATAAGGAAAGGAAGCCTTTGAGAGCTCAAACAACTTGCTCACATTCCCATATCTGGAAGGGCTGAAGCAAAACTCACACCCAAAACCAATGAGCTCTCAAGCACTTACACTACCTTTTTAGCAGGCCTAGAACATTCTTTCGGGATATATCTGTCAGAGTCATTACAAAGGTATTCTAATGTAGTTGCATCTTTTTAAGGAGCCAACTCAGAATACAGGCACCATTCCCATTGTACATTTGAAGAAAGTGACTCAGAAGGATCATGCTTGGACCAGAGTCAGTCGTACTGTTAGCTGGTGATGCTGAGTTATGAACACAGCAGTGCGTTCCTCTGCAGGGCTTCCAGTAACTAGCAAATGCACATGAATAACATATTGATAAAGTAGGAATAAAGACATTGGAGCTGCTTATGTATTTCTTTAAGTCATTTCTTTTCTTTACCTTATTTGTGTGGGCCGTGCATAATTTTTGTGGCTCTCTGTATAATTACATACCGGCTTTGAGATGAACGCTCTTCGTGCAGTGATTAATGGGCTGAGGTTGGATGCACTTGCACTGCAGTCTGAGTTGTTCAATATCTTCCACCAGAAATGCTAATGACTAAATTGCTAGTGGCAATAAGTAGCCCGAGTTCCTGCTGGTAGGTGTCTGCTGTAGTTTTTCTGGGTAGTAATGTGGTAAGCGCTTAAGAGTTCCCAGGGGAGTTAAGGGGTAGCCTTTAAAGACGATGTTTTGTATATCCATCCTGCTCTGGGCATTTTCCTGTCTGTGAAGTACTGGAAACAAGTCAGAGCTTTCCCTTTAGAAGAGCTGGCAGAAAACTCAGCCCTGCCCATTTCCTATAAGTAACACTGTTTCGAAACAGGCAGCAGTTCCAGTACTTTAGTGTGTCATTTACACTGTATATATATTTCTTTTTACTTCTTTCAGCCCTCTGGTTATCACCCAGTGAGAATAGAAAAGACTTTATTTCCACTCTCAGTGTATTTTGTAACCTGTCAAGGTTTGGCTGAAGTTCTGCTTCTTCAGGGAACACCTCCCCGACCGTCTGATTCCCACCCTCTTCTGCCTTATTTATCTCCATAGGCCTTTAATTGCTTTGCCCATCCACAAAGGAAGCATTGCCCCCATGGCCTCGACATTACGATGGGGGAGGGTAGTATGTGGCAGTATTCAGCTAGAAGTTAGGAATAATAATCTTTGGGATTTTTTTCCTTGAGTAAACATGATTATTCTTTTATCATTATAATAATGTTCATAGTTGACAGCTATAGAAGAGATTAAAGGAAAGGATATGAAGTCATATATACATTCACTACCTGGAATTAATCGAGATTAGTCAGGATTCTCCAGAAAGACAGAGCCACACACATGTACGTGCATATGTGTCTGTGTGTGTGTGTGATGTCTATACACACACACACACACACGTGACTGTGGAGGCTGAAAAGCCTCATGACAGGCCATCTGCAAAATGGCAAGCAAGGCTAGTCAGTCGTGTGACTCAGTGCATGGCTGAAGGCTTCAGCATTGGTATACCTTCAGCCCCACAGGAAAGGCTTAAGAGTTTGGGCCTCTGGTGCAAGGAATTGAAAGGCTAGAGAACCCGAGGTTTGATGTCTAATGGCAAGAGAAGACTGGTGTTCCTGAATAAGAGAGGAGAGAGAGTACACACATGTGAGTGCATGTAACATTACCCTTTTTTCTGCTTTTTGTCTTGTGTGAGCCCTCAGCCAATTGGACAGTGTCCAACTACATTAAGTGAGGACATTTCCTTATTCAGTCCACCGGTTCAAATGTTAATCTCCCTGAGAAAGCCCTGCATAGGCATAGACAGAAATAATGCTTTACTAACTATCTGAGATTGCCTTCATTCAGGCAAGTTAATACCTAAAATTAACCTTCACAACCAGGGTTAGACTTCTGGAGTGCTTGCTTTCAGTTCTGGTATGAAAGAAAGTCAGTGTTAGTGTTTGCTGTGCCCTTGGATACAAGCTCCGTTCTGGAGTCTTGTGGCAATCTCATGGGTTTACTTCACTTTTTTGTTCCTTAGACATAAGCTTCATTTTGGACAGCTGATATTAGATCATAGGGTGACTGATGGGGAAAACTCTCCCTTAATAATTCTAACATTATATATTTATCTTAGACTAGCTTGTGTGATAATTGGATGGAAAAAAAAATAGCTACCATGACACACATGTATTGTGGAGATGAACTGGTGTTGCAATGAACCTTGGAAGTCATGGAAAATACTGGCTTCAAATCCAACTATATTCTTGTCAGGTTGCCATGATGTCTTTAGCCTCTCAGAGGGAGATTCATTCTCAACAGGCTGAGAGAGGCAACCAAATGAAGAGTAGATGGATTACTTTGGCATCACTGTGACAAAATACCTGACCAAAGCAATTGTGGCTCCCAGCTTCAGGGTACAGTCTACCTTACAGGGAAGGTATGGTGACAGCATGGAGTAGCTGGTCACATTGTGTCTGCCGTCAGGTAATAGAAAGAGAGAATGCCATTTTCTTTTTATTTTATTCCGTCTGGAACCCCAACCCACAGTCAAAGTGGGCCTTCCCTCCATCTTTTTAAAACAATATTTATTTATTTGAGAGAGAGAGAGAAAGAGAGAGAGAGAGAATGGGCATGCCAGGGCCTCCAGCCATTGCAAACGAACTTCAGATGTATGTGCCCCCTTGTGCATCTGGTTTTTGTGGGTACTGGGGAACTGAAACTTGGCCCTTAGGGTTTGCAAGCAAACGCCTTAACTGCTAAGCTATCTCTCCAGCCCATAAGACAGCTTTTATTTCCCACTTGCTATTAGGACCAAGGAGGAAGCCCATTATATTGTGATAACCCTAAATAAGAGATTGGTTTAAGGGCTGGAGAGATGGCTTAGTGGTTAAACGCTTGCCTGTGAAGCCTAAGGACTCTGGTTCGAGCCTTGATTCTCCAGGACCCACGTAAGCCAGATGCACAAGGGGGCACACGCATCTGGAGTTTGTTTGCAGTGGTTGGAGGCCCTGGTGCACCCATTCTCTGTCTCTACCTGCCTATTTGTGGATCTCTCTCTCTCTCAAATAAATAAATAAACAATAAAATATTTTTAAAAAAGGAGATTGGTTTAATATCCCTTCAGACTCCAGTGCAAGTGGAGGGATGTGAGGATGTGAGCAGTGGAGAAGGGCTTAGGAAAGTTTAGCTCCACTGACTAAGATCTTGAACAGCTTTTGCTTTCTAGAGCCCTATGTCCTTCAGGTTCATTGATGCAGATAGTAGATTCCACCCTTAATAAGTAGGCTTAAATAGGATTTATAGTGGGATATTAGCTGGTTTTTAGATTCTTTGAAGGGACTTGGAAACATGCCCTAGGCTAAATTTCCATGCACACTTCCTAGAACCACCCCCACAAGATTAATCTGACAAGAGCTCTCTGCTGCTGCCAACTCCAAAAACTCCAGAACCACTTTGCTTCCGCTGCGAACCCTAAAGCTGCTACCGCATCTGCCTCCCAAGTCCACGTCTCCACATTTACCTGTGGCAACAAAATGGATGCCTGGGCTCCAGCAGGCAGTTCAAATCAAATGCTCACGTGTAACCAGGGTGCAGCGGTTCACACCTTTGATCCCAGTACACATGGGAGGCCGACCTAGGAGGATGGTTGTGAGTTCATGGTCAGCCCAGGCTAGAATGATACCTTTCCTCCAAAATGAGACAAACAATAAACAAACCTTATGCCTGATAGATGGAACCTGAACCCAGACTCATCAGGCTGCAAGAACCCTGGGAAGAAACAATTGGATTGCAGGGAGCTGCCGAAAAGCAGCTACTGCCTCTTGGGAAAAAATTACTTCAGCAGTACCGACAAATATCCTCTGACCAGCATTTAGGATGCGCTCACATTGTACACCTGACAAGCTTGCTTTGGTGAAGGAATAAAACACGAGCGGGGTCTGTGGTCACTGCCGCATCTTTGAGAGGGGCACAGATAAGATGCAGAGAGCATAATTTGCACGATGCAGCCTTGAGAAATCTTGGGCATTCCATCAGTAGACATCCTTCTTTTAGCTGTGGTGTTAGGTAAGGTGGAGGAAGTTTGGGAAGCAGGGCTGGTACGATGGAAGGGAAGCTGGGCCTTCTTGAGTCCTGGTCTTTTCCACTGAGGGGGTCAGAGTGAAAGACACTGCAGGACTCTTTCATGGAGTCGTTTATTTGTAGCTGGGGATCCTCTGTGCCTCCTATTTCTTCAATGGACTCCTTCTTACCTAGTTTTCTTCTTAAAACTTCTCTGTCCTGTGTGGGTGTGGAACTGTGTTTAGATGCATACCCATTGCTTAATAGTCACATGACATAAAGGCAATGAGACCACCATGGTAGTATCAAAAAGGACACACAGAAAGGTCCTAGAGTAGATGCTTCCTTTGATATGTGCCTTGAAAGCCTTCACTGCACTGTCTCTCATCATATCACTGTTTTGTTGCTAGGGCTACAGCAACGATAAAGATAAGTGGTCTCATCTTGATGGCTGTTACCATATTCTCACCAAACGATGCTGGATAAAGCACTATCTATTCATATGAATGATGACAACTGCCTGCACTTGAGGGTATAAAATTTAAGAAATTAGCATTATTTTTGCTCAAAATCAAACTGTCCCTTCAAATTGTCTCATAAATATTTAGTGTTTTTTTTTTTTTTCTCCATGGCTTGCTTTATAGTCTTCTCTTTTAAAATCGGCTTTGATTTACACAAAGTGGATTTCACAGACAAGAAGAATAGGTATTTGTTGCTTTTCTTTCAACTCATGAAGGTCTTTTAAAAATAGAAAATTGGTGAGAAGGATAGTTAAAATCCTCAACACAATACTAATTAGCACTGATCTACTCAGTTAATGTTTACTAGCTCAGTGAATGAATGAATGAATAAATGAATGAAGTGAATGAACAGTAGAAAACACACTTTGAATCAGATCTGGGTTCATGTTCCCAATTTATTACTACCTGCCTGTGTCGATACTTTCTCCCCTGGTTTCTTCATCTATTATATCTTGTATAATTGTAACAGCTAAATAGTCCTGTTTTGAAAATCAAACATCTGTTTAGAAGACAGCTTAATGAGCCTGGTGTGTAAGCACATGCCTTTAATCCCAGCATGTAGGAGGCAGTGGTAGGAGGAGGATCACTGTGAGTTCCAGGCCACCCTGAGAATACATAGTGAATTCCAGGTCAGCCTGGGCTAGAGCAGATAAAAAGAAAAGTAAAGGGGGGAAAAAAGTAGCATAATGCTGACCTGGTTGGAGTTTAATTCCTCAACACACCTCTCCCAGCACCTCCAGGATGACTTCATCCCCCTCTGGGGAGATTCCCAGTGCAGATTGGCATAACAACCACCTGGGAACTCCTCCATTAAAGAAACCTGTAGACATTGAAAAAGATTGCCTGTATACCGCGCGCACGTGCGTGTGTAACAATATTAACTTCCCAGAAGAACATCCACAAAACAGAATTTGGGGAAGGCTGCAGTGAATCAATTATGTTTATAATTCTTTTCAAAGGAAACAATTGATCTTTTTTTTTTTGAAAGACTTTTTATCTTTCAAGAAGCCTACATACAGCTTACATAGCGTTTACTATGTGTGTTAACACCTGTTCTACGTTAGATGGATGAATGGTTTGCTTCATAGCAAGTGACAGGAAGGCTGGTGTGTTACTTTGCCCCGTGGAAGGCAGAAGGCCTTGCCTTCTTTAGTTTCTTAGTCATGGTCATATTGAGCTACCTGTGAACAAAAGTCCTGTTGATACAGGAATTTTGGGGTTCCTCTGCCAATGTGCTAACATACACCAGTGCACTGATGACTTGGGGTGTCCCCAGATTCTTGTCTTATGTATTTGGTGAATGAAATCCACAGACCAGAAGATAAGGTTCAGAAAGATTTTATTATAGCTTAGAGCTTTAAGGAGGGAGAGCTTTAAGAGAAGTAGAGCTTAAAGAAAGGAAGGAAGACATTGTTTTTTGTCCAGGGAAGCAAGATGGGATTTGAGAAGCCTTGTTGAACTCTGAAGGAAGCAAGGCAAAGCTCTTGCCCAGGCAGGCCAGAGGGGTTTGAAAATGGATATGAGATGGAGTCATTGTCACGTTAATTTGCATTTCCCTGAAATGCTAAACTCTGACATTCCTTGTTAGATTTTGCTTTTAACCTACAAAAGGCTTAAAATGAAAGCACTTCCATCCTTCTTCACTTCCTGATCCTGGTCAGGAAACCTCTCTCCCTGGAGCTGGCGCCCTTTGTGGACTGTGCTTTTTCTCTGCCTAACTGCAAAGCCTGTCACTGCGTTAAGCTTGTGCAGTTTGCGACAATCATAGAATCCTTTTAGCTTCTAACATGGAGGTTTTTATATCTTAATATATTTATTTATTAATATTTTTATATTTATTTATTTATTTATTTATTGGGAGAGAGAGATACAGAAATAGGCAGGTAGAGAGAGAGAAAGAATGGGTGTGCCAGGGCCTCCAGCCACTGCAGATGAACTCCAGATGCGTGCACCCCCTTGTGCATCTGGCTTACGTGGGTCCTGGAGGATGAAGCCTCGAACCGGGATCCTTAGGCTCCACAGGCAAGCGTCTAACCACTAAGCCATCTCTCCAGCCCATTTTTATTTATTTATATGCAAGGAGAGAGAGAATATGAATGGGTGCACCAAGGCCTCCTGTCACTGCAATCTCCAGATGAATGTGCTACCCTGTGCATCTAGCTTTACATGTGTGCTGGAGAATCAAACCTGAGCCTTTTGGCTTTGCAAGCAAGCACTTAAACCACTGAGCTGCCTGTCCAGCCCCTAGGTATAATCTTAACTCTTCCCATACTGAAGTTTTCTAAGCATTTTAAGTAATATTTTACTTCAAGATATTTAACTGCATTTACCTGTATCTGTCATTTTCTGAGTTGGTAATACGATTTGAATCTGAAATATGTTTTGAATGCTTGTTCCCTGGCTGGTGTTGCTGTTTTGCAATACAGCCTTTGGGAAGTGTGACCTAGCTGAAGGAAGTATTGTCACCAGGGGCAGACCTTTGACCATTATTCTCAACCCCTGGTCCTGCTTTCTCTGTTCCCTGGTGTACCAAGTTGTGAATAGCTCTCACTTCACCCTCCTGCATGAAAGAAGGAGCCACTCTCTCATGCCTTCCTTACTGGGATGGAAACTGTGAGACAAAATAAACCTTTCCTCCTTAAAGTTGTTCTGTCAGGTATTGTTGTCATACTGAAACAGAAAGCATAAACTGCAATGAGAATGGTTAGTGCATGTGATTTGAAAAGGAAGACCTTTTTTAAAGGTTTAGACAAGGCTGTTGAAAAGTGTCTGTGATGTTTGTCAACATTTCATGACTTTGATCTTCTTTTTCTTTTTGATATATTTTTTTCTGAAGTCTTAAATTATTTCTTATATTACTCAAAAGATTATTGCATGAGTCAAATATTCATGTTAAATTTACCAGAGAGAACTGTTTAAGTAGACAGTTTTGGATAGTAGGGCTCTTTGTGTAGGATTTTCTTTGACTATATTATGTCATGGATTGCTGAGATAATTGTATATAACTTGCTATTTAATGAAAATGAAGAAAATATAGGATGATTATTGTTGTACTTTTATTTGACAGGTGAAAAGAGTAGGTTTCTAAATTTTACCATAGTTTTTATACTCATTGCATTACAAATTCGGAAACACTAGAGTGATTTTATGAATGTGAACTTATTACATGTATTTTGGAAGTAGTATTGTGGTTTCATTTACCTTTGTATGTCCCTGCTGATTAAACAGGTTTTTCATGTTGACTTTTAACATTTAGGCCAGATCAGAAGTTCCCCATGTCCTGAGAGTAAACTTTATTGTTCATTCATTCAGTTTTCCCTCTGCAACTGTGACCTATGACCTGGCAAGAGCTTTTTGTTCTTCTGTGAACTGTGGCTCTTATCTTCATTTCCTAATTCCCAAAAGACCAGTTTCCAGGGTAGTGTGATCAGTGGAGATGCAGAAAGAAGAGAGCTTGGCTTTTTACAGCATGCATTTGTAAAACCCACTCTCAGCTTTGTTTGATTCCCCTTCTTTCTCCCTTCCATCTGCTTTCCAACCTCACTTCATTGTCTTCAGCTGATTGTCTGACCCTGACCTCTAGAAGACAGCAAACAAACTCAAGGATAAGGCTGTGGTCTGAATGAGGCACCGAAAATTGGCTACATGTGGCCTTTGCTCTAATGTATTCATGATTGAGTTAATAAAGCAGGGAGCAGGTGACAAATTTAGTCTATGGGAGCCTCACGCAAGGGAGAAAGCATTTTGAAAGGGCTGAAAAGACATAGCGGAGATTCTCATCAGAAGGGTGCTTTAGATGAAAGGTCACAAATTAAATTTAATATGAATTATGCTAAGGTAATTCATATTAAGAAAATAATCTGGGTATATTACATTGTATTGTTTCTTTTTAGTGTTTTTGTAACCTTCTTGGAATACAAAGCGTAATAGTTGCTATTCCTTATAACAGTTTTCTTAATGATTGATGAAAGTATATAATTACGTAGACCTTGCATATTGTAAAGATACACTTACCATGGCAGAGATGGAGATACAGGAATTATGTGAAGAGAGAAGGTAAGGAAAGGCATGGTGCTTGTGATTGCCCCATGAATGCTCGCTCTCCAAATACCTAGCCAAGTATATTGCAGACACCTATCTTATATAATTCCTAAAGCATCTTCTGTAGTAGCGAAAGTCTATTTGTGGACAATTTGAGAATGTACTTATAGTATACGATAAACACTATATTTTATCCACAGTTTGACTCTATATCATTCCCTCTTATTTTGCACAATATCAATTACTAAAATACACACTCCAATAGAATCTGGTAAAACTAAGCTAATCTATTAATCTCTTATTATTGGTATTAAATTCTTAATCATAGACATGATTTTAGTAAGGGCAGTGTGATTAAATATGCGTCATAATTTTAACTGTAACTTAAGTCTTTAGATAGAGGGATTTGTAGGTTCTTTTCCAAGTATTTTATCTTTTACATCATCATCATCGTCACCATTATCGTTATAGTTTATGCACAACAAATAGAACCATTTTAAAGTATGTAATTTTAGGTTTCACCTAAGCTTTTATTTTTGCTTTCTAATAGCTGATATTTAGTACACAAGATATATTTAGAACTCATTTCTGCATTAATCATAATGGATAGTTTAGATAGTCTCCTTGATTATTTCAACCTTGTCAAATTATGTGTATTTTGTCATTTTTTTTCAAGTCTGATTAAATCTCACTTTTTATCAGTAGCATATGAATGATCAAAGTAAAGCCATACAAGTGTCAAATTTACTGATTTTTGTTTGTTTGCATGTGCTTACATAATTGGTATTACCCTTAATCCGTGTTTTGTTTGCCTGGATCTTTTAAAGCCGTTTACCCATTTTGTAAATGAGTTTAGTTAAAATGAGATAATCTCGTTTGGAAATCTACTTAGCCAAGCCCATATGCACTGCAAGTTTTTACAATTTGCTGAAAGTGAGAAAGTATGTGTGCACAGTCCTGAGGGGGAACTCATCCCCACCTCGAATACCTCACATTTCCATTACCTGTGATGAAAGGAATACATAGGTGAGAATTCATTTATTAAACATTAGGGGAGCTCAGTTTATTTTTAGGCATAATACCTTTTTAATATTTGAAATACATTTATATATTGTATATGTATCACAGATATTTAACATACTTAAATACATAGTATGGTTGGTGTGGTCTCTGGATGTTTCCAGATTCTTGGTGTCTACTTCAAAGAATTGTAAAAGCACATACAAACAGCAAAACAGTAAGAAGTTTATTAAAGGGACAGTACATTATACACTGCAAGGGAGCAGTGGGCTACTTGAGCTATAGCGTCCAAGAATATCACTTATTGCTCAGGGCTTCTTTTACAGGGTCCAGGAGAAGGAAGAGTTGGTGGCTAGTTTTGATCTGATTAACAGGCTTGGATTGTATAGGTCTTTTTTCATTGCACATATACTTTCCCATAATGCCCCTGATTTTAATCATATACATATACCCAATAATGTATAGGCATAAGATGAGTAGTTGTTACCCTAAAAGCTCACTCAGAAGGTAGTTTGTTTTACTGACCATACACCCAAATAGTTCATGCTTGAACAGTCCCCTTACCTCTTGTTCATAGATACATTTGGGGGCTTGTTTATATGGAAAAAAACAAAAGGGGAGTCACCAAAAAGACTGCTAAGGGTGAAGAGATGTATTTCAGCGATTGTAGTGGAGTGTATGCAGATTGCCAGGTTCACTTTTAGAAAAGGTGTGTATGTATAGTTTAAGCCAAGTGGAGTCCCAGATTGCTAAGCTATCTCTATGCTTGCCTGCCTCACATATGCAGAAAAATTTTAATGTTTTCTTGTGCCTCTTTGGCTTATTTAATGGACCTAATTTTATCAATGATTATCAAATTGTTGTTTAAAATATAGTCATAGAAGGCTAAAGATATGTAGCTTAGTGATTCCAGAGGCTCTGCATTTGGCTCCCAGTACCACAAACTTAATTATAGAGGGAAAGAGGAGGGGATAGAAGAAGTGAGGGAGGAAATTCTTTTTCCCAAGTAACATCTTCTTTTCTCTTTCTCTTTCTCTTTCTCTTTCTCTTTCTCTTTCTCTTTCTCTTTCTCTTTCTCTTTCTCTTTCTCTTTCTCTTTCTCTTTCTCTTTCTCTTTCTCTTTCTCTCTTCTTCTTTTCCTTCCTTCCTTCCTTCCTTCCTTCCTTCCTTCCTTCCTTCCTTTCTTTCTTTCTTTCTTTCTTTCTTTCTTTCTCTTTCTTAGATAGGGTCTTGCTCTAGCCCAGGTTGACCTAGAATTCACTGTGGTCTCAGGGTGGCCTTGAACTCATGGGCATCCTCCTACCTCTGCCTCCCAAGTGCTGGTATTAAATACATGTGCCTCCATGCACAGCTTCAAGTAACAATCTTCTGCAGAGGCCAATTATGTTAAATCCAAGGCAAGTTTCAGCTCTTGAAATGAGGTTGAGGAGCTTCACCTTTACCCAATGTCGCCTGCCCTATCCCTTTCCACCCACACCCCCTGACTTCCCAAGCAAGCTGACAGGGCAACTTGATTCAGGGGAGGAGGGAAAACTGTCCTCTGATCTCTCTATCTGGTGTCATTCTGCTTCTCTTTTGCTAGCTCGAGGTTTTTATCTATGTACCTAGAGATGCTTGTCAGAGTTGTCAGAGCTCACATTTCTCCCTCTCCCTTTCTTTAGGTAAAGTTAACACCAGTTCCTAGCCATCAATTGCAATATGTAGAAATACATGAAATATATTTGGGATATCAGACCTAACTCTGGCTGCTTCTCTTTTCCTTTGTTTCATATTTCTTTCATTTACATTTCCTCTTTCAACAAACTAAATTTATTTTAACTTCCTGTGTTAAATGTATGCTAAATAAATCCCATTTTGAGTGAATACAAGGACATTTAAAAATAGAAATTGTTCATAAATTAATGTGTTCTATAAGAAAACCTCTAAATAAATGAAAAATAATGAGTTGGTGAATGATTTTTTTCCTTAATTAAGAGGATTTAAAACTGGAGGTTAATAAATTCTATGTTAATGAAAAACCTTTATTTCTCCCCGTAACAACAAAAAAAGATCTACAATTGTATTTCATTATTTTATTCAATATTTTTGCTTAGTAATTCCCAGTGCAGAGCCTCATTTAGAAAATAGGAACATCAGGGCTCTCAGATTCTAAGTCGGAAGCGAGTTTACAGTGATAATTTTATAGTGGCTTTGGTCTCATGGTTGGGATTTTAATGTCGGAATTATATGAAGAAGGGAGATTCTTTTTTCTGGAAATTGGGGTCAGTTATGTTAGGGTTGTGTGGAAATTTACAAAGGTATTTAATGATAGGTCTCATCATTTTGAAATTTAGAATGGTATTAAGTAACTTTTCCTCCAAGGAGTGGGTTTTGGAGTCCCCAGCCCAGTGCTGAATAAGCATTGTCTTGTGACAGTTCTGCCACAGGGCTTCTTAGGATATGTTCCCAGGCATCCGCAGTGGGTGCTGGAGAAGCTGGGGTTACCAACACACGTGTTGTCCACCTCCCTGATGACAAAGGAGCAGATCCCACCTTAATTGGTAGCTTATGTTTCTCTGTACAGCTTCCCTGTGGGCTTGAGTCACGTTTCAGCCCAACTCTTTGGTTTACTGTGTGATGATAGTGACATTGTCAAGGATGCCTTTCCTTGGACTCTTCTTCCACAGGTTCTGATAGCAGGAAGGGTTTGCAAGATCTGATAATCGCCTGCATTCTATTGAATGGGAAAGCAAGCACAGTTGCAATAAGCTCTCAAACTAAAGCCTTGTGTTTTAGTTAATGTTTAACATTGGTCAGGTGTTTGGAAAGAGCCCTTTATTATCATTATTATTATTATTATTATTATTATTTATTATTATTTTCTAACACTTTGCAGTTAATAGATGATGCCTTCATGGGGTAATAGGTGTAAAGATATGCACATGACATCGCTCATGAAATGGGAAGGGCAAGGGTACTTTCTAATTGTTGTCTTGACTTCTGGTGTGGTTTTCAGCAGTAAAGACTGTGGCACCTTGCTTGTCCTTCCCTTGAACTTCAAACCTTTGAACCTAATCTGAGGAGTAGGATATAAACAGCACCCCAGGGTCTTGCATGTGGCCAAATATTGTACTATAATTAGTAAGGTTTATGTCCTGCTGTAACCTTTCCTGAGTGATGGCTGGGCAGAAAGACCAAGTGCTTTTATTAGCTCCAGGCTTTGAACAGTTAAGAGAATTGAGCCACTTATATATGAACTCTTTGAAATAACAAAAATTGAAATAAAAAAACAAAAACATTGAGTAGGAGAAAATACAACCTTTTTTTTTCTACTTAGTTTTTTTGTTTGTTTGTTTTAAATTCCTGTGGGTTTGGTGAATTAGAAGCAGAACTAAAAAGTTAAAATCATTGGGAGTTGTGTCAGTTAATTTTAAAACACAGTGACTCTTACTTGATAATGAATCTTGCAGATTTCCTTGGGCTTTCCTATGTAAAACTGTAAAATGAGAACGTTGAGAGGAAGAATTTTGAACTTAATAATATCAGGAGGGGTGTAAAAGGAATTCAGGCCCATAACAAAGGGGGTAGTTGAAGGGGGTCGCTGTGCAAACCCAGCTGCTTTTAGCATTACTGGGTGGGGGGGCGGGGAGGATGCAGCAGGGCCTTCTGCCTTACAGTTCAGGGCTGTCTGTGGCATCAACATGGAGCGTAGAAATCCAGATGGTAAATGGGAATGCTGCACGCAGTCTGACTTAGCAAAGGCCTGGGCGCCTGGGCTTATTCAACGAACACAACTGAAACAGGTTGGAATAGTCTTGGTAAGATTTAAGAATATTTTCTTTTGCTTGTAGGAAATGCCAGAATATTTTTCATAGTGACATAAAAATCATTTTTTATTCCAGTAAGGTACCATCTGAGCAGCTCTAAAGTTTCTTTCCTTCATGTTCCCAAACTCTTATTGAAAAAATATTTGCAGCCAAAAGCAAATTAATTTTTTTTCTTATTGGAAAATGTCATTCTTTCTCTGATCTCTTTCAGATCTATTAATGTCTGTTCTGAAATGATTGCAATCATTTTTAGATCTCTTATTTCAGAAATTAGCATCAAAGGCATGGAGTCTACATAGCCTTCACTCAGCTCCTTCGATCTTCCTTGCTTTTCTTCTCATCAATAAAAGAAGTCATTGGAAAAGAATCTGTAATTTACTGTCATTGATAATTCTCCATCTTAAAAGGATAACTGCTGCATATTGAGACACTTGAGGGCCTCTTGCAATAGGGTCCCACATAACTTTGCTTCCATGATAGTAATAACCCTGCTCCTCCTTCTTCTCTGACAGCTTTTATCCTTCTTTTTTAATAAATATTTTAAAAGTTTTATTTTTATTTATTAGAGGCAGGTGGAGAGAGAGAGAGAGAGAGAGAGAGAGAGAGAGAGAGAGAGAGAATGGGCATGCCAGGGCCTCTAGCTACTGCAAACGAACTCCAGAACTCCAGACACATGTGCCACCATGTACATCTGGCTTACGTGGGTTCTGGGGAATTGAACCTGGGTCCTTAGGCTTCACAGGCATGTGCCTTAACCGCTAAGCCATCTCTCCAGCCCAGGCTTTTATCCTTCTGTTTCAAAGTCTCACTCATGAAAGCTCTTTTGACTATTGCCATACATGCTTATTTTGTCATTCTATTTGTTCTTACTTCTTGAGCTTTAAAAATAACATGGAATATTTTAATGTTCTTCATATCAGCATAGTTCTGTCTAGCACAGCACTAGTATATATAGTGCTGAAAGAAATGTGTACCTGATACCATTTTGCTCATTTTTTTTTTGTATAATTTGCTTCAGTCTGGGTCCCTTATAGGCTATATTGCCAGATCACAAGGGAATTTCATAACTCATTCGTCTGTGTAATATGATAATCAGACAGAGTCTTTGAAATACTACGCTAAACCAGCTTATGTTCTAGTTTCCGAATTTGGATTTTAGTAAATAATTGACAATTTAAGTTTGACTTTACAACTTGAATACCTATGTAGTATTCTTTTGGGCCCATTAAAACACAGAACTAAAGTTAACAACTTCCTTAGTAGTAAATTTAATGACTAAAGAGTCATAAGGCTTTCCAACTCAGAGACTGCTGCTAAGAGTCATTTCTGTCCGTGACCACCTTTAATCCTTCTACCGAAACAATTGTTTGACAATGCAGAAGACCAATTGAAACCCAATCCCAAAAGTATTTTCTGGGACCAGTGTAATGTTATTAACACATACGGATTAGATACAGTACTGAAAAGGTTGTTGGGAAATACCATACTTTGGATCGTTCTGGTTTGTGTACAGTTCATTTACAGCTCGAGAAAAAGCCCTTACAGCCCACAGGAGCATGTCTTGTATCTTTTCGAAGCCTCTCTCTTTCATAATGCTAAATCTCTTGTTTCAGAAGTAAACTTAAAACTGTCACAGTGACCAGTAAGAGGATAGGGAATAGGCAGTTTTGAGTGTCTGCCTTCTATTCAACTTCATGCTAAATGTTGAAACCGATCTTCTTACATCCTTACAATAGCTGCCTAATTTGACTGCACCTATTATCTGAGGAAAGAAATGAGGTCCTGAGCGGTCTGTAGTCTGGGATCTAACTTGCTAATATTATTCTCGCTACTCCAGCTTTCTCTGGCTGTGTTAGCATGTTAAATTAATTTGTATCTCTATATATGCAATGCCTTTCTCATAGACAGCATGTAGTTGAGTTTTGCTTTTTTACATCCAATATGACAATCCTTGTCTTTGAATTGTAGTGTTTAGACCCCCTTGCATACAACAATGTGATCCTTAATGTGGTTACATTTTAAACTGTCATCTTGTTTGTGTGTGTATGTATTCAACTTGTTCCATCTACTTTTTTGTCTGTTTTCTTTTTCTGTCTTCTTTAGGATGGGTATTTGAGTTTTATTTGTGTATGTGTGTGTATGTACATACGTACGCATGCATGCAATCGTGTATATGAGTGTCCGCATATGGGTCCATTCATGTCCCAGCTGGCCTGTGGAAGTCAGAGGACAACTTCATGGTGCTGGTCCCCTCCGGCTGTCTGATTTGAGACAGGATCTCTTTTGTTTGCCACTGGGAGGCCAGACTAGTCACCTGCAAGCTCTTGTTCTCCTGACTGTACTTCCTGTTGACACAGGCATATTGGGATAACAGATTTCAGAGACACTTTGCATCCAGCAGTATGAGGGTACTTTGGTAAGCATCCAAAGCTTGGAGGCAAGCTTGCACCTTTAACCACTGAGCTATGTCCCTAGCCCTCTTCTTTTATTTGTATTTTATCCCATCTCTTCTCAATCACTGTTAACTGTTTGCTCTGGTTAGGTTACAGTTGATTTGTGGGTTTATTATTATTATTATTATTATTATTTTTTTTTTTTTTAAGATAGCGTTTCACACTAGCCCAGGCTGACCTGGAACTTACTATGTAGTCTCAGGGTGGCCTCGAACTCACAGTGATCCTCCTACCTCTGCCTCCAGAGTGCTGGGATTAAAGGCGTGCACCACCACGCCCGCTATTTTTGCTTCTTTTTGAGACAGGATCTCACTCTGAAGCCCAGGCTCACCTTAAACTCTTGAATCAACCACCCAGATGCTGGGATGAAAGGTATGAGCCACCACGCTGGCTTGTTTTATGGTTTTAGCATCACAGTCTATCTTTAAAGTGATATGACACTACTTCACGTATACAGTGACAACTATACCACTTTCACTTCCTCAGGCTCAGTACTACTAGTGTATGTTTCCCTGCAGAATACATTACTATTTTTTTTGTTTGTTTGTTTAAACTAGTCAGTTGCCCTTTATAGAGACTTAAATAATAGCAAGTTTTAGGCCAGGTGTGGTGGTGCATGCCTTTAATCCTAGCTCTTGGGAGGCAGAGGTGGTAGGATCGCTGTGAGTTTGAGGCCACCCTGAGACTACAGAGTAAATTCCAGGTCAGCCTGAGCTAGAATGAAACGCTACCTTGAAAAAAACCAAATAAATAAATAAAATAATAATAATAATAGCAAGTTTTAAATTTTTTCAATTAAAAAGTTTTAAATTGGTATTTACCTTTTTTTCTTCACTTTATTCCATTTTGTATATATGTATCCTTCAATATCTCTGTTTAAAGGACTTCTTTTAACATTTTTTGTACTTCTAGTCTGCTGGTAGTAAATTCTATCAACTTTTGTATATTTGAAAAAATTAACTTACTTTCTTGAATTATATATATATATATATATATATTTTTTTTTTTTTTTTTTTATTTTTTTTTTTTTTTTTTGTGGTAGGGTCTCACTCTGGTCCAGGCTGACCTGGAATTCACTATGTAGTCTCAGGGTGGCCTCGAACTCTCGGCAGTCCTCCTACCTCTACACTCCCGAGTGCTGGGATTAAATTATATTTTTATTGAACATAGAATTTGAGGGTGATATTTATTTTTTTATTTTACTGCTTAAATAGTTCTCTACTATCTTGTAAAGATTGACCCTACCTGGGCTGGAGAGATGGCTTAGCGGTTAAGACACCTGCCTGTGAAGCCAAAGAACGCCTGTTTGAATCTCCAGGTCCCACGTTAAGCCAGATGCAAAAGTGATGTAAGCGCACAATGTCACACATGCGCACAAGGGGGCGCACAATGTCACACAATGTCACAAGGGGGCGCATGTGTCTGGAGTTCGTTCACGGTGGCTAAAAAGGCCCTGGTGTGCCCATTCTCTCTCTGCCTCTTCTTCTCTCTGTCTCTCAAAAAAAAAAAAAAAAGAGAGAGAGAGAGAGAGAGAGAAGAGGGCTGGAAAGATGGCTTCGTGGTTAAGGCGTTTGCCTGCAAAGCCAAAGGACCCAGGTTCGACTCCCCAGGACCCACATAAGCCAGATGCACAAGGGGGTACACATGTCTGGAGTTCATTTGCAGTGGCTGGAGGCCCTGGCATGCCCATTCTCTCTCTCTCTCCTGCTCTCTCAAATGAATAAATTAATTAATTTAAAAAAAAGAAAGGAAAGATAAAAAAGATTGACCCTACTACCACCACTATCACCCCTTAGTGGGGATTGAACCTAGGGACTTGTGCATGCTTGGCAAGCACTCTATCACTGAATTATGTACCTACCTTTAGACTGACAAAAGTCTCTCATTCTTTTGTCTTTACCCTTGTGCTTTATGTATGTTTTCCTTGTTAAGATACTTTTTTCTTTCTCGCTGTTTTGAACTGTGTCACAGTGTGCCTGGTATAGTTTTCTTCATGTCTGTTGTATCTGACCTTCATCTGTGGGTTGATGCTTTGCCATTAGTTATTCAGTGGTTTTCTTTGTTTCTGCCCTCTGGGAGACCCCGGGTAACCCAGTGTTACCCCATAGCTCACTGATGGTGTGCACATTCATTTTTTCTGTGCTTTGTTTTGTATAGCTTCTATTTTTGTCTTCAAGTTCTGAAACCTTTTGTTGTGCAATGTCAAATGTTAATCCCATTGGTGATTTGTTTGCCTTTTTCCCATCTCACATGATATTTTTGTCTCTTGAAATTGAATTTAGATCTATCTGGCATTGTCTTTGTAATGTTTCTACTTGACTTGCTGACCATGTAGAACATACTTACTGTAGTATTCTAAGATCTTTGCTAATTCTTTGTGTGAGTTCTGAGTCATTTTGAATAGCTGACTTTTTCACATGATGGCTCTTACTTATTTACATTTTTGGACATTTTTATTACCTGTCAGTGCACTTTACCATTGTTCTGGATGCTGGACATTTGAATTCCTAGAAATATTTATACCCTTCCTTCTAGGAGGGAGTTAATTTGATCCTTTTGTGCACTTTTTTAAAGATTTTTTAAAAAATATTTTATTTACTTATTTGAGAAAGTGGCAGAGGGAGAGAGAGAAAGAGAAAATGGGCACAATAGGGCCTCTAGCCACTGCAAACAAATTCCAGATGCATGTGCCATCTTGTGCATCTGTCTTAAGTGGATACTGGAGAATCGAACCTGGGTCCTTTGGCTCTGCAGGCAAGAACCTTAACTACCAAACTATTTCTCCAGCCTTAACGATTTGTTTTTTAGGATAGAGAAGCATTTAATCTCAGGTTACTTTTTCTTACACTTAATCAAACTCTTTTTCTGCAGGTCCACGTGAATTATGAGGTTTTCCAATGTGGCTAGCGGGAAGTAACTCTGCATTGCCTGTATCCTTTCTAATCTCTTAGAGTGGTTCTTTCCCAGACTCAGTGCAGTTTTCTCATTGATCAATATTTTTCTGGATGCTCCAGGTCAAATCTGTGCAGCTCTCTGTCGTTCTGTATTTATATAGCTTTATCTTCTCTGTTCCTGTGGACTATGAGCTCTGAGCTGCTTTGCTGCTTCGTACCTCAAGGAGTCACAGGGCTTCATGTAGACTCCTCCAGTGTGCCATGGTCAAGCCCCCTTTCAAGGCAGAAAGCTGAGCTACAGGCCAGGTCACCTCCTCTGCGGTGCCCCTCCCCTAAGGTAGTGGTCACCATTATCTAATGCCTCAGCTCTGCAGTCTGAAAAAACAAACAAAAAACATTATTTTATATGTTTTATCAGCTCTTGCTTATTTCTAAAAACAGGTTAAAGTCAGTATCTTTCTTTTTCTTTCTTTTTTTTTCTTTTGGTTTTTCGAGGTAAGGTCTCACTCTAGCTCAGGCTGACCTGGAATTCACTCTGTAGTCTCAGGGTAGCCTCGAACTCTCAGCCATCCTCCTACTTCTGCCTCCCAAGTGCTGGTGTTAACGGTGTGAGCCACCATGCCCAGCTAAAGTCAGTATCTTTGACTGTACCTTAGCTGAGAGCAGAAGTAGCAAATAACTTTCCCCTGATGAATACTTTCCTTCTTCAGTTTGGTAGTCTTATTTTAGGATTATTTTTATGATTTTTTGTAATATTGATTTTTACTTTTTAATTTTTATTACTGACCTCTGTCTTTTATCATAGGAATGTAAATAATCATCCTATGTTTATTTTTTTCAACTCTCTAAATTTTCTTAAGTAAGTCAGTGTGGAAGAAATAAGACAAACCTTTAGATCTTAACACTAGTCCCTGACTCTGGGACAAAGGCCAACCAAACACAAAGCTCCCAAATGAATTTTTAAAGTTTTATTAATTCTAAAATTGCCTTGGTATTTGCAGACTTGATTGTTGCCCATTTTATTGTCTTGGATAGATAATAAAGCAGGGAAAATGGGCTAAGAATGTACATTTTTGCTAGTAGTAGTAAAAACTCCCAGAATCCAGTAAATCCAATAAAGAAGCAAGCACAAACCAGACATGTAGTACAGACCTAGAATTCTAGTTTGTATGGGGCTGAGCAGGGAGGTCATGAGATCCAGGCACGCCTGGGTTACATAGTGAATTGCAGGTCAGCTTGGGCTATATAGTGAGACCCTATTGAAGGAAGGAAGGAAGGGAGGGAGGGAGGGAGGGAGGGAGGGGGGAGGGACAGAGGTGGGGAGGGAAGGAAGGAAGGAAGGAGGGAAGGAAAGGAAGGAGAAATAATAAGTTTACTAATTTTTCTATTTGTAAAGCTAATAGTTAAAAGACAGGGTCCATGGGAAAAGCCATTACCTACCTTCCCCCCCCAACCCCCCCCCCCGTCTCCCTTCCCATTTTTTGAGACAGGGTCTGGGTATGTTGCTGCGCTAGGCTTGAATCATTTTACAGCTCAGGCTGGCCTGGAACTCATAATCTCCCTAATGCTGGCATGACAAGCATACACCACCATGCTTGGCTCTGTTATTTTTTATCATTTCCCATTATGAATTTTCCAAATATGAATTTTAAGCATACTTTTTATAATTTTCAACACATGGTAATTGGCATATATTCCCTCATCTTTTATGTGGTAGATTTGCTATGACTATTTTTTGGAGGTCTGTTGGAGCTGTTTTAGTCAGTAGCGCTCTCTCAAAATGGTTTGCTTTCCACTGGACAACCTCACATGGTCTCATGTAATTTGAATTAACTGGTTCTTAACCTTCTATAGAAAAAAGTTAATATATTTTGGTGGGTGGGGAGGAGGAAAGTCCTCATTCATGTGAAAAGCCTTATTGAGCAATTATTTTTTTTAAGGCAGTGGTAACTTTTCAGAATACGAGAATGAAAAAATCTGATCCTGGTCATCAGCCAAGGAGCTTTTGGTGACAGATGATTAGTGTAATGGCATATTGTGATAAGTGTTGGTGTATTGAACAAGTATTTATTGAGGATCTACTATGTGCCAGAAACTCTTATAGGCCAAGAGTTCACTGTAGTAAACAACTTCATGTCTTCAGAGGGAAGATTGCAGATGGTATGTGGAGTGAAAGGATGTATGTAGCAAATGCTTAATGGAGATAGATTAGGGTAAGGTCACAGAGCTCTGGGGTGGGGGAGATAGTTTTATACAGGGGTCAAGCCTTTGTTGTAACATGACATTTGAGTTGAGACTGTAAGGAAGTTGAGAGACAAGCCATCCTAGGTCTGTAAAAAGTGTTCTACAAATATAAATGCAAATATAAAAAGTCAAAAGGAAAAGTGAGCTTGCTGCAGTGGAAGAACCAGTAAGAGGTGGGAATGACAGGTGGAATGAACTAGTGAACGGTTAGAAGTGAGCTCGGCAGGGTGTGTGCGGAGGAGCTGAGATGGGCTGAGGAACTGGATGACTTGGAGATTCATTAAAAGGTTGGAAGTGTTCATTCTGTGTAAGGATTCTCACCTCTCCCAGGCAGTACTAGAGAGCAAATGCAATGCCTTGGGCATGCTAGGCAAGGCCTCTACCACTGAGTCATGTCTCCAGCCCATTATGAGTAAACTTCTGAGTAGAGGAGAGACAGGAGGAAGTTTGATGGGAAGGACCATGCCGTCTTGCCCTAGAAGTCCTAGCTTGAAGGCTGTTGTAGAGGTGAGAGATGGTGGAGAGTTGGGATGGGCTAGTTGTAGGGGTAGGATATGATATTTGTGGTATTGTGAAGATATATGTTGCAGAATTTACACAGTGTGTTTGTTGAGGATGAACGGTGTGATAAAAGAGTGGAAGAGAAGTGTTTCATGGGGTGGGTGAGTCAATCGTGGGGTCAAGGGAATTGTCTAGGAGTTAGGAAGAATTTAATTTCAGATAAGGTAATGTTTGAAGTATCTGATACCAAATGCTTATGCCAAGTAGACATTAGAATTTATGAATTTACAGTTAGTGGAGAAAATAGAAATTCGTTATGATATTGAAGTAAAGCAAAGTCATTCATTGGATGAGTTTCATATAAAAAAATAATAACATTTAAAATTATCCAATATAGGCCACTTTTATGCAATGCAGACCATGAGGCTCATGGAAGTAGAATGAAGTGCTTGGGGATACTCAGCTGTTTGGCTCTTTACTACTGTCCCTGGCCCAGTGCATTCACTGCCTTTTGTCCTGCTGCTATCAAGCCAGGGAAGGGGAGGAACCTCACTTAACACAAAGGAAGGCATGGGAAGCTAGGGTCTTAGACAGTCTTTACAGTTGTGGAGCAGACTTCTCTGGTACCAGCACCTGTTCTCACTGGTCCTACCCTACCGTGTGACCTTGCCTAAATGCCGTCTCTGCAGGATGAGACTGATGGTAGTGCTTACATGAGTCATTGGGAAGATTGACAGGACATACGTAAAGCTGTTCAGACACTGCTTGGGCCATCCAAGCAAAGCTTCAGCTATGATTTATTATTCTTAATAGTTATTATTTTTATTATTCTAATTAACTACATGGGAACTCTTCATGTACTCCTCCACCCTCTGAGTACTCGTGACTCAAATGCAAAACAATGTAGCCTGCTTAATGTTCTCTCTCAAATATTCCTCAGAATGGGGCCTAGGAGTTTTTGTCATGATTTCTAGGGGACTCCGAATTAGCTTGGTATCTGGAGATACTCAGATACCATGGACAAGCCAAATTGAGGTCATCTGTCCTCAAGTCCTCTCTAACCCTGACATGAGCATCTTCTGCTGCTTACAACTGGTCAGGAATACACTCTGCTTTTGGATGGTGTTGCTCTTTAAATTGCCTGTGTTCTGAGAGAATGGCGTAGCTGCCTGTTCACTAGACATCCACGGTCCTGTGACACCTCTTTGTCTCCCCTGATGGCTGCATGTCTGCTTCTCTAACAGAGATGTTTATCTTGCCTTCACCATTTTAGGCAATGTCTTAGTTATCTAAGAGAGAACTGTGAGTTCTCACTGGAGTGTTGTTATGATATCAGTGCATCATTGTGGACTAATTAAAGCAAGTTAGCTACTCATTTTAATACTCCACCCTTCGTAAGAGTTGATTTGCAGCAGTTACTTGAGGGCAGAAGTATTGAATATCATGATTTCAAAGTGAAGTTGGTAAATTTTCCCAAGGGAATAATGACGTTATTAATTGGGTTCGTTTTAAATGGAAAGGATATTTAGCAACATAATTTCAGTCAAAATATGTGAAAGTCTCTTGTTTCACTGTTAGATCATGATAGCAGGCATTTCCCTCTTTCTACCTAACATGCTCTGTGAACCTTGACATGAGTAAAGTGAGTGAACAGACATTATTATCCAGTGACAGTTGGTTGTGGTGATAGTAAGCAGTAAGACAACGAAGATTTAATTCTGTATATATTGTGTATTATCTACTGGATACCATTTTTCACTTGGGTTTATGGAATTTCCACTAAGCACATATTGGTATAGTTTCCTCTTTATAGTTATGTTTTATTTACTGTTATTGTGTGTGAAGTAACATTTAACTAATATTACTGGGTAGCTTCTTGATTCCATTTTGCTGTCTGTGGTAAAATAGTCTTTTGCACTTTTCCTGTGATTTCCCCATCTGAAGGCAAGTAAGACCTGGGCTCTAAGCATAGTGGGTCCAGTTCCTGGTGACTGGTTTCTGTGGCGGTACAGTGCTGACTGATTCAGGAAATGAAGCAGGCAGGAGTCAGTAGAATGATGGATACCAGTCTCCAGAGAATGTAAGTTTATCACTTTGCACCTCACTATTGCTTTCATTCTCTCAGAGGACTGGAGGCGCTTCATTGACAGCTAGGAGCCCATGAGCAGGCTCTCTCAATCCAATAAGGTGTAGCTCAGGTCACCTGAAGTAAGTTATGTGGCACAAAAGGAGCAGCTCAGGATCCATGCTGGTGTCCCCTCTTGTAGGGCTGGCGAGGTCCTGGAAACCCTGTAGGTCTGCTCCTTCCATTTTACTAATGAGGAAAGGAAACTCAAAAATGAAGTGTGTTCTTGCTCAACTGAAACTTAGTAGCAGAAACTTAGTAGAAACCCTAACTGAAAAGTCCTTTTAGTTCTGCATGAACTCGTGGTGAAATGGAACAAACAACAGGGTAGAAATAGTATTAGTTTTGCAAGCTGAAATGTAGAATTTACGACAGGGTTTATTTTGACATAGTGATTTGGCATAATCAGCTATTATCAGTTTGGAAATTGTTCTTCATTCATGGAATGGTCAATTTGTCAAAGACCCTGCCTTCATCTGAAATTGAAAAAGTGAACTACAGCATATTTTGATTCTTAAAATCTGTTGAACATTGATTAGAAGTGCCAACTAATATGGACCTATATTCTGACCTCCTTTTCTTCTCGCCCTAATTTCCTTGAGGTCAGAAGAAATATATTTTTTAAATTTTGTAAGTGTATATTCTTATCTATTCTGACAGCTACACCTCAGGGTCTTACCTCTCCTGGAAAGAATTATAATAATTGGGCATTCTGTGACCTTCCTGTCACAATAGATGGGTGCTTGAAATTCTGGAAGGATCGTTCCAGCAGTATTCATCAGTGTTTCTCAGTTAAACCGAAGGAAAATCATTCATAAGATGTCTCAGCTGAGGCCTGTAACTGGATGCTGCATCTCAGCCTAAGCTTATGTATTGTTGACATCAAAAGACTTATATTGGGTCAACGTCATAAGTGTAAAAAGAAGAGAAAAATAGTAACTACTGCTAAGTCTGTCACCCAGAGACAACCAAGTCAAACACTACAAATACTTTCTTCTTAAGGCATGATTATGGACTCTAGTGTGTACATACGTTGATAGTTAATGCTGTGTATAGTGAGATACATATCCTTTCACTTAGTGAAGCACCTTGGTCAGGTATTCATGTGGTAAATTTTTTTCCAGTAACCTTTCTTTCTCTTTATGTTGCTTTAGTTTCCTCTATATGCAACACAGTGATTTATTTAATTAAACACTGTTATTAGACATTTTAAAACATAAATTTTTGTTTTTAATAGTGGTTTTATTAAATTTTCTTGATAAAACAATTTGACCTCACATAAACCTGGTTCAACATGCATTTAGTTTGCGTCTGTATTTTCCTAGATAGTGAGCTACATGCATGATAAATTGTAAGTCTGTGCCCCAAACCACTTACATTTTATTAATGGCAATAGCAGTATGAATAAGGTAATTACAATGAAATATACATTATATGTTAGAGACTAGAAGTTCAAGTGCTAACTGATGTCAAGAATGAGTAGAGAGGGCTGGGTTGAAATTACAGGGGTAATTAGAGACTATATTCTTTGTGTCTGTTTGGTTTGGGTTTTGGTCGTGGGGAATCTCACCCAGGGCTTTATCCCTGCTAAGCAAGCACTGTACCACTGAGCTATTCTCCAGTTTCCCATTAAATACATCAACTGTTTTTTAAATGCAACCTAAGTTCCCAACATGTGAAATAAAGACCTGGGATAACTATATTTTTTTCAGAAAAACCTGGAAATGAAATTGATTTGTGGGAAAATTCCCTATTCTTAAATGGTTGTAATTATTTAAAATAACAATAATTGTTAAAACAACAATAGTAGTACAGTTCAAACAGATGTCTTTGGATCCAGAATATCCCTTAGGCCTAGACAGAGAGCTTCCAGGGCTGAGTAGACAGAAAATTCTTCAAAAAGAGGCTTTTCCTACATCCAACTCTCTAACATTTTTTTTTTTTTTTTTTTTCTGTTTTTCTTTGGTTTTTCAATGTAGGTTCTGTTCTCACTCTGGTCCAGGCAGACCTGGAATTCACTATGTAGTCTCAAGTAACTCATGGTAATCCTCCTGCCTCTGCCTCCCAAGTGCTGGGATTAAAGGTGCGTGTCACCATGCCTGGCTCCTCCAGCATTTCTTTAAGGCTAGGTGTAATTTGTAAAAACAAGAAGAGTTCAAGTAAGCAATTATTTAATGAGAGAAAACAAAAGAATAACAGTTTATAAATAGATTTCTACATGTCTAAGACCCCCACAATTAAATGCTCTTTAAAACCTTCAGTTTTCTGCAGAGCACAGTAAGTAACCTTGTCAGCAGGAGTGGTGGTAGAGTTCCTTCATTTTCAGTAATCAGTAAGCATCTTTGCACTGAAATAATACAAGCATTGGGAATAATTTTTCAGCATTACTTACACTTAGGCATGGCATGCATTGTGCATATTTACGTGTGGACGATGAGTTTTGGAGAATCTTAGAAACTCATTAAGGTTGACACAACATAGCATATCCTGACATGGAATTGTTAACAGCCTTTTTTCTTTCTGCCTTCCTTCATGTAAGCCTTGTTCTTTTTATACTCACTTTGTACAGTGAAGGGACTAGCTGATCCCTCATAAGCAAGCAAGTGCCCTTAACCACTGTGCAATCTCTCCAACCTGCCCCTCTTAAGCAAAGGAGCAGCCTATAATGATCATGGGACCCTCCATCTAGGAGAATTTGCTGGGATTCATCATTTCCTGGGCCTAGAAGGTATTGACATCTCCTTTTATTTTTATTATTATTATTATTATTACTCATTTATTTGAAAGAAAGAGGCAGATAGAGAGGGAGTATGTGTGTGCCAGAGCCTCTGGCCCCTGCAAAAGAACTCCAGGTATATGCTCTACCATGTGTATCTGGCTTATGTGGGTTCTGGGGAGTTGAACCTGGGTCCTTAGGCTTTGCAGGCATGCACCTTAACCACAGCCATCTCTCTAGCCCAGGTATTGACATATCTAATACACCACTGTTTAAAAACACACCAGCCTGTGTCGAACCACACAAAACACTCTAGCTAGTGAGTAAGGAGCAAGGATTTCAATAACTCCCTCACCAAAGGCTGCATGCTTTCCTTAGGTCTAGACCAAGCTTGAGTGCTTGGGTGAGGGTTACCTAACTTCTGTTCAGGCTTTGCATTCTTTTTGTTTTGGTCACATCGAGGAGAAACATGACATGCAAGTGGTGCTTTCTAGTATACAGCCCTGGGTGTGGCTTCCCTGAGTGCAGGCACAGCTCTATAGCTAGAGGTGGTACGGGGTGACAAACACTGTCACCCCCAAACTGGTCTGTTCTCCTTCAGTCTTGATATAACATTTGTTGGTCCTGATCCAGTTATATGGCATGACGATAGTAGCTTCTTCCACTGTTCCTTCCTCTAAAATTTTTGAGTTGAAAGCCCCCCCAAATAGAAGTGACTTCATTATGCCTGCTAACTAATTGTTCAAATTAATGTATTCATATGGCTTCATGACTTTTCACCTTCACCACACAATCCATGGATCTACAATTTCTCCAAAATATAAGACATGCTTATTTTATAAAAGACTGGGCTGAAGAATTGGCTCAGTGGTTAAAGGCACTAGTTTGCTTATTTTATAAAATACCAGGAACATAGGAAAATACAATGAAGATGGGTTAAAATTATTAACAAATCTTACCTGCCAAAAATGTTCCTATTTGGGGACAGTCGGATAGAAGGATGAATGAATAGACAGTAAAGCAGCAAGAGTTGTATACCTGCTAGTTTACATTTTGAAGCAGTATATTGAGTAAAAGAAACTGGAGACATTTTTAACCTTCTGGTAAAGTTTCATTATGAAACCAGTCTTTTTTCTGGTGGTGCTGAGGATTCAACTTCATGCATTCAAGGCAAGCACTGTACTCCCGAGGTACATTCCAGCCTATGATACCATCAGTTTCTAAAACAATGTCCTTGGGCTAGAGAGATGTCTTAATGGTTAAGGTGCTTGCCTGTGAAGCCTAAGGACCCAGGTTCGATTCCCTATGTTCCACATAAGCCAGATGCACATGGTGGTACATGCATCTGGAGTTCGTTTGCAGTGGCTGGACCCCTGGCGTGCCCATTCTCTTCCCCCCACCCCTGTGTCTCTAATAAGTAAATTAAAAAAATGAAAATAAAACAGTTTCCTTAAGGAAAAGAAAAAGAGTTTCAAGGCCCATTGTGATATCACCAACACACACATACACACACACTAGAATGTCTAAAGTTAGAAATACTAAAAATATGTGGACCCTGTTAGACTATGAAACAACTGGTGGTCTCCTGCATTTTTGTCGGGAATGTAAAATGATATGGATCCTATGAAAAAACATGTCTTGTAAAATTAAATGCACTCTTATCTGATGATCCAGTTATTCTGCTTGTATTTACCCGATAGAAACACAGGTCATATCTACAAAATTTGTTTTTGAATGAGAATATTTGCTTCAGGGAAGGTGGTGGTTCATGCTTGTAGCCCAAGCATTTAGGAGGCTAATGCCAAAAGATGGTTTGATTAAGGTCATCCTGGGGACGAGACCCTCTCTTCAAAGGCGAACAAAAACAACAAAAATGTTTACTTTAGATTTATACCTAATCATAAATACTTAGAAACAACTTAACATGAATAAACAAGCTGAGATGTTCACACAATGGAATAGTGTCTAGCAAGAAAAAAGACTATTAACCTAACATAGATGCTTATCACATCATTACCTTACACAAAAGAAAGAGGCATGGCAGAGTTGAGTTGGCCTTTTATATCTCTTAACTCCCATATTTATGGATTCCATTAGCCACAGGTGGAAAATACTAAAACAACATGCATATGTAGTGAACAGATACAGGCTTGACTTTTATTTTTGTCATTACCATTTAATCAGTATAACATTCCCAGGACTTACACTGTATGAGGTCTTAACCCTAATCTAGAGCTTCTTTAAATATTTCAGTTCATGAAAAGTTAAATATATAAACATTATGCCACTTTGTTTGAGGAGCTTGACCATCTTGGGATTTTGGTATCTGGTGGGTGCTTGACCGTGCATCATAGAAGCTGATTCATTGAACCTCTTTGGTGATGCTCTAGAACAGGCAAAACTTCAGTGTAGCAACAGAGGTCAGAATAGTGGTTGCTGTGGAATGAATGAGAGAAAGATTGACTGCGAAAGGGCAAGCCGGACCTTCTGACATGATGGCAGCAATGCTCTGCATCCTAATTGGCGGAACACTTAAATAATTGTATTTGTCTAAAAATGTTCTACTGTAGACATTGAAGATGTATTACTTTAATATATAACATGTTGATATGAGAAATTTAAAAGTAACTCCATGTACCCAGCTATTGTCTATTATCTCCATGTTGTGAAACAAGGAGTCTCATGCTCAGGCTCCCCCCCCCCCCTTAGCTTTAATGAGGTTTTTTTTTCCTTCCAGATTTCACAACATTCATTCTCTCTGATCTGCAATCCTAATCCCCCAGTTGTTTAGTCTTAGTTCTGTATTTAAATACATGGATCCTTTTGCCACAGTTTTTCTGTGTCTGAGTTATTTATTTTGACTTGTCTCTTGTTTATCCAGATTTTTTTTTTTTTTGTTAAGTACTTTTTTAGACTGTTTATTTTAAGGGAAGACTCATGGATTCTCTATTTCCTGAAATTTTAAATGCTTGCAAATGCCAGCCTTTTGCTTTTATATTTGAACTGTAATTTAGTTAGATTTAAAATGCTTGGATCACACTTATTTCCTCTTTTCAAGCCATGGATGCCCCACTGTCTTCTGACATTGAATATTAATGCCAAGGTTTCTCTAGTCAGCCTAAAGTTATGGTTTTGTCTTTCTCCTTTTAGTGAATGACTTGCTCTTTATGAGCAGTGCCTGGAGCCCTTTGTATTCTCTTCTCAGTAACTTAATCAAGCCATAACTTTCTTTGAATTGTGTATAAATTTTCACTAAGCATAGGAATGTCCCTTTGATCTCCACCTTCAGTTCCTTTATTTGAGAGGATTTTTTTTGACTGACAGCTTCCATAATTATAGACAATAAACCATGATAATTCCGCCCCCCACAATTTGCCTTTCACAACTCTACTCTCCATCAGATCCCCCCCCCCAATCAGTATCTCTTATTTAGATGTCATCATCTTTTCCTCCTATTATATGAAGGTCTTGTGTAGGTAGTGTCAGGTACTGTGAGGTTATGGATATCTAGGCCGTTTTGTGTCTGGAGGAACACGTTGTAAGGAGTCCTATCCTTCTTTTGGCTCTTACATTCTTTCCACTACTTTTTCCACATTGGACCCTGAGCCTTGGAAGGTGTGTTTGAGATGTTTCAGTGCTGAGCACTCCTCTGTCCCTTCTTCTCAGCACCATGGTTCCTTCTGAGTCATCCCAAGGTCACCACCATCTGGAAAGAGACGCTTCTCTAACCAAAAGTGAGAGTAGCATTAACATATGGGTATGAACATTAAGAACAGTTTGGGCAGTTTGGTGAGCATAATAAATGCATTTAGCCTGATGCCAGGAGGCCTTACATCCCTAGAGCTGGACTTTTTGTTTTAATGAGTGCTATAATTCTTAATAGCAACTCTTTTAAAAACCCTAACTGTTTGTATTGTATGTGCATGTGAGTATACCTGTGTTGGTTTAAGAGCAGCAAGCACCTCAATGAGGGTCATCTTTATTCCTTCCTGTATCACTTTGTCTCTGCTTAGTCCTTCCTTTCCCTGCAGCACTCAGTCTGCTTATCACTACTGTGGACCTCACACCATTGATAAGATTTCCACCTCCTGTCACTCATGCTATTTCTAGTATCTTACTCAACTGTATGAGATTATTGCTTCGTTTTTGTGTGTGTTCTGATTTCCAGTTTCTTTCTCATTGTAGTCCTTTTTTGCTGCCATCTGCTTTTTCTGTAGAATGCATATACCTGGTACAGTAAGGCATTTCATTGAATGTGAAAGCCACGTTCTCTTCCTGGGGTCAGTTATTTGTTTCTAGCTACAGTTCTATGCTTGTCTTTCATGTGCTAGACTTTGCTTACATTTTAGTACATTTTTATAGTGGTCTTTTTTCATCTCATTCATGTATAATGGGGGCCACTCTCCATATTGTCCCTTTGCTCTGATCCAGTAGAAGTGAATGAACTTGATCCCGTTTTTTGCTTTCTTTGTGAGTGATTTGTCTACAAATCCCCCCTCCCCCCAGCTTAGTTCTCTTGATCCAGTAGAATAAAAGTGGGAAGCCCTCCCCTGGACCTGGACCTGTAGTCTTTGCAGGAAGTACTGGTCTAGGTGTTAAACCACCTGGGAGTGTCAGGGACTTTGCAGATTTAGCACTGAAATAATCACAGATAATTTCTTTAGTACAGGACCTTCCTTGGTGGCTGGTTATTCCTCCTGAATTTGCTTTTTATTTTAAACAGTGTAAATGCATAGAACCCTGCCAACCTCATGTAGTCATAAATGACTGCTTGACCCAGCTTTGTTTGATAGGTTGTAATTTGTCTAAGGCACCTTGGTAAATACAGGCTATTACCAACACACTTCCTCCTTACCCCCTGCCAATGCCTTAGAACTTCTAGTTCAGTTTCTCTCCAATTTAGAGATTTAAATAAGAACATTCATGATTTAGTAGCTCTACAGGATTCTGTCTTCTGTCATTTACTTTTCAAAAGACAATGTACAGCTTCTTTTCCTTGTTTAGTTCCTTTAAATGCATAGTTCATTTTTTTTTTGTTAGCTGTTTGAAGAAGTAGATTCAGTGGTCTTGTTTGATTCAACTTTCATGGCCTAGTCCCCTATAAAACTTGATCTTGATTGGTCAAATGATTTATCCTTTTATATCCTCTGTTTATTCTCCCACTCTGCTTCCAGAATAACAAACATATTGTGCGTGTGCAAGTGAAAATATTAGGCCATTTAACTTAAGGTGGAGATTTGAGAGCTCAATTTAAGATTTAGAGGTTTGAGCTGAGCTCTTAGGTTGAACTCCATCCCCCCTCCCCCGCTTTCTTATAGGATTTATAAGTTAAGATGCTATCATTTGAGACTTAAGCCTGGTTTCATAATGCACACTGCATTCAACACTAATGCTGGTGAGGGATTTATATCCACCTTCCTAGTTCTTTTGTGACATTGCTGTTTTTCCTTTTAAGCATAAAGATTATGATTGCTCAACATGGAAGAAGTGGCTCCAATTTCTAAAGACTATGTTACTTGGGGCAACACATATGCATATCGGAAAACTAGTGTGGACTGTCTCCATCATTGTCCTAGGTAATCTGCGCTCATAGCTTTATGATGTTGGAAGCCCAGTTTTACTGATAAGATCAACACAGCAGTAATATGACCAAAACATGATAAGGTTTGAGGTTTAAGTGAAGGTGGGGAAATCATAGCAGAGAAACTTAGAAGAGCTGGGTGTAGGTGTAGTGGGCAAGCTTGCCTTCCTGAGTTCCAGAGGGAGCAGAGACGGGGAGGCAGAAGGCAAGCATTGAGAAGTACTGCTGAATTCCTTAGCAGGATGTGCGTGGCTTGTGCCTTCAGCATCAGAAGCATTCGCTGCTACCCTCTCTAAAATGGGTGTCTTTTTTGTTTGTTTTACTTTGTTTTAGGGGTGAGGGTTAGGAGCATTCAAAAAAAAATCACTGAGCTGGGGAGATAGCTTAGTGGTTAAAGCACTCGCCTGCAAAGCCTAAGGACACAGGTTCAATTCCCCGGTACCCACATAAACCAGATGCACAAAGTAGTGCATGTTTTTGGAGTTTGTTTGCAGTGGCTGGAGGCCCTGGCATGCCCATTCTTTCTTATCTGCCTCTTTCTCTCCCAAATAAATAAATAAATAAAATATTTTTAACATTTTTATTATATATTTATTAGAGACAAAGAGAGGGGAAGAGAGAGAGGAAGAGTGAGAATGGGTGCACCAGGGCCTCTAGCCACTGCAAACGAACTCCAGACACATGTGCCCCTTGTGCATCTGGCTTATGTGGGACCTGGAGAATTGAACCAGAGTCCTAAAGCTTCTCAGGTATGAGCCTTAACTGCTAAGACATCTCTGCAGCCCTAAATAAAATATTTTTAAAATTATATTTTAGAGAGATAGAGAGTTATTGGGGAGAGGCAATGCCTCTGGGCATGATGTCCCAACCTATGGCTCTTACAATCTTTCCACCCTGTCTTCTGCAAAATTCCCTGAGCCATGGTGGATGTGTGTTAAGTCTACTTCAGTGATAAGCTCTTAGGAGCCTCTGGATTTCTGCTTTGGTATGTGTTAAGTATCCTTAGGGCCTGTCTCCTTCACCCTGGTGGTGATGGTCAGGTTTAACCTATTCTTCAGTTTATATTGTATCCATGTGACGGTATAATGTTATTTCATTCGACATTATTTGTTTCATACTGAGTTTTGTACAAATATGTACAGAATAAATAGTAAAAATATGGGCTGGAGAGATGGCTTAGCAGTTAAGGCGCCTGCCTCCTAAACCTAAGGACACCCATTTGATTCTCCAGGTCCCACGTTTAGCCAGATGAAAAGTGATGCAAGGGCGCAATGCCGCACTTGCCCACAAGGGGACACATGTGTCTGGAGTTCATTCACAGTGGCTGAGAGGCCGCTGGCACACCCATTCTCTCTCTCTCTCTCTCTCTGACTCTCCCCCCACCCAAAAAAAAAAAGTAAAAATATGTCTCATGGGATTGTTTGCTCTGAGTGACTCCACAGATAGACGAATTTAGTGATACATACCAAAAGTGAGTTGAATGAGTTTTATTTTCTTAACGCTTGGGAACTCTGTGAAGGAGTGCTTCTACACCTCCATCACCCTTTCCTTTGGAAATATTGTTTAAAAAAGAAAGAAAGACCCTTTCCCCTTTAATGACCTGGAATATTTGTTCACCTTGGGAAGGAAAATATATTGGCAAAAATTACTCAGTTGATATTTAAATGTTAATTTGAAGCTATGCATAAAAAGCAACACATTTATTTTCCATCTCTTCCCTCTTCTTTCCCCTTTTTCAGATGACTGCCAGGGACGGGAGGAAATAAGGCAAACAAATAGGCAGTGTATGGTCACAGTGGTCCTAACCCCTAGTTGATATTTCAGCAGCTTCCTTACTTCTGTTTTATATGGTGTTCACATAATGCACAAGAATCTGGCTGCAACCCAGTGTAGAGAAGAGACGAATGCAGAATAAGACGAACCCTTTGGTGCCTGACAACGAATTCCGAAATACCAAAAAGGCCTTTCTGAAAAATAAAGCAGGCAGCCCAAGAAGTTAGAAGTCAGGGATAGCATTTTGTGAAACATGACTGTCCGGAATGTGAAAGACTTGTTTTTAATTTAATCAGCATGTTTACATAAACACCTTCCTAATTCTATTTAGTTTGTAGCTATTCTCTTTAGGATTTCCACCTTGAAGTCATCAACACCTTCAGCCTAATCAGTTCCCAACATTCTGTTGAGCATAGTACAGAACTTTTACTTTCTGTGTTTGAGGAGGTATTTTTGTATATTCTGTTCTTAAATATTTCATTATTTTAATGCAGCCAGTGTTTTGGTCAGAATAAGAAAATACTAACTTTTCCTCCAAGATCTTGTACCCAATGTCCCCCATCATACTTTCAGTGCTGTCAAAAATTTCTGAGCTTTCTATGACCTACTTAAGAGTCTTCTGTTAAGATTAAAAATTCTGGTGGATTCTGTGCTGCAGCCTGCAGTGAATCTAGTATTTGTTCTTATGTTTGTCAGCCCTGTTCCTATGGAGATAATGGCCAGCCTTGTCATGCAAACCTACTGGCTTCTTTTTGTTGGTAGACATGATTTTAATTTGACTCTCAGGAAGCATTATCTTTGATTTGGCCGATTTGACTTTGTAATGCTCCCTGTGTATCTTGGAGTGTTTTGGCAGGAAGCATCTTAATGACATGTTCACCTCACTTTAATTCTGGTTTGTCAGCATTTCTTTCATAAATCTGTATTTTTCAAGCTGTAATGTAATAGTTTTAAGAATGTTCTCTGGTGAAGCAAGCAGTGATCCTGTAGCAATGCGATTAATTCGAAGAGGCTTGAAGTGATGAAACACACATAGCAAATTCTCTTTGAAAAGAAGTCAGTTTATAAATGACAGCTCAGGGGAGAGGAGTGTGAAATGGAAAGAGGAAAGTGGCTACTGCTTCAGGAAGCTTTGGGGGGCCCATGTATCTTGAGAGATACGGGTAGCTGCTCTTGGCTTTCTTTTTCAGGTGGTTATAGGAACAGTTTGGAACATTGTGAGGAAGGGAAGAAAGATGAAGAAGGAGACCAGGAGGGAGAGAGAGGGAGGAAAGAACAAATTGTAAACAGAGTGGAATTAAATTTCTTCAAGAAAAACCAAAAAAAAAAAAACCCCAGAGGTCTTTGACCTTAAGTAGGCAAGGAAGAGAGTGCTACTCAGCCCCAAAGCCTAGCAAAGAAAACAGGAATCTGGTAGTTAGGTGAAGGATAGCTCAGCTGAGCAGCAGTGGATTGGGGTAAAGGCTGTCTTTATTGCTAGGGACCTAAACAGCCTTCTTTCTGCAGGCTGGGATCCACTGTCCTTCCTGCTTGCTTTTCCATGGTTGCTGGCATTTCTCATGTAGTTATTAGTGGGGGGGGGGTGCGGGGGGGTGGGAGGTGGCCATCACTGTGTGTTGCTCCTCCTACTGTTTGTAAAATGGTCTTGATATTTCCCCTCTGCTCTATAGGACTCAGTGAGACTGTATGTGGAGTATAGTTTGGCATGCACTCACCAAATGAAGTGTAGGTCATAGGACAATACAGGTGAGTGACTTCTATTTTAAAAAGGTTTTAATCTGTGCTGGAGAGATTGCTCAGTGGTTAAGGTGCTTGCCTGCAAAGCCTAAGGATATGGGTTTCTCCAGTACCCACGTAAAGCCAGATGCACAAGGTGGCACATGCACCTAGAGTTCATTTGTTGCTGTAGCTAGAGGCCCTGGCATACTCATTCTCTCTCTCCCTCGCTCTCTCTGTCTTTCATAAATAAATGTTTTTAAAAAGGTTTCATTCTAAGGACTAGAGATGATGCTCTGTAGTGGAACACTGAACTAGGACACACAGGCTCTAGGTTCCATCTCTAGCACTTTAGAAATAGAGGATGGGGAGGCTGGAAAGATTGCTCAGTGGTTAAGGTGCTTCCTTGCCAAGGCTGATGGCCTGGGTTTCGATTCCCCAGTATCCACATGAAGCCAGATTTACAAAGTGGCACATGCAGCTAGAGTTCATTTGCAGCAGCAAGTGGCCCTGGTGCACCCACTCTGTCTTCCCCTTCCCCCTTCCCTTGTCTCCCTTCCTCTCTTTCCTCTCCCTCCTTCCTGCTTTGTAAATAAATAAATAAAATATTAAAAAGAAAGGAAGGAAGAAAGAAAGCAAGGAAGAAAGAAAGAAAGGAAGGAAGAAAGGAAGAAAGAGAGAAAGAGAGAAAGAAAGAAATAAGAAAGAAAGAAAGAAAGAAAGAAAGAAAGAAAGAAAGAAAGAAAGAAAGAAAGAAAAGCCGGGCATGATGGTGCATGCCTTTAATCCCAGCACTGGGGAGGCAGAGGTAGGAGGATCACCATGAGTTTAAGGCCATACTGAGACTACAGAATGAATTCCAGGTCAGCCTGGGCTGGAGTGAAACCCTACCTCGAAAAACCAAAAAAAAAAAAAAAAGAATGAAAAAGAAAGAAAGGAAGGAAGGGAGGGAGGGAGGGAGGAAGGAAGGAAGGAAGGAAGGAAGGAAGGGAGGGAGGGAGGGAGGGAGGGAGGGAGGACTAGTGCTGGTTCTTGTTCTCCACTGCCTCCAGTGCACGTCTGAGTATTGGCCACACAAGATGCTCAGTACTTTAGGTGGGCATTCCCCACAGTTTAAACTAGCTATATAAGAAACAGTTCGTTAAGTGAAAAATTCACAAAGTGACTTGCTGCAGCAGCTGGTGGACCAGGTGTTCACTGTACCCCAGAGACCTCATCATCCCCAACCTGTGCTGTCTGGGTGGTTCTAGCTTGTCATGTGTCTTAAGAGCTCAAAGTCCTGGAAGGTAGGAGATCTTTTTATCATCAGCTTTGTCCAAAGTTTGAGAAAATAATCTGTTCAGACTTGGCTCATTTGCTCAGCTGGAGGGTATAAAAGGTGAGGGTTGTCCTTCCTCCATTCACAGATGATGAATGACAAGCTGAACCCACAAGAGATGTTTTGCCATGGCCAGTTTGCTCCTGTCTCGGGATTTCTGTAGTGTCTTTGTTATCTGGAAACACTTGGAAGATGCCAGTCCAGTACTTAGCTGCATTAACTGAGACATTACCAACCAGCTGGGTCCTTCATGGTTGACTTAGAACTGGGGTTTTATGTGTAAGGTTATATACCTCAGAGGGAGCATTCACTGCCCAAACCAGCACGACCTCCCTTCCCAGCCCACTTCTCATTCCTGATGAAGATTCTCCTTAGAAAATAGATCCATGGTAAGTTTGAAGTACATGCCTTTTGGGCATTGCTAAAAATGGGCTGGGATTGTGAGGAGGCTGGCTTGAACAGTTGGACATGGCTGGGGACCCTGGCCTGTGGGGTTGCAGCTGGCCCTATCATCAGGAGTCCCTGGTGACGGTGACTGGCCTTCCCTACGTTGTAGGTTGTAGTGTGCCCTGTCATCACCCAGAGTGGACAGAACTGGCGAGGCCCTCCCCCTGGACCCCAAAAGGCTCTGACCATTCTACAAGTCATACTTTGTCCCTCACAGTTACTGACCTTCTGGCTAGCTGCCCAAGAGACCCTTATATGGCTGAAGTCACACGGCCTTTCTACCATCTCTGTCACAGCTTTGAAGTCACAGCCTTCCGCCATTCCCCTTATCTCTTTCACAACTCCTCCCTCCACTGCTTTCAAGTTACTAGTTATTCAGCCACTTAGATAACAGCCTATTGCCATATAGTCTGTATGTGCCATCTCCACCTTCCCCAAGTGTTTATAAACCCACTCCCTTTTTGAATAAATGAGTGCTGTCCATCAGACAGCACCCCTGATTGCCCATTGCCTGTCATCTTCATTGCACTCACCTGCTGCTCCAGGATGGACCCTGCTTCCCCACCCCCAACTCCTCCCTCCCCTCACCCAGGACATCTGTGGCCAAGATCCTGGGAAACGGTAAAGACTCACACATGCCTAAGTGCGGAGCTTTTAAAGATCCTTTCTTCTGTTTTTTGGAAAACCAAGATCCCGGTTCTCTGTGTTGGTTGGTACAAATCTGAACCTGCATTTGAATCAGAGATATGACATAACAGTAGCATGGTTTTAGCATGTGTATATGTGTGTGTGTGTGCGCGTGCATGTGTCTGGAATGGAGAGAAAGCATTATACTACTATGCTAAATACTCAGACCTTTTAAAAATTTTAGTTTGGCCGGGCGTGGTGGCACATGCCTTTAATCCCAGCACTTGGGAGGCAGAGGTAGGAGGATAATCATGAGTTCAAGGCCACCCTGAGACTACATAGTGAATCCAGGTCAGCCTGGCCAGAGTGAGACCCTACCTCGAAAAAAAAAAAAAAAAAAAAAATTTAGTTTGAAGGCTGGAGAGATGACTTAATGGTTAAGGTGCTTGACTGCAAAGCCTAAGGGCTCAAGTTCGATTCCCCAGTACCCACATAAAGCCAGATGCATTACCACCAGGCCTAGTCACCCCTACTGCCTCCCGGTTCTTAACACTAGTAAAGTATTTCCTGCAGATGAGATGGTTTACTTCCTTAACTGCTTTGCTTCTATTAAAAAAGAGAAAGAGGGGCTGGAGAGATGGTTCACTGGTTAAGGTGCTTGCCTGCAAAGCCTAAGTACCCTAGTTCTATTCCCCAGGACCCATGTAAAGACAGATGCACAAGGTGGCACATGCATCTGGAGTTTGGAGGGGCTAGAGGCCCTGGCATGCCCTTTGTCTCTATCTGCGTCTCTGTCTCTCTCATAAATAAATAAATAAAAATTTTAAAAAAGAAAAAGTCCTTCTGAACCAGAAAGTTACATTTGCAATGATTTAGACATTTCAATCTTTTCTGAAATATGATAGCTATTTAATTGTCCAGACTTCTGAGGAGAACAATAAATCACGGTACTGTTTCGTTTCTGCCACCTTTTCACAGATAATTCATTTTGGTGCTGTAGCAGTAGTTTCCTCCTGTGCTTCCAGAGATTAAGTGGGATCAGACTAGTTCATATTAGGGTCTCCTCTGTCAACACACGCTTACCACCCGTGAGTGCAATTACCATCTCCATTAACACAGCTGTCTGTTGGAACTAATGAATTTTCATGTAAGTTCAGGAGTGACTGCTGGCTGACATTTCAGATTACCCTATCAAAGTGACAAGTTCTGTCATTTGATTTAGCATGGAAGTTCAATGGTTAATAACAGTTCTCAACCAGTGTCAGTTTGACTTAACGGAAGATGTTGCAGACACCCGTGGTTTGTTGGTCCCGGGCTGAACATGAATGGTGACATGTTATGGGTTATTGTCCTCGTTTATTTTTATTCCTCAAAACTGCTTAGGATTTTCATTTTCACAAATCAACCTCCTCCGCAGGACCTTCCCATGAAAGCAGCGATTCTATACAGTTAGAGGTTCAAAGCAGTTCTTCCTAGCTCGAGGAGCTTGTGCCTGCTCCCGGCTGTTTGGGAGGTTGCAGTCTCTTTCCCCTTGTGAATCGGTGAGCTAGAGTGGAGGGTAGATATGGGCTCTTCACCCAGGAGGTGTAGTTGCAACTATTTCTCTGTAGACTCATCATGATTAACCTGTACAGAATGCTCTGGGTATTAGTCACATTTCCCCTTGCTGTGACAAAATATCTGTCCAGCAGCTTAAGCTGGGGTTTACTTTGGCTCATGGCTCAAGAGGATACAGTCCATCTTGGTGGAAAAGCAAGGGGTCAGGAACATTGTCTGGTCCCAGAGCAGAGAGAGAGCTGAATGCCGATTTCTCCTTTTTTGCCTTGTATTCAGTCTAGGACTCCAGCTCATGGGATGGTGCCATGACATTCAGGATGGGTGTTCCTTCCGCAGTGAAACCCCTCTGAAAAATACCCTCACAGACAGTGGTGTGTCTCCTAGATGATTCTAGATCCAGACAAGTTGGCAACCATTACATTTTGGATCAAGTGGACCCCAGTGATGAGGTATAAGGAAGAATGAGCTGGCACATTTTAGATATGGGAGCCTCTAGATCGTAAGGGGCAGCTGAAAGGAGCCTGGTGCTGAAAGACGCAAAGTATGCTACTTACACTTAGCATTGTACGGTTAGTCCTATATGAGGTCTGATTTATGCTTCAAGAAGTTAGTAGGAAAATACTAGCCCTGACATTATCATGTTGAAACAATTAGAGGAAGCTCTCACAACAAAGTACAGTCACATGGGCTATCAGAATTCATTGTCATATATGTGTCCTCCAGCTCTGAGGGATGGAATGGATGCAGAAAACTCAATGAGACAATTAGAGTCTTTTTGTAGCTTGACCTGTGTGTGGGCTTCAGTGCAGTTGGCTGTGCCCTGGAACAGTTCTGCTGTCTTGCTGTGGAGATAATGATATTAGTTAGTTGCGCATCACTGTGACCGCAATACCAGTGAAAAGCAACTTAAGGAAGGAAAGACTTTTTGGCTAACATTTTTAGAGGGCTTCAGTCCATTGAGAGACGAAGGCTGTGGAGGAGCCCATGGCAGTGGGATTATGTAGCAGAGACTGTTCACCTGACAGTGGAGTAAGAAGCAGGGAGCATGGCAGGAAAGAGGACTGGGTAGAACTTTCAAAAGCCTGCTCTCATCAGTTAGTCCAGCCCCCTAAATGTGCCAAAGCCGTCCAGAGCAGTACTGAAGTATAAGCATTTAAAGCATAAGCCTATGGAGACGCTTCAAGTTCAGATAGAGCAACAGAGATCTATTCCTACTTTCTATACCAGTCAATCTAGGTTCTTTGTGACAGCCCTGTAATGATTCCTGAAGAGATTAAACTAGCAGAGATTAATGGAGGTCAGAATTTGCATCAAATGGACCAACATTTCGTTTGGAAAAAACAAAAACAAAAACACTATTCCCCTTTTTTCCAATATGTAACTTAATCATTTTCTGAGCACAAGCATGTGCTGAAGGTTATCAGCACAAGTAATTGAAGGAGTATAATTGCCTAGTAATGCCTTAAGAATATCTACTTTAGGACACTGGGGAGGTGGCTCAGTGAGGAAAGGGCTTGCCAAGCAAGCATGAAGATCTGTGTTCAGATCCCTAGTACCCATGTAAACACTGGGCACGGTGCCACCCACCTGTAATCATTCCACTGGCGAGGTGAAGACAGGGACTCTCTAGAGCTTGCTACCTAGCTAGTCTAGCAAAATCGGCGAGCTCCAGGTTCAGTGAGAGATCCTGTCCCAAAAAACATGGTGGAGAGTAATTGACTGGCTTACACACACCTGCACATACATGCTCATATACCCCAGTATACATGTGTGCATACACCTACAAGTGTACTACACACACACACACACACACACACACACACACACACACACACACCAAACGTCTTCTGATCCAAATTCTTGCTTCTATTCTGTTTGGGAAATGCTTTCACTCTTGGAAAGGGAATATATTTTTGTGAAGTTTTAGGAAGATAGTGGAACCCACTTTCTAACATGGCTCTTGCCTTCCACATTCTCATGCTCAAAAGGCTTGGGCTTTGAATGGCTCTTTTGTTGGTGTCTTCTTCAAGCTGATGGTGTAAGAAATAATCCATCATCTGGGTTGCCTTCTCATCCCTCTGCGATGTGCACTTTGTACTCTAGTGCTACTTAGCTTCTTGTGGCCTCGTAAGTGGATTGCTGCTTTTTTCTTTCCTTTCTTGCATCTTTTTGGTTGTTTAAAATTCAAGTCTCATATCTTTATCATTGAGGCTCTCTCAAAGAGTGTGGCTTCTCCTTCTTTGCACAGTCACTTTTAGCCCTATCTTTCTCAATCTGAGTGGTTTGAGTGGTTACTAGTGGGTTTCATATTTCTGGTGCTCACTAGACTGAGTTCAGAGAAAGAATTGCCTTACTCTCCTGTCTCAGCGTCTATGCCTGGGCCCTAGATTACTGCTTAAGAAACGATTGTTGAAAGGAACTGGGGCACAGTTCTTCTCTTCTTTTCTCCTTTCTTGAGCCTGATACATTTATAGTTCCCTAAAATCAAATCTATTTGATGCAGCCCACATTCTTAACCCTTGTGTGTTTTACTCACCAGAAGTTTATTCAGTCCTCTTGCTTGACCAAGGCAACAGGTTTTTGTGAGCCAGCTTAGTTTTTGTCATTCACCTATCAATGTGGAGCAAGCTGTATTTATTTTAATTGGAATCAGGACCTGGGAAGATGTGCAGAAAGGTCTGTGCATACGAAGTTCCCTTTTCTGTGTTTAAGGCTTGGGATTTTAGAATCCTACAACGGAAGCATGAAATTTCTTCAACATATTTGAGAGGCTGGATTACAGTGTTGTCATGTTGAATAGTTTCTCCAGAATTGTAAAGGGCCAGTGAGTGGCAAATGTTGATTGTGTCCTCATGTGGTCCAGCTGCACTGCTTCTGGCATACAACTTTACCATGAAGATCGTTTCCATTTGCAGCTGAGGGCTGACTTCCTGTCCCAGTCAGTGTCAGTCACTGCTGATGCTCTTTAGTTTGCACTCTGGTGACATCGCTCCTATGAGCTCAGTAGGCTCCAGTTGAGACAAGGAGACAGTAGTACTCAAGTGCATGAGTTCTAGAGCAGGGGTAGGAAACTTTTTCTATACATGGCTGGATTACAAATCTCACAGGCTTGGGGAACATAGACTTTCCTTTCCACTTGCTTAGCTATTTCAGTGCAAGTACAGACTGAGCCTACATATAAGTGAATAAAAACAGCTGCTTTTTCTCTTTATGTGCATGTGTGAGTACACTGTCTGTGGATATGTGTGCGTGGTTATATGTACACCTGCCACCATGAATGTGTCAAAGTCAGAGGACAACTTTTGGGTGTCAGTCTTTGTCTTCTACTATGTTTGAGGTCAGTTCTCTCCTTGCTTGGTGTTGTACTAGCTGAGATAGCTGGCTGTGGGTTTCCAGGACATTCTCACTATAGACGTGCTAGAATTACAGCTTTCTATGTGGTCTGGGGAACTGAACTCAGCTTCTCTCCCTTGTGTAGCAAAATCCATTGAGCCATCTCCTCAACCCTAAAAGTAGTTGGCTTTCATTCAAACTTTGTTTATGGGCAGTGAAATTTGAGTTTCATGTAACTTTTACATGGCACAAGATATTACTCTTCTTTTGATTTTTTGTGTAAAGATTTATGAATATTAAACAATATTCTTGAGCAGACATGGTGATATACACCTGAACTCCCACCACTCTGGAGTTTAGAAACAGCTTCCTGAGTGAGAACTGCAAGGATCTAGTATGGCCATGAAAAGTAAAGGATGCTGAGAGATGAGGCAGGCAGCTGGGCCAGGCCACGGAGGACCAAGACTTTACCTTACTAGTCATAAGAAATTATTGAAGTGGGTTTTTTTCCTTCAGTTGTTGTTTTTAAGAGATTCTGGGCCTGGAGAGATGGCTTAGTGGTTAAAGCACTTGCTTACGAAGCCTAAAGACCCAGGTTCGATTCCCCAGTACCAGCATAAGCCAGATGCACAAGGTATGCACATGTATCTGGAGTTTATTTGCAGTAGCTAGAGGCCCTGGTGTGCCTATTCTATCTGCCTCTTTCTAAAAGAGAGAGAAAAAGAGATTTTTTTTTTTTATGTTATTACTTACTTATTTGCAAGGGGAAAGAGAGAGAATGGGCACACCAGGGCTGCTGTGAATGAACTCCCGATGCATGTGCCACTGTGTGCATCTGGTTTTACATGGATGCTTGGGAATTGAACCCTGGTTGTTGGGCTTTGCAGGCAAATGGCCTTCACTGCTGAACCATCTCTCCAGCCCCGAAGGGTATTTTATGGGGAGACATGTCTTCAACTCAGTTGGAGGTGGATCATGCTATACCTGAAGAGAGGGAATGTGCTGAGGCAGGGTTCATCAGTGGGGGTGAAGAAAGGGGGCTTATCATACCAACAGAGTAGCCTATCCCGTCCTTGGCCAGCCTGATGACTGAGCACACCGGAGTCAGGCTAACTGCCGAAGGATCTCTTCGGCCTCTTTGTCAAAATAGCAGTGTGTAGCTGCAGTCCACAGTGTCACTGAGAAGCTGCATCTGTTCTGTTCTTTGTCCCCATTCAAGGTGACTCTGAACTCACAGTGACTTCAGATGCAATGGGGAAGTTTGATGAAAGCTTAGAGAAGTCTGTGGTATAAGGTAGCAATGGCAGCTTTTCCAAGCATCCATAACTGGACCCATGCACCCAGCACGGTGCCAGCATATGGTAGGTGCTGAGTGAATATAGAGCTTTTGGCTGATGTCAGCGTTTGGAAGACATCTGTACTGTCATCAACATCACTAAATATTTTCGGTTGGTCTTCAACATCTCTGTTGATTAGTGCTTTTGCAGTGACCAGCTGTGTTATGCAAACTAAGTTTCTCCACTTAGAAATTTGGTTATTTTGTAAGGGGATTCAGTAGCATAATAATGAGGAAGGAGTTGTCCTTTCCTGAGAAGTTTTGTAGCTTCTGACAAAAAGATAAGATGGTTAGTTCAGAAAGGCTTTGTATCACTTTGCTAATTATACATTACGCAAGACCAAGAACTATAGCATCACTGTTCATAGTGTTCCAAACGTGAACATCGCCAGCGTTTCTCAGAGGAAGTACAGTGGCGGGAGGAAGGAGCAGGTCTCACCTTGAGGGTGAGGAGAGTCACTGGGGCTGCTATGTGCAGAATTGGAAGTCGAGATGTCCAGATTAGGACGAGCTTTAGGTGACCACTGAAATGATGTAGGTTAGTCATAATGGTGGTTTAACTAGATTGGGATTTGGGTAGGAATGATAAGAGACCAGACTCGAGCCACATCTTATAATCAGAGGACAGAAACAGTTGTAATGGTTCAAGGATGCAAGTGAAAGGAGGTGAGGGTGATTCCTTAGTTTATGGATGAGGAGGAAGAAGGGTCCACTTCCCACTTACTGAGATGAAAGGCTGACAGTGGACCAGTCTTTGATGTGAGGTAGGGTGGAAAAGAGTTTAGACATTCATTTTAATAGAAATATTAACTAAAAAGCCAACTATAATAAATATCCTAATCTGGAGTACAAGAGGAAGTCTTAAATAGAAATATCAAATTGGGACTTGAAGCATTTAGATGATATTTAAAGGCAGGAAACTGAGTAGTCTCTGGAGATGCACAATCATTGAGTTTTAAAGGCAAATTGATTGCACATGAAGTAACTTTATTGAGCCATGAACACATTGCTTCCATGGAGCCTTGTGAAAGATACAGACAGCCTTTCCTTAAGGCCACGAGATGGAACAGACTCACGTGTGCATGGTCAATAGCTCACCCACGGAAAGCCATCAACAAAGCAGTTTAGCCAGGACACCCATTGGCTAGAGTTGATTATAAATCACAGTATAGAGACTTTTCTGTCCTAATATCACTTAGTCTCCTGGCTGGCAGTTTGCATTATTAAATATTAACACTTTTATGACATGAAAAGTGCTAGAATATAGATTAAAGAGTCAGTTGTTTGCTTTTGAGAATTATCTTTGTTCATTTCTCCAAGACATGAGTTGATAAGCTGAGGGTTTTCTTTGTGGATTTTCAAGTTTCACAAATAATGCCGCACCTGTTACATAATACCGGCCTTCAGGAGAGACTGCACCGAGGGCCTGCCTCTCTTTCCATTAGTATTGCGGAAGTTGTATTCCAAGGACAGAGTTCAAACAAGCAACCCTTTATTATTGTTGATTGAACACGTAGGAGACAGCATAATAACCCCAGAGCGCTAGTCTCTGGTCCAGAGGCATGATGTCATCTGGGCCTGTCTTTTCTTCCTGAGGCTTTGCTCTCCAAGTGGTTGGCGTGTCTTTGTGAGGGAGAGTGCAGCAGCCTTGCCTTGTTATCCAGCCTGCTTTCTTCAGATACTCCTACCACTGTGCTGAGAGTAAACACCAAAGCTTAGGGTAAACAGCCAGGCCTGCACCCAAGCTCCCTCAGCATTAACTCAGCACCAACTCAGCACCAGTTGTATGCTAAGGATCCCTGCTGCAGCTAGCAGGTTAGAAAGGGCGACTGTGCCAGCATTTGTTCTTGAATTTTTGGGGCAATTGGTAGACCTGAAGTTTCAAGGTCTGTGTGAGAAATTATAGCCAATAAATCAGAGAATAGAAATTGAGAAAATAAATATTTTATCAGAAAAGCATTTCTGTTTTCATTTATTTTTTTAATGCATATGTGTGTGGGGGGGCGTGTACATGTGTGAATACCCGTGCAGTGTGTATTCGTGCACATAGAAGCTAGAAGACAACCTTCTATATCATTCCTCAGGCACACCATCTACCTCCTTTGACACTCTCTCTTAGACTGGCTGGCTGGAAAGCTCCAGGAATCATCATCTCTCACCTCCCCAGTGCTGGGCTCACACGTGCGTGCTACCACAGATTTTTATGTGGGTTCTGGGAATTGAACTTGGGTCCTCATGCTTGCAAGGCAATCACTTAACTCCAGCCCCTCTGTTTTTGTTTTTTGTAAGAAATATTTTATTTATTTATTTATGAGAGGGAGGGGGGAGGAAGAGGCGGATAGTGAGAGAGGATGGGTGCACCAGGGCCTCCAGCCACTGCAAACGGACTCTAGACGCATGTGCCACTTTGTGCATCTGGCTTATATGGATACAAGGGAATTAAACCTGGGTCCTTAGGTGTATTAGTCAGGGTTCTCTAGAGGATAGAATGAATTGTATTAAAAGGGAATTTATTGGATTAGCTTACAATAGTCCAGCAATAGCAGGTAGCAGTCCTGAGAGTCAAGGAACCTGGTAGCTGCTCAGTCCACAAGGTTGGATGCCTCAGCAGTCCCAATCCAGTACCGAAGGCCTGGAGGCGTCCTGGAGAGACGCTGCTCTTCAGTCCATGCTGGAAAGCAGCGTGTAGCAAACAGCAAGCAGCACTGGCAGCCAGGTGGGAGGAGGGGTACTTTCCTTTGCAGAGCTTCCTTTTTTAAAGCACCCCTTACAAGAGGGGCCACCACACTGGGGGAAGGGCTCACCCTGGGGGAAGGATTCCTCCTTTAGTTAGTCCTTCCTAGAAGCAACCTCAGAGACCCACTTATGAGGAATGTCTGTGGATTACTAAACAGATCAAGTTGACACAAACTTAACCATCACATTAGGCTTCACAAGCAGCTGCCTTATCTAGTAAGCTATTTCTCCTTTTCGTTTTAATCAACGCATTTCCGTACATATTTATGTGTGATAATTAGGTACATGTGCATAGTGTGTGTTTGTTAGGTCAGAGAAAGTTGACATTTGTGGGAAGCTTCTCTTCTCGTTGTTTTGGTACCATGATGCCAGCTTAGATGCATTGCTGTAGGTGGACAGTCATTGTGTTTAATGTCTTCCATGTCCTGAGTGGAACTCTTTCTGTCCCCCATGTTACCCTGTCAAACACATAACTGCTAAGCCCCCAGGCTTGGAGCTGGAGAAACCCAAGACGTCAGAGTAAATAGCTTTCTGGGGCTCACGTGGTTAATATGTGGCAGGGCTGGAATTTGAACACAGTAGGCAGAGGTCAGTGCCATGCTCATCCTGCCTGGTTGCCTAGTCACCTGTCAAGGGGTAGTGATTGCACTGGGACATGGACCAAGTGAGTGGGTTTGAGCCCTCTTGTTGGCCACTTTCAGGTGTATAAACTATTTTACTTGTCTGGACCCAGCCTTTCTCATCTGTAAGATACAGATAATTTCTACTAATAGTAGTTGGAATATATATATGACATATTTGCCAGCACAGGGAGACAGAGTGGGTACACCAGGGCCTCCGTCTGCTACACACAAACTCCAGATGCATGCACCACTTTGTGCACCTGGCTTTATGTGGGTGCCAGGGAATGGAATCCAGGTCATTAGGCTTTGTAGGCAAGCTCCTTAACCACTGAGCCATCTCTCCAGCCCACATGTTTTATTTTAAACATAGCATTTAGCATGTCCTTAATGTGACTGGCCTTTCTCAGTCTTGTACCAGTTATTGCTGGCTTATTTTAAGTGCGGAAGTGAGGAAAAGGCTTTGAGGACACTCAGAGACAGTACTTCTGAGGAAATAGTTGTGTTTGATTGGTGGGAAGAGCTTGGGAATCTGCTGAGAAGTGTTTCCCTAAACCTCCCTGTGTGGGAGCAAATTAAAAGATACTGACTTTAAGGATGCTCTTGAAAGACAGGAAACATTTTGTAGTTTGTAGAGTAGACACAGGAGAATTTGTAGAAATGATGGGTTCCATTTTGGATGATATGAAATGCTCAAGCTGGTCCTTAGTATTATGGGGTGAATTAGCCCACCTTCCTGTTAGAATAGACACATAGTCTACTGAGTGTTTATTCCACTCCTGTGTAAGAACTTTGTGTAGGATGGCACTACTTTCTTTTCTAGGCTAGTCAAACGATTGCTGCTTATTTTGTATATGTCTGTTCCCTGCCCTTTTTCTTTGCCTGATAATGGCCCTTGGAGAAAAAGTACCTGTTCTTAAACATATCCCCCCCTACACACACAGTTTTTTTTTAATCTCTGGGACTCACTTCACCTATGTAGAATAGGATTGAAAACTACCAAGTAAATTTTCAGACAAACAGAAGAGATTTGCTCATTCATGTGCTAGACCTCATGACACTTACTGGAAGCAGTTTATTCTTACTCTTGCATTAGAAGGGTTGGTTTCTGGACTAAAATAATTGAGAACAGAAACTCTGACCTGGCCTTGAATATCAGCTCCCCCCGTGTGCCTTTTTATGTGGATGTAGTTTTGGTGCTCACTCGTCCTTCCCCTTAGTGCTAGCTTGAAATGTTGACTCTCCAAACCTCAGCTCTAGTCTCCAGCCACAGCTTCTGCAGACCTGGTCAGAGAGTAGTTCTGTATTCACTGCTACCTCCTCTACCTTCTCACAAAGAGAGTGCCTGTGGGGAGGGAAGGTTCCAACTTACTAACCACTTTCTACCCCACCTTAGTGACCACCATCCTTGTTGTCCCTCCCAGAGTACCACAGGGTAGTGACACCTCTCTGTTGAGAAATTGCCAGACCCTTCTGGAAAGTTCTCCTAGCTCTGCTCCTACTGCTGAGTCTTGACTCCGAAGGGTTTCGAAGCAGGCTGTATTTTTTTATACAATGTGTGGGTCATTACTTTCTTCTTCCCTTATTCTCCCTCCTTCCCTTTTAATTTCTCTCTTCCTTTTTTCTCCTGTTCATGGGAAACTGTTCCGTGTGTGTGTGTCTCCCTCCCTCCCTCTCTCTCTCTCTCCCTCCCTTCTTTCTTTCTTTCTTTCTTTCTTTCTTTCTTTCTTTCTTTCTTTCTTTCTTTCTTTCTTTCTTCTTTTTTGGTTTACTGAGGTAGGGTCTTACTCTAGCTTAGGCTGTACTGGAATTCACTACATAGCCTCAGGTTGGTCTCAAACTTGCAGCCATCCTCCTACCTCTGCCTCCTGAGTGCTGGGATTAAAGACGTGTGCCACCACGCCTGGCCTGTGTCTTTCAATATGAGTGGCTTATAGCAAGACCCTTCTCCAGCTTTTAGTTCTTGTCTTTAACAAGCAGCTTTAGGATTTTAGAAAACCATCTATCTCCCAGCACCACCACATTCTTACTAATAAAAGCCTACACTTGCACAACCGTTGGCTGAAAAATGAGCTAGCTTGTTGTGGAAGGAAAAACAGTATTGTCTTCTTTGTTCTGCTGTCTGCTGAAACAATGCTGCTACCTCAGTGAGAGGCTTAAGAAATTACTGGGAATGAAAAAAAAAAAAAAAAACAGATGAGAATATGTGAACACGTCCAGCGACAGAATCAAATGTGGACTAGTAAATCGATCTCCTGCCCCCATCCTGATATTCAGCTCTATCCTGCTGAGTCATAGGTGTGTGGGGGAGAAAGGGGAGTGGGACTGTAGAGGGGCAGATGTCCTGTTTTATTAGAGGATCCCAGTCTTAACTTTTAAAGTAATAATTCAAGCAGGGGAACACAGCACAGGAATTTGGGAAATTATAGAGGAAACTTCAGGAGTTATTTTGAAAAATTCCCAGTGATGTCTAGGGTTAGTTCATGTTTTATGCTGGGGTTCAGTGACAGGGCCTGCATTTGTGATTCTTAGCAGCCCCACATTCTTGTCCGCTGTAGCGCCTGGCTCCATCACCATGTGGTCTTCATATATTACATTCCTGTAAGAGGCTTTAACTTGTGAGGTACAAGTTACTCTTTCACACAGAAAGCAAAATCAGTTCTGATGATGATTATAGTCTGCTTTAGGGTTTGAAGGGACTGAAGGCATGTTCATTTAAGCCAGACTACTCTTTAATAAATGATTGATGTTTCCCCATTTAAAAAAAAAAAAAAAGCAAAGAAGAAATGAAGGGCAGGAGAGGTAGGCAAAGAAAATGTAAATTCAGGAATTTACTTTTTAAAAATTTATTTATTTTATTTTATTTATTATTTATTTATTTGCAAGCAGAGAGAGAGAGAGAAGAGAGGCAGACAGAGAGAAAATGGGCATGCCAGGGCCTCTAGCCACTACAAACAAACTCCAGATGCATGTGCCACCTTGTGCATCTGGCTTACGTGGGTCCTGGAGAATTGAACCTGGATCCTCTGGCTTCGCAGGCAAACTCCTTAACTGCTAAGCCATTTCTCCAGCCCGAGGAATTTACTTTTTTACAAGGCCAGTAGATGTAAACTGCAGAATAGAGAAGGGCACCAGGGGCTATTGAGGTGGTCCTGTTATTTTATGTTAACAAACTAGAGGACCCTCAGGAGCTGGGGCATAGTGTGGAGACACTGTTCCCTGTGGAGATTCAAGATTGGCACACCATGAGGAGCCTGGCATACGCTACTTCTAACAGGCCACAAGTAGTCTTTGGGAAGCTGATAGGATGATCTAATATTTCTGACATGCCTCAGAAAAAATAGAGAAACATTCAATCTTATGGCAAAGCAGAAAAAAATAGCTTTAAACTCATCTTTTGTGATGGTATCTTGATTAATCTGTCCTGTTTACAACTTGTATTTGTCAGAACTGGGGTTGGTGTGTGAAAGGAGACTATTGATACTTTTGTATGTGCTACAGAGCTTCAGAAATAACCTAGGAAAGGCTTCTCCTACAGTATTTGTTATTTTTATTTTTGTAACAGGTCAGATGTGAAATTGGGATTTTCTGCATTATGTGATTTATTTCTGAGTTTTTATTTATTGTTTATTATTATTAGTTTTGTTTGGAGGCAGGGTCTTATTCTAGCACACGATAACCTAGATCTTACTCTGGCTTCAAGCCTCCTGAGTGCTAGGGTTTATAGGGTTTTGTAGCAGATATCTTCAGTTCCTTAACTATTGAGCCATCCCTTTAGCCCCAGAAAAAATATTTATTGGTGTGTTTATATGTATAGTTTACAAGGTGATATTTTTAGGATTTTAAAGTCTAATTTGGAATTTCGATTGCTTAGAGTCAACATTTTGATTCATTCATTACTATTTAGAAATAGCTAAAGTATTCATTTATATAGATTCTAGGGGTTTTCTCCCTCTTTTCCATTTTTTAAACCAATTTTCTGTGGAGCCATGTCCTGTCATGTGCCTTCACTTTCTAGTCATGCTTAGGAATCTGCACTTGCTAGTCAGTTCTGTTAATGGAAATGTTTGTGAATTTCCACACACCAGTATAAGAATATAACCCATCTATAACTTAATTTTATATGTTGAATATATTTTTGGAAGTTTAAGATTATAACCCCCAAAGTACAATTTTTGGTGCCAATTTTTAAAAATCTGCTCTTTAGACACTTTTTCTTTCTGTCTGCATTGGCTACATTATTGAAGGCACTCACCTTGTGTATGATGCTCCAAAGGCATCCCACTGACAGATGAAAAGAGAAAGTCATCCCCGATGATGTTGAAAAAGTGAACACAGGAGAGATGGCTTGGTGGTTAAGGTGTCTGCCTGCCAAGCCTAAGAACACCGGTTCTAATCTCCAGGTCCCATGTTCAGCCAGATGCAAAAAGTGACACAAGGGTGCAATGCCGCTCTTGCCCACAAGGGGGTGCACACGTCTGGAGTTTGTTCATAGCAGCTGAGAGGCTGCTGGTGCGCCCATTCTCTCTCTCTAGCTCTCTCTCTCTCTCTCTCGAATAAAAACAAAATAAATTTTTAAAAGAGTGTATTGTTTAAAAAAGGTGAACACAAAAGAAGTGCAATAATGGGGTTGTTTTTAATAACTCATTGTGAAATAAATGACTTTTTTGGTCATAATGCAAGCCTTTTCAATCTTTGGAAGAGATTTGGAAAACTTACCTAATTTATTTCATAATGGGAGAAAGACTAACATTTATAGAAGAAAATTGCAATGTCATGAAAAAAATAAGGGATTGTGGACCATAGGGGTAATTTTAATAGGTTTCTTTTTAGTAGTGCCTCTCTTTGCAAACAAACCAGCTCAATTTCAGTTACTGAGGCAACGTCTGGAATCAATAGTCAGCTGAAATTTACAGTGAGGAGAAAGGCATGGGGAAGCCACCACTTCCTTGGTTTATAAAATTGTAAGAGGAGAATTATAAGAGGGCATGATCTCCAGGGGAAAGCTGGTGCTCTAAAAACCCTGAGGAAGGGTTTAAAAGTTCATTTGTAAGTGGTAAGTGCTGAGTTGATAATGTTCACTTTCATCCTGGTTCCCTTATTTGACTGTTAAGTTTCATAAGTTTTGCCTTAACTTGTCATTAAAATTTCTAAGACTTTGTCAGCTTTCCTTTCTCTAGTATCTTTTCATTTTCAGAAACAACCATTGAGACGAAGCAGAAGGAGTCCATAGAGAACTTATAAAGTGGAAATAAAAGGGGTCAATTAATTTCCTGGATAATACTAGCCCCAGACCTAGCAAGTTTGCAGGCACCATGTGCGTAATGATGTGGTTTTTCTTGGAAGGCTTTTCCACCTCAATGCTGTGCATGGCTACAGAGTGGTTGACCTTGGCTCTGCATACATCCAAAACCACCTGACTGTTTAGCCCCTCTGCAGTGTGGACCCTGTATTTCTGCTGTAATTATGTTCCCTTGGGAAAAATGGAAATGATAAGACCCATCCAGTTTTTGTTTAAGTGTTGACAGAAACAGTCCTAAAGCTATCTTTCACAAACACACAGGCACAGATTACTTAGTTAAGGAAGAAGAGTCTCAAGAGTTCATGTTGGCTATTGATAGTTGGACAGAACTGTTTCGACTTTGTTTATTGTTTTGAAACAAATTGTATGTTTTTCATTTTTTGATACGACACTTTATACATGTTGAGTAGGTCAGCTCAAGGATGCCTATGATACTAATTTATGCTTCCTATTGTAAACTGTGACTAAACTCACTACATTGTTCCCACTTCAGAAAGGACCCATTGCAGGCTCTGGGTACAGTGAATAACAATCCAGCAGTGTCTGCACAACCCAGTGGGGAAAATCTCCAAATTAGACACAGATAAGGTCACAAGCAAGAGCCCCCTCAATGCTCTGAAGTATGATGAGAATATATGTGCATATTCCCAGTATCTTGAAACAAGATACCTGTTAAGTACAAAAGAAAAACTGGGTCCAGTAAAGAAACCTGGAACACCACGCTAACCAATTAATCACCATGTTGGTAGCACCAATATTCTCATCTACTAGATCTCAGCACAGGTGTGAGTGATGGTTTGGGAATGGTTTTTGGTAGGAGAGGACATTAGTGATGTAGGATGTGGGGGTTCAGGAGGGGTCCCCTGAATTTATGGACCTCAATTTGGGGTCCTGTCCTAGTTTTAAAGATTTTTTATTTTTATTTATTTATTTATTAGGGACAGAGAGAGAGACAGAGAGAGGGAGAGAGAATGGGTAGGCCAGGGCCTCTAGCCACTGCAAACAAACTCCAGATGCATGTGTACCCCCTGGTGCATCTGGCTTACGTGGGACCTGGAGAATTGAACCGGGATCCTTAGTCTTCGCAGACAAATGCCTTAACTGCTAAGCCATCTCTCCAGCCCCTGTCCTAGTTTTAAAAAATATTTATTTATTTATTTATTTATTTATTTATTTATTTATTTATTTTCAAGCAGAAAAGAGATGCAGAGAATGGGCATGCCAGGGCTTGCAGCCACAGCAAACGAACTCCAGGTGCATGTGCCTCTTTGTTCATCTAGCTTTGTTCATGTCGGTACTGCGGAATTGACCCTTGGTCATTAGGCTGTGCAGGCAAGTGCTGTAATCACTGAGCCCTCTGTCTCGCCCTGGTTCTATCCTACTTTTAACAAAGACATGATAAAAATGGACACAAGAAGGATAAATTATGAATTATTAAGTTTTTTTTTAGGGAGGATTCACAAGTTGTGGGGTTTATTTAAGGGAAATTGCCAGCTGGAGAGATGGCTTAGCAGTTAAGGTGCTTGTCTGTGAAGTCTAATGACCCAGGATTGATTCCCCAGTACCCACGTAAGCCAGATACACATGGTGGCAAATGCATCTAGAGTTTATTTGCAGTGGCTAGAGGTCCTGGTGCACCCATTCTCTCTCTCTCTCATAAGTAAATAAAATAAAAAATACAATACTTTAAGGGACATTGGGATGTAAGAAGTGGGCTAGAGCAAAGTTATATGCATGTGGAAAGTAGGAAACATGCACTCATGGAAAACACAGCACAGTCTGTGAGATTCAGTTAAGAGGAATGGCTGGGGCAGAGCCATAAACACGTGGAAGATAAGACCCGTGTGGAAGACACAGAATCCATCTTGAGCTTCCCTATGGAAGAAAGTTAAAAGTGGTGATGGTTTGAAAATAGGAGAGAGTGCCAGGCAGTGAGAAATGGATATTAAAGCGTTATCCCCATATGTGCTCCAAGTTTAGAGAAATTACACAGGTAGCAGGCCTAGAGTTTAGAGGAGATATCCATGTGGTTGATCTAGAATGTAAGGGAAATACATGTGCTAGAGACCAGAGGAAAATCATACATGTAATTAAAGTGAGAAGTTACCCCAAAGTTTAAAGCAGAGGCAAGCAGAAAAACTACCCAGTCCAAAAAGCAGTATTCTGCTCTCCCTGACCCCTCCCAACCAGGCGGGGGGAGAGGGAAAGCCACGCATGTATATGCAAGCAGAGATCACAGAGCAGAGCGAGGAAGACTGGGAACATCTTTATAGTCGCCTGAAAATGTATTCTTTCGTTAGATTCAGGTATGTAAAGGGAAGACCTGATTGGTTTGTAGATTTGAAGGGCAGGCTCCAGGGCCAGCCCACCTGGGTGTGAAGGCTGCCCATCTAGGTAGTGTGCTAGACTGTGGGCAGACGGATCTCCTGGGAAATTAGCATTGGGTATGGGAGTCTCCATTAAAATTGGAAAAGACAGGTCTGTGGAAGTAAGATCAGACATGTGAATGCCTAGCTGGGTGAGGAGGATGAATGATCTAGATGAGACACGTTTGCACATCGGGCTCTGAGCAGAAACAGGGTGGAGATGCAGCCATGGATTGGCTCAGAGGGACCCATGCCTGCTCCTGTGATCTTGTGATGGAGTGATTAGGTCTCGGGGAAAGAAACCACACAAAGGATATGGCAGGTCATTTTTTTTCTCTTTCCTGTAACAAAATCATAAATAAAACACTTAAATCCAGATGAAGTCAGGAAAACTTCATTATGTATTTCAAAGAATTCTCCTACATAATATATAAATTCTAACCATCTCACATTAGAAAAAGGCAGATGTGTGAGAGCGTGTTTGTGTTTGTTTGCAAAAAATTTGGCTTTTGATTGGGAAATGGTATTTTGCTTATTAGTAATTTTTTTTCATTTGAATTATGGAAAAGGTAGTTGTTTCCTGTAATTTGGTCTACTTTGTGATAGGAATGATGTATTGTCATTTTCTTCTCACCTGGTTTAACTATTGTTCCGTGGGCAGTTTTTACACTTTGCAGCAGGGTGACCATGGTTAACGAGCCTGCAACCCTTCCTGTCTGTGTCAGTGTGGAAACCCCTCCTAACTCATTGTGTTCCTTATCAGATTCATTGCCCAAGATGTCTTTGCTGTTTGATCAGAAAAATCAATCATAATAGGTTTTATTTTCCTCAAGTGGCTTAAGCCTGATGAATTTTAGTTTAACTTGTTAATAATCTAGAACCATAATAGCAAAAGAGGGGAAGTTTTTCCCTTGCCTTTGTAAATGGAAGCCTTGTTTTAGCCTTTGAATTTATGACAGATTCAGATCCAGTCTCCCACAGTGTTAGCAATAATGATGGTAAAATAACACCCCATATTTACAGGTTCACAAATCAAGTTCTCATATATTTGCTTGATGGTTATGTCATCTCTGGGAGGTGGGCCAGACAGGTGGTGACACCCTTAAGTAGCTGTGGTGGGACCAAGAACCATAGGGCTCACAGGTAGTGGAGTTAAATTCTAAGCCTCCTTCTCTGTTTAACATCGTGCCCCTTTCTTGGGTGCTAGGATGCTTTTGATATAATTGTTTGAACTCTATTCCAAGATGTTCCTCTTGGCTGGCAGTTGGCCCAAACCATAACCTTTTCTGTCATTTTGAATTTTTTTTTAAGTACTGATTGGTGGATGCAGTAATTAAAGTCTTTTTTTGACCTTCAGTTGTTTTTGTAACCACTTAGGAATGTGCTTTTGCATTTATAACATGAAAACCAAGGTGAAGAGTGTGTTTATGACCCTGTAGGGAACACAAGAAGTTCAGTTACTGCCATAGTGACAGTGTCATCAAATAAATTTTAATATGCTATAATTCCCTCCTGATACTCTTAACTCGGTGCCTTATTACCTATTCTTTTTCTTGGTCTCTAAAATGGCAATCAAAATGCCTTCAGCATATAAGGTTATCACTAACACCTAAGGAGGTTAACAAAACCTTAAGACCAAATAGTAAGCAATAATGTTATTTTCCTTCTCTGTTAAACAATATGACTTGGAAATAAATAATGGACATTCAATAAGTTATGAATAGAAACATCTTTTAAAAAAGGAAAAGGAGGGCTGGAGAGATGGCTAAACAATTAAGGCACATGCCTATGAAGCCTAAGGACCCTGGTATGCTTCTCCAGGTCCCATGTAAGCCAGATGCCTAAGGGGGCGCAAGTGTCTGGAGTTGGTTTGCAGTGGCTAGAGGCCCTAGCCTGCCCATTCTCACTCTCCCCCTCTCTCTTTCCCTCTCTCTGTCTCTAATAAATAAATAAAAATAAAATCTTAAAAAATAAAAGGGGGGAGAAAGGAGGGGAGAACAGCCCGAGTGTGGAAAGGAACTTTGGCCTACAGTGCAGGTCCAGTGGCAGCCTTTGTCCCCTGAGCAGGAATGCCCCTTCAGAATTATGACAATTTGTAGTGCAAGGACCTGGCTGTCCTCACATGCATGCAGCCCTGGGAAGGGGGCCTGACCTTGAGCAGAGTAGCTGTCTTCAGCTGAGGCCTTTATTGGTGGGGCTGGAAGGTTCTATGTGTGCCAGTGCTGCCAGCAGCAGGAGGAAGGATGTAAGTGGTGTACCACAGCTCCAAGAGCCATACTGTACCTTTGCCTTGAGCCTAAATGCCAGAAACTCAAGCAGGATGAACTGAAATCTGTGCTACGGCTCTCCTTATAACTGTCAAGGGCAGTAATACCCGAAGACTAGGTGGTGTGTGTGAAATAAGAGAAACACATTGTTCAGTATGGTTTTGATGCTTCAAGGTCATGAGCACAGAACAGAGTTGTGAGAGAAATCTCAAAGGCTGATCTTGGGAACTGGGCCACATGTGTGGGTTTTCAGGCCTGACTGTGAGGTGCACGGGGTCCTAAGATACAATCAATTGCCAGAACAAAGACACATGCAAACATAGGGCAGGCCTGAGGCATAGATGGTAGAACAACATGTATCCATGTTTCCTGGGTTCATTTTTTAATTTTTTTAAGTATTTTATTTGAGAGAGAAAGAGGGAGAGAGAGGGAATGAGCACACCAGGGCCTTTAGCCACTGCAAACAAACTTATAGACACATGTGCCACCTTGTGCATCTGGCTCACATGGGTGCTGGGGAATCAAACCTGTCTCCTTAGGCTTCACCAGCAAGCACCTTAACTGTTAAGCCATCTCTCCTGCTCTCCTGTTTTTTTTTCTTGGGGGGGGGGGGTTGTGTTTGAGGATGGGTCTTACTCTAGCCCATGCTGAGCTGGAATTCACTCTGTAGACCCAGGCTGGCCTCCAACTCACAGCAATCCTCCTATCCCTGCCTCCCAATTGCTGGGATTAAAGTTGTGCATGACCACGCCCCCTCCTGGGTTCTTTGTAAGCATGAGCAGTTTTTTTTTAAATTTTATTTTAGTTTATTTATTTTTGGAGACAGACATAGAGAGAACAGAGAAGGAGAAGGAGACAAATAGAGAATGGGTGCGCCAGCAGTCTCTCAGCTGCTGTGAACGAAATCCAGATGCGTGCACCCCCCTTGTGGGCAAGTGCAGCATTGCACCCTTGCGTCACTTTGCATCTGGCTAAACGTGGGACCTGAAGATTGGAACTGGGTTCTTAGGCTTAGCAGGCAGGCGCCTTAACCGCTAAGCCATCTCTCCAACCCCATGAGCAGTTTCTAAGAGCTCCCACCCCATCTCCTGTCCCTGTGTGTGTTTTTAAAGTCTTTCTAGACCACATGTCTGCATGGTGATGCTGTCACATGGATAGCCAGTCTGAAGTCCCTTGAAGTTAGGGATGACACGCTTGCTTTCAATGTCATCTTGTGGAGGAAAAGGACAGCATTAAGAAGGACAATTCTGCCTTGCACTTCCCAAGAGGCAGTGTCAGTAGACATCTCCACAGACTCCCTTCTATCTTCCTGCATGTCCTGCCCCAGACAGCGATGGAAAAGCCACTTTAATTAGCCTGTCAACTCAGTTCCCCACCAGGTCTTCTCCTTCCCTCCAGAGAGTATTGTGTACACGCAGGAGAGGTGAGCCTTTTCAATTTCTCAGAAGAAGAGTATTTCATGAAGCAAAGTACCTATTGAGAACGGAATTCTCTTTAGCCCCTTTCTGTTTCCTCTAGCTTTTATCCAGGATCCAGAAAAATTTAACATCTTCCTTTCCTTTTTCTCTTATAAGCCCCCCAGCATGATCCTCTTGAAAGCCAAGAAGCCTAAATGAAGATGTATTCCTGAAAATCAGAGCCAGACGTACAATGTGAAATGAGTATGGGCATAGGAAGCGACTTCTACATGCCTACTGAAGTACATGAAAATTCCTGTAATGCTTCTGCCCTCCTCCTCACTGCTCTGCTGTGCTTTGAGCACCAGCATTCATGATACCCAGTTACCTCATATAAAGTTGCATATGTAATTTCTGGTGTAAGCACAGTTTGGTTTTGTTGTAAAAAAAAAAAAAAATAGCAAGTTTCATGTTGGTATTAAATCGAATTCTGTGGGTAACCTCAGAACTCGAGACTAGTAGCATCATGTTCTCTGTTGTAAGCAGTCAGCTCAAAAGTGACCTTTTAGGCCACAACTTGTTCATGAGTTGGAGATTTTTACGAGGAAGATGAAGTCAAAATTCCATCTTACAGAGAGATGTGATTCCTTCTTTGTGTCACCAGGGACAAAGCAATTTCATTATGTTTTCCTGCTCTATGTTCCATTCATCTTGGATTGTCAGTTTATAAAGGGCAAGGGCCAGTATCTACTGGGCTCAAAATTGAATTGTGGGAAGTGGAGTCATTGTAAATATTATTTTGACAGTGGTGGTGAATAATATGTTATCATCTGCAATTTACAGCTACATGGTCGACTTGGGAAAGTTTTTAATAATTTGTTTTGAGTTTCAGGTTTAAAACTCTTAGAACTATGTGGTTGAATTTCTCTGGACTAAGTCTGAAAGCTTCAAAAACCCATTTGTTCTTTGCATAAGCAAATGGCATCATTGAAACGAGAAAAAATTTAATCCCTACTTCATAGTGCCATTTTACTGCATTTTTGCTTTCCTCCTAGAAAATGTTTAATACTTACATTTGCGAATGTTTCTCAAATTTGTTTTAATAAATTGTCGGTAGATACTGGCCTGATGTTATATAAAGGAAGGGCATCATTGTAAGTGGTAACATGCACTGGTTAGGACATTCTTGTCAGTACACTTGTGCTATATAGATTTAATGTTTTTACCTAGCATATATTTTTAAGAACTTGAATATAAACTAAATTCATGTGCATATTTATTACTCCAAATAAATTGTGCGCTATAGTAAATGGGGAGAAATGAATACAACGCCATTCAGTGGATGTCATGTGCTGGTTCAAGTTGCATTCTCAGGGCCCTTAAAACTAAACGATAGTACTGAGCCTTTGAATTTCCAGCTTTGCCAAGGTTCGTTCTTTGTGAACTTTCCTTGTAGCTTCTAATGGTCAATTTATAAAAAGCTGTTAAGCTTTTAAGAAAATGGACAAACACATAAAGGAAGTCGAGAGGCCAAGACAGTGTGTGATCATGTCTTGTAAATTCCAACATTATTGGATGGAAAACAGGCCCTAGGGGGTATACCATGAGGGGGGTTTTATATGAAGACATAGCTGCTTTATTGTAACTGGTGCAAAACTGAATTTTTCACTGTAGACTTGTTTCATGGGGGGAGGGAAAATACTTGGATAAATGTCAAGTGATTTAGTAGAAAAGTTGTTTCCAAAACAGAAATCTAAAAATAGCATATGTTTTAAATACATTCCATGTAAATGCAAAATAAGCCTTTACTAATGCATATGTTGTCTTTGGGCCATCACTTTACTAGTCTTCTTTAATTAGTGGTACAGGGCATGCTGATCATAACAAACATGAATCAGGCATGTGTTCAAATTCTTTATTCTTTTGCATAGAACCACTTTTGTCTTTAAGTTTCTTCTTTCATAATCTTCCTGAGGAAAGCATTCATTTGTATACAACAAGATGTATTCTATGATTGAGAGTGGCTTGCGATTTTGGAGTGCAGAGATCAAAGTCATGCCTTGAGCCATATCTGCAAAGTGTTCTTTTCCAGCGTGACCTGTAATTTACTACTGACTGGTTAGTTCTTAGGACAGATGTCCCTGGGGTGTCTGACTCCATTAGAACCATCTCTAAGTACCTTCATTCATCCATCATCCCTTATGCAGTCTACGTGTTTGTTCATACTCCATTCATATAACTAGACACTTGGGAGGTATAGTGAGCATGAGAGAGGGAGGAAGAGAGAGGGAGAGAATGAATGAATGCAAGTATGAGTGAGTATGTGTAAAGGTCCTGTGTCTGTAAGCTTGATACGAATTTTGCCTGAGCCCCAGGCAGTGTTTGGAGAGTTAGGTGAGGAGTGAGTGTGAAGAGGGAGGCGAGCAGTTGTTCGGTTCTTGTGTGATGTTCTGAGAGAGGGAGTCATTCACATGGTTGTTGCAGGTGGAGCATACAACCATCTGATCATGGGCAGTGACAAAGCTGATGTGGGGTCAGAGTTCTTTTAAAAAATATTTTATTTATTTATTTGAGAGAGGGAGGGGGAGAGAGAGAGAGGAGGCAGATAGAGAGAATGGGCACTCCAGGACCTCCAGCTTCTGCAAACAAACTCCAGATGCTTGTGCCACCTTGTGCAGCTTGTCTGCGTGGACAATGGGGAACCGAATCTGTGTCCTTAGACTTCTCAGGCAAGTGCCTTAACCACTATGCCATCTCTCTAACCCCAAGGGGCAGGGGTCAGAGTTCTTATACCATACCAGGATTGAGCTGAAATTTTCTAGACTCTCAGAATTTCAGGTTGGCAGGAACCTTTAGTGGTGTTCTTTTGTTTTGTGAAGCAACTGAATGCCAGTGGGGGTTTAAAACTTACTATTTTGGGCTGGAGAGATGGCTTAGCGGTTAAGCGCTTGCCTGTGAAGCCTAAGGACCCCGGTTCAAGGCTCGATTCTCCAGGACCCACGTTAGCCAGAAGCACAAGGGGGCACATGCATCTGGAGTTCGTTTGCAGTGGCTGGAGGCCCTGGCGTGCCCGTTCTCTCTCTCTCTCTCTCTCTACCTGTCTATTTCTATATCTCTTTCTCAAATAAATAAATAATAAAAAATTAAAAAAAAACTTACTATTTTACCTTCAATACTTACTAAGTAGTAAATAGTTGGAGCGAAATCAGAATTCTTTCCTGTAGACTGAGCAAAAAGTGAAGAAATATGCTTATCACCTAGAAAACCCACTATTCCAGTTTTAAATAACTTTGAGAGAATGAGTTTTCACAAATAATACAAGTTGGTTCTTAGAGTGTTGAGCACTGGACTGGAGAGAAGGCTCAGTGGCCAAGAGTGCATGCCACTTCAGAGGACTGGAGACTGCCTGAGTTCACCCGCGTAAAGAACGTACATTCCCATGGGGAGCAGAGGCCCGAGACCAGAGAATTGCTCTCGCTTGTTGACGAAAAATGGCAGCTCTTGGTATGGGCAGATAAATGATGGAGTAGGGCACCCAATATGTCCTCTGCATACATCCCCCACATATCATACACCACACCACATATACCCTACACAAATACACACAGAAAATTAAAGAAGGGGAAAAAAAAAAAAGAAATGTGAGCACTATGTTAAAATACTATTCCAAATACAACATACCTGGTTGTTTTATCTTTTACTCTAATGACCATGCCCTCATTCATTAATTATGTACTGAACTTAGGCCACATATTGAATTGGAGAAACAAGTAGGAGCTAAAACGGGCAGAGAACTTGCATCTGTAGACCTTTCATTGCATTGGTCATGCTTACTCCAACAATGTAACATATAAGTGATGAAGACAAGTGGCGTATGATGTCCATACTGTGATGGATGTAGGTTGGGGTGAGAAGATACTCACCCAGAAAGCTTCCCTAAGGAAGGGTTGTGATGTGCAGGATGAGGCCTCACAGTTGTAATTTTTATATACTTAGGAGGAGGGGGAGGAGGAAGACACCATCCAGCATGCATTTGGAAAAAGACTTCATAGCCAGATGTGGTAGTTTATATCTCTAATTCTTGCAGTTGGCAGGCTGAGACAGAAGGATTGCCAAGATTTTGAGACCAGCCTGGGCTATAAGGTGAGTTCCAGGCCATCTTGAGCTACAGAGTGAGACCCTGACTCATAAAACCAAAAATTAAAAATAAAAAAAAAGGAAGACAAGTCTTCTCACCAGTTGTGTGTGTGAGAGAGAAGAACCTGTGACTAGACACATCCAGAGACTGCTGGAGCAGGGCAGGAGGAGGAAGCAAGGCTTGGGCACTGGTGAGGACAGAGATGTTTACACAAAGGGTATTTGAGAGATGAGCTCAGCAGGAAGAATTGGCTGTGTACATGAGGGTGGGGATGGGGTTTGACAACCCCGCCCAGGTTTCTGGCATGCGTATTCAGTGGATGGCGTTCTTATTCAACAGAGCAGAGAACAATGGAGGAGAATATGGTTTAGAGACAGCGAGGATTGCCAAGAGCTCTGTGGCAGTATGAATGAGAGGAAAATGACCAACCGCCTAGGCTGCTATCCAATCTGTGGTTCATATTTTATTACTTTTTAAGAAATATCCTGGTGCCTCGTGTAAAACAAAACAAACAAAAGGCTTCACAAGTACAAACCTCTGGTGGTATTGTAGACGTTATGATGAGGAAATACAACCAGTGAGTCAAGGAAAACTCCTAGAAGGTTCTGCTCAGAGGTGCTGAGTAATCCACCTAAGAACCATGGAAGACTAAAGATTTAGAGCAGGTGTCGAGAGGAGGTGGGGCTCAGGTTGGAGTGATTGAGGGATGTCAGAAAATGATGAATCCCCATAAGATAAGCATGGTTCTCATGTTAGACCTTTAGACATCTGAATAGAGAATCACAAGTGCAACGTTTCTGTCAGGAGCTCAGATCAGGCTTGAAGAGAAGGTGGTGAGTCATGTATCAGCAGTGATAGGAATATCATGCACCTCTCTCTGTCTAGGGAGGATGTGTGTGGTAACTTACACAGTAATTCAGTAGGTTACTTCAGATTGGTGACTTTGTTATTCCCCCGTTTTAATTTCTCTGTTGCTGTGACAAAATACCTGTGACAACTTAAGGGGGGGATGTATTTGGGTCCACAGTTTCAAAGGTTTTGGTTAACAGTCAACTATATCCATTGCTATTGGCTTCTGTTGAAACAAGGCACCGTGTCTGGGTTTAAATGTACTCTCCACATGATGGCTGGGAAGCAGAGAGAGAGAGACTGATAGGATGAGCTAGTGACCCACTTCCTCCAGGCAGACCTCACTTCCTAATTGCCAGTTCAGCTGTGAATTTGTCCTAGATTACTACATTGGTGAGTTTCTCATCTCCTGATCAAGTCAGCTCTCAGTAGCTCTACTATCTTAGAACCCAGCCTTAAATACACAAGCTTTTTGGGGAAGGGGGCCAGGGGAAGCACATCATATCTAAACCATACTCTCCTCATTTGCCCAATGTCATGGCTATTCTGAGACCATGGCTGTTTTGACCATGTCACAAAACTAATACATGGCAAGATCAGGGCTGCAACCATGCAGTATGATGCCACACTCCATGCTATATCTTATCCCCAGCCTTTAAACTTCAACACCTTGAGGGCAGCTCCTTCACAACACCATCATTTAAAGGGAGAACTAAGACTGTCAGTCTAGAGAAGGCTGGAGGAGTACTAGAAGATTCCAGGGACAATAGGTTCCTGAAAGGCAATGAATATGACCACCTCTTATGAGGGCCTAGAGACTTTGGTCTTTCTAAGTATAGTAAAGGCGGAACTATATAGCTGATACATGGAGGGAAGTTGAAGAAATGAAATCCATGAGTGTTACTGTGGCATTCAATGAGGGGATAAAGAGAGAAACGGCATGGCCAGTAATGGGGTGGTGGCTGTGGCAGCCTAACATATATGAGGGCAGCCATATATGGTAGGAGCCATGTGCAAAATTGCACTGGGCAGTCTTTGAACTTGGGCCTCAAGAGCAGCATTCACAATGCCCAGTGTGGAGCCTCCAGGTTTTAACATAACTTCATGAGTGGACACAAGCTTGTTTTGAAGTCCTTTACATTGTAATCAGTTGATTGTGTCTTAAATGATCAGCTCTTGTAAAAGGTCTCTGAAAGTTATTTGTATTCATCTTGCAAAGTATATAGACTCGTGATTACTTTTCAAGCAAATATCTTCTTGAACATTACTATGAAGCCGCAGGGTATTTATGGACATAGTTTTGTCTAAATGTAATTGGTTCCTGTGTACTTATTCTAATCCACCTTGTGGTATTTTGGGTTATGCTTCGGGTCCTCTCTTTTTTTATTTTTAATTTTTTTATTATTTTTTATTTATTTTTGAAGAGAGAGACAGAGAGAGAGAGAGAGAGGGAGAGGGAGACAGAGATGGGCGTGCCAGCAGTGTCTCAGCTGCTGTGAACGAAATCCAGATGCGTGCGCCCCCTTGTGGGCAAGTGCGGCATTGTGCCCTTGCCTCACTGCATCTGGCTAAATGTGGGACCTGGAGATTGGAACCACTGGACATTGGAACCAGCGTTCTTAGGCTTAGCAGGCAGGCGCCTTAGCCACTAAGCCATCTCTCCAGCCCCCCGGGTCCTCTCTTTTAAGACTCTACTGTTAACTAATTTTCTTTTGAGATCATAAAAGGGTCTGAGATGTCTCTAAAAGTCCATTACTTATTGCCACATTTTGATTTTTGATAGATTTGTATGTTTCTTTTTTTCAGGCTTTGAAAAGTGTATTCCTAACATTAGCAGAAACTTGTTGGGGATTAGGGCTGTATCTGAACCTCACTATGTGAAACAAAATTATTAAAAAGTCTCTTAAAATTTCACCCTTTAAAAATCCTTTCCATCAGCCATAAATTGCAAGTCAATTTCAGTATACATTGTGTTTTGTGAGAGTTCTTTTCCGTGTGTGTTCAAGTATATTTCCTTTGTCTCTGCATCCTTGCCTCCTTTATGACTCAGTCTTCACTGTCTGAGAGCTCCAGTGAGTCTCATTCTTGTTGCCAGGGATGACTAATCTATGCACACAACTTCCTGTAGGTGGTACATTCTAATCCTGCCCCATCCTAAAAAATGTTTCTGAAACATCTAAGCCATTAATTCATTAGTTCATTTAAACCATTACTCTATAACTGTTGCTGCATCCTCCCTGCCCAGCAGGCCCCAGCAGTCTGAGAGGTAAGGACTATGGGAATGCAGCTCTATGTTTAATCCTAAGGATGGCTCAGTGCTAACGAAATAAAATGTCACTGTTGATTCCTACTGCCAGAAGACTGCTGTTATGGCACAAACTGGGCAAGGCTCTGGGGACATAATAATGAGCAAATAGCCCCTTGTCTTGAGAATCTTACACTCTAGAGAGAGAAGAAATCTTTGCAATGGCAAACCATGCTTAGTACTCAGAAAGGAATGCACTTTTTTTTTTTTTTTTTTTTTTTTTTTTTTGGAGAGAGACATACAGAGAGAGAGAGAGGGAGAGGAAGACAGGTAGAGATGGGCACACCAGCAGCCTCTCAGCTGCTGAGAACGAAATCCAGATGTGTGCCCTCTTGTGGTCAAGTGTGGCATTGCGCCCTTGCGTCACTTTGCATCTGGCTAACCGTGGGACCTGGAAGTTGGAACTGCTGGAGATTGGAACCACTGGAGATTGGAAGCGTTCTTAGGCTTAGGAGGCAGGCGCCTTAACTGCTAAGCCATCTCTCCAGCCCCACATTCTTAACTTACTAAGAACACGTACAAATTAGCTACCATGGCCAGGCACCTGGACGGAAGGGTAAATCTAGCAGTGCGTGAGGTATCCAGTTTCAAGGACCTCTTTAGGCAGTACCTTTGTTGGTATATGTTGTTGGGCAATCGTCTTGATATTTTATATAGCACTTACGCTATAGTCCACATCTTTGAAATGTGTCATTATGTTTATTTTACCAAGAAGTTGGCAAAGTATACGAAGTTAATGACTTTCCTTAAAAATATGTAAAAAGTGCAATGACAGAAGGTTCTAGCCATCAAAGCATACTTGTGTTCATGTTCATTTTCCCAGTCACTGGCATGAACTATGTATAAGCAGTGTAACTGACTCTGACTGACACGACTGCCCTCACGCGTTCTGTGTCATTTGTTACAGTTATCGCCAGTTTCCGAGGAACAATCCCATATGGCCTGTCGCTGGAAATCGGAGATACAGTTCAGATCCTGGAGAAGTGTGACGGTGAGTGGCTCATGGTGACTGCTGGAAGTTCTATAAAGACAAAGAAACTCCGTAATGTATAAACTTTGCTCACCTCAGTTGATTTTAGAGCCACTAAACTGTTTTCGAACAAAACTTGTTTTTGCATATACAGCTTTTAGTTTATGCAAAAGCAGGTATTAGTCTTCAGTCAGTTGTGTTTTTCCTAATAGTGTTTCCTTATTTTCACCGCATGGCACTGTGGAAGGCAATCGAAGCCGCTCTTGTGAGTGGGTGTTCGTGAATAGCTGTCAAGCTAGGCTTTCCTCAGAATCTCCAGTGCCCAGCAGATCTCCTGGGAGAAGAGAAAAGAGGATTTGAGTACAGAAATGTGTACCTGAGGTTGGGTGAACCAGAGACCCCAGGAGGACTCCTACCTAGGCTAAGTCCACTCAATCTAGTAGCCACATTTGTAATAAAGTAATTCAGTGAATGTGAAATGTTAGTAGACTATTTTATATGATCCTGTAGGATTATTGTTAATTTATGCAGCAGATAACTCACTAAAGGCAACCTAATATACTCTCAAATGTTTCTATTCTTATTCTATGAAACATCCTTAAATTCTAGTCTTTAAAAATATCCCAGATGAGGGTTGGAGAAATGGCTCAGTGGTTAAGATACTTGCCTGCAAAGCTTAACGATTGGGGCTCAGTTCCTCAGTACCCACAAAAAGCCAGTTTTATAAATTGGTACATGCATCTGGAGTTCATTTGTAGTGGCTGGAGGTCCTGGTACGGCTATTCATTCTTTTTCTTTCTTTCTTTCTCCTTGAAAATAAATAAAATTTTAAAATATCCTTGATAAAATAACATTTATTTTTCTTGTCAACATGACTATATTTTAGAATACATTAATATATCCCACAATACCCATTTTCCTCCTAGAAGGCTTTTCTTACTGAGAATTTATAATATGATAGTGTTATATTTTATGAAGTTTCATCATGGATTAAATTGTGTTCCCCCAAATAAAACACTGTATTTAGCTAGATCTTGGCATTAAATGATGATGATATGTGGATATTTATCCTGTCTGTTGTAATTGACATTTCTATAAATATATTGCATGTTCTGTGTCATTACTAAAGTCATTGTTTCTGTTTTGTATATATATAGAACTTATTTTAAATTACTTCATAGATAGTATATAGTTGTGGGGTATGTTTGTAATCTGAAAGCTCGTTGGGATAGTATAATTATACAGACATAGACGTTTCTGTGGCATTTCTGTAATTTGTGAAGTTTTTGATTCTGTTAGAATAAGTACTTTGATCTGTTGATCTGAGAATGTACTAAGCCCTGAGATTCAGAGATGCTGGTTTTCAGTTTATCCTTTCTTTGGGCTGCTCTTAAATCTGTTTGAGTTGATTTTGTTTTACTACTATATGTCATTCCAAGAAAATAGATTATGAGGAACAAAAAGTGCTTATTCCTAAAGCTCAAATATTTCAAAAATTGAACTAGATAGCCGGGCATGGTGGCGCACGCCTTTAATCCCAGCACTTGGGAGGCAGAGGTAGGAGGATCGCCGAGAGTTCGAGGCCACCCTGAGACTACATAGTTAATTCCAGGTCAGCCTGGACCAGAGTGAGACCCTACCTTGCAAAACCAAAAAAAAAAAAAAAAAAAAAAAAAAAAATTGAACTAGATAAAACATTTATTTCATAGCAAAATAATTTTTTTTTTTTTGGTTTTTGAGGTAGGGTCTTACTCTAGGTCAGACTGACCTAGAATTCACTATGTAATCTCAGGCTGGCCTTAAACTCATGGCAATCCTCCTACCTCTGCCTCCCGAGTGCTGGGATTAAAGGAGTGAGCCACCATGCCCAGTTTAGCAAATTAATTTCTTACCAGTTAGAAAAATAGTTTAGGTACTTACAAAAATGTAATCTGATCATAATTTTTAAATGGGGCTATATTTAAAACATGTGTTCATATATAACACCTTCTAACAGCTGAGACAAAACACCTGACCAGAAGCAGCTGATGGGAAGAAAGGGTTTATTTGAGGCTTGCAGTTATGAGGGGAAGTTTCATCACGATGGAAAAAGCACTGAAGCTGCTCTCATCTTCATATATTAGCATCAGAGGGGCCGAGGAATGAGGTAAAGAGAGAGAATGGAGAGAGGTAAAGAGAGAGAGAGAACACAGGAAGAGCGAGGTAGCTCTGACTCCGGCTGGGCAGCATTAAGTCTCAAGGTATGCCCCCAGCAACACACCTCCTCTAGCAAGGCTCCACCAGCAGGTAACCAAGTAAAATGCTTAATTACAACACTTGAGGCTATGGGGAACATTTCACATTCAAACCACCAGACACATATACCCATATCTATTTTAAATCACAAAAAAAAATAAAACAGTGCCTCCCTCAAGCATAGTGCTATAAGACTGATTCAGAGTTGCTCAGCGCTTAATTAATAGGCAGTCTATAAAATAAACATATGTTAAGCACAGTTAATGCAGCACGGCACCTATGCGCTATTATTTACTGTCATCTGTGCTTTGGTGTGAGGCAAGCAGAATTTGGAGCCATATTAAATTTTGTCTAGATTCTTGAATTTCCCTTGGACTTAGTGTGACTTTTTTTTTTTTTTTAAACAACCCTGGGAGAAATGGTGCTTAGAGAGGTCAAGTAATTTGCCCAAGATTAAATTAGTAAACTGGACATGGTGGCCCATGCCTATAATCCTAGTACTTGGGAAGCTGAGGCCAGAGGATCCTGAGCTCAAGGCCAGTGTGGGCTACATAGTAAGAGCCTATGTCAAATAAAAGGAAAAAAACAGTACTCTTTATCTTTATTTCTGTTATACATGTTTCTACTTGTTATATAAATTTCTGATACAATTTTTATAAAATAGTTCATTAATAAAATGCTTAACCTAGCCATCATTTGAGCTGTTATCTACTCTTCATCCCAGAGCTATAATGTCGTATGCATACAGGAAAAATTCTATCCACAAAGAACAGATTGTTTTTTTTTTTCTGAGGTAAGGTCTCGCTCTAGCCCAGGGTTGGCCTCTAACAATGATCCTCCTACCTCTGCCTTCTAAGTACTGGGCTTAAAGGTGTGTACCATCACACCCAATTTTCGTTATTTTTTGTCATCTTTAAAATATTATTATGGTTTGCTTATTGAAATGTAATTGTGATTTTTTCCCCACAGGGTGGTACAGAGGATTTGCCTTAAAAAACCCAAATATCAAGGTAAAGCTGTTATTTCTAACTATAATTATAGTATTTTTATAAAAGATAAGTACTTAAATTATTTTGATATAAAAATGAAATTACAGGTGGGCTCTTAATTAAAATGCAAAATGGTAATACAGATTTTCACAACTTTGAAAATTCTTTGAACTTGGATTATAGTTAAGATACGCTATTTAAATGATAATTCTACATAATGTTTGTAAATTATGCTACAAAGACCCTAGTAAGCTTACTATATAGAAACAAAGTATTTTTGAAGCGTTAGTTTCTTGGAGAGTGAAATTAAAATTCTGGAAAGAAAAATCCTTATTATAAAAGAAATATATAATATTGGTATTTAATCATTATTTTTCCTATGATATTGTTTGTAAAGTACTAGTGTACAGCATCAAGTTTATTTTAAAGTCCTGTTGAGAACATCTTTGAGTGTAGAGAGCTGAAACCAGGAAAAACTATATTTAAAGGTGCTAATTTTTCATACCATTCCTGGAGGTTACTAGGATTCACAATCCTTTATATACTTATAAACCCTCAAGAACTATAGAACGAAGTAATATATATATATATGACTTTTGTCTTATCTTTCATTTAGATAGTTTGTGATTTTGATAGTAATCCTTACAAATACATGTTTTCACACCTTATTTCAATCTTCCCCAGATTTTAAGCCTATACTTCCCCTTGTCTTTAATATTTCCTTATATGTCATTCTTTTTTAGTTCTAGCTTTATTAAAATTGTTGACAAGAAATTGTGTCATTTCTCATTATCGAAGTACAGTGTAAGGAATCTAAACTCTTTTGCCTATCTTTTTGCTTAAATATAGCTTTTGCTGGACTATCCAACTGGGTTTAATTATTTCATTTCATAATTTTATATCAGTCTAAATGAGAGCCTCAGGGATAAATGAGTATATAAATTTAATTTTTTGATACTTTAGCCCTCATTTCAGTTTCTTGTTTTTGAACATCTGCAGGGCACATGCAAATATACTTTCAGTATTTAATTATTCATCTAAGCACATTTGCAAAAAAAATTATTATGACTTCTCAGATACTTGAAACTCATCTAACAGATTTTGAGTTCTAATTCTTTCTTACTAATACCCTACTTGTTAAATCTACCATATATTGACCTAAATTTAAATTTTACAGAAAAATATTTATTTGCAAAAAATTCTGGTTTAGAGATATACTCAGAATCACAATGGTTATAGCATGATCAGATGACATTTGTTTTTATAAATATTTAACTGAGTTTGTCATTTGATTACATGCCAGAAATGCTTCAGAGAAAATTGTCTATTAATAGGCTATAAATCTGATTTTTGTTTGTTGTTGTTCCTTCTTTGTTTTCCCATATAGAACAATGAAGCAGTTTTCTTGCTGCATCATTTCTCTGCAATTGCTAACCTAGCCTGGCTTCTTTTGTTTGGTTTTTCTACCATCAGAATGGAATAATGGTGATAAATTGCGAATGTGTTTTCATCAAAGATATTCTAAAACACATAATACTTATTATCTGCAAATATAGTGATTTTTAGTGAATATTTTTAAATGGAATCATGAGTGCTTTAGAGAAAAGAAAATGAACTACTAAAACCAATAGCCCAAATAAAACCATTTTTTTAAAATTTGGTTCAACATAGTTTTTAGTTTGGCATTGTTCTGCATGCCTGCTCCCAGCAATTGGGAAGGTGAGACAGGAGGATTTGTATGAATTCAAGGCCAACCTGGGCTATATCACTAATTCCAGACCTTTTTAGGCTACAGTGTAAAACCCAATTTTAAAAACAACAACTAAAAAAACAAAAAAAGTGTAAATAAAAGCATCACTCTTTTGCAGAATTGCTAAAAAGTTTTTCTTCTCTGATTCTTAAAGAACATATTTAATGCGCTGGGTGTGGTAGCACTGATCTGTAATCTGCACTCAGGAGGCAGCAGATGGACTGCCCCAAGTGTGAGGTGAGGCCAACCTGTTCTACATAGAAAGTTTCAGGCCAGCCTGGCCTACATAGTGAGACCTGTCTCAAAAATAAATAAATTAATAAACAAAAAAACAAACAAATAAATAAATAAATGATAGATATCAATAAATAAAGCAAAAAAGAGTGTGTTTACTAAGTTTTTTTTTTCTTTCTATAAATCATGCTTATTTTAGAGAATCTCTGATTTGTAGTTCGGTAGTGGAAAATAAAGGTATGTAGATCCAAGCCACAGCAGATCTTAATCTATGTCGCGCAGATGTTGATATTGCCTTGGCTGTATGACTGTGTTACACCTACTGTTTGTGAGTCCACCGCCCAGAAGAGCAGACCATAACCTTCACGCTTTCTCTTCCAGGGGATATTTCCTTCCAGCTTTGTTCACTTGAAAAATGCCTGCGTAAAGAACAAAGGGTAAGAAATGAGTTATAAATACTTGGAGGACTTTACACAGAGCCATTGCCCATTTTTGAATTTGAAACAATTCGTAAGTGTCTTGGTGTCTTGACAAATGAACTGTAGAAGATGAAACCCATCTGCATCATTTGATAACGAGATAGATACTGAGGCAGTTGATGAAGAGAATTAAAGGACTCGTCCACTGTGTGTATGAGCAGAAGAACCACAGGTTCTGGGACGCAAAGCGGCCTCTCTCTCATTATCCACAAAGCCTTGGAACTTGGGTAATCTTCAGCAGAAAGAGCAGATGCTTTTGGTTTCCTGTTATTTAGGAGAGGGAGGCAGTCAGATCCCTAAAATGCCGAGTCGTGTCCTCTCAAAACCCAGGAATTTCCTTGATTGACCACTGGCTACAAGAAACAAAGTGTATCTTTTCTCTAAGTGAGTGACCACCTCACAAATTATCCTGCTTTAAAGAATATCAGTTATGTGATTCTGTGATGGATTGAGTTCATTGACCGTTTAGGACTACACTTTTTTTGCTTTTAAAATGATTGTAAGCAGCTGTTAGGATATCAGTCATTAAGATACTATAGAATAAAACAGTAGACCTTGCCTGGTGATGAAATAGTTAACATAAGTACATCTAGTGTTTCAAGGTGTTTTTTTTTTTTTTTTTTTTTGAGCCCAGGTTGACCTGAACTCATTTTGTAGTCCTAGGCTGGCCTCAGACTCAGACTCATGATGATCCTTCTATTGCAGCCTCTAAAATACCTGGGGGAAAAGGTGTGAGCTATCCAATCTGGCTTAAGATGGATTTTTGACACAAACATTTGGTGGCACTGTCAAAATTAATCTTCATTGACTTATTGTGTCATTTTCATTTTATGGTTACAAAATATAGATTCAGTCATAGAAATTACATTTTCTTGAAATAGCAATAAATACAATTTGTCATGTAAGGTGTTAAAGCACAGTAAATATCCTCACGTTTTAATTAATTTTTTTAAAGTTTTTATCATTGTGTGGGCGTGCACATGCCATGGTGCATGTGGAGGTCAGAGGACAACTTCCAGGTTGACCCTTGCCTGTCCAGTCGTTTGAGGCCGGGTGTCTTGCTCTGTGTTCGTTCTCACTCTGCTGTTCTTTGCTGCTTACCAGCATGCAGGATTACAGAAGCCTAACCTATGTCCAGCTCTCCATGTGGAGTCTGGGGATCAGTCTCAACTTAGGCAGCGAGCATTGTATCCATGTTCCTAGCCCCTCAAATTTACTTCTAGACAGTTTTTACATATGTAATTAATGTAATTAATCATAATCACTTATTACCTTCTCTTGTCTTCCTTCCTCTGAATCCCCTTCTCCCCTAGTCCCTTTTCTACTTAGATGTCCTGTCTGTGTCCATCCTACTGAACTTAATTAGGGTTGCTTTCATGAGCATAGGTTGGGGTTATTTGCCATGCAGATTCCAAGAACATTACTCAGATGGATGATTGTACATCCACTGTCTGTAAAGGTCTGGTATTAGATGTTAGCTCAGTGAAAATTTCTGCGACTCTTTGAGTTTTTACTATGTGGATCAAAGTTAAAGAATATAGGAGACAATTATCATATGTATCTTATATATGTCAGCTACTTTACTACTATTAATATTAGTAATTTCCTAAAATAGTAAATTCATGGTGTCTCTCTCTCTCTTTCTTGTTTATGTTTTTGGAGTGGAGGGGTGTTTTGAGGTAGGGTCTCACTCTAGTCCAGACTGACCTGCATCTATTCTGTAGTCCCAGGCTGGCTTTAAACTCACAGTGAACCTCCTACCTCTGTCTCTGGAGTGTTGGGATTAAAGGTGTGCGCCACCACACCCAGCTTCCAAGGAGTATTTCTAATAGTAATACTTACTACTGCTACTAGGAGTCTTTTAATAAATGTTCAGGAAATGTTATGTAGATATAAACCACTATCAGTCAATTTAGAGTTATCTTAGTTGTCTCGTGCAGCCCTCTTCAGGTAAACCAATTCAGGATTTACTGGAATCAGTTCTTGTTCTGATCTTTCTGTCTTGCTGGCTGGGCTGTATAGGGCAATGTAAAAACTCCAGGATCTAACATCAGCCCTTAAGATGTCCACCTAAGCAAGCTCATGCATTCCCATCTTCTTTGCCGCCTTTACCCCATACCCAACCTGGAAAACCAGCAAGGTTACACTAGCAGAAATCATGCCAGGTGGCACGCCACTTATTCCGAGTTTGAATGTAACATCATTTTAAAATAGGTACCTTCTTTCTGCTTTTTAAAGAAAAATATAGTTCTTTTTTAAAAAAAAAAATTCTGAGCCGGGCGTGGTGGCACACGCCTTTAATCCCAGCACTCGGGAGGCAGAGGTAGGAGGATCACTGTGAGTTCGAGGCCATCCTGAGACTACATAGTGAATTCCAGGTCAGCCTGGACCAGAGTGAGACCCTACTTCGAAAAACCAAAAAAAAAAAAAAAAAAAAAAAAAAAAAAAAAAAAAACCTGTATTTTATTTTTATTTATTTATTTGAGACAGAGAGAGTGGGGAAGAGAGAAAGGCAGAAAGAAAAAGAATGGGCATGACAAGGTCTCTAGCCACTGCAAATGAACTTCAGATACATGCACCACCATGTGCACCTGGCTTACGTAGGGAATTGAACCTGGGTCCTTAGGATTCACAGGCAAGCATCTTAACTACTAAGCGATCTCTCCAGCACTAGTTCTTTTTTTTTTTTTTTTTATTACAAGTTTTCATTTATTTATTTAGAGAAAAAGAGGCAGGTACAAGAGAGAGAATGGGCATGCCAGGATCTCTGCACTGCAGATGAACTCCAGATGCATGCACCATCTTGTGCATCTGGCTTTACCTGGGTCCTGGCAAATAGAACCTTTGTCCTTAGTTTTCCCAGACAAGTGCTTTAACCACTATTCCAACTCTCTAGCCCCTTTGATCTTTTTCTTTTTTAATAGCAGGTATATATCTACCCCCTATTCCATGAGCCCCCACCCCAGAGTGTAAATGTGGATAAAAGTGTCCCAGAATCTGGTTGTGCAAGTTTGAGACCCTGTGGGTGCATGAATGACTCTGTGCAGCAGAAGGGCTCCAGAGTGGAACAGACTTTATTTTCTGAAAAAGATGTACTAGAATCGGTTCAGAGCCATAGATCTGGGACTGTTAAAAGAATAGCCCTGGCCCGCACACATTTGAGGACACATACTGCCAGAGGATTGTTTTCCCAGATAGAAAACTTTGAGATTTTATTATTACTTTTTTAAAGCAAAGTTTCAAACCGGTGGACTGGTAGGATGAAATTGCTGCAAAGTCCATGTTCAAAAAACTGAATGAAATGTAATTTCAGGTCAACTACTTATGACATAAAATTTGAACACTGATTTGGGATTTTGTATAATTAATGTGAGGTAGCTGCCTTGCATAGAATGATGACTTTGTGCTTAAAATTTTACATTTTGCCTGGGCAACCACTACATGAACTTTCCACATAGTGAATTGTCAGTATGTTCTCTCCTGTGTCTCCAGAACAAAGTGAGATGATGAGGGTCTTTAAATTAAATGCTTCTCTGAATAGTAACCCACTATCATGTTGCCTAATTTTTGCTGAGGTCATCTTACTTTTTAAATGTAGAATATAATGTCAAATGTTCTTGGAAATTCATTGTTCCCTCTTTGGTGTGGTATAGGATCATTTTATGTTCTCTGTATTCAAATATTCATCATTTCAATTTTAATAGCTGCTTCAAAAACAAAAAAAATTCTGTTGTTGGAAAGTGTCACTTGGAGCCTTATTAAAAAGGAGCTGTGTCTGTCACCATTCATATATACAGTTTACTTCTTTTCTAGTTTTAAATCCTAGTTTGACATTTTCAGCTGCATTTCTACTGTAGAAAGAAGGGAAATATTCACTGGACAGGTATTTCAGTAACAGTGTGAAATGAGGTGATTGAAATCTGTTAAGGAAGGAATCAAGGCAAAATTTTATTTCAGTATTTCTATTAAGAAAAATTTTCAAAAACAATTATGCACACTTTGGCCATAACATCAAAAAAGGAACTACAGAGCAGTCATTAACCTCATGCTAAGAAGTAATTTCCCTTGATCATTGAGACAACCTGGTTGAGTGTTTAATAGGCTGTTCCCTTTTATATATTAGATGTTGTTCTTCAGAAAAATAAACTGAAATAAAGGAAATAGGCCCATCAATATCATAGATAGCATTCTTCTGAGGTACCATGATGATAATAGCCAGGTAACCACTTGAATCTGTCTAAAACCAGAAAGGATCTTTAAAAAAAAATAGCGATAAAAAGACAAGATACCAGGGCTAGAAAGCAATGACTTAGCTATTAAGCACTTGCCTGTAAAGCCTAAGGACTCCAGTTCGAGGCTCAATTCCCCAGTACCCACATAAGCCAAATGCACAAGGTGGTGCATGCATCTGGAGTTCATTTACAGTGCCTGGATTCCCTGGTGCGCCCATTCTCTCTCTTACTCTCTCTCTCTCACTCTCAAATAAATAAAAATAAACAAAAAATTTAAAAAAGACAAGATACCAAAGGACTAACTAAATTTCCACCCCCCTCACCCTCATCAAATGCTGTTATGTTTTCAAGGTGTAGTTTCCGGCTTTTAGAGAAGAGATGGGAAGACTCTGTTACCCTAAACATAGACATGGACATTTTGGGAAGGTGATGTCCTGCACCTTTAATTACTGTGCTGTATGATATCAGAACTAATCATTTTTCATGGCCCTGTTTTAAATAAAATAAATTAAGAGTTAATAAGCTCAAGTGAATGTTGGTTAGTGTCTTGGTTCAGGTTAGTTACAGGTTCACAGTAATCAATGTACTGATGGCTAAACAGTGTTCCCTTTACACGTTCGAGTCCTCTGTTCATAGAACTAGCATGGCAAAAGTCACGTCAGAGTCTCTGTAGCCGGGTGACATCACAGAACAGGTGAGTTAAGGCTGTAGAAGTGAGTGTTGTTTTCTCGTTGTCAAGCTGTCGCTGAGTGGAAAGCCTTCTCTGTTACACGGTTCACTCTTGGCCTGGGTGAGGTGGCTACACTCTCATAGCCTTCTCCACAAATACTCACCATAAGACCCTGGTCACTGTCCACCGAACTGAAGATAACAGCTGCATTGCCTACCTTGTCTTCTAGGGTATTTAAAACAAGGTTGTTATCTACAGTATTGATGTATATGTTTTATTCTTTTTTAATTTTGCAGACAATTTGAAATGGTTATTCCCACTGAAGACTCTGTTATCACAGAAATGACATCAACATTACGAGACTGGGGGACCATGTGGAAACAACTCTATGTGGTAAGTAGCTTTTAGTAACACTTTTTTTTTGTTGTTGTTGTTAAAGAAGTAGCATTAGAAATATGGAAACATGAGAAACTATCACCAAGTACTTGAGTGCCTGCTCTAAGTCACTGGGTCTTCACAGGGAATCAGGAATGTAGATCTTACTGTTCTCTTGTAATCTTTATGACCAATGAGCATGGGTTTCATACTTTTGTTGACTACCACAGTGATAGGAAATATTTGTTTTCTGGCATCTAGCCAAATACAATTGTTTATGTGGACCTACTGTTAGAGCTCCAGAAGATCTTAAATCTACAATGACAAAGTTATTTCAATCCAGTTTTGATAGTGGTGGTATTTTAGTACATACTAATTCTATAAGTAATTCACGTATATTATAAATGAAAATTAAGTTAAGGCAGTGAAATTATTCTAAGTATACTAAGGAAATTCTTGTGACAAGAAAATGTTTTGGAGATTCGTTTTTATTAATTTATCACTGATTACATTTTTGGCACTTATTACAAAACAAACCCCACAAGAAGTACCTGTCTGCAGGATGTGACTTAATCTTTACAACTTCAAGGATGTAACTAGGAGCATCTTCAGCTCACTCATGAAAAAGGGGAAGTACCAAGTAAAGTACTCACTCCAGACCAAATACCACAGTCTCCTGTCTGCAAAGGATACATTCCACGTCACCCATGAGCCTCAAACCGAACCCCGAATACATTGTATTGTTTTTCCTTGACAAGCACACATGTGATGAAGATTAATATGTAAAACAACTAACCAATAAAATAGAACAACTATGCTATAATAAAAATTATTTAGGGGGCTGGAGAGATGGTTTAGCAGTTAAGGCACATGCCTGCGAAGCCTAAGAACCCTGGTTCGATTCTCCAGGTCCCAGGTAAGCCAGATGTACATGGTGGTGCATGTGTCTGGAGTTCATTTGTAGTTGGATAGAGGCCCTGGTGCACCCATTCTCACTCTCTCTCCCCCTTTCTCTTTCTCTAATAAATAAATGAAAAATTTAAAAAAAACATTTAAATATTAGGAATTGTTTTACTTTTGGAATTTTCCACGTAATGTTTAAAGTGACTTTGCATAACTGAAGCCTTGAGACGTGAATCCTCAGAATTTTCTTAGTAGCTGAGCTGGGGTTCCCTTGTAAATCTGGTGTTCTCCCTCTATGTAAGTGGGAATCTGGGATAATGAAGTTTTGAGGAAGATAAATGTGATTTCTTTATTTTCAAAGAAGCTTATAAAAGATCTTAATTACTTGAAGTGGTGTGTTAAAAATACAAAGAAGTATTTAGATAACAGAAAAATTTGAAACAGGTGGTCTATGAGAAAATCCAGAGCCAGGCATGGTGTTGATCTCCTGTAATCCCAACACTTGGGAGGCCGAGGCAAGAGGATCATCAGTTCAAGACCAGCCTGGGTTATATAACCAGTCTTTCTTTCTCTCTCAATCACCTCAGAGACGGGGGAAGGGAGAGCAAGGGAGGGAGGCAAAGACAGAGAAAATCCAAACTGTGAGATGCTTGGCATAGAATGAATTTATATTGTCTGTTTATAAAGTACAATAAAGTATTTCACTGAAACAAGGAACTCTTCAACAAGACAACAACACAATAACTGTTTAGTGTTGAAGTTGTCTGGCCGCACCCTCCTTGAGCTGGTGTTGAGGACTCACTAGGAAAATCCACATGGCGGTCTGAGAGAACCAAGATGAATTGCCCGAGCTTTTCTTGGTAAGAACAGTCCAGAGTGTTGACCTCCAGGGTCTGTCCTGGGAGAGTGCCAAGAAAATGCAGATTTTTGCCTCTTATATATTTTAAATTTTTGTATTGGAAAGAACATAGAGTCTTGAGTGCTTTGTTTAAAGTAACACGGTGAAATGTTTGAACTAGTGCATTCTGACAATACCCATTGATGTGATAGTTATAAAAATAACAACTGTGTGTGCATTGTCTTTTCCTGGTGCTACAGCACCTCAGCTCTTTCTTTTATACAGCCACTAATGTATAGTAGGGACCAAAGTTGAACTTTCTCTTGGTTGAATTATTTGTACTTGCATCTGAAGTTAGGAGCATTGAGCCTGAGGACAGACTTGGTTGGTTTGAAGGTCTGTGCTTTGTAAACTCTACAGGTAACCCCTCCCCCCTTTTTAAAGTGTCTGAGTAATGAGAAAGGTAATTAGCTCAGTTTCCCTGGATACTGAAATAGTAGTCAGTTATGAGGAACAAATAGAAACTTTATCTCAGGGTATATAAAAGTTTTGATTTGGGCAATGAAGCTGACTTCAGCATGCGAGACCTTCTGGTTTCTGTCTTCCTGGTGTATGTAAATGCTTTGGTCCCTCAGGCCACAGTGTGTTTAGGACACTGACTATATTCTCTTCCCACAGTTTTAAAGCACCTACCTTTCCTCACTGAAAAATGTTTGATGAGAGCAATAAGTTCTCCAGATTGCAAACAGTGTATGGGATAATACATGCAGACATTTAGCCAAAAAGTACATGGTAAATATTCAAGAAATGCTAATTGCTCTTTTTAGTAACATTGGAAAGGACCTAAGTTATAACATTTAAAAGATCAGTTAATAAAATATCAGCAATATAACTACAAGAAATTTAAGAGAAATAAAATAGTTGTTTTTTTTTTTTTTTTTTTTTTTGAGAGAGAGACAGAGAGGGAGAGGAAGACAGATAGAGAATGGGTGCACCAGAAGCCTTTCAAAGCCACTGCGAATGAAATCCAGATGCATGTGCCCCCTTGTGGGCAAGTGAAGCATTGTGTCACTTTGCATCTGGCTAAACATGGGACCCGGAGATTGGAACTGGTGTTCTTAGACTTAGCAGGCAGGCGCCTTAACCGCTAAGCCCTATCTCCAGCCCTAGTTTTTTTTTTTTTTTTTTTTTTTTTTTTTTTTAAACCAACTGCTTCTGTGCAGGCCTTGAGCTATTTTACAGCTCTCTTCCCTGGGGCTCTGCCAGGTAGATTTTATTCTTGAATCTTATCAAAGATGATTTATCCAGAGTCCTACACTAAGCAGTAAAGCCTGAATGGAAATCTAGGTCTGCAGCTGCCAAAACCTGGGTTCTTTTCATTTCAAAGCAACTAAGTCCTTATTCATTGTCTAAAATAGGAACATATAATTAACTGTTTTCTGCATTGTTGATATGTTGCAAGATATTTTTTCAAATCAAATTTCTTTTCTCCTTCCCTTCCTTCCTTCCTTCCTTCCTTCCTTCCTTCCTTCCTTCCTTCCTTCCTTCCTTCCTTCCTTCCTTCCCTCCCTCCCTCCCTCCCTCCCTCCCTCCCTCCCTCCCTCCTTTCTTTCTTTCTTTCTTTCTTTCTTTCTTTCTTTCTTTCTTTCTTTCTGAGACAGGGCCTCATGTAGCCCAGGCTGGCCTGGATCTCAGTATGTAGTTGACAGTGATACTGAACTTCTGATCCTCCTGCTTCTGTGTCCAGAGTCCTGGGGTTAGAGGAATATGCCATCACACCCAGTTTCAGGCAGTGCTGAGGAGAGGCCCAGGACTTCATGGATGCTAGGCAAGCACTCTACTAATGGAGCTCCAGTTCCAGTCCTCAAATTCAGTACTTCAGTAGGATAATTTCATGACTAGATGTCTAGTCAGATGTGTGTTCTTTTCTTGTTCTTGAGACTGGATTTCACAGTTTATCTCTGGCTGACCTGAAACTCATTGTATTTCAGGCTGGCTTTGAACTCAGAACAGTCCTCCTGCCTTCCTTTCCCAAGTGCTGAGATTCCAGGCATTAGCCACCATACTTGGCTCCTTATCACAATAGCAAGGCAAATTTCATGACCAGGTCTGTAGTATGATAATTATATTTCTTCCATTCCTGGATTTTCTTGCCTATACAGGAAGCTAATCAGCTCATGTTCTGTGTATCTGTGCATGTGTGTCTGTGTGCATGCATGTGTACATGGGAATACATGTGTGTGGATGTTTGTGGATGTCAGAGAACAACCTCAGATCTTATTCATTGGGTGCCATCTGTATTTTTCTTTTCTTTTTTATTGAGACAAAGTCTGTCAGTGGCCACAACTCACCAATTAGGCTAAACTAGCTGACCCGCGAGCCTTAGACATCTGCCTCTCTCCACATCCCCAGTTCTGGGATAACAAGTGTGTGTCACTGCCCCTGGCTTCTTTACTTGAGTGCTGGGAACTGAACTCAGGTCCTCATGGTTTCAAGGCAAGCACTTTACTGAACAAACTATCTCCCAAGCCCATCATTTCCATTTTCTAAAAGGATCTTTCTTCCTTCTTGCCTCAGCATTTCCTTTTCATTTGAGGTAACATAAAATCAAGTTTATCGGACTAAACAAATGTTTCCCCAGGCGCAGTAACATGACCTTCTTACTGTGACAAGAGGCTGCTTCTCTCCTTTGCTGCAGGAGATTTGACTTCTTTTAGAAACTTCTTTATGTAACTTTTTTTTTTTTAAATTTGGTGGACTTTACCTTGCTACCACTGATGTCCTCAAATGTTTCTTTCTGCTTATTTGTTTTTATGAGCTAAACTGGACTTTTCCTCTCAAGGTACACAAGAAATAGCACCTATCAATCAAGACAGTCAATCATTTTCCACCTGTGGGGGCTTGAGAAGTCAGGCACAGCACTGTGGATGGGAGCTTACCGCTACGAGAAAGACAGGCACTGAGCAGCTGATTATAGGAATCCTCTGCTGTGGTTCCCTGTAGCGGCTTGCAGGGGCGTGTGTAACATGAGGAAAGCAAGCAGCGATGGAAGACAGGGTCCACAGAGTGCATTAGGAGTGGAGAGGAGAGAGGTTACTTATGCCTCAGAGGATCAAGGTTGGCTTCTTGGAGCACATTTGTATCTGATCTGCACAGTCACCAACACTCCTCAAGACATCAAGTATTGATGAAGCAGAAAACACGCCACTGTTTTTTTTTAAAACTGCTACATTTTTCCCTGTGGCATCGAACATCATATTTTTTTGTATCTTACAGCTCTAGAGATCTTTAGATGGATGATAACATGAATAGTTTCATACCACTATTTATGCAGTTCATTAACTATTTTTGACTAGGAAAGATGGGAGATAATTACGTACAGGTTACCCTAATTTCTTTGGGGTAGGGTTTATATTTTTTGGTTTGGGTAAAGTAGTGGTATTTGTAGAGGGCTTTTATGGACCAAGACTCAAACTATAATAGTACTAAGAACATCTTATTATTCTGAGCCAGACATTGTTCTCAGAGTTTGAATATACTAACTGATCTTTCTTCATGACGGACCTATACAGTAGGCACTGTGATATCCTTTTGAGAGATGAGAAAGGATAAAGAGGTTCGTGAATTTACATGGTTTTCTTAGCTAGAAATGGTGAAGCTGGAATTCAGGTTAGGGTCATTGGACTCTCAAGCTAATGCCGTTTACCTTTATATTGCAGGGCTGTCTTCACACACATTATCACTGGTCCACCAGGAAACCTTGCAGAAAGATAATACTGTCCAGTTTCACTGATTATGATAAAATTCATACTTAAGGTCTCCTAAACTATTAAGTAGCAATACCCAGATTTGAATCTAGAAGTTTAACCCATCTTCCTTTCACTAAACCACAGACCTTCTTGACTCAATATAACTTAAAATTTTGAGAAGTAAGAAAGAACACACTAGTTTTAGAGGTCTGAATAACGAACAGACAAATGCAGTGAGAACTAATCAGTTTATGAGTTAAAGCTCACTCTGTTCCCAATTTTGAGATCTGATAAAGCCTTGAGGCCAACATGCAAGAAAAAGTTGAACAGGTCTGGAGTGATGGCTTAGCGGTTAAGGCGCCGGCCTCCTAAGCCTAAGAACGCTGGTTCCAATCTCCAGGTCCCATGTTTAGCCGGATGCAAAAGTGACGCAAGGGTGCAATGCCGCACTTGACCACAAGGGGGTGCACCCATCTGGATTTCATTCACAGCAGCTGAGAGACTGCTGGCGCGCCCATCTCTATCTGTCTTCCTCTCCCCCCAAAAAAAAAGAAAGAGTTGAACAATGTTTTCTGTGTCATGGGTGTTGGTTGCATGCAGCAACAGCTCTGAGAAGAGAGACAAGAATTTGTCAGAGAAGATTTCCTGACTAAGGGGCAAATCTGGTCAGGCCTTAAAAGACAGAAAAATTTAGGTAGAGCTAAAGAAAGGAGCTCTCAAAGTGGGAAGCAAGACAATGTACCCAAAGCAGAGATTAGGTGAAGCCTAGGGCTGGAAGCATATGGACAATCAGAAACACAATGTCTGCCTTGCAGACATTAAGAAGACATGGTCAGCTCTTGGACGGGAGGGCAGCATTGTGAGACTTGGAGGAAAATGTTAGAGTAACAGGTGAGTTTGAGGCTAAGCATGTTAGTGTGTTGATAGAGCAGCTGACCACAGTACAGCAAGCAAAGAAGTCACCTCCCAACTCAGCAAGAGGACCAGCTACCTCATGTCTACATTTGCTTCTTTCCTAGAGAAATGAAGGTGACCTCTTCCACCGGCTATGGCACATCATGAATGAGATCCTGGATCTGCGACGGCAGGTGCTGGTCGGCCATCTTACCCATGACCGTATGAAGGATGTAAAGCGTCACATCACTGCACGCCTTGACTGGGGCAATGAGTAAGTGCTGACCATCATAGGGACACGGGGGAATCTAGGATGTGGTGGTAGTGTGGAAGGACTCATACAGCGATCCCCTGCTTGTCTAAGGCTGTGTGTGGACGGTCATTGATAGAGCCACAAAACATGCTATAGGTCTGGTGTGGGCACTGAGATGTTTCTGGCCAAGTGCCCTGTGTGGTTTGACAGTGTACGTGTGATCACAGAAAATGAAGTGGTCCTGGGGATTAATTCAGTATGGTCTCTGGATGTCAAGTAGGCTTTGGGTCTGGCATGGCTATTTGCTTTTAATGTGTACCTCTTCCACACCGTGGCCTAGGTCAGCGGGGTAATGTATACCTCTTCCTCACTGTCACCAGGGTAATCCAGAGAGAGGCACTGATGGCTCTAGCTTGTGCTAAGTGACAAGTGTGCCATCGGGACCTTTTATTACTGTGCTGATTAGTCCTGTGCTGACATTTTAGCCACTTGGAAGACCGAGCTGCTTGGGAAAACTCAGATAAAAGTTGTTCTTGACTGAGATTTACTTTTAAATTAAAATGTGGAGGGCTTACTTAAAATCACAGCCAAGCACTTGAACAATAAATCTAATCTCTAAAAATTCTGACCAGTGCTGATGTCATACTAAGTATGAAAATTAATGTAGGAGTGAGGAATAAGAATAAGCCACAGTTGCCTATGAGTCTAGGTTTTGCATACAGCCTAAGACAAAGACAATGAAGTAGTTCCTTAATAACCTACAAGGGCATACATATAAGGTCTCCCTTTCCCTTTTTGACCTTTAAAGGATCTTAGTTCAATGGTAAGAAAGAAACCATGGACAAAATGCCTCTTTCTGAATTGGGAAAACAAAACAAACAAACAAACAAAAATCTGAAAATAGAAAGCTAATTCCCCTACAAGATTGATCTATAGGAAACCACTTTTAAGAAGACACACTTGATTCCTGCCCAAATGTTCAGTGGATACATGGACCTACTGGCAGGGTTAAAAACTCCATCTCACCCAAAGTGCTTGTGACATCTTGTTGAGTATAATGTGCCACTAATGTTTTCATAGTGAATAAAATAGCAGGATTTATTTATCTCTAGAAGAGTCCTTCCTGTAAGAATCAAAGCAAGTTCCAGTGTAGAATGTCAAGAAGAGCACTGACCGTGGAACTCCACCTTTGGAGAAGTCAGGAGCAAATTTCTGAACCCTTCTCTGTCAAATGAGTGAGGTGAACAAGAAGTCCAAGGGCTCTTCCAGCTATTGGATGATACACTGAAAACACTGTGTGACTTCTGGCAAATCAGATTTGCCAGCCGTGGGGTTTAGCCTCTCTTGCTGTATGTAGTGAAATCGTCCTGGGAGGCACAGCTCTATCAGCCACTGGAGTCTGACCTTACTTTGACCTTATTTTGATGTCACTTTGACCTTATTCTTTTGACTTTTTACTGAACTATAATTGATTCCTGGTCACTATGCTGCTGCTCACTTAAATGTGTACTAGTTTGTAGTCGAGAGGATGTTGGCTCAAGCTAGCTTATCCAAAATAACATGGAACTGTAGTATAGGCAAGAAAATGAATGCTTTTTCAATTTAATGAGGAAGATAGAATGAACGAGGGGAGTGAGGTATAAAAGGACAATCATTAATTATGACTGAATCATGACTCACTTTTTGACTTATATGAGTTCTGGCTTGTACTTTAGGCAGCTTTATGGCTAATTTACAGTAAGTAGGTATAACATTGATACACAAAAATGAACAGTGATTTATTAAATCATCCTCAAATCCATGAATTTTGTAGCTTTCATTCTGTTTCCTTTGAATTTTATTGTTGCCTGTTTACAAATAATTTATAGCATTATGCACTTATTTCATTCCATTAAGTATAAATTTATTCCTTTATTGAGAAGTGTTAAGTGGAAAAGAAGTTAATTCTCTTGCCTATTAAATTAGATTGTCCTGAACAATACCTGTGAGCACATAAAACTGTCTGAACCTGACTTGAGTGTGTTCCATCTGCAGTTGTATATCAGGTTGCTGAGGCTGGTGAGGAGAAACTCCCTGCATGTCAGAAACTTAAGTGGAGAAGGAGCGGAGCCATCTTGTTTTCTCATGGGGTCAGCCAAAGATAGCTGCCACCTGGCATGCAGAATGAGAGTGATGGGGTGGGTTTCTGTCACCCGGAGAGTCCTGTGATGTGCTTTGATCTCCTGAGATTATGCAGAACAAGAGTGGGTTTGTCCAATATAAAATTTGATGTTTCCAACCTGCCTAGCTCCTGGCTTCCCATTTTCTGTGTGGTTTCTCCCATCTTGGCTCTCATAACCTTGCGAAACCACATAGCAGCAGATAGGGCTCTTTTCACACAACCTCGTGTAACTTGATAACAGAACACTGATTCTGTGGCATCTAAGTCCAGGAAGTGCTTGTACACAGCTTGAGTTTATCTTATATCATACTGCAGTGATGAGGTGAGCTACCCTTCATAGATTTTTTTTTTTTTTGCTTCCTCATGTCCCATGACTGATGTTGTCTAAACTCCCAGGTTCAGCTTCACAATGAAGAAACATCATTGGCAATCAATAAAGATTATTCCTATTTGGATTGAGTGTTTTAGGCCAGCCTCCCATTAGCTACTGACCAGCTATGGCTTGTTTGTTCATTGGTCAGGTGCCCGAATGAGGGCCAATCAGTTGTGCTGCTTCAGGATAGAGAGATGGTCCCATAAGCACTGCCTCTGTCACACCTTTCCCCCTAGAGAATGTGAGTCAGGCCAGCTTTTCATAGAAGCTTTGGCTAAGGCAGACACTAATATCCCCACGTGACTGCATACTCTTTCCTTTGCTACCTAATCTTCCATCAACGCTATAGACCATGTGTCAGATGTCTGATGTCACCATAGTGTAGTGACTCTCTGAAGGGATGGAGAATAGGAAAAGACTCTACTTGAGTTCCTGGTAAGGTATAGCAACATAGGATGTGGGAAGTTTGAGAATAAATGGTTGTGCTGATTGTGGTTTGAAATTTCACCTAAAAGAATGGGTGTGCGGTTTCTCTGAGTATGCTAATGAATAAAACATGATTAAGGAAAATCGAGGAAGTGTTTACTGTCTGAAAGACTGCTCTGGCTTTCAAGTGACAGTCTTCTAATTTTAAGTACAAATATTTCTCAGGGTGGCTGGGCAATGCTTGGCTGAAAGTAGGTGCTAGATTAATAAATTTTATTTATGAAACTTTAATGAAAAATTTGAGGAGGATGTTGAGTGTCAAGATTCATCTTTTATTATTCCAAAAGTAAGAAAACTATGGTTCTATAATTGGAAGTTCAATGCCGGAAGGTTTCCATATTACAGAGAGTATGAAAGGGATACAGGATAAATTATTCCCAGGGAACTTAGCATGAGAAGTGCAGTGTGGTAGTAGAGGGAAGTCTTGTCAAGGGCCTCTTGTCTTTGGTCAAGCTTAACTGAGGTGAATTACAAAAGCATAAGCAGCCATCAGGATGCTATGGATTATTCAGGAGATGGAGTTATATGGCATTGATATCCATGTCATAGAGTACATTCCCTTAGATGGCTCTGTCTCCTCCCCATAGTAAGACATCCTAAATCAGTGACCTTACTGGATACTTCTGACATTGATGGAACCCCAGGCTTAATGCAGCAAAGCCATATGTTGACTACAATGACACCTGACCCAAGAAATGAAATCATTTTACCAGCCCAACCTAAGCTGTGAAGCTCCAGTTCTGCTCCCGGCCTTTACAGTTTCTTAGTGACTAACACTAGACCTCTCCATGAATGAGGTCCATACACAAGTGACAAGGACTTCACATGGGACAACTGTTAACTTTGCATGCCTTTTTTTCTTTTAATGAATTAATGAGTTTAATTAGAGTTGCCTACAGAAACATGAAGAGTTATTTGCAGGAACATGGGCAACTTACTAGTGGCAATGCCACTGAAGAAAATGCCTCTCTCACCCCCAGCAACTAACTGCTCATAAACCTCAGGGAAGTGCAGAATTCTATGAACCCCTAACCCTCCATGATGGAATGTCACTTGCCTCCATCTTGGTTAGGTCTTATGCAGGTAGTCACAGCTTCTAAGAGTTTGGATTAAAAGCACTCCACGCACTCTACCCTTTCCTTCTTCTCTTACCTTCTTTTGCTTCCTCTTCTACGATGTTCCCTGACATTGGTGTGTGTAGGGCTTAGAAATTATGGTGATATAGATGTCCCAGTCGGAGCTGAGAATTCAACATTGATCACATCCTAAAGGCCAGACATCCCAATACAATTATTCAATAACCAAATTATTTCTAACTCTAGTTTCCACTCTACTCCAGTATAGAACTTTTTCTTTTGTTGTTTGGTTTTGTTTTTTAATGAAAATTTTGGGGGTATTAAAGACTCGGCACAATATATACAACCAACTAGCCAGAGTGTTCTGTTAAGAGCACCAACCATCTCTCTTGATTCGCATTCGTCTTCTGCTTTTCAGGTGCTGCCCAGCCTAATAACTTGTCCAAACTGACTATGGAAACAAGGCATGCAAGAAAGAGGCATGGTGGTTGATCAGTCAGATTTAAAGATAGTGTAGTAAAAACCTTGTTTGTACTATATTCCATAGAGGTAACGTCTCTTCCAAATGTTTGCAACTTGTTTTCTAGACAACTGGGCCTGGACCTGGTGCCTAGGAAGGAGTATGCAATGGTGGATCCCGAGGACATCAGCATCACCGAGCTGTACCGACTGGTAGGTTCACAGAACACTGCGCTTATTTCTTATTTTGTGGTTTCCATAGCCCTCTTCATATGTGATTATAAGAACAGGATGTTCCAGGTTTAATTTGAAAAGTAAAGAGACTTGAAAGCTGAGGTGACCCTGCCTCAAGTATAGTGCGAAGGCATTTTCCCCAGGCTCAGAATGACGTGAAGTTCTCCACTGAACCCTAAATCTGTAGGCACCAGGAAATAAATCCACAATTTTAAATTCTTTTGCAAATCTTTATACTTTTTCCTAGTTTGGTGAAATGTTTAGGAGTCATATTTATCATGTTTCTGGACAACGAACAGAATTCAACCATTGTTTACCCCTTATTTATTGTCATATACTAACTTGCAGAAATGTCTCTTTGACCTTCTTTAACTGCTGTCCTTAACATTCATCCTCAGGCCCCAGACTATTTCTAAATGTTGAAGCCCACTGAGCACTCTAAAATATTTGAACAGTTTACTCATCAGAACATTACCTATGAGGTTAAGTGACATTAAGAATTTTTTTTCTAGTTGCCAGTAGGTTAAAGTCAGATTTAAAAAAAATAGTTTAATTTGCCTTCGGAGCCATTCTTGTATTCTTAAACGCTTGTGTAGCATTTGCCTGTTTTCTTGATACAAACTCAGCTCACTCAGACCTCAAATGAGAGAAGAAGGTGATTAGGAAGGGTGGCATCCGGCTGTGCTGTTCCTAGAAGGAGGCCTTGTCAGAAAGAGGAACTCTGCCTCTTTGGAGTAGCTCTCGATGCTTACAAGGTGTTTCTGCAAGTAGTGGGATACTCTTACTGAAGATGATCCGGCATATCTGAAAAATTGTGTGGAAATTATCATCGGTTCCATCAGGGCATGTGACCCACTTGAGAAGTTAGACCGCCATCAGGTTGTCTGTTCTTTCTGCCACAGCAGGTGCCTTTACCTTACACGGAACTTCTTGGGAAGAATATTTCCTGCTATTTTCCTTCCTGGCCTCTACACTGTGCAGAGCAGCTTCCATGTCTTTAAAAAAAAATAAAGGTGGTTGGAATGTGGCAGAGAAGGAGGAGGAAACAAAATGAGAAAACGCCAAAGCTTAACTGCCACTACTTCCTTGAACAGAAAACAAATCCAGCTAATGCAGTTCATTTCTCAGTTACATCTTCTCTCCTTTTTTCGTCAGTCACATTCTCTAATGTCACATCTCTATTGTTAGTTTAATCTATTGCACATTTTATTTCATCTCTAAAAAACTCCCAGTAGTAATCTTCAAGTTGCATACATCTTCTCTTCCCTCTGTTATGCTCAACACAATCATGCCCCATACTCAATCATAATAAATAGTCAATATGTTTAAGCCATTGTGGTATTATGACAATACTATGAGTTGTGGCTCCAAGCAAGTAGATTTCAAGCCTCTACTAACTCTGTACTCTTGGATGTATTATTTAATCTCTTTGAGACTCATTTTCTCCATCTACTTGATGGTAAAATAATTCCCTTGATATTTTTACGACTGTCTTTCCTTGACTAATAATAATTGAAAAACACCCAAATAGTTAATTTTTAGTCCTTTCTCACCTTTGGTTTATTTTCATTAGAAAGGCAACATGGCCAGAATAGTTGAGATCATCTATGATAAATCTTGGTGTTAGATTTAGCTGCTGTTTCTAATGAGATGAGCAGTAGCAGCCTAGACAGGATAGAAACTCAAGTTCTCGGTTGGTTGGTGGCTTCATGGTGTGCAAAGGGATACAGGTGTTTACTAAGAAGTATGTGACCTCCAGCATCACGAACACCTCAAGGTATAAGATAGCTCCGAGGACTGAAGCCCTTTCTTCTGTACTCCAGGCAGTTGGAAGCACATAGGTCCCTCTCAGTTGATGGAGCTACGTTAATGAGCCTCTAGAAGTTCCACACAACATTCACGTTCACTTTGCATTAGCAGAACACAGTTGCACCTGCAGATTTATCATTCAGTGTCAAATGTTTGATAAATGACTAATAATGTCTGACACAAATACATTTTGTTTTCTCAAATTTGCCTTTCTATTTGCAATTTGTCCTCTGTTCTTTTCCTTTAATGTTATATGTGGAGGGGCAAATTGATTTCACCTCTTCAGTATTTCGAGTCATTTCATTGGCGGTAGCTGTGTGGAGTGCAGTGGTGTTAGCCTTCTCATGTGGGCTGTCACTGAGCAGCAATGTCTGCCGTCACTGAAAGACAAGAGGGGCTGATTGTAATAATTTTATTGCTCAGATCCTAGTCCAAAGTTTTCATTTGTAGACGAGAAAAACAAAACATTATGATTTTTCATGAAAACTAAATTTCTCAGTAGCAATTGCATTTTATGGTGTCTAAACAAAGACAATAGTTTTGGGGGGAGGCCTCAATGTATATAAACTTCATAAGGACCTGTTCTCTTTTTGAAGGGAGCTTTAATTTTTCTTAAGTTTCTGTTTGTGTCTTTGTCAATCATCAGGCTTTCACTCTAGTCTTTTTTTTTTTTTTTAATGGATATTTGACTCACCAGAGGAAGTTAGAAGATACCATCACCAATCCTAGTTGTTGTTTTTGTTGACAGTTCATTATCACTTTGGGTCAATGATCACAGTATGGAGGTCAAATGGATACTTTCTTTCTGTCTTGTGTTATATTTGGAAAGTAAGTTCCAAATTCATATAGCATCATTAGGGAAAAAAATCTTGCTTTCATTTTTGGCTAGCCCTGTTAGCAGATCTTTCTCACCTAATTATGCTCATCTAAGCAGGAAAAGTGCTAAACCTCAGGCTGTTAACATATGTCCACTTAGAAAGGTTGGCGTAGTGCCAAAGGCCACATCTCAATCCTACTATAAAGATCAGCTAATTGGCTGGAGTCTCTTGTTATTGGGCCTGTAGACTATCTCTCGAAGAACCTTTTGCATTTGTAAGGTCATATTGTCTTCTTGTTTCTAGTCCTTAGTGGACAAGGCCACTGCATCTCAAGAGAATTTTGCCCCCCACCCATCTGACATTGTCTGAAGACAGGTTTTTTTTTTTTTTTTTTTTTTCACACGGATGGGAGTGGGGAGAGCCCAGAGAAAGCCGCAAAGCACTCTGCAAAGCCCAGGATTGCCCCACGCTAAGGAAGTATCACACCCAAAGTCTTAGTTGCTGGTGTTGAGAATCCTAGGTGTAGACCATTGATCTAGTCATGACCACGTCCTAAGAAGTTTTCAAGTTTGAGACAGTGACATCTTCGGGATGAATCTGTTTGGCTCCTAATCAAAGGTCCACTTAAACTGCCAGCACATGTCATAGCTAGTAGGTGTACTTGTAGCCGTGAATTATGTCAAGATGGATTTTTGTCTCTGTTATATTTATAGCTCTTGAAGTGTGAGCATGCCTTTTGTTATGGCACTACTGTTTTCACAGAGATATTTTTAGTAGTTCCCCCAAAGCAGCAAACTACCAAGAGATAAACAGTAAACATATGTTACTTAAATGCAAATCCATCCCAGACCTGGAAGAGATGGCGGGCGAGAAGAGGGCAAAGGAAGACCGCAGTGCTAGAGTATGCCAGACTTAGGGTCCATGTCACAGGGACCAAGCAGAGAGCCAGGCAGGCTTATTCCCTGCATGCAAAGCCAGTGGTTCCAGGCTAGGAATTCATTCTCAGAAGATGCTGCAGTACATTCTTCAGTCCACTGTGATATGCACTCTGCATATGATCTCCATCAGTGATTCTCATCCCTCATTGTCCTTTATAGCCACCTAGGGAACTTTTAAGAGCAAGGCTCTCTGGACAACCCCCCCCCCCCCATCCCTTAGAAATTCCCATTTAATTGCTCTGGGATGGGACCTGGGCATAAGTATTTTTTAAAAAGCTCTCTTGGTAATACTAAAGTGCAGCCAAGGTTGAGAATCGCTGATATACATATATTGGATTCTTTGCACGAGTTAGTGAGCTCATTTTTTCTGTCGGTTCTTAGTAAATGTCAAGATTGATGCTGGAAACTTTGCACTCTCTGAAGTCAAGAGCAGATACCTCCTTGGGGTCAGCTCTTAACATTCGACCTTTACACCCACTCTCTAGCTCTGGGTTTTGTTAGACATTCATTTCTTCAGAGTAGCTTGTGTTGTGATATGCTTTTGAGTATTCATATGTGTAACTTTTTAAGATACTCAGGCAGTGAGTTAGTAATCATAGGAGGAAAAAAAAGACTTGCCTGAATTTAAAGAGATTTAGTTTCATGAACATATGATGTGTCTTTTGCCATAGTCAAAAGGATTGTAAGAGCATAAAGTAGCCAGATGTGGTGGTGCAGCCTTTAATCCCAGCACTCAGGAGGCAGAGGTAGGAGGATCACCATGAGTTTGAGGCCACTCTGAGAGTACATAGTGAATTCCAGGTCAGCCTGGACTAGGGTGAGACCCTACCTTGAAAACAACAACAAAACAACAACAACAAAAGCATAAAGTAGAGCAAATTTCATAGAAAATATGAAAGAATTGTGTTCTTTTTTTCTACAATGGGAATATTTCTGTCTCTTTTTTTTTGTTTGTTTGTTTTTTGAGGTAGGGTTTCACTCTAGTCCAGGCTGATCTGGAATTCACTGTGTAATCTCAGTGTGGCCTCGAACTCACAGCGATTCTCCTACCTCTGCCTCCTGAGTGCTGGGATTAAAAGCATGTGCCACCACGCCTGGCTCTAGAATATTTTTCTCTAAGAAGCTTTTTAAAAATAATTATGGCTAATACATACAGAAGTACTTAATTTTTTAATTTAAATTTTATATGAGAGAGAGAATGGGAGCGCCAGGGCCTTCACCTCTGCAAACCAATTCCAGACATGTGTACCCCCTTGTGCGCATGTGTGTCATTGCATGCTTGCATCACTGTGTGTCTGGATTACATGGGACCTGGAGATTTGAACATGACTTCTTAGGCTTTTCAGGCAAACGCCTTAACTGCTAAGCTATCTCTCCAGCCTCAAAAATACTTTTAAGAAAAATGTATGTACTCTTTTACAGAGAGGAGTCCTGTGTGCTTATTGAGTATAAAGTGATTGTAGTTCATTCAGTTAGTGGGCTACACTTTTTAAACTTTTGTCTTTCAAGTAGTTCAAAATAAAAGTTATAAACCTAAAAAGTTCTAATGACATGCTGTTTCATAGCCAACTGTAAATTGTGTAGATGGCATTTAGGTCTGAAAAGTTGGCCAGTATCATTCAGTAATTACTGAAACCTTCTTAGAAGCTTTAAGAGATGACTAATGTGGAAATGGGGTATAGCAGACAGCTTCAGGTTCGCTGAGATGAATTTCCAGACCCAGGCAAAGTTATGGAGGAAGGGATATTTTATTGAAGCTCACAGATGCAAGGGAAGTTCCATAATGGCAGAAGAAGCTGCCCTGTTCTCACAGGACCAAACAGAGGAAAAAAACACAAGGCAAAAAACCACATAGCACAGCACAGCACAGCACAGCACACCTCAGAAACTCCAGCTAGGCACACTTTGCATATCTTTAGATTGAAATCTCAAACCCGCCACCACACCTTAAGATCCACCCAGTGACACTGCCTCCAGCAAGGTGGCTGCAGATGCAAACTCTAAACTAATAAAATACTGAATATATTGGAGGCCATCTATTCAAACTACCACATGGGGTTATATCCTTTCACCCCCAACAAAGACTGTGATCATGGTGTTCCAATCCCTGTGGTTAAAGTTATTTCTTCTTTTGGTCAGGAAATGCAGAAAGGTGATATCTATAGTTTCTAACATGAAAGTGCTGGTCTTCAACCTCCTCAGTACCTGTTCGGCTAATACACAGGCCTCTCCTGGAGTCTTCCTGTCCTTAAGTCCAGCTTCATTGCTAATCAAAGTGTGGTCCAAGAGCCCAGGGCTGGCCTGTGGGCAGTTGACAACTGGACTGAGTATATGAGTGGCAGGCAAATTCTTAGCAACCTGTAGAGCATGTTTTCATTGCCATGGTATTTTTGTGGAGTTTTTGAGAGCACCTACCTCTCAATCTCTGACGGATTAAAGGAAAAACAACCTGGTTCCATGCCACAGTCAGCCAGTGGAGCCCTCGCCTCAGAAATGTCGTAAGTTCTGTTTGCTCTTGAGCTTTCTCCTGCAGGAGCCCTTCACCAGTGAGTCTTCTGATGGCTCAGGCTGAAGTCAAAACTCTGTTGATGGATGCTCCTGATAATATATTTCTTCTCTTATATTCAACCTTGCAGTTTTACATGTGTGTGCGTGTGTGAGTGAGATAATTTTGCTGATGTTGGCACCCTCTCATAGGTATCACCTCCAACTCCATGAAGGCTGGTTTTGTACTGACTCACTTTTGCATCCCCAGCACTTTGTGTGTTGAAGGGTCTTCCCCATGTTCGCCTTGACTCACTTTTGCATCTCCAGCACTTTGTGTGTTGAAGGGTCTTCCCCATGTTCGCCTTGACTCACTTTTGCATCCCCAGCACTTTGTGTGTTGAAGGGTCTTCCCCATGTTTTCCTTGACTCACTTTTGCATCCCCAGCACTTTGTGTATTGAAGGGTCTTCCCCATGTTCTCCTTGACTCACGTTTGCATCCCCAGCACTTTGTGTGTTGAAGGGTCTTCCCCATGTTCGCCTTGCCCTTGAACACCTGGGTTCCTCTCTTCCCTCAACCGATGGGATTCTCCAGTTCTGATGCTGCCTCCCACATATGGCATCAGCTTGCTGCATTAAGAATAAGATGAAAAGGGCACTGGGGTACTGCTTCCTACCTTGAGATGCCTCACTGGCTTTCCAAGTCTGTTTACTCATAGCTCCAGAGCACATGAGAAAGTTTCTTGCATGAATCATAAAATATTTGCCACAACCCAATTCAAAAAAACTACTGTTAATTGTGCAATTTAGCACCCATGGTATCAGATCCACATGGTCTTTAAGGAAATAGATTGGGTGAGACTTCTTTGTGCTTTTGCTAAGGACCACATGGTCTCTTACAGAAAAATAAAAATTTTAATTTTTTGTGTAATAAGAAGTTATAGATACATTGTTCAGCCTTCATTAATGAAATGATCAACAAATTATATTCTTTTTAAATTTTTTAAAAACATTTTATTTTCATTTATTTATTTATTAGAGACAGAGAGAGAGTGAGCATGGGCATTCCAGGGCCTCTAGCCACAGCAAATGAACTCCAGGTGCATGTGCCACCATGTGCATCTGGCTTATGTGGGACCTGGAGAATCAAACCTGGGTCCTTAGGCTTCACAGGCATGGGCCTTAACCGCTAAGCCATCTCCAGCCCTTAAATATTTTTTTGTTTATTTTTATTTGAGAGCAACAGACAGAGAAAGAGAGAGAGAGAATGAGCACACCAGGGCTTCCAGCCACTGCAAACAAGCTCCAGATGCATGCGTCACCTTGTGCATCTGGTTATGTGGGTACTGGGGAATTGAGCCTCGAACCGTGGTCCTTAGGCTTCACAGGCAAGTGCTTAACTGCTAAGCCATCTCTCCAGTCCATCTTTTTATCAGTTTTTGTTTCTTGTACTAAAAATTGAACTTAGAGCCTTATGCCTGCTAAGCAAGTGCTTCCCACTGAGATTTAGCCCTACCCCTTTTATATATGTGTATTTGAAGACAAGGTGAATATATGGCCCAGGCAGGCCTTGAACTTGCTCTGTAGACAGGCAGGCTTTGAACTTTTCATCCTCCTCCCTCAGCCTCCTAAGCCACTGGGATTACAGCCCTGAACCACCAGCTCTGTAGTCAGTTTCCTAAAGGATGGCTAATTTGTTCTCATCTTGGAAGTTAATTAGAACTAGCAAAAATTCTTTGAACTGCCTGCTTTCCTGAATCTATGCCACGAGTTGGTATAATTTATTTATTTGCAAGTAGAGACAGAGAACGGGAGAATGGGCACACCAGGACCTTTTTCCCATACAAATAAATCCCAGATGCACGTGCCACTTTTTGCATCTGGCTTTACAAGGGTACTGGGAAGTCAAACCCGGTTCATTAGGCTTTGCAGGCAAATTCCTTAACCACTGAGCCATCTCTCTCACCAATTGATATCATTTTAACATTAACATTTAAAAAATATTAAAGCAAGGTCTCTTGATCATCTATAGGCTGCTTAGAAGTTCGTTGTGACCAAGTTTAGAAGAAATTTGATATCTGGATGAGATACCCCACGATGAACTAAATTTTAGTCTAGGACATCACCACCATGCCACTGCTGACTGGTGTATCCTGTTCTTCAGTTCATGATGGTCATGTTTGTTTGTTTGCTCTCTGGGGACTGGGTCTCATTCAGATGGAACATCGGCATCGGAAGAAAGACACCCCCGTGCAGGCCAGCAGTCACCACCTCCTCGTGCAGATGAAAAGCCTCATGTGCTCCAACCTGGGAGAAGAGCTGGAGGCCATCTTCTCCCTCTTTGACAGCAAAGAGAATCGGCCAATCAGGTAACGGCATGCGGAAATAAGACCAGGTGTCTCGACCTCTGACTGACATGCTCTGTACACTTTTCTAATAGCCTCCGCTTCCTCATCTCCAGAACTGAGTTTCTGCCTAAAGCATGGCTGAATATTAAGTTTATTGTGTGCTTTAAGCTATTTTGTGTTGATATGCAAAGAAGATATAGTTTCTCTATAGCCCCAAGTTTATCAAAGTCAGCATGTTCTGTCTTTCTATTTTTCAGTAAATTATTACATTCATCCTACCCTGTCTGGATCAAATGGTATCAAGAGATATTAACTACTTAAAAATGATCCATTAAAATATCAGAGATCTGAAATGGTAAAATGTTTCCCACAAATACAGTAGCTTCACAGTGATCAATTCAGGCCTGGAGTTATCATAACAAATAACCTTGTTTACCAGCAAAGGCATTCACTACACTGAGTCAAGGCAGAAAAGCCCTGTTATAATAAATAACAAACTGTTACTCATTTGAAGATTGAACTACCTTGACTCAATTTCGTTGCATAAAAGATAATTTTTGTTTAAAATTGAGTTTGAGGGCTCGGCAGTTAAAGGTGCGTGCTAGCAAAGCCCGACACCCCAGGTTGGATTCCTCAGTTCCCAGGTAAAGACAGATGCACAAAGTGGTGTGTACATCTGGAATTGATTTACAGCTGCCAGAGGCCTTGTTGTGATCCTGACTATGTCTGTACCTCTCTCTCTCTTTCTGCTTACAAATAAATAAAAAATGTATTTTTAAACTGAATTTTCCACATTGTTTCACATATATAAAGGGATTTTTGAGAACATGAATCTAATTGAAGTCTGATTTCCCCAGTCACAAGGGCATATATATCTTCAATAATTCTATTACACTCATCTAGCAAAAGCTTACATGATAATTTTTATATGCCAACTATTATTCTAAGCTCTTAAAATACTTACTTAGTTCTTGTATGTATTTTATGAGGTGGATACTACTAATATCCTCCACTTTTATGGGTGGCAAAACTACAGTGGAGAGACTTAATGCATACTTTGTCCAAAGTCATATAGCTTCTCTGTGGTGGAGCTAGTATTTTAACAGGGCAGGACATGCAGAAATCATTATGCTCAATCACTACTCCACACCTACTTTCATTATCTGTAAAGTTTATAATATGCTATATTTTTCCACAGGCATTTTTTACTCATTAGTGTGTATTAAGGGGTCTGTGTAGTTCTTATAAGAATCAGAGTGGAAGAGACTCAAGCTCATTAAGAATTGGGAGGAAGGGGCTAGAGGGATGGCTTAGCAGTTAAGGCACCTGCCTGCAAAGCCTAAGAATTCCCGTTCAATTCTCCAGGTCCCACGTTTAGTCATACACCAAAAGTGACGCAAGCGCGCAATGTCGCACATGCACACAAGGGGGCACACACGTCTGGAGTTCATTCACAGCGGCTGAGAGGCCACTGGTGTGCTCATTCTCTCTCTGTCTCCCCTCTCTCTGTCTCTATCAAATTAAAAAAAATAAGAAGAAGAATTGGCAGGAAGGCTACAGAATGAGATCCAGGTCAGCCTGAGATAGAGTGAGACCCTACCTTGAAAAAAATAATTGGCAAGAAGGATCCAGTAGTGAGGAAAAGACCACACTCAGAGGAGGGAAATCACTGATGGGATCGGATCCCTTAGGAGAGGAGCATCAGGTAACAGACATCAGTTTGCAGATGTGAGATTAACCAAGGCCAGAGAAAAGAAGGGAGGGAAGGGTGTGGATGTGTCCTACCGAGTTTAGGATTAACAAAACGGATTGTCATTATATAAAGGGAACTGGCATTGTATGGCACAGTATCTCTCTTGGCTTACATTTTAAAATTGGCTTTTGTACTACGTGGAGCAGAAAGGACCATAATGTGGATACTTTGCATAGACTGTGGGACTTTGGAGACATACACCAACGCGTATCTTCCCTTGACGTGTTATTTCACCTGGACCAGACTTTAAGTTATGTGGGCCATTGAAAATGGTGTGATTCAGTGGTTGACTACCTCCAACTTTTTTATTATTATTTAATTAATTAATTTTTTTATTGACAGCTTCCATAATTGTAGACAATAACCCATGGTAATTCCCTCCCTCCCTCCTTGCCCCCTTTCCCCTTCCAAACTCCATTCTCCATCATACCCCTCCCCCTCTCACTCAGTCTCTCTGTTATTTTGATGTCATCATCTTTTCCTCCTAGACTACCTCTAACTTTCATTACTGTGTTTATTGATTTATTCTAAGCCTTCATTAATTAAAGTTGTGAATTTGTCTTGGGACTAATTCATTCCTTCATTCCCATCAGAAAATTTGCTTGACGGGACTTGAGCATCAGCATTGGTCCCCAAGCTAGTATTGGTCTGCTCATGTGTGCAGGCTGCTGACATGGGCTTTTACCTGAGAAATTAGCAGCAAGGTAGATGTCTGGAGATGTATTATTCTAGCAGTTACATAAAGCTTCCCTTCTGATGACACCATGTTCACGGGCTTTTGTGAAGATAGGTATATTTTTCTACCGTCATGTAGTTAAACTCGTTTTCTTTGAAATGCTTCATTTCCATGTAAGCTTTCTATTGACTAGAATTACTTTTTATTCAGTGTATGAGTCAAATTCAGTTATTTAAGGATTAGGTAAGTAGTCACTACATTTTTTTCTAGTATGGACTTACACTGAACCTATATGAGTAAGTCTCCATCTGGGAGGTATGTCTTCCTGTGTCTTAAACATCCCATTATATTGTATCTGAGTGGCCCTCCTCTGAAGTTCAGTGGCCTTTGTTGAAGCCCTGGCTGTGCCATTCATTAGCTTGGGCAAGTTAATTCATATCACTCCTGATTCTAACTTGCCAACTAAGTGAGGATAATGATAGTACTTTCTTCTTGGGATCACTTGTGTGCTGAACTCTCAGAGTGATGCCTCACACATGGTACTTGAGCAGTGAAGCTTAGATATGGTGAAAACCCCAACTAGGAAATATGCTGTAACAGATCTACAACTGTGTGGCGCCTGCCTTTGGACTGTGAAATTGTACATTCTGCATAGATCATCCAATCTGAATCTATGTGAACCAACAATAATAGCTTTGATAATACGTTTGACAGAATTTAAAAGAAATGCGTCCTAATAGCTGAACAACATTCAATATGGTATAGTAAAATTATTTTTTTAATTTTTATTTATTTATTTGAGAGCAACAGAGAGAGAATGGGTGTACCAGGGCCTCCAGCCACTGCAAGCGAACTCTGGATGCATGCGCCACCTTGTGCATCTGGCTTTTGTGGGTCCTGGGGAATCGAGCCTCCAACCACAGGGTCCTTAGGCTTCACAGGCAAGCACTTAACCACTAAGCCATCTCTCTAGCCCCTGGTATAGTAAAATTCTTAATAATGCCTTTAAAATGTAGGTTTTAATTTATTTATAAAGTTAAATATGTAGGTTTTAGAAGAGTTATAAACATTCTGAGAGAGAAAAATCTTAACATTCTTAAGCAAAATCCTGTGTATGTAAAAGCCTCTCTCTTCAGAACACATTAAATTTGTGTAGGTCTCTCCGCCCCAAGGTGGAGAGTCTAGTTAGAGGAGATGTGTTGCCTATAATTAATTGCCTGCACAGTCCCTCATCTTATGTACACTGGAGTGACTGTTGTGCCAGAAGTGGAAGGCCCAAAGATGAAACCTGGAGCGGATAACAGAGGTATCCAGGGCCCAAGTGAAAGAGTCTGCTTTTAGAACAAGGAAGCACTGTGATGAATGTGTGAGGTGGGAACAGTGAAATGTGGAAAATGTTGACATCAAATGGAGGGAATATGACTCTGTAGCCGTATTTTTAAGAGACACAGGAAATGATGTCGCTTGCCAGAACCAAAGGGAGTTTAAGGTTGAAAGTAAGTAGTTGCAGGTGGTTAATAGGCTGACCAGGAGTGTAATAGGCATGTGGCACTAACTGTACGTAAACGACAGGAAGCCTATAGGTTGAAGAGAATCTGTAGTGGTATGTTCATTGTAGCACTTTTCACAGTGGCTAAGAAATGGAAACAATCGGTATGGCATCAACAGGTGGGGGAACTAACTGATACATGCACACAGGGTGGAGGAGCCTGGAAGATGTTATATGTGAAATAAATCAAGCAGAGAGAGAGAGAGAGAGAGAGAGAAATACCACAAACATAGAGTGTAAAAAAAAGGTTGAAGTTATAAAAAGAGAGAGGAGAATGATGCTGAACATATTTTTAGGGCAGATTGGAAAGACATTGGTGGATGGTCACAGAATATGTTAGCTAAGAGAAATAGGCTCAAGAGATTTGTTGCACAAAGTGATGTCTCTCTCTCATTCTCCTTGTAAATAAATAAAATAATAAATACTTGAATGTGAAAACACAAGACTGGGAATGGGAGTAAGTTATTGAGTACTAATGGGTTGCTGAGAACCTTGAGGGCCCATCCTGTGGAGGTGTCTGAAAGTGCTAGTGAACGCTAGCTCTCAAGTTAGTGCTTAGAAAAGGGGGATAAGGAGCAGTGGCTTAGAGGGTAAGGTGCTTGCCGGAAAAGCCTAAGGACCCAGGTTCGTCTCCCCAGAACCCACATACCCCAGATGCACATGATGGCGCTTGAGTCTGGAGTTGGTTTGCAGTGGCTAGACACTCTGGTGCACCCGTTCATATTCTCTCTCTCCCTCTCACATCTGTAATAAATAAAAATAAAATATTTTTTTAAAAATAGAAGCAGAGGTTAGGTTGGCATCTGAAACACTACAGGGGAAAGTAATGAGAAATTGAGACTCTGTGTCACTGAGAATCTAAGAAACAGCTTTCATAGCTTCCAGTAACACTTTTCAGAGGCTCATATAACCTAAGAGCCTTATTTTCAGACTAAAAAAAAGTTAATATTTTTGTGTCTACCTGGTAATACATAACAAAGTTAAGAGAGCAGATAAGGGTTTTAATTCTCTGTGCACTAGGCTAGTCTTTCTCGTTTCATACATCATTTGAAGCTTACTGTGGTGTGATCATACAAGTTGAGAATCTGTATTTTTACATAAATAGGAGCATTTGGTGTTTTGAAGTGAAAAGATTGTAGGCATAGATCTCTTTTTCTTAATTTCATGTTGCAAAGCTCAGTAAAAAAAAAAAAAATTAAGCTTTCCAGAGCAAAGCAACAATGCAGAGAACAGTGTCCAGCCAGACATGCAGGGAGCACTGTCCTCAGAACAAAAATAGATGGGGGAGGCATGTGGAGATCCTCCTTGACTGCGGCAGTTATCAGCCGACCCATCAGGCCCTGGGCATTTCCTGCCGTGTCTAGACATGCTGGCACAGATTTTGATGTGGGTGTCTGCCCGGCAGTGACCTTCCTCAGGGCCTTTGTTGGAAAGCACAACTGCTTCCCACCCTTTCTCTCCTCCAGCATACAGTTGATCTAGCAGGTGCATGAAAATTGGGAGTGCTGTCACTTCATTGTTAGTCAGATTCGTGGTTTACTTTGTTCACACTGGTGTGTCACATTTAAAAAGTATCTTTAAGAGGAGATATTTTAAAGAAACCAGCTAGAAGGAGAACTAAATAAAAACAAAACACAAGCCAAGAAATACTTCATTCATGGCTAGAACGTCCCAGGTAGAACTGATCCACTCTTATATGCAGCATTTTACACTGTCAAGTTCAATGCCAGTTATTTTTGAAGTTGTTGGTGACATTACTATAATAAGTGAATAGACATTAAAAGTTGCAGAAAACAAAAAGCTCACAGAATAAATGGAGTCAGATCTAGCCTTTTCTTTTACTTTAGCTCTAAACACTTATTCTGCCACCTTGTCTCCATTGACTTAAATAGTGGAGTATTTTACAAGGCAGCTAAAGGGTCGTCTTTACTTTTTCCAGCATTTTGTGTGAGGACCACGTTAATGCTCTCCCACCTCCCTCAACACACAGATCTGATCATTTCTGTCTCATTATGTACCTTGTGGTTGCTGCCTATAGGAAATTCAGAATGATTTTGTTTTCCTGAGTTCACAGAGCAATCACTTCACAAGGAATTCTTTGGTATTCAGTACCATCTATGGTGCAGGATGATTCACCATTGACAGAGGAATTATTAATGGCTTGAATCTACCCTCTCATCATCTTTATGTTCTGTACCTTGCAGAGTGCTTGACACACTAGAGGCTGATGCCCTTAAAGGAAGCTTTCAAGTGTTTCCTTGCAAGTCGAGGCAAGAAGGCTTCAAGAGATGATGCTATTAGTACCTTACTCTTTGCTATCGTTCTTCCTTCCCCTCTGAGGGAGGGTGGGGGCTGTGGTTGGTTCTTAATCCCAACCAGCAGGAAAGAAACAGGGATCCTTCTTGCTCACACTTTATTGAGAGCACTTGGTTAACAGATGAGCTGTGTTGAGTACATCAGAATGTGTAAGAACCACTTTACGTTACACTGTGCTGATCAGAGCTGTGCACTCAGGCCTCCCTCTATGGAACCATCATTTGCAAACACTGTCATGCTCAAAAAGGACATAAAAATTGTCAGATAAATATATGGCACACCCTTAGGTATTTCTATTTGGGGATTTTGGAATGGAAGTTAAACAAGGTGTATCTTCTTTTTATTCCAGTTAGGCATCATAATTTTTGCACCATCCCTGAGGAATCACTAAGATTTTTTCATTTAATCAATCATTCATTCATTTACTCAGCAAGCAAGCAGTTGTTGCTCTCCACCTGAGAGTTAGCTGCTTCTCTGAGGAAGACATCATTGAATAAAACAGGTGGCAAATCTTATATTCTTCTTAGACTCAAAATGTAAGAAACATTTTTAAAGCCAAAGCCTCCACAGGTGTGCAACCATTTGACGTTGCAATACAATGTAGTCATCTATAAAGTTCATGCTTAAGGACCACACAATCATGTTATAAAAAAAATTAAATCAAAACCCCGCGTGATGGTGCACACCGTTAATCCCAGCATTTGGGAGGCAGAGGTAGGAGGACTGCTGTGAGTTTGAAGCCAGCCTGAGATTATCTAGTGAATTCCAGGCCAGCCTGGGCTAGAGCGAGACCCTACCTCAAAAAACAAAAACAACAATAAAAAAAAAACCAGAAAAAGAATTAAATCAAAGTGAAAGAATGTCTTCTAGTCTTTTAAGTAAGTGTATGAGTTTGTGTTAGGCCACATTCATAACTCTCCTGGGCTGCAAGCAGTCTGTATGCCATGGATTAGACACCCCTGTATGCTAGCCAATATGTAATAGTTATTTTACAAAAGTGATGAAAACAATGATTTCTCATGTCTTCATTGCCTATGATAAGTTCACTATAAGTTTTCATTGTAAATGTACATAAACTACAGACCTCAACAAAAAATAAAACATATGTCTTATACAGATTATCAGATGCAGATGAAATCAGAGGAAGGCCTTACTATTCCCACAGTTTAAAAAAAAAAAAGCAGTGGTGCACACCTTTAATCCCAGCACTCTGAAGGCAGAATTAGGAGGATCACCATGAGTTTGAGGCCACCCTGAGACTAGATAGTGAATTCCAGGTCAGCCGGGGCTAGAGTGAGACCATACCTCAAAAACCAAAAAAAAAAAAAAAAAGTCATGTGACCTTCAAAGAGCTTATGGTATATGTACTATCTAAGTTATAAATAGTTTTGACTTTATAAAGTTACATTTAATATAAAGAATCTACCAGTAAGTTGTGTTGCTGTTATCTTTTAATAGGAAAACTTGATTTGGATTTTTTCTTTCAGACTAGCCTCAAGCTCACAGTGGTATATCCTGCCTCTGCCTCTCAAGTCCTGGGATTATAACCCTATAACACCACAACCCAGTTTAGACTCATTTAAATTAAAAAATAAATCCTTTGGCCATAATAAATGCATGAAACACTTATTGTTTTAAAGGTTTGAATTATACGGATTTTTATTATTTATTCCATATTCATTGAAGGCTTCTTAGCCTTTTTGAAAAATTGCATACTTCACCACAAAGTAGTTAAAAGAGCTTTAGTTTACATTATTTTCAACACTTCCTAACAAAGAAGCGTTATTCAAAAAAATCAGAATAATTACCATACATAGATCAGAGTGATGTCAGATGCAGTGTTACCAGCAGTCAGATTACGTAAATTCCAAGAACAATGAGCATAGGACACTGTCTTCCTGCAGGCTTTCACATGTCATGGCCTCGTTCTGTTGGCCCGTTTCCTATCAGCGGTTACTTCTGGTTCCTTCTCTGAGAGATTGGTTTCCTGTGAAATTCCTAACCAGTTATCTGGAGAAAGACTGATGCCAAGTGTTCCCTTTTTCTTTTTTCCTTTGCAATCAACTTTTAAAGTTAGCATGCAAAATAATGGGTCTATGATGGCATGTTCATATGTATGCATCATTGAACTTTGTCCTAATTTACCCCCTTTCCTTCGCCCTCTTACTGTCCCTTTCCCGTCTCCCGTGACTCTCCCTTCTGCTTTCACTTCTCATGTGTTCCATAACCTTCGCTTTTTCCTCCTCCTTTCACAGTTCCCTGACTCACACAACACATATGCACTCACTTGTTATATATGATCACTCACATATGTTTGTTAAGTATGTTAAATTTAAGTTTCACATATGAAAGAAAGCATGTGATATTTGTCTTTCTGCATCTGGCTTAATTCTCCTAACATAATGCTCCCCATTTCCATCTACTTTCCTATAAAATGTCACAATCTCATTATGCTTATGGCTGAATAAAATTCAATTTTGTACGTGTACCACAGCTTCTTGATGCATTCTATTGTTGATGGGCAACTAGGCTAGTTCCACTTTCTAGCCACTGTGAATAGTCCCGTAGTAAATATGACATACAAGTAAGTCTGTGCAATGTTGGTTTAGAGCGTTTGGGGTGCTTACACCCAAGAGGGGTAGAGCTGGATCATGTAGTTCTACTTTTAGTTTTTGGTGTTTTTTTTTTTTTTTTTTTTTGAAAAACCTTCATACTAATTCCTGTAAAGCTGCACAAGTTTCTGCTCCCACCTGCAGCGTAATACAGATTCCTCTCTTCTCACATCCTCAGTTGCTGTTCTCTTGGTGGGAGTCCTTCTGACTGGTGTGCGTCTTTCATCTGACTGGAATCTTAAAGAAGATTTAATTTCCATTACCTGATGGCTAAGGGTGTTGAACACTTTTTTAAAATATTTGTTGCCATTTTCTTTTTTTGAGAACTGTCTGTTCAGCTCATTTATTGTTTGGATGATTTGAGTGGGTGGTATTTAATTTTATAGTCCTTTGTCCATTCTAGATATTAATTTCCAGTCTGATTGTGTAGTTGGCAAAGATTTTTCACCCCATCCTGTGGGCTATCTTTTCACTCTGATGATGGTTTCCTTTGCTATGCAGAAAGCTTTAATTTCATATAGTCCCATTAGTCAGTTCTTAAGGTATTTCCTATACAGTTGGAGTACTTTTCATAAAATCCTTGAAGAAGGTATTTACCTAAGTCAGTATTTCTCGAAGGATTTTATTTTACTTAAGGTTAAGTGTGAGATTTCTTGACTTAAACCCATTGCTGCTCTTGTAAATCAATAATCAACCAGAATCTTTTTTGTTGTTGTTTTTTTGGGATTTTTTGAGGCTGGGCTTCACACTCTGGCTTAGGCTGACCTAGAACTCACTCTGTGGTCCCAGGCTGGCCTCATACTCATAGCAGCTCTCCTACCTCTCTCTCCAGAGTGCTGAGATTAAAGGCATGTGCCTCCACACCCAGCCAGTATCATTTTTAACTTAACCAATTCACAGCAGATGATGTGAATATTACTGATTTATACTTGTAAAGAGAGTTATATCTTTTTTCATTGAAATTTATCACCCTAAAGAGAGTTTTGTTTCATATTTTCTATTCTACAAAGAAAAAGAACATGAAATGTTTTAATATCACCCTGAGCAGTAAGAAAGAGTTAGCCTAATATCTAAAATGGTCATTGAATTTGGCTGTAGTTTATATACAGAGAAAGGAGACTCCTCTATCATTCTTCTCAAGCTGAATCCTTTACTGTCCAAACAAAGCCATTATATTATTTTCTGGCTTAGTTTCTCTGTACTCAATATTTATAAAGTGAAAGTAGTGCTGGGCATTAGAAAACAGAGTCTGCTTCTTAGGTAAATGACTGTGGAAACACTGGTTTGTCGGGGCCCTCCTTTATCCATTTCCTTATAATCAAGAGAGCTCGGGACCCTAAAGTTACTTCAGTTTTAAAATAAGACAGCACAGACAGCCTATCTAGGAAGACTTGTTTGAGGCCTTGTTTCCATTTATTGCCCAGGAAAAGCTCTGTCACTGGTGCTGGCCATGTGGTTGGGAGAAGAAAAGGGAAAAGCCTTTGAACCTAAGATTCCAGGATTTGGTTGCCTGTTTTCAGATACTTAAAACTTTTATTAAAAGGCAGTTAGTAGTTCTGACTTAACACCTGAGCGTAAGGGGCTTAATCAAGGGTCCTTTACTATAATGAGCCTTTAGCCAGAGAGGAACTTTTCAGTCCATCTTGAGCTAGAGCAATCAGGATCTCCCAGCTAAGACCTGGACATTATGACAGCTCCTCAGGTGGATGCTGGGCCCAACCCAGTTAGGAACCTCTGGATGGGAAAGATGGTCTCTTCTGTGTCCACTAATCATTCTTTTTGGACATAGTGTGCCACCATTTTCCATCCACAGTGACCACCAAATCATAAGGTGTAGCAGCCACTCTGGAACTGCCAACACATGCCCCACTCACTTCCTTTTTTTTTTTCTTCTTTGATTCACTGTCTAGATGGAAAGTCTTATTTTTATTTATTTATTTTCAAGCAGAGAGAGAACATGAGTGGGCACACCAGGGCTTTTTGCCACTGCAAATGAACCATATTATGCATTTGGCTTTACGTGGTTATTGGGAAATTGAGCCCCGGCTGTCAGGCTTTCAAATAAGTGCATTTAACTACTGAGCCATCTCTCCAGCCTTCACCCTCTCCGCCACCAATGTTCCTGGCTTGTGGTAGCACCAGAATTACTTGAGATTTCATAGTGCTGCTTAAACTTCTCTATTTTGATTTTTGCTGTGATCCCTCATTCTAGAAACATACACAGTTACAGCTCTCTTCACAGGTTGAAGAGGAAAAATACTTTTTTCTCAACCCTCCTCCATTGGTTCTTAGAATATATCCATGTAATAAAACACAAGTTAAGAAGGGAAAAAAAATGGTGTGTTGGTACACCTGTAACCCAAGCACTTTGGAGGCAAAGCATCATGAGTTTGAGGCCAGTTTGGGCTACATAGTGAGTTGCAGGTGAGCATGGTGACACCGAGAGACCTTCATCAAAAAGAGTTTATTATGATGAGGGTGATGAATATTGTTTCTATATTTGGGAAATAGTTGGAGAATGAGTAGTAAGTGGCTTTGAGTTCTAGCTTATATAGCATCTCCAAAGAGAACAAGTGTGCTTTTAGAAAGGAGACAAGGGAATCCACTGAGTTTCACAGGAACAGCACGTTGTGGGAAGGCAAATAAATGAGGGAGGTCAGTCAGTGAAGGCGATACAGCTATCTCCGGTGGCAGCTGCAGGCTCATAGGGTGTCTTGCTACACTCACTGGCTGACAGTGGTATCCCAGAAAGCAGAGTGAGGTTAGGTCACCTTTGTCTGTGTAAGTCCCTTTCCTGCTTGCTTGAGCAGTTTGAGGCAGAGCAGTGAGATTTTCTGCATCTTCTGCTTCTTAATTACCTTTAGCTCAGGGATCCCTTGCCAGTAGGCGTTCTTGGGTGTGGCGTGTTCTTGTTGCTGGGTGTGACACACTCTCATCTCTTACAGCGTAGTGTTGGAGGCATCTTGTACTATTAGTCAGTCAGAAAGCATTTGAGAAAAAGCAAGAGAAGCAATGAAATACAAGCCATGGAAATTTCTGATGCCTTCTTAGATAATCTCTACTGTGAAGCCATTTTATTTCCCATGTCAATGATCTCAAGTCTCCCTGCACACCCACTGAGTGTGGAATTCACTGTTACTCTCATAGAGCATAGTGAAGTTTAAGCAAGGCACTTTCCTTTTCAAAGATGCTGCATGGAAGTTTGGTTTGGTTTCACTGCATTTGGTTTGTATGAGTATAAAAGATCATGATATGGTGGTGCACGCCTTTAATCCCAGCACTTGGGAGGCAGAGGTAGGAGGATCACTGTGAGTTCAAGGCCACCCTGAGACTACACAGTGAATTCCGGGTCAGCCTGGGCTAGAGTGAGGACCTATCTCAAAAAAAAAAAAAAAAAAAATCATGACAATTGGTTGTCAAAATTTGACCATCAAAATATTTTCTCTCTTTTGTTTTTAAGTGTGAAGACTATAAATCGGTTTCAATGATTTGAGTGCTCAAAATTATTTTCAAGCATTCCTTATAATTTTCTGTAGATTCATGATCTTTGTAATCTTTTATACCACTTGGTTCAACCCAGCATTTAACTAGTGATATATTTTGGATAAAATTGATGTTATGTAACTTTCACATGAATTATATTCTTAGATATCTGAAGTGAGTCTTACAGAGTCATAAACATGAGTCCACATAGGAAATATAAAATCTCTCTATAAAATATAAATTTGTTTGAACTATAAAAATATTTTTCATATAAAAGTATATCAAAGTCTCTGGTATTAGTCATTAGCAACTCTTAGTTGCATTGCTCTGAAAGATGCAGACTGCAGTGGGAACATCCTGCTGGGAGAGCAGCTTCATGTCATTAATGAGAAAGCTGCAAGGACCCTCCCAGATCTGCGTGGTAAGGAGCGCTCCCAGACCCCAAGTAGGGCAACAGAAGGGAGCTAGTGCTGCTTAAACTTCTCTATTTTGATTTTTGCTGTGATCCTCATTCTAGAAACATACACAGTTACAGCTCTCTTCACAGGTTGAAGAGGAAAAATACTTTTTTCTCAACCCTCCTCCATTGGTTCTTAGAATATATCCATGTAATAAAACACAAGTTAAGAAGGGAAAAAAAAATTGGTGTGTTGGTACACCTGTAACCCAAGCACTTTGGAGGCAAAGCATCATGAGTTTGAGGCCAGTTTGGGCTACATAGTGAGTTGCAGGTGAGCATGGTGACACCGAGAGACCTTCATCAAAAAGAGTTTATTATGATGAGGGTGATGAATATTGTTTCTATATTTGGGAGATAGTTGGAGAATGAGTAGTAAGTGGCTTTGAGTTCTAGCTTATATAGCATCTCCAAAGAGAACAAGTGTGCTTTTAGAAAGGAGACAAGGGAATCCACTGAGTTTCACAGGAACAGCATGTTGTGGGAAGGCAAATAAATGAGGGAGGTCAGTCAGTGAAGGCGATACAGCTATCTCCGGTGGCAGCTGCAGGCTCATAGGGTGTCTTGCTACACTCACTGGCTGACAGTGGTATCCCAGAAAGCAGAGTGAGGTTAGGTCACCTTTGTCTGTGTAAGTCCCTTTCCTGCTTGCTTGAGCAGTTTGAGGCAGAGCAGTGAGATTTTCTGCATCTTCTGCTTCTTAATTACCTTTAGCTCAGGGATCCCTTGCCAGTAGGCGTTCTTGGGTGTGGCGTGTTCTTGTTGCTGGGTGTGACACACTCTCATCTCTTACAGCGTGGTGTTGGAGGCATCTTGTACTATTAGTCAGTCAGAAAGCATTTGAGAAAAAGCAAGAGAAGCAATGAAATACAAGCCATGGAAACTTCTGATGCCTTCTTAGATAATCTCTACTGTGAAGCCATTTTATTTCCCATGTCAATGATCTCAAGTCTCCCTGCACACCCACTGAGTGTGGAATTCACTGTTACTCTCATAGAGCATAGTGAAGTTTAAGCAAGGCACTTTCCTTTTCAAAGATGCTGCATGGAAGTTTGGTTTGGTTTCACTGCATTTGGTTTGTATGAGTATAAAAGATCATGATATGGTGGTGCACGCCTTTAATCCCAGCACTTGGGAGGCAGAGGTAGGAGGATCACTGTGAGTTCAAGGCCACCCTGAGACTACACAGTGAATTCCGGGTCAGCCTGGGCTAGAGTGAGGACCTATCTCAAAAAAAAAAAAAAAAAAATCATGACAATTGGTTGTCAAAATTTGACCATCAAAATATTTTCTCTCTTTTGTTTTTAAGTGTGAAGACTATAAATCGGTTTCAATGATTTGAGTGCTCAAAATTATTTTCAAGCATTCCTTATAATTTTCTGTAGATTCATGATCTTTGTAATCTTTTATACCACTTGGTTCAACCCAGCATTTAACTAGTGATATATTTTGGATAAAATTGATGTTATGTAACTTTCACATGAATTATATTCTTAGATATCTGAAGTGAGTCTTACAGAGTCATAAACATGAGTCCACATAGGAAATATAAAATCTCTCTATAAAATATAAAGTTGTTTGAACTATAAAAATATTTGTCATATAAAAAGTATATCAAAATCTCTGGTATTAGTCATTAGCAACTCTTAGTTGCATTGCTCTGAAAGATGCAGACTGCAGTGGGAACATCCTGCTGGGAGAGCAGCTTCATGTCATTAATGAGAAAGCTGCAAGGACCCTCCCAGATCTGCGTGGTAAGGAGCGCTCCCAGACCCCCAAGTAGGGCAACAGAAGAGAGCCTGGTACCCAGCAACTGAAAAAAAAGAGTGGAAAGAGAAGAGATGCCATTGGTCTCTTCAGATCCTTCCTGTGGTTCTCCTGGTAGTTGTGATGCTGCTGAGGACATCTCTACTTCAGCTGCATTGCAGACTCTTCAGTGGTGGATACTCTCAGCCCATCTGCATTCAGTAGTTTGGCCAAGCAGATGGTCACAGGCATAACCTTCCTAAATACAGATATGTCTCAGCTTAACTTTTTCTTTTGAATTTATACCTTTTCAAATATTTTTGTGTGTGTAAGTGGCACATGTGGGCACGTGTTTGTGTATATGTGTGCCTGTGCATATGCTTGTGAGTATAAACGTGCATATGTACATATACATGTCTGGAGGCTGGAGGTTGGCCTGGGGTGTGATTTTTCTTTTGCTGTTCCTTTTTATTCACTGACGGAGGGTTTCTTACTTGAATCCAGCGTTCACCAGTTCAGCTAGTCTAGCTAGCTAGCTTGTCCCAGTGATCCCTGTTTGTGCTTCCAAATGCCGGGTCAATTATTTAAAGATTTTGTTTTTATTTATTTAATTAGAGAGACAGGGAGAGAGAGTGAAAATGGGCATGCCAGGGGCTCTAGCCACTGCAAATGAACTCCAGATGCATGTGCCGCCTTATGCGTCTGGCTTACATGGGACCTGGAGAATCAAACCGGGGTCCTTAGGCTTTGCAGGCATGTGCCCTAACTGCTAAGCCATCTCTCCAGCCCAGTTGTTTTTAATTTTATTAAAAGTGTACCAAAAAGATTCTTGGTTCTTACAGCATTGTCTTTCTCTTTTCTGTCTATTTCTCAAAGACTCTGTTCTTTCAAAGACAGGATAGTAGTGTGGTTAAGAACCAGCACACTCTATTCAAACTCTACATGTCGATAATTTGCCTCCATCCTTGACTCTGCACCTACCTTTGGCCAACTCACCTACTATCTCAAGCCCCAGCTTTCTCGTATGTCAGATGGGGATGATAATGGCTTCTTCATAGGGTTGGTATGTGATTTATCTTTGGAAAGTCTGGCACAGGTACATATTTGCCTTCATTACTTTTCCTCGGGGCCCTGCTAGGGATGCTTATTTATATTCTTACTCATTGTCTTGACTTTTCTCAAATCCTTGTTAGAAGAAGGTAGGTTATAAATTATAAATAATTATGTCTGTTATTCTTTATTTCCAAAGAAAGAATTAGTCACTGGAATTTACAGTCATGATTTAATGACTCATGCACAGAATTCAGGTGGACACTAAATTTCTCTTTCCTCTGGAACAACATGGCTTAGGTAAGGGAGTCAAAATGGGAACTTTCTCTGCTGATGATACCAACTCTTACCATTCATTGTTTCTTGAAGTATTCTATTGCTTAATCTTTAAGAAGGCACTAGAAAACATTATGTCCCAGTAGTTTTCCATTGCTATAACTTCGACTATATTTGCTTATTATATTTAATACCTATACTATACCACATAAGATATTATTAGGTTTCAGGGTAAGTGGCACAATCTAGGATCCAGAGTTACCATGAGGGTGACTCTTATGTTTGATAGGAAGGCACCATCAATGAAATGTCTTCTTGGAGAATTGTATATTTTCCTACCATAAAGTAAAAAGACATTATGGGGAAGGCAGGGAATGATGTGAGAGGAAATTTTAGTTTCAAGGATTTTTTTTTATTGTGTTTCCCCCAAAAGATTTTTGAGTCTAATGGAGGAATGCTAAATAATTGGTTAGAAGCTGCACATGCATGCACCAGTACCTATGAACCAATATTTTACAATGAGAAAGACATGCAAACTTATTACGATTAGGAAAGAAGTGTAAACAACGTGATGAAAGTATGCACATCTTGTAATAGGATACTTGTTTAAGTTCACAACACCTAAGTTTGTTTCCCAATGACACTTATGAAAAGATTGCAGTGGAAACACACTTAAGACAGAGCATCAGAAGAACTGTGTATAGCCACAGAACTTTCCATGCACTAGTTCAGAGAACTGCAGATGTGTAGAATGAAGAATCATTGACTGGTTCAGAAAGCATGAATTCTGGCATTCTCTAAATGTGTGACTGGAAATTATAATTCTGAGATTCTGAAATGCATTATAGTCAGTGATTTTTTTTCTCTAAGTTGTTGCTGTGTCATAAAAGTTGAAAGGAAACTGATTGTGTTTGTATAACAACACCATGTTACCAAGTGAATAAACAATGATTTTTAATTGGCAGTGTAGATTCTCATTTTCCCCTTTTAAAACAAGTCTGGTTTTTAATAAATTGCAAATGACTTACTGCTCCACAGTACCCCTCTTCAGTCTATTTTTATCTCCCCCCTAAGGCACGCTTAAGCTAAGGGATACGTCAGTGGCTTAGTGCATATTGATATTCTTTCTGAAACAGGATGTGATATAGTGTAGGACTTGCATAATCGGGATTCTGTCTAGACTAGTGAAATTAAAACAGTGACAGAGCGAATAGGATTTCTTTCCGAAATAGAGTACTTTACAAAGCATTTTTACCAGAATATTGATGAAACTTACAGATTTGGAACAGTATTCTCTAATAGTATCAAAGTTGAAGTTTTAATATCTAAAATGTCTGATTGAACTTTGCATATTAATTTTATTGATATTCAGCATTCTATGCTGAACAGTCAGACAAGGTGAAATTTTTGCAAGTGTTTAAGGATAAAGAGGAATCTTAGGCAGCAGCAGGTGAGGTGGGACATATGTCTGTCCTTGCCACAGAAGAGGGGAGTGCACACACTGCTTGTGCTCTGGCCTAGAATATAGCTAATGACTCAATGTTGATAAGTGACTTATGACTAGGGACAATGCAAATACCAGTCCAAAACTGTAGCAGCTTTGAGGAGATAAAATCTATTTTCAACTCTTTATGGAGTTTTATCTTTGTTTACTAGAATGATTTTCCCCCAAGTCGTATTTTCATTGGAAAAAAAATAAACTTCTCAGAAAGCAAATTTCAACCAAGAACTGCTTTGAAGCCTATTAAATCAAGATTTGTGCCTTTTTGTTTTTGTTTTTGTTTTTCTGTTCCAGATAGCACAGGAAGGAAATGGCAGAAGTTAGCCTGGAATCTTGGAACCAGGTTTGACAGTCATGTGGTGTCCCCACACATGAAGGACTCTTGTCTTTTTTATTTTTTCTCTTTGCATTTTTGAGACAGGGTCTTGTTATGTAGCCCTGGGTATATTTAAATACAAGGCTGACCTTGAACCCATGGTAAACCTGCCTCAGCCTCCCAAGTGCTGGAATGATAAGTGCCAACCACCCACCATACTCATCTTTTTATCTTAACATTAGCTCAATATTAGAAATAAGTGAGCTATCACATTCACATGATGTGCAAAGATTTTCAGCTAACACATGGAATGAAATTCTTAGTCACACAATAGCTCTTTTTAAGTTTTTTTTTTTTTTTTTAATTTGCCAGAAGATACAAAGACAGTGAGAATGGCCACACCAGGGCCTCCTGGCCACTTCAAACAAACTTCAGACACATATGTCACTTTGTGCATCTGACTTTGTAAGCAAGCACCTTGAACCACTGAGCCATCTCTCCAGTCCACAAGAACCCTTTGATCTTGAACAAAACTATTACCATACTTTTCCCATCTTCTTAGTGGTACCATAATAGTGCCTACTTCCTGAAGGCGTAGTGAGTGTCAAATGAGTTAATCTATTTTTTTCACTACAGTAAATGACTTTTGGATGGGACTATTAAGTTTTCATCCTCAGTTATATCTGTCAGTCTTGGCCTCTGTTTCAGACCAACATCATATGGGGATTTTAGCTTCACCCGAGGATCCTCACAGTAGTTTATCTTCTCTCCATCTATACTTAATCCACCACCCACTCTGCTCCAAAGTTTGGGTAATAGGAATGGAAATGGCCCCATAGAAATGACTATGGGTTACCCATTTTTCATGTAAGTGGTCAAGCGTAGGCATAATGCAAGAAAAAGACGAAGTTGGCCAAACAGGTGAATCCATTAAATGCATGTGTATAGATTTAGATCACAAAAGAGAACATACGTGTTCCAAAACAGCCATAAGTTCAATCTATATGCTTTCTTAGAGGTCTGATTATGGTTCAAATTTTTCCCTTCTGTATGTAATTTGAAAGGCAGAGACATTGTCTAAGGCAAGGATAAGGTGATGAATGAAATGCAGAGTGGTAGGTTCAGAACCTTTTACTAATATTCTGCACTCTACTTCCCTGCTTTTCCGCAGGCTAAACCTGCACTGGCCAAGGTTATATCATGTGACAGCTTCACATTTGTGGATATTGGTTTTGTGTTTTCTGCCTGAGGCAATCAACTATTTGATTCTACCATCAACACCAGGAGGTTGAAATTCAGTGAAGGTTTAAAATTCATGGTAGCTGGTAGATTAATTTCTTTTTGAGGCTAAACAGACCATGTCATACTTCACCTCACATCTGTACAGGTTTCAGAAGTGTTTAAGGTCCTGAATTAGTGGCTGGTCAACATCATCTGTGACTGCATCAAACCTGGGTATATTTAAGTACAAATTCAGTGTTAAGTTTGAGATTTTGTGTTCATTTATAGACTGAAGAAAATTTCTCTTTCATTTATTGAAAATTCTGCTTCTATTTGTGTTTGGAATTATAACCTAGAAGAGTGGGAAATGTTTTGCCTTAATTTTAATATAATAATACGATATAAAATATTAGGCTGCATGTTCTCATTTCATACATTTCTTACCACTTTATGAATTAACAGCAATGGTATTACTAGCATGGAAACCTTTCTTTAAAAGTTGAGTTGTTGCATATATATTTATGCAGGTACTTTTTTCTCAGGTTTTGTCAGAAATGAAACAAATGTTTATCTTTAGTACTCTCATAATTTATGTGAAGTTTGATATCACACAAATGCCTAATAAATGTTGAGCTTTACTCTGTGACTGAAGCGCAGTTAGAAAAGGAATAAATATTAAATAATTTTCAAAGTGTAAACTTTTTTCTCTTATAGTGAGAGATTTTTCTTGAGACTGAATAGAAATGGGCTTCCCAAAGCCCCGGATAAACCAGAACGACATTGCTCTCTCTTTGTGGTAAGTGGATCTTCTCTCATTCATGAGGCCTATATTTCTAGTTATATTTATTTAGGAGAAATAACCTAATGTGAAAGAACACGGTGAGTCTGCTTAAGCTTCGTAAATAACACACAGATTACATTAGTGAATGGAGTGCTGACTAACACTAATTACAGTTATCTTGCTTCCTTTAGTATGTTCTTTACCCTGCCTGATACTTCTGCTAGAATATTGTTGACCCTGTTGTACTGTAACCAAAGCGGGATAGTGATAAAGCCCAGCATAGCATTATGTCCAGTACGGGCTTTTCAAATGCTGATAGAATGAGTGAGTGAGAGATTCAATCCACAGTCATTTTTATTTATACATAGTTCTTGTTTAAAAATGTTTATTGACAGTTTCCATACATGTATATAATTTATTCTAATCATTAATCCCTCTAATTAGTTTCTTTTGTTCTCCCTCCCCATCCCTTTTCTACTGAACCCCTTCTTTCCAACCAGTTCCTCTTCTATTTTTTTTTATTATTTTAGAGAGAGAGAAAAAGAGAGAGGGAATTGGCACACCAGGGCCTTAGCCATTGCAATTGAACTCCAGATGCTTGTGCCACCTAGTGGGCATATAAGACCTTGTGCTTGCCTCACCTTTTGTGTGTCTAGATTATGTGGGATCTGGAGAGTCAATCATGGGTCCTTGGGCTTTGCAGGCAAGCGCCTTAACCACTAAGCCATCTCTCCTGGCCTCCTTTTCTATTTTGATGTCATTTCCTCCTCCTCCATCATCAAGATGATGTGTTGATGGGCTCAGTATTGTACGGTCTTGTGCAGGTAATGACAGCTGATGTGAGGTCATAAAGGCACAGCCACTTTGTGTCTGGATGACAGTGTTCCAATGTACTCTTCCCCACCCAACTCTTCAGTTGTCCTCTCCACCTCTTCTATAATGGTCTCTGAACCTTGGAGGGTGCAATAGAGATTCTTATTTGGTGCTGAAGACTTAACTGTCACTTTTCAGCACATTGATGAGTTTTGAGTCTCCCCAGTAGTCTCATTTGTGGTTCAAAACGCTTCTATCTTCTTAATTATCTCTTAACATCAGATGATCTGAGGCTGATGAGTTGTTGTTTTTAGAACAGGATTTGAATGACGTTCTTCTGTGCAAGCATCCCATTACAGCTGCCAGCATGCCCTTGTCTCTATTATATAAAAGCAGTGCGTGGTGTTCTTTAAGTGCCGCTGCAGATTATGAATGACAAAGTAACCTGAATTTGTTTCTTGCTAGGATTTGGGTAGCAGCGAGCTAAGAAAGGACATCTACATCACCGTGCACATCATCCGAATCGGTAGGTATGGCAGAGTGGCTGTGGTAGAGAGAGTCCCCGAGATCTGTGGGTGGCTTGATATCTCTGCTGTCTAGTGTCAGATGTGGGTCCAAGAAGCTCAGAGGATGAGAATTAATTGTTCTCTCTCTTTCCCAGCTTCATACACAACCGCTTCACCCCCTGTGAATAGAGTTTTGGCTGCTTTCACTATAAGTTGTTAAATACTTTGTTGTATTTTGCTTTGATTTATTGTACCACCTAAACCTGGAAGTTTCACGTGTCTTATATTTGCTTTTAAATTACAGTTACTATGTGCACACAATGAACTTTTGGGAAGGAAGTCTCATTTCAGCTTGTGAAATCTTTATACACACTAGCATTGTCCTGACTGCAGACGCTACGTAGTGCTGTCCTAGAAGATGCGACACAACGAGGGCCTAAGATGTTAAATACTGTATCTTTATTTTTTTTATTATTGCTTTTTGTGTGTGTGTGCACGTGTACCTGTGGAGCTGGAGTATAACCTTCAGTGTCACACTCAGGAACACCAGCCACCTTTTATGAGACAGGTTTTGTAACCTGGGCCTCTAGTTTGCTAGGCTGGCTGGCTGGCCGACCAGTGAGTCCCAGGTATCATTTGGTCTCTGTCTCCCTAGCACTGAGATCACAAGAACACACCACTGAACCCAGCATTTGTACATGGGCTCTGGGGATTGAACTGAAGTCCTTATGCTTGTGAGATGAGCACTTTACCAACTGAACTTGAGGAACAGCCCATCCACGTGAGCACGTTTGTTTCTTTCAGTGTGTGCGCTCTCATTAGCCTTTTCAAGGGCTTGAGAGATTCTCTAGGGAAAACTAGATGTGACTGCTTTCTAACTTTGTTGACCTTGGCTTTCCTTAAATTTAGTCTGATCATAAATAAAACATTGATATAATGTAGTGTCTATTAACATCTTGTAGAAGACACTTTGAAGTTCAGTGGTGAACTTGCTCCGTGGAGGCAGAAATGTGTTCCCTTTTTTCCACATGAAATGCCCCTAGAAGCAGGCATTTCATAGCAGAGCAGATAGATAAACAAAGGGTGGAAACCACCCGGCTCTTCTGTTAAGACTAACCAATCGACACCAGGAATCCATTCCCACCCCTTCACTGCTCCTCTACATCCATGACAATGTGTCTTCAGCGTAGCACGCAGTCTGCAGCATGCTCCTCCCCTTCCTGCTCTTCCATTTCACTACACTAACCAGACTGTGTATGTAGAGAGACTTAACACGGCTTGTCATCCAGCATAGACTTCCTGTATGGTTTTTCTCACTACCAGTGTGTTCTGAGAAAAATAGTTTTATGGTCTGTTCATATTTGAGGGGCAGTGGGAATAATCTTGCAAGAGTAAACTTTTTAAAATATTTTTTTAGTCAAAGGCTCACTGTTTAGCCCAGGCTGGACTCAAAGTATTAATGCTCCTACCTTAGCCTCCCAAGTTTATAGGCTTGTGTCACCACTTGGTTTTTGGTTTTACTTTTTATTTACACCTATATAAAAAAGAATCAGGGCCTGGAGAGATGGCTTAGTGGTTAGGCGCTTGCAGGTGAAGCCAAAGGACCCTGATTCAAGGCTTAATTCCCCAGGAACCCCGTAAGCCAGATGCACAAGGAGGCACATGCATCTGGAGTTAGTTTGCAGTGGCTGGGAGGCCCTGGCGTGCCTATTCTCTAATCTATCTGCCTCTTTCTCTCTGTCTGTCGCTTTCAAATAAATAAAATAAAAATAAATAAATAATTTTTAAAAAATAATCAGCAGCTTTAAAAATATTAGAAAAGTTGGACCCTCTGCTGCTGTATACTTTTAAAACAAAATGTGTGTTTGTTCTAGGATTCTAAGAGCATAGTTTTATAATTTTATATTTATGTTTTTAAAATTCAAATTTGTAAGCCGGGCATGGTGGTGCTTGCCTTTAATCCCAGCACTTGGGAAGCAGAAGTAGGAGGATCACCATTAGTTCAAGGCCACCCTGAGACTACATAGTGAATTCCCTGTCAGCCTGAGCTAGAGTGAGACCCTACCTCGAAAAACCCCAAAAATAAAATAAAATAAAATAAATTTGTAATGCCAGTTGGCCATATGAAATGTTGTTTTGAATGTCTTTATGTCAACATTGGTAAGATTTTCATATAATCTCCTATACCACTGAGAGAAAAAGTAGATCATGTGGGCCTTCAGAACTTCCCCAGACACTGTCTATAGGCTTGACTGACAGAAAATCATGCATCACAGCTTTGCCTTTCTAGCCCTGGTCTTCTCTTGGAGAGTTACTACTTCCAGGGAGGCCACATCGGCCTTGCCCGCATCACAGGGCTGCTTTCAAATACAAACCCATTGCTTGCTGATAGAATGCTGAAGCAGAAATCATTTATCCATCCCTGCCCCTTTACAAAATACCAGAATCATTACTCTTTTCATATTTTGAGACTGAAGTGAAGTGATATTATAGTAAAATCCTCTAAGAAAGGTTAAGGCTTAACCTGCCAGCACTCTGTATGTAGTGAAATTAAAGAGGGGAAGATGATTATCATACAGGGACAGGTACTCCTTACTTTTCATAGGATGTTCCTGTACCTGCTATACTGGAGTAAGGGCGTGGTGATCCTTACTGGCTACCAAGTGTCAGAGTACTAACAGTTCAGGTGAGGAATTTATGCCCAGGCGCCTTATTTAGAAAGAAGGGAAGAAGTGCTTTACCGCCTCTCAACTCCCTCCTGGTGAGACCTCTCTGTATTTCCTCCTCTTTCCTTCTCTTAATGTATTACAGTCTCTCTAACCCTTAAGAAGAAAAAGAAAGAGAAGAAAGAAGGGCAGAGAAGGAAGAAGAGAGAAGTTAATAGCTTTATTCCTTCTGCCCATCCTAAGTGACTAGGGTCTCTGAACCTTTCTTCTCTGCCTTGTGCTGGTTGCTCAGTATTTTATGTCCATTCGCTCTTCCTTCTTTCCTACTTAGAGAATTTTTCTAGAAACCACACCAAAAACTGTGGTTTCTGATCAGTCTTTCAGTGAGGAACACCAAGGCTGGCATCTAGTCATCTTTCTAGTATAATGGGCATACCAAGGGCTTGACCATCAAAACTATGGGGCCCACTGAACCAAGAAAGAAAATTTTGAACTGTGTTCAAGTACAGCAAGTGAGGGGGACTGGAATTGTCATAGGTATGCATGCTCACGAGTCTGGGGATCAGGGGATTAACCACAGGTTCTCATGCTTGTGAGGCAAGTTCCTGACTAACTGAGCTTTCTCCCTAGCCTTAAATTGTTATATATCTTAAAATATGCTATGAGTACATTATTTTGTTACTATTAATGGATTTTTTTCTTTCTCTTTCTCTTTCTCTTTTTTTTTTGAAAGAGAGAGAGAGAGAGACAAAGAGAGGAAAAGGCAGAGAGAGAGAATGGGTATGCCAGGGTCATTTCAGCTGCTGTGAACGAACTCCAGATGAATGCACCCCCTTGTGGGAAAGTGTGGCATTGCATGCTTGTGTCATTTGCCTCTGGCTAAATGTGGGACCTGGAGAATCGAACGGGTCTTCTTAGGCTTGGCAAGCAGGCACCTTAACTTCCAAGCCATCTCTCCAGCCCTTAATGAATTATTTTTAAGACAGAAAGAATGCTGAAGCTGAAATATAGCAACTTCATATAGGGGAAAAACCGCAAACTTATCTATAGAGGCTCATAAACAGATCCATAGTTTTTTTTTCTATTGGAACAAAATTCTATAGCACATCAGTATTTCTCATGAACTTCCAGAATTCAATGTTAAATAAGAAAAAAAAAATAGCAATAGGTTTTGATTTTTATCCACCCACGAAGGAAAACTCTTCAATATCTCACTTTTGTGGGAACACTTACAAATGGAAGTGGGCAGACCTCATGAGTTATGGCTAAAATGAAAACTAAAAAATGGACAAAATAAGTCATTTGATTTTTGGGATATACAACATAATAACTTTTTAAAAATAAGTAAATGCTTATTAGAGAAAATTAGTAAGCAGGGCAAAAATAGGCCATATAGTTTGGGTCAGTCTGTCCCAGCCATGTGTTCTAGATACTTTATTCTTACTACCCACAAAAAGGTTCTGTTTAGACAAATGCAGAGTATTCTGAAGACATAACTCTTGTCAGTGTACCAAATCCTGTTCCTTAATTGTAAGGGAAGAGATATTCCTTCCACAAAAAGCTCTTTAGACAAATGTGGCAGTATCCTGAAGATATTACTGTTTGCAGTTTACCAAATCCTGTGCCTTAATTATAAAGAAAGAGACTATCCCCAAATATTTTTAGACAGTTCACATATATTGAATACCACTGGTAACAACAAGTGCCACTTTCTAAATATCCACTCTATAAAATGTTCAGGACTAATATTAATAGCTTCCAAGTGTTTATTATTGCTACTTTGGGAATGTGGCCTTTCCAACTACATGCATCTGACCAAACCTAGATTGTAAACTTTTTTTAAATAGCATATTTTAAAAGAACAGCAGCCAAGAATGTAAAAATGTTTGTTGTGTGCATTGCTGTGTCCAACATGTCTGGCTATTAGGAAAGAGTCCCACATCTGTTGAATGAATAGATTCCATTTTGAAAAGATAAGAATTTTAAAAGTCATATTTTCATGGCTTGATGCTATCTTCTATAGCCAAATCCAATATGCATGATTGCATTTTACTTAGTATTGAATTGTATGATATGTATTTGTTGTGGATAGGGATAGGTTTCATAAAGAAAATTTCAAGCATATATGATTTTATATATATACTTATAAATCAAACACTTTTAAATGTAATATTCAAATTGAAATAACCAATCATACTTTTAGTTATGAAATAATATAATTTAAAACATTGATCACTTGTTAGATAAAAACATGTTCGATTTATCTTTGTGTTGAATTGTACTAAAGAATGCGTTAGGAGGACGTACACATTGCAGTCTTAATCTGCACTGTGGTTTAAGTACGTGTTTTAGACTCGCTCACTTCATTGGACATGCAGGATGACACGTTGGCTAGGAGATTGCTGAGAAGAGAACTTCAGAGTCACTTAACACTAGACAGGCTCATTAGTACAAAGTAGAAGCTGCATGAGTTCTCTCCCAGCTCTGAATCCTGCAGTTTACATAGGGCACGGGACTCATGCAGTCCTTTTTTCTTTTTTAAATCCTTAAACACTGTGTACTGCACTAAAGAATATGTAGACAGGGTACAAGATGTCCTGCACCTAACCACTTGAGAAGACCCTGTCACAAACTTTATCACTCTCTGGGCACTGTGAAACATGCACGTGAGTGTACATCCATACACAACTGCACATTTGCTTGCACATGACAATTTAAAATAAACTAAAAGTTCATAATGCTCAAAACCATCCTGTGATATCAGTGATGGAGTAAGTTGCAAATTGCCAGTACTCTGAGGCAGGAGCATGCTCATTTGATTGCCTGTGCCTTTTTGTTATTTTCTGAGATTTTCAAACTAATTCCTTTCAAAGGTGAATTTTTTTTTAAAGAAAGATGCTCTTTTAAAAATTTTATTAGTTTATTTTCAAGCATACAGAGACACATACACGGGGGTGGGGATGGGTGCACCAGGGCCTCTAGCCACTGCAAGTGTACTCTAGATGCATGTGCCACCTGTGCTTCTGGGTTTATGGGGGTACTGAGGAATCAAACGTGGGTCATTAGACTTTGCAAGAAAACACCTAAACTGCTAAGCCATCTCTCAGCCCAAAGGTGATTTTTTTTCATTTATGTTTTGTTTGTAAGATGGAGTCTTGCTTTGGGTAGCTTCAAAATCAAATTGTCCTGCCTTAGACTTTCAAGTGCTCTGTTATTACAGCTGCATGTCAAGATACCTACCCAGATTTTTGAATTTTTTTTTTTTGTAATATGGACCTCTTTTCAAGTGAAAATGAAGTTGGCATGCTATCCAATGTTAATGATGTGAGTCTTCTGGGGTGCCTTTATTGAGTCATCAGAGTAAGAGGAGGTTGCCAAGCATGGATCTCCTTCCGTCCTCATGGTTTGCAGGGTTTCTTTGTGTTTTTCATGCCCAGAGTTTCAGCTGCTTGCTCAAGGTCACACAGTAAGTAGGTCTTCGGTTTCGCCAACACTGTGCGTTTTGCAGCACCTAATTCCATTCCATGTGGCCTGTCTCATCTTCCCATGTGTCTCCGTGGGTCACGTTTGCTCTTTCACCTGACAGGTCGAATGGGAGCAGGGGAGAAGAAGAATGCATGCAGCGTTCAGTATCGGCGGCCCTTTGGCTGCGCAGTTCTCAGCATTGCAGACCTGCTGACTGGAGAGACAAAGGATGACCTTATCCTGAAGGTGTACATGTAAGAAACACATATGTGGAGGGGGCTCTGTGGACACAAGGTGCATATGGATGCTGCTACTTCACATGGGTAACTAAACAATAGACAGCCGCTCAGGGTTGAGCCAATTCTCAAAAACCCGGAAATCTGTAGACCTGCCGCAGATGAGTTCCTAACTCACTGTTTGCCAGTTAGAGAAACTATGAGATGGAAAACCACTGATACACAGATAATAATTATTATTTTTGATTAGGTAGGACGTCTACTGTGTAACGTACCTCCTTGAATTAAAGACCTAACATGTCTTTACTTTCAGACAATTAATTTGTTCTTGAAAAGTGAATATGTAGTGTTTTAAAATCCAAATAAGACTTAAGAAAGGGAAGCTTAGGTAAGAACCTTCACAGCTGCATTTTAACATGCTGGATCTGCTGTAACAAAAAAGTGCCACAAACAAAAAGGCTTGTTCAACAGGAATTTTTTGTGGTCCCTCAGTTCTGGAGGCCAGAAGTGCACAGTCAAGGTGTGAACAAGGCTGGTTCATCCTGAGGGTTGTGGAGGAGAGTCTGCATCTCTCTCCTGGCATCTGGGGGTTTGCTTTGGTTTCTCTGCCTGTGAATGTATCGGTGACCTGTGCCTTCATCTGCACATGGCACTCTCCTTGCACCCATGGCTGTCCCTGTGTCCCAGATTCTCCTTTTATATGGACACAATCACATTGATGTTCTGGGGCTTAGGACTTCAGTGTTAATCTTTTTCTATGGGGACACAGTTCAACCCATGATACTCCTAAGGAAATCCCTTGATCTAGTCTGCTTTCTAAGATGCAGATAGGTTTGGATCAACCCACCCTGACCATCTCCACAGGTGTGGTAGGGAAAAGCTGATGGACTAAGTCCCAAGGAGTGTGGACCCTCTGCGACATCCACACCTGGTTTGAAGGCCTCTAAGCCACCCAGCTCTGAAAGCGAACTTGCTTTCTTCTTTCATTTTGGAATTCTTATTGCTACTAACAACATACACCAGTAGTTTTCCCCCTATGCGGTGGTAATACTGCTACATGTACCTGTGTCCTTCAAGTGGCTTTGTGACCACTGCCTTGGGTTTCATGGACTTGACTGCTCTCTGCCTTGTGAGAACACTGCAGCACATTCAGTAACCCGGCAGACAGGTTAGCCTGGAAACTCCTTATCCCTTCTAAGAGGGATAAACCCTGTGACCGTCATTTTAAAGTTGAGAACATCTTGAAACTATTGGGTAATAGAATGGATTACTCTTTATCACATGGCACCCCTCATTTTTGATGGTTGGAATTACATCCATTGTGATCTTTCCGAACTCTATGAGTCATGAAACATGGTGTCCTTGAGACAGTAATGATTAATTACAGCCACCCTTGCTTTGTACTTGCTGTCTGCAAGGAACCCTCCTCAGCACTTTACACGAATCCTCTCACTTCATTCTCATAGCAAACCCATGTAGCTGATGCTGTTAGGCCAATTTTACACGTAAGGGGACAGAGAGTTACATAACATTCCAGAGTCACCCAGCCAGTAACAGAGGAAATTATAGTACGTCTTACTCAAGAGCCTAAGCTCTCGGGTTGTCCGCTTCTGTTTTCATAAACATCATCTCACACTGTGTGCATTTATGTGATCATGATGTTACACAGTTTTACATTTGGAGAAAGGTCAAGTTCCTCAGAAACAATCTCATGGCTTCTTAAGAGTTTTTCCAGGTGTGGGTGGTAAGTTGCTGTATTTATCTTGCTATTGGGAAGACCGAGGGGCCAACAGTGACAGATACTAACCCTGATTATATAACCAGCCGAAGAAGCCCCGAATCCTAGTTAAGCCGTGGGAGACACCCACTCTCATAAAAAAAATTATTCTACTCTTTGTGAGAAGATGGGCTGTCAGATTTTTCTTAAGCATCAAACAAGGTTTTGGTCATTCTACCAAGTTCCAATTCAGTAAACCATGAAACAATTTCAACAGAATACTAATGATTCAAAACAGTTACTGCAGGAGGAAGGAATTGAATTTAGTAAAACACTTTAACAAAATACTTGCTAGAAACCATTCTCAAGACATTTCTATTTGTGTAGCTGACCAAATCCCTGCTTCTACCCGTGACTTAAAAAATAGTAACAAATACTTTAAGACTCAAAGCTGCTTCAATCTGCTTTAAGAGATTCGACTTGACTTAGAGTATTTAGGTTTAAAACCTGAATTCTAGTCTCCTAACTAGTAGGAAAGAAACCATCTTTCCTCCCCACTGAGCTAAAATAAGAAAACTGGAGGGAAAATGTACTAAAATGGCAATTTGATCTCTCACACCTAGACAGGTGGGATAGTTTCTTCCACCTTAATTTTCCAGCCTTCCAGAACTCATGGCTGTTTAGTATCCCACTGTAAACTGTAATAAAAATAGCTTCTAGTATGTCAAACTAGAAAACCTATGATAAGTAAATATGCAAGCTAATTATTATGAATTAAGTACCTCAGACATAATTGCTAGGAAAAGGAACTTGTGTTATCAAACATATGAATTGATAATTTATAGAGTCTTGATAATCAAAGCTTTAGGAAGAAACATTTGTAGCTAGCAAGAGAGGGTAGCAGATTGGCAAACATGTCTGGATGGTGAACATTTTCCCAAACCTGATGAGGGGAGTCATGTCCGTGTTCCAGTCAGCTTCACATTGCTGGCACAAAGCACCAGACCAAAAGCAGCTTGTAGGAGGAAAGGGTTCATTTTGGCTCATAGACTCAAGGGGAAGCTCCATGATAGCAGGGGAAAGGATGGCATGAGTAGAGGGTGGACATCATCTCGTGGACAACAGTGGCTGGAGAGTGTGCCAAACACTGGCAAGGGGGAGCTGGTTATAAGACCCATAAGCCCGACTCCAACCAAATACCTGCAACCAGGTTCCAGTTCCAAATTGCCATCAGCTGGGGAACCAAGCATTCAGAACACATGTTTATGGGTTTATGGGAGACACCTGAATCAAACCACCACAGTAAAGATGAACAGCAGATGCAAATGGTTATTCGTCATCAGGAGTTACCAGGAGGAGAGACACATCCATCCAGCCACATATCTGCGGTTTTAAGTTTCGACTTTGGTCAGAGCAGTGAGGAGGACTCCGTTATCCATCCATCTGTATCTATTCCTTGAGAAACCTGACTGAGAGTCTACTAAGTGATTTATGCCATGTAAACAAAGGTGATGTGAGCGAGTGAGTGACAAGAATGACAAGAAGTACAGATGACTATGACAATTAGAAGGACAGCAATGCCATGTCTCCCAGACATGGACAATCTGAAAGTAATTCATATGGCCTTTCGGTAAATCCGGCCAGTTTTTTCTGATGTAGGCTATGGTAGTATCAATTTCATTTTGCTTAGTTTGTTGCATTTGATGTTGCAGATCTGATGTTGAAATAGGTTTACAATTTTTGTAATTTTTTTTTTTTTTTTTTTGGTTTTGCGAGGTAGGGTCTCACCTAGTCCAGGCTGACCCCATGTTGAAGAGGGTGGGCAGAAATCGAGTGCTGGGATTTGCACCAGCCAGCTGATTTTTTTTTAAGTTTTTATATTTTTATTAGAGACAGAGAGGGAGAGAGAATGAAAATGGGCACACCAGGGCCTCTAGCCACTGCAAACAAACTCCAGATACATGTGCCACCACGTGCATCTAGCTTACGTAGGACCTGGGAAATCAAACCTGAGTCCTTAGGCTTTTTAAGCAAATGCCTTAACTGCTAAGCTGTCTCTTCAGCCCCGCAACCCATCTTTCTTGAACATTTACTATGCTATATGTTAGCCTAAGCCTGTGCTGATGTCCTGTTCTAGTACACTGTCCTTATTCCATAGATGAAGAAATCAAGGAACACAGAAGATAAGCAGTTTTCCAAAAAAAAAAAAAAAAAAAAAAAAAAAAAAAAAAAAAAAAAAACCTCAGTTAAAGTGAGAGTTTAGTGTGCAATGCATTCCACTCAATGCATTGTTTTCTGAATTTTCTTTGTCTGTTTCAAAGCTGTGAGTGGTTCATCGTAGCAGCCTCTGTCATGAGGAAGATGGCAGATATGACCAAGTGCAGGCCTTCTGCTCATTTTGGAATACCGTGCTTAACTGAATGGTCATTTGCAGTAGGTTATTGAGGACTCTTGGAACAGTGGTTATTACCAAAACAGCCAATGTGCTGTCAACGAAGCTTGATCTCATGCTTCATGAAAGCTTAAGTGGGAGGGGGACAGAAGTGTAACTGAGTGATTCTGTTTTCCAAGGTGCAATACCGAGAGTGAGTGGTACCAAATCCACGAGAATATCATCAAAAAGTTGAATGCACGCTACAACTTGACCGGCTCCAATGCAGGTGAGTACATGTGGCTGGCTGGCTTTTGTTTTTCATTTCAGACCCTATGTCTATGTGAGATGGAAATGACCAGCCCTTTGTTTTTTCTCTCTTCTCTAACTTGAAACATATTCAGTAACCATTCTATAACAGCTCCCTAGATTATGATAGGCTTATAACTATTAACTCAGTTAATAAAAAAAATTGCATTCTAGTTTGAAAGAGCAAAGAGTCCAAATTTGTTCAGTGGTACCAAGTCTTGAAACCTTCAAGTTTTTTACTGTAAGCTAAAAATTAAATGACCAGTATGCTTGAGCTAGTGACTGATAAGCAAAATAGGTTTGATAAGTGGAAATCTGGCAATGAGGTGCAATCAGAACATGTTTCACTGCCTGCATCTGCCTGCGAATACCAACATTATCATACTGGATAGCAGACATACAGGTTCACATATTGAGGTGGGCTGCAGAGCACAATGATGCTAACTATAGTGTCATGTGGGGGAAAAGCCTGCATTTGTTCAGAGAGAAACTGCAGCACTCATATACCACTACAAATTGCATGTAGAATATGGTACTTAATATGTTAGAGTAAGAATGTGCCATAGAATCTATCATCTTATAGATTATATAGCATATCTAGTGGCATCTTTGAGTAACAGCAAAAACGTGGTGAATATTATTGGCGTCCTAACCATCCAACAAAACCAACCACTGAAACAAAATACTATGTAGGTAATTATGTGCTTTACTGGAAAAAAAGCAACTTGAAATTATGTAAGCTGTTATTTGAACTGAATGCTTTCTTTTGAGGAAGATTTTTAAAGCAACTTCAATAGAGATGCTTGTATTACAGTCTAACTTGCCTTGCAATTAACAGAACCAGAATTGAAATTGAGGTCACCTTTTTCTTTCACACTAATGAACTCTGCTAGTACACAATGACCCACAGAGTCAGGGACTGCAGACGGAAGCTTTATGGTGAGTGAGTGTCCATTGCTCATACACAGCCACACTTCAGTCTATAAGAGGCAATGTTATTGTTCCCTTTTTGTTGCTGGAACAATCACCAGACCAGAAGCAGCGTATGGGAGGAAAGGGTTTATTTCAGGCTGACAGATTCCAGGGGAAGCTTCATCATGGTGGAGGAAGCTGGCTCACTTTGTCATACATTCATAGCTCAGACCATAGCTCGCACCAGCAAAGAAGAGCTGACTGTGAACCACCCCTTAGGGCTAGACTCAAGATCCACCTCCAGTAACAAGTCCTCCAGCAAGGCTCTGCCTGCTGGAGACTTAAATAGGAAGCTTATTCTCAATCAGCAATACCCAAGGCTATGAGAGACATTTACAACCAAACCACCAGAGGCAGTGAAGGCAGCCTCCTCCTGCGCATGAGAATTGGATAGGTGCTTTGGGTTTTATTCACTACATATGGCCATTTGATTTGGACAGAGTCCTATGTCTCCCTCTACATAAGAGACTTGGGAAACTCACATTGAAAGCAGAATTAATTTTAAAAACCCTAAGAAGCAATAGAAGGGTAGATACATGAAGTACCCTGCATGGTGGCTTGTACTTGTGATTCTGCACCACCTTGGCAGGCAAGAGGATCGCTGCACATTTGAGCCAATCTGAGCCACGCAGTGAGACCCTGTCTCAAAACAATAAGCGAGGGAGGGAAGGAAAGAGAAGAAGGGAGAAAAGGGAGAAGAGAAGGGAGGGAAAGTCCGTCTAAGTGACGAACAACAAGGAAGGGAGGGAAGGAGAGAGAGAGAGAGAAGAAGAAAAGGAAGGAGAGAGAGAAGAAGGGAGGAAAGGTCATTTCTTAGTAAGATAATAGAGCTGTTGCTACTTCAGCCAAACTCACTAAGTCTGTGCTTATCCCACTGGTGTCTCTTCATTCCACTGACCTTATTTTGATCGCAAAAGGTTTGTGAGACTCAGGCTCTCTGCTTCACGTGTGGCTGCTGGGTCCTAGCCTAGGACTGCACAGTTACAGAGACATGATGTGACTGGTACCTAGTTACCAGGTTTTCCCGACTTGGTACCTTAAAATACATTTCATATGCATTACATGATGAAATGGCAACATTTTGGAATACTGGTCAAATAAAATACATTACTTAAATTAATTTTGCTTCTAGCGTACAATGTGGAAACCAAGATGTTTTTCTTTTCCTTCATGTTCTATTTCTATGGGTACTACTGACAGTTCACAAGTTAGCATTTTCATGCCTCCCCAACCAGTTCATTTTTCCTTTCCTCCTCCCTCCTGATTGTCCGTAGAGAAAGATGGGCCAAATGTAGCTTGTTCATTCTTCCCGAGAGTTCTAGTGCTCTTAATTTGTTTGTCTTTTCTGTGTGAATAAGTCATTGTGGAGCTGACCTTGACTTTTGGGCTTCTCCCATTTGTTGCCTAATCTCCCTGTTGTCACAGATGCCTCTCACTAATCAGAAGGTAGGATGGCTGCAGTCCACATCTCTCTCAACCCCGAGTCTTTCTCCTTTGAAGTCAGGATCTCACTCTAGCCCAAGCTGACCTGTAGCTCTTCATTTCTCCTTTTATTAGACTTCATGCAAAACAAAACTCCCTGTGGTTGAGTTGTTTAAATATGTTGGTGGACAGACTCGGCAGAGATCACTGAGCTGATACCCAGCTGCCTGTTGATAATGTTGAAGTGGTGGGGGAGGGGGAGATGGTGATGATAGTGGTGGTGGTGATGGGCTTTCATCTGTATCCCCAGATAGAGTTTATTTGTTTTCTTGTCTTCTTTAACAACAGGACTGTTTTGTTTGTTTGTTTGTTTGTTTCTGCCCCCCCGCCCCAAGTAGGGTTTCACTCTAGCCCAGGCTGATCTGGAATCCACTATGTATTCCCAGGCTGGCCTCAAACTCACAGTGATCCTCCTACCTCTGCCTCCCAAGTGCTGGGATTAAAGCTATGTGCCATCACTCCTGGTACTTTTTAATGTTTCAGACAGAATTTTCCAGGTTTTCCTAGTACTCACCCATTCTGGTGTTAAACTAGGACTCTTTCTGTCTCAGCCTCCCAAGGAGCTAGGCTTACCAGCATGTGCCACCAAGCCCAGGTCCCCAACTAGATGTCTATATAATTGATATATCTTTTAAAGCCTCTTTTAGAAGTCAGGATTCAGTACTGCTTACAGACAGGAACCATCTCTTACCATAATAAGATATTTAGCAAGGTAAGCTAGGTTTGAAGCCTCGGGGATAAATAGGAGTATTGTCCTCCAAGTGTTATTGAGAGGATTAAAAAAGAAAATGTATGCAAAGCACTTGCTATAGGAGGTAGCTTTGTTATTGATTGTGATTTTTTTTACAAGTATTGTGTATTCTATTCTTTCCTCTTAAATTACCTCTTTAAAAAAAAAAAAACAGTTGTGATTTACTCACTCCAAGGAGGACTTTTAGAATCATAATTGTCTTACAGATGGATCGGGTCATTTACATGACCCCCTCCTACACTTTGTTTCTTCCGTCTTCTATCTGCAGAATTGTGAGCTAAGATCTCTTTCTTATTCCCTTCAGCTTAATTTCTTGTTGTCCTTGTGATTAATACATTCATTCCAGGAGAGAGGGTGGAACACCCCTTCCTTGGGCAGTACCTTACATGTTTCATGTCCTTTGTCAGTGTGGCTCCCTGACAGATCACCCCATCTTCCTGGAACCCTGAATGAGACCCTACCAGAGACTGAGACCGATACCACATTATTCCCTGAATAGTGTCTTTTTCATTTGATTGCTAGCTTTGGGGAAAGCAAAAGGCATTGTTATAACCGAGAGCATTGTACAAAGGCCTTCTCCTCTTCGTGGTAGGGTCCATCACATTTTGATGCGTCCTGTGATACTTGGGTTCCTAGACTTGTACCTGGCTTCTGCTCCAGAGCTTGTTGACTCTCCTGTCCAGGAAACCCCAGTCTTTCTCCACACCCCTCCCTCAAGCTTGAGTCCCAGCCAGGTCTACTCAGCCAGCACGTATATGACTGTGACTCCTCTGGTCCTTAGCCCTTCTAGCTCTTCCAAGCCAACATGTAACAGCTTCATCGCTCCACAGTACTGTTCTTAAGTGAAAGCTCAGAAGCTTCTAAAACAAAGACCTGCCCTCTCCTCTTCCCACCAAAGGACTACCTTCAGTGTTGGTCACCTTCTCGTCACCCTGCACTAGTCTCCTCTTTCAGGAGAGCATGTTATAAGCCCAGTTCCACATTCAGGGTCCTTACGGTTCCATGTAAGTACTGTGCGCTAATTGAGTGTGCCACTGGAGCTCCCCTTACAGCTTCATTATTGAATGGGAAGTACTCTAATGACTTACTTAAAATAGTAGAGGCAGCAAAAATACCAGAAACTGGAGCGACAACTGGGGGGAGGGGCCTGGTCTTCAGCTATCACAAGGTTAGGTATGTTGCCTTCTGCTATTGATTCCTTGGACTGCGGAATTGTTGATTAAATGGAAGCAGTGCAGCCAAACGATTTTTTGGGAGAATTGAGTTCAACCTAAAAAGTACCTGCTTTTTCCCTATTATCTTGCCATTATTCCTTGGTCATTGGTACTGAAAAAAAAAGATTACTTTGAAACAAACTCTACCAGCTAATTTCCAGCTCCTTTATGCTTCACTGATATGCTTCCGTCTCTTGGGGTTGTAATCTTGTCTGTGTAATAGGTAAAGGGGTTCATCTAATTAACTGGGCATTCCTCTCTACCCTAAGACTTGTGTTGCAAAGGAACATTACCTGCTGTCTTTGCTGAGCTTAGAAACTAGAAGAAAATAGCAAGTAATCCATTTAACTTTGAAAGTTAAAAGTTCATTAGTTGCATTAAATAATTTGCAATTATTAAAGTTGGGCTACGTGGGTATTTTGAAATTTTAAAAGTGATCTTGAAGTATTTGTAATTCTAAAAATGTTTATTAGAACAAGCCTGGTTTAGGTTTATCAAGCAAATGGTTATTGTAAGTGTCACTTCTGGTAGATAGTGGTTGAATTCTAGGAATGTGGAATTAGACAGAATGAGTCTGATTTACTGAAGCAAACTCAGCTTTAAGATTTATGGTATATAAAAACCACTGGCAATGATTCAGAATATGTTAAGAGAAACAAATGATTTCATGTCACCTTTTTGTTTATGAAATATCCTTATAGTTTACACATATGGCTTATAACCAAAAGAAGTCATTTTTGCTACTCGGGCAAATTTCTAGAATCCTCTTTTTTGCTTTAGTGAGATGAGTTCCATGGTTTATTTCTGCAAACTGACTTCTAACCCTCATAGGATATTAACAGGAATTACCTACATCCAGGGCCCATTGCTTACAGGGAAAGCAGTTTAGCTCTGTGTGTGCACGCCATAGTATTCTTCATTTGGCTTTTAAAAACAGGCTTTTGGAGTATAAGGTTGTAGGGTTTTTTTGTGTGTGTGTGGTTGACAGTCCCATCCACACATGCCAATGTAGCACTCAATTTAGCATTATAGTTGTTGAACTTGGAATTTATCAATGCCCCTGATTATTGACCATTGCACTTAGAAACTGTTTTCTGAGTGCATTAAGATCAAAGTAGTACTTATTGGCACCACCTATTGGCAAGAAATATAGCATGTTACAGTTTTGTTTATTTTGGGTTTTTCCTAAATATTAAACCATGTTCTCTCTTTAATTCTTTTGGAATTGTTTTATAGTCAATAATTCTACATATAACAAGAGGAACAATAGTGTAAAAAAGTACTAACTTCCTAAAGGTTTGAATATTTTACCACATCTGCTTTATCTTTGCCTCCCAGGTGCACAAACACAGCCACTCATTCAGTATTACTGAGTTAATATAATTTTTTTGTTTTGTTTTTAGAGATAGAGTTTCACTCTAGTCCAGGCTGACCTGAGAGTCACTATGTAGTCTCAGGGTGGCCTCGAATTCACGGCGATCCTCCTACCTCTGCCTCCCAAGTGCTGGGATTAAAGGCATGTGACACCATGCCCAGCCTACTATAATTCTTAAGGACTACATGCGTGCTCCTGACTTGTATGCAAGTGTGTACATGTATACGTGTGATATACATATGCACAGTTGCATCATACACATATGCATTTCATTTTCTGAATGATGCTTTTTCACCCCTGCCCATTTCAGGATATGGCAACATAGCCAGTGTACAGTTATCAAATTCAGAAGTCATCATTGGTAAAATACTGCTTCTGAATGGATTTTTGACAATTATAAATTTTTGACAAGTTTCTCAATATCCTCTGTAACAAAAGAAAACATGTACCACATATGTCACACATGTGTCATATCTTTTGTTTCCCTTTTTCAAAACCCTTCTACTAGCATGACTAAAAACGTAATTCAAAACATGACACTGCCGAGCGTGGTGGCGCACATACCTTTAATCAATCACAGCTCTCGGGAGGCAGAGGTAGGAGGATCACTGTGAGTTCAAGGCCACTCTGCGACGACAGAGTGAATTCTAGGTCAGCCTGAGCTAGAGTAAGACCCTACCTCAAAAAAAATGATACTACATTATTAAATTAAATATTCTAAGGTATTTTTAAAGTTATATAGAGTATTTAAAAAACATATGGCTGGAGAGAATGCTTAGTGGTTAAGGTGCTTGCCTACAAAACCAAAGGACCCAGGTTCAAGACCCACATAAGCTAGATGCATATGGTGGTGCAGTGTCTGGAGTTTGTTTATTGTGGCTGGAGGCCCTGGCATGCCCAGTCATATCCTCTCTCTCTGTGTCTCTCTCTCCTCCTCTTTTTCCCTCTTTCTCACTCTTTCTAAAATAAATAGAAATAAAATATTTAAAAAAAAAAAAACACCTAATGTCAACCAGGCATGGTGACTTACACCTTTAATCCCAGCACTTGGGAGGCAGAGGTAGGAGGATCACCATGAGTTCGAAGCCAACCTGGGACTACATAGTGAATTCCAGGTCAGCCTAGGCTAGAGTAAGACCCTACCTTAAACTTAAAAACCAACAAACAAACAAACAAACAAACAAACAAACAAAAAACTCTAGGGCTTGAGAGATGGCTTAGCGGTTAAGGCTGAAGGCCCTGCTGCACCCATATTCTCTCTCTGTCTCTCAGAGTAAATAAATAAATAAAAATAAAAATATTTAAAATAAGAAAACCCATTTAGACAAAAAGGAAATGTTAAAGTACTCTGAATGGTTTCATCCACCAAATGAGCCTGGCTTCTCTCCAGCTCCCATCTCTAGCCAACAAATTTATTTTCTGGGAAAGAATCAATGGAGTAAATAATTTTGGTTGTCTCTCATGTCCTTTCACTTGACATTCCTTGATTTATGTGTTGCTCCAATCTTATTGTCTCTCAGTCTGAACCATGGGAAAACATGAAAGCCTTCCCGTAACTGTGAAACTTAAAAGTAGAAGATCTCTGGACCAGCACTTATACCCACCAGACAGTTTGTCCATGCCTTCTTCTGCATATTAGGAGGTAGGCTGCTTAGTGGGTAGGGTCACACTTCACAGATTGCAAGAAGGTGATTCTCAGAGGGCATCTTAATGTCAGACCTCTTGTGTTATCCTTAGGGATGTCAGACTTGCATAGTGAGTTTGTTCAGCTCATCCAGTGGAAAGTGATGGGAAAAAGTATATTGGTATATGTGTGTGAAATGTCAAGATGAAACCATTTTGTGTGGTTACTAGATTGTTGAGTTTAAGAGGCAGCAATAGTCATACTTACTTACAAATCGACTAATATAGGTTGAAAGTCAGAAATCAAGGTCTGACTCTTAAGAAAGGAGAATGACATTCTTTCCCCTTCTTTGTTCTTCCTCCTCCTTTCTCCTACACTTTCCTCCCCTTTTAATTCTTTATTTTCATTTTAAATTGCTGTCTTGATTTCACCATCGATCCTGGTTCATTTCTTCCCTCCAGTCTCTTTGCAGTGCACTCACTTGCTTTGTGGATTGACTCATTTTACAGCAGTGTCGTCTCGCTTGAGACGAGGCCTTCTGGATATTTGACTTCCTGTCTTTCCTCTGCTCCAAACCCCTTGAGAGTTGTTTTCCACCTGTCCCAGTGCAAATGCATTTGGTTGGAGTCAGGCTGGATTTTACTTTTCGATAGCCAGAATCAACTACTGACACCTGCCTGGCTGTGACTTTGATCCAAATGGATCCCTCCTGTGCTATTTATTTTAAAAGTCGGTCATCTTACCGTTAGGAACCAGTCTAGTGACTCAGACATAATTTTGATGATTTGTTTTGTAAATCAAGCACATAGAAGTATAAAGACTTACTTGAATAATGTTGATGTCTAGCTTATTCAAGAAATGTATAGATTTTTAAGCCGGGAATGGTGGCGCACGCCTTTAATCCCAGCACTCGGGAGGCAGAGGTAGGATCGCTGAGAGTTCGAGGCCACCCTGAGACTACATAGTTAATTCCAGGTCAGCCTGGACCAGAGTGAGACCCTACCTGGCAAAACCAAAAAAAAAAAAAAAAAAAAGAGAGAGAGAGAGAAAAGAAAAGAAATGTATAGATTTTATTGATGGTTAACTTTCTAAAGTAATCTGATAATAAAGTATATTGGTATATGTGTGTGAAATGTCAAGATGAAACCATTTTGTGTGGTTACTAGATTGTTGAGTTTAAGAGGCAGCAATAGTCATACTTACTTACAAATCGACTAATATAGGTTGAAAGTCAGAAATCAAGGTCTGACTCTTAAGAAAGGAGAATGACATTCTTTCCCCTTCTTTGTTCTTCCTCCTCCTTTCTCCTACACTTTCCTCCCCTTTTAATTCTTTATTTTCATTTTAAATTGCTGTCTTGATTTCACCATCGATCCTGGTTCATTTCTTCCCTCCAGTCTCTTTGCAGTGCACTCACTTGCTTTGTGGATTGACTCCTTTTACAGCAGTGTCGTCTCGCTTGAGACAAGGCCTTCTGGATATTTGACTTCCTGTCTTTCCTCTGCTCCAAACCCCTTGAGAGTTGTTTTCCACCTGTCCCAGTGCAAATGCATTTGGTTGGAGTCAGGCTGGATTTTACTTTTCGATAGCCAGAATGAACTCCTGACACCTGCCTGGCTGTGACTTTGATCCAAATGGATCCCTCCTGTGCTATTTATTTTAAAAGTCAGTCATCTTACCGTTAGGAACCAGTCTAGTGCCTCAGACATAATTTTGATGATTTATTTTGTAAATCAAGCACATAGAATTATAAAGACTTACTTGAATAATGTTGATGTCTAGCTTATTCAAGAAATGTATAGATTTTAAGCTGGGCATGATGGCGCACGCCTTTAATCCCAGCACTCGGGAGGCAGAGGTAGGATCGCTGAGAGTTCGAGGCCACCCTGAGACTACATAGTTAATTCCAGGTCAGCCTGGACCAGAGTGAGACCCTACCTGGCAAAACCAAAAAAAAAAAAAAAAAGAGAGAGAGAGAGAAAAGAAAAGAAATGTATAGATTTTATTGATGGTTAACTTTCTAAAGTAATCTGATAATGCTGTTTTTGGGAAATTTTGCTGACTGCCATTCTCTGGTGCACCCATTCTCTCTCCCTCTGTTTGCCTTTCTCTCTGTCTCTCAAGTAAATAAATAAATAAATAAATAAATAAATAAATAAATAATTGAAGTATTTTAAAAGAATGATTGCTAAATTCTAATAACACAGTTAGTGGCACTGAGGCCCCACCCCACTTCCTCCCTCCTGCCCACCTGAGCTCATTGTTATGGCTACTGCTCCAAGCAAGTATGGCCTGGGAGATGGGGCTCCCTGTTTTTTCAGTTCCTAGTCAAAAAATATTATTTCCCACCAGGGGGGAATAGGCTGCCAGCAATTGTTATCCCTATAAACTCAGTGATGCAGGGGCTACATTCCTGACCACCGAGGCTACAAGGCCAGGACTCCTTCCTTCCATCTACTCTCCAGTCACGCTGTAGGGGCTGCGTCCAGGTATTTTCATCTAAAATGCTGGGGCACAGAATGTCTTCGCTCCAGCTTGCTTTGAGGGTGGAAGTTTTACATGGAGAGAGACAAGCTGAGAATTCCAGAGTTTACTTTCCACAGTTGGCTGAATGTTTGTGTCCCATCACAGTTCTTTTGCTGACATTTTTTTTAGATTTTTTATTTTCATTTATTTATTACATTCAGAGAGAGGGAGGGAGAGAGAGAGAAAGAATGGGTGTGCCAGGGATTCTAGCCATTGCAAACAAACTCCAGATTGATGTGCCACCTTGTGCATCTGGACCTGGAGAATTGAACCTGGGTCCTTAGGCTTCACAGGTGTGCACCTTAATCACTAAGCCATCTCTCCAGCACTTATGCTGACATTTTTGATCCCAATATGATGGCACTGGAGAAAGGTGTGGTCTTTGGGATAAATTGATTGTGAGGAATTGAGAGCCAAGTGCTCTCATAACTGGCCTTAATGCTAATATAAAGAGGCCCCAGAGAGCTTGTGCCTCCTATCCACCATGTGAGGATAGAGCAGGACAGTAGACTGGGGAGCATCTCCTAGCCTTGGTCCTTTACCATAGCATTCCAAACTTCGTCACTGGTGTAGTCTAGCACCTCGCAGTGGTGTCAACTGCACACCTGTCCCTTTATCCTTGCCTCCAGCTCTGAATCAGGGTTCAAATTTTTCCTAGAAGAGGAGGCAATCCATGTATAGGTAAAACCTAGAAATCATCTTAAAAGAATGTTGCCTTAGTATGTAGGGGCTGGAGAGATGGCTTAGTAGTTAACGCGCTTACTTACAAAGCCTAAGGCCCATGATCGATCTCTCTCCAGATCCCGTGTAAGCCAGACACACAAAGGAGAGGTAAGTAATAATGTAATGAACACTTCTGTCCTTTGGACTGTATCCTTAAAATAATGCATTATAAATGTGATTATTTAGGGATAATATAACCTTTTTATAAATTTTGCTACAAGTTATCAAAATTTTTAAAAGGGCTTTGATGTTAGTTTTTTTTTGTTTTTAAAAAATATTTTATTTTTTTAATTTATTTGGAAGAGGGAAAGAGGCAGAGAGAGAGAGAGAATGAATGAGTGCACCAGGGTCTCCAGCCACTGCAAACAAACTCCAGATGCATGTGCCTCCTTGTGCATCTGGCTTACGTGGGTACTGGGGAACCAAACCGAGGTCCTTTGGCTTTGCAGGCAAGTACCTTAACCACTAAGCCATCTCTCCAACCCTAGTTTTTTTTTAATGAGATATTTTTATTTTTTAAATCTTTTTACTTACTTTTTACAGAGAGAGAATGAGAATGGGTGCACCAGAGCCTCTAGCCCTTGCAAACAGACTCCAGATGCATGCATCACCATGTGCATCTGGCTTACATGGATTCTGGGGAATTAAACCTGGGTCCTTTGGTTTTGCAGGCAAATGCCTTAACTGCTAAACCACACACATATTTTTAAATATTTATTCATTTGAGATAGGGAGGGAGAGATGGAGGAAGAGGCAGATAGAGAGAAAGTGGGCACTCCAGGGCCTCCAGCCACTGCAAATGAATTCCAGAAATGTGTGCCACCTTGTGCATCTATATTATGTGGGTACTGGGGAATCAAACCTGGGTGCTTAGGCTTCACAGGCAAGCATCTTAAATGCTAAGCCATTTCTCCAGCCCCTAGAACACATATTTTAAAGTCTTATAATTTTTCTTCTAAACTTATATAGAAACTCTGGATAATGGAAAAGAAAAAAATAGTTGCAGTTGTTAAGTACTATTTATTATCTTACATAAGTACACAATATACCTTACAATATTGTGATTTTATTTGATACTTTAATTTGGTACATGTCTGACGTTTTGGAGCAGAGGGGACTGTTTGAACAAAAGATAGAGTTGATAGTATTTAAATACTACATGAACTATTTTGGTTGATCAGTTGATTTACCTATTTACAATTATAATTCAGTTGTGCACAGAAGTTTCCATTAGTCTTTTGTGGATTGTGGTGTAATTGGACAACATTAGAGATTCTAAAGATTTTAAAATAGTTTCCCAAAGTATAGCATATTCACCTGTTGCCTGTTGTAGCCCCTCCTTCTACTCCAAATGGTGAGCAGAATGAAGATGGTTTTTGAAGGTTGAAGCTGTAGCTCAGCAGTAGACTACTTCAAGGTTTTTTGTTTTTTGTTTTTGTTTTTGTTTTATCCAAGACAGATAAGGTAAGGATTAGTTTAAGGAAATAAAGAGAAATCTTTCTGCCAGTTCTAATATTCTAATGATAAAGCTCAAAACTAGAAGTGAATACTCACGTAGTTATTCTGATAAGAAGGGGACAGGCATGAATAAGAGTCCTGGATTTCAGGACCTTGAGTTTTGGATCGTACCTAGAAGATGAGATGTGGGCTCGGTCAGAACACGTAGCACCGAGAAGTGCGTGATCTAATACTGAGTCCTACAAGGTGGCTACTTTCTGGTTTTAAAAGGTGATGGGGGGAATAATTCTTTCTTGATACATTGAAAGTTTACACTTACACCATTAGTCTGAAATATATTAACTTGAGTAGTTAGGAAAAAATTCATAGTTGCAAAATTCAATGTATAAAAAAATTATTAGCCCTGTTGTTGGGTAGTCTTTTTATAAAAGGGAGTATGGGGGCTGGAGAGATGGGTCAGCTTAGATAACAAATGAGCACAATTGAAAAATGAATAAAGAAGGTGGAAGTTGGGGACCAACACAAAACTTATCCTTTGACATCCACACTCGTATTAAGGCTCTTATGCACACACACACACACACACACACACACACACACACACCCCAAATAATTAAATTATATCTTTTTTTAAAGAAGAAAGGAAATTTACCATGAACTTTAACTGAAAGCAGTAGCAGAGGTACTTGGACATTGGATAAATGAATTGAATCTAGCAAGAAACAAATATAAGAAGTAAGAGTGCAAAGGAAATAGTGTGTGCATCAGGAAATCTACTTGCACACTGACTGTAAACAGCAACAATGTATAAATATGGTAGGGAAGGCTGGAGAGAGGGTTCAGTGGCGAAGGTGTTTGTCTGCAAGTCCTAATGACCCTAGTTGGTTTCACCATTACCCACCTAAAGCCAGATGCACAGTGGTGCATGCATCTGGAGTTTGTTTGCAGCACCCGGAGTCCCTGGTGCTCACAAGGTGAAGGCAGGAGGATCAGACATTCTAGGACATTCTCAACCACACAGTGAAATCTAGGCCATCCTGGATTAGAGAACTTGTCCAAATATGTAGGTAGGTAGGTAGATAATAGAGTATATTCTTTTCAAAGTTTCAAAGATCAGGGTTCTCTATAATTGTTTCAAAAGACAATCAATCAACTAAGTCATGTATTTATGTTTAAAAATTTTAAAGTAGAAATGGAATGGATAATTTCTAGAATTGTAGGAAGGAAAAATGTTGGGGAACTAAGAAAACCCAGTTTGGCTTATACCAGACACAACACTAGATTCCCCTCATTAGGAATTTCACCGTCTTCCATCTCTGTGTACACTGACCACATTTTCTTGCCTGTATATTACTGGAATAAAGCCCCTGGCCGTAAGCAGCTGATGGGAGGGATGTTTTTATTTTGGCTTACAGTCTTCAGGGGAAGCTTCATGGTGGCGGGGAAAGCATGGCATGAGCAGAGGCTGGACATCACCTCTGCCACAGCAGATAGCAGGAGGGACTGAGTATAACATCACTAACCTGACACCAACAACACAAGGCCTCCAGCAAGTCTCCACTTCCCAAGCATTCAAACACATGAGTTTATGGGGGACATCTGATTCACACCGCCACGCTATGACCATTCTGTCCTGTCTTCTGTGTTAGAGCACTGTTGTTGACAGACAGGTTTGCCTTAGAACCTTCCGTAAATCTGACTTAAATCCTGGACTTACTTAAGTCATGAGAATACAAGCCTGCTCAAAGAAGTGTTTTCTTTTTGTTTGTTTGTGTGATTTATTGACTGAATTTTGTTTTCTCCAGTTTTTTAGGAAGTCTCATATATGCCTGGCTGGCCTCAAACTAGATTTGTACCTAAGGATGATCTTGAACTCCTGATCATCCTGTCTCTACCTCAAGTATTGCCATAACAGATGTGCACCATCACACCCAGCAAAAAAAGAGTGTCTGGAGGGCTGGGAGTGGTGGTATGTTTAATCCATTTAATCCCAGCACTTGGGAGGCAGAGGTAGGAGGATCACTGTGAGTTCAAGGCCAGCCTGGGACTACATAGTGAGTTCCAGGTCAGACGGGAGTAGAGTGAGACCCTATCTCAAAAAAAAAAAAAAAAAAAAAAAAGTCTAGCTAACAGAAGCTAATTTGTTGATTTCATGGTATGGGGCATATGCAGATAGAGAAGCCACGGTGCAGTAGCATGCTGTGAATTGCACTGTAGTTGCAGCAGCCTCTGCTAGCAATCTTGAGCACTTCCAGGCCTGAAGATTTCATGGAATTAGTGCCGTCATTATCTTCAGAGATGAGACCCAAAGCACAGAGGCTCCAACACTGAGACAGGGTCTGGGGCTGTATGGAGTGCTTCTAAAGCCAAACACTTAGTACTATATATTTAGCAAATGTATTTCATGATTTTCCATTTCTGCATTGCTGTGTATTTATAGCTTCATGTTATTTGGTTCATTAGTAGCAAAATGGCTGATGTAGTCTAAAATTAATTTTAGCTGCTACTTTTAAATCATGCTGTGCTTGCTGTTTTTAATATAAAAGTGCAGAATTTCATGTATTTAAAAAGGAACTATCTTAGAAAGTGAGTGAGATTTAATTCTCATAAAATTAGAGCTATCAAATAATCCAGCAGATACCATACTTTTTTTGGATATTATTCCTCTGTATAGTAAGGGTTATAATGAATAATATGTTGTTTTGTGGCAGTCTCCACATTAATTAATGACTGTGCTTTTGAAATTATATACTACGTCTTTATAATTAGGGCTTAAATGTCTAGGCTGATATAAATGTTAAGTTTAGTGATTACAGTTCTCCTGATAAGGGGGCATTTCTCCCATGGCAAGTTCATTTTTTGAGTCTGTTACTTTTCTTGCTGCTGTGACAAAATGCCTGAAAGAAACATCTTTTGGCTTATGACTTAAGAGGGGACACGGTCTAGCATGGCTCAGGAAATGAGGTCACTGAATAATACATCCCATCCACAGCCAGGAAGCAAACAAGCACTTTTAAGTACTGAGCTATCTCTAGCTGTAAAATTGAAATTTCAATCTGTTTCTTTAGTTAATTTTATAGGTTATCATGAAGCCTTATAAAATTCTTTTATTTGCTTTAAAATTCTTTCATTAGTAGTTCTCTTTATATTCTTTCCATATATTAATCCATCTCTCTTACAGTCTCTTACTGTTATCATTTCATTAAAAGCAGGCATCCAAGCCAGGTGTGATGGCACACACATTTAATCCCAGCACTCAGGATGCAGAGGTAGGAGGATCACCTTGAGTTTGAAGCCACCCTGAGAATACATAGTGAATTCCAGGTCAGCCTGGGCTAGAGTGAGACCCCCACCTCTAAAAACAAAAAAAAGAAAACCCACAGGCATCCTTTTGCATTCAACATCCTATGCTGTTTCCTACCTTCCTCTCAAGCTTTTCGTTACTGCTCCCCCATAATGAGCATTTGAAGAATGACAGGAATGCAGTAAACTGTGCACATAAATTTGAAATTTTATGGTGGGCTCACCCTCAGAGATTGCAGAAAGGCCTCAACACTGAAGTAGGTTGGCAAGGGGGGAAAGAGAAAATAAACAAAAAAATAATGTTCTGTGGATACCTCCTATGTCATAAATGACTAGACCTGTAAGGATAGAGCTAATCTGTAGGTAACTGGATTCTATAAATAGTGTTCTATTGTCTTTTAGCTTCATTAAGATATGACAAATGAAAATTTTATATGTTTGCATTGTACAGTGTAGTGTTTGATTCACTATACATTGTGAAATGGTTATATGAAGATAATGTATGTTCCCTCATGTACTTGGTTTTTGTGGTGAGAACATCTAAAATCTCTCTAAGCGAAATGTTGTACCCTTTGAACCACACTCCCTAGAACCTTCTTTCTACTCTTGGCTTCTATGTGTGAGTCAGCTTTTTTCAAAGCAATATATAAATATTTGTCCAGACTGTTTTTTGCAGTTTCTCAGTCTTGTTATTTTTCATTGTTCTAATGACTCGTTTATCCAGACCCCTGATTGTGACTATGATAACCAAGGACTGCTCTAAAAATAGAATCAAGAATGTCTCTGATTGAAAAAAAAAAAAAAAAAGCCTCGTGGGTCTGTGGTGTCTGTTCTTTTTGGACTCACCCCTCTCATGGTGTTCTGTTCTAATGAAAGTATGCCCTCTTCTTAGCTGCTTCTTAGTGTTGTGGTTTTTCATGGGAAACTTGGATGACTTGGGCAGATCATGTATATTGTGGCCAATCTCTCCATGCAACTGACCATTCCATTTCTTGACTGTGAGTTTGTCATTCTGTAGAAACCTGATACAAATGGCTGTTATTGTTATATCATCACTAATTATTATCCCTAGATGGATATAAAGCTATATAAATATAATTAATCACATGCAGAGCTTAATCAATATTGTTTTGAATTTTAGGGTCCACCCAACTCTTACACAGTTCTCCTTCTCCCCGCGCCATTTCGCCAGTCCCTTCCTTTATTCGCTAGCTGGCTGCCCTCTTTCAGCTGCCTCCTAAATGGGTCCTTTCTATCCTTTTGCCCTGTCTCCTCTGTATGGACTTACTGTCTAGGACTATTGATGTATTCCTCTGTTCACTATTTCTCTTTCTATCTTCCCATCCATTTATTTCCCTAAAGTATATATTTTTTTCCTTTTCATATCTTTTTTTTTTTTTCAAATACCAAAGGTTTAAATAAATACTTCTCTCATTGTCTTGTCCTCTGGAAATAATTTACCTTATGTTTCAAAAAGAGCAAAAGAAGAGGAGGGAGGGAGGGGAGTCTCTGCTGACGAAATAATTGCTAGTACCTATTGGGCACAACAAGACACCCCGTCAGCCTTCCTCACGCTAACCACTGTCCTGCACAGCCTGATCTGTTTGTTGCTTTCCTCAGTGTTGTTGTTTTCAATTTTCCTTTATATTCACCACATAGTGTTGCAGGTGTCTCAGGCCAGACCCTTCCGTGAGGAGTCCTAGTAATGTGATCATCATTTGCAAAAGTCACAACATGTCTAGAACTGCATTAAATGCATCTTATTCTCCAAGAATTCTGGGATTTTTTGAGCAGTTCCCTCCTCAGCAGGGGGAACTGTTATTGTGAAATTGTCTGCCACACAGTGGATATTCCATCAACCCCAGTCCTGGTCATGCTAAGGGTGGGTGAGTATATGGCAAGCAAAAGGACAGAAGAAATAGAACAGAGGCGTCCATGAAGAGGTGACGACCTGGGAGAGCGTGAGTTAGGGATAATTAGTTTCTAGGACGTAGATTATGGTCACGTTACTTTGTCTTCATTCTCTGCTCTGGGTTTTGAAAGGAATCAGTGGGGTCGCATGAAGTGTCCCTTGCAACCCCGTCAGATCTTCTAGCTGTTTGTTCTCTACTTCATCCCATGTGTCTGTGGAAGGACAGTGACCCTTCATTCTGCTGCCTTTAGCCCCAAAATGTCACGGAATGAGCAGGGTGGGAGGTAGATAAGACAGAGTTAGGTAGAAGGGGGAGCATGTCTGAAGTTCTGAAGAGCTCCTAGACTTAATACTCTTAGCCTTTACCCAAGACACATACTCCATCACACACACCCGTGCTGTGCCCTTTCCTTCCTTCCCTTTTTGTTTACTCAACCATACACACCTTTATTGCTCTCATGCATTTTCTGGCACTATTAAGGGAGAGCAGAAGGGTGTTTTGCCTTTCTTTTTCAGCCCAGTGTCATGGTGGCTGTTTGTATGCCTTCGCTGTTAGAGAGAATGCAGAACTGTCAACTGGGTTATGGAAGGAAAGGTAGTGATGGGTATTAATGTGGATTGACAAGCTCTCGAGGACAGAGTCATTGTCTTCTTCAACTTGCCATCCAAATTCACTTTTCAGTTGAGTCCAGGTTAATAATGACAGTTTTTAAAAATAAAATAAATCACCTTTGCCGGTATTGTGGGGCACGCCTTTAGCGCTCGGGAGGCAGAGATGGGAGGATTGCCATGAGTTTGAGGCCAGCCTGAGACTACATAGTAAATTCCAGGTTACCCTGGGCTCGAGTGAGGCCCTACCTCAAAAACTAAAAAAAAAAAAAAAAATGAAAAAATGAAAAATAAGTCACATTTAACAGGTTTAATTTGTTATCGTTGATATAGGTGAGGGACCTTCTTGGTCTTTTTTGTCTTGAAATTATAAAAGAAGAATAGGAGAAGGAATTAAAAAGCTAAGCGGAATAGGGTCTTTAAATATACATATAAACATTTTCCCATTAATTTTCTTTTTGGTAGTTTTTGTCTCAGAATTGAGAAAATTATACATGAAAAAAAAACCATTCATTTCTGTATATCCTACTGTGATAATGTCACAGTAAGTGGGGTAAAAGATTAAATTTTACTACTTTACTGAATAAATTTCCTTGTTTGTCAAAATATCCTGCATACTACTAAATTCTCCTCCGTAGGAAACAATGCTTTCCTGAATGTCTACTCTGTTGCATAAGAACGTCATCTTACTTTTATTTTAATCACCTTTGTTACTTAAATTATAAGAAAAGTCCTGATCAATATTGTTAAAGTCCTTGAATTCTGCTGTAAGATTGATTTATTTTCAAACTTCTGATACTTATAAGTCACTATTCATAGGCCTTACATAACTGAAACAAAAGTTAAAACTAACTTTGGTCTCATGATCTATCACTTCTTGCTGGAGCAAGCATTGATTGGAGTCTCCACTAGCGAGGGCTGGAAGAAGGATGGGGTGGCTGGACACCAGCTTCCTCCTCTTAGCATTTCACTGAAGATTTCTCCAGTTTCTGTGAGCTGCCTTCCAACTGGAAAATTCAGATGCTGGTATTGGGAAAGAATTCCTTAGGAACCATTCCTACAGTTTCTGTTGATTTTATATGAATATAAACCTTTAGCTTTAAAATTTGCTGAAACCCTTTGCTGCCTCATTACTCTACTCGTGTTCTTCTAGTCTTAACTTGAGTGTCTCTCCTTTGTTTTAGGATTAGCAGTTTCCCTCCAGCTGCTACACGGAGACATTGAACAGATCAGAAGAGAATATTCATCAGTGTTTTCTCATGGCGTTTCCATAACAAGGAAGTTGGGTTTCTCTAATATTATCATGCCTGGTAGGTGACCTGGGAAGTACTCAAATGATGAAGTATGCACACATTGTCTGTTTTTGATACTTAAAATTTTTTTCAAATTGTCAGCTTTGAGGAGTTCACATGGGGCATTCTGACAAATGAGATATGTGACAATAAGTGAATTAAATGTGTAGGTATTAACCTGCTGATTATTGGAGGGTGAAAACTTACGATGGACATGATTCTATTTCATTTATGACCATGAAAATCCCCAAAACCAAAACAATATCCAGAAAATATTCCATCCTTTTGTGGAACGTGCTGTGATCACAGGAATATCCTTCAGGTAGGAACAGTTACCAAGCAACAGTTGGCCTTTCTTAGAGGGTTTTTCATCTAATGCATATCTGTATGTAAATAAGCAGCCATATGTAAATACCATATGTCTTTTGTAGATCTGCTGTGTATATAATTCAAAACTGTATTAGTGCCCAGAAAAGACTCTTCCAAAGTGTTTGTTTTTTTCTTAATGGAAAAGGTTAGAAGACTTACAGTATAAAAGCAATGCCAAGTTCACTGAAACTGTGGAATTTTGCAGTGAGTTGGTCCTAATCTCTCAGACAAAATAAATTTTGTAAAGCATATTGCTTTATAATCTTGTAGCAGGGTAGGGCTTTCTTGGTATTTCCATGTGCAGTCTAAGAAACTGGGTGAGAATGTGTCCTTGATAACCAAAAAAGGTTCTATTTTGTCTAACATGGACTAGCTAAGGCTACAGACAGACATTGGCTGAGCATCAGTTTCATGCCAGGGCCACAACTGAAAAGAATTGATTCAGGGCCTGGAGAGATGGCTTAACAGTTACGTGCTTGCCTGTGAAGCCTAAGGACCATGGTTCAAGCTCGATTCCCCAGGAACCATGTAAGCCAGATGCACAAGGTGGTGTGTGCATCTGCAGTTCACTTGCAGTGCCTGGAGGCCCTGGCATGCCCATTCTCTCTCTCTGCCTCTTTCTCTGCCTGCCTGTTGCTCTCAAATAAAACAAATTTAAAAAATTAAATTTAAATAAAAAAATTGATTTACTTATTCTAGATATTTTGTGGGTACTTCTTACATGCCAAAGCCTTCTCCCAGGCACTGGAGATGACATTGTGAATAAATCCAACAACAAGACCCTTCTGGAGCTTACTTTCTCATAAGGATTATAACATATGTCTAAGTGAGTTCTGTGCTCAATGTGATGAATGCTAAGGGTATGGGGACTAAGGAAAGGGCTCAAGAAGGTCTGAAGCAGTAGTGAGTTGAAGGATTGAAACTGCAGGAAGATACAAATTCAGGTGAGCAGGTGAGTGGAGAGACCTAAAAGTGAGGATTCTGTGCAGAGAAAATGATTTGAGGCAGAGGAGACGAGTGCAGAGGTCCTGAGGCAATAACAGAATTCTTGGCATTCTACAACGAAACGAGCTTGGCCCAAATGGAGTGACGGTGACGGTCCAGGGAGAGAAAGAGAGAAAATCATATGAGACCTTGTCTATCACACCACACATGTTGGCTTTTATTCAGAATGAGGAAGGAGACAACTAGAGATCTTCCAGTAGGCAAGTAACAAACCGGCTTTCGTTATGTCTGCTATGTGGAGACTATACTTGGAAAGAGAGGAGGAGTGCGGCAGGAGTAATGCACGGGAGGGTGACGGGGGCTCTGAGCAAGGAGAGCGTGAGAACAAGACCTGTCCAGGCTCACAGGGTTAGAGTGGGAAGAAAAAGGAACACCGGAGTCTGGAAGGGGTTCAGGTGTACACAGAGGTGTGTGGAATCCTTCTCACTGAAGAGATGTTATTGAAAATTTCTTGGAGAGGTGACATCTGAGCAGGGTCCTCAAAGCTAGTGACTCCAGGTCCATAGCCCCTAAGTCATTGCTGTCCTCTGTGCTGGTATCAAGCACCTGCTCAAATTCTCATTTTTAGAATTTTATTTATTTCCTTATAGGCATGTGTGTGTGTGTGTGTGTGTGTGTGTGTGTGTGTGTGTGTGTGCATGGGCACTGCAGGGTCTCTTGCCACTGCAAGCAAATGCCAAACATGCATCTGGCTTTATGTGAAGTGCTGCGGAATTGACCCTGGGCTGGCAGGCTTTGTAAGCAAATGCTTGTAATTGGTCTGCCATTTCCCCAGTCCTAGATCCTGAGAGACGTCAACAGAGATGCTGATGAGCACTCCTACCTGACAAGGCTCTAACTCCAAAGCCAAAAGGAAACCTTAAGTCTAAGAACTTTAAACACCTAAAGTTAACAGAATTTAATGGGAGAAGAGACTTTTAAGGGCTGAGGAGATAGCTAGTGGGCAAGAGAACTTGCTGTACAAAACTTAATTTGGGGCTGGAGAAATTAAAGCAGTTAAAGCATTTTGCCTGCAAAGCCAAAGGATCCCACATAAGCCAGATGCACAAGGGGGCGTATGCTAATGGAGTTCCTTTGCAGTGGCTGGAGGCCCTGGCGTGCCCATTCTCTATCTCTCCCTCTTTCTCTCTCTCTCTCTCTCAAATAAATAAATAAATACATTTTTTACAAAAACTTAATTTGATCTCTAGCACCCATGTAAAAAGGTGGGCCGAACATGCCTGTATCCCCAGCACTGCAGTGGACAGAGGCAGCAGAATATCTGTGGCTGACTGAGAAGTCAATCTAACCGAAAAAGGTTGAGTGAGAGACCTTGTCTTGAAATAGGAAGGCAATAAAGCAATATGAGAGGACACCTGATGCCCTCCTCTTGCCTCCACATACTTGCTCATAGGACACATAACACCTTCACACATGTGTTCACACACCATACGTGCATGTGTGTGCATGCACACACACACACACACACACACACACACACACAAAACATACACAGAAGCCTTTTAAAAACTAAAATTTAAAAGCTAAAAACAAATCAAAAGAGTGTGTTATCTATGTAGCAGTAAAGCAAAGATGCTGGAGCTGTAGAACTTTCGTCTTGTTTCCAGGAAGAGGAGCTGTGTTGAAGTGGGGTCATCGTCACCAAACTCCGACTGGATCTGTCCCTCCATGTGTACAGACTTCTCACATTCCTTCTCCTATCCTTTCTGCCTTTGTCCTTAGTTGTCTTCTTAGTGTCATCTTTCTGCCTGGGCCTCCTACTCAACCTCAGAGGAGGATTTAAGCTGTGTTCACCATAGGCTTTCTGACATGTCCTGTCCTTGTTTTTATAAATCGAAGAATGAATTTTTATCGGTCACCAAATTTTACTAAAAAAGGATCTCACCTTGGGGCTGGGGAGATGGTTAATCCCATAAAGTGCAAACATGAGGACTCTCCTTCACAATGCATGTATCCACACACACACACACACACACACGCACGCGCACACACACACACACACAGGTCTCACTTTGTGTTTGGTCTTCCATAGAAACAAAAGGACAGCCTTGGTGACACACCCATACTCTCTGCAGCACTGAGGAAGCTGAGGCAGAGGATTGTGATATAAAGGCTAATCTGGACTAGAAGAGGAGACCCTGTCTCAAAAGCAAATGTTTGAAAGAAATAAGGAAAAAGAACGTTCTACTCTTTCCATTTACATGTTAAAAGATGATAATTAGCATATTAAGTAGTGGCATTCCTAAGTTCAGCATATCCTGCCCTCTACAACCAAGAAGAGGGTGAAAAAAAAATATGATAGGCCAAATGCAAGTCTGAAATCATTATAGGTATTTTAAAGGAATAATACCCTATAAACTACTATTTAAGCCCCTTGTTTAAAGCAACCAGAAGTCCTATCTGACCAGCCACCTGGCCCAGCTCTGATACTCAATGAAAGGATTGCTTGCTGCAAATAAAGACCCAAAATGACTTCTGTTGCCACTGCACCATTTTGTGATCTCTTGACTGAAATTCGTTCATGCAGGGAAGGCTGAGAGGAGTCTGTAGAGTTTCCTGAGATGACCTGACCCAGCTTGATGACCCAGCCTGCCTGAACATCTCACACTACTGTTGTCGAAAATGAGTGTTTATAGATCTGTTTACTTGTGGCATGCTATTCAGTGGCTCTTGCAACCATTCATTATTTCTTTCAGTTGCTATAAATAACTGGTATTTCCTCTTCAACAAAAAAGAAAAACATTCATCCCACTGGGAAGCAAATTGATGGGCAAATCTAATATAAAAAACATATTTAGAGCTGAATGTGGCCAGCTGCTAGAATTCTTCATCTCGGTCTCTGGACAGTATCGTTGAGAAATGGAGAAAGCAAGCAAGATGACACTTCTCTGGCTGAATAATTGTCTGGGAGGGTCTGTGCTCATGCAGCTTGTCTAGCTTTAATGACGGAAAGGAATTTCTGGGGAATGAGGCTTGCTTCTGTCACCACACTGTAATGTGCGATTCATGCTATCCAGAGAAACTGTCTTTCCAGATACTGGTCTGTATGGTTGTCTGTATGAAAACTGCAAGAGAACGTCGTAAAATACACATTATTCTTTCTTGCTTCTTCTCCTTTTGTTCTTTAACTTACTGCCTTTCCACACTATGTGGAGAAGGGAATACAGGTAGGTGCGTAAACAGCTGAGGACTTCCTTAAAGCCTGGTGTGGTGTCTCCTGCCTGTAACCCCAGCACTTAGGAGGGAGAGGCAGAAAGATAGGGAATTCAGGGTCATCCTTAACTAGTGAGCTGAAGACTAACCTGGGCACCCTGAAATCCTGTCCCATAAATAAAATTATAAGACATCCGCAGATTATTTTTTTTATTTTTATTTTTTACATTGGGAAACAGACATAGTCATGACTGCTGTCCTTTGCTGATCTCAGACTTGTCACTTCTCACCAGTGGCTTAGTGAAAACTTGGCCGCTTCCATGAGATCGTCTTAATGAACATTTCTGATCACAGTTTTACACACCTTCTGCAAGCATGAACCTTTCCTGCTACTTTTTAACTGTCTTTCAGAGTTAATTCCAGAAGGGGTCAGGAAAGGTTAGGGAGGCTTATACCAAGAGAGCTAGGTTCACTGGTCACTCATTGACTCTACAAAATGCATGGCCTGAACTGGTGACAATAACAGTCTTAGAGGTGTTACAAGACTCATAGGATGCCATCATTGCCCCACTGTTTTTTATTTATTTTATTTATTTATTTAAATATTTTATTTTATTTATTATTTGAAAGCGGGAGAGTAGAGAGAAAGAGAGAGAATGGGTGTGCCAGGGCCTTCAGCCACTGCAAACAAACTGCAGACTCATGCACCACCCTGTGCATCTGGCTTACATGGGTCCTGGGGAATTGCACCTGGGTCCTTTGGCTTTGCAGGCAAGAGCCTTAACCACTAAACCATCCCTCCAGCCCTATTTTATTTATTTATTTTAAAAATTATCTATTTATTTATTTGAGAAAGATGACAAAGAGGCAGATCATAAGACAAAGAGAATAGGTGCACCAAGGCCTTCAGCTATAGCAGTTAAACTCCAGACGCATGTTCCACCTTGTGCATCTGGCTTTATGTGGATGCTGGGGAATCGAACCTGGGTCCGTAGGCCTGATAAGCAAGTGCCTTAACTGCTGAGCCATGTCTCCAGCTCCTCACTGTTTTGGTTTTTCAAGTTAGGGTCTCACTCTAGCCCAGGCTGACCTGGAGTTCACGATGTAGTCCCAGGGTGGCCTTGAACTAATGGACTCATGGTTATCCTCCTGCCTCTGCCTCCTGAGTGCTGGGATTAAATGTGTGCACCACCACACCTGACTCTCTCACTGTGTTTTACATGGGAAAATATGGAAGCAGAAATTCCTCTCCTGGCCTTGCTGTTCTGCAGGCAATCTCTTACCATCTGGTGTAAAAAGATGTCTGTCTGCTTCTGTACTTTCAAGCTGTCAAGAAGTCCTCAAGCTTGTGTAGGTCGAGAGTCAGTGCTTTATGGTTTAGGATATCTACTTCCAAGTAGGCATGATTACCACCATGACCTAGAAGCCAAATAATGCCTTTGGGAGGGGGGGGTCATGGTGTGGTTCTGAGCCTGAGAGAATGGCAAAAATATTGAAGTCACTGTTCTCCCAATGAAATATAAGGTGAGCCCAAGTTTAATTTAAAATTAACTCGTAGCTCCTATATAAAGAATAAGAATAGGGCTAGGGAGATGACTTAGCAGTTAAGGAGCTGGCCTTCAAAGCTAAAGGACCCAGCTTTAATTCCCCAGGACCCACGTAAGCCAGATGCACAGGTGATGCATGCATCTGGAGTTTGTCTGGAGGCCCTGGTGCACCCATTCTCTATCTGCCTCTTTCTCTCAAATAAATAAAAAATAAATTTTAAAACAGTAAGAATAAAAGAGGAAAGATAAATTCTAAAAATACAAGTGATGCATCCAAAATATTGCAACTGGACTGGTGGTGCATGCTTAAATCCCAGCACTCGGGAGGCAGAGGTAGAAGGATTGCTGTGAATTCAAGGCCACCCTGAGACTACAGAGTGAATTCCAGGTCAGCCTGTGCTAGAGCAAAACTGTCTTGAAACCCCGCTTCCAAACAGTTCATCCCTCTGTTTTTCAATGCCGGGCTTTGAAAGTTGGTGAATATTACACATTTGCAGCCCTTCTCTTTATAGCCAAGTCACACTTCAAGTGCTCCACTGCCACATGTGGCAGCAGTTACTGTATTGGACAGCTTGCCCCTAAATGTCTTAGCAGATCCTGGGCAAAGCAGGCCTGTGCCATTAATGAGCACAAGGACAGTCTGTTTCCATTAGACACTTTGGAGCAAATTGACTGATGAGTCTACAAGGTCATGGAAGGTCACACCCCCATCACCACCACTACACACAACCTAAACACTTATTCTTACTGTAAGTTTATGATTCAAGACAAAGCTTTCTTTGTCTCCGTCGTGGTCTCTCTACTTAATCTTTCTTGCCTGTACCCTGTTCCCCTGAAGACTTGCTCCCACAGAGTGATTGGTTAAACTGTCACTGTTTGTTAGTGAATCCATCATTAACACCTTCTGGTACTTTTTGTAGATCTTTGAAACTTGTAATCCTAAAACGATTAAGAAAACCTGGCAGAGTGATAGGGAATGGCACAGAGGCTGAGATTTCAGAGCTAGCTTTTTTATTTTTTAAAAAATATTATTTATTCATTAAAAAAGATTATTTATTCAAGAGAGAGAGAGAGAGAGAGAGAGCGCTGGGCATGGTGGTGCACACCTTTAATCCCAGCACTCAGGAGGCAGAGGTAGGAGGATCACCATGAGTTAGAGGCCATCCTGAGACTACGTAGTGAATTCCATGTCAGCCTGGGCTAGAGTGAGACCCTGCTTGGAAAAACCAAAATAAAAAATAAATAAATAAAAAGAGAGGGGGAGAGAACATGTATGAGGGGGGCATGCCAGGGCCTTCTGCCACTGCAAACAAACTCCAGATGCATGTGTCACTTAGTGCATCTGGCTTTACCTCAGTATTGTGAAATTGAACCTGAGTTGTCAGGCTTTGCAAGCAAGCACCTTTAACTGCTGAGCCATCTCTCCAGCCCCAGGGCTAGTTTTGATAATGATCTCAAGATTTATTTAATTTTATTTTGCAGGTAATTTCAGTGGTGATTTATGGGACTGGGATAAGAATATTTTAGATATGTTTGTCTCATGTTTTAAATAGCAAATAATTATTAAAAATATTTTCTTTATTATTTGCAAGGAGAGAGAGAAGAGAATGAGAGTGGGAGTGTCAGGGTACCAGAGAATTGAGCCCAGTTCTCAGGCTTTGCAGGCAAGTTCCTTCAACCCTTCAACTGCTGAGCATCTCTCCAGCCCTTTATTCCTTTTTTTTTTTTTTTTTTTTTGGGGGGTGTTTCAAGGTAGGGTCTCACTGTAGCTCAGGCTGACCTAGAATTCACTCTGTATTCTCAAGGTGGCCTTGAACTCTCTTGGCAATCCTCCTACCTCTGCCTCCCAAGTGCTGGGACTAAAGGCATGCGCCACCACACCCAGCTCAGCACTATTTTTAAAATATAGTTGCTATTCTTTACTATTACTGATAAAGAAATACACAAAACAGATGGAATCAATCCAAAAATAATCCTTGTTTTGGGGTTCATTCATAGTCACTACATTCCACACTGTATAGGAGTCACAACTTAACTTAGACTGGAACCCCAGGGTACACAGAGAGATGGTGCTCTCTCAATCAAAGAATGATGGGGACTCAAGAAAGATGGAGGCTAGGATCCTATCACATCACCCTGAGATTGTCTCCCATCCTAGAACAGACTAGCGGGAAAAGTGGCCCCTTCTAGATTGTGAAGCCCATTAGCATCTGTTACCCAAGGATCTAGGTCTTTCCCCAGCGGGCACTCCTAGATCTTCATGTGTTGCCCCAGAGTGTGAGACCGCAGGGATCCACAGCCCATGCTCACTTCTGCCTCTGCAGATCTGCTCTCAGAAGCCTGCCACCATTACAGTACAGTCAGTTATCTCTGAGTAACTAAGTATTCTAAGCAAAAGTTTAAAAATCTACCCCTCAAAATGGTTGAATATCTTCTAATAATTTCCTAGAAATAAAGCACAACAAAAGGAACAACAAACTAAGAAACAGAGAAAATGACATTGGCCGGTTTTACTGAATGTGTGCTCTGTAAGAAATGTGGAGTATATTAACTCATTTTTTAGGCCATCCAGGTATTTCCTGTCTGTGGTCTCTTTCAGCTTCTGGTTACTTTTGAATCTTTCTACTCGCATCTTCCCCTCTAAAGGGTCATGAAGTGATAGCAGTTTGGGCATAGAAAGCATGTTGTACAAGTTCCCTTCGGGTGTTTCAACAAATCAGCTTGAAACCACACAGATGTGTTAGGTGACAGGTACCAGACTGGGAGGTCACCGTCTACCCCAGATCCACTGGGCTAGAATGGTGGCTATAGGGAAGAATCCATTCGGTTGCTTTTTCTATCTCTGGAAGGTCGCTTGCACTTCTTCAGCCTCTGCTTCCCTGTTTGCATTTTCTCTGACTCTGCTCCTTCTGCCTCCCCTTTCTCATGACCTTTGTGATCCAATAAAATCTCTATCTCAAATTGTTTAATGTGATCACATCTGCATAGTCCCTGTTGTCATGTAAGATAACATTTTCAACCCAGCATGGTGGCGTATGTCTTTAATGCCAGCACAGGTGGGCTGATCTCCACCCTGGGGCTAGAGTGAGGTCCAGGTCAGATGGGCTAGAGTGAGAGACCTTACCTCAGAGAAAAAAGAAGGTGACATTTTCATAGGTGTCATAAGGATTAGCGCATGTGTGTCGTCATTGTGTTGCCCTCACATATGTAGTACCATCAGTCCAGTTTTGTTTCTATGTTTGAATTTTTTTCCTTAGGATTCACCATAGCAGTTTTTTGATTCATGAATATTTATAATAACCAAAAGCCCATTATTATACTACCAGTCAAAATGACTTCCTTCATGTTGGATTCCTCTCTCTCTTTCTTCCATCTATTAATCTGAAGTTGGTTTTGCTTGGAACTCTGTGTGTGCATGTGCACACACGCACAGGGGAGAAGAGTGTATGGATGGAGGCCAGACAACAATCTTGAGTGTCATCCTCAGGAATATAATCCACCTTTTATTTTTTTAAACTTTCATTGACAACGTCAATAAATATAAAAAAAGCATGATCATAATCCCCGCCCACTACCGTTCCTTTTTCCTTTTCCAAATCCCCCTCCACTGAATCCCTTCTTTCCAACTAGTCTCTCCTATTTTGATGTCATCATTTTTTTTATCATTTTTTACCTCCTATTATGCAACATTTGTGTAGGTAGTGTCAGCCACTATGAGATCCTTGCTATCTAGGCCCCTTTGTATCTGGAAGACAGTATTGTAAGGCATTCGTCCCCTCCCTTTAGCTCTTACATTCTTTCTGCAATCTCTTCCATAATGGTCCCTGAGCCTTGGAGGATGTCATAGGAATATCTCTTTTGTTGCTGAACTGTCACTTCTTAGCACTTCGTTGAGTATTGAGTCACCCCAGTGTTCACCACCATCTGAAAAGAGAAGCTTCTTTAACCAAAAGAGAGTAGCATTAATTACGGGCGTAAATCTAAGTGTTTGGAGGGCAGTTTGGTGGGCACAATAATATGCATTTAGCCAAACAGTATTAGTACCCCCTTAGGGCTTATGATGTCCCAAGCCATAGGATTTTCATTAAGTTTTCTGTACCAGATAGGAATTCCCTCCCATGGAGCAGGCTTCAAATCCAATCAGGGAGCTGTTGGTTTCCCCTGTAACAGACATGCCACTGGTGTACCAGTTAGTACATTTGGCCTGGCTGTCTAGTCATAAAATTTGCAAGGTCCACTCATGGTTTACACCATTGATGACTTTTCTCCCCCAACAGACTATCTTGCAGTTACCTTCTTATTGCTGGGACAAACACTGTCCAGAAGCAGCATATGGGAGGAAAGGGTTTATTTCAGGCTGACAGATTCCAGGGGAGGCGTCATCATGGTGGAGGAAGTGGCCTCACTTCATCCCACATCCACAGCAGAGACACAGAACAAACAGCCAGCGCTTGAGCTGGCTCAAAAACAAACATTAGTACTAAACTCAAGATCTTCCCCCTCCCAGTGGCAAATTCCCTCCAGCATGCAGAAGCCTGCTAGAGACTTAAGTAGGAAGCTTAATATTAATCAGAAATGCCTGAGGCTATGGAAGATATTGACAATCAAATCACCATAGGCTGCATGGATTTTTTCCAGCATCCCGACAGCTCAGCTGCGGCTTGATTTTTCTGTGACCTGAAGCCCAAGGCTGTCATCCACCTTCTATTGAGACAGGATGTCTCATTGGCCTGCAGCTTGCCAATGAGGTTAGACTGTTGAGCCACTGAACCATAGGAATTTTCTTGTCTCTACCTCCCAAGCCCTGGGGTTATAGATGCATCCCTCCATGCCCAGCATTTTTATGTGTTTCCTAGGGACCAAGCTCAGGTCTTCATGCTTGCCACCAAAGCATTTTCCCCACTGAGTTGTAGCTGTGGAACGTCACTGTTTTAAATTTAGTTAACGCTCTTGTCTTCTGCATCCTCCTTGTTGATGATCTTCATGATGCCATTTGTATCTGTCCTAACATGATGATTCCTAGAACTGATATCAGTATCTCAAGACCAATCTGATCAATGCAGGGTAGCGCCTTGTTCAAGTCACCAGGGATGGTAGAATGTGAATTACATTTGCTGAATTCTTTTTTTTTTTTTTTAAGTGGGTGGAAGTAGGGTTACTGATTATATCTTGTATACATTTATTTTTATAAAAAATGTTTTTATTTACTTATTTGAGAGAGAGACAGACATAATGTGAGATAGAATATGGGCCACTGCAAACGAACTCCATATTCACGCACCACATTTGCATCTGGCTTTTCGTGGATACTGGGCAATCAAACCCGGGCCAACAGGCTTTTGCAAACAAGCACCTTTAACTGCTGAGCCATTTCCCCAGCCCTGGACACATTTTTTAAAAAATATTTTTAAATTTTTTAGCCGGGCGTGGTGGCACACGCCTTTAATCCCAGCACTCGGGAGGCAGAGGTAGGAGGATCGCCCGCCGTGAGTTCGAGGCCACCCTGAGACTACATAATTAATTCCAGATCAGCCTGGACCAGAGTGAAACCCTACTTGAAAAAAACCAAAACATACATACATACATACATACATACATACATATATATATATATATATATATATAAATTTTTATTATTTGAGAGAGGAGAGAAATAGGCAGAGAGAGAGAAAAAAATGGGTGTAATAGAACCTCTAGCCGCTGCAAACAAACTCCAGATGCATGTGCCCCCTTGTGCATCTGGCTTATGTGGGAATCAAACTTGGGTCTTTTGGCTTCGCAGGCAAGCACTTTAACAGCTAAGCCATCTCTCCTTGCCCACATTTCTTTTTTTAAAAACCTCCAGATGCGTATACCACCTTGTACATACGGGTTTACGTGGGTACTGGGGAATCAAACTTGGGTCCTTTGGTTTTACCAGCAAGCACCTTAAATGCTAAGCCATCTTTCCAGCCCCAGCCCACATTTCTTAATCTCTTAGTTTCTTCTCTGAAATGCAACTGGTAGTGCCTGCCCATAGCAGAAGTGGGGTCGGGATGTGTGAGAGGTTCAGGGAAGAAAACTGCTGCTGGTTGTACTGTCAGGGTGACTCCTGTGGCTGGGATTATGAGGACCAGAAGTGCTTGACATTTCAGAGATGGTTTTCAGATTTTATTTATTTATTTATTTATTTATTTATTTATTTATTTTTTAAGAAAGAGAGAAAGTGGCAGAGAAAGAGAGAATGGGCATGCCAGGGCCTTCAGCCACTGTAAATGAATTCCATACCACATGCGCCCTCTCCTGCATCTTGCTTACGTGGATCCTGGAGAATTGAACCGAGATCCTTTGGCTTTGCAAGCAAATGCCTTAACTACTAAGCCATTTCTCCAGCCCTCAAAAAAAGTTTTTTTAATGTCCTGAAATCTTTTTTGTTTTTGAGCATTATATTGGTACTCTCAGAGTTGTTTTGTTTTGTTTTTCTGGTTAAGGATGTCCAATATGTGGAACTGATATCATCATTATCAATAACCTAAGTTCACAAAAAATATTCCAAGCCATTGACATATTTTCTCTAGTCTTAAGTAAAGACAGTAGATCTCCAGTTCCATCAACTTTGATACCTGCCAGGTGAAGCACTTGGGCAGCCACCGTGGCTGTGTACAATGGCTATGTGATAGAGTACTTATGCACTCTGGGACTCTCTAACCCAAGCACTCACAAGACACCACCAAGGATCCAGGATTGTAGCACTGAGTGGAAACCTTGCCCATTAAGGTCACCCCATTTTACTAAGCTACTTTGCCACTTTGACCTCATCCCCACTGCTGTGTCTTTATTATCTTGCCTACAATATTTGGAGAAGCATTCACACATATGCAGGCTTCTTAGAAGCCAGGGAGCTACTGAAAAAGAAGAGACTTTCATGCACATTGAATTTCCAGAGTAATGAATTTGAGAGGTGTGAGGTGTTAATAAACATTGTCGCAGAAATAGCTCTTCACATCGGCACTCATAGGACTCCATTTCATTCTTTATGGTTTGTCTCCTAATTACCCAAGATGCTTTCTTAACACCGTTTGGACTTATTAGTTTTCTCCAGAGCCCTTCAAGTACATTGATTTTAATTAGCACCCATTTCAACTTTCTCCTTGTGCATATTTTGGCAAAATGTGGCACCTTGCAGTATTGGAACTTAGCAAGCTGCAGAATTCCTGTGGAGAGGCATATGTAGAATGTCACCCAGAAGAAATGCTCCACTCATCCTGTGCTCTTTCAGAAGGAATCTTGATGTAGTCTAAAGGACTTGCAGAAGATAGGAGGGGGGTGCCACAGGAATCATGTCAGTTAAGGAGCAGAATAAATATTGCAAGCCTGTGAGGTAGGCTTTCTAATATATGAATGCGCTCTTCGTAACTTCTTGTATCAGCCTTGGAAACAACATGACGTAACAGGGGCGTCTCGTCCTTCCTACCACTTGTCCTTTCCCTACCTCTTACCTTGACTACATTGCTGTCGTTATTACACAAAGACCTGTGTCCTACAGGGGTCTGTTGCCCTGTCTAGTCTTAGATCACAAAGTACTAGCAGCAGAGAAAGATTAGAACCTTAATTTCCTCACTCAGATTGTCCCATAACCTTAGGTATATGTGAATTTAGCATCTCTTATAAGGAAAAGAGAGAAGAATCCAGTTAGTATGCACTAAGTAGGCTTTGAGATTTGACTTGAGGCTTTTAATGTCCTTTAGAACCTTATTCTTTGGTCAGAATATTCCATCTCTGATTTTATTCTCTGATATTCACATGAGGCCACATGTCATTAATTAGCCTGTTGAAATTATTGTTCTTGGGCTGGAGAGGTGGCTTAATGGTTAAGTGCTTGCCTGTGAAGCCTAAGGACCCCGGTTTGAGGTTCAATTCCCCAGTACCCACGTAAGCCAGATGCACAAGGTGGCACATGCATCTGGAGTTTGTTTGCAGTGACTGAAGACCCTGGTGTGCTCATTCTCTCTCTGTATCTGCCTCGTTCTACCTCTCTCATCTAAATAAATAAAATATTTTCTTAAAAAAAGGAAATGTATCGTTCTTCCTCTGTCCAATTCAGACTGTCTACTCCCTTTTTCCATCCTTCTTTTATCCATAATATGAAACATCACTTGATATGTTGCATATTATACTTGTTCATTAAAGATCCACTTCACTCCCATATAGAGTTTTTTCTGTGTTCACTGAAAAATCTGCTCAGCCTTGAGTAATGTATCTGGTGCATAGGAAGTGCTAAAGAAATGAATACATGAGAAAAGAATTCAGGAACAGTAGAATATATATATATTTCCCCTACCACCCTTCCCTTCCTTTAGGTTTATTCTGCAGGCAAAGGAACAAGCTACCTTTCAAACTTTCCTCTCACACCTCTTACTTTGGCTGAAGGTGGAGTGTTTGTCACCCTCCAGCAGATGAGTACAGGAACCCCCCTTCCAGAAAATACTTAGTCCTCATTTTTTTCAGGATGGCTCATCCCTATGTAGTTTGGAAAAACCATTCACTCCTTATGAGAAATTCCAAGGCTAAAAACCCCTGTAGCTAAACTGCCCACCAATGTATGGTTTACATTCTATTTATAAGCTGTGTTGTATTACCTACTTCAAGAAGAAAACAAAAAGTTAGCTAACATCATTGTCTTTAAAGTAGTATCTTGATTTGAGTGTTGATATTTTACCTGTAAAGTCTGTCAGTGTGGAAAACTGTTGTCAAATCTCCCAGACCTCTCACTGAGCGAGTATGTACAGACTGTAGTGTGCCTGACCTCCTCCTGTCTGTCAAAATGTCTTGATTCAGGGAAGAAAATCAGTGGGTTTGTTATTGGTTTTGTAATAGAATTTAAAAAAACACTTTGTTTATGTGAGAGAGAGAGAATGAATGGGTGTGCCACATGTACCATGTACCACATGTACCACCTTGTGCATGTGGCTTATATGGATTCTGGGGAATCAAACCTGGGTCCTTTGGCTTCACACCTTTACCATTAAGCCATCTCTCTAGCCCTGTAATAGAATTTTAATAATAAATAATATTAAGGGTATGTGTGTGAGAGAGTAAAAGATATATACAGTTAGCCCTCGCTATGCTCAGGTTTTACACCTGCAGATTCAACCAACCATGTATTGAAAGCATTAAGAAAAAAAATTACATCAACATTGAACATCTACAGACTTTTTCCTTTGTTATTACTCTTTAAACAATAAACATAGCAACTATTTACCTACCATTTGCATTGTAATATGTATATATGATGTGATCCAGAGATGATTTTAAATATGTGGGAAGATATATATATGTATATAGGTTATATCTAAATATTATAGGAGTTCATAGAAGTTCATATAAAATCCTTGGAGTTTAGTTTCCATGAAGGTTTCTGAACCAATCCCTTGTGCATACCAATCCCTCTAGCAAACTCATGGAATGTACTGGGCCATTGGCTAAAGGTTGAAAAGCATAAAACTACTCAAAACAAAAAACTTTCTAAGCATATAAATATGATCTTAAATGTGTTAAAATGCATTGCTTTTCTCCTGGATTTATAAATTCATTTTGTTCCAGAGTTGGTTTTTTACGAGCTGTGTGAAAATACAGAGTTCACAGATGAGAGACCTCTGTGTCAGTGTTTTCCACAATGTATGTTTTTATGTTCTGTAAAGGGGGCTTAAGATTTGATCCATATTTGAATTTACTCAGTTTATCTGTTTCATTCCCCATCTGGTTGCTAGTGAGCTCAAGTTGCTTGGGAAGAAAGAGTGCCTAAAGAAATTGGTCTTGTGGAGGAAGGTGAACAGGTGCATTGCCTGTCCCTATGGTGTTAGTGAATGGGGGTGCTTTTTTGGGGGGAGGGGGTTCCTCAGGTAGGTTCTCACTCTAGCTCAGGCTGACCTAGAGTACACTATGTAGTCTCAGGGTGGGCTCGAACTCTCAGCAATCCTCCTACCTCTGCCTCTCAAGTGCTGGGATTAAAGGGGGTGCTTTTTTGTATACACTTTTCATAAGAAGTTTTATGAAATTCTCAAATGCAGATGTATTTATATGATTATTATTCCTTCTAGTGATTTGCTTCTTTATGGGAAAGGTTGATCTTTTTTTTTTTTTTTAAATTAGAAAGCAAAGGTAATTTTTGTTCATGAAATGTTTGGAAACTATGTTAAACAAAAGTAAATTAAATTTACTCATCTCACCATCTTTTATCTTCAGAAGTTTTCCAATTATAACACTTGGTTGTTTCTTTCTCTCCCTTGGCCACTTAATTCTTTCCAGAAAAGCAAAAGCATGTTCATAGTCCATTTCCCTGGGTTTCCAAGTTGACTTCCAATGTCTTCTTATAATAATGACAGGAGTGAAATTACAAAATGTTCTCATTGTATACATCACCAACAGAGAAAACATGGATGATTTATGTGTACCTTTAAAAAAAGCTCATTTTGAATCTAGGATCTTTTTCATTTGTTTTACAGTCTGATGGTCTAAAATATTAAGTTGGGTTTGTCTGTATGGCTGAATTATTCTACATCTGTGTTTAAAAAGCAGTAATCAGAACTCTTCCAGCAGTGGGATCATTTTGTCCCATGAATTTTGGGATTTACATTGTAATTCTACTCTTCACAGTCCTGTGATGTTTGCTCTGCTTTCTAAAGTGCCGTTATTGCAAAGTAATAATACCAGCTTCTCTGAGCCACCTCTGGTAGGCTGTCATTTTGTAATCACACCTCATAAATGAAATGAATGAAATATTGGGAAAATGGTGAGATTTGACAACACCTTTCTACTTGACCAGTCGCAGTAGTCACCTCCTAAAATGAACACATGTGGCAGTGCATGTCTGGTGCTTGGAGGCTGGCTTTCACTCCCTTCTGGTACTGGCAGTAAGGGTGGAAACCCTTTTAATGATGTGTAATTACATTCGTAATTTTGTATGTATAATGTAACCATTCATTATATAAACTAAAGCTTTTCTTCATTAAATATTACATTTTCTAATACTTAACATGGTTTTAATTTTCCTTTCCTAATAGGCGAAATGAGAAATGATTTATACATCACCATAGAAAGGGGAGAATTTGAGAAAGGAGGGAAGAGTGTGGCCAGAAATGTGGAAGTTACAATGTTCATTGTAGATAGCAATGGCCAGACCTTAAAGGTATGTTTATGTTTATGCTGGATTCTCTTTTGGTATGTCAATTCTACATAATTACATAGGCTTCATCTTTAATATGATTAGCTAATTTCTGATTTGCCATATTCTTGCTATCCTTGCATAATTATCTCTTTTAAGTTCATTAAAATGCTTCACAGAAAAATTGGTGAAAAAGATATTTAAATTTTGTCTAATTATATGTGTCAACAGTTTTGTTATATAGTAGCTGTTCCTTAAATCCATATTTTGAATGGCATGTAATTGTTTTTCTTTGGTAGTTGCTTAAAATTAAAAAGAAAAACTATCAGGTTTGGTCACATGAATTCCCCCCCCCACACACACACACACAATAGAAGGCGGTGCTACTTGTGAAACGCAGTGACAGTGGGGGCTCCTTTATGGAAGAAGTGTTTTCTGAGGACTCCTGTGGGTGGACAAGTGCATTTGCCTTGGTGGAGTTCTTTTGTGAGGCTGCGCCCTGGGCTTTGCAAATCACCCGCTGAATCAGAAAACAGGCTTTGACTTTGCTGGGAGCTTGCCTTCATAGAGCTGAATTCCCACTTCACCAGGGCCGAACCTTGGCATAACATTCTCTAGAGACCAGTATCAGAACTGAACAGAGCCACCTTACTATGCAGAACCAATTACAAAAACAGCACAGCAAAAGACGGGGTAATTTCCTGTGGGCAGCAGGAAGTCAGAGGATTGATGGCTGTGCCTCTTGAAAGAGCATGTCCCTGAAGCTGTCATTAACCCATGTTTCCTTTGTTAGGATTTTATCTCCTTTGGCTCTGGAGAGCCTGCAGCTAGTGAGTACCACTCCTTTGTGCTTTATCATAACAACAGTCCCAGGTGGTCGGAACTACTGAAACTTCCCATTCCTGTGGATAAGTTCAGGGGCTCACACATCCGCTTTGAGTTTCGCCATTGTTCCAGTAAGTGTTTGGGGGTTGCCTCCATGGCTCTGTGGTCTTGGAATTGGTTGTGTGTTTGCTTAACTGTCCTCACTGTGGGTGGCTCTACAGAAAAGGTGACAACTGAAGAAGAATGGGGGAAGGTGGGAGGGGCTGGAGAAATATATATATGGAAAAAAAATATATATATATATATGGAAAAAGAGAAGTAGGAGGCAAAGCTAATAGAAGACCTAAGGATTTATCTATAAATTAATTACTTTCATAAAAATCAGCTCATCACTTACAACCTAGAAAGACTGAACAGAAGGGGGAGACACAGGATTTAAGAAACTAGACTGGCTTTGATTGCTTGGGACAACCCTAACCAACCTGGGCTTACCAGGAGCTGAACCAGAGAAATCAGAGCGGTTTCTTGGAACTTTCTGGGCATATGAAGCACTAGGAAAGCCTTGATGAGGCTCAGATTTCTGTTGATTTATGCGTGTCTGCATCACTGTGCAGCCTCAGATGATGGTGAAGTGAGCAGATCATGACAGCTGAAAAAGCCTTAGGAGATAGAATAGGGACTAATTGCCTCATTTTACAGATTAAAGCAGCTGAAGACATTGAGATGTTACAGAGTGGCTCGTGTGGGCATTCCTGTCCATAAAGTCGACATGTGTTGATGTCTTTTATTTTAATTCTTTTGCATCAGTCTCTTAAGCACACATTTTCTACACTGACTTGAGACCAGGGATTTCCTTATGTCCCTGAAGTGCAGACACTACCAGAGTATACACTGTGACGAGGAAAGATTCTGGTGACTCTTGCTTTGGAAGTACAGTAACGAGCGAGGGACACGGGAGAATCACGTTGTGGAGAAGCATTAGTCTCTTCTCAGTCTGCAAACAGAGAGGCACTGTCGAGAGATGTGAATGACCTCCTCTGCCTGATAATGTAATTCACTTAAGTTGAGGCAGAAGAGGTCAGGGTTATGGCATAGTTCATATTTGACTCCATCAATTAGGCTGTTTTGGTGTCTCGACTTACAGAAAGATGGCTAGCAGGATCTTACTCCTCTTCCAAGTGCTCAGACGTGTTACGTAGAGGACTCCGGATGGGAGTGTATTACTGTTTGTTTCATCAGTCTTTGTTATAAATTCTCACTAGGACCTGATAGAAACTTTGAACTTTAACACAAAGAAAAGGTAGAGGAATAAAGGAGAAAGAGGAAAAGAGCATTGTAGAATTATGTAATTCTAATTATTAGCATCCATAACTTGGAAAGCACAACAAAGGACATTTTCTGTAAAATGTTTCCATCTCTGCCCTCTCATCTTGCACTTCAATGATTATTCACAGATTTTTCCTATGTTCATTGTTAAAATTCAGAAGAACTAGTAAAGTATAAAGAAGAAAATCATCCTCATACTTCCACACATTACAAATCACTGATTCACCAGGACGTCTCAATATTTGTGTGTACATTTATTTGTTCAAAGATAGCATTTATTTATAAAATGAGTGTTTATTGAATACCCAGCCACTTTACTGGGTGCTGAGATGCATCTGTGAGCACAGTAAAGACCTCTTAGAGCTTTCACACCACCAAGGGAGGGTAGGTAGACCAGTAGCAGATTCATAGGACAGTTCTGTCCCTTAGCCTGCAGGGATTTTTTTAATTCTTAGTTTTTATTTTTGCATTTTTAAATTTTTGAGCGAGAGAGCGATAGAATTGGCATGCCAGGGCCTCAGCCACTGTAATTGAACTTTATATGCTTCTGTCACCTAGTGGGCGTGTACGACCTTGCACTTGCCTCACCTTTGTGTGTCTGGCTTACATAGGATCTGGAGGGTTGAACATGGGTCCTTTAGGCTTCTCAGACAAGCACCTTAACCACTAAGCCATCTGTCCAGCCCTGTCCTGCAGTTTTGCTTTTCATGGATTCAGTAACCTGCAGTCAACAAGTTCAAAATATTAAATAGAAATTTTCAGTAATAAAATATTCTGAGTAGTTTGTTGAAATTGTATGCCATTTCACTCTGCTCTCCTGCCCCCACTATAAATTTTCCTTTTGCCCAGCATATTTGTCCTGGGTAAAATACCTGCCTATTGGTCAGTTGCCCTTCTCAGTTAACCAACCATACAAAGCTTATGTTCTGTTCACCCTTATTTTATATGCTACTGGTCCCAAATGCAAAAGTCGTGATGCTGACAACTCAGATGTGCCAAAAACAAACCAAATTTTTTCCTTATGAGAAATGGTTGAAGTTCTGAGCTTAATAAGGCATGAGGCTGAAACATGTTTGGCATTACCAACGGGCAACAAAAGACCAGAGAGCTAGTGAGGGAGCCAGATCTCCTATCGTCTATTATGTCATGGTGAGGACTGTGGATTTTGGATGATTGAGGAAAGACATTAGACGATTTAGTCTGGCTGATAAGTGAATAACAGATTATATATGAGCCAGTTGGGAACAAAAAGACTATTTGGCAGGCATTGGTAGTAGTAGTTTGCATTAAGATAGTATCAATTTGATTTACTTTTTTGAATTAATTATTGACAAATGTGAAAGAAGGGTATCAAGGGTGACCCCAGAATTTTGTCCTGAGAATGAAGTATTCATGTAATGAGAGGGGCAGATAGTAGCAAGAATCAAAACTTTCTATTTTATACATTTGATGTCTACTAGACATTTAAGTGGTCAAGTAGGTGATTGAATGAGTACCAGGTTGAAATTTAAACTTGGGAATGAGAACATGTAGTTCAGTGGTCCACTAAAAATAAAATAATTGGTATTTGGAGTGAGATATCATTTGGTGACATCCTTGGTATGACTGCTCAACTGTGACCTGCTTTCACTACCAGTATGACTTCACTGAGTGTGGACTTGGGGAGTTTTCAGCTCTTGTCATTCCCAGTGCACCATCCATTTTGATGTGTTTTTAAAAGTAGGAGACTGGGTAAGATTCCCAAGCAGTTTGAAAGCAGAGGGAGCCGAGGATGGGTCTCTAGGGCATTTACCACATTTGTAGCTAGAAGAATGAGAAGGAGCTGTTATGTGATGCTAAGAAGGACGATCCAATAGACTGAAGGACAATGAAGGGAGAGTAGAATCCATGAGGCTAAAGGAAGACAACTTTTCAATAATGATATATAAGCTGAGGACAGAGAAATTATCATCTGATGTGACATCGTAGAAATTCAGGGGAGAAATGAGTGATGAAGAGGGTTACACTCATGGCTACCCTGAGTTTAGAGTAACTACACAGGTAATAGGTCTAGAGTAGTAGATTCGGAGAACAGGAAAATCATGTATGAAATCAAAGTGAGAAGTTAGCCAAAACTATAAAGCAGAGGCAAGCAGAAAAATTCAGACCAAGAAACAATGCTATGTTCTCCCACCTCTACCAGACAGGCCGAGAGGGGGTAGAGGCCAGACTCATGTGTGTTCGAGCAGCACAGGGTAAGAGCTGGAGAGACACACAACCTGGGGTCATGCCAGGAGAGAAGGAGGGGCTGGAAGGCTCCAGCCTTTATAGCATCAGTTTCAGGGAAGACCTGATTGGCCAGTAAATTTGGTGGGTGGGTTTCAAAGCCAGCCCACCTGAATCATTTCAGACAGTGTGCTACACTGTGGGCAGCAGGGGCACTGTGGTTAAGTCTCCATCAGACACGAGTTCTGGTTTTGCCAAGAGTTCCGTTCTTGTGTCAGGGCGAAGTGGCATCTCACGGTTCTCTTTGAACCTCAATCCCTAACTGGAACTGCCTAAAGAAAGCTGGCTTTCTCCTGTCCTCCTTCAGTATTATGAAGGGATAGACAAGAGATCAGTGGGACAGAATCAGCATGTGAATGTACATATGGATAGTCACAAAGGCAATTCAGTGGAGAAACATGGTCTTTTCAACAAATGGTGCTGGGGCATCTGGTCAGCCACAGATTTAAAAAAGCAGTTTAACTACACACCTTGTATTAGTCACAAAAATTAACTCAAACTCTATTATAGGTATAAATGTAGAGCATAAGACTACAAAATCCTACAATATAACAATAGGAATCTAGAGGTTTAGCAATATTTTTAAATACATCACCAAAGCTATGATACATGCATCAGTTTCTTCCTCCTTACTGGAACAAAATATCCAACCAGAAGCCGCTTAGGGAAGGAAAGAGTATTTTCAGCTTATAGTTTTGAAAGACAAACCCTTTTTTGTGGGGAAATCATAGCATGAGAAGGAACGCACAGTAACATTATCACATCAGCAGGAAGGAAGCAGAGAGCAATGAATATTCCATGCTCAGCTAGTGTTCTCTTTTAAAAAAAATATATTTATTTTGAGAGAGAGAGAGAATGGGCACAACGGGGCCTTCAGCCACTGCGAACAAACTCCAGATGCGTATGCTCCCTTGTGGTGCATGTGCAACATGGGGCGCTTGTGTCACTGTGTGTCTGGATATGTGGGACCTGGAGATTCGAACATGAATTCTTAGGCTTCACAGGCAAGCACCTTAACCACTAAGCCATCTCTCTAACCCTAGCTTTCCCTTTTTTATACAGCCCGTGGGATGGCACTGCCCACAATTAGGATTGGTCTTCCCACTTCAAGTAACCTAATTTAGAAAATCTGTCACAGATATACCAAGAGATTTGTTGCCATGGTGATTCTAAATCCTGTCAAATTAGCAACCAGATTTCAGTTACCCATCACAATGCCTGAAAGGAAAAACTTATAAATTAGACTGTATTAGTTACTTTCTCATTGCTTGGATAAAATACCTGACCTCCCCCCCCCAAAAAAAAAAATGGAACAGGAGTTTGTTTCAGCTTACAGTTCCAGTTTTCAGTTCATCGTGGCTATGAAGGCTGGAGCTTGAGGAAGAGCTGGTCATCATCCATCCACAGTGAGGAAGCAGGAAGCAACAAATGCCCATGCTTATAAGACTCCCTTTTTCATATGGTCCAGGTATCCTGGCCATGGTTTGGTATCACCTATAGCTAGAGTGGGTCAGTCTTCCTACCTCAACTAACCTAATGTATAACATCACTCACAGACATGACCAGAGATTACTTTCATGGTAATAAAAAGCTTGTCAAGTTGACAACCAGATACTAACCATCACATGAGCTTAATTAAAATTAATTTTTTTCTGGTTTGCAAAAGGTATGTTCAAGAAATATAAAAGATATGCCACAGATTAGAAGAAAGTATTTTCCAAACACGTGTCTGATAAGGAATGTGTTCCAAAATATATACAGAACTCTTAAAACCCAATAGTGAGAAAATAACCAACCAATTAAAATATGGGCATAAAAATTTTAATAGACACCTCACCAAGGATGTTGTATACAGATGGCAAATAAGCATATGAAAAGATGCTTCACATCACACATCATATATCATCAGGGAAATAAAATTCCAATAACAATAAGGTGCTATCACATACCTTTTAGAATGAACAGTCCAGAACACTGGCAACAGCAAATGCTGGCAGTAACAAGTGCTCTCACTCATTCACAGTAGGAATGCAAAATGACTTAGTCTCTTTGGAAGACAAAGATTTTTACCTAAAGAAGTTTAAAACTCATAAACTTACTTATGGGTTTTTAGAACAGCTTTATCCTAATTGTCAAAACTTGGAAACAACCAAGATTTCATTTGCTAGGTAAATGGATAATTAAACTTTTATATATCCCAACAGTGAAATATTATTCTACATTTAAAAGTAAATTGGCTGGGCGTGGTGGCGCGCACCTTTAATCCCAGCACTCGGGAAGCTGAGGTAGGAGGATCACCATGAGTTCGAGGCCACCCTGAGACTACATAGTTAATTTCAGGTCAGCCTGGACCAGAGTGAAACCCTACCTCAAAAAATCAAAAAAACCAAAAAATAAAATAAAAGTAAATCAACTGTGGGCTGGAGAGATGGCTTAGAGGTTAAAGTGCATGCCTGCGAAGCCTAAGGACCCAGGTTTGATTCTCAAGGTCAGATAAGCCAGATGCACATGGTGGCACATGCATCTGGAGTTCGTTTGCAGTGGCTAGAGGCCCTTGCATACCCATTCTGTCTCTTTCTCTCCCTCTCTCTCTCGCTCTCTCTTTCTCTAACAAATAAATAAATATAAATAAAAAATAAAAAAAAATAAATGAACTGTTAAACCATGAAATGGAACAGTCTTAAGTAAATAGCACAAAGTGAAAGCAAACCTGAAGAGACCATACACCATATATGATACAATGTCAAGTGTATAACAGAGAGTCGATAACAGGTGCAATGGTGTGAAGGGGCTCAGAATGGAAGGCAGTACATGGGAGATTTTTAGGGTAGTGAAACTATTCCCAATAAAACTGTAACCGTTAATCCATGTCATAATATATTTGTCTAAACCTGTGGAGTATACAGCACCAAGAGTGAATCCTACTGTAAAAGTATAGACAAGGAGTGATAATGATATATACTGTCAACTCATCCGCTCTAAGATCACTCCCTCTGTTGGGACATGAAGATTGCATTGAAGACCATGAATGTATATGGACAAAGATCAGTGGGGAAATTTCTGTCTCTGCCTTTCAGGGTTGCTGTGAACATAAAAGTGCTTTAAAAAATAACATCTGTGCAAAGGAAGGGAAAGAAACAGGAGAGCAGAAAAATGAGGTAGTAGCTTTAATGAAATAGTAAATCACATGAAGTTTTTGGTATGGGAACTTTTAATGTATGCTTACTGGTGGAAATGATTCAGTAGAAAGGGAGAAAGATGTAGATGAAAGTTGGGGCAGTGGGAGGCGCCATCTTCCTGAGGAGGTGGAGCATGGACTTTGTGGAAAAGGTGACACAAGCTCCTTAAGCAGGATTGTCAGTTAGTTCAGGATGCTGCCGGAGGACGTGAGTACAGGTGGATAAGAGCTGGGTACTGGAGCAGGTTACAGCTGAGCTCCTCCTGCATCATGTGAGTGTGAGGAAGGTGACAAGGGCTGGAGGCTTCAGGAGGAAGAAGAGCAGATAAGACATCTAGAAAGCTGGGAAGGAAGGCAGATAAAGTAGATGGAGAAGGCTTGTCCAGCTAAGGATCTCCTACTTACTTACTTATTGTGCACTAATTAAATTGAAATGGTCTAGTGTGGTATGGAATGGGCTTGGTCATATGTAACCAAACTGGAGTGTTGACGGTGGAAACTTGGAGGCCAAGGGTTTGGAAGGAGGTGATGTGAACAGTGAGCATGGAACTAGGAAAGTGAGAGGAGGAGGAGAGGATTTCCCAGTAGGAAGTTCCAGGAGGCAGTATTACTGAAGCATGAGAGTAGGAAGGACGGACTGAAAATTTAAGAGGCACAATCCTTAAGTTTAGGGTATTTTAATAGTAAAAAGTATCAAGCCAGGCATGGTGGTGCATGCCTTTAATTCCAGCACTTGAGAGGCTGAGATAGGAGGACTGTCATGAGTTCAAGGCTACCCTGAGATTACAGTGAAGTCCAGGTCAGCCTGGACTAAAATAACACCCTACCTTGAAGAACCAAAATTAAAAAAAAAAAATTAAAAAAGAGTATCATACTATGTGGACATATATAAGTCCATTACAATTATTAATCCTGATAATGTAGCTCAGGATGAATAATCATGTGCTTATATTTAAGAAAGCTATTATTTTGCTTCTTATCTTTGCTAATTTACTTGTTATGAAATATTTAACTCTTTATTTTTATTTTTCTGAATTAAATGCCAAACATGGCATCAAAAAGATACTCAAGGGCTGGAGAGATGGCTTAGCGATTAAGGCGCCTGCCTCCTAAGCCTAAGAACGCTGGTTCCAATCTCCAGCGGTTCCAATCTCCGGGTTCCACGTTTAGCCAGATGCCAAGTGACGCAAGGGCGCAATGACTCACTTGCCCACAAGAGGGCGCACACATCTGGATTTCGTTCACAGCAGCTGAGAGACTGCTGGCACGCCCATTCTCTATCTGTCTCCCTCTCCCTCTCTCTCTCTCTCTCTCTCTCTCTCTCTCTGTGTGTGTCTCTCTAAAAAAATTTTAAAAAGATACTCAAATAAAACTTGGAACTCATTTCTAAATAAGTCTTCACCTCTAAATCCTAAATTCTTACACTCAAGCCAGTAATTTCTTCCCAGAGATTCTAGCTTTAATTTTCCTTAGTTTCAGAAAATATCATTATTTTACCAGTTTCTCTCTGGAGTTGAAATTAATTATTTTAAAAGAGAGCCCTTCTTTTAAAAGGACACATTTGATCAATCACACGTGTGGGCAGGTTCTCCTATTAGTCAGTCATTGCTTTGCCTGAAGCTCAGCTCCTGCACTGTGGAATGCTGGGAGTCATTGTTAGAAAAGGGTGCATTGCTAAGCCACTGATCTAATCTTCAGGGTCGCTGAGACATCTACTGCTGTAGCTCAGGTCTTTCTGTTTCTCAAAGCTGAGCCTTTTCTGCTCAACTGTGGTATTCTACTGCCACACTTGTATGGGAAAGACAGCTTCCAAAGGACCCACTGTAGCACCTGTCTCTGGAGAACTCCTCCTCACATATCTAAGTATGAGAGAGGAATGTGCAGGTGAACAAACCAGTTCTGTTAACACTTTCTTCTTTTCAGAGCAGAAGCTTCCTTCAAAGACTGGAATGGTGCTTAAGAGATCTAGAGCAAGTGGCTTAGCATCTGAGATCTCCATTTCCTTTTGTACAAATAATTGGATCCTCAGCATTGTTAACCATTGTCCTTCTTAATGAGGGATCTGGAAACTCATTTCCTCTTCAGCTTCCAGAGTTGTACAGAGAGCCCATAGTAAACTACACTTTGCAATTCATTTTGCTTTTCTGTGTGCCTAACTATGTCACGGAAGTAACCTTAGCAGTTACACGGCCCACTGCCCTCATATGTGGATATGGGGGGAACATTCTGTCATGGACCAAAGCAGAACTTGGAAATTCCCTTTCCATGGGCAACAAACAAAACATTATACCTCACATTCACTCATTCTTTTTAAAAATACTTTATTTATTTGAGAGAGAGAGAGAACGAGGCAGATAGAAAAAGAGAGGATAGATATTCCAGGGCCTCCAGCCACTGCAAACGAACTCCAGACGCATGCACCACCTTGTGCATCTGGCTTACATGGGTACTAGGGAATCAAACCCGGGTCCTTAGGCTTTGCAGACAAGCACCTAAACCACTGGAACTGAGCCATTTCTCCAGCCCATCATTCGTTCTTTCTAAACATATACTTTTGAAGAACCTTCTATGTCCTTGGTAATCTTTCAGCAGTAAAACATAAAAATGTTTTCGCAGGGACCTGTGAAGAAAACTGAGCAAGGAATGTAACTTCAAGATTAGGGAGGGCTGGAGAGATGGCTTAGCAGTTAAGGTGTTTGCCTGCAAAGCCAAAAGACCCGAGTTCGATTCTCCAGGACCCACATAAGCCAGATGCACAAGGAGGTGCATGCATCTGGAGGTCGTTTGCAGTGGCTGGATGCCCTGGTGTGCCCATTCTCTCCCCCTCTCTCTTCCCCATTCTCTGTCTCTCAAATAAATAAATAAATAAAATATATTTTTAAAAAGATTAGGAATCAGTAAGGAAGGGCTAGAGGAAAGTTCCTTTGGATCGATGTCCTATCGTGGAAGCTGTTCTCCACTGTATGGAGGACCTGGTTGTGTGCAAAGGGTGGGGGTGATATTTATCGATGCTCATGCTTCTTGACACAAATGTATAACCCTGCACTTCAATAAGCATGTGATTCTTTTCCTTTACAGCAAAGGAAAAAGGAGAGAAGAAGTTGTTTGGTTTTTCCTTTGTGCCCCTGATGCAGGAAGATGGGAGGACTCTCCCAGATGGTACACATGAGCTTATTGTGCATAAGGTAACATTATTAATGCTTTGTCTTACCATTTCAGAGAAGAGAAAAAAAACACTAAAAAGAATACTCTTGAAGACAGGCATGGTGGCACACACCTTTAATCCCAGCACTCGGGAGGCATATTCTATGTCACATTCCCTCTCGCTGTCTCTCTCCCTCTCTGTGTGTGTATCCATCATCACATATAGTGGTGGTATTGAAGGCCTTGTACATGCTAGGCAAATGGTCTACAACTGAGCTATATCCCTAACCCAACAACATTTTTATACGTGGTTTTCTATGTTAATATAGGGATAGATAATTGCACATATCAAGATGTTAATCTTAAAATCCTTTCTGTTGCTGTGATAGGGTTACATAAACCTTACAAATACTTTCAAATATTGCTAAATGTATAATTTAGACCATTTACTAAATGGTATTGAAATGACTGTTGGGCTAAAGAGATGGCTTAGCAGTTAAGGCACTTGCCTGAGAAGCCTAAGGACCCAGGTTCAATTTCCCAGTACCCATGTAAGGCAGATGCATAAGATGGCACATACATCTGGAGTTCATTTTCAGTGGCTGGAGGCCCTGGTGTGCCCATTCTCTCTCTCTCCTCTGTGTGTGTGTATCTGCTTCTTTCTCTCATATATAAATAGAATGACTGTTAATGGGGATTAGGGGGAAAGCTGCTGCCTTTGTCCTTTACAACTTTATATAATTGATTACATTTTTAATATTTTTTATTTATTTGCAAGCAGAGAGGTGGGGGAAGAGAATGGTCATGACAGAGCCTTTGGCTACTGCAAATGAACGCCAGATGCATGTGCCCCTTTTGTGCATCTGGCTGAGCCATCTCCCCATCCCTGATGACATGTTTTGGGTGTTTCCAGTATAACCTAATTCTGCATGCTGTAGCTCAACAAGGATCATGAAATAACTTGATCTTTCCAGGGCTTCTCCTACAACCCTGGGAACTCATGCTCTCTAAATGGCTAATGGATAAGTCCAGAACTTCCCTGGGGAGTTGCTGATTTGCTAATTATGGCATTTAATCCCATTAACTTTGGCCCATCTCACTGAATTTTGTTAGTATTATTATCTTTCTTACTTTGTAGAAGTATTTCTGGCTATATCTATCTAGCTACCTGCTGGAAAACAAGAAAATGAGACGGGATAAGAGAAAGTGATTGAAGTAAGCAAATTGGTTTTCTAAAAGTCTCTTATAAAGATGGAGGTTGAGACTAGCTGGGTGCATAAATACTCATCCTGATTGATTTTACTGGAGAATTTTAGTCCCTCAAAACATGTTCTAGGGCTGGAGAGATGGCTTAGCAGCTAAGGCACCTGCTTGCTAAGCCTAAGAATGCTGGTTCCAATGTCCAGCAGTTCCAATCTCCAGGTCCCACGTTTAGCCAGATACAAAGTGAGGCAAGGGCGCAATGCTGCACTTGCCCACAAGGGTGAACACGCATCTGGATTTCGTTCACAGCAGCTGAGAGACTGCTGGCGCGCCCATTTCTGTCTCCCTGTCCCTCTCTGTCTATCTCTCTGTCTCTTTCTCCAAAAATAAATAAAAAATAATAATTAAAAAAAAAACATATTCTAAAGTACCCTGATCTCCAGAGGCATGGAGAGGGAGTGAGGAGGGAAGCATTCTGCCTTCGGGATTTTGTAAATTCATCCTTGATGATGTCACCTGGTGTGGTTAATGTGGCCCGGTTAGCTTAGTTGAGAATCTTATTCCTCCAGGGAGACCTAATGGCTTGCTAGGCCAATGCATGTGAGCCACAGACGGGTCAGGTAGGAAATCAGCCAAACAGAGGATTGACTTAAGGTGGTGGCCTAGATTACAAAAGGATGTCTCAGGTCAACTCATTTCACCTTTGCAACAACCTCAAAGTTTGTCCGTAAACTCTTTGTGGGCCATATTCTTGTACCTACAAGCTTCCTTGTACCATGCCCTAGATCCCTGCAGGCCCACTGTCGGCCGCCCCATTTCTTTGTGCTGGATGCTGTCTTTGAGATGAGCTCCTCAGCTTCATTTGGAAACTATTGCTCTCCACTTGCCCTGAACTTCAGCATTGCCTTTGCCTGTAGGATTTGTTTTAAATATTTTACTTTTCTTTCTTTCTTTATATGAGAGAGAGAGAATGGGTGTGCCAGACCTCCAGCTGCTGCAAAAGATCTCCAGATACATATGCCCCCTTGTGCATTTGTTTTATGTGGGTCCTGTGGAATTGAACCTGGGTCCTTTGGCTTTAAAGGCAAATGCCTTAATCACTAAGCTATTTCTGCAGCCCCTGCCTGTAGGATTTTGGCATTCATAAGTAAAGATAAAAGATGAGGGATGTCTGATAATTTACATAGACTGATGGATTTACTTGGTCTTAAAGAGCTCTCTCCCGTGACTCTGATCAGTCTTAGACTACCCAGAGGTGTATCTGTGTACCCCAAGCGCAAAGGCAAAAAAATTGACCACCTAACCCTGTGAGGTAAATTTAAAAACAAAACCTATCATTTAAAAAAATTATTTGCAGCCGGGCATGGTGGCGCACGCCTTTAATCCTAGCACTCGGGAGGCAGAGGTAGGAGGATCACCATGAGTTTGAGGCTACCCTGAGACTACACAGTGAATTCCAGGTCAGCCTGGCTGGACTAGAGTAAGACCCTACCTCGAAAAACCAAAAAAAAAAAAAAAAAAAAAAAAAAAAAAACAATAAATTATTTGCAAGGAGAGAGAGAAAAAATAGATACACTGGAGCCTCTTGCCATTGCAAACATTGCAAACAAACTCCAGATGCATAGGCCAGTTTGTGCGTCTGGCTTTATGTGGGTACTGGAGAATCAAACCCAGGCTGGAAGGCTTGGCAAGGATCTTCCCTTAACCACTGATAAATCTCCCCATCCCAAAGCCTATAATTTTAAAAAGTAAGGAACTTAAAGTGTTTAACCCAGAAGCTAAACAAGAAAAAAAAAAAGGTAAGACATCTTATTAGGAGGATTCTAGCACTTGGGGCAGTATTATGTAACATCTTGAAATCCCCTTCCATGCTAATTAATACATCGTCATTTTGGACTAGATACATTAGTATATATTCTTTCCACAATTCTCTGACTTAAAAGAAACCTGGATTTCTCTGTTCAGGAGCTTCCTGCTGGAGCAGAGAACTTGTTTTCTGAAACTTTGGGTCCGGTATGTAGAGCCCATCTGCCTCCCAATGGCCATAGCCATAGCACGAGGTTCGTTTTATATCTGTAAATTTACACCTGTCATACTGCCCTGGGGTTTGAGGACAGTGGGGAAGAGTGGGCTGGTGGGTGTCTGTTTACAAGGTCAAAATCAGGCCAGCCTTTGTTTCAGAGTTTCACTTTCTTCTTGAGTTGTCCTGTTCTGTGGCGGCTTGTTTTCTTGGCCAGTTCAACTCCACTGACCATCATTTGTATTTCCCCTCACTATGACAGTTCTCTGGAGCCTCTTCCTTTCTGCCCAGCAGGATCTCCCATGAATGTGCTCACACACACACTTGTAGTTGGCTAGATAGATGGAAGCATGAATGAACAGGGAAGAGGTGATGGGTGAAATCTCCAGAACCTTTCCTTAGAAAATATCCTAAGCTCCCCAAATCTTTTCAGCCTCTCACTTTTCTAACTTTCCTAGTTTTTCAGTCTCATTCTCACTCAGTAGACCCTTCCTGACCTCACATTCTTATCCAGTGTAACCCTTGTATCTATGCAGGGAATCCTGACCTCACTTTAACCCTTGACCATTCTACTGCATCTGTGTGGGGAATCCTGGCCTTACTTTCCCATTCAAGTTAGCTCTTGTTGGAAATGCCAGTCTGTCAGCATTTCCCTCTCCTTTCCCCTCCTGTACCCAGCCCTGCTCGGTTGGGCATGACTGAGGAAATTGCACTTGCTGTAGACAAGCATGGGCCAGATGGGTGTAGATTCAGGATCTCCAGCACTGCAGGCAGCCTGATCAGTTCCTCTCACTCCCGTGGACTGTTGACGAGAGTTCTTCCTCTCTCTGCCCTGCCGATTCCTGTCTACTTAATAGAGAAAACAGGAGCAGTGAGAGAGGAACTTCCCTAACTTCCTGTGGTCTCTCCCCTGACACCTGAAATCTTATCTGCATCCTTCCCTTTTTTCCTGCTTACTCTTTCAGCGAATGAGGCAAGACTCCTTCCAAGGCTAATTCTTCTACCTCTGCCTTGGAGCCTTCTTCCCTCCTGACTCCCGTCTCTCCCAGTACCCTTTCTCTTAATCCTGCATTTACCACTGTTTCCTTTGTTTTGGCCTCATTCATTCAACATATAAACATACTTCAGCATTTTTCTTTTTAAATAACCACACACTTCCTCTTCCTTCCCTTCCCATTCATAGCAGCTAGCTTGCATGTAAAACCTGTCTCCATTGCCTTATGTCTCATCAGCTGCCCAGGCTGCCTGCTTCTACCATTCACATGAAGTTTCTTCCCTCCATGTCCATGCCTGCCCAGGGACTAACGCTACTGGAGGAAAAAATAATTCTTCCTTTACTGGACTTCCCTACAGCTGTGCATGGTAGATTCCATTTCTTGAGTCTCCAATTCAATCATCTGCCAAACACCTTTCTCCTGAGTTCACTCTTCCTCTTCTAGGACCTGTCTCCTTATCTACATCATAAATGCTGGTCCTTTGTCTTCAGCGGTCTAAACCCCCTCATCCATTTCACTGTGCTAGCTCCCCACAAGTCTGTGCTGAGGCCAGTTGGAACTTTATAGCCTGTTGAATATCTTCAGTTGTTTTCCCAGAGACCTCTTACACTCAGCACGTCCTAAGCTGAGTTTTTTACCTCACTTCCATCCACTCCACTCCCAAATAGAAACCTGTGCATTTGCTTGTCGCACACACCCTCCTTTTCTGTCTCCTCAGTAATACTTCATTCTGCAGAATTTAAACCACAGGTGACTCTCAGAATCACCTGAGAGGTTTTGTTGCTAACTTTGTTTTGTTTGCAGTACTGGGAATCCAGTCCAGGGGCTTAGGCATGGTGTGCAAGCTCTATGCCACTGAGCTGTATCCCCAGCCCCATCCCATTTTTTTTATTTTGAGACATGGTCTTGCCTCAGGTTGGCCTTAAACTTGTACTCTTCATCCCCCAACTTCCCGAGTAACCAGGAGTACACGTGTGTGCCAGTATGCCCAGCTACCTTGGCTTTTCTTTTTATTATTATTATTTATTAGAGACAGAGAGAGGGAAAGAGAGAGGGGGATAGTGAGACTGGGCATGCCAGGGCCTCCAGCCACTGCAAACGAACTCCAGATGTGTGCACCCCCTTGTGCATCTGGCTTATGTGGGACCTGGAGAATCAAACCGGAGTCCTTTGGCTTTGCAGACATGTGCCTTAACCGCTAAGCCATCTCTCCAACCCAGCTTTTCTTATTTAACAGATCTGGGGTAGTCTCAAGGCTTTTTAAAATTTGTTTGTTTGTTTTTAAAAAAAACACATTCCAATTGCTTATAAATTGTGACCCTTGATTTGATTAATATACCATGAATTCTGTGGCCAGGTTTTCTCTCTTGCTAATTTCAGAATTTACATTTCTGGGCGCCCGTCTAGGCTGACCACTGTTGTTCTCTCTCACGTGTGTAAGACAGTGCTCAACAAGCAGTCCAGGACACCGTGCCCCATTCACTGATGTACCATCTGATTTTAATTCTGAAAGGCAGATCGTGAGCAAGCTGTCTAATCTCAGAGGTGGAGGCCACCTGTGCCACCTCATTTTCGTATTTCTTGAGAGTGTACAGGAGCCATCTCTTCTTAAGGACAGTGAAGTAGCTTGTTCTCACTGTTCTTCTCCATTTGTGGTAAGTTTGTCTGTAGCATATAAACTCCGCTCTGTTTTAGGATGACTTGCACAGAGTCCACCCCATCAAAGCAAACACAGAGAACCAGCCTTTACAACAACTGTGGGCTCTTGTTCCCCAGTCCACTACAGTGACCTCAAGAAGCTTTGTTTCCCTAAAAGATCAGCTCCTTGATTCTTCTTTCATTGGTCTGTCATCAGCCATCCACCACAATACCAGTTTAGCTATGTTTGTGTCTCCCACAGAGATGCAACATCCTCTAATGAGGCTTTCATGTCTTCCCATTCCTGTCCGTATTGCCTTGCTCTGTTCCTACACTGAATTTCATTGGGAAAAACAAAAAGCCCCTTGTCAAAGGTAAAAGTGGCTGTACAGGTATTCCCTAGACGGCCAAAAAGCCACACTTTGTCACCCCATCCAGTAGGGGTACAGTTGAACTTTATGAAGATGGTAAGCCTGTCTCCCGACTGCATGCTGTTGAAGAATCTCAGGGCAGCAGGTTGGTGTTGCCACTTCAGGGTCAGAAGGACTCAGCTCTGACTCTGTTCTGACTAAATCACTAATGGTGCCAGAGCACACTCTACATCCTTAGTGCTGAGGCCTTATACACTCAGCCTTTTGCCTAAGCGGGAGGTGCTGCTTCTCGTTCGTTTTGTGTGATCCATACTCTGGTTGACATCTCACTCTCAGTATCAGCCACTGATGGGCTGAAGAGTATCTGGACATTGCATCCCAGAAGAACTATGGCTGCTGATTCCACTCACTCCCTGGTGAGTAAAGTCTGAACTGGGCATTTCCTCATAGGAGGCTGAGTAGCCTTGTGGCTAGAACCCTTGCTGTCATCTGCCCCTGTCCGATAGACCTACCTTGGCACCCCACTTCTGTTCCTCACTGCGCTTGAGCCCTACTTCTCTCCTAGAATCCCCGCCATCAAATGAAGGAATGATCTTTTGTGGCTCCCAGTCTCCTGCATCGTGCCTCTTCTGCTCCTATCCGCTGTTCTTTCCACTCTAGCCAGGTCACATGATTCCTTTTGTTCCCTGTTGTGTCATATCAGTAACTAACATTCTCATTGTTGGGACAAAATACCAAACCAGCAGCACCTTATGGAAGGAAAAGGGTTGAACTCATCTTACAGTTCCACAGGGTCAGATCCATCATGGTGAGGAACACGTGGCAAGAGCAGGAAACCAGCAGCATCTTTTCACATCATCATGGAGGAAGCAGAGAGAAAGAGAGATGGAAGCAAACTATAACACTGCGAGGCCATCCTCCAGTGACATACTTCCTCCAGCAAGGCTCCACCTCCTAAAGAAAGGTTCCACAACTTTCCAGAGAACAGTGTCAGCAGCTGAGCACTAAGTATTCAAACACAGGAGCCTTTAGGGGCATTTTACACTCAAACCACCACATCTGTATTTCACCACATAGACTAACCATTTCACCCTAAAACTCATAAGCTTGTTTATTTTGATATTATTTAAGTGCTACAGACCACTTGGAACCTTCTCCCCTAGTGTCTCCCACATATATACCCTTTTTTTTTCAAAAGTAAATATCTTTTTTTCTTTCTAAACCATACATAATATTCCATTTTTATCTAGAAAACAAGTCAACAACAAAGTTTTAGAAAAACTCAAAACTTGATTAAAATAAGTGGGAAAAGGCAATGTTCTATGATGATTGCAAATACAAACCTAGATGCACATCCTGGTACACACACTGAGTAATACTATAGCATTAGGAAAATCATGTAAGTGCCTCAGGTTACAATATCCTGTGTTTCAGGGCCATTAGAGAAGAAAATATACTTTTAAGTATTTAGCATACCTGACAATATAGTAAGCTCTTAGAAATAAATGGCAGTTGCCTGGATTGATTTTGAAATGTACTGTGTTTGTATTGTATATTAATCATACATGCTAAAAACCAAAAAGAACAAGAAAAGATAGACTATACAATTTTCTTCAAGATTTTAGAAATGGGTTAAATCTTCTCACAGTGGTTACATGCTTTACTTTCCTGAGTTAATGGGAAAAATTCTTTTTGCCTTCCTTCCTTCCTTCTTTCCTTCCTTCCTTCCTTCCTTCCTTCCTTCCTTCCTTCCTTCCTTCCTTCCTTCCTTCCTCCTCCTCTCTATCTCTGTCTCTCTCTCTCTCTCTCTCTCTCTCTCTCTCTCTCTCTCAAACACACACACAGACAGCAATGTTTGTGGGTATTAGCAGCTACAGAAATACTCACGGTAGAAGGTCTTACAGTACCTTCTGTGCCCACACTATTGTTCCTATTAGTGATTTTGTTTCTACCAGGAAGCTCTCAAGGTGTCATGCCTGAGATTTGGCATGCTGAGGTCTTGGCTCCCTGGGCTGAGGGAGAAAGAAGTAAAGTGAATTAGGATTAGTGGAACTAATTTAGCCATGATGACTGATCCAGGAGTCACCTGTGTACGACCCACAGTGCCCCCTAGAGACATAACACAGCCATCGCATCTGTACTCAGTGTCAGTGTGTTTTCAACAGTGGATCTAGACGAGCATCTCATGCCGGAATTTCAAATGGTTGCCAAAAGATACCAAGAGCCACTTAGTTGAAGGAAGGAGAGTATTAAGAAATATATCTTGGGACCAGAATTTCTGTGAACAGATGGAGCATACCAGACTAGGGCAGACTCCAGGAGGCTTGGAAATAGCTGGACAGAGTGTGTGGGCTGAGTTTGACTGAAACATGAGTCATGATAGGCAGTGGTACTGAGATGTATCAAGGACAGGCCATCTTCCCAACCCTATAGACAAGACCCAGTTATGGAATGAGGTGAATTTGGGTGTGTTAATTAGTATGTCCAGGTCCTGACACAGGAGCAAGAGATGGGAGTTGAGAACATTACTTTGTCTAGGAATTTTTTAAAGAAAATATTTGAACTATTTATTTACTTTGTAATTCTTTAAGCTACCTTTGTATATTTTCTGTAGTCTTTTTTCTATATGGAATATCATGAAGTAATAAAAAAAGCATTAGAACTGAAACAGTAGAGGGGAGTGTTGAAGGCTATTTGCTTTATTTATACTGATACTTCTGTTTCAGGGTAATTCTACTCATAAGAACATCTTGTAATATCCTGATTCTTTTCCTCAATTCACTAGAGAGGTCTTTCAGAAGAACTTATGAAAAAAAATAATTTTTATTAACACAAATAGTCCCAAGTACCTAAGAGTGTTTGTGTGTGTGTGTGTTAAACTACTGCCTGTTACCATGACACTGTCATTGGAAATATTTGAACACATTTAAAGAAATAAAGTTCAGCTGGGTGTGGTGGCACATACCTTTAATCCCAGAACTTGGGAGGCAGAGGTAGGAGGATTGCTGTGAGTTCGAAGCCACCCTGAGACTGCATAGTGAATTCAGGTCATTCTGAGCTAGAGTGAAACCCTACCTCAAAAAAAACCAAAAAACAAAAAAAAACAAAGAAAAAGAAAGAAAGAAAGTTAGTTTGAGTTTTAAAAATGTATGCTCCTAATAAGCTAGGCTATTCCAGTTTGGTGCATTTTCCATTTTAATTTGAGATCACCTCTATCATTACAAAAGCAGTATGTGAATAAACCAAAATAACACAAAATGCTGTACCCAAATGATGCTAACTAGCCCCTTTGTATATGTCAAGTAGACACTCTTCTGTGTAAATTTTTTAAATAAATGCTAGTCTATTGTATGTGCTTATTCTATAAAAAGTATTTTATTTGCAAGCACGGAGAGACAGAAGAAAGACAGAGAGAATAGGTGTACCAGTGCCTTCATCCGCTGCAAACAAACTCCAGACTCATGTGCCACTTTGTGCATTTTATTTGGGTTTTATGTGGGGAGTTGAACCTGGGTCATTAGGCTTTGCAGGCAAGCACCTTAACCACTGACCCATCTCCCCAGCCCATGTATGTGTTTATTTAAGTCCATTTTTTATGGTAAAAGATTTTTCCAAATACCAAATTCTTATCTAGAATGCAATCAATATATAAATTCTGCAATCCTGGCTTGCCCAAATCTAGGACCAGATGGTACATCCAACTATGTTTTAAGTGTTGATTAATCTATAATAATCCTTTTTTGGACAACACGACTCAAAGCAATAATGCATATGTTATTCAGCATGTGGTTCTATACCGGTGCTTCCTAGTATGCAAAAATGGAGCACCATGGTAAGAGGGCACTGCAGACGACCATGTGTGTATTTGCACGATCTGCATTGGTGTGATGACTGCCTGGTCCCCCGTGAGCAGTTACACTTCTCTTTGTGCCAGTGAGAAGTCATCTGTGTGTTGCTCCATGGCATCATATGAGCACCTAGCTCTTGATCAGCAAATTCTACTGCCAATTTTAGTGGGAAATAACACTCCTTGACTAGAGAAATAATTACAGCAGGATATGAAACAATATTCTCTAAATCTTTATTAGCTAGCATTTTCTGTGAAGTAGAGAGTTACCTTACACACTGGGAGTATTAGATTACCTGAAACACCATTTTCTCAACTGTACATTTACAAAGTGATAACAGTTAAACAGCTGCCTCAAATGACATGTTGGAGAAATTTAAGCATCTTTTTAAAAACTCCTGTGGTCATTGTAAAGATGGTTTCTTGGCAGTTTCAGTGTACCAGGGACTATGTTAAAAGGCTTTATGTAATCAAATTCTTTTGACAAGACAATGAGATTTTAGGGAAGCAAAACAGAAATGCATAATGGTTTAATGATTTCACATGGTCACCCACATTGGAGGTGACAGAGCTAAGATTTAAATTCAATTGATTTGATTAAATCCATACTTATTTTTTTACACATTTTGGTTGCTTTTTACTTAATTCTGTTATAATGCTACTTGGAATGTTTCCCAATTACAGACACTAGAAAAGGGAAATTATGCTTAATAATTCTTCTGCAGTCTCTTCTCCCCCCCCACCCCTTTTTCCTATTTAATTTCTTGCAATATTTTTAACAGTGTGAAGAAAATACAAACCTTCAGGATACTACCCGCTACCTCAAGCTTCCTTTCTCCAAGGGCATTCTCCTTGGGAATAATAATCAAACCATGAAGGCCACAAAGGAGTCTTTTTGGATAACATCGTTTCTGTGTTCCACAAAACTCACACAAAATGGTAATGTATAATAGGGTTTATTTGAAAGCTCTCATACCTAAGTACATATATGAGTTTGAGTATGCCTATTTAACAAATGCTGAAATTACACAGAACTTTGCACTAGGAAAGCCACTGAAACTATAGTGACCTAATATATGAAATTTATTTCCCAGTGCTGGAAACAAAGTACACAGCTCCTCAAATGAACCACTGAAACCCAGCCTCATTAAAAAAAAAAGATTTAAAAATACCATGACTTTAAATCTCTTTTTTTATAGCTCTATAAACGGTGCTAATTGCAGACTTTAGGATAAAGCCTGTTTTTTGCTTAATTAGATGGATATTGCTTTTCTGCTGTAGCAATGCTTTTTATGTCAATGGTTGTTTAGCAAGTTATGATTAATAAAGCAAGCTCTTCTCCTTGGCAAATTGTTATGGAAACATCATCTGTAATGAAAGAAGTAAATTAAACATTGTTGAGATTTTCATAGTTTGCCTATAAGCTTTCAGCCAGAATCCTGTTTCCTTTAAGAATAAATTAGATGCATCTTGTTGAAGAGAATCACTTCATAATAAGGTTATTTCACTGGACATTCCTGTGCCTCAACATTTATAAATGTTATTGGGTCTTTTTCTGGTGTAATGGAACAGAGTTGTCTTAAAACATACTATCAGAGTTGGAGAGATGGCATAGCAGTTAAGGTACCTGCCTGCAAAGCCTAAGGACCCAGGTTCCATTCCGCAGTACCCACATAAAGCCAGATGCACAAGGTGGTGCATGTGTCTGGAATTCATTTGAAGTGGCTAGAGGCTTTGGAGCACCCATTCTGTCTCTCTCTCTCTCTGTCAAATAAATAATTTTTAAAATGCTATCAAAAAAGAAGCTGGGTGTGATGGTGCACACCTTTAATCCAGCACTTGGGAGGCAGAGATAAGAGGCTTGCCATGAGTTCAAAGTCACCCTGATGCTACATAGTGAATTTCAGGCCAGTCTGGGCTACAGCAAGAGAACAAGACCCTACCTCAACAACAAAAAAGCATAGTGTTACAGTATTGACCACTTTTAAAATCCTTTGAAGTTCAGCATGCAAGGCTACTGTATTTACATAGGACCCGACCTATTGTTAACTTATCCTAGACTTTATCAGTATTCACTGCTTCAGCTTCTTACTTAAATAAACCTTCCATTGACATAACTCAATTAATGATTCAAGCCCCAGTTGTTTGTTATAAAGCCAGTCCACTACTGTAGAGGTTATGAAGATAATAAAATCAACCTCCTAATGACTTCCTTAGACCAAGTTTAAATTCATCCTTCATGAGGTGGTTTTATTTCTGTATGAACCTAACATTTAACTTAATATCCCAAATGTAATCTTTTAGGATTCTTTTGCTTAGCTACTCACTGCCTTAACAATCACTGCAGATGTACTGGCTTGAAACAATACAGGTTTATTACCCTAGCTTTCTGGAGGTCAGAGGTCTAGAGTGAATTTCACTATGCTGAAGTCAAGTTGTTAGTCTCACTATATTTCTGCTGGAGGTTGTAGGGGAGAATCTTTTCTTACCTATTAAAGTTTGTACAAGCTATCTGCATTTTTTTTAAGAACATGCCTTCCTTCTCCATCTTCAAAAGCAAACAGGATAGCATTTTCAAGCATACCTCTTCAAGTTTCTCTAACTCTGACCCTCTTTTGTTGCTTAAGGACCCTTGTAATTACATTTGGCTGGAGAGCCCAGTATAGTCTCTGTGTTATATCTCTTATCATGTCTGTAACGTCTCATTTGTAATGTCAGGTAAACAGCCACCTCCTAGGAATTAGTGTGTGGGCATCTTTGGGGGATGACAGCCTGCCCACCATACAGGCAAACCTAACAATAGGTTCATTGCTATCCAAATTTTTTTAAACTATTTTTATTTATTTATTTATTTATTTATTTATTTATTTATTTATTTATTTATTTGAGGGGGGCAGAGAGAATGAGCATTCCAGGGCCTCTATCCACTGCAAACGAACTCCAGATGCTTGTGCCACTTTGTGTATCTAGCCTACGTGGACACTGGGGAATTGAAGCCAGGTCCCTAGGTCTCCCAGGCAAATAAATGCCTCAATCGCTAAGTCATTTCTCCAGCCCAATATTTGGTAATAATTGGGTGAGCATGGTGTTGCACGTCTTTAGTCCCAGCACCCAGGAGTCTGAGGTGGGAGGGTCACCATGAGTTCAAAGCCAGCTTGGGGTTGCTCAGTGAGTTCCAGGTCAGCCTACATCAAGAAAACCAAAAAACATCCCCACCTGGTTCTACATCCTGCACGTGCTCTAGTTCTAGGGTTTTGGATGTTAGAATTAAGAACATAAGACAGAACATATCCAAATCCAAAACATATCAATGTTACTACTTTGTTAAACCAGCGAATGTTTTCCTGCAAATACGGAAAATAAAGCATTCATAGAATCATTAAACACCTGACTCTATGGAATGCGCATGAGAATTGCACAGGACCCCTGATTGGTTGGGGGGAGACCGATGCTGGCTTCCGTCTCATGTTGACTTTGCTTAACCTCGTCAGTGCTAGGCAGCTCAAGATGAGCCAGGAAATGTACAGCGTGTTTCAAAGGAGGAAGGAAGTCAGTCGCTCTTCCTGAAATTTACATGCTCAACACGCATCTCTGTGTAGAAGCAATCCAGTTCTAAATTGGAATTAAATTGGTGTGTATTCATTTTACCTGACTTGGAAAATATACAAATTTCATTTCCACCACAATTGGACATTTAGCAAGTGATGTCATCTCTGGGAGCAGTTTCATAGAACAGATTTGCATTTCAGGATTCCTAACGTGTGCCTGCCTGGCATTGTTCATGCTTGGTGCCGCAAGGCCAGAGCATTATGCAGATATTCTTGATTTCTGTATCAAATAGATACTTTAAGCTTCTTAAGAGTACGGGAGCTAAGTGTAGTAATGCATGCTTCTAATCCCAGCTCTTGGAAAACTGAGGTAGGAGGATGAGGAGTTAAAGGACATCCTTGGCTTCATTGCAAATTCAAAGCTAACCTGGGCTACTTAAAACCTGCTCTCAAAGATTAGGGGCAGTGGTGTCTACATTTGATACTTCTCGGTAGGTCAGAGACGTAATGTATACTTAATAAGTGCTTATTGTAGCTAGCATATCTTCAGATGATTGAAGCTGACCTGGTAGGTGACATTATTGCCTTAACATAGACAACTGATGACATCCAGGCAGATGTCATCTACCGCTGCTCCTTGGCTGCAGTGTGAGCAGTCTTGAGCTCCATTGGCCGGCTTCCAGGAAAGAGGAGAACATTTAGACCACTGAAGTCAGTTTTCTAGCTGGGCTCATTAGGGTCCTATGTCTGGTTCCCCACTGCTGCCTCAGTTAAGACAGTTGCTGGCCTGCAGGGCCCCATCCTCCCTCCCACATTGCTCACCTTGATGCCAGACACCTGGGTGTCCTTGTAGCTGCCTCTACCTTAAAGGAATGGAGGAGAGAGCCAGAGCAAGGAGTGAGCACTAGGATGGAGGAAAATGGGGAGCAAGGAGTGAGTGACAGGGGAAATGCACTGAGGGTTTCCAATGAGCGGCTGCTAGGGGGGTGGAGGCATTCTGAAGTTAGGTAACAGGAAGGATAGGAGGAAGCAAACCACCTAGTCGAATAATGGTTCCCTGCCTCACCATCACCATGTGAAATAGCCAATACTCTGAATGTAAACAATCAGATGTTTTTAAAGGTTATTTTATTTATTTGAGAGAGAGAGAGAAAGAAAAAGAATGAGCATACCAGGGCCTTTAGTCACTGTAAACAAATTCCACGTGCATGCACCTTGCGCATCTGACCTATGTGGGTCCTGGAGAATCAAACCTGGGTTCTTTGGCTTTGCAGGCAAACGCCTTAACCATTAAACCATCTCTCCAACCCCCGTTCTACGCATTCTTACCTCCCTTTTTTGTAAATAAACATTCCCATTCAGTCTGAATTGAGGTCAGAGTGTTTCAGATCTCAAGGGGTTTTGAATTTGGGAATATTTCCATATACATGAAATGTCTGGGGGGAGGGTCCAAATCTAATCACAGGATTCATTTAGGTTTTGTGTACACCTTACATATATGTAAACCAAAGGTAACTTTTTGTTTGGTTTTTCAAGGCAGGGTCTCACTCTAGCCCAGGATGACCTAGAACTCACTCTGTAGTTACAGGCTGGCCTCAAGTTCACAGCAATCCTCCTACCTCTGCCTCCCAAGTGCGGGGCTTAAAGGTGTGTGCTACCATTCCCACCTCCAAAGATAATTTGGTACAACATCTTTCCATTTGGCTGTGACCTCTTGTCTGGGAAAGAGGAGAACATTTAGACCACTGAAGTCAGTTTTCTAGCTGGGCTCATTAGGGTCCTATGTCTGGTTCCCCACTGCTGCCTCAGTTAAGACAGTTGCTGGCCTGCAGGGCCCCATCCTCCCTCCCACATTGCTCACCTTGATGCCAGACACCTGGGTGTCCCTGTAGCTGCCTCTACCTTAAAGGAATGGAGGAGAGAGCCAGAGCAGATGTGGAACTTTCCACTTGCGACATTGAGTAGATGCTCAGATGATTCTTGAGTTTGGAGCATTTCAGATTTTAACCTTTCACATTAGAGATGCTCAACTTCTACTCAGTTTTTACTCCTAGTCTTAAGTTTTTCTCTTGGATGTGGCTTTGATAGAGATGGCGCCTTTTCATAGTCAGTCCAGATTTTCTTTCTAGCAGGAAGTACTTACTTGATTTTGGAGGGGTTTTGAATCGTTATTGTCATTGCTTCCTTGTTGGTCTTTCTGTCTCTCAGCGAGCACGTTTGGGTTTCTCCTGAATCAAGGGCATTGGAGTGAATGTCTTTTCCTGGCCTTTCTCTGGGTCACATGAGCAGTGCCTGGCCAGGCACCTCTGCCCTGTGCTTTCTCTGGATGCACCTGCCCTGGTAGTTCTGAGGGTCCTTAAGTGGCCTCCAGATATCATCGCTGCCTGCTCCATGGTAGACTAATGGAGCTGGGATAGCAGTTCCCTGAAGCATCCTAAAATCTGCCCCAGAAGAATAAGGGAAGAGTTTTTTCCCTCCCTGTGTGAAGAGATTCTTAGTGTCTCAGAGTCCATGTGTTAGCTTTAGTAAAAGGGGACTTTGAAGACCTGGGCTTTGTGCTTGCCCAGATCTGTGGTGGAGGAATGCCTGTGAAGCCAAGAACATCCACTTCAGGTCCCAGGACTCACTAGATGGTCTGTCAGTTCATTGGGTTTCCTGACTTTGTGCAAAGACAATGTGTGGTCCTGTGGAGTGTGGGTTACCTTGACAATCAAGAAGACCCTCATGATTGGGTGCAGTTGCATACTAGGCAGGGTATTCATTCATGTTTGGGGGTCCAAATCCAAGTGTAAGGAAAGCAGGTACCCAGCCCCCAAGAAATGCTTATCTTAGTAGGAAGAGGCAAAAAATGATACAGCAAGTATTTGTCAGCTGCCTATTCTATTCTTGGTGCTAGGAAGATAATAGGGCCAATCCCAGCTCTGTTTTCTCTTGGAGTTTATGGGTAAGCTGGGGCAGAGCCAGACAACTGCAGGCAAAAGATAAGCACTCTTGTGAGGTGGGATAGCCAGCCAGAGATTTCAGCAAAGTCTTCATGGATAGTGCACCATCTAATCTGAGAACTGAGGAATTGGCCGAAGCACTGGGAGGGAGGAGATAATTAAAATAGGCTGAAATAATGCCACCCTGGAGAAGCCCGGGCCCAGTGTGTGGGAGGCATAAGCAATGCAGCAAAGAATTTAGCTTTAACCCTGCAACACTTTCGGATGTGGGGCTCTTTTCTATACAGGTAATTAATCTTCCTTCTCTGTTTGGAAAGGTGATATGCTTGATCTTCTGAAATGGAGAACCCACCCTGACAAGATCACAGGCTGTCTCTCTAAGTTAAAAGACATTGATGGCTCAGAGATAGTAAAGGTATACCTATTTTGATATCCCTCTTGGGAACTCATAGAATGAATAGCATTTGGAGGGAAGGACAGATAATATCTTATTCATTAATTTACTGCTTCTTAAATTAACAGTTTCTTCAAGATACACTGGATACTTTGTTTGGAATTTTAGATGAAAATTCTCAAAAATATGGGTCCAAAGTATTTGATTCTTTGGTAAGTTCACATTTTCCCAATTATACTATAATAATTTTGTCTCACAATCTTGACTTTTATGAAGCTGTTTCAAAAATATCGTCTTGGTACTGTAACCATTTATTTTTAAAAGGACGAAAAAAAATCTCAATTTGCATTTAATTTTATAAAACTCAATTTTCTTTTTAGGTCCACATAATCAATTTGCTCCAAGATAGCAAATTTCACCATTTTAAGCCTGTAATGGACACTTACATCGAGAGTCATTTTGCTGGGGCGCTTGCATACAGGTAAGGTAATTGACTTAGAAGTAATGTCCTTTGGGCTGCAAAGATAGCTTAGTGGTTAAGGCACTTGCCTGCAAAGTCAAAGGACCCAGATTCAATTCTCCAGGACCCACGTAAGCCAGATGCACAAAGTGGCACATGAGTCTGGAGTTCATTTGCAGTGGCTGGAGACCCTGGCACATCCATTCTCTCTCCCCCACCCTCCCTTTCCCTCTCTTTTACCCCCCCTCTCAAATAAACATAAAATATTTTTAAAAAGAATAGTGTACTTTGAGCTTATCTAACCTGAAACAGCTATGTGGGAAAAAATCTAAGAGGGAGAAATGAGGCCCAGGGCTGAAGTGTCACTGTTGTCCCTCCTCATGCTCACCTGTTTAATGGCAAAAACTTATTTTAATTAAAAGCAGGAAAAAATGAACTTCCTGAATTCTATTCTTAACACCTAAAATATAGTTTTTCTTCTCATCTCTAATTCGCTTGACATTCTTTGGTCTTCAATGCCTGGTTATTTCTTTTCTGCTATTTTACCTTCCCTGCACTCCCGGATGTTTATTGTATGACATTTTTAAAAACTTTTTTATTGACAACCTCCATACATGTAGACAATATGTCACGATCTTGATCACTTCCCACCACCCTTCCTTTTCTTCCCCCACACTGAATCCCTTCTTTCCAACTAGTTTCTCTTCTATTTTGATGTCATCATTTTTCCCTCCCATTATGCAGGTTGCTTATATCTTAAAAAAAAAAATACTAATGGAAAACATCCCTTGCTTTGCTACCTGTTTAAAGTCATTCATTCATTCAGTGTTTTGTTCAGAGTTGGTTCTTGGCCTCCAGCAATTTAGCCATTGAAAGCTATCCTTGAACAGTAGCTTCCATTTTCCACTAACTTGGGTTTTGCAAGTAAGGGTAAGAGCCGCTGAATAATGTGGGTGCACCAACCAGTGCCTACCTCCTGACAGCCCCTTGACAATTGCCAGAAGGCAACAGTACACACCAGGCATGCCACTCTGTGCTGCAATGTGAAGAAGACTTGGTCCCTGGCCAACAAAATTGGGATCATCTAAACTGATTCCAGCTGGCTTACTCTAAAGATACGGTTGTTTTTTTTTTTTTCCACTGTACAAAAAATGAGTATGTAACCAGTTCCCTAGAAATTAAGACCTGACCAGAGTTCATTGTGGCCAAACTGTAATTCTAAGACTTGTGTGTTGTGATTTGTATTTTTTCTTAAAACACCACCCAAAAAGCAACTTTATGCACTTAGGTGGTTGTTCAGAAATTGGCTTGCTAAATGCATAGAGTAAGCTCAGAGTGGGAGCACCCTCTTTTACCTGCATCCAAGTAGTCACCCCTGCTAGCCGTGCGCATGATCAGGAGGGAAGAAATCCCAATTAGCAGTTACCCAAGATTGACAGCCCTCCTTCCAGACACTCACTTGCCCAGAGTCCTTTGCTGTGTCTGTGTTGATTCCCTGGGAGCTTTGTTAGAAATAGCAGGAGAGAATACCTCCAGGTAGAGCAGAGTCTCAGTGGGATGCCGTGTTATTTGCATCTTAAAAGGAGGTGATGATGGTGGCCTGCAAGTTTAGTAAAGTTATTATGTAGCAAACTGACAGGAAAACACAAGAATTTACAGGGAAAGTAGCATCCTGCACATATATCTGAGTATTGGATTTATTGAGAATTAGACCAGTTCGACAGCGTGCACATTTCTCCCTTTGTTTCAGAGACCTCATCAAAGTGCTCAAGTGGTATGTGGACAGGATAACGGAAGCAGAGCGACAAGAGCACATCCAGGAGGTGCTGAAGGTAATAGCTAACGCACTGTGGAAAGCAAGCTGTTGCATGGTGATGCCGCAGCTAATTGGTTTCCTCTGCACAGACAGTAATTGGTGATGATATATTACTGACATTCCATTTCAAGGATCTTAATCAGTTTGTAGCTGCTCCAGAGCTGATGAAATTCAAAGAAGCCATTGCCAGGCATGTTCACTGGAACCTGCTTGGGATTGAGTCCCCTGGACGCCTGTCACTTGAAGTGACGTCCACGATTGGCAGGAGAAGGGGGATGTCCATGAGACTGCAGATGGGCAATTAAACTTAGAAACTTCTGACTTGCACACACTGACTGAGACCTTCTGAAAACCAGTTTTCTTACATGTTAATAGTGAAGAGGGTGGCTTAGCAAGGATCCCACGGAAGAACACCGGGGCTTCACAGGGTCTTGTGCGTTAGCTTCCCATGTTTCTGGGTCCCATGTTCTCAGTTGAATATGGAGATGCTGATGCCACACCTGCAGAGAAGTTCAAGAAGAATACACGTTTCCCAACTTCTCAAATTCATTCTCATTCTCTCTCTCCTTTCCTCATCTCCCTCTTTCAGTAGGTTTGCATCAGATAGCCCTGTGTAGGCACCAACTCCCATCCTCTGTGTTAGCCTCTTAAGAATATATAATTTTGGGCTAGAGAGGTTTACCAGTCAAGGTGCTTGCCTGCGAAGCCTAAGAACACACGTTTGAATCTTTGGGTCCCACATAGCCAAACACATAGTGACAGAGTGTGCAATGTTGCACATGCACACAAGGGGGCGCATGTGTCTGGAGTTCATGCACAGCAGCTGAAAGGCCCTGGCACACCCATTCTCTCTCTCTCTCTCTCTCTCTCTCTCTCTTTCTCTCTCTCTCTCTCTCTCTCTCTCTCTCTCTATATATATATATATATATATATATATATATATATATATATATATATCTTTTGTTCTCTCCCAAAACAAAACAAAATAAAAGAAATACATAATTTTGAATAGGAAGATAGGGCAGTAATCGGGTGTTTGCCTAACATGTATGAGGCCCTGAGTGCAATTGCCACTACTGCCACACACACAAAAAATTTTTTTTAAGATTTTATTTTTATTTATTTATTATAGACAGAGAGAGGGAGAGAGTGTGTGAGAATGGGCATGCCAGGGCCTCTAGCCACTGCAAATGAACTCCAGATGCATGCACCAACATATGCATGTGGCTTATGTGGGACCTGGAGAATCGAACTGGGGTCCTTGGACTTCACAGGTATGTACTGTAATCACTAAGCCATCTCTCCAGCCCACGAAAAAATTGGTCCTTGCTGTCTTCTTATTCCTATTGAGACTATCCTATGTTAACTCAGTAGTTGAAAATAGATAATGCATACACACTTTTGTTGATGATAAGTTTGTTATTTTGGTCTTCTTATAAATAAAATGGTAAGTGGGAAGAGTACCTACCAAAACAAAATCACTTTTGAAAACAGTCATCTCTTCATCAACCACATTTAAAAGTTATTTGAGGATAAAAATATTCAGTATTCATGACTCTTCAGAATTATAAAGAATTTTGAAATTTTCTACATGCTTTGTTTATCTGGCTTCAAAGAAGAATGATTCTCTCCCCCTCCCCAATCCTGTTCCCCCCATAGCAGTCAACATTCTCACCAGGCCTTAATGTTTAGATCAATAATTTAAAAGTCTGACACTGTGCCATGGCTTTTTGTGCTCTGTCATTGTTATATAAATACCCTTGGCCTCCTTTGAAGCTAACTTTCTAAAATTTTTGTTTTAAGGCACAAGAATACATTTTTAAGTACATAGTACAATCCCGAAGGCTGTTTTCCCTTGCCACGGGTGGGCAAAATGAAGAGGAATTCCGCTGCTGCATTCAGGAGCTCCTTATGTCAGTGCGTTTCTTTCTTTCACAAGAGAGCAAGGGGTCCGGAGCGCTGTCTCAGTCACAGGTAATTGTTTTCAAGCTCTGACGAATAGAAGAAAATTGACTGCAATTATTTTTACACAGCAGCATAACTTCATGTTCCTCCATCAGAAATGTACAGTCCGCACCCATGCACAGCTTGCCCATCATTATTACTAGAGTCTGAAAAATCCCCCAGCTCTGAATACCAGCTGAGAATCAAACCCCTTCCCCAGACTCTGGTCTGTCTGAAGCGGAGGCTGCCTACGTCAGCTGTTTCTCGTTATCAGAATGCACACTGATGACCAGATGCTCTCACTGTCAGCCCTCAGAGCTGGAGAGGGAGGCATTGCACTAGAGCTGATGTGGTGGAGGCTTCCCCATCTGTCAGCTCCAGAGTCATTCTCATGGAGGCTGCTGAACTATGTGTTTGGCTTTATTTAACTTGACTGTAATTATCCTGGGACTGGTCTTTACAAGACCAGTGCCTAGCTGATGTTGCCAAACTCTATTACTGGAAATAGCTTATCTCTCTCTCTCTCTCTCTCTCTCTCTCTCTCTGTGTGTGTGTGTGTACATTTGTATGTGTAGCATGACTTATTGGTTTTTTTTTCTTTGAGAATGGTCTCATGTAGTCAGGTTTGCCTCCAAACTCGATTTCCTTGAACTCCTGATCCTTCTACTTGGATCTCACAATTCCTTCAAGTATTGGTATTACTACCATGCCTGGCTCTGGACAGGATTCATCTGTTTTTCCAAATAACATGACCTTGTATATGTTCCAAGAGATAATTCTGAGCATCTTCTCTGTACTTTTGGAATCCTTCTTGTATGCATTTAGTTCCTGTGGTTTGTTTAAAGTCTGTCAGATGCGGACGGAGCCTCTGGCCATCCCTGGGAGACTAGACCCCTGAGAATAGGGCTTCAAGTGGAAGATTTATGCCAAAGGAAAATACTTAAGAGTACTGACATAACTTGGTGTCATGTGACATCTGGAAGGCATAATGTATAATGGCACAACACCAGAAATACACCAGCCCTCTGATAACACTGTAGTTTTCCCATTTAAAGAGCTCATCTTGTCACTCTCTTATGTACAGGTGTGAGCTCATTGCCCATCTAGGCAAGCATTCGATGCAGACTCTTTCCAATGTCATTTTGGCCTCCATAGCCAATAGTGCAATTGCTGGAACTGACCAGAGATCTCCGTATCAAATTGCCGCCTTGCCAGACCCAACTTGCAGCAGCTGATATTTGAGAAGGATTATACAAGCTAACATTGTGGTTCTTACAGTCAGTTCTCGGCATTTACTACTGCTACAAAAACACAGAGTTTTCATCCTGAGATTCTCTTTCAACCTTTATTAGCTGCAAAGACGAAGTTTGTCTTAATTTGTACCTGAAAAATGTTTACTCTTAGAGTAACTTTATTATGGCCATGGTTTCTCACTCCTAGTACTCTGAGAGATTGCTTTTCCTCCTGCAAAGCTACAGAATTATTTCTTTACCCTAGCTCTATTTCCACCGAAGTCTAGCAGTCTCCCTAAGGTGACTTTGGTCACTGTGATTCTGCAGGGTTGTGATGGTTACTACTGACAACTTGACAGGAATCATTTGTGAAGGAGTTTCTGGATTAGGTTAGTTGAATTGGGAGGACCCACGCTCACTGCGGGCAGCACGGTCCCATGGCCTGGGGTCCCACCCTGAATGAAGAAAGCAAACGCAGACTGAGCACCAGCATTCATCACTCCCTGCTTCTGACTGTCCATACCACGAGACTAGTTGCTTCATGTGCCTAAGGCCATGCCTTCTCCATCCTAGTGGCCTATAAACCCTTGAAGTGTAAGCCACAATAAACCCTTCCTCTCTAAGTTGCTTTTTGTTATCTGATTCCTTCTCTGGAGCCCTTAGAGAACAATGTTTTCCGTATTGTTCAAGCTGTGGGCAGGAATAAGCTTCCTTGTGTCTATAGGACCTAGGGTCCTTTTATGCTTGTCAGCTGAGGCTGGGGGCAGGAGATACTCTCCTCTTCTGGAGGCGCTCTCATTCGTTGACATATGGACCTGCGACCATCTATTACATTCTCCCCATACTTAGAATCCATTACTTCTGGACTAACCAGAGAAAGCGCTAACGACCTGTGAGTAAGTTAGGCTCTCTTACATCATCTCCATAGTTTAGGGTCAGTTGATTTGCAACCTTCCTTTCATCTGAAAAACCCCTTCTGCTGTGTAACATGTAATCACAGGAATACCACAGACATAGGTCATGGGGGTCATCTTAGAAATGACGACACTCAGAGCCGAGGATACCCACTGACCCAGATTTCCTTATCAGGCTTTATTAAAGGAAAAAACTCAGGGCACTTGCTCCACTTGGCAGTTTTTGTACAAGAGCTACAACTCAGGGTGGGTCTTGCTTCCTGGAGGCCAGGGAACCAGTCCAGCAGGCTGTCAGGCCGGGGTCAGTGAATGTCTGTCTGTTTGTCCTAGTCCTGGTGAAGAGGTTCATGTAGTACTCCTGGTCAAAACCCAGCTTGGCAGTGACATTCTCCTGGGCAGGCCTGCCCTGGGTGAAAGCACAAGGAATAACCCAGCTGGTGTTGCAATGGTTCTTGGTTTGTGAAACCAGCCCCTGCTCCAGCATCCCCTAGAAAAGAAGAGAAACAGCAGGAGTAAAGACCCCAGACCTTGCTGTAAATTCCTAGAAATTATTTTTTCCACTTGTCTTGGTCAAAACTAAATTGTATCTTCATTTTCATTTGCAGTAATAGCCCCTAGCTGATCCCAACGCAAGTCCTTGTTTCTTTACCCTTTTTAGTAGATTTATTATATATCTGCCTTACATTTCAGGCACATTCTGGTACTTTTTTGACATAAAGAGATGTACATGAAGAATTAAAGGATAAATTAAGGGATAACAAAGGAAGATTAAATATATTTGCCCTTTCAGTAATCAGAAAGCTAAACTCATTTATTTTATTTCATTTTATTTTACTTTATTTAATAGACCAGCTCTTTGCAGAGGATGCTCTAATCATCTTTTGATTTCACAAGTGGTAAAACAAAACCTAGAGGACACAGCTGGCTGTCAGACTCACAGAGCTGATTTGAAGCTAAGCTGGTACCACATGTAACCTAGGTCTTCCGTTGTCCTGCCCAGAGCTTTCTCCTAAACCATCAGTTGAGTACTCTGGGCAATTGTTGTGTTTGTTTTCTTAAAAATAAATGAGACTTAAACGAGCAGTTTAGAAAGCTGCTCCAAGTGGAAGCGAGATCCCAGTGACCACAGTCCAAGACTTGGTTGCGCATTCTTTCTACTCAGTCATGCTGCATTTTGCTGATTCTGTGGCATTTGTGCCAATCACTTTGCCAATGTCAGTGAGTTTCCAGAACTTTCCAGTTTTTATAGTGTGCTTCCTTTGTGCATTTCTAAAGACTCTCCTAGCCACTTTTGTTTGGTTTTAAGTCCCCTCTCCCCCCGCTTTTAGCTTTAGGTAACAGAAACTTTATTTCTAATTAAAAATATTTGTCACAATTGTTTAACTCACTGGCATTTTCCAGCTTATTTTTCATGGCATAAAAGGAAGTTCATTTAAAATTCCTCTTTGTTTCAAGGCTGTGTTTCTGAGCTCCTTCCCAGCCGTGTACTCGGAACTGCTGAAGCTCTTTGATATCCGGGAAGTGGCCAACTTGGTACAGGACACGCTGGGCAGCCTGCCGACCATCATGCACGTGGACGATTCCCTGCAGGCAATTAAGCTGCAGTGCATTGGCAAAACCGTGGAAAGCCAGCTCTATACCAACCCAGGTAGGGGATGAATCTCTAGGATAAGAAAGTCGCTAGAAAACAAGACAAACAATTACATACAAAAAGCTGAAACATTCAATTTGGATAGAAAGTGGACTTACCCTTCAGCTGTGAAAGTGTGACATGACAATTGAAATGTTATCTATAGGCTGAGAATGCTGGGTATGGTGGCACGGAAGGATGGAGAAAAGAAGGTCCTTGGGGGCTTGCTGGGCAGTCATCTAGCATAACGGGCAAGCTCTAGGCCAATGAGTGTCTCTGTCTCAAAAATTTAAAAAAAAAAAAAAAAAAAAGGTGAATGATGTTCTTAAGGAACAACATCTGAACAACATCTGAAGGTGCCCTCTGGTCACCACATGTACCCGCACATGTGCACCCCCCACATACACATGCAGAAAGAGGGGGGACTCACATAGACATGCAGAAATTGAGAGACTTGCACAGACATGCAGAAAAAGGGGAGACTCCCACATACACATGCAGAAATTGGGAAACTAAATATAATTCTTAAAACAGAGAAACGAGTTTTCTTTTTAGAAAACTTGGGCTTGAATGCCTCAACTTCCCAAAGGAAACTATAGCCAACTGACAAGTAATAGGCAACATTTTTATCTTATTACAGACATAAGAAAAGGAAAACATCATTGAAAAAAGGTGACGTGAAATTCATGTTTTAGAGGTGGTAGTGGTGGGGTGATTTCTCATTGCTGCTGTTACAGCAACCCCAGCTTACAGCTTTAAGGATATAAATTTTGGTCTTTCATATCCATAGAGCAGAACTTAATACTGGTTTTCAGTGCACAGTATTTAAGGTTGTTCCAAAGCTATTTCCTGTCTGGAAGGTCTAAAGATCAGTGCATCTTCTTGCCTTTTTTTTTTTCAAATATGGTATTTATTTATTAGAGAGAGAGACAGATAGAGAAAGAGAGAGAATGGGTGCGGCAGGGCCTCTAGCCACTGCAAACAAATGCCAGTCGCATGTACCCCCTTGTGCATCTGGCTTACATGGATTCTGGGGAATTGAAGCTGGGTCCTTAGGTTTCACAGGCAAGTGCCTTAACCACTAAGCCATCTCTCCACCCCCTTTTTACCTTGTATAGTTTTGGAGGCCACCTGCATGCCTTGGCTCAGGGCCCCTTTGTTTACTCCTCAAAGCCAGCGCAGTACACGATCTTCAGACCTCTCTGATTCTGATTCTTTTGTCTCTTTCATCATCTTGTGTCTGCGTGGAACCCACCTCGACAAGATAGGATCAATCCCCTATGTCAAGGTTCTAAATTCAATTATGCATGACTAGTCTCCTTTGTCATAAAGTAATTCACAAAACCCAGGAAATTGGGATATCAACATGTTCTGTGCACCATTATGCTGCCTACCTTATATGGGTAAATGTAACAGATTCAAAAGAAGTTGGCTAGTTTAGCTCCATATAAGAAGGTGAAAAAAACACTCAGAAGTCTAAGACTTCTTTCTATGCATTTATTTATTGAAAGTACAAGAAAGAAGCACAGAAGGGCTGTGTTTGTGTGAGTGCTCATGTCCTAACCACATGGACAGCAAATGATGCTTTCCTGATTAAACCTGAAATGAGGGTGAGATAGGAAAAGTGTTATCAGCTGTTAGCTGGATACATATTCAGCTGAAAACCAAGAACTTAATTCTGAGCCTTCTCCTAAGGGCAATTCTATTTCGCCACACTTAGAGGATGGCACAGGCTGTTGCTATTCTTTATCTGTTTCTGAGGTTTAGTCTGATGAACAAAGACTGGTTAAAGAGATGGAAGTAGAAGAATCTGAGAAAGTAACTTATCTTCCTAAAAGAAAGTAAGGAGAGCCACTGTTGTCTCCCATTTTAAGAAAATCAGTTTCAAAACATTTTAGAAGCTGGCGTGGTGGCTCACGCCTTTAATCCTAGCACTCAGGAGGCAGAGGTAGGAGGATCGCCGTGAGTTCGAGACCACCCTGAGACTACAGAGTGAATTCCAGGTCAGCCTGGGCTAGAGTGAGACCCTACCTCGAAAACCAAAAAAAAAAAAAAAAAAAAAAAAAAACATTTTAGAGAAATTGACCTTAGCTATACAAGCCCACCAAGAGATCTAGAAAGTTCTAAAATAAAATGGTACTAAAATCCCTTATTAATCACGGCTCTCCAGAGATCCAGAACCAAGGATATGTTTATATATACAGAGAGTCATTTGTTCTAAGAAATTAACTTTAACTGTGGAAGCAGAAAATTCTCAGAATCTGGCATTAGTAAGCTGGAGACTGATAGATCTCCATAAAATTCCAGGAGAAGAACAAAGCTGAGCGGCTGGAGGACCAGCGGTTAAGTTCTAGTCCAAGTCCAGCATCAGGAGACAGTACCTCAGCTCCAGGGCAGGCAGAGAGCTCATTCCCTCCTTACTTGGTTTTTGCTCTGCTCAGGCTTTCAATAGACCAGGTGAGGCTCACTTACATTAGGGAAGACAATCTTCCTCTTCTGATTCCAGTTTTATTGTCTTCCAGAAATACCCTCACAAACAAGCCCAGAATAGCATTTTAAATACCTGAACACCTCATGGTCCATTCAGGTTAATACATAAAATTATGTATGGCTGCAGAATATTCCAAGTTGAATTTAGACTAGGAATTAGCTGGACTGGGCATGGTGGCATACACCTTTAATCCCAAAGCTTGGGAGGCAGAGATAGGAGGATCAATGTGAGTTTGAGGCCATCCTGAGAATACATAGTGAATTCGAGGTCAGCCTGGGCTAAACCTTAACCTTGAAAGAAAAAAAACAGAGAGAGAGAAAGGAAAGAAAAGGTAGAGTAGGAAATAACCCAAAGTGAAATAAATAAACAATAAAGAAGGACACAAACTGGGCATGGAGAGATGGCTGACTGGTTAAGCTCTTGCCTGTGAAGCCTAAGGACCCCAGTTGAAGGCTTGATTCTCCAGGACCCACATAAGCCAGAGGCACAAGGTGGTGCATACATTTGGAGTTTGTTTGCAGTGGCTGGACGTCCTGGTGTGCCCAGTCTCTATCTATCTGCCTCTTTCTCTCTATGTCTGTCTCTCTCAAATAAATAAAAAATTAAAACAGGGGTACAAACTAAAGTTAACACCAAAAAAGAAAGGATAGTATCATAGCAAGATTCAAATCAGACTGAGTTAAGGGTCACTGAGTCGCTTCACATCTGGACAGTGTGTGCAGGATGACTGAGTCACCCCCTTAAGTCACATTCCCAAAGTGAGAATGAAGGGCATCCGGTCAAGATCACAGGTAACAGTGAGAATCATAGCAGATGGTATTCAGTGTCTAAATTATCTGCAGTCTGGGCAAGCTTAATGAGGACATTAAATGTTGACAGCTCATTTTCCCCTTTCTCCAGATTTCCTCCTGCCTATGAGCAGAAGCCCAGGAATCCAGGGAGGGCCTCAGTCATTATGGAACAGGCAGCTTTTGCAGTGTGTGGTGGTTTGATTCAGGTGTCCCACATAAACTTATGTGTTCTGACTGCTAGGTTCCCAGCTGATGGAGATTTGGGAATTAAAGCCTCCTGGAGGCGGTGTATTGTTAGAGGCTGGCTTACAGATATTATAGCCAGTCCCCCTTGCCAGTGTTTGTCACACACTCTTGTTGCTGCTGTCCACCTGATGTGGGCGAGGAGGTGATGTCCACCCTCTGCTTGTGCCATCATGGAGCAGCCCCTCTTTTTTCCCACAAGCTGCTCTTGGTTGGGCGATTTCTGCCAGCAATGCAAACCTGACTGAAACACAATGGCAAAAAGAGATGTGATGACTAGCTTTGGGGATGAGGGAGAATGGTTTGGGGAATGGAGTTAGAGTCTCCTACAGGCTGTAAGTCAGGCTTTGCAGGGCCTGTGGATTTGGCATTGGCTAAGCCTTTGTCCCCATTACTTGGCATTTGATGTGTAGCAGAGATCACCAGCTGGCTATTTTCTTGCCATAAAAAAGTTATATACATCCCTACTTGGATACAATTGAGTATTTTGTCAAACAAAACCCAGAGCAGATATCAGAGGTAAGTATAAACACCAGAATGCACTCGGCATGTGCCATGGGCGAGAAGCATGCTGGGACTTACTTTTTTTTTTTTTTTTTTTTTTTTTTTCAAGGTAGGGTCTCCCTCTGGCCCATGCTGACCTGGAATTCACTCTGTAGTCTCAGTCTCAGGTGGCCTTGAACTCATGGTGATCCTCCTTCCTCTGCCTCCCGAGTGCTGGGATTAAAGGCGTGCACCACGCCCAGCTTGGGACTACTCATTTTTCTTAGAGACGAAAAAAAAAAAAAAAAAAAAAGTAGTTTGAGGTAGGAATTCTATATGGAAGTAATCAGATGTAACGTTATTTCTTTTTAGCAGCTCCCTAGTCACCATTTGCAGTCTTGTAGATTTGATACATGGCTGAAACAACAACTGTAGAAAGGGCAGAGAAAGGAAAACAGAGTATATCACTGTTGTTAAAGGGTATTCTATGAATTACCCCCCCACACACACTTCAGACCACATTTTAAGGAAATGACACTTAAATAGGTTTCTCTGTTAACTTGGTAAATTCAAGAATAAAGTCTTATGGGTGCCCAGCAACTTTTCTTTCTTAGAACCCTAGTTCATGTGTGGGAGAATTGGAAAGAGTGTATAGGCTTTGGAGTTTTGGAGTTTTTATTGATTATGATAGATAGATTTTACAAAAAAACCAGCTGGTATGGTGGCACATGCCTTTAACCCCAGCACTCAGGGGGCTGAGGTAGGAGGGTCGCTGTGAGTTCAAGGCCAACCTGAGACTATATAGTGAATTCAAGGTCAGGCTGGGCTACAGTGAGACCTTACCTTGAAAAACTTTTAAAAAAAAAACAAAAAACACTTATCTGGGACTTTAGAATCCCTGTGGCTCTGAACCATTGGTCTTCTAGCCTGGTGACTCTTCATTCCTTTCTCCCCATCCTCCTCTTCTCTCCTTGCTTGGGTTCCCCTTCAGCTGCCTTTCCCAGGCTTGTCCAGAGTGAAAATTCAGGGAGAAGGCCTTTCTACCTACCTGTCCTTCACATCAGGGAACTCTGAAAGCATTCAACTTGTCACAGTTGTTCACACTCTACTTTTGTATTTTATTAAAGATTTGCCCTCATAATAATTTTTGGAGTTTTGTTTAGATGAATATCAATTATAACCATGTAAGTGCCAGTTCTTAGTGGTTAAAAAGCAGTTTCTTTGGGAAGTAGCTTCTACATCGGCCTAGATGGGACAGAGGGGACAGAAGAGATTTAGGTGACTCCTCTCTGACCAGAAACTGTAAGATGGAAAGTATGTATCACCAAAATCTTTGATTATGACAATAACCCTCGTGTCACATTCGCTGTGACGCTCCAGTGTCCTCTTTGCCATCTTGCCATGCTTCCGAACTGCTCGGTGCTGACAGGCCATGGCCAGTGCATGGCGGGAGAGAGGATGGAACCTGGGTCTTTCATTTCCACACATCCTTCACCCACATTCGCACAGGAAGAGGGGCAGGGCTGGAAACAGGCAGCTGCTGTGGTTCGTTTGGTGACAGAAATAGCTGTGGCCGCGCTCAGGGTGAGCAGAGCAGATGGAGTCTTGGCGTTGGACTGACCAGGCGTCTCCTGCTCTCGCCCACGTAAGCTGTGTTCAGTGAAGGTCGAAACCCAAGTTTCTCTAATGTCGGTCAGAGCTCACATGCAGCTTGTTCCCTCACTCATTCAGCTAGTATTCAATGCGGGGCGATCCACTACAGTATTAGGTGAGAAATAGGATTGAAATGTTACACAGATCAAACAGAGGCCCTGCCCTTGATCTGCCTGTAATCTGGCGTAGACACAGATTTTGAACAAGTATGCCTTGATAAGGTCTTGCCATAGTTAGGATGAAGGATGTATAATTACGGGGCGCCGTGTAACAGGGAGATCTCTTTCTCCTCTGCCACATCTCAGTCTTTTCTACATTCTCATATAGCTATTTCCTCCTCTTCACTATGTAATTAGCATCATTTTTTGGAAATATATCACACGATGTCACTCCCAGTCCCTCACATCCCAATTGTTTTGTTCATTTGGGGATACATATAAATGAATACTGTTCTGGTTGTTAGGAGCTAGGTATTAAAATATAGTAACAAACTACTGAAGCATATTCTTAATTTTCATTATTTATTTGAAAGGGGGAGGAGAGACAGAATATGGGCACACCAGTGCCTCTTGCCACTGCAAATGAACTTCAGCCACATGTACCAGTTTGTGCATCTGGCTTTACATGGATACTGGGTAATCAAACCCAGGCCATCAGGCTTTGTAAGAAAGTGATTTTAATCGCTGAGCCAGCTCTCCAGCCCCTGATGTGCTTAAAAAAAAAAAAAAAGTCTTATTGCAAAGGCAGCTTCTGAGCTAAGAGTGAGCACAAGAATGACAGGACAGCAGTAGAGGTGGGGCTTCAGTTCTGGGCCAGTAGAGGGCATGATTGCTGAAAGAAAGAAAAGCCTCAAACCAGTGGGGTGAGATACTTAAGCCTGACACACAGAGCATCCTTACCTGGCACTGTTACTTTCCTTTGGGGTCCTGATGTCATCTGAATCTGGGGTGCCTTCTACTCCACTACATACTCTCTGTACTCCAGCACCTGCAAGTTCTGTTCCCAAGTTTTGTCAGTGACGGCAGTTCAGTTCCTGGTGGTTTTGTTCAGGTTCCAAGTTCTCCCAGATCCGGGGCTTCTCTGCACTCAGTAGCTCTGCTGTGTACCATGGTGTGGAGGAGTGAGTGCTCCTGTCCCCTCATTCACAGTCACCCCTTGCAAGAAGCTGCCTTGATGTCCTGCTGATGAAGGAAGTGATTGGCAGTTCCATGTGCCACCTTAAGACTCAGACCTCACTGTGTGGACAGATGCTGACATCAGAGTCTTGTCTAAAGCTTTTGATAGAAAAGGAAAAGACAGAGTTTCTTTCTAATTAAGTCAAAGGAGGCAATCTACCAAAACCTCTTATCCACCCTTCCCCTTCCTAGTGCCATGCCATGGGGAGTTTCTAAGGGAGCTAGCTCTATCTAGTCTGATGTGTGCAAAACAAAAAGTAAACAAGGGCTGGAGAGACAGCTATGTGGTTAAGTTGCTTGTCTGTGAAGCCTAAGGACCCATGTTCAACTCCCCAGTTCCACTTACACCAGACACACAAGGTGACAAAAGCACACAAGATCACATATACACACAAGATGGCACACACATCTGGAATTCTATTATAGTAGCTGGAGGTCCTGGTGCTCCAGTTCTCTCTCTCTCTCCCCTGCCCCCATAAAAATATATATTAAAAAAAGTAAACAAGACTCAATTTCTTTTTGCTGTTGAGAGTAATACATACAGTAAGCACCATCTGAGTCAGGGCCTAGGGACCCTTTCAAGGGCAGAATCTGCATCACAGGTTCAACTGTGAAACAAATAGAGAACTTCTGTTCAGTTGTCCAGGATGTGAGTTTGTGACTTTTAGGTTCTTGAGAGCATCCTGCTGGATGGATCCAGATGTTCTCTTTCAAAAAAAGAATTAGCATTTTGGCCATTCAGCTTGTTGAGCCCTAATACTTGATGCTGTCATTTGCATGGCTAACACTGCCCTGCTAAGGGACAAAAAGCAAGTCTTCAAGCTGGATCACCAGCTATTTCTATTTTTATATACCACACATGAATTATTTGTCCACTTTTTTTTTTTTTTCAGTAGGTATTTTAATAGTTGCTGCAAATTGAAGTTTTAGAACTCTAATCCCACTAACTTCAGGAACCTGTTGGCTAAGCTTTATCTCCCATCCTAATTAAACACCATTGGCTAGTGAGTCCTGGCACTGTAGCATGCAGTTCCTCTTTCCTAGTTCTTTTTGTGGAGTGATTGCTTTGTAAATAAGTTCCTGGTGGGGATTACTGCTTAAAGAAGGCTTGCAGTGAGTTGTTCTACAGGTTTGGATTGCATATTCTGTGTTCATCTTCTTGTACTTTAGTCACGAGGGGTTTTGGAGCAAACCTAAGACCAGATCTCTTTGTCGTGTTGGTAGTTCCGTAGCAGGCATCAAAAGAAATACAAGACTTCAAACCTAACTCTGAGAGTTTTGTTTTGTTTTGTTTGGGGTTTTGTTTGTTGTTTTTCCTTCGCCTCAGTTCTTCCCTTGTATAGATGAATGAACAATAAAACCACCAGATACTCTTGAAAAACACTAATGTTAAAGTCAAAGGCCAAATGAAAAACAATTTGAGAGAAAAAGATAATTCAGGAAGTATTCAAAATAAAAATACCCTCCAAAGTATTCTGATGTCTCCAGTGAGAAACAAAAACTAGAAGGTGTGTGTCTGCATAGGTTCTAAACTCATGACATTGGGTTAGGGAGCTACAAAGCTCTTGGCAGTGTAATAGAAGGCAGAATCAATATGAAAGCTGAACAGAAACGTTGAAAGATAAAGAAATTGCCCAAGAAAATGGGACAGGAAAATGGGGAAAATGTAATAAAAGTGAAAGATCAGCTAAGAGACTCACACTAAATATATTTGATGGCAAAGACAGAACACAAAAAAAAAAATGGTCTGGAGAGATGGCTTAGTGATTAAGGCACTTGCTTGTGAAGCCCAAGGACCCAGGTTCTGCCCTTCAGATCACGTTAAAGCCAGGCGTACAAGGTGACGCAAGCATGCAAGGTTGCACATGCGCCCAAGGTGGCACACGCATCTGGAGTTCGATTGCAGCATCTGGAGGCCCTGGCATGCCAATTCTGTCTCACTCATTCGCTCTCTCTCTCTCTCATAAAAAAAGAAAAAAAAATCATAAGAAAGGAAATCAAGGCAGGTTCCCAAGGTGAAGGGCATTCATTTATTTGTTGAAAGGGCCAAGGCAAACATTAGTACTAAATATTCAAAGACCATGGATAAAGATAATTTCTCAACAGCTTTCAGAGAGAGAAAAAAATCAAAACCTGGTCATGTAGAAAGGATTGCAAATGAGAATGGGAGCAAACCATCATGTTAACCAGAAACTAATGTAAGTATTTGGAGAAGATGAGACCGGAGGAGGGTAAGAAAGCTCCCTCAGCTTAAGTCCTATTCACCACAGAAAGAAGTCAGAAGATGGTCTACCTCAGTGAGAATTCAGGAAATATAGCAAGAGAAGCATTTGATTTAGAACTATGGAAGTAAAACACATACTCAGAAGGAAAACAAAGGAACCTATATCAGGCTGGAGGGATGGCTTAGCAGTTAAGGCGCTTGCCTGCAAAGCCAAAGGACCAAGGTTCAATTCCCCAGGACCCATGTAAACCCAGGTGCACAAGGTGTCATATGTGTCTGGAGTTTGTTTGCAGTGGGCCCTAGATGCCTATTCTCTCTCTCTCTTTCTCTCTCTCAAATAAATAAATAAAATATATTTTTATTGACAACCTCTATACTTACAGGCAATGAACCATGATATTTCCCTCCCATCCCCCCATTCCCCTTCAGAACTCCACTCTCCATCATATCCCCTCCCTCTCTCCATTGGTCTCTCTTTTAATTTGATGTCATCATCTTTTTCTCCTATTATGAAGGTCTTGTGAAGGTATTGCTAGGCACTGCGAGGTCATGGATCTCAAGGCCAATTTCTGTCTGGACAGTTGCATTGTAAGGAGTCATATCCTTCCTTTGGCTCTTACATTCTTTCCGCCCCCTTCTTCCGCAATGGACCCTGAGCCTTGGAGGGTGTGACAGAGATGTTTCAGTGCTGGACACTCCTCCGTCCCTTCTTCTCAGCACTGTGTTGCTTTTTGGGTCATCCCAGTGGTCATCTCCATCTGAAAATAGAAGCTTCTCTAACCAGAAGTGAGAATAACATTAATATGTGAATATGAACATTAAGTGTAGTGCTTTCAGGGCAGTTTGGTGGAAATAATATATACATTTAGCCAGACAAGAGCAGGCTTTATACCCCTAAGACTCATGGTCTCCCCTGCCACAGACTTTTGATTAGTTTTTTCAGTACCAGGCATGTATTCCATCCCATAAAGCAGGCCTTCAGTCCAATTGGGGAGCAGTTGGTTTCCCCAAGAGCAGACATGCCACTATTGCACCCGTTCGACCATTGGGCCCATCTGGCCACACTTGAGGTTTCCAGTGTCCACTGTTTTCACCGCTGATGACTTCTGTCTTCCACACGGCTGCATGCAGTGCAGCTTTTTCCAGCTTTCTGTTGGCTGATCTATAGGGAAAAGGTTTTATGCTCAGCACCAGCTTGATTTCTCAGTGACCTTGCTGCTCAGGCAAGTGAGGTCTTCAGCAATAGGGTCTTACCATCTGTTTCTCAAGGGAAACCAAGGGCCTTGGCAATAGCCTTTAATGTTTTGGAGACTACGGGGACCTACCTGGCCAACAACTCACTGGATGGTATCCCATCCCAGGCACTGCCATTTTTTCTAGTAACAATCTATAGCTTCTGGATGTGCCATCATTCAAAAAAGTAGGTTTACATAGTCTTATTTAGAATATGTTGAATTTTGATTGATCCTCTCCCCACACCCTTTTTTTACAGTCAAATCCCATGGCCTCCCTTAGGCCTTTCCCCTCCCTGTCATCTGTTCTTCTACTTACACATACAAAATAAATAAATAGAATATTTTGAAAAGATCCTAGTTCTACTAAAAGAGAGTCCTCTTGATACATTGGGGAAAGGCATGCACATTTTTCAATATATATATATATATATATAATTTACAGAGTGAGTGCCCCTGTAACACTATGTGTCTGTAATGAACAGTCAAAGCTGAATTCAAATGTAAGTATTCACCCAAGGTATGTGTGGGACCTTCTCAATGGGACGCTGACATGCTTCTCTCTGCAGATTCCAGGTACATTCTCTTGCCTGTCGTGTTGCATCATCTCCACATTCACCTGGAAGAGCAGAAGGACTTGATCATGTGCGCGCGTATCCTTAGCAACGTATTCTGCCTCATCAAGAAAAACAGCTCAGTAAGTACTTGCAGGTCATAGGATATACTTCTCCTCCAATGTTTCTGCAAGAAGAATGTAAATGCCTTCAAAGAAACCGCACTGAGGACAAACCCTCTGAGATTTATGTTTTCATTTGCAGCTGGGCTGGACTTTTTGCTTTTTCTCGGAAGGAATTTTTTTTTTTTAAACTTTGTGGAATTGTTTTAACCCAGAATAACCTGGGTTTCCAAAATTTGTATTTCAAAGAAGAACTGAATACCAAGTGAGAAAAATGAGAAATCTCAGAGCCTCCCATATGTGTCTTTAATCTTGATAGGGCAAGTGCTCTGTGGCAGGAATGAATTGCTGCCTACAAAGTGTGGTGGTTTAGGCTTACTCTGTGACAGAACCCGCGATGATACTCTGAACTTGGCCATGACACTTGGGCTTGGTCCCATGGAGACTGAAGAGGCAAACAACAGTCCCAGAAGATCAAGGGCACTTTGTAGTACAACTATTCCTGGACCACAACAGTCATCTCTGAGTTGTGGCTTTGGGGCTTCGAGTCTTTCTTGACTTTTGTAACTGTGTTGAGCACAGTGCAGATTAAGAAAAGAAAAGCCTGCTTGCTCGTAAACAGGACAAGTCAGAGGGTTGGTATATGAAACCACAGCTCAAGGGTCTAATGTGAAAGGCACACGGTTGTCCTGTTCCTTCCTCCCATCTGTCTGTCTGTCCATTTGTAACTGATGACTAAGTGTAGACTTGAGTATCAAGTTATCACTGCTGTGGGTAAAAGCTAGATTGTTCACTAGACAAAACTGAGAGTACAGCAGATGTGGAGGTGATTTCCCTTTATCTCTTCTTGTCTATTTAAAGTGGAATTTGTAGTTGGGTTTTCAACTTTGCTGATAAGAAATTCAGAACAGTTCTAGGGGGTCTGGAACAGACATCAACTCACTAGGGAGACCCTGGCAGTTGTCTTACAAGTGTAAGAACATTTATCATAAAATCATAGCCAAAAGACTCCTTCAAACTCACACTTTCAAAAAGTATTCTTGGTAAGGACCATCTATACACAAGAGTTCTGTCTTATGCAGCTATAATAACCCAAGCCTACTAAATAGCAGTCAGTGCAGGGCAGCTTCTCTCTTGAGTACTGGGGCTTGGAAGTGCTAACTACTTCAAGAATGCAAGTCCTTCCCATGGCTACTGACCCTGGGGCCATTTGTAGTCATGGATACTCATCTGGACTGATCTCCATTCCCTTGTGTTTACATATAAAGTTTAAAAAAATCACCTCTCTGGGAACAGTCATTTGGACATGAACCAACCTTGGAACATGATCTGTATGAGGACAGTGCTGAGATGAATGAATGCAGGCGCGTCAGGAATCAAAGAACTGTGGACTTGAGAACCAGGAGAGGTTTGAGGGAAGAATAAGGCCCAGAGAGCCAGACTGGCTTGCCTGAGGCCACAAGCCCGGCAAGAGCAGAGTGGAGTTTGTCTTCCCGCTTTGATTTGCATCTCAGGTTTACATTGCACATCCAAATGGTATACTCTGGGCCAAGTCAATAACTTCTCTGACCCTTTGTTTTCTGTGAGGTCATTCACCGACAGCAAGTCCAGGTCTTTCACACTCGTGAACTATGCTGTCTTTGATTCCAGGTTGGTAAATTGACCCTTTACACCAAAGGTATAGCCACAGTTTCCTAAGAGCTCTTTTTTTTTTTTTCTCTCTCTCCTAAGGAAAAGTCTGTGTTGGAAGAAATAGATGTCATTGTGGCCAGTCTGCTGGACATCCTACTGAGGACCATCTTAGAGATCACCAGTCAGCCTCAGGCATCCAGCTCCGCCATGCAGCTCCGGTTCCAGGACGCCACTGTAAGATCACAGAGCAGGTGTCCTCACACAGGGCCTAGCTGCACTCCTTAAAGTTTGTGCAGCTTTGGAGGCAGGTTGCAGTATGTCTGTAGAATCTGGTGCTTGGAAAATGAATGACCTGTGAACATTTCATGTACATGCAAGAGTCCCAAGAAAACTAAGATAGGAAGCCTATGTTAAGATGCTGCACGAAGCCAGTTTGAACTTCAGAAAGCCAATTTTGATATTAGTTCTTCCTTAGCCCAGTTTAAATTGATCTATGTATTTAAATCCCCATCAATTAAGTAACTTTTCATCCTCTGCCCTCTATGAAATTGCCTAAGGAACCAAGACTAGTGAAATGGAGCAACGGGAATCAGAGATCCTGTGTTCTAATTCTGGAGTTTTCACTGTGACTCATCAGGATCTAAATTTTCTAGGCTTCAGTTTGCCTAGAAGGAAGTGAGGAGGTTTGACTTGGTAAATTCTAGGGGGGCTTCAAGCTCTCCTACTGTCTAACAATGTGATGTAGATAAAATGTAAATAGGACTAGAGAGATGGCTTATGGTTAAGGCACTTGCCTGAGAAGACTTAAGAACTCATGTTCAAATCTCCAGGTCCCACTTAGCCAGATGCACAGTGATGTGCAAAATGTCGCACATGTGCACAAGGGTGTGCACACATCTAGAATTTGTTCACAGTGGCTGAAGGCCTTGGCATACCCATTCTCTCTCTGCCTCTTTCTGAACACACTCTCTCAAAATATATAATTAAAAATGTAGATAAATAATATGGCTGATATTTTGTGAATATGTATACACATACATTTAAGTTTCATTTATTTATTTACTTATTTATTTATTTTTGGCAGTCGTGGGTATTAAATTCAGAGCCTCAGGCATGCTATGCAATTGTTCTTATCCATAGAACTCCCTCCTTAAAACAGCTGAACAGTAATGCGCAGTCTTTGGACCAAGTAGAAATTCCTATTTAAAACAGGACTGGGGAAATGGCTCAGTGGTTAAAGATACTTGCTTGCAAAGCATGCTGACCCTGGCTCACTTCCCCAGTTCCCATGTAAAGCCAGATGCACAAGTGGTGCATGCATCTGGGGTGTCTGTAGGTCACACTGCAGCATCTGGCTTTACATGAGCTCTGGGGATCTGAACTCGGGTACTCAGGCTTGCAAGGTAAGTGCTTTATCCACTGAGTCGTCTCCCCAGCCTGCAAAAGTAAATATTATTTTGTAAAAATGTTGTTTCTGAGCTGGGCATGGTGGCACACACCTTTAATCCCAGCACTTGGGAGGCAGAAGTAGGAGGATTGCCGTGAGTTTAAAGCCACCCTGAGACCACATAGTGAATTCCAGGTCAGCCTGGACTAGAGTGAGACTCTACCTTGAAAAACAAAAAGAAAACAAAACAAAAAAATGTTTCTGTGTGTGTGTGTGTTCACATGCGTGTGAGTGTGAGTGCATGGGTGCCATGGCTTGTGTGTGCAGGAAAGGGAACAACTTGGGTGTAGGTTGTTGCCTTCTGCCTCGTGGGAGGAAAGGTCGTCGCTCATCACTGCTGTGTTCACCAACTATTCAGCCAGCGAGCTTCCAGATAATCCTCTTGTTGCACTCAGGTTCACATTGCTGGCAGAAAACACCAAACTGAGAGTAACTTGGGGTGAGGGGTTATTTTGGCTTATAGACTTGAGGAGAAATTCCATGATGGCAGAGAAAAACAATGACATGAGCAGAGGGTGGACATCACCTCCTGGCCAACATAAGATGGACAGCAGCAACAGGAGAGTGTGCCAAACATTGGCAAGAGGAAGCTGGTTATAACACACATAAGCCCACCCCCAATAATACACTGCCTCTAGGAGGTGTTAATTCCCAAATCTCCATCAGCTGGGAACCTGGCATTCAGAACACTTAAGTTTATGGGGGACACCTGAATCAAACCACCACATTTCTCTCCTGGCCCCCATAAGCTGATAACCATATATGATGTCAATGCAATAGATTCCTTCAACTTTAAAAGTCCCCATAGTTTTTAATCAGTCCCAGTGATATTCAAACATCCCCATAGTCCAAGGTCTTTGAACTGAGCCATGATACCAAACAAAAAACAAAACAATACAAAAAAAAAAAAAATCAAACTGCAAAGGATAGCATTGGGCATAGCAAAAAAAAAAAAAAAAAAAAAAAAAAAAAAAAACTGTCCAACCAATACAAGATTTAAACAGGGCAAACAACCAACTCAGTAGCTTTAAGTCCACAGCTCTAACCAGTGATGAGTCTCTAAGTCAATTCTAACAAGTGATAAGTGTCTGGAATTCCAGCTAGGCTACTCACAATGCCAGAAAAACATCATCTGGGGCCGGCAGCTCTCCTTGGCAGCCATCCCATAGTCCTGGCATCTCCATTGGGTCTCCACTACAACTCACAGTTCATCCTTATGGCTCCATCTGGTTCCCACGCAGGTAATCCAACAAGCCTGCTTCACACTGCCATGGCCATTTCCAAAATACAAAACATTGCAAATTCAATGGCCCTCTCTTTCCTGCATTTGTTATACTCCATAATACCAGGTGGACTACCAACTTGTTAATCCAGGGGGGAATAAAGAGATTTTGAAGAACATGATACTCCTTCAGCATTCAGACCCCTTCAAAAGACTCTGCATTCTTTCTGTTGTCCCAATGCAGGTCAGCTGGCCCAATCTCAATGGTTGAAATTTCTCTAACAATTGCAGCTGAACAAGCAGAAGTTTCAGCCCAAAGATTTCATTTCTGTGCACATTTCTGCACACATCAGTCTATTTCCACACAGTGCAACTCTGTACAAGTTCTCAGGACACAGGCCTAAAAGCAAACCTCTCAATCAAAATGCTTCTAACTCAGTCCAGACAAAGTTCTATCTCACCCTCATAAGCCAAACCTCATAGTCCATAGTTCTTACTGCATTCAGGTCTTTCATCTCTGACCAGAATAGTCCATCAAGCTGTACTTAGAGCACTGCAAGGCGTCTCTAGGCCCAGTTTTCAAATCATTCCACATTTCTCTTGAAAAATAGCTCGAAAAGTCCAAAAACCATACAGTCAGGTTTCTAGCAATAATGATCCCACTTCCCAGTACCAACTTTACTGTTGCAGTCAGGTTCGTATTGCTGGCAGAAAACACCTGACCAAGAGCTGTTTGTGGCAATAAAAGGCTTATAGACTTGAGGGGTAAGCTCCATTATGGCAGGGGAAAACAATGCCATGAGCAGAAGGTGGACATCACTTCCTGGCCAACATCAAGTGGACAACAGCAACAGAAGAGTGTGCCAAACACTGGCAAGAGGAAGCTGGCTATAACGCCTAAGTCCACCCCCAAAAATACATTGCCTCCAGGAGGTGTTAATTCCCAAATCTCCACCAGCTGGGAACCTAGCATTCAGAACACCTGAGCTTATGGGGAACACCTGAATCAAACCACCACATCTCTTATCTACACCTCCCTTCTAACCCTAGGCACATGAATTACAGAAATTCATGCTATAACATCCAACTTCACATGGGTTCTGGGAGCCAAACTCAGGCACTCACACTTGTGCAGCAAGTATTTCATACACTGAGCCATCTTTCTAACCCTAACATTTTTTTAATAAATATGTATTTTTTTATTTATATTATTCTGATTTTACATTCATAGTATTTAACCCTAACATTTTTTATTTTAATGCAACACAGTTTATTTTTATTTTTTTCCCCTTTGGAGGATCATGCTTTTGGCTTTAGGTCTGAGAACTTTTATATCTAGTCCTAATGATTATGTTTTCCTAAAAGTATTATGTTTATCATTCATATTTGTCTATGAACCATTTTATATAAGATATGTTAAATGTCACATCATTTCAACACCTCTGCCTTTCAGTGTTGACATCCATTGGTGTTGAGATCTTCTGATTATTTTTTTTTTTTTTTTTTTTTTTTTTTTTTGTTTTTCGAGGTAGGGTCTCACTCTAGCCCAGGCTAACCTGGAATTCACTCTATATTCTCAGGGTGGCCTCAAACTCATGGTGATCCTCCTACCTCTGCCTCCCGAGTGCTGGGATTAAAGGCGTGCACCACCATGCCTGCCTCTGAGATCTTCTTGATTCTTGATATAAGGAAAGATCATGGATCTCATGTCGCCTTACAGCTTTATTTGGCTTTATGTGATACCACTTAGGGAGCAGGAAGATGTCAACTTATTATGTGCAGATGAAGGTAGAAGCCCTTATACTCCACTTAGGGTCACTACTGACATCATTGTGGTACTGAGCTAGGGTAAAAGTCCTTACTCTTCACTTGACTTCCTCAGATGCCACTCAGTGGATAGAAAAAGCGGTGATTCGTCACTTCCAGGTAGGAAAGGAAGTGCAGGATCTCTATGTTGTCTTCACTAACACTGTCCGTTGGGGCTGAAAGTGTTGGGCTTCCTCTGCAACAGCTCTGGGAGAGATGCCAGGGTGCCTTGTAACTACCTCATGAGGTTGGAAGTCTGGGCTTGCCCGTGGTCTTTGTAGGAGGAGTGCGTAGTGACATCAGGATTTCGTAGTGGTCAGCTGCAATGGGGTATCTAGTACTAAAGCCATTGTCTTGCTTGCCTCTCCTTTCCTGGTTCTTCGGTTGTAGAGTAACTTCTACAAGGGTTTTTAAAATTTCTTTTAGGCAGAGACAGAGAGAGGGAGGAAGGGAGAGAGAATTGGTGCCCTAGGACCTTAGCCACTGCAATCGAACTCTAGATGCTTGCTCCACCTAGTGGGCATGTGCAACCTTGTGCACTTGCCTCACCTTTATGCATCTGGCTTACGTGGGACCTGGAGAGTCAAACATGGGTCCTTAAGCTTTGCAGGCAAGCACCTTAACACTAAGCCATCTGTCCAGCCCTTTTTTTTTCTTCTTACTACTGTTTTTTTTTTTTCTTCTTCCTACTAGTGTTGGAGCTTTAGGGTTCTATGTTTTGCAGTTTTAAGTCAGACATATAAGGCAGAAAGAAACTCCAGTGAACTCAGCATGGTGTCCTTCTTAGGTGCCCATGTTTCCTGGTCTACCTTGCCTGCCTTCTCTCTTCTCCTATATATCCCTGTTTTTAATTAGTTTATCAGCAAGAATAGAAAGAAGTCCACCCCACCCTGTCCTCTGAAGGAAGAAAGTTTTCTTCTTTGTGGTTTTGATGGTAGCGTTGTAACTGCTTCCTAGGACTAAAATCATCACAGATTCATACATGCAGGGGTGCAGGCCTGGGGCACACCATATTTCTATGGTGTATACATGGCCTTTGGTCAACCCTTTGTAATAACCAGCACACATTAAAAGACACAAAGAAGGCAGTGCGTCAGGATTATGGCTGTGGTAGGGATAGGGCAGACGGGGTAGCTATCCTACTAAATCTTAAAAGAATCAAAGAGTTCTTCCCTAACAACTGGGTGGTACCCTTTCTGTATGAAAAGCCAAACTCGGGAAGGTACATGGGATACAGTTTTCTGCAAAACATAGCCAAATTATTTGGAAACTTTGGTTTTGGCTCTTAAGATGTGTTTTAGAGCACCAACAGACTTGGTTTGGTTCCTTCTTTGTTATCTAGGTGACTGTAAGCTGCTGATGAATTTGCTGATTTTCTAACCCTGTGTTTCATTGTCATTAAAGCTGAAGGAGTAATTGTCCATATCCCAGAGTTAGGCTGAGGATTTGATCAAATCTGTTTGATTATTTAAACAGTTTCATCTCTAACAATGAATTTAACCTTCCGTTTTTGTGGGAACAGCAGTTGTGCTAATGCCAGTTGTTACAGAAGTGATTGTTGGGGTTATGACCGTGTGTGTGTTGAGGAATATGTTCTGGTTACTCACAAAACGGGCTTTCTCTGAATGCTGAAGATTTATCTAATTTCCTCCTCATTTCCCACAGAGAGCAAACTCTCTGAACAGGGACTCTTTACGTGGTATTTCTACATTGAACACCGTTTATTCTTTGCAGGCACATATACCACAAAGTGGCCATGCTAAATGGACACACTATGAGGAAAAGCAGTTCCCACAAGCATGACATGCTGGAATTTTCTAGAGCTCTATAAGAATCCTATTGTTACCCTGCCTCCCCAGCAACCGCAGCATGAAGACTCTGCAGTATCACAATTCCAGATAACAATAGCTTTGTTTTTACTAGTTAAAAAGAGTGTGCTTTTTGTTATTCTACCAACTGTTCTTTGAACTTTAAAAATGCTCTCTTTGGCTGGAAAAAAAAAAGTGTGCCATTATAATCGGTTCCTTTCAAAAATATAATTGTACTTGGCAGACTTTATAATGCAGCATAAATGGCTATTTGCCTCACACCCTCAGCTAATTGTCCGCCCGAGTTCTCTACAATGCATGAATGCCTCGGCACACAGCTGTGTTAAGCACCACTTGTCCTGTAGGTGACTCAGCTCGGCACAGGCCATGTCTAAGATACTCTGGTGTACTTATTTAAAGTCTTCATGCACTACTGGCTTGTGGTTAGGGGAAAGAAAGGCATGCAGGGGAATTCTATATGTAATACCTAGAAAAAATATTGGATCTGTTTAAAGGAAGATTTCTTGAAGACCTTGAATGCAATCAAGTACTCTTAACATTTAATGACAGAAATGACCACTTTACTCAATCCATACATAAAATGTATGCAAGCCATTAAAGACTATCAAGATTTGGGGGGGGGGGAGGCTGGTTTTGAAGTAGGGTCTTTCTCTAGCCCAGGCTGACCTAGAATTCACAATGTAGTCTCATGGTGATCCACCTACCTCTGCCTCCCAAGTGCTGGGATTAAAGGTGTGTGCCACCACGCCTGGCTCAAGACTATCAAGTTTTAAAGACAATTTGTTAAGAAATTCCCACAGAGGTAGAAGGATCACCATGAGTTCGAGGCCACCCTAAGACTACATAGTGAAGTCCAGGTCAGTCTGGGCTAGAGTGAGACCCTACCTTCAAAAACAAACAGACAAAAAATAGAAATCCCACAGTAAAAGTGAGTCTTGGCCACTGACTTTCAGTTCTTCTTTGTAACCACATTGTGAACTATGAGTGTAGGGTTCTCATAAGGCATGTTCTTTAAACCATCTTAAGCATAAAGGAACGGCTGGGTGTGATGGTGCACACACCTTTAATCCCAGCACCTAGGAGGCAGACTAGGAGGATCACCATGAGTTCAAGGCCACCCTGAGATGACATAGTGAATTCCAGGTCAGCTGGGCTAGAGTGAAAACCTACCTGGGAAAAACAAAACAAAACAAAAAGAATAAAAGATTAAAATTTTTTTTAAAAAATAAAGAAACTTAAATTATGGTGGAAAATAGTTAAATATTAGACATACAAACCGTGTGTGTGTGTGTGTGTGTGTGTGTGTGTGTGTGTGTGTGTGTGAAGTGGCTCATGCTTTTAATCCCAGCACTCAGGAGGCAGAGGTAGGTGGGTCACAGTGACTTCAAGGCCAGTCTGAGACTATATAGTGAATTTCAGGTCAGACTGGGCTAGAGCAAAACCCTTCCTTGAAAAACCAAAAAATTTTTTTAATTAGACATATAATCCTCTGGACAACTACTTGGAGTTATAGATATCATGGATTAAGTGTTAGAATTAATTTGACAATGTAAAGTACAATAAGGTATACATAGAGTCTTTCCATTTATTATAGTGTTGTCAAAGTCTTTTATTTATTTGAGAGAAAGAGAGAGAGGCAGAGAGAGAGAGAATATGTGTGTGCCAGGGCCTCCAGCTACTGCAAACTCTAGACGCATGCACCACCTTGTGCATCTGGCTTATGTGGGTCCTGGGGAATCAAACCTGGATCTTTTGGCTTTGCAGGCAAGCGCCTTAACCCCATCCCTCTAGCCACTTTTATAAAGTTTTTATTAAGATATGATTTTAATACAGTAAGTTCTACATGTTTAAAATATGTAATTTGATGTGTTTTGACATACTTGAACTATCACAATAATCAGAAAATGGACATTTCCATCAGTCATGTTTCTAGCATTCCTGTCTGTCACCTGTCACCATTCAGCTCACTGAGGTTTTTTTGTGCTATCAGAGAGAACCTGCTTTGTGAGTGACCACCGTAGAATTAATTATAACTACAAAGATAGATAAAATAGAAAAAGATAATGGCTAGGATAGGGGAGAGCTTCAAATTCTGGAATGCTTTGATAAATAAATAGGAATACTTTTTATTCCTGTGCCCTTGACAGGAAGCAACAGCAGTGGGGAGCAGGGGCGGGTGGGACCCTCTAGGTTGATGAGTCCCATGCAAGCCTCTAGTAGCGGGACCCTTAGCCCCGCCATGTTCCAGCTCTGTGTGGACCTGGGAAGCCCACCTTCCTCAGGGCTTGTAAGCATGTACTGTTAAGCTCCCACGCCTAGAGTGAATGAGAGCCTCCGCTCTAGAGACTTGACAGCTCTCTGAATCTTTTTAGCAATGAGGACCTGCTGTTTCTCTTTCTTCTCTGGCTCTTCACAGCTTCTGTTCTTCCTTAGCTTCAGTTTCCCACTCTATCTCATATCTCTCTTCCACTGTCCTTGTTCCCACGTGGCCACTTGGGATTTTTCCACTCCCTCGTTGCTGGGGGCATTGTCATAGTTGGCACCATTTGGGAGGCAGCTACTGCTGCCTCTGCTGCTGCTGCTGCTGCTGTTGCTGGTGGTCCTGAGACTCCAGTGTTGGGGAGCCTGTCTAGCATGTGTGGTCTGTGTTCAGATGAAATATGTAATTTGATGTGTTTTGACATACTTGAACTATCACAATAATCAGAAAATGGACATTTCCATCAGTCATGTTTCTAGCATTCCTGTCTGTCACCTGTCACCATTCAGCTCACTGAGGTCTTTTTGTGCTATCAGAGAGAACCTGCTTTGTGAGTGACCACTGTAGAATTAATTATAACTACAAAGATAGATAAAATAGAAAAAGGTAATGGCTAGGATAGGGGAGAGCTTCAAATACTGGAATGCTTTGATAAATAAATAGGAATACTTTTTATTCCTGTGCCCTTGACAGGAAGCAACAGCAGTGGGGAGCAGGGGCGGGTGGGACCCTCTAGGTTGATGAGTCCCATGCAAGCCTCTAGTAGCGGGACCCTTAGCCCCGCCGTGTTCCAGCTCTGTGTGGACCTGGGAAGCCCACCTTCCTCAGGGCTTGTAAGCATGTACTGTTAAGCTCCCACGCCTAGAGTGAATGAGAGCCTCCGCTCTAGAGACTTGACAGCTCTCTGAATCTTTTTAGCAATGAGGACCTGCTGTTTCTCTTTCTTCTCTGGCTCTTCACAGCTTCTGTTCTTCCTTAGCTTCAGTTTCCCACTCTATCTCATATCTCTCTTCCACTGTCCTTGTTCCCATGTGGCCACTTGGGATTTTTCCACTCCCTCGTTGCTGGGGGCATTGTCATAGTTGGCACCATTTGGGAGGCAGCTACTGCTGCCTCTGCTGCTGCTGCTGCTGCTGCTGCTGCTGCTGCTGCTGCTGCTCCTGAGACTCCAGTGTTGGGGAGCCTGTCTAGCATGTGTGGTCTGTGTTCAGATGCACACACCCCGCGCACATGTGTGTGAAGGCCAAAGGAGGACATGAAGCATCCTCCTCTTTCACCTTATTTCCTTGAGGCAGGGTCTCCACTGAACCCAGAGCTGCTGTTTCTTGGTTAGACTGGCTGACCAATGAGCCCCAGTGATCCTCCTGTGTCCACCCACCTCACAGATGGAGCATCACACTCAGACCTCCATGCTTGCACAGCAAGCACTCTTATCCACTGAGCCACTCCACCTCTTTCTCTGTGTGTGGAGAAGGTGCATGTGCATACATGTGGGGCCAGAGGACAGCCCTGGGTGTTGTTCCCAGCAAGGCATCTGCCTCCTTTTTTATTATTATTATTATTTATTTGTTTATTTATTTGCAAGCAGAGGGAGGGAGTGAGGGGACAGGCAGAGAGAATGAGCACACCAGGGCCTCTAGCCACTGGAAACAAACTCCAGGCACATGCACCCCCTTGTCCATCTGGCTTACGTGGGTACTGGGGAATTGAACTTAGGTCCTTTGGCTACACAGGCAAGCTCCTTAACCACTAAGTCATCTGTCCAGCCCCCCATCCTCCTTTTTTGAGACAGGGTTTCTTACTGGCTTGAAACTTCCTAATTAGGCCAGACTGGCTGTCAAACAAGCCCCACAGAATTCCCTGTTTCTGCCTTCTCAGCACTGGGATTACAAGCACATACTACCACAACCAAGTTTTCTTCCTCCTCCTCCTCCTCCTCCTCCTCCTCCTTCTTTTAGAGAGAGAGAGAGAGAGAGAGAGAGAATAGGCGCGCCAGCAGCCTCTCACCCACTGTGAACGAACTCCAGATGTGTGTGCCCCCTTGTGGGCAAGTGTAGCATTGCACCCTTGTGTCACTTTGCCTCTGGCTAAACAGGGGACCTGGAGATTGGAACCAGGATTCTTAGGCTTGGCAGGCAGGCGCCTTAACCGCTAAGCCATCTCTCCAGCCCCAACTTTTCTTTTTACATGGGTTCTAAGGATTGAATCTAGGTCCTCAGGCTTGCAAGGCAAGCACTTACCACCTGAGCTATCCCCCCAGCTCATCTTGACCTCTTTTGCACCTGCCAATGCGACTTAGCATTCCACCCCTCACGCAGTTCAGCACAGCAACTGCTCAGCTGTGCCTCAGACAGCCACCTGCATTGCTGGTTTTACATCTCAAAGTGGTGGCTATTTCCCTGCCTTTGCCACCCCTGACACGCTGTTACCTTGCCTGCTGCTTTCCTCATGTTACCAGCTCTGCATGCCTGACTAAAAGTAGATGCAGCCATACTGTTTAGCAGAAGCTTTTCATTAGTCCTCATCTTGCAACACCAGAGAGAAGGCAAGACAGGAAGGTGTCTCCCAGCTGCTTCACCAAGTGAGCTAACGGTGGCAAGAAACCTCATAGAAACCTCACATGAAAATAAAGGTGTGGGTTTTTGTTTTGTGTTTTTTTTTTTTTTTTTGTCCCAGTCCTAGCAGGCCCTGTGCTAGGCCATTGGGGAAGTGGTCCTCCCCTCGTTTGGGTGGATATAGTTGTAGAGTCATCTGAAGTTCACGTAGACTTGTGATATAAAAAAAGTCCACTGCAGGAGCTGGAGAGATGGCTCAGCAGTCAAGGCATTTGCCTACAAGGTCCAAGGACCAGAGTTTGATTCCCCAGTACCCACATAAAGCTGGATACACAAGGTGACACATACGTCTGGAGTTCATTAGTAGTGGCTAGAGGCCCTGGCAACCCATATTCATTCATTCTCTCTACCTCTCCTTCTATCCCCCCTCTCTCCCCCTCTTTCTCACTCTTAGATAAGTAAATTAATTAATTAAATGTTTTAAAAGAAGAAAAAGAAAGGGTCCACTGCAGACTGACACACTTTCTGCTGGGGCTGCTTCTTTCACGGGTCAAAGCAAGTAGTTGTGATCATCCATAGTTTCTTTAAGGTATCTGGAATTTTCAAAATGGCCAGTGTTGCCATAAGGGTATTTTGGCTTTCTGTTTGATGGACAGTCTTTACTCGAAAGGTAGGGCTGCAAGAAAGAGACAAAAGCCTGCCAAGTTGGGAGTCGAATTTCCCCATCTCCCCATATCTTTGTTTACCTACAGGAAAATGAATAACCAAAGGAGTATTTACAGTACGAACTTAAAAAACTTAGCATTAGCCGGGCGTGGTGGCGCACGCCTTTAATCCCAGCACTCGGGAGGCAGAGAGGTTGAGAGTTCGAGGACACCCTGAGACTACATACTTAATTCCAGGTCAGCCTGGACCAGAGTGAAACCCTACCTCGAAAAACCAAAAAAAAAAAAAAAAAAAAAAAAAAAAAAAAAAAAAAAAAAACTTAGCATTAACACTAGTAGTGACTTCAATGTATTTTTTAAAGGTCTTTAACAAGGTTTATCACCTAATGAGAATCCCAGAGAGAGAGATGGACCATTAGTCTGTCTATCTCTTCTGTGTAATTCCAGACTGCTTCAGCCCCATAACCTACTGATTTACTATATATATTTATATCTATTACTATCAATAAGTTTGCATTTTCCAGAATTTTATGAGTAGAATCATACAAGCAAGAGTTATTTGGGGGTATTTAATTTTTTTTTTTTTCTTGACAGACAGCAGGGATGTTCTGGCTTATTTCACACAATGTAGTTATTTAATTTCATCTCTGTTGTTTTGTGTGTCAGTGGATCACCTCTGGTTATATGCTGTGATTCATGCCTATAATCACAGCACTCAGGAGCCTGAGGTAGGAAGATCACAAGCTCAAGGCCAACCTAGAGTATATATTGACTTTCAGTGCCAACCTAGAAAAATAGCAAGACTCTCAAAAACTCAGCAACAACAACAGAAGGTTGTTCCCTATTTATTTGTTATAGAAAGAGAGAGGCAGATAGCAAGAGTAAGCTAAGCCATCTCTCCAGCCCTTTATTCCTTTTTATATAATGTCTTTTTTCCTCTTATACTACTTTTTAAATTTTCTCTTTATTAGTGGCTTAAGTAATTAAATTGTTATATACTTAAATAAAACTGTCCTGATTTTTCTTCGGCTTGGAGTTTTGTAGAAGTTTTTTTGATACATAGATTTAGAGTTTCCAAAGAATGTGAACATTTTTTCCCCAGACCCACTCATTTGTTCTTATTTTTTGTTATTGTTTGCTTGGCTTTTGCATGGTCTTACTCTGCAGCTCAGGCTGGTCTGGAACTTACTATGCAGCCCAAGCTGGTCTCAAATTCTTAGTGATCCTCTTGCTTTAGCCTCCTGAATGCTGCCATTATGGGTGTGAGCCACCACACGCAGTTCCCTCCTACACTTTCTGGCCACAAATTATTCTGGTACTTAAAGTTGTCACTGATTTTTCTTTGTTCTCCTTCTTTCAATTTTTTTCTCTCTATGCTTTATTTTGCTTACCCTGTTTTCAAGTTCAATAATCTTTTCTTCTGTACTGTCCCATTTAATGAAATTTCATCTCATATATTATCATCATTAATTCTATTACCAGTACCATGTGAACACTTGACATTTTTCTTTTTTTTTTTTTTTTTTTTTTTTTTTTTTTTTTTGGTTTCTTCGACGTAGGGTCTCACTCTAGCCCAGGTTGACCTGGAATTCACTATGTAGTCTCAGGGTGGCCTCGAAATTTCGGTGATCCTCCTACCTCTGCTTCCTGAGTGCTGGGATTAAAGGCATGCGCCACCATGCCCAGCTGACATTTTTCTTTTAGTCCTTTAGACAATTATTTTCCTAGCCTTGGGTTGTTCACTTGCACTCATGCACTAAAATATCAGTAATTCTTTCTTTAAAATTTCCATTTCATTTGTGAAGTATCCAGAATTCTTTTGTTCATTGACAGGGTGATTTGTTGAACTTGGGATATTTCAGCTAGTGCTACTACGCATCACTGTGACAAAATATCTTACAGAACAACTTATGAGAAGAAAGACTTGTTTTGGTTTTCTCATTGCAGAGGGTTGGACTCCATCTTGTGAGCAAGCATGGCGGAGTGGCTAAATCCCTAGTGGTGGGAGCTTGTGGCATTGGTCCCTCATGGTGGACCAGGAAGTAAGAGAAAGTAAGACTAGGAACAGGAACTAGGCTGTCATCTTCAATAGCCTACCCCTAAAACCCCAGGCACCAGCCGGGACCTACTTTACTTCCAAGAGGCTCCACAATTCTCTGAAACAGCACAGCCAGCCGGGGACAAGCCCTCTAAACACACACTTCTAGGAGTCATTTCAGACTCGAACCATAGAGCCCGTACTAGTTTCTCACGATTTACTGTAATGTAGACAGGCAACTCTTAGTCTTATCTGTGTAACTGCAAATGACTGTCCACATGCAGAGAACCAATATGAATCTGATTTCCATGACATGGCCATGGTGGTGTTCTGGAGATTCCTGCGACAGTGGGGTAAAGGTACATTTGATAGTGCTGGCCCAGCCACCTGTGATGGGAAGCTCTACTGCTCAGGGCTTTTAGACTCCAAATTACATGTAATACTGTATATCGTCGCTTTCCATATAAACTCAAACCAATACCCAATTAGGTCATGTTCTGTGTATATCCACCTAGTTACCACCAGTTGTCTCTCCTGTCATGGTGGTGTTCTTTGTGTGTTTGAAGTAGGTAAGTTCTTTGCTGAACAAAATTGGTTGAATTAAATATCAAAAAAAAAAAAAAAAAAAAACACCCTTGAAAGTAGAAGTATATTGGAAGGGAAGTGGGAAGATGGCTCAGTGGGTAACGTGCTTGCTGTGCCAACATCAGAACCTGAGTTCAGCTCCCCAGCACTCATGTAAACAGTGCTGGATGCGGCAGAGACAGGAGAACCCCTAAGGCTTGCTGGCGAGCTCATCTAACCAAATCACTGAGTCCCAGGTTCAGTAAGAAACCCTGTCTCCAGAAAAAGGAGTGACTGAAGAAGACAACTCTGGCCTCCACATGCATGCACACACATGTGCATGTGTGAACACACACATACAGAAACATTAAATGTTAGAGCATAAAAAAGATTTTTGAAAAGAAATACACAAGAAAATGCAAGTTACAACCATTTTATATAGGTTTTCAAGTAAAAGAATTATTTATATACTTTTTGTTCATTTTTAATTTTTAAGCACAAAGAATGGCCATTAACTTAAAATGATTTTCTAAGGGACTTTGAAAGCAACATTATGCAGTGTGTGGCTTCTTCCACCTTAACAGTCAGAGGAGCAGAACTGTAATGAGTTGAAAGAGGGCTTGTGAAATCAGAAGAGAAGTGTGAGATCACAGGGAGAACTTCAGAATAAAAGAGATCTAGGGGCTGGAGAAATGGCTTAGCAGTTAAGGTGCCTGCAAAGCCTAACAGCCTGGATTCAGTTCCCCAGTACCCATGTAAAGCTAGATGCACATGATGATACATGAGTCTGGAGTTTGTTTGCCATGACTGAAGCCCCTGGCACACTCCATTCACTCTCTTTCACTCTGTCTCTCTCTGCTTGTAAATAAATAAATAAAATTTTAAAAGGAGATCTGAGGGCACCTCCATCCCTGCTTTTAGACCGTGTCTTTGAGCGCCTTCATTTGTTTTTATTTTGTTTTGGTTTCTTGGTTTGTTTATTTACTTGGTTGGTTTACTTTGACTTGGTTATTTATTTAAGAGAGAGAAAGAGGCAGATAGAGCGAGAATGAGTGTGTCAGGGCCTCCATCCACTGCAAGTAAACTCCAGAAGCATGTGCCACTTTGTGCATCTGGATTATGTGGAATTATGGATTATTATGGAATTATGGATTATGAGGAATCAAACCTGGGTCATTAGGCTTTGCAGGCAAGCACCTTCACCACTAAGCCATCTCTTGATTATTTTTTTGAGACAGGGTCTCCCCATGTAGCCCAGGCTTGCCTTGAACTCACAACTTCCTGCTTCAGGAACTGGGATTACAGGTGTATACTAGCATGCCCAGTTCTTTAAGCCCATTTGAACCCATGCTTTGTCTTTAAACAATTCCTTTATCCCCTGCCACAGGACATTACATGAAGCTTAAAGGATATTCAGAAATGAAGGTGACTGGGGCATCTTCAAGGCCCTCATGGCCTTCCTTTTTTTTTTTTTTTTTTCCTTAAGTACATGGAGTTAGTTGCCAAGATAAAATCTTCCACCCAAATACAAATTTCTACCTTAAGTATGAAAATTCATATGTACCGAGTAAGTAGTAATCGTCTCATAGAAAAATTTTGGCTATGACCAAGGAATTTAGATTAGGAAAACTCCACAGTGGGTTTTTTAGTGACTTTTAAGGATTTCTTTCTTTCTTCCTTTCCTTTCCTTTTTTTTTGTTTCTTTTTTCCTTTCTTTCTTTTATTTTTTTTTTTTTTTTATTTTTTTTTTTTTTTTGGTCGTTTGTCAAGATAGGGTCTCATTCTAGCTCAGGTTGACCTGGAACTCTGTAGCCATAGGCTGACCTTGAACTCACAGTGATTCTCCTATCTCTGCCTCCTGAGTGCTGGGATTGACTGTGTGGACCACAACACCCAGCTTTTAAGTATTTTCTTTGAGGACTGTTTAGATTAGGTTACTGATGTTCATTTATGTCTTTCTTAAAATGTGAATTTTTTTTTTTCATTAGGGGGAATTCGTTGCTTGTCTCCTATCCCTATTACGACAAATGACAGATAGACATTATCAGCAACTTCTGGATAGTTTCAATACAAAAGAGGAATTAAGGGTAAGTGACATCAGGTTTTTTCACTTATTGTACCTTTTTTGTTTCTCTGGTTTTTACTCTTCACTGTTTAGAATGGTTCCTTCACAACTGCTTGACTTCTTTCCATAAAATTCAAACTTTTTTGTTGTTGTTATTTTTGTTTTGTTTTTAGACATAGGGTCTCGCTCTAGCCCAGGCTGTCCTGGAATTCACTATGTAGTTTCAGGCTGGCCTCAAACTCACAGCAATCCTACCTTGGCATCTGGAGTGCTGGAATTAAAGGCATGCACCACCACACTGGGCAAATTCAAACATTTTTCTAAGCCTTGTCCCAGATCTTTCTATTGTTGTCTGTAAGATTTCTAATACCCAAGCAAAGCAATTAGCCATTATTTTGGAGAAGGACATAAGATTTGAATCACATCTCATCAACGTTCAATAAACTAGAAACAGATGAACAAAACTGCAAAGACAAAAGCAAATAGTCTAAGTCTATTATGTGGACCTGGAAGATACTGCCTTAACAGAAGACAGGGAGAATACATAGACAGGGTTTCATCCCTGTCAACCAGAATAAGAAATTCTGGCTAAAACTTTCTGACTGTGGGCTGGAGAGATGGCTTAGTGGTTAAGGTACTTGCCTGCAAAGCCAAAGGACCCAGGTTCAATTCCCCAGTACCCACATAAGCCAAATGCACATTGTGGTGCATGCATCTGGAGTTTGTTTGCAGTGGGGAGAGGCCCTCGTATGCCCATTTTTGCTCTTTCTCTCTCTCAAATAAATAAAATATAATTAAAAAAAAACTTTCTGATTAGAGAATCAGAGTTGTTTAGAACTAAAGGTACATAAAAGACCTTAGAACTTTTCTGCTCTGCTTAGGGAAATCTGTTCATCAAAGAAAGATAATGATCTAGAAACTGTTGTCAAAAGTTGACTGCTTAACACGGTTGAAGAATAATTAGGTTTCACTTAAGAAGCCTCTGATTTTATATCCAAAATCTTCCTGAAAGAAGGCTACCTCTTTTTATATAGTCTGGAATTAAAATATAGTAGAAAAGAACAAATTGCAAGGCATGGTTAGTTTATTGGAGGTTCAGAATTTCGTGTATCACCATTGACATGACAATACAACAAATTGAAATAATGAGTGCTATTTATGTGGACGAATCAGCAGCCTCCTTTGCAGAGATAACTCATGTCTTCAAAATTAGTTGACCTATAGACCAGGAGAGTTATTTAATGATACTAACTTTTTTGGTGTGTGAGTGTGTGTGTGTGTGTATGTGTATGTTTTCATGCTATAGTATGCCTATGCAGGTCAGAGAACACCTTGCTGGTGTTGATCCTCACTTTCCACTTCGATTGAGGCAGGGTCCATCATTGTTCGCTACTCCATTCACTAGGCTAGCTGGACCATGAGCTTCCAGAAGATTCTCCTTTCCCTACTTTCCTTCTTGCCAGAGGTATGCTGGAATTCCAGACACTTGCTGTAGCATCCTGCTTTTCATATGGGTTCTAGGAATATGAATTCAGGTACTCATGCTTGTACAACAAGCATTTTATCACTGAGCCATCCCCAAAGTGCAGCGATGCTAATTTCTTAATCTGTCACTCAGGAAATAGCGATTGGGCACTTCGCATGTAGCAAGCACTGAACCAGGCTGCGGGATGTTCCATGCAGGAGACCTCCCATTGCTGGAAGGGAGCAGACAGGCATTGGCACCCACAGTGGTGAATTGTGAGCACGTGATGCTATGGATTAACTTGGACTTGCTGCCAGACTCCAGGTGACAGGAAAACATCCCCAGGGATGTCTCAGCTGAGAACAGATTTGTGGGGCTGTGCTCACAATTAATGTGCCTCTGGGACTTGGGGTGGCTCAGTGGTTGAGCTCTTACTCAGCAAGCACATGGTCCTGAGTTCATTCCATAGCACTGAACAAAGAATGAATGAATGAATTATAAATTAAACGTCACCTCAAAGGCCTAACTGAAATTGCATATCCCTGCTAAACCATCTTTTAACACTTAGTGGAGTTGGAATGTTTTTCTTTATGAGACTCCCCCAGCCTCAGCCTCGGGGGTTTTAAGCTTTGATGTCTGAAGCTTTGGCTGGTTTATTTGCTCCTGAGTCACATTCCAGAACATGCCTAGCACACTTCAGGCATTCAAGAATATAAATTGATAGATGGCTACAATATCGAGCTTGAGGAAGTGCAGTTGAAGACATTAGCTCTGGGAGAGGGCGTAGACTTGATTTTCAGGACACTGAGTTTCAAGAAGGGAGAGACCTGATCACATTTGTCTGGTTGCACTATTAAAAATGGACTCACCAAGGTCCAAACAGGAGACAAAGCATGTAAAGAATTTGATATAGTAATCGAATGTGGAAGTGACTGGGGCCTAAAAAAGATGATCTTGGTGGGAGAATCCTAACTCATTAAGGAACTTGAGCTGGCAGGACTTGATGACTCATCATATATTTTAAAAGGTGAAAGAGAAGTTGATGATCACCTCCAGATAAACTCTATTTAAGCCTGAGTTTGGTTGTCTGAGGATCATCCAAAAGAGGATGTTTAGTAAGTGGTGTCTGGAGTTCCAGAGAGAGACCTAGGCTGCAGGCATAGATTTGAGGACTGTCAACTCATTAATGATATTGGATATTCTGGGAGCAAATATGAATATCCTAGGAAGGTGCAGAATTAAAGGGACCCACCCAGAATCATAAGCATGGAGAGGGCAGGAATGGTGAGCAGGACATTATTTTAAAAGTACAATTGAGGGCTGCAGAGATGGCTTGGCTGGTTAAGGTGCCGGCCTGCCAAGCCTAAGATGAATGCCAGTTCTAATCTCCAGGTCCCCACGTTTAGCCAGATGCAAAAAGTGACACAAGGGTGCAATGCCTCAGTTGCCCAAAAGGGGGCGCATGCATCTGGCACACCCATTCTCTCTCAAATAAAAAAAAAATACAATTGAGGTCAGCCATGGTGACTGGTGATGAACGCCTTTAATCCCAGTACCCAGGAGTCAGAGGTAGGAGGATCACTGTGAGTTCAAGGTCACCCCAAGACTACATAGTGAATTTCAGGTCAGCCTGAGCTAGAGGGAGACCCTACCTCAAAAAAAAAAAACAAAACAAAACAAAAAAAGGCCTTAGGGCCTGGAGAAATGGCTTAGCAGTTAAGTGCTTGCCTGTGAAGCCTAAGGACCCACATAAGCCAGATGCACAAGGTGGGGCATGCATCTGGAGTTCGTTTGCAGTGACTGGAGGCCCTGGCATGCCCCTTCTCTATCTATCTGCCTCTCTCTTTCTCTCTGTTGCTCTCAAATAAATAAATATTTAAAAAAAAAACTTTAAGGACAGCTGATGGGTAACATGAACAGTTTGTCAGTGTAGTGATGAGGGTGGAAGCCATATCGTCATGCTTTGAGGAATGAAAAAATACAAGACAATGCAATAAACACACACATCTTCCAAGAACAGGATAAGGTAGCTAAGGGAATATTTATGATGAAAGAGACTGAAGGATGTTTACATATTAATGATTTTGCTGTTGGAGAGATAGAAACTAAAGATAAGACCAAGTACCAACCCCAAGAAGAGGTCCTGAGAAAGCAGCAGGAGGCAAAAAGTGAGCCTTCCTAGGGCAAGTTGACCTTTCCTGCATAAGATGAGAAGGGAAGTATCTGGAATAAATGCATATTTGAGGCCATTTATTTAATTTGCTAAAGGCTAATTAGTCCTCTGTTTTTAATCTGTTCATTAAAAATTCAGATGCCACCTTTTAATAGATAAGGTTTTTATGTCTAGTTGTGTGCAAAGCTGAACAGCCATAGTTATATTCCTTGAAGCTATCATATGGTATTGTTCAAAGATAAGAACATTGATCCATAATCCCTTACCTAAGGTACCAGATGTACTTTGGACATGAGAATTTTTCCTTAAGAAAGATAATACAGTGCAATATTGTATATTACAGTGTAACACCTCCAGTGGGATCTGCAGTGACACACAGAATCCACTCCAAGAGGGACAAAGATGGCAATTCAGATGAAATAATGAGGCCATGTGGATCATAAGACCAAAACATCTGATGGCTCTTTTTAATTTTTATTTTATTATTATCATTAATTTTTAAAATTTATTTTGGTTTTTCAAAGTAAGGTCTCACTCTAGCCTAGACTGATCTGGAATTCAGTATGTAGTCTCAGGCTGGCCTCAAATTCACAGTGATCCTGCTACCTCTGCTGGGATTAAAGATACGTACCACGACGCCCTACTCTCAGATGTCTGTTAGATTCTGCTATTGCAGTAAAGAACTGGGGACCTCTAACAGTAAACTGTATGTAGAACTCAATACGGACCAAGCACTGTTCTATGTAGGTGTTTAATATCTGTGTGTTTACTTCTCAAAAGGAACCCATGAGCTAAGCCCTAATTGTCATGTTATAGTGTCACTTACAGATTTAGTACACATTTACTGAGGACATTGGCTAGACAGTAGGATATCTAAGATAATGAAATAATGTCTTATTAAGGACCTCTAAGTCATTATTATAAATGAATGTGAATGCTCTGGCTTCTCTTCAGATTGCATAAGTCTTTAAACTCTTACTCAGTGAATGTGATGTGTCTAAACAGTGATAATGACCAAGTTAGGAACAGCTCCTCACCCGCGCCCTCCATCCAGGAGCCACGTGTGCTGCTGAGCCCTTGTCTTGCAGCCGCAGGTTTCATCCTCCCACTCATGAAGCTTGATGGATGCTAATCTTACTCCCAACTACCTGGAAAGCTAGGAATTCTATTTGCATCCTGAGCACTTTGTTCAAGCAGCTAAACTCAACTTTTCCCTGAATTTTAGCAAACCAAACTCTTTGCTGTCAAGTTATATCAAATTTCAGTAGTTGTCTTTTTAAAGATAGTAAAGTATTTCTAGTCATAGAGCGGAGGTGTCTAAGAAGGGCCAAACTGATGAGTGTTATGTGGACTTTTTTAAAATCTGCATTTGAACAAATACAGTAATTAGCAATAAGGTAAGATCCAAATTAATACAGTGATAAATATGTAATGGGTAAGTTTGCTGTATTGAGATTAAACGTTGTTTTAAAAGGGTGATAAATGAAGCATATGTCCTGACTAAGTCCATTTTCTGTTACTTTAACAGAGTATTTGAGGATGGATAATTAGTAGAGAAAAGAGATTTATTTGGCTCAGTTCTGGAAGCCAGGCAATCCAAGAAGATTGTACCAGTGTTTGTATGGCTACTGGTGAAGGCTCTTGTGCTATTTCAACTCGTAATGCATAGTGGAAGGACAGGTTAGCAAATGCCAAAAGGAGAGAACAGAAGAATGCTCGGCTTTAAGCCAGTCCCATGACAGCAAGAACTCACTCATGAGAAAAGACATGAATCCTGCCATGAGGGCTCCAGCTCCATGACCCCCACACTCCTACTAGGCCTCACCTCCCAACACAACCACAGTGAAGAGCTGTTATTTCAATGCCTGACTCTTAAGGGGGCACACCACGTCTGAATACCCAGAAGTATCCTTTGTTAATACCCAGAAATGTAATTTCTAATGCACTAATTTCTAAGCCATACGCATACACACATATTTGTAAAACTAGAATCATATTGTTTCTATTGTTTTGTACCTATTTTTCATAACAATATCTCATGGGTATTATACAACCCACTACTTCATTTTCCTGGTGCTATGTCTAGCATCTCATGATGCTAGGTATCAAACCAAGGGCCTGGCACATGCTATGCAAATACTCCATCATGGAGCTATACCCCCAGCCCTTGGATACTGTATAGTTTAATCTTTCTCCTTCTGATGGGCATTCAGGGCACTTCTGGTATTTGCCATTAGAAAGAATCTTAAAAGATGGGCATGGTGGCACACGCCTATAAACCTAGTACTGGGGAGACTGTTGCAGGAAGATAGTGAGTTCAAGACCAGCCTGGGCTACATAGCAAGATCCTGTCTCAAAATAACAGAAACAGAAATCTTATGGTGCAGCCAAGCGTGGTGTTGCAGCACTCATGAGACTGAAGGAAGAGGATTGCCAGTATTTCCAGGCCAGCTTAGGCTACAGAGTGAGTTTTCAAGTCAGCCTGGGCTAGAGAGATCCTACCTCAAAAAAATCTTATAGTGAATCTTGCATATATTTATATGTGTATTCATTCATTCATACATACATATATAAATATATGTATAAGTATGTAATCTTTGTGGACCTGTGACTTAATTTCTATAGAATAGATTATTGGAAGTAAAATTGTTGTGTCATGGAATATACATTTTTGAGATTATCATGGAGACTGACAAATTATGTTAAGATTTTATTTTTATTTTATTTTATTTATTTATTTAATTTCTGTTTTTTTGAGGTAGGGTCTCACTCTAGCTTAGGCTGACCTGGAATTCACTATGTAGTCTCAGGATGGCCTTGAACTCATGGCAATCCTCCTACCTCTGCCTCCCGAGTGCTAAGATTAAAGGCGTGCACCACCATGCCCAGTAAGGTTTTACTTTTAAAAAAATATTTATTTATTTGCACATGTGTGGCGGACCCACAAGAGTCTCTTGCTGCTGCAAATTAATGTTTATCCAGCTTTATATGAATGGCTGGGCATCTGAACCTGGACTGTCAGGTTTTGTATGCAAATACCTTTAACTACTGAGCCATCTCCCCAGACTCAAAATGTTAACATTTTACTTTTTTTTTTTTTTTTTTTTTAAGGTAGAGTCTCACTCTATCTCATGCTGACCTGGAACTCACTCTGCAGTCCCAGGCTGGCTTCAAACACCCAGCAATCCTCCTACCTCCACCTCTTGAGTGCTGGGATTTTTAAAGGCGTGTATTACCACACCTATCTCCAAAGTGTTAGCATTGTAAATGAATATCTTTGTTGTTCCTTATTCCTCGCATCCTGTCTTTTTCCTTTGCTCTTACCAGTTCAGAGAATAGTTTCTCCTAACCCTTTCCAATGATTCTCTAGATCTTATCCAGTTTTCACGGATCAGCTAAGACTAATGGTGTTTTAACTCCATTAATGCTCAAAGAACCTGTATGCCTCTGGGGTCACTGTTGCTGTTGAGTCCCAGCTTTTTGGACAGCATGTCATTCCTTCTCCTTGGTCCTGAAGTACTTGGTGTGTGTAGCATGAGTCACAGTGTGCCAGAGCACAACTGTGTGGGAGGCAGCAAGGTCTTGATGGCTGGTAGTCTGTATCATTTAGTTTCTTTTTCCTCTGTAGAATATTACATTTTATAAAAATGAACAAAAGCAATCACTAGGTAGTGATCAAGTATTTTCTTCTCTCTCTCTGGCTTATAATGTTTTATTATACACCCGCTGTATATCGGAGCTATAGTTTTGTCCACAGTGTGGGCATTGCATGTACACAGCCGTGAGACTCCTGTTCTTTTTTTTTGGGGGTGGGTGGGGGCTTCAGGTAGAATCTCAGTCATTTATTTTTTATTTTATGGTAAGGATTTGGGGCTTTTGTTTTGTTTTGTTTGTTTGTTTTTCAAGGTAGGGTCTCACCTTTCTTTCTTTCTTTCATTATTTATTTATTTATTGGTTTTTTTTTTTTTTCATTTTTCAGTTTTTCAAGGTAGGGTCTCACTCTAGCCCAGGCTGACCTGGAATTCACTATGTAATCTCAGGGTGGCCTCGAACTCATGGCGATCCTCCTACCTTTGCCTCCTGAATGCTGGGATTAAAGTTGTGCACCACCAAGCCCGGCCTCCTATTCTTTATTGATTATGACCTTCCACATAGAACCACAGATATTTTGATGGAAGCATGTGATTATTAATGTTCCAGAACTTCCCATCATCTGCAATATTAGTCCACTAGCTTTAAGTGTATATCTGAGCAAGCCTCAATCCAATTTCTGTTTTTGTTTTGAGATAGGATCTTGCTATGTAGCCCAGGCTGGCCTGAAACTTGCTCTGTAGCTCAAGCTGACATTGAACAAACTCATACTCATCCTACCTCAGCCTCCTGAGTGTCAGCATTATTGTGGCTGCAACAGCACACTTACCTCAGGTCCAACTTCAGAACTCTGAACACTCCCCTTACACACATCCAAGTTCAATACCTTTGCCACGTCTCCAACCCTCTTCAAACACCTTTCACTCTGGCCAAATTACTTATTCCTAACATATATATATATTCCTAATATATATCATTTTTTAAAACTCTGGGTCATTTTTTTCTGTCCAAAATGCCCATTCTACCACCACTTTGTTTCCTTCTATGATGTTACACCCATATTACAAAATCAGCTTGTGTCTCCTTCCTGCCTGCCTTCCCTCCCTCCCTCCATCTTTCTTTCTTGATTTTTGAGTTTTTTTTTTTTTTTTTTTGAAGTAGGGTCTCACAGTAGACCAGGCTAACCTGAAATTCACTATGTAGTCTCAGGCTGGCCTTGAACTCATAGCAATCTTTGTTATCTCTGCCTCCCGAGTCCTGGGATTAAAGGCGTGCACCCCTCCCCCTGGGTTTCCTTTCTTGATGAAGTCTTCACAGTCTTCTGATAGTGACGTTACCACTGGGTTCTGTTTCTTGTATTTTCATATTTTCAGTGACTATTGCCCCTTGACTTGCTTTTTTTTTTTTGAGGCAGGACCTCACTGTAGCCCAGACTAATCTGGAAATCACAGGTCTGCGAGAGCTCACAGCAATCCTTGTACCTCAGCCTCCTGAGTGCTGAGGTTACAGGTGTGTACCACCATGCCTGGCACCTTGTGTCTTTAGCCCAGAGCCTAGACCAATAAATCTTTTTGAGTGAATCGGTCTTCTTAATAAGTTCCTGCCTGCTTTAACAAGTTGTTTTTTTCCATAGAATTACTTTGACTTCTCTTTATTTAGATATATTGATTACATAAAAATAGTTCTATCAATCTCAAAGATTGAAGACTATTTGGTCATTAATTTGCATAAAATATTTAAAGATTCCACTTTAAGGTTGCAAATGTTAATGTGATAAATATTTTTAACACCCTTTTAATTGAATTCAAAACTCATATCAAGAGTATTACACACTTGAAATTTGGTGAATTTTAAATTTAACATCTGACTATATGTAATGTAAATGATATCCCATTTCTAGAAGCCTCTATCCTATTCATCGTTCTTCCTTTGTGTATAGGTTTTTATTTTTGTTTTCTATTTTTAAAATATTTTATTTTTATTTATTTACTTGAGAGAGAGAGAGGGCAGATAGAGAAAGAACAGGTATGCCAGGGCCTCTAGCCGCTGCAAACAAACTCCAGATGTATGTGCCACCTTGTGCATCTGGCTGACGTGGGCCCTGGGGAATCGAACCTGCGTCATTTAGCTTTGCAGGCAAATGCCTTAACCACTAAGCAATCTCTCCAGCCACTTCCTTTGTTTTTGAGATCTTTTTACTCATGTCTTTTGGACTCAGAATTCCTTTTTGTGTCTTACCAGTTTAGTTTCATGAACTTAATTTCCATTTGTGCAATTCCTAATATAGTATCATGTGTAAATGCAAAACACGTCTTATATGGTACAGTCAGGAAATCTAAACCACAAGTTTAGATCTAAATCCTGCATGAAACCCTTTCATGTCTCCACACTGCCCTTTATTTATCCCTATTTTGCTATCTTTTATTTATTTGTGTTTTCTTTATCTTTATATGTCTCTTTTACTTATCCCCATTTATCTTCACCCCCATTTCTCGCTCCTCCCCTGGCAATTCAGGCACCCTGTGCTCTCACAGGCAGCTCTGCCCCTGTGAGGCCTGCTGAGCCCTCAGCATTCTGCTAGTTCATAAAGCAGGCAGACATCTCTGCTTGTTTGGCTAGCGTGCTTCTGTCATGCTGAACTGTGAGCTCTATGAAAGAAAGCATCCCACTAACTTGCCATGGCATATTATAGCCATTCTTCTGTTTGGAAAATTAACAGGCTGTGTCCCCAGCACTTAACACAGCCCTGGGTAAATAATAAAGCACCCAGTATGTACAATAAATATAAGAGATTATTGCTAAAATTACAGTAGTTGCTCCCACTTTCTTTTTTTTTATAAAATAAATTTTTCTCATTTATTTATTTGTGTGTGTGTGTGTGTGTGTGTGTGTGTAACCATGCATCCCACAGCACATGTGTGGATGAGTGTGTGTGTGTGTGTGTGTGTGTGTATGTATGTGTAAGTGTGTGTAACCATGCATCCCACAGCACATATGTGGATGTCAAGGGACAATTATGAGAACTTCAAAGGTTCATCAAAGATGCTCCACCTGCTATGTGCTGCTGCAAATGAACTACCAGACTGTAGACAAATGTCAGAGTAGCTGGCCCTGTGGCTCTTGGATTCTCCTGGTCCACCACTATTGTTGTAGGTGCATTGGGATCACAGATACATGAACTACTTTTTTAAATCCACCTTTACATGGCTGCTGGGAAATTGAACCCAGGCTGGCAAGCTTTACAGGCAAGCACCTTTCATTGCTGAACCGTCTCCCCAACCTCTCTTGGCTTTCTTTTTTATTTGAACACGGGGATTTTTATTGTTTTGGAAGATTTTCTGAAGAACTTTTTCTTTTTTTTTTTTTTTTTTGAAATTTATTTATTTATTTATTTATTTATTTATTTATTTATTTGAGAGCAACAGAGAAAGAAAGAGGCAGAGGGAGAGAGAATGGGCACACCAGGGCCTCCAGCCACTGCAAACAAACTCCAGATGCATGCACCACCTGTGCATCTGGCTTACATGGGTCCTGGGGTCATTAGGCTTCAAAAGCAAGCACTTAACTGCTAAGCCATCTCTCCAGCCGCTGAAGAACTTTTTTGCTTAAGCCTCTTGTGCTCAGAGAAAGTAATTCTGAAAATTGCACCTCGTGATTCCTTTTTAAGTTTGAAGCCTGTCTTGAAGAATGACAATGACAATGTTAGCATGTTGTGCTGTATAATGTAAACAAACCAAAAAAGAAACTTTTCCCAGGCTACCCGTGTTTAAAAGGTGGCATGTGAAACACTTTTTCCTGTGTGCAACCCAAACAGGAATTTTATAGGATATGGAAATGTTCTTTTTAAAAATATAAAAAATCTATAAATTACTTGTTCAAAATAATAGTTACCTACCTATCTTCATGGAAATAGTTGGAGTCTTAAGCACCAATCCTGTATCGGAAGGAAGATGGAAGATGCTCGGATATAGCATGCCCGTCTCAGGCTTTAGAACACTGGACTTAAGAATGAAACATACCCTGCTGCATGGCTAAACTGCATCATAGGTGCATGCACCATGGATGGTACATGTGTTTATCTGAAGGAGCATTAGTGTACAGATCAGGGAAAAAATGGAAAAATAGTAGGGAACTATAGAACTGGGTGAATCATATATTATTATTTTTTTAAATCTTTAACCCCAAGAGACCCTAAAGACTTTACCTTCTCCAGGTATGAAAGCTCCATTCCTTATGTGAAATCAATTGCCAGGATCATTGAGCTATTTACTTAAATGATGAACCAGAACTAAAAATCTAAATTTTCTGATTCTCAGTATTCCCTTAATCCATTCAGTTCTATAAATATAAATGACTCTTAGATGGATAGCTTGCAAAATATTCCTGGCAACATAAAGCTTGATGTCAACATATACTGGAGGACATGCCACTGCTGCCTTTGTTTTGTGAGATGGGTAGAAATAGAAAGCGATGAAGGACAGAAGCGAGTCATGTGCCTCTGGCTTTTAATCTGGAATAACTTCCCTCATTCCCAGACTATGTAAGAAAAGCTGAAGTTTCTAGCTCTTAAAGTAAAGGTTTGCCAGGCATGGTGGCACACACCTTTAATCCCAGCACTTTGGAGGCAGAGGTAGGAGGATCTCTGAGAGTTCAATGCCACTCTGAGACTACATAGGGAATTCCAGGACAGCTTGAGTTAGAGTGAGACCCTACCTCAAAAACCATAACAAATAAATAAATAAATAATAAGTAAGTAAATGTTTGCCCACTATAGCTGTAACCCTTCCAGGCAACCTTGCACATGACATCAGTCTCACCCCCACCCTACCCTGCATGCCTATACATAGTGGCACCAAGGATGCTGCCTCCACATTCCAGAGCTCTCACAAGTTGTGATGTGAGAAGATGAAAGTTTACTACCTTAGAATTTCGTAGGTTACTAACTGCAAACTCTTAAAAATAAATGAGCCGGCCATAATGGTGCACGCCTTTAATCCCAACACTCAGGAGGCAGAGATAGAAGAATCACTGTGAGTTCGAGGCCAGCCCTGGTATTACAGAGTGAGTTCCAGGTCAGTCTGGGCTAGAGTGAGAACCTACCTCATCCAAAAGAAAAAAAAAGACCCCCCCCACCTTCCTTGATTTTTCTTCATTTATTTAAGCAAATACAGCAAGATAAGAAATCTTTAAAAGATAAATGCAGACTCAGTTTTCAAAGAATATATGTATTTATGTCTGAGAAAGCCAAAAGGAATCAACAGGAAACCATTAGAATAACTTTGAGATGTGCTTTTAAAGGGCTTTGTACAGTTTTAGTATGCTGATTGTTTATGTGAAGTGTCTAGTATTGAACCCAGCACCTCATGCATGCTCATTGCCCCCCACTCTGCTACTAAGCTACATGCCCAGGCCCCCAAATTGTCTGCCCTATGGTGGAATACATTGGGAAAACTCTGCTTCTGGTGACGGGACAGGGCAGGATCTGTGAGAAAAACACGTGACCTAATGAAAGTCACTACAGAGTATATATTGGACATCAATGTGTGTATGTTTGTGTGTGTGTGTGTGTGTGTGTGTGTATGCCAAAGAAGCTAAAATGAATTCTTGTCAAAATATTTATCAGCTTGATTGAAATCGTTAGAATGGGTAAAAAGAAACTACACACAGAGAGACACACCAAAAAACTACCACATGGTTCCCAGTTTTCAGAATCTTTCTGTCTTCTGCTGATATGAGTGACAATCATAAACTTATATCCAAGCAGCGTACTTGTTCAACACAATGTGTTGTTGGGTTCAATAAACAAAAATCTTGTGTTTTGAGTTGCTCTTTTTTTCTTATACAACACTACGCTGTTGCCTTCAGTCAGATTGTTAGAGAAATGTATTTTTGTAAAATCACTTAAATAATAAAGCTTTAACTTTTCGAGTTGATAAAATGAAGTTAGAGCTGGGTGAGGCAGACCCTTCTGTAGGAGAGCAAGTTCCATTTCACTCACAATGTGTGACCCGTTGTCTTCTGTTCTCCCCTTAAGTATCGTGCGCTGCAGCATCTCGGGTAATGTTTAAAGAAGTGAGATTTCCGTGTCTGACAACAGCTTCTTGTCAAGTGTGATGTATTCTCACCACCAAGATAGTAACTATATAAGGCAGTGAGTTTGCTAATTAGCTAGATTTAACCATTCCACAGTATATATGCTCTTCAAATACCACATTTCACATGGTGAAAACATGCCATCTTCTCTGTCAATTTTAAACAGAAACCTTCTAAAGTAAAAATAAAGAGAGAGAGAAACAAAAAGAAGAAGGGAACATTTCCAGGCTGTCAGTTTAAACACAGACAGTACATGCTGATGCTCTGGCATGGAGCCTCTGGGAAGAGGACTTCACACTGTCATTGCCAGTCAGCACTGTTCAGTGGCCCACCTCAGCGTACATGCCATTTGCATTCATCCTGTATAACACAGGCAGGAAAACTCTTGTGTTCCCCAAACCTGCACACCTCCTCTTCAGACTGCATCTCAAGATCACCCTCTAAGAAATAGATTATTGTGGAAGATCCTTTTCCTCTATTTTTACTTTTGTATTGACAACTTCTATAATTATAGACAGTATCCCATGGTAATTCCCTCCCTCCCCCCACTTTCCCCTTTGAAATTCCACTTTCCATCATACCCCTTCCCCCTCTCAATCAGTCTGTCTTTTATTTTGATGTCATCATCTTTTTCTCCTATTATATGAGGGTCTTATGTAAGTAGTGTCAGGCACTGTGAGGTCATGGGTATCCAGGCCATTTTGTGTCTGGAGGAGCACATTGTAAGGAGTCCTACCCTTCCTTTGCCTCTTACATTTTTTTAAATTTTTTTTTATTATTTATGTATTTGAGAGCAACAGACAGAGAGAGAGAAAGAAGCAGACAGATAAAGAATGAGCACGCTATGGCCTTTAGCCACTGCAAACCAACTCCAGATGCAGATGCATCTGGCTTACATGGGTCCTTACATGGAGAATCAAGCCTCAAACTGGGGTCCTTAGGCTTCACAGGCAAGTGCTTAACCACTAAGCCATTTCTCCAGGCCTGGCTCTTACATTCTTTATGCTACCTCTTCCTGCAATGAACCCTGAGCCTTGGAAATTGTGATAGAGATATTTCCATGCTGAGCCCTCCTCTGTCACTTCTTCTCAGCACCAAGGTACCTTCTGAGTCATCCCAAGGTCACCACCACCTGAAAAGAGAAGCTTCTCTAACCAAAAGTGAGAGTAACATTCATATATGAGTGTGAACATTAAGAGAAGTGCTTGCCAGGCAGTTTAGTGAGTATTGTATATATATTTAGCCAGATACCAGCAGATGTTACACCCCTAGGGCTCATGACTACCCCTGTCGTAGATTTTCAGTATCAGGGATGTGTTCCCTCCCATGGAGCAGGCCTCCAGTCCAATTAGAGAGCAGTTGGTTTCCCCATAACAGACATGCCACTATTGCACCCATTGGCTCATTTGGCCTGGCTGGCCAAATTTAAGGCTTGCAGTGTCCACTGTTCAGTATCTCCACTGGTGATTTCTTTCTCACCCCTTGATCTACATGCAATGTAGCTTTTTCTAGCTTTCTGTCAGCTGGTCTACACAGAGGAGGTTTTCAGCTCAGCTCCAGCAGGATTTCTCAGCCCAGATATGTGGAGTCTTCAGCAATAGGGTCTTACCACCTATTTCTGGTGGGAAACCAAGAGCCTTGGCAATGGCCTGTGATGTTTGGGGGGCAACATGGACCTCCCTGGCCAACAGCTCACTAGAAGGTATCCCATCCCTGGCTCTGAAATTTTTCTACTAACAATCCATGGTTTCTCAGTATTCCATTGTCCAGAAAAGTAGGTTTTCATATGACTTATTCATACCCTCTTTGATTTTGATTAGCTCTCCCCTACCTTTCCTTTACTCAGTCTCTTCCACTGAGCTCACTTGGGCCTTTCCACCCACATTATCTGTTCTTGTACTTACATGTATACAATATCATCCTATTAAGTCCCCCCTCCCTCCCTTTCTATTCTCTTTATATCCCCTGTCTAGCTTTTTGGCCTTTGATACTGAGTTTTATTCCAACTCACATCGAAGTCTAATCATTTGTAGCTAGGATCCACATATGAGAGAGAACATGTAACATTTGGCTTTCTGGGCCTGGGTTACCTCACTGAGTACAATCCTCTCCAGATCCATCCCTTTTCTACAAATTTCATTTTTCTTTACTGCTGAGGAAAACTCCATTATATAATTGTGCCACATCATCTTTATCCACTCATCAGTTGAAGGGCATCTAGGCTGGTTCCATTTCCTAGCTATTGTGAATAGAGTGGCAATAAACATGATTGAGCAATTATCTCTAAGGTAGTGAGACAAGTCCTTAGGTATAGCTGAGTCATATGGTAAATCTATTTTTAGCTGTCTCAGGAACCTCCACACTGATTTCCACAATGAGTGTACCAGATTGCATTCCCACCAACAGTGTAAAAGGGTTCTTCTTTTTCCACATTAATGCTAGCATTTATTGTCATTTGTTTGAATGATGGTAGCCATTCTGACAGGAGTGAGATGGAATCTCACAGTAGTTTTAATTTACATTTCCCTGATGGCTAGGGATGTAGAACACTTTTTTTTTTTTTTTTTTTTTTTTTTTTTTTTTTTTTTTTGGTTTTGCAAGGCAGGGTCTCACTCTGGCCCAGGCTGACCTGGAATTCACTATGTCATCTCAGGATGGCCTCGAACTCTCGGCAATCCTCCTACCTCTGCCTCCCGAGTGCTGGGATTAAAGGCGTGCGCCACCACACCCGGCAAGAACACTTTTTTGTATATTTATATGCCATCTGTATTTCTTCTTTTGAGATCTCGCTATTTAGTTTCATTGCCCATTTTAAATTGGGTTGTTTGATTTCTTATTATTTAGTTTTTGTTGTTGTTTTTGTTTCTGTTTTTTCAAGGTTGGGTCTAACTATAGTTCAGGCTGAGCTGGAATTCACTATGTAGTCTCACAGCAATCCTCCTACCTCTGCCTCCCCAGTGCTGGGATTAAAGGTGTGTGCCACCGTGCCCAGCTTGAAGATCCTTTTCAATGAGCATGGCTTTCTAAAATTTAACACTCACTTAACGAAAGTTATAATGTTTAGGACACTACAATGGTAAGAAAGGATTGAGTTTACATACTTATCTTCTATTAAAAGTTTTCAAGCTGGAGAGATTGCTTAGTGGTTAAACCTGTGAAGCCCAAACACTCATGTCTGACTCTCCAGGTCCCATGAAAGCCATTTGCACAATGATGCATGCATGCATTGTTGCATATGCGCTCAAGGGGTATACACGTGTCTGGAGTTTGATTGAAGTGGCTGGAGACCTGCTCAAAAAAAAAAAAAAAAAAAAAAGTGTTCCATTTTATTTCCAGAACCTAAATACTTAGAGGATATGAGAAGTGAAAAATCATTTCCACTGTTCCTGAGAAGAAAATAGAGAGCACTGGGGGAGGGGAGCAAACGGAAGTCGTCAGGTGCTAGGAATGGGAAAGGCAGGATTCCTTCTGCTGATGGATTACTAAAGCAGTCCCGGTCCTAAGGGGACATATGGTAACAGTGGCATAGAGGTGGATCTGTAGCCTCTGTCTCTAGCAGCTTAGCGGATGGTGACAATGGTGCTGTCTGTCTGCATGTGTATTGAGTTATAATAAATCCATAAAATGATCTCTTTCCTTCTATCCCAAGGATTTCCTGCTGCAGATATTCACTGTGTTCCGAATATTGATACGGCCAGAGATGTTCCCCAAGGACTGGACTGTTATGCGCTTGGTTGCTAACAAGTAAGACATTCTACAGATAATCACAGCCCGATGCGTGGGCACAAGAAGGGTGGAAAAGGACCATTGTAGTGCCATCTCATTTTGAAACAAAGTCTTAGAGCCTTATTTACATCTAGAGTTAACTTTATTTCATCTTTAAGATTGTCTTGAATTACTATTTGTCTTGACTTTATTAATTTCTTTCAAAAAATCAAACTATAGCTGAGTGTAGTGGTCCAGATTTGTAATCCCAGCACTGGGGAGACTAAGGCAGAAGGATACCTATGAGTTGCAAGGCCATCCTGGGTTATATAGTGAGTTTACCAGCCTAAGGTACAGAGTGAGACCCTTTCTCAAAAGAAGACAATTTTTTAAAAATCAAACAATAGTGCAGCATATGCACTGAGGAGTCCCATTCCCACCTCTCTTATCTATGCCCTATCCCAGCCTGTGGTAACCACTTGTGTTTCTTTCTTACATCTCTTTCCAGCGTTCCTCTAGGCAAGACCTACCAGGCAACATAATGCCTACACTATTGTGCACATTGTTTATATTTAAAGCTCCAGACAAACAGAAAGCCCTCATTCTTTGTTTTCGTTTCCTTTGACAGCTGAACAGAATTCTTGAATGCGTATTCCATAGTTCATTAGTTCATTTAACCAGTTCCCTGTTGCTGTAATCAAGTCATTTCTCCCCCTAATTTTTCTAATTTTTCTTTTCTTTTCTTTTTGGTTTTTCAAGATAGGGTCTCACTGCAGCCCAGGCTGAACTGGAACTCACTCTTTCTGTAGTCCCAGGCTGGCTTTGAACTCATTCTGATCCTCCTACCTCTGCCTCCCATGTACTAAAGGCGTGCACCACCATGCTTGCCCTCACCTTGATTCTTTTTACCTCAACAAAACACACTACGCATCTACCCATAGGCCAAGATCACCATATGTCCCCTCCAGATGCCTGGGGATGATGATAGAACAACTGAAATGCAGGATTCTGTTTTGATTAGACGTGCCTGACTTCTGCTCCGGGGTGCACTGGTAGACTTGGTGCTGCACCCCAGGAGTAAGACATGAATTCTTAGTTCAACATCAGTATTTGTTTTATTCATGCCAGGATTAGGGTCAATGAAGGAGCCAAAAATAATGTTTTGCAGAAAGTTCAGAACCAGCGACAAACATGAGGAAAGTGACTAATGAAAAATTGATATCTGGATCTCTGGGAATTGATGAAAGGTTCTTATATTAAGCATATTCATTAAACCAAAATCATTGCAAGGATAATACTTAAAGGAATAGAAGCCAGGGAAGGACATTAGGGTGTAGTCAGAGTGGCAGGCATCCTGCTGTTGCCATAGAGTTCAGTGTCATTGGCTCAACTGACTCCCAAGTTTCAGGAGACTGAGACTGAAGATGGAGTTTAGATCTTCCCTTTAAACTTGTCATTTACCTTACTCCATTAACATTCTCTTTCCCTGCCCACGCTTGCCTGCTTATCCTTCCCCCTGTTCTCCAAATGCCAACACCCTGCATGCTCAGGATGCTTGCTGCACATCCACCCCTAGGCCAAGGTCACCATATGTACCCCCAGATGCCCAGGTATAATGATGGTGTGAACTCCCAAAACATAGGATTCAGTTTTGACTAGATGTGCCTAACATAACTGCTGCTGTAGGGAACACTTATAGACTTGGAGGTGTTAAAATGATGTGTTAAAAAGTTTGTGCAATAACAAATCGTATAATATATTTTACATAAGCACAGAGCAGCTTTTCCATTTTGAAGCCTAATTGAGACTAGTGAAAGCTCTCTCTTTAGAACTTAGCATATGTATTTTGATAGCTGTGAATAGAATCAAATGTCTGTTCCTCTGGATGTCTCGATACTTCAGATTTAGGTTTGGAGCTTTTGTTCATGGATCTGGCCTAAATTACCAGGGGCTCTGGACACATGGAGAGGTCTATGAGGTGTTGTTCCTAGGAGCCATGTAAGAAGGGAGCCAGGCTGACAACATCAGGATCACATACATCACCATTTGGGCATTCCATGTACAGAGTAGCTTTTGGCTTCAGTTAGAATTTTCAGTGGCAGAAAACTCAACATTTAACATTTTCTTTCTTAGGTACACAGGCTCTGCATAAGCTCACTGAAAACAGTGATAACTGTGTGACTTTTTGATGTTAAATGCTGTCTCTTGTCCACCCCGCTTAAAAATTTATGAAGGCTTTCCTGTTCACATGAGAGTGGGTGACAGACATAGACGGACATAGTCTGCTTTTGCATAAATACAGTGTTCCAGACTTTCAGCTACTATGTTTGCCAAATAAAACAGTATTTTGTTAAAGATGAGCTTTGCATAATACATTTAAGCCAAAGATTCCTCCCATAGGAAACCCAGGAAAAGGACCATCTGCCTTCACTAAGTGCAGTGCAGTGATATTCCCTTCACTAAGTGCAGTGATATTCCCTTCACTAAGTGCAGTGATGTGATATTCCCTTCACTAAGTGCAGTGATATTCCCTTCACTAAGTGCAGTGATGTGGTATTCCCTTCACTAAGTGCAGTGATGTGATATTCCCTTCACTAAGTGCAGTGATATTCCCTTCACTAAGTGCAGTGATGTGGTATTCCCTTCACTAAGTGCAGTGATGTGGTATTCCCTTCACTAAGTGCAGTGATGTGATATTCCCTTCACTAAGTGCAGTGATGTGATATTCCCTTCACTAAGTGCAGTGATATTCCCTTCACTAAGTGCAGTGATGTGGTATTCCCTTCACTAAGTGCAGTGATGTGATATTCCCTTCACTAAGTGCAGTGATATTCCCTTCACTAAGTGCAGTGATGTGATATTCCCTTCACTAAGTGCAGTGATATTCCCTTCACTAAGTGCAGTGATGTGATATTCCCTTCACTAAGTGCAGTGATATTCCTTTCACTAAGTGCAGTGATAGTCCCTTCCTTGCCAACCGAGTGAGTGCTTATAGCCATCTGACCCCAATCCTCAGCTGGTGTTGGCTGGTGGCTGACAGTCCAGCTTTATTCATGGATAGGACTGCATGAATGAGAGGCCTAGCAAGCTGGAACCTGCTGCTTCTGTGTGTATTCCTACCTCCCCAAGTGTCCCCTCCCATCTTTGCTCACCTGCCAATTACACTAGTTAACTCCAGTTCACATTATGAAAGCATATGGGTCATGTTTTCAAATAAGCTTTCAATTGTTTGGCTTTATTATTGATAGAAAAATCTATTTTTTTGACCTGGGAATAGTGTTACACACCTGTAATCACAGTACTAAGGAGGCTGAGACAGGAGGATTATGAGTTTGTGGCAAGCCCCCACAGGTAGGAAAGAGAGGAAGGAGGAGGGAATGGAGTAGGGAGAGAGAGAATAAGGTTGGTTTCTGAAATATGTTAAAGATATTGTCAGTATTTTTAAAGAGCATATACTGGAAAACTGTTGTACTTCACTAAGCTGCACTGAAGCAAGTTATAGGAGTTATATCATCTTGAAAGTTCATACCTTTTCTTCAGTGGGTCTGAAAGCAGAGGTAAATTTGGATGAATTGTTGTTGTGAGGGTCAGTCCTGATCCACAGTTAACATGGACCTGGAGATCCGTGTACTGTGCAAGCATGCAATCAGTTCAGATCTCATTGCCTGGGGATAAGACTTTCTCAATGAAGGAAGCTTACCACACTTAGAACAGCACTGATCTCGTGCATGCAGGAACATTGACAGCTGTGATGCCCTTGGAAGCTGAGGGCCTCTGTTGAGCACCCACTAACACAACTAGGATGGGCTTAGTTTTGCTTTTATTAAGGCTTTTTATCTTGAAAGTGTAGGAAGACTGATAGCTGAGGAAAAGAGGGGCAAGATACTGACTCATTGGGACTCTGTGTTACTATAATTATCAGGTCAAATTTAACTATATATTGCAAATACTTATGCAAGAGTTATTGAACACTCCATCTCTTTATGAGTTGTGAGTAGTTGGTAGGGAGACTAGATACATGAAGGAAAGGTTTTCTTAGTGTTTGAGCCCAATAGGATTGATCAGGTAGCTCCTTGCAAGGTACTGGTCAGGAGAGCTTCAACACTGACACAATTCAAAGCTGTCACCATCCTCACCCACTGCATGCTACATTGACGATAGGCAAGATCACTCCTTTTCCTAGTGCCTTGCCTGAGCTGACTCCGTGTGACCTCTCCACCTGGATCATCTTGCCTAAGTTCAGTCTGATCTGGTCTAGCACAGCACAAGCTCAAAGGCTTGGTAGGCATGCTGAAGTTTCAGAAACCCCAGCCTAGATGAATTAATTCCCTTGGTGATGGTCCAGCATCTTCATCTGTCCTAGGTGATTTCTGTTGCCCCCTATTAACCCACCAGGTTATAGCACAGTTATACTCCAGGATTATGTTATCCTGGTGTTTTAGTGTCAACAGTGCCACCCAGATGATCCACCAGGTGTTCCTCTCGGTCCACATACAGTTTTTGCGTTGGGCTTCTGTTTGTGCAGACTTTCCAGGTTGGAGCAGTTTGGGAAAGAACAACTGACAAGAGATGTGTTTTCTCTGTGGTGGGGAGGAAAACAGCGAGGAGGGGTGGCTAGAAGGTGATGTCTAATTGCAGAATGAGGTAACATCTGAAGAATCCTGCAGCACTAACTTCTCTACCCTGTGCACCAGCTCCTTTTTCTTAAATAGATTTTATCATTCCGTGACCATGGAGACGATGACTGTCAAAAGTGACCCTCGTGCCTGATGCGTGTGGCAGACTCAGTAATTTGTCCATTTCTGGTAGCAGATTGCAAACCTTTCTTGGCTACTGAATTGGAACATTTGAGATTTGAAGTACCCCCATGTTCACAAATTGAGTCATGAGGAAAAAGAATGAAACCCGCAGAGCCACATGGCTTTAAATAAATTGGAACAAGTGGAGAAAGTCCCTCAACTCCACAGTCACCCAGCACATTGGAGCAATAAAGTATAAATGCGTTTTGCTGGCCTGGGGACCTTTGTATGAGGAAACTGACTCAGTGCTGAGTTACCATTCCGGAGAAAGGCCTGGGAACTGCATATGTGACGTGGGCTGAAAGTGCTAGCATAAATGAAAAGCACTTGAAGTACAGGCCTTCTGAGATCTTCTAGCCTTGAGAAGTTTTATTTATGTATTTTTGGTTTTTCAAGGTAGGGTCTCTCTCTAGCCCAGGATGACCTGGAATTCACTATGTGGTCTCAGGGTGGCGTTGAACTCACAGTGATCCTCCTACTTCTGCCTCCTGAGTGCTGGTATTAAAAGCATGTACTACCACTCCCGACAAGAAGTTTTATTTTTTGCAGGGCCTTCTTTTCATCATATCAGACATAGATCATATCATATTAGTTATTTCTGCTGAAGAAAAGAATGAAAGAAAGCATTTTGTACATGGATCTCAAATTAATGGCCCCTAAATAAACCATTTAAGGGATGGATGGATGGATGGCTTAGCAGTTAAGGCACTTGCCTGTGAAGCCTAAGAACCCAGGTTAGATTCCCCAGTACCCATGTAAGCCAGATGCACAAGGTGGTACATGCTTCTAGAGTTCGTTTGCAGTGGCCGGAGGCCCTGGCGCACTCTTTCTCTCCATCTTTCTTCTCTCTCTCTCTCTCTCTCTCTGCTTACAAGAAAAAATAAAAACAAAGAAACCTTTTAATTTCTATTGGTCTTGATTTATCAGCACTTATACCTGTTTAGGAATTCTTGTGATGGTAACTCATGATTGTTAGTATAGTAAAAATTTATGCAAGTACTAAATTGGATAATTAATGAAATTCATCATCACATTCTATTGGCATGTAATGAGCCTCGTTTTTTGTAGCTTTTATTTTCAACTTTAATTTGGTCCCATAACATTATTTCAGCTCTTGCTGTTTTCCAGAGCCACTGAAAAGCTTACACCCTGTGCCTCTTTGCCTGGGGAGTAAGCCCTGTAAGAGTGTAAGAGGCTGAGGTCTTCTTTCTAGAAACAGGGATGGAGTGCTGCATCACAGAGTCCTGAGAATCGAGTGAAATTCCAGCAGTCAGGAGAAGGCTGAAGCAGACTTGCTTGGAGTATATTTTTCTGACTGTGGCCAGTCTAGAGTCTTACGCTTCAGAGATGCAGACTCTTATGTTCCGGGGTGGCTGAGTCATCATGTACACATTAATGAGGTCATCAGTTCCCATTGGAGTTTAAGAAGCACAATGCCAGCCTAGAACAGTGGTTCTTCACTCTGGGTGCATAAAGGAATTGCCTTGAAGCTCTGATGAGCCTTGTCTTCAGGGTGAATTAGAATTTCTGTATTTACAAGGTTCCAGGGCTAGGGACACAGAGGTTCCATGTTGTTTATCAGCAAGTTCAGTTCAAGAAGCTGGGACTTCACTTGTGTGGTTGGGACCCAGCATGTAATTTGGTGATCCTTGAAGGGAATTCCTTCTTCAGTTGGAAATTTGAGTTTGTCAGCTCTTTCCTAAGACCAGTTGTCCAAATTCCAGCCATATCCATCACTGGTGGTAGAGGTTCTTATTTCTGAGCAACAGTGCAAGCTCGAGTTGTGGGCCCGAAGGTGGTTTTCTATAGAAAGCTCAGTTGTAGTGACCCTTTATATATTTCTCCATTGAACATCAAAGCAGTAAGTTTGTACTTATATTGCCTTTAAGAACACAAATTTTTCTGGGTTGGGAAGATATCACAGTTGGTCAGGTGCTTGCCTTGCAAGCATGAGGGCCTGAGTTCAATCCCCAGAACTTGGGCATGATAGCATGGGCTTGCAATCCCAGTGCTGGGGAAACAGCCGGGTAGATTGTTGGGTCTTACTGGACAGCTAGTTTGCCTACTTGGTGAGAAACAGGCTAATGAGAGACACTGTCCCAAAAAATATACATAGAATTTTCTTTTGTGTTTTTCTTGGAGCATGGGTGTTTGTTTTGAAACTGGGAATTGAATCCAGAGCCTCTCAAATGCTAAGCACATACTCAACCACTTTTCTTTTCTTTTTTTTGTTTGTTTTGTTTTTGTTTTTCAAGGTAGGATTTCACTCTTGCCCAGGCTGACCTGGAATTCACTATGTAGTCTCAGGGTGGCCTCGAACTCACAGCTGTCCTCCTAACTCTGCCTCCCAAGTGCTGGGATGAAAGGCGTGCGCCACCATGCCCAGCCACTTTTCTTTATTAAATTTTATTAAACAATAATCTTCTAGATGGTAAGTGAAGATCTACTTCCTCATCTGGTCACATTCCCTCTTCTGATATTTAGTTTCATGTACTAAGATTTGAGTAAAATCTTTTAAGAAACTCAATAATTTCTTCAATTATATTGTTCTCACTGGTATCTATGGAGAATGACCCCCTTTACACAGGCATCTGCCGATGATTTATCTCTTGGGTATAAAATTCACTGGTAAAAAAAAATTCACTGATGATATCCGCCATCTGGGGAGCTAAAGAAACTAAAGGAATCCTCAATCTCGTGAAGTTTTTGTGTACTTTACTTTCATAGCAAGATTCTTTGAAAAGTACAACAACTTGTACAAAACACATGCCATGTGACATAGGACACATTTTTGGCAGAGCAGATGCCTGTGAAATGGGATGTTGTTTTTTTTTGTGTGTTTTTTTTTTTTTTTTTGAAAAGTGATTTCTTTTGAAACTTCCCATCCAACCATCCAAACCCTTAGACTTGTTAACATTTGCCTGCCTCACAAGAACTAAGCAATTGTGAACTTTCCAACAGATGATAAAGATAATGAACAAATATGTCCTTCAAAGATTATCAATATTCCTCTATTTCATGAATATTCTTCTAATTTGAATTTTGCATGGTAGCATAACCAAGGAATAAAGTTGGTGGGATGTTTTGTGTTGCTTCATCTCATTTTAACTAGGACCATTCTACTATCTCTTTCAATGCTGAGTCTCATGATGCAAACAGAACCTTCATCAGTTCCTAATCCTGTGTTATGCATGCATCTCAGAAAAGGCCAAAGAAGTTTTACATAGCAACCATTTATATTTTGGTGCTTACTTTGTAGTAACTAAGGTGATGGTTCTTCTTCCTTCAGAATTAAATTAATCATTTGGAACATACTCAAATTTTAATATTTACTCTCGGCTATGATGAGTAAATTTGTATAAATGAGGAGCTTTCGAAGTAGAGAAGAATGGCCACTAAACCCTTCTTTCTTAATTTCTCATGTAAGATCCATAAGGATTTGTTTATCTGTGGCTCTCAGGCCTTCTCCATGCTCCCTAGTTCTGTGATGTCATCTGTTTTCTACAGGCTAGCCCCAGGTTACAGGCTGCTGCACAGTAATTGACCCTTTGGTTGCAGTCTTTTTGCCTGGAGGATGACTACCTTCCTTAGTGTTTACATCCCATCTAGCACCTTACATGGGGGAGAAGAGAGAGAAGGTATCTAATGCACAATACGTTCTATCATTGTATCCTTCCCATTTCTTCTGCAGGCTCCCATGATAATCAAACTCAGAATATTAGGTCTACGTTAAATCATCTTGCTTTATTCAGAAATTAATAAAAACATGAGACATCAAGCTATGAATGTATTTCTGTCTGGATCATTTGAAGCCATAAAACATTCTGTAGATCATTTTATAAAACTAACTTCAGTAATAGATTGCTTTTTCTTTTTTTAGCTTTTCTTTTTGTTTTTTTTTTAATCATCTCACATTGTTCCACACCAAAGAAGTCTTCTTTTATCTTATGTGTTTTTTATTATTCTCTAATAAATGACTTTCACTAAGATGAAATTTTGACTCAAATGTATCTTTTTATCACTAGTGTTATTATTACAACAGTTCTATACCTCTCAGATGCACTTCGTAAGAACTTCTTAAATGAAAACTTTGATTATAAGGTAAGTGTCTATTAGGTGACCGGTTTGGGCTCTAGCATGCATATTGTATTTTAGAATGTTAACTAATTTGTTTTCTTGGGCTGAATTAGTTTTAACTGTGAATAATATTAGAATGGTTAGAATAGTTTTTAATTATATTTGCAAGCATGTTAGAGTTATAACAATGCTTATCAGCCTGGTGAGAATCTTAGGGCTTGAAAGGGGGCCTTAATTGTTAATATACGTTTTTATAAAAAAATTTTGTTGACGACTTCTATACTTACAGACAACAAACCATTATATTTCCCTCCCCTCCCCCTTTCCCCTTCACAACTACTCTCCATCATATCCCCTCCCTCTCTCCATTAGTCTCTCTTTTAATTTGATGTCATCATCTTTTCCTCCTATTATGAAGATCTTGTGAAGGTATTGCTAGGCACTGCAAGGTCATGGATATTGAGGCCAATTTCTGTTGGACAGTTGCATTGTAAGGAGTGGTTCCCTTTCTTTGGCTCTCACATTCTTTCCACCACCTCTTCCGCAATGGACCCTGAGCCTTGGAGGGTGTGATAGAGATGTTTCATTGCTGGACACTCCTCTGTCCCTTCTTCTCAGTACTATGTTGCCTTTTGGGTCATCCCAGTGGTCATCTCTAACCAAAAGTGAGAGTAGCATTAATATATGAATAGGAACGTTAAGTGTAGTGCTTTCAGTGCAGTTTGGTAAGAATAATATATGCATTTAGCCAGACAAGAGTAGGCTTTATACCCCTAAGGCTCATGACCTCCCCTGCCATAAGCTTTAATATAAGTTTTAATTCTTGTTCTTTTCTGTTTGAGTCCAAGGTGTGATAAAGGAAATTTGATCTATAATGTTTGTTTAGACTTTTTCAAAATATAATTTATATCAAGAAAAAAACATACAAAATAAGTACTCCCTTCTCTTGCTTCTCATTTTCTGGAATGAATTAATGAAAAAGTATGAAATGTTAGTACTTATTCTTTCAGTCAGGGTTCTCTGTCCATCAGTAATATGCCGTGGGTACCTACTCACTTTTGGTTAGCTTTGTCAAATGGGCAATGACCCTGGATAAACAAAGGTACCTGTTATGGCTTCTTTTTCAATAATGTTTCTCTTTTGGCATCTTTGTTTCCTGTTCATTGAATAATTTGTTTCATTTTAAACATTTAGTTATATTTCACTATTGAATAACTAGAAGATACAAAAAGCACAAATACAATGAAAATTTAATGGTTACATATTCCTCTGTATCATACACATATAGTGTCAGTTTTTTACAATCAAACTTCTGCTCTTTCAGAAGTTCTTTTTGTTTGTTTGAACAAGCTCAAGATCTTATTCATGCATGCTAGGAAAGCACAATATTGCTGAGCTATAGCCTTAGCCTTCTGCTTTTCCATATTTGCTTTTTCCACTATTTTATTCTTAAAAATTACTCTATGTGCATTTTTACAAAGTTAAGCTTGGTATATTCCCCTATTATTTCTTTTCATAAACATTTTTCGTGGTGGTGTTTTGCATGAGGTTTTACATATTCCTTTTTTTAATTGTAAGACCCTTTACATATTATAAATATTCTTGGTCATATCTCTTCAAGTTTTTTGTCTTTAATTTTACATGTGATCTGTGGAGACATAGTTTCCTTCCATTATGCCATACTTTTTTGGTAAGAATTTTTATTCTGATGTATTTCTTATTCTCTATTTGGTGTAAGAAAACTTAGACTCCAAAGATTTGTCTGGCCAGGGAATTTTTAAATACTGACTGTATTTAAAGCAATTAGCTTATCTAAAGAAGTATTTGCATTTTTCAAAGTTGTACATTAAATAGAGTTCCAAAAACAAATTCACACAAGAATAAAGAACCCCTGCTTTCCTGGCCTCTCTGAGATACTGAGATGTGTTGTAAACAAAACAAAATATTTACCATTTAGTGTATGCCAGCAAGCTCATGGACTCTGGAATTCATATTTGCAGCAATGTCTAAATAGAAAGTCATTCTTCCATTTTATTACCTCATTATAGAAAAACCCAAGCGTATGTTGTATAAGTAGAGAGAATAGTTTAATGATTCCCCCCATATTCATATCCAGCTTTAACTGCTATCTTGTTCTAGACCGTCTTATTCGAACTTTCTCATCCACTTAACACTTTTCAAACAAATGCAAGATATTGTATCAGTTTACTTGGAAATACTTTGTAACACAATAATACTTAAATATCTTATTCTCCTTTTAGATCTGGGATTCCTATTTTTACCTTGCAGTCATTTTTATAAACCAGTTGTGTCTGCAGCTGGAGATGTTCACACCATCCAAAAAGAAAAAGGTGTTAGAAAAGTAAGTACTAATATATAAACAGCTAGGAAATGTTTAGTCCAAGTGATTCACAAATCAAAGTGCTCACTGGAAATTGCTAAAGCAAGTTTGAGAATGTTTTAAAGAGAAAGTTCACTATTTTGAACTTACTTGTGCTTTTGGGGTCCTGGGTTTTGAGGATCCAAAATTCTTAAATAAACAAAGTATGAAACAGATCCATTTTATTAAAATGTGTGAAGATTTGACTTAGAAGCACCCAGACATGTACATTAAAAACTTTAGTTAAAAGCACTCTGCCTTTAAATACAATATGAAAGATTATATTCTAAAGAAACACAAGAACTAATCTTTTCTTGAGGTTTTGTATCAGTCTTGCTTTTCCTGTTCTGTTTCAGGTATGGTGACATGCGAGTAACAATGGGTTGTGAAATTTTCAGCATGTGGCAAAACCTAGGTAAGTAACAAAAAGAGAAGCCACCTGCATCCTGCAGCTCATCGCATTACGCGTACAAATGGAGAGAGGTTTGCTAGGGACAGCATTTGAAACCAGACATCCAAATCAAGATAATTTTAGGAAGTAGTTGACATCTTGGCATTGAATAAGGTTACAACTAAATCTTTAAATCAGTATCTGTCTGAAACATCACAAAACTTTGTGTCTTTCATTATTAATGATCAAATTTTTTGTTTTTTATTATTTATTTATTTATTATTGATATCTTCCTTAGTTATAGACAATATCCCATGGTACTTCCCTCCCTAATGATCAATTTTTGAACCTAGTATCATTGGAATGATGCACATATTATCTAGCAGTGAGCTAACCTTTGAGAGTTTGGGACTATAAAAACAAAATTGCTAGAACTCGGTGTTTTGGTTTTTTTTTTTTTTTTTTTTTTTTTTTTTTTTTTTTTTTTTTGAGGTAGGATCTCATTCTAGCCCAGGCTGACCTGAAATTCATCTGTAGTCAGTCTGAGGCTGGCCTTGAACTCACAATGATCCTCCTACCTCTGCCTACTGAGTATTAGAATTAAAGGTGCATATCACTATGCCCAGCTAAAATTTTCAGAATTCTAATTGATGCTGTGAATCATCATAACAAGTTTAGATTACAGTTTGTGTGACATTGACTTAAGCATTACCAGTCAAAAAAACAAACAAACAAAAGAAACCCTTTAAACCATTGACCTGTGCTGTAGAGAGTGTAGCCAACGAGTTTGAAAAGCATCTGTAGTTGCTAAGAGCCTGTTAGATCCAATTTTGTTAATCTGCCACAGTATATAAAGCATATTATCCCCACAAATTGATGGCACAGGTCTGGTTGCACAGAAAATAGTAATATTTGGCAAATAAATTGTTTTAAATTTAATTGACATAGGATTTCTTTCTAGAGGTTCATAACATTTAATTTGGCATATTAACTTCACAAGTTTTAATGTTCATTAACTGTTATTACGTTTTAATTCCTACCTGTAATTCATTCACTGGACTGACCTATTTGAGGTGAATTTGTAATGATTGGAGAGTACCTTCTCTCTTGGGCTTATGCAAGTTCAACTTGGAGATAGCAGGATTTGTTTTCTGTCAGTAAAAAGAAAACCACTGTGCTTTTTCTTGAATTCTTGTTACAGAGTGACTCTTGATCAGAATTTATATATATATATATATTCCCTCAAATATACATAGCAGTTTGAGGGAGATTCATTACACATAAGTGAAGCCAGTGTTCTGTGCTTGCTGGTGATCTCATAAAAAAATGCATTAGCATCTTGAAAAGCAGCTCCATTTATGAAAGGCCAGCCCGAGGAACTCACGATCGGTCTTTAGATTCAGCTCAAAAACAGTATGACAGTGCTCATCCAGAGAGGACGCTTCCAAGTCTCCATGTTTGGTCAATTGTTTGTTTCCTTGTTTTCTCAAAAGGAGATCAAGGACCTTTCAGTGCCTTTGGTGCAGCTGGCATTGATTTAGCATGCTATTTCCTAATGAACACTGCACTGACATGCTTTGCCAAGACTGTCATGGTGGTTTAGGTTGTTTTTCAGAACCTAATGAGGAAATCAGGTCAGATTTGTTTGGGTGCCCAGAAGCTTCCAAAACATGTCAAGTTTCCTTCTGGATACATCTGAGTGGTGGTCTCCACAGAGCTCAACATCCAGCCGAGCATTTAGGTTCTTGTCTCTTGGTCTGCTAAACAAAGCAGCCACACTTCATACACGTTTATATTTTGTCTGTATGCCAAAACAGAAATATTCCTACCTCCCTTGGGCTTGTGTTAAATTATCTTACTGTTTCCCCCTTAAGAAAATTTTAGGAAATCTTTGGACATAGACCTCCTAATGAAACCTTCTTTAAAACAGTGGGACTCAGATTACACCAGCACTGACCCCCTCACTTGGAAGCTTAGACATACATACTCAGTGACCCCACAGACCTCTGAAGCAGAATTGTGGAGTGGAGAGGTAGCAGTCTGAGTTTTCCAGAAGATTCTAAGTACCTGACTAAAGATTGACAAGCACTTCTTTTTGACAACACTTACCTCTTTCTTTGTTTCTCTAGCCCTAAAAACTATTTATAACAGTCTGGATCTCTGTTAGCAAAAGCTCATTATTATAAAAGTTGCTACTATTATATACCAGCTAAAATTGGAAAATGTTCAAAAAACATTAAAACCTCTCTTCCAATATATATACATTTTCACAAAAAGAATTAAGTACTTAGTATACTGCTTTGACACCCTAGCCTTTATACTAGTTTGTTAGACAAGAATATCAAAGTATGTTAGTTATGATGCAAAATACATTACTTAAAATAACAATGTATATTAGTTATAATATAAAATGTATTATAATATTAAAATACAGTAGTTATCACTTATATATGTACAAATCTGTCATGTAAAAAATTTAAATATAAAGGGGAATTTATAACTTTTCACCTTTTAATGTAAAGTCCACTAAATTCAAGTTAACAAATTTCATGAAGTAAAGATGGCTCAACCTGTTAAGAGCTTAGTTTTAGAATCTTTCATTTGTCTAATCTACAAAACAAGAAAAGGCTGACCAAGGCAAAGTTACCATGCTTTAGTAGAGCTACTAAGCTTTTATGAATTCATAAATCATATCCTCAAGACTTCTTAATAGGCACAAAGAGCATCTACTTTTAGTACATAAGCTGAGGGGAGAAAATGCCTAGCATCACGAAATGTATTTTGCCACTTGAAATGTTGCACTTGGTCTAATATAGAAATACAAATTTTATTAGGCACTATTTTAAAATGAGATTTTGGTCATTGATACCTACATTAGATGTATTGAATTCCTACATATGCTAGAAATGAGGTGTAGTAGTTTGAATAGGTGGCCTTCAATATATTCAGTGTTTTATTAGTATGTACTTTGCATCTGCAGCCACCTGGCTAGAGGTAGTATCACTGGGCAGATCTTAAGGTGTGGTGGTGGGTTTGAGATTTTCAGTCTAAAGATATGCATGGTGTGCCTAGCTGGAGTTCCTGAAGTGTGCTGTGCTATGTGGGGTTTGGCTTATAGCTTTTCTATCTCTTTGGTCCTGTAAGAGCAGGACAGCTTCTTCTGCCATAATAGAACTTTCCCCTGGATCTGTAAGCTTCAATAAATATCCCTTCCTCCATAACTTTGCCTGGTCTGGAAGTTTATCTCAACGAACCTAAAGCTGGCTACTACATGAGTTTTTTGTTTTTTTAGTTTTGTTGGCATTCGGAGGAGGAGCAAAACACATAATTTAATGACCAGCTTGTTTTTAGTCATAAAGCTGAAGAATTTTCAAAACCAATCATAATATCCCCCAGATTTACCTATGAGACACTTTTGAACCTTTTGAAAGCTAGAAATGCTTAAGTTTCCAGTACATTAGTCAGACTTTTTATCTGTGGTAAATGCCTGAAAAAAATAATTTAAAGAAGGAACGATTTATTTTGGCTCACTGTTTCAGAGGATACAGTCAAAACCCGGCTGGTTTTATTGTTTCTATGCTTGCAATGAGACCGATCATCCTGGCAGAAGGGCAGGGAGCATGAGATGCTTACCTCATGATGGCCAGGCAGCAGACAGGAGGGTACGGGTCTGCTTGTAGATTTCCTTCTTCCCTTTTACCCCATCCAGGCCTCCAGCCTATTGGTTCTGCCCACACTTAAGAAGATCTTTCCCTTTTAACCAGTAATCTGTGAAAACAGACACACTCAGAGTTGTGTTTCAGTAATAATCTCTTAGACATCTCCCCATTGAATCAAGTTAACCAGCAAGTTTAATCATCATGCAGTCTTGTTTTTGATTTGCTTTTTATATCAAAGAAGGGACACACTGTGTAGGTTAGGGTCCCCTGGAACTCAGCATCATCCTGTCTCAGCTCCTTGAGTGTAAAATATTTCATAATTCTGAAAGTTTATAACATTTTATCAGTAGTATTAATTATGCATTTAATGGCATCTCCACTTAGAAAATGTGAACTTTTTCCTGAATAAATTACATAAATATTTAGGTCCTTTCGTATATATTGAGCCCACAGAACTGGGGCAAACAAGTTCTAATGTCTCTCTCTTTCTCCTGTCAGTCTTGGATATTTTTAGCAAGCCGGGTCAGAAGTGCCCATTTCACTTTAACAAAAGCAAATCCACGGGCTCTTGGGGCTTCTGCCCCAAGAATGGGGATTTGATGGAGAACATAGGAACCAACCAGAAGGTTTTGTTGTCTGCAGACCAAATAGGACCCTACAAATAAACAGGGCATGACTTATGCTCTTGTGAGAAGGCAGTGGTTCCTAGGGACAAGAGACGCCAGGCTCTTCATAGAAGCTTTGAGTTATGCCAATTGTCCCTAGTCCACATGACATCAGACACATTACCCCCATCTCATGATAAAACAATGCATTTATTGGGTATTTAAAAAAATATTTTTTTATTTATTTTGTAAGCAGAGAGAAACAGAAGAGAAACAAGCAGAGAAAATGGGCATGACAGAGCCTCTTGCTTGTGTTACTTTGTGTGCCTGACTTCATGTGGACACTGGGGAATTGTCATTAGGCCTTGCAGGCAAGTGCCTTAACCACTAAGCAATCTCTCCAGCCCTTCTTAGATTTTTTTTTCTGGTTTTTCAAGGTAGGGTCTCACTGTAGCTCAGGCTGGCCTGGAATTCACTATGTAGTCTCAGGGTGGCCTCAAACTCATGGCACTCCTCCTACCTCTACCTCCCAAGTGCTAGGATTAAAGGTATGCCCCACCATGCCCAGCTTTCTTAGATATTTTTGTTTATTTATTTATTTATGTAGAGACAGAGAGAGGGAAAGAGAGGGAGCATCAGAATGGGTGTTCCAGGGCCTCTAGCCACTGCAAACCAACTGTAGACGCATGCACCCCCTTGTCATCTGGCTTACGTGGGACCTGGAGAATTGAGCTGGGGTCCTTAGGCTTCACAGGCATATGCCTTAACCACTAAGCCATCTCTCCAGCCCTCTTAGATATTTTTAATTGTGGTAAAATGCACATAAAGTTTGCCATCTTAACTGTTTCTCAGTGTGCAGCTGAATGGTATTAAGTACATTCATAACACAGCCACCTCCACCATCCCATCTCCACGGCTCTTTTTGTCTTACAAAACGGAGTCACTATAACCACAAAACAGAACTCGTCACCTCTCTCCCTCCCCAGCCCCGTGAAAAAGTGCACATATGTCTGTTTGTCCCAGATTTGTTGCCCTTAACCAAATGGCCTCAAGTTCCCCCATGTTGTAACACAGGCCAGAATTCCCTTCCTCCTTAAGGTTAAATGGTCCTCTGTTGCTGTGGATGTGGCATGCTTTCTTTCTCCTTTCATTTGAAAACGTGGGCTGCCTCTAACTTTTGGCTATTACAAGAAATGCTGCTGTCAGCATGGGTGTGCAGATGACTCTTTGAGGCCCTGCTTTTTCTGGTCTTTGGAGTATATGCCCAGAAACAGAATTTCTGGATCGTATCAGAATTTTGTACTTTTTGAGGAATTACTCTACTATTTTCCATAGCTCTTGTACCATTTTTCACTCATGGCAACAAAGCACAGGGGTTCCAGCGTCACCATATCCTAATGGATGTGAGGTGGTATCACACTGTGCTTTTGATATAATAACTTAATTTGGAAGAATAAAGGCCATCTATGAGAACCGAATACCTTTTCTGACGTGTTATTCCTCAGTAGTTTTATCTGCATTGAAGGACTACAACCATAGCATTGTCAAGAGAAAAGTATTGTATCTTTTTGTACCTACACTTGTAAGAATGTCTGCAAGGGAAGGTTAGTCCTTAATATTGTGTCCCACCCTTGGAGTTCACCTTGCTGCAGGGTGAAGTTTTTACTTTCTATTTTTAAGGGAACTCACATTCTTACTAAACATGAAGTGGGCTCTGTGTTCCACATTTGCAAACACAGCACTGTAGAAAAATCAATTCTTTCAGGCAGTTCCATGCATATAAATATAAAACTCCAACAGCCCAAGTAGCAGGTGCCCCAAATACCTCAAAACAAAACCATGTGCCTGATGATTAGATACGGGCAAGTATACTAACTCTGTTGTTCAGAAAGAAATCACTTAAATGAAGTTTAGTTTGCTGTTGCTATACATAGCTCAAATATTTGCTTTGCTGGTTCTGGGGGAATTAAATTTTCAGAACTTGAAGAGCCTGTGCAGGCTGACATAGATTCTTTGTTCACAAAGTGTGTTTTCAGCAAATCAGAAGACTTTCAAGCCTCGCTGCAAAACAAAGATGCACTGTGGCTGCTCTCTGACCTTTCGCCATCAATAGAAAAACATGGCTATGCAGTGTAGTACATGGGCCTTGTTTGGGTTGTGAGTGAAATAAAGTTCTTAGAAATCATGGTTTAGGAGTGTCAGAAAAATTTAAGATTGACTAGGTTTTAATTTAGTTTTGGGGATTTTGCTTGGGTTTGTTCGGTATGAAAAAGGTATTGAGTCCACATGCATGAAATACCCTCTTAGAATACACGGCTCAGACATGCTTTCAGATTCTCTAGAAAAAGAATTAGTTGGAATGTTAGTAAACCAAGATTATAAAACATCCTAATAATCATGGAAGATAGGTGATGGCTATGTAGAGATTTGATTTATTCTTCTTATTATTGTGTACTTGTGGAAATATTTTTAAAAAGAAGTAAATTAGGTGGCAAAATATATGCAGGGAAAAGATTTGTCTATAAGAGATTCAAAACTCTCAAGCAAATAGCAGTAATTAAGTAAGTGCATCCTCAGGACCATCTCCATTAGACAGGTCACAGGTTGCCAGGCTAAGGAAAGAGTAAAAAGCAAGATAGTGCCATAGTGTCTCTGGGTCTCATTCTGCCTACTCACTGTGGGGGCAATGTCTAAAATCCATTTATTTTGTATTCCTTCTTTGGCTTTTTCTCCTTTGCCCTACACACTTAGAAGCTGTATAGAGGTTTTATATTCATCAGTGTGGAGGCATAAGCAAGGCCCTCCAGTTAAGATGACTTTGTCCTGGCATGCTTAGTCCCTTCAGTGTGATGCCATCTCCTAGGGCAGGATCACAAGGCAGGTGTCAACTCTGCTGTCTTGGCATTTGCCAACACAATTAGAATCTGTTCCCTTTTCCTTTTTTCTTTTTTTAGATGTTATTTATTTATTTGAAAGAGAGACAGAGAAAAAAGAGTATATGCATGCCAGGGTCTTGTGCTACTGCAAACAAACTCCAGATTATGTGGCACTTTGTACTTGCCAGAATATTGTGAATAAACAGTGAGTTTAGACTTTTACAAATGAAAGAGTACTTAAGTCCAGGATGCTTCTCCTTTCTGCCTTGATGAGAATAATTGAGAGCCGTGTGCAGTGGCACACGCCTTTAATCCTAGCAGAGGTAGGGGGATCACTGTGATTTCAAGGCCACCCTGAGACTCCATAGTGAATTCCAGGTCGGCCTGGGCTAGAGCAAAAGCAAAACCCTACATTGGAAAACCAAAAAAAAAAAAAAAAAAAAAAAAAAAGAATAACTGAAGAACGGAATTGCAAATGATAGCTGCAATGTATGTAACCTGTTTGACATGTGAGAGTTAGGAGGACTGAGGAGCAGAAAGATGAATTGCTATTTCAGTGAGTATTTTCCTCTTAAAGCATTTGTTTTTTGGAAGAAAATAAACAACGTTATAGTAATAGCTATATTAAGGAAAACAAAAGAGTGATTTGGGAAACATAACCTGTTACCTGGGCCAAAAACAAAGGTAAAAATTCATGAGAAGTTACAACTAAATTTCTTCCTTGTGCATAATGGGTATGGATGAGTAAAGATGGTGAAAACAGTTGTTACCTTTGGGATCTCAACAAGACAGGAAGTCTTTGTGGCTTTAATGATGTAAAATAAAGGAAGTTTCAGGTGGACAGGGTCTTGAGAGTTGTTATCTAGGGCTGGGTGGCAAAATATATGAGTGGAAAAGATCTAAACATGAGATGTTCAAAGCCCTTTGTTTAAGCACTTTGTCTAATTCACTCTGGAACTAAACACAAGCAAAATCAACCTGGTTCCAAAGTAGGCAGAAGGCCATCTTCTGATAGTGTGAGGTCTCCATGAAGCACCTGATCCCTAGAATGAGGACCCCAGAATTCCATGTCTGGGCCAGGTAGGGAAGAGGGTGGATATGATGGCAGCAGAAACCATGGAGGTTCTGTCTGGTAGGGCACTTGGGACACACATCAAGAACACCTGGTCTTAGTTTCAGCAGGTAAGCTTAATTAGCTGTGGTGAGGAAAGTTCTTGATATGAAGCCGTTGACACAGCTTCACGTTGCTAGGATGGACATTCAAACTAGGCACAGTTGAGGGGAGGAAGGGGTTTATTTCAAGCTTACAGATCCAGGGAAGTTTCATCCGAAACAAGAGAAGCTGCTTTCACACATCCAAAAAAAAAAAAAAAAAAAAAAGGGCAGCAGGCACACAATCAGCAGCAACATCAGGGTCCCAGTCTGAGCCCAGACTTCTCTGCACACCTTTTGGCTGGAATTCTGATCTGCCTCCAGCACACCTTAGGGCTGGACCCCAGGATCTGCCCCCCAGTGACACCTCCTCCAGCGCAATGGCTGGAAACAGGCTTTAGGTAAAACACCTGAACATGATGGACAGACATTCAAACTACCACAGTAGCCCTCTGGATATCTTCAAGATAGAAGACCATTTAGAACAGTAGCCTCTGTGGAGACTTCCCAAGATAGAGGGAATGCATAGGGAGTTCAAGCTCCTAGAGACAGAACTGTCATACTGGCCTCCAAAAGGTGTGTCCAGTGCTGCTTAGGTGGTTTTGGTGTGTCAGAGGTCTCCTGGTTGCATCTGACAAAGTCAAAGCCAAAACTTCCCAGATTAGGTTTGAATTAAGAAATACATGGTGTCTTGTGGAGCCTGGAAGCCTGACAATAGGCCTGTCTTCAAGCATGACTTTTCTAGAGAGAACATCCCAGCGCATCATTTCCTACTGTTCTTGGCTTTGCGTACTGACCTTAGTCTCAAGCAGACTCCCTCTATTCAATGAAGAGATGTCTTCTGTAGTCTAAAGACTGCTTTAGAAAAGCCTTTCATGGCCACAGCTGGGCCTCACTGGGCCAATCATGAGCCTGACCATCAAGAATGAAGTTGGAATTTGGATAAGACCCAGGATAAAATCTTACTCCTGCCTAAGGCTGGAGTGGTAAATTAAGGACTCTCCCCTATTCCCAACCATGTGGAATGACAGATGAAGAGCATCCCTCCAAAACAGAAAGCACATGTGACCACGCACTCACAACTGAAAAAAAAAAAATGGAGCTGGAGAAATGGCTCAGCAGTTAAGGCACTTGCCTGCAAAGCCTAACAACCCTGGTTCAATTCCCCACTACCCATGTAAAGACAGATGCCCAAAGTGGCTCATGCATCTGCATGCTTACAGTGGCTGGAGGCCCTGGCACACCCCTTCTCTCTCTCGTCTCTCTCTGCTTACAAACAAATAAAATATTTTTTTTAAACATCCCTTTCCTTCCATCTAAGTTCTTGATTGATTGATTTTGCCTTTACCCCCTGGCAACTTAATAAAAAAACTATCAGGTCTGGCTGGCCTCCTTTACCTTTTCTCTTCCTTTTGACCCTTTAATTCACAAGTGATGCAATCAGTTAGTGCTCAGTACTTATATGATTTTTATATTTTTGTATTACTTTTCTGCCAAATCCAAAGGTCTGGGTTGGGTCCCATCCCCAGGACATAGATTAAGGAGTCATGCTAGAGGTCAGCCTGTTTGGGTCCAAATGAAGGGCACCCTGATTACAGTCTGAGTAACTTCCAGCAAGTTTTTGAAGGTCGCCAAGTTTTCACTTCCTTCTTTGTAAGTGGGAGGTGGTGGATCCTACCTCCTGGAATTGTCATGAGGAATACATAGAATTATATATGTGAACAGCCAGATCTGAGCCTGCCATCAAATGAATGCCTGCACGTGTAGCCGGCCACTGCTGCTGAGTTACCATGCTTGGTACATTTGTTCCTCCCCACTCTTGAAAGCCTTTTCTTCATCCATCCATGTCACCACTCTCCCACCCTATCTCTTCAGCTTGGGCCACCTCTTGGCCTGCACTTCTGCACTCAGTTCCTTCTATGTATCTCATTTCAATCAAAGCGACTTCATCCACTCGGATATTATTAAACCTTGTATGTCACTGACAGTTCAGCAGATTGTCCACCCCAGCCCAGACCTCTGTCTTGAGCTCCAGACCTGCTGGCTGTGTGGAGTAGCTGGTGGGTTAGCCATGTGAGAAGTGCCAGGTGGAAGTCATCATCCCTCCTCCACCTTAAACTAGCACACAGATATCAACGCAACAAGAAATTTAAATAAGACAGTAAAGCAAAAGTCAATAAGAGGGGCATGGGTTTGAGAGATGGTCTAGTGGTTAAGGTGCTTGCCTGCAAAGCCAAAGGACCCAGGTTTGATTTCCCAGGACCCACATAAGCTAGATGCACAAGGTGGTGCATGTGTCTGGAGTTCATTTGCAGCAGCTGGAGGTCCTGGCGAGCCCATTCTCTCTCCCGCCTGTCTCCCCTCTCTCCTTCTTTCAAATAAATATATAAGAAGCCTTTTTTTTTTTTTTTAAAAAAGGGGGGGTGCATTACAATGCAAGAGAAAAGCAGGCCTTTGAGCTAGATTGCCCAACAGCAGCCAAATTACCCTTTGGGACTTGTTTCTTCATGGGATCGTAGAGGAGGCTGTAGTTGCTAATGGGGTGTAGTTTGGATTGTTCTCTGTTTTGATTGACAGGCTTGGGTTATATCATCTTTTCTCTACTACACACTTCCCTGTCATAATCATATGTATGCCCAATTAGGCATGAGCATAAGATGATAAACAGGATATTCTTCTGAAAGTTTCCTTAGAGGACTAGTCTGATATCACATAGGACCCCAGACCCAGGCCAGGCCAGATCAGAACCCTGCTTCCCTCTCCCAGTTATATCATGGAACCTCCTTCAACAGACACCGACCAGAAAGGGGAGGTATTGAAGGTTATTGGGGGAAGAGAGACATTACATTGTTTGAAACAGGATGTATGTGTAGCTCAGTGCAGGTGGAGGCCCCAGGTTGCCAACACACTGCTAGGTGCATTATCAGGAAAAGAGTATATTTATTCCTCAAACCAAGGGTCCTGGGTCATAAGCTGTTCCCTGTGCTTGCCTCCTATAGCCAAGATATGTGTTGTGTTTCATGTTTGCAAGTAATACATTATTCAAGTTACAGAGGCATTCCTATTTCTTAAGCCACTAAATAAAACAGATTAACAACTGAATTGATATAGATATCAAAACATACCTAATATAAAAGAAAGTATATTTTGTGATCTTACAACTCGCTAGAATTTCCAGGCTATTAACTCATAATTTGGATCAAACCCAGGGTTTCATGCATGTTAGGCAAGCATTCTACCAACTGAGCTACATTCCTAACCCTCATAATTTGTTCCTTGTCAGAATTACTCAGGAATCCCAAGATTCAACAAATGGGAATACATGAAATTGAAAACTTCGTACACAGCAAAAGAAACCATTGGCAGAGTGAACAGAAAGCCTACAGAATGGGAGAAAATCTTTGCCGGCTATTCCTCAAATGGGTGGTTGATATCTAGAATATGTAAAGGACTGTAAGAATTAAATACCACACTAGATGAGCTAATGAATGAACACACTTCTGAAAATTAAAAAAAAAATGGCTAATAGATATTTTTTTAAATGTTCAAAATTTTTAGCATCAGAGAAATACAAATTAAAACCATTTTGAGATTACATCTTACCCAATCAGAATGTCTGTCATCAAGAAAACAAATACTGGCAAGGTTGTAGGAAAGGGGAACCATTATTCACTGTGGTTGGGAGTGTTAGTGCAGCCTCTATGGAAATCAGTGTGGCGGTTTCTCAAGAAAGCTAAGAATTGAACTGCCATATGGCCTAGCAGTCCCAGTCTTGGGCAGTTACCCAGAGAACTCTACGTTTTACTACAGAGACACTGCACGTCCATGTTCATTGCTAATCTATTCACAAGAACAAGGCAATGGAACTAGCCTAGATGTCCATCAATTGGCGCCTGGATAATGAAATTGTGGTATACATCTACACAATGGAATTTTATTTAGTTGCAAAGAAAAACAAAATTATGAAATTTGCAGGAAAATGGACAGACCTGGAAAACACTATATTAAGTGAGGTAACCCAGGCCCAGAAAAGACAAAAATCATATGTTCTCTCATATGCACATCCTAACTAATAATGTTTATATATATATGCAAATAAGGGGGTACAAGATATGTAACTAGATAGGAGATGAGGGAGGAGCAAAAAATGACAAAGAGGGGCAAGGACAAAAGGAAACAGCATAAAAGTGGAGGAGGGCTGTGATGGGGAGAAAGCACAAGGAGGAAGAAGATGGGAGGGATGGGAGAAGGGAGAAAAAAATAAAAGTTGACAGGCATGGTGGTGCATTCATTTATTCTAGTACTTGGGAGGCAGAGGTAAGAGGATTACTGTGAGTTTGAGGCCAGCCTGGACTACACAGTGACTTCCTGGTCAGTTTGGGCTAGACCTTGAAAAAAAATATTTGATGTTGCTTTTTTTAAAGAAAATTTATATTTATTTATTTTTTTGAGATAGGGTCTCACTCTAGCCCAGGCTGACCTGGAATTCATTATGTAGTCTCAGCTGGCCTTGAACTCACAGTGATCTTCCTACCTCTGCCTCCCAAGAGCTGGGATTAAAGGCATGCACCCCCCATGCCCAACTTACATTTATTTACTGAGAAAGAGCATGGGTGTGCCAGGACCTCTTGCTGGTACAAGCTCCAGACAGATGTACCATAGGTACCACTTTGTGCATCTGGTTTTACATGGGTCCTGGGGAGTCAAACCTGGGCTAGCAGACTTTGCAAGCACATATCTTAACAACAAACCATCACCCCAGCCCCAAAATTTATTTGAAGCACCATAAGGAAACCTAATTTCTGTATGCCAATGTATTTTTTAAAATTTTTTGAAAGAGAGGCTGGAGAGATGGATCAGTGGTTAAGGTGCTTGCCTGCAGAGCAGAACAACCCAGGTTCAATTCCACAGTTTCCATGTACAGCCAGATGTACAAAGTGGCACATTCATCTATCTTGAGTTCATTTTCAGGGGCTAGAGGCCCTAGTGTACCCATTCTCTATGTAGCTCTCTCCCTTCCCCTTGCAAATACATACATACAAAATATTTAAAATAGGAAAGAGGTACTCCAAGTTTCTTTTTTTGTTTGTTTGTTTGGGCAACACTACAACATATTTTCTGAATTATTCAGCCTCAGGCAGGAGTATTCCTTCCATGCCGTTGAGATAAGGAGCACTTCATCCTGACAGAAGTGCTCATAGCCTGAGCATATGGCAGAACAAAGGATAGAATGAATCGCAAAATGTATCCTTCAATTTCCTAAGGGGGAAATTGGTCTCGTTCATGAAGCCAGTTATCTTCTGCCTAGTCTCCGGTTTGTTCTCGGTCTAGGGGTTCCAATGAATACTTGATCATCATGTGATTTCAGGCATGACACTCAAGGTTAGCTCTGTGAAAGAGTACAATTTCTCATGGCATGTATTATTGCTAAAAACAATAGACACTTCGCTGGACTGGAGAGATGGCTCAGCAGTTAAGGCCCCTGCCTGAAAAGCCTAATGACCTGGGTCTGATTCCCCAGTACCTATGTAAAGTGAAATGCACAAAGTGGCACATACATTTGTAGTTCGTTTGCAGTGGCCGGAGTCCCTGGCACACCCATTTTCTCTTTCAGTCTTATCTCTCTCTGCTTGCAAACAAATAAAAATTGGTGGTGCACGCCTTTAATCCCAGCACTCGGGAGGCAGAGGTAGGAGGATCACCATGAGTTCGAGGCCACCCTGAGACTACATAATGAATCCCAGGTCAGCCTGGACTAGAAAACCCTACCATGGAAAAAAAAAAAACTCTCTGTGAGATTTAACATAGTAGATGAATGAGCTTTATATGTGCACTTAGCCTTGTCACTGCTGTCCATCCCTGCCTTTTCTCTGAATTGTGAGTAACACACTTTCTCGCATTTGGTGACACACCATTTTCAGATCGATACTGTGTTTTAGTCTTTTCAGAAACACTCTTTTTGAGGCTACATTTTGATTTTTTAATTTAGACTGTGTTATAGTTAAGAAAAGAAAAAGTACATAATGCAAACAGGAGCTGCCTTTCCTTCATTTATAAAAACAATTTGTAGTCTCACCACCCAGAGGGTTTGACTGTTATCTTTTAGGGTATATATCTTATAGCCTGTTACATGTACACATTCTAAGTAGGAAATGTATCCATATATTATATCCTGTTCTTCACTTAATCATATTGAAATCTTTTACCTATGTTGTCCTTCAGCTTCATTATTACTAATTGCATAAATTTTCAACATATGAATATACAATAATGTGCATAACCAATTTCTGGTGATCTCTATAATGTTCATTGTATATTATGAATAATTTTCTTATTTGGGGAGACAACTGTAATTAAATATAAGGTTTATATACAGTGTTTTCCAAATGCATATGGCTATAGTTTTAAATAAATTTTATAACATTAATTTTTTTGAAATTTTATGAAAACTAAGTACAATGAAACTGAAATCTTTTATTCAACTTAGGAGAACACAAACTTCATTTTATCCCTGCCCTGATTGGCCCCTTCCTGGAAGTGACCTTGATACCCCAGCCAGATCTCCGGAACGTCATGATTCCCATTTTTCATGATATGATGGACTGGGAGCAGAGGCGCAGTGGCAACTTCAAGCAGGTATGCAGAAATACACAGCAGAACTCACTGTGGACTTGCGCTTCAACTTCCCAGTTTAACTCTGAGTTGGGAAATGACCCCTATCCAGGCCAGCAGACCCTGAACCTAGGCAGACCTGTCTTCTTCAGGGCCACATGGCCTCCATCACTTCTTTCTGCCTTTGTGTTTCCCTGAACCTCCAGGGACACCCTGAAAAAGTCATTTTATTCCTTTCTGCTAAAAATTTCTTTGATTTCCCAGTTCTATATTTAAGAATTTACAGAGTTTATTTGCTCCCAGTTGGACACAGCACAGAGGCACTAGCGGGTTAATGAGTCTTAAAGCCATTGAGCTCTCTGTGGTCTGCACATTGTACTTGATTCACAGTATGTTTTATTGCTCTTAGCTTGAAGCATTGAGAATTAAAGAAGAAAGCAGTGGAAAATTTCACATGGGAAATTGCAAGGAGATGAGTCCATCCTCTCACTAACATGTGTTCTAATAGCTCCTCCCCAGTATGGAGGAAGCAAACATCCTTCCTGAAAAACTGGGTGCTAATCCACACCCTCACATCAAGGGACCTGACTACTGTCCATCCACACAGTCACTTCACAGACCTGCTTGTCCACAGGATATGCACTCCCTTCATGCCTTGCCATGTGAAGTCATCTTTAAATCTTAGAAAAATGCTTCCCAACTCTGCAAGCAATTTAATTGTATTACATAGAAACTTACCATTGCCAAAAGTATGGGCATTTTATTCCTGTCATTATAAACATATATTTTCAAGAAAGCTAATAGGTAGGGGCTGGGAAGATGGCTCAGTGGATAAAGCACCTGCCCCTGCCTGAGGATCTGAGTTTGGATCCCCAGCCCTATGTGTAAACACCACACACACACACACACACACACACACAAAACTTGAGAAAGAAAAGTAATATAATATATAAATGAAAGGCTGTTTAAAACATTATGCTTAGTATAGGAATCTCTTCCCTTGCCCCTTCTCTTTGTCTCATGATTGACCTTTGGCTTAAGGAACTAATTGCGCAGAGTCCTTTGACACAGTCAAGTATCTTTTCCAAGCTGCAATTGATTTAGCTCTCTCTGGCCAGAGGTGGTTTCATTTTCTGTCTCTTCTCCTGCCTCAGGTAGATGGAGAGATATTTTTCCCTCCCTGATACAATTTACATCCCTGAAAATATAAATGTTTTGACTATAGTTCGCAGGAAATAGGTCCTTTCTCTGTCTTGCTGCTGGTTGCTGACTTAGAATATTTTTGCAGGTCTACCATCTGTACATGGGTGGAACAAGTTCTCAACTTCAGCAAAGATTTAGTGGAATCTGGAACTGTTTTAAGAAAGAAAACATGTAAAACATGTTAAAGATTTGAATTAATGTATATGGGCCTGCTGGTTTTATGATGTTCTTATATATAGTGACGTAGAGAAAAAAGAAATAGGACTTGCCAATTTGTAGTCCCTAAAAAAGAATTTAAAGATTTAAATTGAACTGTAAGCATTTATGTCTGAGTCACAGAGAGGTGTCTTTAGCAACAGGAAAATCCAGCCAGCCGGGAGTACGAAGTCATGTTGACTCCATCTACATTATCCCCCGAGCATCCCAAAGGGACGTCTGCTGTTAACCATGGCTGATACTGTCACTTTCACAAATTGTATTATCACATTTTCTCTGGCATAAAGAAAATGTTTTAATTCACCTAGAAATCCTACTTGTGATGGTTGGGAAAAGACAGTAATATCTGGTTATGTTTCAGGTGGAAGCCAAGCTAATTGACAAACTGGATAGCCTGATGTCAGAGGGCAAAGGTGATGAAACTTACCGTGAGCTCTTCAACAGTATGTGAGTAATGTGTTTATCTCAAACTGGTTCTATTCGGGGGACATGTGTCAGTCCTGAGTTGTTCTGCACTGCAGAAGCTGAGAGCTGGGGTCTCACAGGAGTGCTTTGTCCTGGTGGAGTGTGAAATAAAGGATAATTGCCTAACTCTGGCAAGCGGATCTTATTATGTTAATGATTAGACATGTCTCCTTATTTTAATCTCAGACTAGGACAGGCCGACTGTGTTACATAATAAAGCTCACTCTTTTCATGCCTAACAATTTTAAGAAAAAAAAACATTGCTATAATGATTTTAAATAGGGTTATGAGTAGGAGAGGAAAAGGCAGGGTGATTATAAGGTTGGTATACAGTGCTTTGCAAAGCAAGATATCCCCTGGCTGGTTTACTGTTTGAAGACTACTTTGCATCCATTCTTCCCCACCTGATTTAATCTGTACATACTGGTCATTAATGGGATTATGAATTGCTTCCTAAATGTTTCTTAATGAAATCTTGCAGAAGGAAATGACTTCTAGTAAATTCTTTATTTTGGCTTTGCAAGGACGGTAAGGAAATAATGGAGTATTGCAAAGGGACTTAGGGGTTGTGCCCCATTGAAATAACCTGATCGTGGTCACAGGATGGATTGCCTGTACCTGGCATTGATACCCTGTGTCTGAATGAGCAGGGAGCACACGTGAGAATGGCTTTGTGCTTGGGACTTCCCTTCTGGCATTTGTTTTCTTTATGATTTTTTTATGGATCTTAGTCATTTTCAAACCTAGTATTTTTTTAAACTTTTTATTTTTATTATTTTTTATGGAGAGAGACACAGAGAGAGAGAGAGAGAGAGAGAGAGAGAGAGAGAGAGAGAGAGAGAGAGAGAGAGGAAGACAGAGATGGGTGCTGCAGCAGTGTCTCAGCTGCTGCTAACGAAATCCAGATGTGTGCGGCCCCTTGTGGTCAAGTGCAGCATTGCACCCTTGCGTCACTTTGCATCTGGCTAAACGTGGGACCTGGAGATTGGAACCGCTGGAGACTGGAACCACTATCAAACCTAATATTTTTAAACAGTGTTTCTGTTTTAAAGGAAAATGAGCTCACTGAGCTTGCAAAAAGTTTGAGTTCTTTCAGAAGTACAAAAATAATTTAGCAATATATTTTCCTATGAGAAAATACACTGTCATTTGTATTTATGCCCAATCATCACCCCAAACTATACATGTTTTCATAGTGATATCCAAATGCAAGAATCTAGAATTTATTTTAGGATCATTAGTTTATAAAAATTTAAAGATTAATGTGTAGATTTAGAAATATGATTAGTGGATAATAGGTTAGGTAGGTTTTAGTGTGCCTCATTCCAAATCTTTCTTAAAGTTTTCAGGGGAATTATTTTGAAAGGAAAAGCCAGGAAGGGCTATAGAAATTTCACATAGTGGTGTGGGTGATAAAAAATACATTCTTTGTACTGATCCCTGAACAACACCAGTTTCTTTTGATACTGTAATTAAATCAAAACTTTTAATAATTGTTCACCAAACCCTTGTTCATTCTTGTGTACAAAGCATCTGTCTTTCATGACAGCTGGAGCTTAGCAAGAATTCTGATTAAAACCTCATTGGATATAATAAATTGCCTTTGAAAACTGCTCTCATTTCAGTTACTAGTCCTTGATTCAAATAAAGAACTAAAATGAGAAAGCATTCAGTGAAATGAACCTCTTGAGATTTGCAATTAATTATTTATAATAAATTCACACGATTAATAAATGCATATGTAGTTCTTTAGTGCTTATCTACTTTAATAAAGGCCTGATGGCATGCAATTTAGATTGCTTGTGTATAAATATGGCTTTGAAATAGAAGATGTACCTTGACATTAGAATCAAAGTAATAATTAAGATATTAAGCCTCTATAATTAGGAGTATTTTAAGGGGTCTGATTCATTCAATGGAAATTTTTATTTTTTGGTTGATTTTTAGCATATTGCTAGAAATGCTACTATAAATATTTTTCTTCCATGCTTTTATGATCAGCATACTAAGGAATAAATCAAATATAAAGTGATAATTAAATAGCATTACTACCTAGGCTCAGAAAAGAAAGTGAAAACCAAAGTCCATTTCAAAAACAGTAAAATGCTTTTTGGTGATAGAACTCACAGTGAATTACCACTGCACACATTGTGAATTAGGAATGACTGCTTTTATGGTCCAGATTCTCATTTGTTCTCCGAAATTCATGTCTAAAGTTTCTTAAAGTTTGTTCAGAAGCTGAAAACACGAAGGTAGCTCACTGCTACCTAAAGTGTAGTACTTGCCAAAAGAGCCCCCTTAGAGTAAGACCTTGAGTTTGTATAGCACCTACCTTCTAAAGAATCTTCCCTAACTCCCAACATTATCTTCTTTTAATCTTGCTCTTTTTGAAGTAAATAGGATTCATTTTTCTCGACAACACTCAAATTGTGGATCATAGACCACAGTGTTAAATATTCCAAGTACGGCATTAGAGCTAAATTCTGTTTGACCTGCCTCCACTTGACTCATTGTTTTACTTTTGCCAAATGCCTATGGGAACAGGCCCTTGTGCAGGGCTGAGATGCCACAGCAGCTGTGCTTTGGGAGCACACAGTAGGACTACCTGCTGCATAGAGGGACCTAAAGTGGTTTTCCAGAAGTAGCATCCATCTCAGTTCCTCATCTCCACACAAAACTCCAACAGGACTTCAGATGATGTCAGAGATCCTTAGTTAATGATCACATATTTCAATTACTATGTGAAGACAGAGGACTAGGTATATCAAACCATGCCTTAAGTATGTCAATGTACTTTGTGGATTGTTTGAAAGAGTGTCCAGACACAGGTGTGCGTCTGAGAGCCACGGACTCAGTGTAATCCTGTTCTGAGGTTGAGAATCAAACTTCACCCACTCTCCACCCCCAGGTCTTTCATGGGAGCAGTATCTTTGGGCAGTGCTATTGTGTGTGTATCCTGCCCCCTGTGGATGGGGTCTCATTGCATATATCAGCTTAATCTTCAGCAGTGAGAAGCCATCTCTTACTGTTAGCAGATAGGATCTCTGTGGGCACCAAAGCATGGTTATAGACCAAATGAAAACTCCCATCTCCACCCAAGTTAACTAGAAAGCTTCTTCCCCTGTTGCTGACAGCTCCATGACTCAGGTTGATCAGGTGAACTGGGAAGTGGAGGCATAAGCCTGGCCAAGAGCACAGATAATTGGGTTCTAGGCTTGGTCCCAATGTCCAAACTTGGGTCAGTGGAGGAAGCAGGTTTTGTGGAGCTTTGCCTCCTCTGGGAAGAGGATACAGTTCTGATTTCCAGTTGCACCGGAAAGCTGTGAAAATTAATGAAACCCATAAGTGAAGTCTCCATGTATTTTTAGAATTATTACTTAACTGGAGTTCTTTGTTTTTTAGCCTCTAAGTATGTGAGGTGTGGGCTGTCACTTGGAGCAATTTCTGCATTGTACTGCGTTGCTTTGGCAGGATTTGTGGACTCAGTTCAATACCAATTTGCCACTTATGCTCCGAACAGATGCTGTTCAGAGATTTTGAAGTAAAAACAAATTCAAACAAACTAAGGAGGCTTCCTGGGCAGGGTCTCAGGCCAAGCGCCATCCCTTCCATGTGCAATCTCTATCCGACCCACCCACCCCCACCCTTAACTTAGAAAACATTTTAAAACCAAAGAGAAAAGCACATGATCTGAGAGATGAGCAACAGATATAGAGACAAGATGGAAGACTGGGTACTGAGCTGACAAGAGCAAGAAAAAGAAGTGGAGATGGGGAGAAAATTGGAGGAGAACATGGCCACAGACAAAAGAAAGCTTTATCAAGATAGCTTTTTCCTCTTAATGATAATTTATTTCATACACACACACACACACACACACACACACACACACACATATATTTGTAAGAATGTTTTCTATGTCTTGTACCTGAAACCAGATGAAAGGGAAATGAGGTTTTAGATGGAGAAGGTGGTCATTCAGATGGAGGGGTGTGGAAGCATCCTTGTCCTGTCATGCTTGTGTTCTCTCATCTTTGGGGGAGTTCTGTCACGAAGCCCTTGCCCAGTGTCATGCTAATTTGAAGAGAGGGGGAGTGAAAGTAAAACAGAGTCCTCATTATTGTGACTGTTATTATTTTGTGTTTACATAGTGCCTCTGCTCCAAGGTGTTCAGGATTATGAGAAATGTAGGAGGAGAGATGTGGTTCGGTGCTTGTCATCAATCTGCTGCAACCACCACTTAGAAAATCCTCTGTGATTAATGACAAAATGAATGAAACTGTTGAGGGAGTGCATAGATAGTACAATATGTATTGAGTGGGCAAATGTTAAGTGAAAGGAAAAAACGCAAAACGTCATACCGTCTGTGCAAGGATTTTCCTGTGGCAGTTGCCTTGCAGTGAAATTGCTTGGACGAAGATGCATTCTACTGAGAGGTAGGAAAACATTTTTATGGGAATAAAGCAAGATCTGACTTAGAAGTGAACTTGTAGGTCCTCCTATTTTCACTCTTTGCAGTTATTTAATGAAGTAAAGTGCAAGTCTGTGCTGGTGTAAGCGAGAAGCTAGGAAAGAATGTCTTTGAGCTGTAAGGTGCTTGTGTGTTTTGAAAGCATGATTCTGTGCATGTGTTCTCATTTTATGACATGGATAATCTGAAAATCAATCTGCTTTGTCAATGCTTCCTGGATTAGAATTCCACTGTTTGGTCCCTATCCTAGGTAAGACATTGTTTGCAAATTGTGCTACTTGTGAGATGTTGCAGTGGTTGCTAAGGCATTTAAGGTACTGATGAAAGTAAAATGGTTGTCATGGTGACTGATAAAAATAAATGTTGAAAATGCCCTGGGTTCTTTCTTTTTCAGTCTACTAAAGAAAATTGAGCGGGAAACATGGAGGGAAAGTGGCGTTTCATTAATTGCCACTGTCACCCGGCTGATGGAGAGGTTGTTAGATTACAGGTAAGCCAAGTCCCATGTTTTCCAGATATGCCGTGCTCTAGTTAAAAAGTCAGGGAGCCAGGCTGAGAATCAGCCATGCATTTGAGTTGATCAGTCAACGAAGAACAGATGCTCGGACCCTGGGCTTTGAACCAGCTGGTTCAGAGGTTTTTGTTTACTTATTAATATAGTTCTATGTAGAAAGTTCACTCAAAGTCTTACTGAGTTGAGAGAGTACTCAGAGTCATTGGTACCCCTTAAAAAGAAAAGAATAAATGAACAAAAAGTGATCTTTTGATATTTAGACTTAACTGCTAGAAAACCTTCATCTCAGGGTGAAGATGATAGACTGGCCATAACAGAACAGGCCGCCGTGCTGAGGTGTGGAATGGAGAATGACTCACTGTTGCCTCCCCTGGATGCACTTTATTTTTTATTTGTCTTGCCTTCAAACTAATTTGGTTTCTTTGCATGCATGATGGTTCTGTTTCATTTTAAAAACAAAACCTTCCTTGTCACTGCCCCTGGCCAGGCTGACCACCTGCTTCTCCACCCCCATAAGAGATGTGTGATATGCCCTTCTGTCCTCCTGCCCCCTGAGCCCTGTCCTTTGAGTGAGACACAGTTCTTATCATGCAAGTGAATTTCGCAGCAGAAACTGCTGCTTGGGGCAGTCTGTAGTTCCCCAGCCCTGCAAGGACTGTCAGTCCCTGGCGCCTTTCTCTGAATTAACACTTACAAATTGCTCGGTTCCTGATCGTTCCCTCTTCCATCCCCCAAGAACAAGCTGTGTTGTCCCCATGGAAGGAGCTCTGAGTTCTGACTATTGCTTTTGGTTTTTAGGGACTGCATGAAAATGGGAGAGGTGGATGGCAAAAAGATTGGCTGCACTGTCAGTCTTCTGGTTAGTAACCTAATCTCATATCTCAGCCTTTGTTTTTGTCTTTTTTGCAGACAGTTTGGAGGGGGGTTGTTTGTTTTTAATCTGAAGTATGTGTTTTCATTTTTCTGGGTGTTTCTTATGAGAGTTCAGGTATACTTTTTCACAAGAAAGATAGCAAGCTTTGAGTTGAGAGAAAGCCCAGAAAAGCAGTCAGCTCCCGAGCCTTGCCGAATGTCTTCTGCATGCCCAGGAGCATGCGCACTGACCTCATGGTATCTCAGAAAGACCTGGGGAGTGGGCTTCTCCTGCTGCTCATCTCACCCCCTGTAGTCACTTATTGCTGTCCTGGGCAAGTGTGGTTTCCCCAGACAGAGGCCCTTTCACTTCTGTGTCCTTCTCCTCTCCTTTCCTCACAGTCATAATCATTCTGGATTTTGATAAACATTACCAGCTTCTTTGGGGAACTATTGATAGTTTTCTGTTAAACCTATTAACTCACGAACTTCTGTTCAAATTGAATTCATAATAACACTGTTGTTAACATTAGCCTCCCCGGGCACTCCCAGCACTTGGGAGGCAGAGGTAGGAGGATTGCTGAGAGTTCCAGGCCACCCTGAAACTACTACATAGTGAATTCCAGGTCATCCTGAGCTAGAGTGACGCTCTACCTCGGAAAACCATGTAATTTATCACCAAGGCAGGACATTTTTGAGAGCAAAATTAAATACTATGTAGGGACAGTAGCCTAAGCCAGAATTATCCTGGACAAATCAAATTTTACAGTAAGGGTCACTGACCTAATTATTAAAAACAAAATCCCCCCAGCTAGCAGGTGACAATCTCACCACAAAAGAATGCTCATACATCAGACATTAATTTTTATATTGTTTTGTTTTGTTGAGGTAGGGTCTCACTCTAGCCCAGGCTGACCTGAGACTCTCTCTATAGTCCCAGGCCAGGCCCAAACTCATGGAGATCCTTCTACTTCTGTCTCCCAAGTGCTGGGATTAAAAGCGTGTGCTACCATGCCTGGCTTTAATTTTTATATTTTAATATAGAGTAAATTAATACTTTTGATCATTTTTTGGAATGCATGAAGAGTGACTGCTTCCAGGTCTTAATTCTTGATGCCATGGCTTCTTTTCCTTCTAATCTTCAGAATACAGGAAACCTCACTGCCTATACTAAACACGTGTACCACCAGTCTCATCCTTATAGGGGTCTTCTGAACCCCTCATGTCCTGGATGCTTTGCCTGCACCTTGAAAGTTCGCCTGCTTTCTACTTTAATTCAGTATTCACTCATTGGCTTCAGTCTTTTTATTTTCTTTTATTCATTCATTTCACTGTCTTCTTCATAGTTCAGAACTTCAAAGTTTTTGTGACATTCTATGTTTCCCTACATTTTTTTTGCTATCCTGTTTTTCATTTCTGAGTGCATGACTCCTTCCTTCTTTACCACCCCCACCTCTTCCTTCTCATTTTTAATTTGTTACATCTCCACCTCCAATATCAGCCCCTAAAAATAGTGAGACCTGAGCATGTGTATTATGCACTTTCTTATGTAATGTTCCTCCCTAGACCAGCAGTGACCTCTCGGCCATCCACTCAAACCCACAGTGTCACTCATTGACCTCTTCCCTAGAAACCAGCGCTAAAGCTTCACACAGCCATTCCTTGTGAGGAACTGCCCACTGTTTCCCCGCCTGCTTTCCTGCTTTCTGTCAGTTTGATCATCACCATGAGGACCCTCAGCCTGAGGTTTTCCACATCCCTGTTTGTATATCAGTGCTTAGGAAGAACTGTGCTCTGTAAGCTTTAGTTTTTATTTATTTACAAGTAGAGGGAGAAGAGGGAGGAAGAGAGAGAGAATGGACATATCAGGGCCTCTTGCCTCAGCAAATAAACTTCAGATGCATGCACCACTTTGTGCATCTATATTTACGGGGATCCTGGGGAATTGAATCTGGGCCAGCAGCAGGCTTGAAAAGTAAGCCTTTAACCACTGAGTCATCTCCTACAGCCCCTGTAAGCTTCTGTTTGAATCCTTAGCCCCCATCATACCCCCAGCTTCATGCACAATGATTCATAAATATCCTCAAAGCAAAACCTTTACCTTCTTCCTAAGGGATCCTCCTCATCATCATCACCTTCTTGCCCAGGTGCCTTCCCTTTGGTGGTGTAGTGTAGAGTGTTTCCTTGAGGGGAAGAATTCACACTTTGCCCTGGCTCCGTTGGCTCTAATCTCCTGGAAGGCACAAGCCAGAAACCTCACAAAACCAGCAGCCCTATTGCTAATCTACTGAGATAAGACTTGATATAGCTTTGCAATGAGGAAAAGTGTTCCTTACAGAAAATGTTGCATTTCGAAAGCTGTTCCAATTTCAAACCAGTACGTGACTACTTCCTACAGGACCGCATATATCACGCTGACGCTCATCTTAGCACCTGCTCCATATGTTTTCTGGCAGCAATATGGTTCTCCTCCTTACTCACTTCTTCTGAGATCACTTGTCGATCTTGTTCGGAGACCTCTGGCTTCCGTATAAGATCTGAGTTTAACTCCAATGTTTGATTGTTAAAAATGCATAATATTTGGCATGGCTAATGTGAGGAAATAATAGTTTGTTCTTTATGCCACAAGTTTTACCAGATATATGTGAGAGATTGTCATTCGATGGCTAGGGAGATGTTTTGTTGCGCGTGTGTGTTTCCTTTAAAGAGAGCTATTCGTGTACAAAGCAATCACTTATTTTTGCTCTCAAAGAAAGTAGCTTCTTACCAGAAAGTGATTAGAGCAAATCATCCTTTAATAATGTAAAAACCTGCTGTGGGATTGTTAGACTGTGTTTATGGTACAACAGTTCTTGCTAATTAAAATGATTTTGGTTATAGAGAGATTTGAATAGTATTATTTACTTAGCTTTTTAAAGAATGTCAAAATCTACAGGAAACAAAAGGCAAGGGGGAGGATAATGATATGGATAAGACGAAACATATATTTTTTATGATGCATTCAACTTAATGTCAGTGTCTGCATGGTTACAAGAAGTTCTCGGACTGAACAATGGATACCAGGTAGAGAATGGGCAGAAAGTACATTCTGAGAGAAGCCACCGGGTTCAAGGCCAAGTTCAGTTTAAACAGCCATTCTGCTGTTTTGGCCCATGACCAAAGCTCTGTGAAGATAGTCAACTGCTGTTGCAGTCAGGTTCACATTGCCCACAGAAAAACACCCAACCAAGAGCAGCTTGTGGGATAAAAAGGATTCCCAAATTGCCATCAGCTGAGAACCTAGCATTCAGAACACCTAAGTTTATGAGGGACACCTGAATCAAACCACCACAACTGCGGAGGCATAGAATTCCTGATTTGGTCTTCAGATACCTGCCATTCCTTCAACTTAGCAGATGTCTCCCCACATCACTCGCCATCCTCTTTCTCTGTGTTCCCAGCAGCATTGGTAGAAATGGCATTAGTAATGATGGCAATTTGAGTCTCAAGGAGGGATCTCATAGTGCTCAGTGATCTGCTCCTGGAGCTGCCTACCATGGTAACGCCTTTCTGCTTCATACACATTTGCTCTGTGTTCACTCTATCCATGGAGGACTAATGTACTTTCTAGTGAGGTGAAGGAATATCCAGTATGGATTTGTCCAGGTACATAAAAACTAAGGTTTTGCTAATAATTGTTTTAAAAAATTAGATAAATTTAGTAAAACCTGGATTAAAAATACATAAAATATTTTCAATAAATATGTCCTATAATGATAAGTAGAAATAAAAATCTCCAAGACCTTTATGCTTTAACCATAAGCTGGAAACCTCTTAAAACTCTAACACAAATAAGAAGTGTCCCTTAACAATAAAAAAGCATTGTCATCTACCCACTTTTCCATAACTCTCCAAGGGAGAAAAATGCTTTTACATTTTATGCATCCTTACAGACTTTTCTTTAAAGAAATATATATATGACATGTAAAATTAAAGAAGCTACCATTTAAGTACCAGTCAACAAATTGAGTGAACAAGTAATTTGTTATATATTTTTCATTGGATGGTATAATTGTCCAATTGACAGCCACATTAACAAAGGAAGGAACAATTGGGCATGGTGGTGTGTGTGCATGTAATTCCAGCACTTAAGAATGTGAGTCAGGAGGATCGGATAGTGAGTCCAGAGCCTTCCTGGGCTACATAACAAAATCCTATAAAGAAAACAAGTGAGAGAAGAAATGTGAATCATTTGTCATAACCCAAGAATTACCAGCTTATTCAGTAATTGCTAGATAATGTCTAACACAGACAGTGTTAAATTTAAAAAAAAAAAAAAAGTTCCTGTTGCCAAGCCTACTGATTTCATTTTTTAAAAGGTATTTACATGGAAGAACTACATCTGTTCTCTTGCTTAAGACATAAAACTTCAGCAGAGTAAAAAACGATTTGTAGGCCTAGCTGCTGAGGAGACATCCATCCCTATATTCTCTTTTTTAAATTTATTTTATTTTTACTTATCAGAGAGAGAGAGAGAGAGAGAGAGAGAGAGAGAGAGAGAGAACATGTGTACCAGGACCTCTGGCCACTGCAAACAAACTCCAGATGCATGGGCTACCATGTCATCTGGCTTATGTGGGATCTAGGGAGTTGAACCTGAGTCCTTAGGCTTCACAGGCCTTAACTACTAAGCCATCTCTCCAGCCCATCCCTACATTCTTTTTTACAGAATTTCTATAAGACTGAACTGAACAAGGAAGAAATGTACATACGCTACATCCACAAACTCTACGACCTGCATCTCAAGGCACAGAACTTCACAGGTACTTCTGTCTTCGGTTCATATTGGGGGAAGCTAGCTAGATACTAATGTATTAAACATGATGACTCCTCTGCACGTTGTAATTAGAGCTGAAGACTTAAGCATTTCTATTTTAAATTTGAAATGCATTTTTAATTGTATGTATGCTTCTAAGTACTCTATTTCTGACTATATCTCTTTGCATGATTATTCAGAGGTTGCCCTAACAAAATATATATCTAATTTTTGACAATTTACCTACAGCTCATATTTAAATATAGAGACTTTATATCCATATAGATCCCAGTATCTTCCCACTTTGTGTTACACTTGCTGTGTACATCACAGCTACCTACCTTGAAAAACTCTGTCAAATATAATTTTTTTTCATTTTTATTTATTTATTTGAGACAGAAAGAGGCAGGGGTGGGGAGGGAGAAAATGGGCATGCCAGGGCCTCCAGCCACTGCAAACTCCAGATTCATGTGCCACTTTGTGCATCTGCCTTACGTAGGTACTGGGGAATTGAACCTGGGTCCTTAGGCTTTGCAGATAAGTGCCTTAACTGCTAAGCCATCTCTACAGCCCCAAATATCATAGTTTTTGCTTGCCACAGTTTATTTTAAAGAGTTTTCATATCATGTTTTATATTTATGGGCCATTTGGGTGATGATCCACTCATGAAGTTCTGTTTCCCTCCATTATCATTTCCATGGATCCTGAAGATCTTGTTTTAATATCATCCAAAGAGATCAGATGGTGAAGAATATTCCTTCATCTGACATCACCTTTCTTACCTGGTATTAATCAGATGTCTGTTATTATAACAAAATATCTGTGATCATCAACTTATAGAGAAGAAAGATTTGTTAGGTTCACTGTTTTGGAAGTTTCAGTGCATACTTCAAGGTGGGCCCTGTTGCCTCTGAGATTGTGGCGTGGTAGTTGCGAATCTTGGTGAACAAGCAGAGCCATTCACCATACAGCTAGGATGAAAGAGAAAGCAAAAGGAAGGGATCCCCACTCCCCTCATGGCATGCTCCTGGTAACCTAACACATTTCACTAGTCCTCACCACTGAGGTGAGGGCTGAACTTTAACACATGGGCCTTTGGTGTACACGCCTGGCCCGAGTGTACAATGCCTTCATCTCTGAAAGATATATTTGCTGGGTATAGGATTCTAGGTGAATAATTCTTTTGTTCACTCCTTTTTGTACTGCCTCGTTGGTTTTTAATGAGAAGTATGTGGTCATTTAAATTACTCACCTATTGTGCAATGTTTTCTGGTTGATTTTAAGCATTTATCTTTGATCTTCAGTAATGATGACATGTATAAGCATGGTTTTCATTAAGTTTAGCTTGTTTGAATTTGCCAGAGTTTTCTAACTTATAAATATGTTTACTTCCCTCTATTTGGGAAGTTTTTGGACATGATTTTCTCACTGTATTTTATACACATATCCTTTTCTTTGGGAGACTGCAAAACCATGACTAGTTGGCCTTTTGTTATTGTCCCATAAGTTCCTGGGACTCCGTTCACTTGTTCCCAACCTTTCTTCTTTCTGTCGTTCAGACTGGACAGTTCCCGTGACTCATCCTCAAGTCCGCTGACTCTCTTCTGCCATCACCATTTAGCTAATGACCCTTTCCAGTGAAATTTTTGGTTTCATTATTGTATTGCTGGATTCTATATTTTCCATTTTGCTATTTTCTGGTTATAGTTTCAATTTCTTTGCAAAGAATTCTGTCTTTTCAGTCATTCAAGAGTGTCACATCCACTCTATGGAGCCGCTTCGTAGCCTCTGTCTAAAATCTCAGCATGTGAGTCATCCTAGCGATGGCATCTGTCAATTGCTTTTTCTTGGGGAGTTCTTCAGTCCCCTGGCTTCTTGAATGCCATGTACTTTGAGATCACATCCTGGACTCTTTGCACATCATGTTATGAGACCCAGGATTCTGTTACAATCTAGAGTACATTGATATTTTTATCTTTGGAGATCTAGCCAGTTTGGCTCACAGCAGAGGCCCTGCATTACCTTCTGAAGGTTGTGATTCTCATGTCAGGCCTTTGCCCAACTACTCTGATGTTTCAGCATGTGCACCACCTAACAGGCATCCTGGGCCCATGGCAGTGATCTTCACCATTGTTCATGTCAGAATGTTGGCCATGTCAGTCATTGTGTGCTCTAAAATGTGCAGTTGGAGGAGGAGCCCAAGACTTCATACACATACGAAGAGATCCTTCTCAAGCTCCTCCTTCTCTGTACCCTCCCAATTCTGTCTATCCTCCTGATGCCCTTTGCCTAGTACTCTGACCTTGAAGCAGAGGCTAGAGTCTCTTCATGCTTTGATGCACTCCTCACAAGTGTTCTGCCGGGGCCTAAGCAATGAAAGGAAAGAGTCATTGGGAGGCACTGCTGCCTGTGCCCTTGCTCACCCGGCCACCACTGCAAACAACTGTTCCTAGGACTCAGGGAGAGCACAGAAGAGTGTTAAGAGCTCTGTCCCCAGGCAGCCCCTTCCCAGTTCTGTACCTAGAGGACATTTTCTTAGAACTTTTATTGTCTATTCTGATTTGCAGGATCAGCAGATAGAAAATGCAAAAAATGAAAACCGACAACTCAATACATTATGATGCTTCTTCAAGTGTTGATTTTTCCCAATTGGTCCCTCTGTTCTAATTGCTGTTCAGATCCTCTACTGTTTGCCTTACATATTCTGTCTAAGTATTTAATTGTAATTGCTTGGAAGATAGAGTAGTGTTAACTTACTTCACCTTAACCAGAACCCTTTCCTTGTATTTAACAACTGTGGATCGTGGGCTTTTCCCGCACTTCTTCCAGGGGACTCTTGAACTTGTGACCACTCCCTCAATTTTAACTGAGTAAAAGATCCTGTCTGTAATAGTTCCCTGAATTTAAATCTGCCTCTGGCTGTGACTCCACTGTCACAGCGGAGGCACTGTTTGCTCAGTCTGGAGACCTTGACTCTAACTTCTCTAGAGTTCACTGACAGGGGTCAGTGGATTCTTTTTCCTAAAATTCTCTCAAAGCTATTTCCTTCTCATTGTTCCCATTTTCACTGCTTCAGTGACACCTTCATCATCTCTGGTCTGGGCTCCCTTTTTACTGTCGTCCGACATTTTCCCTAGAACAGAGGTTCAGCCAGCTGCCACCTGCAGACCAGCCACCTGATTTTGCACAGAAAGTTTTATTAGAGCTCAGCTACACCCATGCCCACTTACTTGTTCATGACTGGACTGTACTAGGGGCAGAATTGAGTGGTTGCAATGAAAATCACATTGAACACAAACCTAATTGTTACTGTCTGGTCCCTTAATCCTTTAGATATAACTCCGTTGGCAGTTTCTAATTATTTATTCTGATGGGCTTCCCACTGGCACCACATACTTTTTCATCCTTTCTTGAAGGATTCCATGTCCTGAGGTTCTCTTTCTTTTTTTTCCCTCACCAACACCTACCACTCTTCCACCCGTGGGTTAAGCTGATCTTTCCATCTCCCTCATCCCCATTGCATTTTTAAAATTTTTTCTTTGCTTATTTATTTATTTATTTATTTGAGAATGAGAGAAAGAGAGAAGGGGCATACCAGGGCCTCCAGCCACTGTAAACGAACTCCAGATGCATGTGCCACCTTCTGCATCTGGCTTACATGGGTACTGGGGAATCGAGCCTCAAACCAGGGTCCTTAGGCTTCACAGGCAAGCACTTAACCACTAAGCCATCTCTCCAGCCCCCCCCAACTGCATTTTTAATTACTGTGTATTTGTTTGGGGGGGGAGGGAGAGAATGGGCATGCCAGGGCCTCCAGCCACTGCAAACAGACTCCAGACTCATGTGTCACCTTGTGCATCTGGCTTATGTGGGTCCTGGGGAATCGAACCTGGGTCCTTAGGGTTCGCAGGGAAGTGCACTAACCACTAAAAAAATCTCGCCAGCCTCCCTCTCCCCCCAGTGAATTTTTTAAAAGCACTTATTGTACTGTTTTCATTATTACTCATATTTTATAGAATGTATATGTATACACAGACAAGCCATCTCCAGTTAAAGCGGTTAAAGGATGAGTTCTTTGAGGACAGAGATAATGTTTTCTTATTCCTCGCCTTTTTGGATCTGAGAAGAGTGTGATGTCTAAATAAATGCACCACTGATAAAAGTGCTCCTAGATTCAATTTTGACACTGGTGTGCAGACTGTCCTTCAGGACTGATTACTGAGTCACTAAGGAAACAACGTAGTATAGTACACTTACTTTGCTTTAAAAGGATCACATAAGAACTGGGAAAGAGAACTGAGGACAAGCTATTCCAGATACGGAGCAGATATATTTTGGTTCTCTGAAACAAAGTCCAAATTTATCTGAGATTTCAGAGATTTTGTATTTACTCAACATGAAGTTTTATGTTCTCCAAAATCATAAGTAATGAGTACTTTTCCCAAGTAAAATTGTGTCCTCAATTCAAGTGTCCTTGAAGAAAGTTAAATTGTGGTACTTCTGTGGTACTTCCAAGTTCATCTCCACTGCTGTGTTACTTCTTTCTGCATGTTGGTATCCTCACTGAATACTTGTCTTGATTATCGACTGACCTGCATTTAAGGATGTGGTAATTCTCTCGGGCTAGAATTATAAACATTTCTTTTTCGCTGGGCGTGGTGGCATACACCTTTAATTCCAGCACTTGGAAGGCAGAGATAGGAGGATCACCATGAATTTGAGGCCACCCTGAGAATACATAGTGAATCCCAGCTCAGCCTGAGCTAGAGTGAGACTTTTTTAAAAAGATTATCTCTTACAACTCTTTTTGTTTCAATGCATATAATCTTCTAAAGGATCAAAACTTAAACCTAAAACAGTACACTAAAGCATTTACAGTTTATTAATTTGTTCAAAAGCACCCTCATGGGAATATTGTATGGGTCACATCTCAGAGCTTTCGCTTAATAAAACCATTGGACAGTTTCCTCTACCCACAGTACTTCCCTCAGAGATCCATCATCATTTCCCAAGTGGGATTCTGAAACATTTGTCACTGGTCTTCTTTCCTCTCCATGGCACCATCAGTCATTCGGCTTCCCCTAGCCACCAGCTCGTGTCTCCTTGTTTCTCGAGACTTTCTCAGGGGAAGCTCACCATCACCTGACACCCCGGCCATGCCTGGACCTTCCAAGGACTAGTATGACTGGGACAGCAGCAGAGAGGCTGGCAACCTTTATTGTTATTTTTAAATTTGTGATTAGATACATATAACAGAAGATTTACCATCTTAACTGGGCATGGTGGTACACGCCTTTGATCGCAGCACTCTGGAGGTAAAGGTAGGCACCTGGCTATGAAGTCAAGGTCATCCTGGGAGTGCAAAGTGTGTTCTAAGTCAGCCTGGGCTGAGTGAGACTCTCCTTCAAAACAAACCAAGTAAACCCAGTCTTAACCAGTTTTCACTGTGTGTAGTTCGATGGCATCAAGTATATCAGCATTGCTGTGTGGCCGTCACCAACATTTATCTCTAGAACTTTTGTCACTTACCCAACTGAAACTCTGTGCCCATGTAGTACTAGCATGCCTCCCCCATTCCTCCTGCCCCTGACCCACCATCCTGCCCTGTCTTATGAATTTGACCTTCAGAGCCCTTTTAGGTCACTCTCTGTGGGCAGTTATAGGAAGGATACTTGGGCCTTTTAATACACATGAAGTGATCAGTTATTCTCTGGGGTGTTTAGATTGCTCAGGTGCTACGGAGAAAGAAACAAAAATGGAGAGAAAGGAAGATAGCTGCTGAAGTAGGCCACTAGGGGGGAAAATAGAACTTCCTCACAGCTGAGGGGGAAAGGCCAGTAAGTGTGGATCAGTGTGGTCCATGAAGGGAACAGTGTTGGGTCAGAGAGAAGTGCATAGCTGTAGAAGAGGAAGCAAAGATTCACATGAGGCTTTCGTAAACGCTTAGTCTCTAGTATGCAGATAGGTAGGGGATGAAACACAAAGCTCCATCAGGAGATCACAGAGAAAACTAGAATACTCTTCAGAATACAGTACAACAGCCTGGTGATTATGATCCCTGTAGTCCAAGGAGTCTGCCATGGCAACCTCCGCTGTGGTATTTCAGCTGTTGCTATATCCACTCACTTCCCAACACCCTTAAGAGAGCCTCTGTCCATTTCACATTTAATCCCCACAAGGAGGCCAAGTAGTATCGCTTTCCCTACGCACAATCTCCTTGTGCCTTGCTGATCTGAGATCAAGACTCACCTCACTTCATGCCTCAGAAGCTAATGGTGGAACGCAGGGGCTGGAGGCCCAGCAGTTGCTAAGCCTTCTTAAAAGCGACCGTAGTTGGCTCCTTCTTACCTGAACTATGTAAATATAGAGAGAGGTTGGAAGCAACTAGATTATTAGTGGCCCTCTCTCTTAGGAAGCTGAAATACTTTGGCTTAGATTCTGGGTTTTGTTCAGGGGAGCAACATGTGCTGAAGGAAGACCATCCTGGTAGCTGGGCAGAAAGTCTCTCTCGCTCTGGTTTCTTTGTCCCTTCTATAATGTCACCCTCAACCTGATTCAAATTTTAGTGTTTAGTATCTAAAAGAACCTAGATGTCTTTGTGTATTTTTTTGTTTCCTAAGTATTTCCTTTTAAAGGTCCTGTAACGTCCAAGGACTCACGAATTGTCCTTGTATAAAAAGGCATGCCCCCACTATAACAGTATAACCTGACATCTTTGAACATGTTTATTATGCCCATAGCCCGTAGACATTGTAGAAGAACCACTAAAAATGAGAGAGAGACAGAGAAAGAAAGAGAGGGGGAGGAGGGAAAGAATATAAAAAATTAGAAGGTTAAATACAGATCTCTAATGATTCCATCTTCCAGGGGAAGTCAGCATTGATTTACCTGTTGGACATTTTTCTTTTATATCAGGAAATTCACCCTGGATAGATGGCTCAGCATTTAAGGCACTTGCCTGCAAAGCCTAACAACTCTGGTTCGATTTCCCAGTACCCATGTAAAGCCAGATGAACACAGTGGCACATACATCTGGAGTTTGTTTGCAGTGACTGGAGGCCCTGGTGTGCCCATTCTCTCTCTCTCTCTCTCTCTGTTTTCTTTCTTTCTTTCTTTCTTTATTTCTTTCTTTCCTTCTTTCTATCTATCTATCTATCGATCATCTATTTCTGCTGGTAAATAATAAATATACAAATATATATTGGGAAAACAGTGTTTTCTTCAGTTTATGAAACCAACTCTAATTGTCAGGGAATGGTTTGGGGTCCTGACTGAGTGCACGCCCTTCCTCTTGACTTCTAGAGGCTGCATATACGCTCTTGTTGTATGATGAGCTGCTGGAATGGTCTGATCGGCCCCTCAGGGAGTTCCTGACCTACCCCATGCAAACAGAGTGGCAGCGAAAGGAGCACCTGCACCTCACCATCATCCAGAACTTCGACAGAGGCAAAGTAAGCAGCCCACCTCTCTGAGGTCCGTGTGCAGGGAACCCCACACTTCAGCGTGCCCTGGAAACACGCCAGAGCTTGCTGAAATGCAGATTCCCAGACCCCTAGGCATTGTGATTCAATAGGCCTGGCACCTATTTGGAGAATCTGGTGTTTTTTTTGTTTGTTTGTTTTGTTTTAAAGAGAGTCCAGGAGATGGCTATGTGCCCAAACTCCACATCACCCTTTGACAAACACTGATCTTGAGGGAATGATACTCTTAAGCTTGTTGCTGTGAAGCCACAGTGTTTCAGCTGGGTAGCTTATAAACAACAGAAACGTGTGTGTCACAGCTCTGGAGGCTGAGAAGTGCGAGGTCAAGGCCTCAGCAGCTTGGGTGCATGCCGACGGCCCGCTTCCCCGTACACAGCTCCTCTCCCTGTGTCCACACACGAGGGAAGCCTCTTTTATAAATCTGGTTCCTCATACACGGCTCCTCTCCCTGTGTCCACGCACGTGGAAGCCTCTTTTGTAAGGGCTTTACATTCTCCACAACCTAGTCACTGCCTAGATGCTCTTCCTCTTGCTGTCAGTACCTTGGGAGGTAGGCTTTCCATATAAGAATGCTGGGAGAACACAGATCTCCAAACTACATCATTCAACTCTGAAAACTAGGCATCTGTTCCTCAAGTTGGCATGTACTCTTACACATTCTACTTTCTTTTCGAGATAAAAATAAATGAAACTAGTTTTATTATGGAAGTTTAAAGCATCCCTTCATATACTTAGACATGCCTAGAGTGTTGACAAAACCCTCACTGGCTTAGTTCCTCGATTCACTTTACTCCCTTCCTTCTTGACAGCCTGTAATTCTCACTCTCTCTTTTAAATTCTCTTTTTAAAACAACTTTAAAACTGGCCACTATTGTTTATTTGATTTGAGCCCTTGAATGTTTTAGTGGAATGTCTTAGATTTAATTATCTCTTCTAAATTGTAATTATTAAACAGAAAATGAAAACACATCCAGTGATGGTCACTCCTTTCTAGAATATAATGGGCTATGCATAAAACTTTGATGCAAAGAATTTCTTTCATATCCTCCTTTATTATCCTCCTCATCTAGCACCAAACATAGCAGTCACTGCGCTGATAACAAAGAAACGTCTTTGTGTGCTACGGCTATAAAAATTTCACCTGTACAGCACACTGTTTCAAAATCTCATCTACAGGCCATTCCCAGCCAGGAATTTGTGCTAGATCCGTGTTACAAGCCATGACCCACAGGGAAAATGTCTCACGTATCTGTTTCTCTGCATTTTCTAAGCTAAACATAGCTCTCATGTGTTTAAATGGATGGAATCAAAAGATTAATGCTACTTTGTCACATATTAAAATTATGTGACATTTACCTTTGTACCCACAATTCCTAGTAGAACATGGCCCTACTGAGGTGTGGCTTTGGCTGCTTTCCTGCTGCAGGAGATGAGCTGGATAATCGCAGTAAAGATCGTATGGCCCCAAAGCCGGAAGTGTTGACTGCCTAGCTCTTTTGAAGGAAAACCTTTGTTGATAGTGATGCGAGATGAAAGAATTGTTGCATTTCTTCTGGGAGTAACAATCTGTCCTAACCAACATCAGTGACCCTCACAATTTGCAAGTGCGCATTAGCCGACCAAGGAGTCCAGGGCACCAGCCTTGACAAACTGGGTCTTGGGGTGGGAAGTTCATGCTAACTCCCTCTTCAGCACTAAGAGCCTATATGTACCCATGTGTGTGGCCCTTGTGTAAGTGCAGCTGTTTCATGAAGATGATTCTGACACAACAACAGGAATATATTGTTTCTGCACCACGTTAATAATTGTCGAGGGGAATATCATAGGAAATTTCTATAGAGCCTTCATAATGTTCATGTTCATTGCATGGTGTTTTAATGCTCAAATGACAGGGATACGACTCAAGGTAAATTGTAAAGATTAAAGAGTGAGGCCTGGTGATCTCTGGAGGCAGTCGTGCCCTGCCCTCTGGGCGGAAGTGAGTAAGTGAGGTGAATGGTCACTTACATACCTGTGTTCCTTTGACCGCAGTGTTGGGAGAACGGCATCATCCTGTGCCGCAAGATTGCAGAGCAGTATGAGAGTTACTATGACTACCGAAACCTGAGCAAGATGAGGGTAAGGTACCTGGCTGCATCCTAAGCCGGCTGTGGCACACCTTTGCAGATAACTTTCCAGCGTGGTCGTGTGAAATCAATTCTGTGATGATCTTGATAAGCCTTGCAGAAGATAAGTGTTTTCTCTAAACCATATTCAGTTGCTTATGCAGAGAGGTAGCAAATTCATCCATGTAATTCTTTTGATTGATATATATATATATAAAAAATGAACCCTTGGTCAGTTTCCAAAACCCTACTTCTGAAATATATAATCAAATCCAGGATTAATATTTTAGATTCGTTGTGGAAAATCTCCACACTGTTTGAATAGCTTCCCAGAGCTGTACACAAATCTCTGAACAATACAAAATTCTTAGTACCATAATCTGCAAAGCAAAATAGTGTAAATGGCTAACTGGCCCATTTTAAAACAAATTAGGGCCAATTTTTATGTCAATTCTCTTTAATTTCAAGAATACATTTTCACTAAATATAAATCTAGGTTTTGGTGCCCAAAGCTCAGGGAGTTGAATATTCTGGATTCCTGAATCATTTTTATATTTCATTGCTTTTAAGTCCAAACAAGTTTTTATACTCCAAGCCTTAGGAGCTTTGAACACTGTCATGCATGTAGTAATACAAGGTCCTGATGAGTGCCAAAGTTCTTTGGGGTTTCTAAAATGGGAATTATCGGCTCTTATTTGTTAAAAAACGATCATGGTGTCACCTTTCAATTTCGAGGTCACGATTTGAGACATGATAGCATAAACCTCACTGCTCGCAGAATTCCTTGCACCACCACAAGTAGCTTCTACCTGGCAGGATGTTCTGTGCTTTTGGCATTATTCCTCATGTCAGCACTTGATTGCTGTTTCTCCTAATACTCAAACCAAAGAGAAAACTCTGGTTTTAACTTTATTCATGCTAACTCTGGCAAGTAAAAACCATGGCTGTTCTTCTCTGGCATCCTATCCCTGCAACAGAAGCGAGGTTACAGTGTTTACCAGTGAGGGCCCCTGGGTGCCATAGTCACTAAGATGTTTATAAACCCAAAGCATTACACTTCATGCCAACTGCTCTTTGGGGTGCTGTTACTGTGGGCAGGGGAGTCTTCAAGCACAATATTCGTCTTTCACTGGAAGCCCCGGAGATGGTAATACCATGAAAGGGAAGCCATAAGCTTTATCTGCCTCATCTTTGGAACATCGTCGAAGACACACTTCTGAGCTCTCAGCCCAGGCAGCACTTAGCACTGTGCCTCCTTCAGTATGGTTTGCTAGGTTGTCCCCGTGCTACCTATATGCAGTTGACCCTCCAGGCTGCTTGCAAGGGGGCTGGCCAATTCTCAGGTAAATATACCTGGCATAAGAATTTCCCAGGAAGGTCTGACTTTTTAATTGCCATTGTTAATTTCTGTTTAGTTATGAGTGAACATATCTTCGATAGAGTACACAGAAAGAATCTTCTCTGGTGATAGCATGTTGTTTACACTTGACCCCTTAAACAAGGGTCAGCAAACCACAGCCTGTGGGCCTAGCAGAATTGAGTACTTGTGACAGGGACCATATGCCTGCAAAGCCTGAAGTATTTACTCTCTGGACATGAATAAAATAAGTTGGCTGAGCCTTGCCTTATATCATTTAAAAAGGGAATCAAATAGCCTTTTCCAAAATGGGAATTAAAATGAAGTTGAATCAGTTTGGTAGGGCTGAAGGGTAGGATGGGGGATTCAGAACTTCTCCCATGCTCCCCTAGATGATGGAAGCCTCTTTGTACGACAAAATCATGGACCAGCAGCGACTGGAGCCCGAGTTCTTCAGAGTTGGATTTTATGGGAAAAAATTTCCATTTTTCTTAAGAGTAAGTAATACACTATTTAATTTCCTTTCATCTTCTGACTCAGATACCTCAATCAAGAAAATTAAGATATTGATGACATTTTATGACAGGCAAGAAGACAGGTAATAACACTAAGGAGACTTTTTTATCCTTTTAATTTGCAGTGCTATATTAATCGAGAATGTCTTGTTTTGAAGTTTCCTGAGAGCTCAAACCATCTACCCCTTCCAAAGTTTACTTTATTTAATGAGCAGTCATTGGCAGTTGTAGTTTCCCTTGTATGATATCCACTGACGTAGCCACTCTGCAATTTCATAGAGTTAGCATTAGAGAACAGTGAGGTCTCCATTTTCCCTAATGCTCTTACAGACTGTGGGAAACAGAGTCATGTCACTTCAAGTGCAAATCTTACCTCCAGAACCATGGAAAGAGTGTTGTTTGTCCTTTTTGATGACTTTGTGGAAAGGTAAATGTCACCCAGCAGAGAGATCTAATTTATTGCAAGTGTAATTGATTTCTGTACAGGGAAATTCACAGACATTCTAAGGTACCTTCTAGATGATAACCTATTCAACTCTCTCTTGTTTTTCATATTCAGCCAAGTAGCGTTTTATATGCTTGAGTGTTTACTCAACACTTCAATATGTAATCTCTTCATTTTATGAAAACATTTGGTCAGAAGAGGAAATATACTCACTCAAGCAATTGTGAAGATGTACTCTGGATAACTGATTAAACTGAGTCAATTTGTGAGTCACCTGCGGTAGCTCAGTCTTGTAATCACAGTGCTTGGGAGGCTGAGACAGGAGGTTTGCCACAAGCTTAATGCCAGCTTAAATTCAATGCTAGCCTGGGCTATTTATGATCCTATCTCAGAAAAAGTAAACACGTGCGCACACACACACACACACTCAAATGTGCACCAAAAAAACCGAGGTAAGTTGTTAGAACTTTAAATCTCAATATGCAAATATTAATGTTGACCTAAATCCTGCCATGTTGTCAGCACATATGACTAGAGATAAGGTGAGGGTACTTGGAGAAGGAGGAAGGCAAAGAGTTCACTTTCCTACTTATCTAATAATCATTAACTTCTCTTTCAAATAAAGCATTTAGATGATGATAAGTGATGATAGATAGATAGATAGATAGATAGATAGATAGATAGATACATACATACATACATACATACATACATACATACATACATACATACATAGATGTTACGTACATACTAGATAGGAAGGATGGATGGACAGAATGGATCCAAAATTGCCTAGATACCATAAGTAAGTATCACACAGAATAAATACTTAAAGAGGTTGATATTGTCCTTATTGATTGAAAGGACTTATTGATGACCATATGCTACACAGACATAAAATCTTGTTATTACTAAAAGAACCCACATGATGTTAGCAGATAGGCCTACCTAAAGAGAAAACTTAATTCCAAATTGTTTAAAATGACAAATTCAGAGCACTTGCTATATTTAAAAGACTTTTAGAAGTGAACATGCCAGTCCTGGTCTATCAACATACTACCCTAAGGAGTCCAGGGGCCTGGATCCTGGTTCTCAGCAGAGTACAGGCCAGCCTTCCAGAGCTGCGAGGAGCTTGGGGGAGGGGAGAGAGGCAGAGGCCCAGTATGACTTTGCTATAGGACATTTCTGTCCTGTTAACACAGAATTGTACCACACGAAAATTACATTTTCTTTCATATCATGCCCAGGATTAGCTAATCCATTATGCACAGTAGACACAGTGTTTGGAGACTATAACAGTTGTAGGGTCACAAAAAGCTTTTAATTTCTTTAAAATATCAAGAGAAAAACAAAAGACCCCTTCGAGAAAATGTTCTATATTATATTATTTGTTAGATAATATTAACATTGATATGTACATCTCTGTAACCACGCAGGCCAAAATATAACTTTTAATATTTTTCATGGAGAAAGAGGCTGATGAAGATAAGTGTACTTGAGGGCACACAGAAGCCATGAGGTATCCCTGACTAAATTCTGAGTTTAGCTAGTAAACAGACAGTGAGGGACCCTAAATATCTATCTACAGTGTGCAATTGCTTTAAGTTAAAGATATAAAATTTAAAAAGAAACACCAGAAATACTTGAGAAGCACAAATTATAAAGGAAGTTTCACAAATTTGAAAAACACATGGGACAAGTAGAATAACTTGTTAAAAGTCATTGTTTAATCCCACACCCGGGAGGCAGAGGGAGAAGAATCACTGAGTTCGAGGCCATCCTGAGACCACGTAGTAAATTCCAGGTCCACATCTGCCAGCAACAACAAAGTCAATGAGAATAAGTGACTCTGTCTTTAGTCTTTTGAAACAAATGGGTCTCCCTCTGTTGGTTTCTAAAGGGCACTGCAGTCTTCAGAGTCCCAATGCCTGGCCTTCTTTTAGGAAATCAGATTATAATCTGTTTTTTTTCTTCATTTTTTGTTGTTTATTTTAATTAAAAATAAATGGATATCCACATTAAAAACTTCTTTCCTTGTTTGATTGACTTCAGAATACTTTTTTTTGCCCTATTTAGTTTTTTGAGACAGTGTCTTAACTCTGGCCCAGGCAGGCCTTGAATTCACTCTGTAGCCCAATTTAGCCTTAAACTCACAACAGTCCTATCACAGCCTCTCCCGTGCTGGGATTACATGAGTGAGCCACTATGTCCGGCGCATGATACTTTTAAAAACACTAACACGTGATCTGAAATCAGTTCTTTTTCTCCTCATGGAAAGTGAGTGCTTTAAAGAGCATTCACCAAGATGACCCGAATGATGGGCTTCTAAAGTCTTCTGTGAAAAAAAGGAGACACGCGTTCACATGAAGACCTGTACCTGAATGCTCACGGAAGCATTATTCACAATATCCAGAAAGCAGAATCAACTCAAAATATATACCAGTTGGTAGATGGATGAACCAAAATGCAGTATAATTTTACAATGGATCGCTACTCAGCAACAAAAGGTTTTGAAGCACAGATAGGTGCCACAAGCCAGGTAAACTGGAAATAGGATGTTAACTGAAATAAGTCGGTCACAATACACCACTTGGTGTTATTTCAAGATGGATAAAGGCACAGAAACAGAAAGTGGTTATAGGGTTAGCAGGGCTTGGGGCAAAGAAGCAGTAGAAGGAGGTGACGTGGGTCTGGGACTTCTTGTGGAGAAGGTGAAAGTCTTCTGACGCTCGACTGTTCTGATGCTCGCACAACTCTGTGAATATTCTGGGAAGCATGAAGTAATTGTAAAAAGGTAAATTTGCCAGGCATGGTAAAACACACCTTTAATCCCAGCCCATGGGAGGCCAAAGTAGGAGGCTGTGAGTTCAAGGCCAGCTTGAGACTACATAGTGAATTCCAGGTCAGCCTGGGCTAAATTAGGACCCCACTTCCAAAAAATGGGGAATGTAAACTTTCAGGCTGGAAAGTTGGCTCACAGATAAGGCATTTGCCTGAAAAGCCTAAGGACCTGGGTTCTATTCCCCAGTACCCATGTATAGCCAGATGCACAAGTGGCACATGCATCTGGAGTTCTTTCAAAGTAGCTAGAGGTCCTAGTGCATTCATTTTATATATATCATATCTGACTTTTCTCATAAATAAATAAGTGCAATATTTTAAAAAGGTAAATTTTATAGTAGGACATGAATCTCAATGAAGCTTTGATTTTTAAAAACATAATACTGACAGAGGGAAATGCTTACTTCCGTATTTCTTTTTTTAAAATTTTTTTTAAAGATCTGTTTCTATTTTTATTTATTTATTAGAGATATAGAGAAAGTGAGAATGGGTGCACCAGGGCCACTAAGCCACTGCAAAAGAACTCCAGACACACGCGCCACCATGTGCATCTGGCTTACATGGGACCTGGAGGATCGAACCTCCTTAGGCTGAGGTCCTTAAGGTCCTCGTTAGGTCCTTAGGCTTCGCGGCCATGCACCTTAACTGCTAAGCTATCTCTCCAGCCCGCTTCCATATTTCTTAAACCCAAATAACAGAGCCAAAACTTGATTTTATTCAAAATAGCTTCTAATATTATCAACTGTTTGTGTTTAGAATAATTCCCTATTTCATACACTATTGTTATGTATAGCATTGTTTTAAAAACATTTCAGTTAGCAGGATTACATATGTTTCATGTTTTATTTTATTGAGAAAAGTGCTTTTGGTTTTGAATAGAATTTGAAAAATACAGTATAAGAAGGTTCAGCTTTTATCTGCATCAGAAGATATAAAGTATAACTTGTATCTAGATAGATTTCTAGATAGTCTATCTTGACATTTTTAAAACCTTTACATGAAAACCTCTATTCATATACACAGTGTACCCTGATCATAATCCCCTTCCACCACCCTCCTTTGTCCCCACACTCCTATTTCCTACCAGTTTTTTAAAGAATCACAATGTATGTGGAGACTGGTGAGAAACTGAGCAAGTGTCACAGCCCTGTCCCAATAGCATGGCCGGCATTTGTCTGCACCTGCAAACATGAGCCCCTGCCATGGGGTAAATGCCTCCTTCACTGTGGCCTAAAGCTCTGCCTTTGGGGTGAGGTGTAATGATGGGAACCTGAGGGAGCTGAAAACGGCCTTATCTCCCCAGGCCACAAAGGACTCATCTTGTTTGTTAAAGACTTTAGGGCATGAGATCTCACCACCTTTTTCTCAGCCTTCATGGCTCCCAGGAGATTTTCCTGAACATATTAGGCCAGGTCCAAAGTAGCCAGATCCTCAGGCCTTGGGCACAGAGCCCATGAGCCACAGTTTCCCATCACAAAGTAGAGAGGTAGGTGAGTATTTCTGAAGCAGTGTGGGTTAAGCAGGATCCATATGGAGTGCCTTTTCAGACACTGCGCTCTACAACTAATTTTATGATTATTAAACTGTCAGAAAGGGTATTCTCATCTCGAACCAGCTTGTGAAGGTACTTGTTGTTGTTGTTGTTGTTTTGTGTTTTGAGACAGGATCTTACTCTAGCCCAGGATGACCTAGAACTCACTCTGTAGCCCCTAGGCTGGCCTTGAACTCATGGCAGTCCTCCTTCCTCAGCTCCCTGAGTGCTGGGATTAAAGGCATAGCCACCACTCCCAGCTAAGGTACTTTAAAAAGAAAACAAAAACCTGCCCATCTTTCCAGCTCTCTGTCCTAACTCAAGAAGAAACTTCAACATTCTTACCTGAATGGCAGTCCTGACCCTTAGAATGACTTTGCGGGGGGGGTGGAAAAAATGCCCAATATTTAGCAAGGCCCCAGAACTTCCAAGCTCTTGCTTTGTAGAGTTAAGAGGATTCTTGGCTCCAGTAACTGAGCTGAACTGAGCTGGTATAGCACAGAACTTTTGTATCTTCTGTCCTCCCGTCTCTGAAGGCTGAAGGAAAGAGCTGTCTTTCCTCCTGTGGAAGGCTCTCATCAGTGGAAGTGGTAAGGCTCAGAGGCCTTTTAGAAAGAATGCAGAATGTAGTGAGTTACGTTTTCAGTTAGGACAGTTCTCTTTTCTTACAGTCAGAAATTGATATGCATGGGTTTGACATCCATTTAACATGTACCTCGTTTGTTTATCAGCATTTAAAGGAAACATTGCTTTGTTTTTGTCTGTGCTGTTGTAAGTAGCAGAACCCCATTGTACCTCATGCATGTGAAGAGCAAAGACTGCTAAAGACCCTTGCCCTGCACTTTGAATACATGGACACATTTTTCAGACTGCAGTTTGTTAATGTTGCAGCCTAGTGATGTGGGACATATGGTCAGTTACTGTCAGAGTCTCAGTTTTTGGCTTCTTCTAATATAACGCACTGGGATATCGTCCTAATTTCATTTTTTAATTTCATCCTCAGAATAAGGAGTTTGTGTGCCGAGGGCATGACTATGAAAGGCTAGAAGCCTTCCAACAGCGAATGCTGAACGAGTTCCCGCACGCCATCGCCATGCAGCATGCCAACCAGCCCGACGAAACCATCTTCCAGGCTGAGGCGCAGTGTATCCACACCGCAATGGGCTGGGTCCAGTCAGACTCTTATCCTGCTAGGTTGTTCAATCTCTGGTCCCTTTTCAGTAGCCATAGTTTCATCTGCTCTCATCCTCATCATCTTGATTTCAGCTTCTCTCCCGCTGAGCAGAACTTCTTTTTAAAGTCGTAGTTATTTATTTGAAAGAGACAGTGAAATGGAGCCTGGCCTTATGGGGTACTGAATTAAACCTGGTCATCAGCCTTTGTAAGCAAGCACCTTTAACAGCTGAACCATCTCCCCAACCTACTTCTTCCCTTAAAAAAAAAAAAAATTTATTTATTTGTTCGAGTCAGAGAGGAAGAGAGAGGGAGAGAATGGGTATGCTAGGGTCTCCAGCCACTGCAAACTAACTCCAGACACATGTACCACCTTGTACATCTGTCTAACATGGGTCCTGGGGAATTGAGCCTGGGTCCTTTGGCTTCGCAGGCAAGTACCTTAACTGCCAAGCCATCTCTCCAGCCCACCTGCTTTCCTTTTAATTAAAATTCCTTTGTATTTCAACCCTGCTTTTAAAATTCATAGGTTTCCCCTCACATCCTGTCAAAAATTCTTTAATTCAAAGAAATTCTAACATCATGTTCACTCCTTCCCCAGTACTTTTATTCTGGAATAAGGAAGGTGGGGGGAAGGTGCCAAGGTGCCTCCAGTGTCTCCCGGGCACTCTTAGTGATGACATCCTGGACTTCGTGTAAGAACTGAATATAATGCACCCTCCCACTATATAAACACAGACAGCTCAGCTGGGAATATACAGGCATTAAAGACCGAGGTACCTCACCCAACAACCTTCCTGAATCCCTCTGCCTACAAAGAGTACCTGAAACTTTGAGTGTCCGTTACAGGTATCATTTTAGTGCAAAAACCCAAATCCAAGAGAAGTAAGAAATTATATAAGAAAAAAAATTTTTTGACTCTATTTGAGAATGAAGTTAATACATAAACAAACACCATTATCTTTTTTTAATATTATTTTAAACTGTCCACTACAATTAACCACTCTGCTTATGAATGAATACCTGTTTTAGATAACTGGCTGCCACAATGAAGTGAGGCCTGGGGTCATGTAAGACTTTGCTGTGTTGGCCATGGCTACAGGAGGACTTGCAGGTTCGAAGTAAACAAATTTTAAACAGCCATCCACATACCAAACATAAGAGTGTCTCATGTGTAAGAATAAGGATTGTTCTAATTCAGTTATTTCCAACCACCCCCACAAAATCTAACTCATGAGACATAAATGTACAGGTTTTGGACATGCCAAGTAAACATTTTGTCAGTCACCTACTAGAACTAGCTCAAGGACTAAATTTTGAGACCTGATTTGAAGTATGTTTTTCACATCTTTTTTGGCAGTTTTTAAAATTTTTATTGTAGAGAGACAGAGAATTGGCACGTCAGGGCTCCAGCCACTGCACTTGAATTCCAGATGCTTGCACCACCTAGTGGGCATATGCAACCTTGAGCTTACCTCACCTTTGTGCATCTGGCGTCTATGGGATCTGGAGAGTTGAACCTGGGCCCTTAGGCTTTGCGGGCAAGTGCCTTAACCACTAAGCCATCTCTCCAGCCCTTTGGCAGTTTTCAAATGACTTTGTTACAGTTGCCTTTTCATCACTGGATCAAACACCCCACCAGAAGCAGGTAATAGGAGGAAAGGGTTTTCTTCGGGTGTACAGAATCCAGGGGAAACACCCTTAGTGGAGAGGAAGCTGGTTCACTTCAGCATTCACAGCAGAGACAGAGAAGCCAACGCTGGCAAGTACCAACAGCCAGAGCTCAGACTGGCTCTTGACACTTCTTAGGGCTGGACTCAAAGATCCACCCCAGTGACACCTCCTCCATCAGGTTGCTGGATACTTGAGTGGAAAGCTTATTCGAAAATACCTCGGGCTGTGGGGGACATTCAAACCACCACAGATTTCAACCAAAATGGAAACTGTAGATGGTTAACAATCCTTTGATCTCTGCACAGCTCAGCGGACCAGACTTCTATTTGCCAGGTTGGATTCCCTCCTTGACTGTTTAATCCTAGATTTGCAGATATATGCCGTGACTCCCATTCCAGAGAGCCAGGAGGTCCTGCAAAGAGAGGGTGTCCCGGACAACATCAAAGGCTTCTATAAAGTGAATCACATCTGGAAATTCCGCTATGACAGACCGTTCCACAAGGGCACGAAAGATAAGGAGAATGAATTTAAGGTACTGTGCAGGCTTTTTAACACTCCTTCTCATTACGTTCCCTTCTAGACTGAGCCCCTTGGGTCCAGATCCTTGGTAAATATTTAGTCAGAATAGTGTTGAGTGATAGGAGCAAAGAGAAGCATAGAAACCCTTTAATCTAGTGTTTTCTTCAAGTATGCAGTATATCCATATGACAAGGAGAGTTTTCCAACCAAGCTGACTTGTCCAGAAATTCTGACTGGGTAGATCTGGGAGGGAGGTCCTAAAATCAGTTTTCTGTGATAGTTTTTTTAAATATTTTATTTTTATTTATTGGGGGTAGAGGGAGAGAATGGGTGTGCCAGGGCCTCTAGCCACTACAAACTGCAGACACATTACCACCATGTGCATCTGGCTTATGTGGATACTAGGGAATTGAACCTGGGTCTTTAGGCTTCACAGCCAAGTGCCTTAACCGCTAAGCCATCTCTCCAGCCGTTCTGTGATAGTTCTAATGCCAGTGGACCTTAGATTAGTCTGTGAGAACTTATGGCTGAGGTCAGTCTTTTCATCCATTTCTGTGGGAATATTGGGGTATATTTTAGGCAACAGGGAGTGCAGTGAGTGAAGAGTGCCTAAGGAACAGAGAAGAGAAGGACCCTAAGAAGTGGACCCTTGGGCTGGCTGCTGGTGCAGTGCGTCGGCTCTGTTCCATCTTTTCCTCAACAGACCAGAGTAAATGCACATCTTGGCCTTTGCATGTGCTGGGGCGTCTGTTCTCAGCAGTCACAATATGCCTTGATAGGTCAGAATGCTCCCAGTTAGCCCCACAGAGGAATGGGGCCAGATTGTTCCTCAGTTAAATTGTGATCTTCCCTTTTCTTGAAAACAGTGGCATAGTGAGACAAGAAAGACCCCAGTGGGGGCTGGAGAGGTAGCTTAGTGGTTAAGGTGCCTGCCTGCCTAACCTAAGAACACCCATTTGATTCTCCAGGTCCCAAGTTTAGCCAGACACAAGTGACACAAGCACGCAATGCCGAGCTTGCCCACAAGGGGGCGCACATGTCTGGAGTTTGTTCACAGCGGCTGAGAAGCCACTGGCCCCCCCTGCTCTATCTGCCTCTCTCTGTCTCTTTCTCAGTCTCTCTCTCTCTTTCTCTCAACAAAGAGGGAGGGAGGGAGGGAGGGAGGGAGGGAGGGAAGGAAGGAAGGAAAGAAAGAAAGAAAGAAAGAAAGAAAGAAAGAAAGAAAGAAAGAAAGAAAGACAATGCAAAATGAACTTGTTACTGGGGGCTCATTGCCTTATCATCTCTCATCGGGACACTATCTTTCAAGACACACAGTGTCTGCTGTCAGTCTTGCCTCATGTTGATCACTTGTCTTCCCTGCCTACATCAAGTTCCCAGTGCTGTCAGTACTTAACTCCAGAAATTACTCTGCCAAGACAACACAGGCAGAGCTTTGATAGCTCCACAGAGTTCTGATGGAGTTGAAGGAAGCAGTCCTTTGTGCAGGAAGTTCTGGAGGTTTGAATGAAAAGCAAGACCATTGCAAAAACGTCACTGAAAAGATCCGTCATCATTATGTAGTCCTTTGTGGATACCCCTGCTTTTGTTTTTCTCCTCTGTAATCATTCTGAGATCTAATTGGCTCATGATATAGTTCGACTTGCAGTGGCTTCCAGTCCCAAGTCCTAGATGCCCTGGAGGTACACAGCTCATTTGCTCAAAGTCCCGTGTCAGTGACCAGTAGGCCCAGCACTGAAATGCACGCCTCCTAACTCCATCTCCACTGCTTGTTCTGCTGCACATTTTCTCCTTGAATGTTTATCAGAGATAACAGCCTCTCCCTGCCAGGAGGTGGGGTGAGTCAATCGGACTTCATTCCCGTGCTTATACCTGTAGCCCTTCCCCGAACCTGTCCCCACAACAGCCCCCTCATACACTCTCCATCTTGGCTCCAGGGGCACTCAGCTTCTTTTTTTCCTCGGTCATCCTGCCCTTTCATAAGCAGCATGGTGTCTGTGGGCTGCCTCCTCCTGCCTGCTTAGCTGCCACCACTCTCTTCCTGCCAAACTCCTCCTCTCTCTTCAGAATTGAGCTCACGTGTCACCTCCTAGGAGTGCTGTTTTCCTCCTCCCCCTGCATGGCATGAGCACGTGGGTCCACTGCATACCTTCAGCATCACTGTCTCTTCCTCTGAGCTCTGACTTATCTGCTCAACTCCTTGTCAGCAGAAGAATGCTGCAGGTTCTTGTCATGGTAACGATGCCAGATTCCCCTCAGTAGCCCTTGGCTGGTGCAAAGATAGGACCCCTCTTCCCATCCATCTCTCTGTGGCTTGAGTAAATGGTGCAGTTTCAGGAATCCTGTATGTTTTTACCTTTTTGAGAATATAAAAAAAAGATGAGGCATAAGTACCAAAACTGCATCAACGGGGGGAAAAAAAACCTGTCATGTAAGCATCTTGTGACAGAAGCAGCTTGTCCGGAGGGAGTCTGTCCTAGTCAGAGAGGGCCCAGCTCTCACATGACACACTTGGGCTCCAGCAGTTCTGTTCAGCACAAGAACTGTGCATATGGCAATGGAGAGGGAGTCTGGCGGATGAAAATGCTTTGCGGGTAACTAGAATTCAGCTTTTGAGCAGATCAATGGTCTCCTCGAGGCTTAGCATCTTCAACTTAAAATAGAAGGCCCAAGTCACGTGATTCCCAAAGCCCAGTCTTGCTTTAGGATACTGTTACGCTAAACTTGTCTCGAGAGCTCACTCTGTGACCTTTTCCCCACAAGAATGGCTAAACCTGGAGTGAAGTGTTTAAATTCGCTCTCTGAAGTAGGCGTTCCTCATCTGTCTCATCTGTTCCATGTAAGAAAGCTTCAGGCCAGCACAGTGAGATTATTAACATGAGCTTCAGCAGTATCACACATGGCCACTGTTTCAAGAGTGGGTCACTGATCGCGGCAGCAAGGCTGAAGGAAAGCCGCGTTCCTGACTACATTGTCACAGCCCAGGGCCTCAAGGGAAGGGCAGCCTGAGGACTGACTGTGTGTTGTGCTTTCAGAGTCTCTGGGTGGAGAGAACGTCGCTGTACCTGGTGCAGAGCTTACCTGGCATTTCCCGCTGGTTCGAAGTGGACAAGCGCGAAGTGGTAAGGACCAGAGTTGATCCACAAGTCCTTTCTCCTGCAGTCACTCTCCTGGGGCCTTGCAGAGTAAGGCAGGGGATGTTTACATGCTGCTGGTCTAAGGCTGGGAAGGAAAATGTAGATAAAAGGAACTCCTTGAAAACAACGGTGATAGCATATGGAAAAAACAAAAGTGGGCATTCAGGTGCTTGAACCAGGACTTGAATTCTAGTTCTCCTGTGCGACCTCAGGTGCTTACTATGAGGCAGGCAGGTGCCATTTAAATCATCGTGTTAGAGCTGTGACAAATGCTCCCAATTTTCAAAATGTTTACTAAGAAATTGAAGACTTTTGCCAGAGGTCACACACATTAAGATGTTGAAAATGTATATATACTCAAACTTGGATTTTTCTGATTCCAAGCTAATCATATTGCTCTTGTCTAGTTTCCTTATAGGCAGAATGTAAAGTCCGGGGGCCCATGCTGCATCGTCTGCAGTGGGAGGGATGGTGGTGTGCTAGGAGCTGTGCAGTGCTGCATAGAGGAGCAGGAGGATGCCATTAGAGAACCTGGTAACCACAGAGCTCTCTGTCAAAAACATGTGCCCAGAGCTGGGCATGGTGGCGCACGCCTTTAATCCCAGCACTCAGGAGGCAGAGGTAGGAGGATCGCTGTGAGTTTGAGGCCATCCTGAGACTACATAGTGAATTCCAGGTCAGCCTGAGCTAGAGTGAGATCCTACCTTGGAAAAAAAAAATGTGCCCAGCTCCTGGTCCCATTGAAGAGACTGGGGAGAGTCACTGAAAGCCTTTACAACCAGGGTAAGGCCCTGCTGTGCCTCAGGCTGGCAGGACCTAGGTGTCAGCCACAGCCCCACAGCCTCCCAGTGTCCCTTCTCCCTCCTTTGGAACATCCATTATGGCTAAGGCTGGCCTTTGGATTGTTTGCCCCAAGCCTCTGCCGGAATGGAAATGTGCCAACTCTGAAAACAGCATGAACCATACCTTCACAAGGAACATCCCCCTCTGTCACTGAATACATCCTGCCCGCCAGATTGTCCTTCCAGAATGGCTTGTCTCATCGGAAATCTCAACTTTGAAACATCACTTTCTCATACTCAGTTAAGCTAAGGATTGATTAATTAATGGAATTTTCACTTTTTTGTTGTTTGGGGTTGTCTTCTGTTCAAATATTTTATTGATTTATTTGAGAGAAAAGAGAGAGAGAGAGAATATGGGCATAGCAGGGCCTCTAGCCACTGCAAATGAACTCCAAATACGTGGGCCACCTTGTGACTCTGGCTTACGTGGGTACTGGGGAATCAAACCTGGGTCCTTGGGCTTCACAGGCAAGCACCTTAACCCTCTAGCCCTGTTGTTTGTTTTTTGGTCTTAAGGCAGGTCTTACTCTAGCCCAGGATAACCTAGAATTTACTATGTATCCACAGGCTGGCCTCAAGCTCAACGTAATCCTCCGACCTCTGCCTCCCAAGTGCATAGGATTAAAGGCGTGTGCCACCACACACAGCCTAGGGGTTTTCACTGTCCACTGCCAAAATATGAATACAGCTCCCTAATCAAACAGAACTCATTCCTAGTCTGAATCAAGGGTCCCACCAGCTGTTGTTTATATGGTAAGCCCTGGAACCTTCCAGGGAAGAGGAGAGGCTGCCACACCGGTATTCAGAAAGGCTTATTAGCTGCACTTCCTGCTGAGTGGACATGAGCCCAACCCGGAAATGTGCTTAGTCATCCATGCGCATTAATGATTCAGAGCCTTTTCAGACCCTTACCACCCAGAGCCTCAAATCCTGTGGACTTACCAATGGCCCTCCCCCTTGAAACCACACACACCCAACTAATGAACAGTAACATGCTGGTAGTAATAATAAAAGAAGAATTAATATGCACCACCTTTCCAACATCAGCTGCCTACATGATCAGAATACGTAATCTTACTTCCTGTCAGAAGGGCTCACACTGGGCTGTTTTGTTCTTGAGGACAGCCCACTCTCACTAGCCTTTGTGCTGCTCTCTTGTTCTGCTGCCTGGAATGCTCTATTGTCTACCATGTTTGCAGGTATAATTCTGACTTACAAGGAGGAACAGGGGACCTAGTAGGCACTCAATAAATTATATGAAGAACTGAACTGAAATTCCATCCCTGCAGTGCCCAAACCTCAAAACCACAAGATATTTAGATTGGGCTCCAAAGCTCATTTGTTTATGCCTCAGCTCTTATAAGGCCATTTATTTGCTTTCTTTCACTTAGTATGAGTGTTCTATATGTTTCACTGAACAAATATCAATGCCCTTGATTAAGGGAAACTCTCCCAGAGCCTGCTGAGGCGTATATAATACATCACATGTACCCTGTATTGCCTTTCTAAAATCTGAAATACTCCGAATTGTGAAAAGTGGCATTAAATGTTTCAGATGAAAGTGTGAACTTTTATTTTTATTTTTTAAAATATTTTATTATTTATTTGTGTGAGAGAGAGAGATACAGAAATAGGCAGGCAGTGAGAGAGCGAATGGGAGTGCCAGGGCCTTCAGCCACTGCAAACAAACTCCAGATGCATGCACCCCCTTGTGCATCTGGCTTACGTGGGTCCTGGAGAATTGAGCCTCGAACCGGGGTCCTTAGGCTCCACAGGCACACATTTAACTGCTAAACCATCTCTCCAGCCCTATTTTATTTTTTTAAATATATTTTATTTATTTATTTGAGAAAGAGAAAGAGGCAGAGAGAGAGAGAGAGAGAATGGATGTGCCACTGCAAACGAACTCCAGATGCATGCACCCCCTTGTGCATCTATCTGCCTTATGTGGGTTCTGGAGAATAGAACCGGGATCCTTTGGCTTTACAGGCAAAGGCGTTAATCGCTAAGCCATCTGTCCAGCCCTGAAATTTTATTTTTTAACTCATATGTCCAGAATGGCTTATGTGATGGGTTTTATACATTGATGTGTTCTAGCTGTTGTTTTCTCTGTCTTTTCTATTTATTCTGCTTTCAAGATTCCCCCTAAAAAGCTTTCTCCCCCTCTGATTAAAAAAATAGCTCATCCTCCCTTCAAAACTGTAAACCAAATGAACTCTTTCCTTCCATAAGCTGCTTCGGGTCCAGTATTTTGTCCCATCAGTGCGAAGGTAACTACCATACCCTTCGTCTTCAGCAGCTAGAAAGAAAGACTCATTTGGCTTTATCTGCACCGCTATCCAGTCCTTAGCCAGATAATTTTGAAACAAGCCTCAAATATTAGACAGTTTCATTCATAAATATTCCATTATGTATATTTTTTAAATAACATAATCATAATATCATTACTATATCTGAGAGAAGAAAAGTATTCCATCCGTTATAAAATAGGCAGTGTTCCTTCCCGGAGAGTCTGTTTCATTTATATTTTACTCTGTTGTTTGACTCTAGATCCAAATAAGGGCTGTTCAGCATAGTTGTTTGCAGTGTTTTGTAAATCCCTTTAAGTTTAGAGGATCCTTTAGGGTGGTTTATTCTGAAATAAAATCCTTAAGTCTTGAGCCGGGGTGGGGGTGGAAGGCCATTTAACATGGTTCTCTGTGGTCTACGTTTCATGTAAATTGTTCATTGAGTCTAGAAGCTTTGTAAGATTTTGTTTCTTTATTGCTAGTCTACTCATTGGTGGTGCCTTCTGTCTTGCTTTTGCTGTTACTGTCCTCCTCCCCCTCCCTCTCTTTCCATTTTTCACTTGTCTTATGATATTACCAAGAATATTGACCATCACCTATTGATAATAATTTGCCACATATATTAATCTTTAGGGAGGGGTTAAAGTTGGTAGTAGTTTATCATTCCATCTTTATTTATTCATTACAGTACTTCTATTAAAAGAAACATTCAGCTGGGCATGGTGGTGCATGCCTTTAATCCCAAAACTCAGGAGGCAGAGGTAGGAAGATCACCTTGAGTTCAAGGTCACCCTGAGACTACATAGTGAATTCCAGGTCAGCCTGGAATAGATGAGACCCTACTTTCAAAAACCAAAGAAAGAGAGAGAGAGAGAGAAAGGGAGAGAGAGAGAAAGAGAGAGAGAAAGAAAGAAAGAAAGAAAGAAAGAAAGAAAGAAAGAAAGAAAGAAAGAAAGAAAGAAAGAAAGAAAGAAAGAAAGAAAGAAGAAAGAAGATTCTGCCATCAAATATTTGCTTGTGCAGAGATATAAGAAAGATCACATAATGTTCTATTCTTTCTCTTCATTTGGAGTATTCAAAATGATCTGATTTGTTAACACCCCACAAAAGTAACCAGGAGATCACTTTGTTCTGGTTTTCACTAACATTTCTAGATCATAGAATTAAGCATATTTCTCTTGTTTTAATCAACAGCACTGTATTATTCTTCTTAAATTCATTACTCATTTTAAGCATTTCATCTTTGTACATTGAGAAACTCTCCAAGCTGGCTCCTTTTTGACAGTATCCTATGGATTTTATTGTTAGGCTAAAACACAGATCAGATATCCCAGTCAGCCATAAGATTCCATTTTCTTTCGCAACATCCAACTTCATTAATAATTTCCAGGAGATATAGCTACTTAGGTGGAGCAGAGAGATGTATGGGAATCAAGCATCATCCACCAGGTCCTTCTACTCTGTCAATAATTATAATTTCTAATAAGAGATAAAGTCTCTGGGGCTGCAGAGATGGCTTAGCAGTTAAAGCGTTTGCCTGCAAAGCCAAAGGACCCCGGTTCGATTCTCCCGGACCCACATAAGCCAGATGCACAAGGGGGTACATGCATCTGGAGTTTGTTTGCGGTAGCTGGGTGCCCTGATGTGCCCATTCTCTCACTCAAGTAAGTAAATAAATAAAATATATAAAAAATTAAAATTGAAAAAAGAGATGAAGTCTCTGAGAAAAGCATAGGGCCCTTTATACAGGGAGGATGTCTAAATTATGAAGAATAAATTAGGAAACACTCCAATTTATGCTCTAGAGAGTTAACTGTAAACTTCTCATGGACGTTTCTTCTACTAACACCCACTGAAGATATGCCAGAGATAAGGTCTCTTCCTCCTAATGATTATTCTTCGTTCATCTCCATGAAGGTTCAGTTGATAAGGAGAGAGGACTTGGTCACCTCTTTTCTGTGCCCTCAAACCCTTCTCCAGTACAGGAGTGAGTGGACCACAGGCTGTCTTCCCTGAGGCCTTCTTCCCAGATACTTGCCTTGCTTTAAAGTGATGTGACCAGGAAGTATTGTTTCCTGTACATCACTCACTCACTTGTCTCTTACCCCCAACATGATGACAGCCATTTCTCCACGGATTCCTGATTCTTCCTAATGGTGAAGTGCATTCAGTGCATGATCACATCTGTCAGCTAGAGAAAAGAAAGCTTGGATGAACATTCTTTTTACACACATCTTTTTAATTTTTAAAAATTATTATTATTATTATTATTATTATTTGGTTTTTTCGAGATAGGATCTCATTCTAGCTCAGGCTGACCTGGAATTCACTATCACAGAGTCTCAGGGTGGCCTCGAACTCATGGTGATTCTCCTACCTCTGCCTCCCAAGTGCTAGGATTAAAGGTGTGCGCCACCACGCCCAGCTATCTTTTCATTCTTATTTGACCATCTCCCTCTGACTTAGATATCAGGGACAGGGGATTTCAGTTTATTGCCTGTGTGAAAGACATAACTGTCCTTAGAAATGTTCATTTTCCTATTGGATGTTCAGTATTATTTCAGTGTTATCAAATACTATGCTCCAAGGTCATGTTAGGGTTGAATTTTTTTGGGGGGGGTGTTAAATCTTTGTAAAGGAGTATTTTCATATATTCACTCTTTCTGGCTCTTTTGTGAATGTACCATTCTTGGTTCTCTCTGGGGCTCAATCTCTAACTAAAACTGCCTTTAAAAAGTTTGCTTTCGGGCTGGAGAGATGGCTTAGCGGTTTAGGCGCCTGCCTTCTAAGCCTAAGAATGCTGGTTCCAATCTCCAGGTCCCACATTTAGCCAGATGCAAAGTGACGCAAGGGCGCAATGCTGCACTTGACCACAAGGGGGCGCACACATCTGGATTTTGTTCACAGCAGCTGAGAGACTGCTGGCGCGCCCATCTCTATCTGTCTTCCTCTCCCTCTCTCTCTGTCTCTCTCCAAAAAAAAAGTTAGCTTTCTCCCATCCTCCTTCATTACTACTTTGTCTCAAGCACATGTTAGAAATACTTTCTCATGTTGCTTTTCACCTATGTTTATCACCTCTTGTTTTTTAATATTTAGAGAAATTATTCAATTAGTAGCACTTGAGTTTGTAAAAATGAAACTGGGTTTCTCTTTCTATAGTCAAGACACACTGTAATAATAATGCTAATTATTTGCAATTTTTAAAAAAACTTTCTTTTAATTTTTTTGTATTTTTATTTGAGAGAGAGAAGAGGGAGAGAGAGAGTATAGGTGCATCAGGGCCTCCAGCTGCTACAAATTAAGTCCAAATACATGAACCATCTTGTGCATCTGACTTACATGGGTCCTAGGGAGCCCTTTGGCTTTGTAGGCAAACACCTTAACCGCTAAGCCATCTCTCCAGCCCTGCAATTGTTGTATAACTTTTTCTTCTTATAAAACTGAAACTTAAGGCTGAAGAAATGGCTTAGTGGTTAAGGTGTTTGCCTGCGAAGCCAAAGGATCCTGGTTCAATTCTCCAGGACCCACATAAGCCAGATGCACAAGGGGCACATGCATCTGGAGGCCCTGGCATGTACATTCTCTCTCTGTCTCCCTCTCTTCTATCTCTCTGTCTCTCTGCTTGCAAATAAATAAATAAATAATTTTTTAAAAAAACAACTGAAACTTCATATCCTTTCTGCAACATTTTCCCCCTACTTTTGGTAACCACCATTCTACTGTGTGTCCCTAAGTTACTTTTGAACTTTCAGCATTTCAGGGTTCTTAAACTTGATAGTTGATTGTGTCAGCTCTTGTGGCAGAAATCACCCGATAAAAGCTTGTGGGAAAAAAAGGTTTATTTTGGCTTACAGGTATCATGATGGCAGGAAATTATGGCAAACAGAACATCACCATTTGGTCACTCTGGAAGTGTAATAAAACATTGCAAGGGGAAGCTGGCTATAACACCCATAAGGCCCCCAACACCCCTTCCAAAGTAGATCAGCTGGGAACCTAGCATTCAGAACACTTGAAGTTTATGGGGGACACCTGAATCAAACCACCACAGTAGCTCTTGTGCACATAAAAGAAAGGTTTAGTATCATAGGTAATTAGCAAACAAATACCCATTTGTCACTCTGGAAAAGTAATAAAACATTGCTAGAGGCTTCTTAGGCACCCCTTCCAAAGTAGATCCGCATCACCTTACCCTGAAGCTGTCATCCTGACTTGTATGGTCTCAACTCCCCTGCTTAGTTGCCATTTATTTATGTCTCTCTGTACAAGTCACTTCATTTTGCATGTTTTTTGAACTTATGTAACAGTGTCTTTGTTCTGTTAAGACTTATTTCATTCTCTCAGTATTGTTTGTGATATTTTCAATCTGTTGCATATGACTAGAATGTTTTTCATTGCTGTATATTATTTCTTTATATAAACAGATCACAATATGCACTTCTGTTCTCTTGTAAATAAACATTGATTTTGGAGACAGAGACATTTTTATATATGTTTCCTGTTGTACTTATGCATACATGTCCAACTCCATGAGATAGCTAATGGAAATGGCTATAAATGATATTATACATATATATATACACACATATATATAATTTATATAAATGTAAAAGTATATAAGTGTCTTCAGCTGTTTTCAAAGAATGAACCAATTTTACTTGCAGAAGCATAAATTGAGACTCTGTTGCTCACAGTTGCACCCTTATTTGCTATTTCCCTATTTATTTTTACTATTTTAGGGAGTGATTTGTAGTATGTTACTGTGGTATTATTTTTCATATATTTCCACACAGATGAGGAGTTTAGTATGTTTATTGGCCATCTGAATTTCTCCTTTATGAAATGGCTGTGTAATCCCATTTTGTTTGTGTGTTTGTCTTTTTCGTACTAGTTTTGAAGAGTCTATATATTCTGGACGTAGGATGGGCTCTTGGACAATTACACATAATACAAATATCTTGTCAATGTTCTGGCTTCTGTTTCTCCTCTTTACAGTATCTGATAAATATTCATTCTTAATTTTGACACAGTTAAATTATTCTAAGGTCTTTTCAGTATTGGTTTAAAATTATATAAGTAGCTTTTAAAGCTCTAATTTGTGTCTTTAACTAAAAGAATCAGTGTTTAACTATGTTTACTGGTAAGCCAAATTACTTCATTACTGAGAACTTGGCAGACCTCCCTTCAAAGAGAATGTCAATGACAATACCAGTCCCAGTGCAAAGCATTTGAAGATAATTTTGATCATGTTCACAATGAAATCCCCCTTATAGCCAGTAAGTCAGTATGCGTGTATTTGGCTCTGTTTCAACAAATAGATCCTGAAGTGTATATGATTATCTTGTTCTCTATAACTCCCAGCTGTGTGCCTTCCTGTGTCTCCTTATGGCACTGTTATAAATGCATATGGGGTCTGTTCTGTATGGCATATGTCCCCTCTCCCCAACAGAGCTGAAAGCCCCTTGAACATCAGAGGATCTATCAGTGCATGCCTGCATGTCCCATGGAAACTAATACCAAAGAAGCATCTAGAGGGTGGTAACAGTATTTAGAGTCCCTGAGTATTTAGTCCTTCAAAAGAAATAAAAACATTAAATGCTTGAGTATTTAATGAGTACATGGGTTGTTGTAATGCTAATATAGACTACATAGTTGCTGATCATCCAAACCACATTTCAACCAATGGATAGAGTTGCCTGCCCTTTCACATCTTACTAATGAATGTGCAACGTGACTTCCACATCTCGTTTGTTCTTCTGAATAGCACTTGGTAGAGATACTGATGGGAGCCACTAGGGAGCACAGATAATTCAGTGTGTGGATAATCTACTTTACCTTTCTTGTTCTTAGCTTTTTGTTTTGTCTTGTCTTCTTGAGTGTCACACACACACACACACACACACACACGCAAAAATCAATGTATATTTATGTTCATTTGCTTCTCAGGTAGAAATGAGTCCTCTGGAAAATGCAATTGAAGTGCTGGAAAACAAGAATCAGCAGCTGAAGACTCTGATCAGCCAGTGTCAGACAAGACAGATGCAGAATATCAACCCCCTGACCATGTGCCTGAACGGAGTCATAGACGCTGCTGTTAATGGAGGTGTTTCCAGGTACCAAGAGGTGAGGATTGAGGAAGCTTCCCATCATAATTCCTTAGGCTTTGGGATTTTTTTTCCAAAATATAAGCACATATCAGCTACAGGTGTTACAGTTAACACAGTCCTGTGAAATAGGATAAATGTATAGTCATTTTTGATGTCTACACATTCCATCTTTCCATTGTGGTATATTGTGGGAGAGAGAGTGAGTGTGTGTGTGCATAAAAGTAGTGAGGAGGTCAAATATCTAGTTAAGTTCATGGGCATAGTCTTAGTCCTTTTTAGATGACCCTGTAAGTAGACTTTCTCCTGCTCCCTTGGTTCTATACAGAAAGATCTAATTACCCGGAAAGTTGAGTCTGCCACCTGAATCTTAAGGTAGTTTGTTTTAAAGATAGAACACCAATGGTTTATTGACTTGGGTTTGTTATTTGTTTATTTTTGCCAAAGATATGACAAGCTCTGATTTTCCCTGAACAATCCTTTCCCTGTGTTGCCTTCTTAGTCATCCACAGTTACGAATTATTCCATCTGTCCCCAATCATGTTTTATCATCATGTCATTTTTCTCTGAAGATGACAGGTCTTTAAAAATGACATCTGTGTCTTTCATTTCCGTGGTAATTCTCTTGAAGTAGTCTGACTGTCCCTTCCTCTCCTAGGCATTCTTTGTCAAGGAATATATTCTAAGTCATCCTGAAGACGGGGAGAAGATTGCACAGCTGAGAGAGTTGATGCTTGAGCAGGTAAGGGGGCAGAAGCTGTCGCCACCTTTGTCCTACATACACAGCACCCTGCACTAGTGTCCTAACTAAAGTGGTGACCATGGGTGGTCATGGGTGAACGTTTCACCTGTACTGTATCTCAGCTTACAAATCTCTCCCTTTTCTTTCTACTGGGATGCAAAAACAAATTTAACCATGGGTAGCCTCCTAGAACAAATATTTCATATAGTCTCTTGAATACTGTCCCCCAAAAAACTTGCCATAAGGGCTGAAGAGATGGCTTAGCAGTTAAGGCGCCTGCCTGTAAGCCTAAGAACCCAGTTCCAATCTTCAGGTCCCACATTTAGCCAGATGCAAAGTGATGCAAGGGCACAATGCTGCACTTGCCCACAAGGGGGTGCACACATCTGGATTTCGTTCACAGCAGCTGAGAGACTGCTGGCGCATCCATCTCTATCTGTCTCCCTCTCCCTCTCTATCTGTCTCTGTGTCTCTCTCCAAAAATAAATAAAATAATTTTTAAAAATTAAAAAACAAAAGCCTTGTCCATCACTCAAAATTTTGTGCTCAAATTAACTCAGCTTCCTCAAAATCAGTGAATAAGCACATGAACCAATGAGGTTGTTGTCCAAGTACTATAATAAGGAAGTAAGCAGTCACTTGAATTTATGTTACATATTGCAAATTAAGCCTGGAGATTATAGGATATGGAGATAGATTATATCATATGGAGATAGATTATATCATATGGAGATTATATGATATAGAGATAGATTATATGATATGAAATAGATTATATGATATAGAGATAGATTATATGATATGGAGATTATATCATATGAAGATTATATGATATGGACAAATCAGGGTAGAGCTCATCATTTTCTGCTTCAAAGAAGCCAGAGAAGAATAGCTTATTTTTAAAATATTTTTTTAAATTTATTTGCAAGGATGGAGGAAGGCGGGGAAGAATGGGCATGCCAGGGCTTAGTACCACTGCAAACAAACTCCAGACACATGTGGCATCTTGTGCCTCTGGCTTTAGGTGGGTACTGGGGAATCAAACCCAGGTCCTCAAGCTCTGCAAGCAAGTACCAGTAAATGCAGAGCCATCTTTCCAGCCTGAAGCATAGTTTGCTTTTATTGATTGGTAACACCACACACCAAGAACTGGAGAAGTGACCTGTTGTTGATAGGGGCCTGGAGATGCTTTGCTAACCTCTGAGATGGGAGACAGCCTGGGAAATCTAGATTAAACAGCAAATAGGGACATTTTGTTCCATTAAAAAGTAGAAGATGTGTAACAAAGCATTTCTTCATAGTGAATACCAAGTCAGGACTGAAAGCATTCTCTGTTCGACCAGAAAGTGACGAGGCTAATGAGGGTCTGGTCCATATTGTATAAGCCCAGTCCACAAACCTGACACCCGGAAGAGAGAAAGGGCTTGGATGAAGTCAGCTGTACCACACTGGAAAAACAGAGAGGGATTATGTGACTTTGACCTACAAGCAAACAGAAAATAAGTTAGCTTCATAGTGTGAGGATGGGTGGGAGGTAGATGCTGTTAGGTTATCCAATACTTAAGATTGCAAAATGATTGGAAAAAAATGATTGTAACCTTTGTTGATTTTTTTTTTCAAGGTAAGGTCTCACTCTAGCCCAGGCTGACCTGGAATTCACTATGTAGTCTCAGGGTGGCCTCGAACTCACAGTGATCCTACCTCTGTCTCCCTAGTGCTGGGATTAAAAGCATTCACCACCACGCCCGGCTTGATTTTCTTTTTTAAATAATGCCTTTTATCAAGGCATCATCTCTTGGAAGCAGTTTGCTTCCGATTCTATCTACTGTGTTCAGCCTGACTGAATTCTTTTCCTCCAGTGAAAACAGTAGCTCAGAACCAAGGATTTTAGCGAGAAAATAAAATCAGAGGGTCTTTTTTTACCCCCACTTTCTGCCTAACTGTGCTCCTGGGACCTTATGAAAATGAGATCTGTGTTACAGAACAGTTGTTCCAAATGACTGTCATGTGACTACATCATCTCTGTGTGACCATCAGTCAAGGAGGCTGGGCTGGAGAGGCACCAGCATTCCTGGACCATGGACTTAGAGATGTGCACTGTCCCCATGCCCCTTCCAGGATGGACTTTTTGCCTCAGCGACGTAAAGAGTGGCACTTGAAAGTCATGTCAAGCTGCTTGGTCCCTGCAGCTTGCTGCCCATGGCCGCCATGGTCTTCTCAATTGCCTACTAATGCCAGTTAGCTCCTCAACAAACACCAGACCAGAAGCATCTTATGGGAGAAAGGGGTTTATTTCAGGCTTACAGAGTCCAGGGGAAGGTCCATCATGACTGAAGAAGCTGGCTCACCCCAGCATTGCATCACAGCAGAGACAGACAGACAGACAGAAGTCAACACCAGCAAACACCAACCACCACGAACTGCCAGAGCTCCGATTGTTGTTGTTGTTGTTGTTGTTTGGTTTTTCAAGGTAGGGTTTCACTCTGGTCCAGGCTGACTGGAATTAACTATGTAGTCTCAGGGTGGCCTCAAACTCACAGCGATCCTCCTACCTCTGCCTCCCAAGTGCTGGGATTAGAGGTGTGCACCACCACGCCTGGCCCGAATGTTTTATACACAGCTCAGGACTTGATTCCTAGATCTGTCCCCAGTGATGTGGGCAGAGATCTGTCTGCTAGGGGCTCAATTTTAACACAACACCTGAGTCTCTGAGGCCATACATTCAAACGGCCACACCTGCTTCTAAGACTGAGAGAAAAATTAAATCCTGGCCCTTTGAGCCTAACACAGGACAACCCTGAAGCCCAGCAAAGCTCCAGGGGAGCCCTGGGCCTTGCCAGCTGGTCAGCCTACCATGAAGCACAGCTGCTTTTTCTGCCACGTCCTGTTTCTGTTTGATCTCCAGGCAGGGACTGCCAGGCTGTCCACAACAAGCATCCTCATGCCCACGCTAAAACCTGCTTTCCAACCTGCATCATTATCTGAGCAGAAGAGAGGTGGCCCAACAGCTAGTGTTTAAAATGGAGAAGCTTGGCTGCTCTGACAGTCTTTACTGCGTCCCTCCCATCCCTTCACCCCAGAGGCCCACCTCTCCCTTTATGTTTCTGATACTCCACGCCCGGGTACCCATCATACACATGTCAGGGGACATTCCCCATCGTGAGAGCATGCTGCAGACGTAGGTGTCAACAGCAGGAGTTGCCATAGCCCTGTCTCTTAGGGAAGGCACTGGATGCTCTCTAGCCTGGAAGGTCAGTTCGATTAGATCTTGAGCTTTTTATCTAGCATCTTCACCAGTTGCAAAGATACAAGAGTTTGTGATATTGTGTTACTTTCTTTCACCACCGACTACAAATGTAGCCCCCTTCTCGATGCTGGGACAAACACCCAGCCAAAAGCAGCTGATGGGAGAAGAGGTTGATTTCAGGCTTACAGATTCCAGATTCATCATGGTGGAAGAAGCTGGCTCACTTCATCATACAGCCTTAGCAGAGAGATAGCAGCCAGCACCAGCCAGCACAGGCTGAGTCTGAACACACACCTAGAGCTGGATTCAAAGTCTGCTCCCAGTGACACACCTATTCCAGCAGGACTCTGCCTGCTGGAGACTTAAGTAGGAAGTGTAATTGTAATCAAAAATACCTGAGGCTATGGGAATGTTTATATCCAAACCACAACAGAGTTTTATAAAATGTAGAATATGGCTGCTGCTCAAATCCAAGGAACTATACATTGTAGAGTTGAGCATAGGAAAGTTGCTTGTTCATTTTCTTTGGAATACTCAAAGCGGAAAAATTTTCTTCAAGTAGGATCTTCCTTGTTAGAGTGGAATAAGTGTACATGAACAACATTTTTAGGGCTGGAGAGATTTGCCTGCAAAACCTAATGACCTGAGTTTGATTCTCCAGTACCCACATAAAACCAGATGCACAAGATGGCACATGCATCTAGAGTTCATCTGCAGTGGCTGGAGGCTCTGGCATGCCCATTTTTCTGTCTGTGTCTCTTTCTCTGTTTCTGTCTGCTTACAAACATACAAACAAAAATATTTCTTCAAAAGGAATAACATTTGGGGGCTGGAGAGATGGCTCAGCAGTTTAGCGCTTGCCTGAGAAGCCTAAGGACCCTGGTTCGAGGCTCGATTCCCCAGTACCCACATAGGCCAGATGTACAAGGTGGTGCACACATCTGTAGTTCATTTGCAGTGGCTGGAAGCCCTGGTGTGCCCATTCTCTCTCTGCCTCTTTCTCTCTCTGTTGCTCTCAAGTAAATAAAAATAAACAAAAATTTAAAAAGAATAACATTTTTAAATAAGAGCAAAGAGCAGCTGCTATAGATGAACATGACAGACAGGACAATAGTGACATCAGAGAGAAGATGCCACTCAGAAGAAGAGATCCCTGTGAGACACCATTCTGGACCTTTCAAAGTAGAAGCAGCTTCTATGCCATTCCTTGACCCATCCTAGCAAGGGTCAGAGGAGCCAAGGTCACAGCTATTAAGTAGGGTTTATATTAAAGACCTAAAACACACATGAAAGAAGCTTGGAGAAAATCAAGTAGGAAAATGGAGTTTGGAGAAATTAAACAGGCCCAAGTGCAAATCCCCATTTGTCTTCTACGTGTAGAACTTGTTTGAGCCTCAGTCTCCACTTGTAGAGCAACTATTCCTGTCTTGTCAGATGCAGAGGATTAACCATAATGCAAGCAGAGTGCCAAGTTCAGTGTTAGGTCCACAGCAGGCCCTGGTGAGAAGTAGTCATGGGTTTTCCCTTGTGTTATTATCAAGGCACAAATTCTGGAATTCGGTTTGGCTGTGCATGAGAAGTTCGTACCTCAAGATATGAGACCCCTTCACAAAAAGCTAGTGGACCAGTTCTTTGTGATGAAGTCAAGCTTCGGGGTACAGGTAAGTGAGCTGAGTGGCCGTGGTGGGGCAAGCTTACTGCTGTCATTGCTTTTTGCCAGAGAGAGAATTAAGTATCCAATAGTGACATCTTTTGGGTTTTCTGCCACACTGCAGCATTTACCAGGGAGCCTTCAAATATTAAAATTGCACTGTCTACTATTTGCCATGCGTACCCTTTAGGAAAACAAAATTGTAAGTGTGGGAAGGCTCAATAAAGCTGGAATCTATAATAGGTCCCATGTGAAGATTTCATGACATTGAGGGTGTGGATCTAGTCCATTAAAGTAGCTCATAAATTGGTTTTCCCTCCTCATTGCAGTAATGAACTGTTTTCTTTACCACATCTTTAGGAGTTCTCTGCTTGTATCCAAGCCAGCCCCATCCATTTTCCTAATGGAAGCCCCCGTGTGTGTAGAAACTCAGCACCTGCTTCCATGAGCCCAGATGGTACCCGGGTAATTCCTAGACGCAGGTAAGTCATATTCCAAATTACCGTGCAATTTGGCATCCCCACAAGATGATCTGGAATGATCCTCATTCTTTATGGCACAATTTGTCAAATACGCTATTTCCTAATGAAATAATTAACCTGCGAGGCAGCTGCAGACATCTGCCACTGGCAAAACAACAGCATGAGAAACACATAAGCTCCAACGTTCGATTGTATGGAGGCAAACAGGAGACAACAAAACGGGATCTATCTTTTTCTTTTTTAATCTTTGGTTTTATACCATGCCAGCATGTGACAAAATACAATTCTGAGATGTGTTAATGACTTATTTTACCCCCCCAAAACAGCCCATTAAGTTACCCAGCTGTGAACCGGTATTCCTCCTCCTCCCTGTCCTCACAAGCTTCCGCCGAAGTAAGCAATATTACAGGCCAGTCGGAAAGCTCTGATGAAGTCTTTAACATGCAGGTACTCTGTCAGCTTTTTGTCTGCTCGCCTTCACCCCCTTTCTGTCTCCATCACGCGTGTCTGTTCATTCTGCTGTGCTCATGAGCAGACTTTCAAACAAGACCTTGACTTAAGGACAGACCTTTAAGTTTCGTTACCATTGCTCTTGGAGTCCACAAAGATGTGTCTGTCAAACGGCCCATTGCTTTAAGAAGACATGAGCAAGCAATGCAGAAGCCCAGGCCGCACGGCCTAGAATTAGCTTCATGACTGACCTTGGGCCTTTGCTTCCTGACTCCTGGAATCTGGGAGAATGTCACCATACCCTTGCCAAGAGGCTCTTTCAGAGGAAGTGACTTCAGGGCCCAGTATAAAATTTTCTGTACTTAACATTACAGAAAATATAATGCAATAAAACTGTATAAAAGAAAAATGTTTAGATTTAAAAATTTTTAGAGCCAAGATTAAACTCTTATAAAGCAACATGTTGTTTAGAAGTCCTAAAATGACATATAGGATAGTTCAGTAAAACAAAGCTGAATTTCCCCACCGCTATCTCCGGAAAGGGCCCCCAACATGTATTTCCCAGTGCAGGCTTTGAACACCATTTTGAAGTTTTGAAGAGGGTAGGCTGTTTGCCTTTTAGAAACACTCCCCTGTTTATGTGCCAATGACTGGAAGGGTTTTTGCTTGCTTTGGTCAGAGAGAGCTCCTGACTGGGGCAGTGATGGAACAGAGCTGAAAGTAATACACACGTGCTCCTTTGGCAGTAGTGCCCAATCTCAGGGGCTTGATCCATTCATTCAGGCAGGCCTCCTTGCTGGCTTGCAGTAGTAAGACTTTGCTGTATGTCTCTGTGGCCTTTTGTGGATTTTTTTTTTGTCTTGATAATTTGAAGAAAATAAATGCTGATGGCTTTGTTTCAAATGTCAGTGCATAACCACAGCTCTCTGTATTTCCAGCCGAGCCCATCTACCTCAAGCTTGAGTTCTACTCACTCTGCTTCACCTAACGTGACAAGTTCTGCTCCATCAAGTGCTAGAGGTCAGTGCTCATGGGTGCCCAGATAACCTTCCAACCCCCAGAAACTGGCTTCAGTGTCCCCGATATGACCAACTGCCACCACCGTCTCGGGCTTTCTCCTCTGAACACTCCCACGCTGCTACTGCACTGACCATGACCCTTCTTTGTTTCTCCCCAGCGTCTCCTTTGTTGTCTGACAAACACAAACATTCCAGAGAAAACTCTTGCCTGTCCCCAAGAGATAGACCGTGTAGTGCCATTTATCCGACACCTGTGGAGCCTTCCCAGGTACTCCTGGGGGGGTGGGGGGGGGTGAAGAAGCTAGGAAATGGGAGTCTGGAATTGCTCACCTATGTCTGCGGAGGCACACGGGGGCTGACCAGAGCTGCCAGATGGGCAGTATCAGACCACAAGGCCAGCTGAGTGAAGAGGCTTACAGACTCTGCAGGAATGTCTGCCTGAGCTCTAGTTCTGGAGGGGTACATGGGTTGTTGCCCAAGCAGTGAAGCTGAGAGGAAAGTGAGGGTGTCTGGGTCTTCCTTGATCTCACTCAGGAGTATTTCACTGCTACTGCAAAAACACTGGGAGGGGTGCAAGGTCTGGTGAATGAAGTGTGTGTGTGTGTGTGTGTGTGTGTGTGTGTGTAACTTACGGAAATCTGGGGGAACTTCTTATGTTTGCAAAAACCTCTTTGGGGAGACGCCTACTGCAGCCCAGCCCTTGATGCTATCCCACACCTCTTTCTGAGCGCTGCAGCCTTTCTGTGGCCCTCAGGAATGCCCGCAGGAGCGACCCGTTTGCCTTGGGCATTCTTTTACACATTGAAGAAAAAGTGGCTGAGTCCCTCACAGGAGTAGAGCACTGTGGCTCTCCCCTCACATCCAAACTTCACTTCAAAACGACCTTAGCTGGGTGTGGCTCATAACTTTAATCTTGACACTGGAGAAGAGGCCGGGGTAGAGGATTCTATGAGTTCAAGGCCAGCCTGGGCTACACAATGAGTTCCAGGTCAGCCTGGGCTAAAGTGAGCAAACAAAAAATACCCCTTAGCCTGAGTGAGTGTGGAGCCACAGCATCAGCCCCACAAGTACTTTAAGACCACTGAAGGATGGGTGCAAACCTTGACTAAGTCGTGTGTATCCCTAAAATTTTCAGATTATTTGGGGCTTATTTGAGAGCAAAGAAAAAAAATAGTTCTTTCTACTCCAGCTAATTCCTCTGTTTTGTTTTGTTTTGTTTTGTTTTGTTTTGCTTTGAACACCATCCTGGCAGAAGTCTGTAGCTGCGTCTGGAATGGAAGTGGATGAGAGCGAGTGGGAATTGGCTTGATTGGTTGATCTTTGCTGATTGTGTGATCTTCCCAAAAGCCCAGGATGCCTCCTCTGCGCAGCACTGATGTCTTGCAGAAATAAGATCTGAGTGCGTTTGGCTGGAGCAGCTAACCAGGGTTACTGCCCCTTGTCTCTGATGTTGAAGGGACTGTCACAGCTCCACCTGCTCTAGGAGAACATGTTGCCGGCCCGGGGGACTCTGAGAGGCATCCTTCATTAGTTCCAAGTTGTCTGCTTTGGGTAAAATTTGAAGCAGTATATCTGCTACAAAAATCACAATGATATCCAGTGTCCAGTGCACCCACTTTAAGGACTTGGTGCTTTTTCTTTCAGTGCATTAGGTAGAACCATGTAAACGTGGCATTTTTACAGGTTAAAAATTTCTAATATTTCTCCTTTAATACGTACTTGTCCTTCATATTACCAATCTAGCATTTGAATTTCTAAAAATAAAAATATATAGCCTAGCTATTATTTATTATTTTTCTTATATTTATTATGAGCAGTTACTTATCATTTATGTTTAACATGAAATACAAAAACATTCAAACATGGCTTGCTTTCTCAGAACCTAAGATTCTGTTCCCCCCTTTCACCTTAAGTATAATTGCTCATCAGCTCATCATACCATATAGGAAATATTTTGAGTAAAAGGTTTCTTCAAAGAGATACATCATTTTCTGAGGTCTCATATGTCAACATGTGCATCATAACAATAGACTGTGTTCCTTTGCAGAGGATGCTGTTTAATCATATTGGAGATGGGGCCTTGCCACGCAGTGACCCGAATCTTTGTGCACCTGAGAAAGGTAACCGGTTCTCTTCAGCCCTGGAATGTACAGGGCTTTGCTTTGTCCTCATTTTCATTGGTCTCCTGTGTCCATGTGGCAGGCAGGGCTCCAGACCCTTAATGATCGGGACTAGCTAACCCTTGAGGGAATTAATAAAAGACAGCTATTCACCACCCAGTCTTCCTCAGCTATTAACAGCAGAATCTGAGCAAATTAGGAACCTCTTTGCTTAATGACTTTTGGCTGTCATTCAGTGAGTCACCCGGGCCATGTCTGCTCATCCTGAAACAAAGTTGCCAATTAGGCCACTAGTCCAGTGACAATGAAAATAGCAACTTCCCAAATGGGTTGTCTGGTCCCCAGCCTTTGTGTCGCTTTCACTCATGTGTTGTTGGTGGTGACTTGGATACGGTTCTTGTACAGTCAAATACAGCGGAAGCATCGCAATCCAGTGCATAATGGAGTGTGCCCTGCCGCAAGGTCACATGCACGCAAATTGAAACTGTGCACATGCAGAGCAGTAAGGAGCCCAGCGCAGCAGAAAGTAAAGAGCAGAGTAAATGTCACTTCCTCCATGTGGGGTTGGGGCTTGCCTCAAGTCACCCACCCACTCACCTCTCTCAGGGTCAAGCCTCAAAATAGTGGTCCCACAGGCCAATGAATCAAGAGTCCCTAATGAAATGTCCCAGTAAAGTGCACGTTAATTGCCCTCATTAAGAACTAGACCGTTATTATCATTTGGGCACACTGATACATTAACATTAACACTTTCCAAGGGGAGAGGGAAATTAGTGAAGCCCTAGCCAAAATTATTTTAAAACATGAAATTAGCTTTAATGATGTAAGTCAAGCATTGATCTTTGCTAGTAGGACCTAGAAATGTGTTATTATTTTACACCTTCTACTAAAGAAAACCACAAAACAAATTTGTAAGAAATAGTGTGTGTGGGGAAATGCTTTAAATTTAATTCTACCCCTTAAAACAAAGGTAATTAACTGGGAGGTATAAAGCATAGCACTTCTCAATGTGTCCACAAGATGGCAGTGTCTGCTCAAGGAGCAAGCTCCTGGGACTGATGCTACAAACCTCAGTGCACAGGACTGAGTGTCCTGCCCGCTGTTCCATTTCCCTGCATCTTAATGCATGGTGCAGACCAATCACAGAATAAGAATGGCATTGTCAGCTTGCCATATTATTTTCTTGAGACATATTTCACTGTAACCCCTGGATTAAGAAGCAAGAGTCCTTTCGTCAAAGCCGGTCTTTGAGATGGTGTTGTGTAACTGTTTCCCCCAGAGCTCTTGCCACACAGTTGAAATTTTAGAACTTCATTTCCCTTTTCTGCTTTTGGTGACCATCTGACCAGAAATGTCCACTAAAAATCAAGTTTTAGCTGGGCATGGTGGCACACGCCTTTAATCCCAGCACTTGGGAGGCAGAGGTAGGAGGATCGCCAAGAGTTTGAGGCCACCCTAAGACTGCATAGTGAATTCCAGGTCAGCCTGGACTAGAATGAAACCCTACCTCGAACCACCCCCCCCCAAAAAAAAAACAGTTTTAATAAACTGGTGACTATATCTTCTATCAGTTTATTTTGTTGTTGTTTTTAGCGCTTAAACACATTTGTAAGTCACAACAGGTTTCTAAACTGACATAGAGATTCATGGTCTTATTTGACAGCTTGAGGGAAATAAAGAGACATGTTGTCACCCATTGAATGTCACCTTTGTTAGGTAGCCAATTAAAGAACAGCTTAGTGTTCAGAAAGTTTCCTGTTCATTTGGGAGTTGGGTATTTTTTTAATTGAGTTTTTTTCATTCTGGATAATTATTTCTTCCATGATCTTAAGCATTGGAAAGGCAACGCTGGGTTGTGTGGTTTGAGCTGTGTTATTCCCTTCCAGCTGTGAATACCACCCCTAGCAGCTGGAGCCTGGACAGTGGAAAGGAAGCCAAGAACATGTCGGATAGTGGGAAGCTTATCTCTCCCCCTGTCCCTCCAAGGCCCACACAGACTGGTGGGTATTTGAAGCATTTCAAAAATCACTTTCATAAAATAGCTTACATTGACTACTTCAGCTTGTCCTGAATTCCGCAGAGAAAGGTAGGCATTTGGTGTCTGAGGTTAAAAAAAAACAAAACAAAACAGTCATGGTAGTTATATGATTCATTTACAGCGTCCTCTCGTGCTTCCTGGCCTTGGTTCCACACAGCAAACACTGGTCCAGTCCTAATGACTCTCTTGGGGAGGTGGGAGGCACTCTCCCGCAAGCACCATCCTCAGCCCTTTCACTCTGGACCACTTGAATTTCATCTGCCCTTCACTTGCGCCAACCTTTGGTAACTTGGCTGCTTTTTAATCTTCCTGACAGCAAGGCTTCTGTTGACCCAAATAAGAAGTAACTCTCAGTGCTCGAGAGATGGCTTAGCAGATAAGGTGCTTGCCTGCAAATCCTAACAACCCCAGTTCAGTTCCCCAGTGCTCGCATTAAGCCAGATGCACAAAGTGGCTGGAGGCCCTGGTGCACCCATATTCATTCATTCATCCTCTCTCTCCGCCCCCTCCTCGCAAATAAATAAATAAATATTAAAAGAATTAACTAACAGGGACTTTGAAGGGTTTCTGGCTTCTTAATTATCTGCTGCTTGAGAGGACTGTGTCCAGTGGTGGTGGTTCTCAGTGTTGATGCAAGACAGCGCATCTCCTAGGGCCCTGGCTCAGCAGCACACTCCCGAGCCTAATGTCAGAATGGCAACTCAGAGCTTGCATGTTCCTGAAATGAGGCCCACAGTCAGCACTTCACCACACCAGTCAAGTGGTTCTGCTCCCTGGATGGTGAGGACCACTGAAAATGACTCCTAAGCAATTTCCAGGCCTGTGGGTGTGTTGAGCTACACACAAAATGTGTCCCATTGAGGTGGGGGGGGGAGACTTTTATGAATTTATAGCAGTAAGAGGCCACCTTTCCTCCTGAACAAGCTGTTTGCTTGGTGACCTGCATGAGGAACACATTTGAAAAGGGGTCCGTCCTGCCTATTCACGTGACAGGGAGCATCTTGTCAGCACTTGCCTGAGTGCACTGAAGTTTAACAGGGACAGCTGGCCTCACAACCAGAGGAAGCGTGAAGCTTTGCCCTGCATGGATTTTTCTGAACTCATCGACCGTGTTTCATTCACGATGCATGAGCCTCTTACCTTCTGTTTTTGTTTTTACTGGGAAAGCTGATTTTGCCTTTTAAAAATAAATAAGCTGGGCTGGAGAGATGGCTTATTACTTAAGCCACTTGCCTGCAAAGCCCTAAGGATCCAGGTTTGATTCCCCAGTACACATGTAAGCCAGATGCACAAGGTGGTGCATGCATCTGGAATTAGTTTACAGTGGCTAGAGGCCCTGGCGTGCCCATTCTCTATCTGCCACTTTCTCTCTTGGCTCTCTCTCAAATAAATAAGTAAGCTAACTAACTATGTAGTAATCACCTTATTCTGAACTTGTCAAGGCTAAAAGCCAAATAATTTCTGGAAGGCATGTGAGTGTTTAAATACATATCTTTAACCTTATTTCTAATCCACATTAATCTATGAATCTGACTCTGAGAAATTAAGACTCATTGGCCATACTATTTTTATTTCACTCATGATATACATATATTTGGGCAGTCACTAGTTTAAAAGTCTGTTCGTGTCCCCAAATATGGAAACCTAAAAGGTATTTTTAAGAGATAGTAAAATAATATCAATAGTTCTTACTAAGGAAGAATAACATTATTAGTTCTTATTAAGGAATAATGATATTAATCCGATTCTTAGGCCATTTCCCATTTGACAACAAAGATGCTGATGGGTGGGCATAGTGGTGCGCGCATTTAATCCTAGCACTCAGGAGGCAGAGGTGGGAGGATCGCTGCAAGTTTAAGACCGGCCTGACACTACAAAGTGAGTTCCAGGTCAGCCTGGGCTTGAATGAGACCCTACCTGGAACCTCTCCCCCCCTCCAAAAAAAAGACTATGTGGATTATGTGAGGTGTGTGGAAAATGCTTTCCCAGAGACACTGAGCTCTGAAAGCATGCCCTGGGCACCAGCCGTATGGCACTGCCCAGGAGGCTGAATCTAGGACAGGGATGGCAGACACTGCTCCCAGTCAGGATGGGCCTCGCTGAGCATACGTGCTCCTCTTCCCTAACCAGCACCCACAGGTGATGGGATAGGAGAACTGGTCTTGTGTCAGAAAGCAACATGGAGGCTGCCCAGCCCCACAGTGTGCTAATGGACCATTCAGAGCAGGCAGGTGACCCTACCTTTCTCAAGTGGACGTGGCGGGGCTACTGTCCCTTCTGCACTGATTGCACTCGTGGTCTGTCTTGATGTCACCATCTGTGGTCACTGTTGTGGGACTGTGTAACTGTCTCTCTTGCTTTCAGCCTTTCTGTAGTTCTCTAATGAGTCCCAAGCCTCAGTGTGACAGCTGGGAGAGTGGCAGCTAATCACAGAAGAGCCTACCCTGCGCTCACTGGAACCTCTCTCATTTCAGAACCGGGAACTGTAGCTTGTTCTTCATGCGACCGACCATGTCCCAAGCTGCTTTTGCTCTATGTGATTATGGTTTACAGAGCCAGACCTGTTCCATAACTACTCCTCCCCCCATACACACACCACTGCCACCACACATGCTGGGACCCATGTGTCAGACACAAAAGTCTTAAGAAGGAGAAGCAGAGAGATCACTTGCCTTGCTGTGATGATGAAATCGTCAGGGGAGTACCACCACCCCAGGTGCAAAGGGAAGAGCTGAGTACAGGCATTAGGGGAGAACTGGAAAACTCACCCATCTTCTATAGACATGGCATTCTGTGTGTGGTGAGGGTGCAGGGTGAAAGGGGGGATGATTAAAAATGCTCCCATGGACCTCTTCAAGATGCCTGCCTGCTCTTGGTCTTCCTCTTACTGCTCAGGCCAAAGCCAGTAGCTGTCTCCTAGGGGTGTCTTCCTGGCATTTCATACATGAAGCTACTCAGGAGATAGACTGGCAGTGAAAGCACACTGGCGTTGGGGAAATAGAAATGACACTAGAGTCCCATGTGTTGTCACACTCCTGGGATCCCAGTACTCAGGAGGAATAGGAGTTCAAGGTCATCCTCAGCTACATAGTGAGTGATAGGCTAACTTGGAGTACATGAGACCCTATGTCCAAAAAGAAATTATATGTGTGTGTGTGTGTGTGTGTGTGTGTGTGTGTGTGTGTGTGTGTAGAGCAGGAGGAAGAGAGAGAGGGAAAAGAGGAAGGAGAGGAAAAAGGAAGTTGGAAAGGAAGGAGCATCTGGCCAGTCTGGGGTCCTGCAATTGCAGTCACAGCATGTGTGTGCCCTGGTAACTTTCCCCTAGTTGGTCCATGTCTTGATGATGCCATCCTCTGTGAGCCATCTGTTCTGAATTGCCACCATTTGGTACCCCACTCTGTCCTTACCCCCACCCTTTGATTAAGAGGTCATTTTACACTGGAACATCTGGATTTGTACACACAGAGGGCATTTGCAGAAGGCAACTCTCGGGTTTTTCTTGATTGGACTCTTATCTCTCTTCATTTACAGCTTCCCCAGCAAGACACACAACATCAGTATCCCCGTCACCTGCTGGACGGTCACCATTGAAGGTACGGGCCTGTCCCCCTGACTCAGGTTCCTTCCTTCTCTAAACTGCATCCCAAGCGCATGAAAAGGTGCTTCCATCTTCACAAAGAACATGTCGAGAAGAGGGAGGGAAGAAGGGCAGGAGCACAGCCCTGGCTTCTCCCTATAGAAACGCAGGTCCCTGTGTAACTCCTAGGACATGGTTAACTCGGTCTTTTTTTGTTTGTTTGTTTTTGTTTTTCAAGGTAGGGTCTTTCTCTAGCCAAGGCTGACCTGCAATTCACTATGTAGTCTCAGGGTGGTCTCCAGTAACTTGGCTTTTGGTTTAAAGTACATTAAACCATGCATACACACATAGACTGAAAAGCACGAGTGAGCAACATCTACCAACTGTTCTCCTTTACCATCAGCCTCGTCCATTTGGGCAAAGCCAAACACAGCTTCCTCTCTTCTAATACATCATGGCAAAGATGTCATACATTAAACATGCATACTTGAGCATAGAAAACAAGATGGTAAAAATGTATTAAGGATTTTCTGGGGAACAAACTGGCAAGCTTTAAAGGTCAGATGTTTGAATTGGTATGTAAACGCAGGCTGTTTAACATCTCCAAACACGCAAATCCCTCATGAAGATAAAGAATAATATTTAGCCTCTGTCTGCATTCAATCACACTGGCCACAAGGCTTCCGTTGGCTTGGAGCAGTAAGTAGTTGAAGTAAGTGCTGGAAGAATGGTTTTGTACCTGAGGGACTTAGGCTGTGTATGACTGTTGCAGTCAGGTTCGCATTGCTAGCAGGAAACACCTGACCAAGAGCAGGCTGTTGGGGGGGGGCGCTTTATTTTGGCTTACATACTCAAGGAGGAGCTCCATGATGGCAGGAGAAAATGATGGCATGAGCAGAGTGTGGACATCACCCCCTGACCAACAGCAGATGGACAACAGCAACTGGCAAGGGGAAGTTGGCTATAATACCCATAAGCCCACCCCCAACATTACACTGCCTCCAGGAGGCATTAATTTCCAAATCGCCATGAGCTGGGAACCTAGCATTCAGAACACCTGAGTTTATGGGAGACACCTGAATCAAACCACCACACTGATCTGTGTCCTTGTTGTTAAGAGGATAGTTCTAGCTAATGTGGAAGAGAGAAATTAACCTGTCCAGACACATTGGGGACATTGGGGTAGGTTGTGGTCCCCGGTATCTGTACCACTAAGGCTAGTTGACAGTAGAGACAGGAAAACAAAGCCAAAAGAGGAGAAACTCTCAGAGAAGTGTGATTTTTGTCTGCATTGCCAAACTCTCTGATGTAAAAATTTCCTGGTAAGTGCAAATTATTTTTCTAGTTTTGCTGTCATTCTGAATGTCGCTGTCATTATAAAGTCCATGTGACAGCGTTTGCTTTGGAACCTTTGCTTGTGGTCCCCATGCACAAGAAGGGAAGCAGCGTGGCTTTCCCACATCTCTGCATTTACTCACAAAGCACTCGCACGTGTGCTTATGAAATTATCATGTGTTTTTCAACTTGATTTTGCAGAGGAGTCATAAGACAATAAGGAGTGTAAGAGATTAATTCTTGAGGAATACAAAGCAGCCTACTGGAAAATGAGCTCGAGTCGCTATTAAATAGTTCTAGTTAGCAAGTACGTCTGTACCACCTCTCAGTGGACCTGTATGTATTTGTACTGGCCAGAGGCAGTCTTGTAACTGTGTCTTTTAAATGGGGCTTGAAGGAGAAAGATCAAACTTCTGTGCAGTACCTATTACCTTACATTAGAGGGTGCACTAGTACCAAGTTGTAAACTTTGCTGTGATTAGATAGAATGCAGCCACTACCAGAGCTTATAGAATTTTTTCAATTTTTTGAAAATAATTTTGTAAAAGAATTAATACTTCACAAGACACTGAACTTACCTATTTTGAATTTGAGATCTCATTTTTGACAAAAACATAAGTGAATTTGGGACTCATAATTCACCAGGCTGGCTGGCTGGCTTTCTTTCTTTATTTCTTTATTTGAGAGAGAATGGGCACACCAGGGCCTCTAGCCACTGCAAACAAACTCCAGACACATATGCCACCTTGTGCAGCTGTTTTACATGGGTCCTAGGGAATCAAACCTGAGTCCTTTGGCTTTGCAGGCAAGCACCTTAACCACTAAATCATCACTCTCCAGCCCTTGTCATGGTTACTTTTACACTTCTGTTAACTGGCAGGATTTGAGTGCACCAACATTATTTTGTTTAAAAAGAGAGACCAAGGCTGGCCTATGATAGTATTTCTCAAAGCCTGTTCTAGAAGACATTAGGTGATATGTGAAAAAAATGGTCTGAGGTCAAATAAAATGAAAAGGCACAGGGCTGAACAAAGTCATCAGGTTTTTTTGGTAGCAGCATTAACATGCTAATAGGCTTGGATTGTACACAAGGAGGAGGTCCTAGGCACCATTTCCCAGTGGAGCCTTCCTTCCAAAAAACATCTAGGATCCCCTACAAATCCTTAAGATAGCATGGGCTGGAGAGATGACTCGGTGGTTAAGTGCTTGCCTGCAACAGCCTAGCAACCCACCTGAGTTTGATTCCCCAGCACTCAGGAGGCTGAGGTAGGAGGATTGCTGTACAAAGCCAGCCTGAGGCTACATAGTGAACTCCAGGTCAGCCTGGGCTACAGCAAGACTCTACCTCAAAAACAACAACCACCACCACCAAACAGATACCAGCTGGGGAGCAACTGGTTCAGAAGCCAGACAGGACCAGAGAGCTGACAAGTGAGGGAGGGAGCTAGGTGGATGCCTTGTGAAGGGATGGGGCCTGCGATGAACTGAGGCACTCATGCCCAGTCTGAAGGGGATAGCCTAGATTATCTCTGTGAAAATGGTGCTGTGGCCTTCCTATTTAAAAAAATTAGCAATTAAACCAGGCCTTTTAAAAACACAGCAGATGAAACAACTCACGGGTCAGGCTGGAGCTCAAGTGCTATCATTTTGCTGCTTCTGCTCAGGAGTCTGAGTACAAACGCAGAAGAAAGTGCAAAGAGCGTCCCACCGGCATGGCCTCTGGCTGCTTGGAGGGCCTGAGCTGGAGCTGCCCAAGATAGAAAAGCTCTAGTTCTCTTTCTGCCAGACTAGGTATAGGACCAAACTGTGATTACTCTCCCCCTCTATCTGTCAAGCTGCCAGCGAGGTGGACTGCGAATGGGGGTCTGGCAGATAAGCTTCTGCTGTGTTGTCATTGCTGCAGAGACAACTTGAATTTGGGTGGCTTATCATTAAAACCACAGGCTGGGTGGCTTTAGTAACAGAAATTCATCTTCTCTCGGTCCTGAGTCCTCAAGGCTGGGGGTGTGGGCAGACAGGGGTATCTCCTGAGGCTCCCACTCTTTGACTGGCAGATGACGACCTCGGTGGGCTCTCATGGGCTTTGTTCTGGGCACCAATATTCTCAGGATACCTGCATGGGCACATCTGTGTTATATAAGGAACCCACTCAGTTTGGATTAGAGTCAAGCATTCTCTTTAAGGCTGCGTCTCCAAATGCAGCCACAGCTGGGCAGTGGAGGCCATGGCGTCAGAGCATGGCTTAGGGGACGTGCCACCCACCGCAGTGCATTGACAGCCTTGTCTCCCCTCCCGCTTTTCTGTCCCCGTCCCTGTGGGAGCAGGGCTCCGTGCAGTCGTTCACCCCGTCTCCAGTGGAGTACCACTCCCCAGGACTGAGCTCCAACTCCCCGGTCCTGTCGGGCAGCTACAGCAGTGGCATCTCGTCTCTCAGCCGGTGTAGCACGTCGGAAACCTCAGGCTTTGAAAATCAGGTGAATGAACAGTTGGCGCAGGTGCCCGTGCCCGTGCCAATGCCAGTGCCCGCGCCCAGCTTCGGCGGCCCGGAGGAGCCGGTGCGCAAGGAGAGCAAAACGCCGCCGCCCTACAGTGTCTACGAGCGGACTCTGCGGCGCCCAGTCCCGCTACCTCACAGCCTCTCCATCCCCATCGCCGCCGAGCCGCCCGCGCTGCCCCCCAAGCCCCTGGCCGCCAGGTCCAGCCACCTGGAGAATGGGACCCGGAGGACTGAGCCCGGCCCGCGGCCCAGGCCTCTGCCCCGCAAGGTCTCTCAGTTATAAAGTCACTTTTCTATGTACCCGCGATGGATTCTTGGCCGTTTACAACATAGGATGTTTGATGAGAAGGCATTTAGTATAGGCACTTTAATAAACTTACTCAGATCTTTCTTTCAGTGAATGGAATTCAAACTCGCTTATTAATACAGTGTTGCACAATATTAAAAATGTTGCTGATCTAAACCGCCAGATGTTATATGAGATATGGTGAGGCTCATTAAAGACGTTTCCAGTTTGGAAGTGAGAAATTGTGATAGACTCCTTTTGTATCTTTTTGTGTTCATTTTTTTTTATCATAGCTTAATCTTAAAACCAATACAATGTTGTCAAGCAATACAGTGCATGATGATGTTGTATACTTTTTTTCTGAATACTTGATACTCCGAGAAAGAATATTTGGTCAATGCACATGCTAACAAAAATGGCCCTTCCTTGAGAAGACTTCTGTAAATAAGGAGTGGCTTTTGGCTCTTCCCGGGAGCAGAATGTCCAATGCGCACTCAGAATTGAAGGCTAACGCAGGGGAGTCAGAGAGTATGCTTAATAGGTTGTCAGGATTGGGACTAGAAGTTCTTTTGTTCGTGAAGCAACATGCTTGTCTTTAAGATTGCCTTTGACATTGGACAACTGTGTACAATTCTTAAAACTCTACTTTGGGAATCGGTTGCTAAGTCTCCTAGTCCCGCCACCCTCTGCTGTGTGCTGTGTTGCAAAATTCAGCTTGCTTTCAGAGTGCCTATCAGCAAGATTAAGCAAAAGACCCCAGGAGAAATGTTTACCTGCATTCTGTGTGTCCTTCCTTGATAGTTTCCTATGTGAAATGTATTGTTGAAGTAAAGCAGATACTCAAATATTAAACAGACACAAATCACTGTGTCTCGTTAACAAGAATTCAGGAATCAATACAGGACAGTATTCAATCAATAGCACGAATGGAAAAAAATGAAAAACCTTATTGAAAAGTTGTTAGTATGATTGAGGCACAGGGACTCTCAGATGGCAAGGCCATTAACTTTTCAACCCTGCACAAACAAGGAGTTCCTCCCAACTCTCCTTCTTACCCAGGAAGCTTAGCTTCAGCTCCTCCTATGGCCCTGTTGTTGGAGGAGCAGGACCGTGGACCGCTCCTGCTTGGATATTGCTACCTAGCATCATAGATGGAATAGAGTAGACACAGTGTTGGCGCAGTTGTAGGAGTGTGGACAAAAGCACCTTGTATGTAGTAATGTATTTTGTATCTTTTTTTTTTCTTTTACTGACTGTTTATAACACTCAATTGACAATAGATATGAATCGTATTTTAGATCACACTGTCAAATATTTTCCCTCTTTTGTCGGGAAGCTCATCTTAGTTTGTGTCGTTTTTGTTGATAGCTTACCTGGAAGGCAGTGACCACTTTTTTATATTCTCTTAATGAAACCATTCAGCAGGTGTATGCTGTTGAGGCTGGTTATAGAGGTTTTCTATAATAAATGTTCAAGTATTTTTGTACATAACTGGTTAATTTTAATAAGAGATACCATTATGTGTAAAAAAAAAAAAAGTAAAAATAAAAGCAAACAGTTGTGGGTGCAGTATGATTGTTATAATTATGCCAAATACTTTATGTACGGAAATGAATATTTGTACATAGTGCTTTTAACAATAATTCTGCCATATTGACTTTACAATTTTGAATGTCAGAAAATTAATATATGTAAAAATATTTATGTTTAGTGAAAGTATTCATAATTGAGGAAAGGAACATATGAATTTTAGCTTTGTATCTAGCAAGTTTTGCAGTTGGAAATTTCTTGAACTAGCTTTTGCATTTGAAGATGATAACACTTTGTGTTTGTAATTACATCCTAAAATATATATATATTCATATATATGTATGTGTAGGAGACTCCACATTTCTGTTACTTTAAAGCAGTAAACCTTTCCATTTAAATAAGACAACATGCATAAAATAACAAAGCTTCTTTGATTTCCTTTTCCTATGTAATTTAATAGATTTCTTGACTAGTGCTTGGGCACAGAATAAATCAGTGTTATTTGCTCTTGAAGACTTTTTTTTTAAAAAAAAAAGAAAAGAAAAGAAAAGAAACTTTGGCAGTGGACAGTTGAATTTATCATGTGTGTGTATTTTTGAAGCAGCTATATAGCAGAACATTTCAAGAGATCCTGTTAGCTCCAGTGTTCATGTTGATTGCTGCAGAATGGTAAATATTAAATAAAGTTACCACTTAATCTTAATGTCTGTCTTTACTCCTATCATCAGCCTGTCTTCACCTATCACAGCAGCTGTATAAGTCTCTTGGTCCAATCTGGTGAAATCTGTAGGCGTCTTTGTTGACAGATCCTATGGTTTTGCTTTCAGAGGCTCATCATAGAACATTGTTACCCTAGAAAACAAAGGTGGAAAAGTTAACAGTGATACAGGAATCTTGGGGGTCTTTGCCAATGCAATATGCCACCACACCTGTAATTTCGGAGTGCCACTGGATTTTTGTCTTAGGAATTTGACAAATGGAATCTACAGACCTGGGTATAAAGTTCAGAAAGATTTTATTGTACCTTAGAGCTTTAAGAGAAGAGGAGCTTGAGAAAAGGAAGGAAAACACTGAGAAGCCCAGAACTTAAGAGTAGGAAGCAAGACAGGCTCTTACCCAGGGAAACGAGAGGGGGTTTGAAAAGTGTACCTTGAAGACAATCGAGTTGGGGTTTTGTTTTTTTCTAATTTTATTTATTTGAGAGAGAGGCAGAGAAAGAAAGAGACACAGGGAGACTATGGACACACCAGGGCTTCTTGCCACTGAAAATGAACTCCATACATAGGGGTCACCTTGTGCATCTGGATTTACGTGGGTGCTGGGGAATTGAACCTGGGCAATCGGGCTTTGTAAGCAAGTGCCTTTAACCACTATGCCATCTCTCCAGACCCTCAGGTTGGGGTTTTTAAGAGCCCCCATGGATGGGTGGCTAGTTTAAACCACTCTAGTGTCTGGGGTCATGGTTTCTGGGAAAGGGCAATTCTTTTTTAGATTCTGTGAAATTAAGATTTCCCAGAAACTTTAATTCCTGAGGAAAGGCCTTCTCAGGAGGGAGTGGATGGATTCTCTAAGGAGGCAGAAGAAAAGGAAAGGCGAGACCCTTTTGACATTTCTGACCTGTAGTAAAGTGTTATGGCCTAGGTTTTCTCCTACAGACCCAAGAACAATGCCTACGTTTACTCACTGTGGGGTCCTGTCACCCCTAAACTGCCTTAACAGTATGGGCTACTATCCCATGGAGAAGGTAACACCTACCTGGGTGGCCTAACCAGAGCCATTTTAACAAGTTACACCATCAAAGTTGGCTTGTGTTAGAAACCTTGACACAAAACAGGAAATAGCTAGGGAAACAAGGCAATGGTTGAACACTGCCTTTGCTGGCTGTGACATGCCAGCTCGTCTCTCTGGTTTTCACAAAATGATAGAAAATATATTTGAGAATCACACAAAATCCATGGACGACAAAATTTCTGTTAGTAAAACCTGTCTTTGAATTTTGTGAGCTGTGGCTCTGGTAAATTAGGTTTACATTTGTGTAAGTCAACACTATTTTATTTTATTTTATTTTATTTTATTTTATTTTATTTTATTTGCCCATTAAACACCAAAACCCACTTAAAGGCCAGTGTCAATATCCTCTTGTTTCTCAACATTAACTAAAAAATTTTGGAGCACTTTTAGGCCATTGTCATTACAACTGAGCCTACAAGGATGTCAAGTCTACAAACATAATTAGAATATGAAGAGTTCAGATTCCTAAGTAAGTGGGTTTCTCTGTGGATTGTCATTGATTGTTATCCTCTTTGTTGTCTTTTTAGAACAAACAGCACTGCTTTATTTTATCTGTACACATAAAAAGAGGCTTGTGGGGCTGGAGAAATGGCTTAGTGGTTAAGGCGCTTGCCTACAAAGCCAAAGGACCCAGGTTCAGTTCTCCAGGACCCATGTAAGCCAGATACACAAGGGGGCGTAGGGCACATGCATCTGGAATTCATTTGCAGCGGCTGGAGGCCCTGGCGCACCCATTCTCTCTCTCTCTCTCCCCCCACCCTGCCGATTTCTCTCTCAAATAAATAAAAATAATAATTTTTTTTTTTTTTGGATTTTCAAGGTAGGGTCTCACTGTGGTCCAGGCTGACCTGGAATTAGCTATGTAATCTCAGGGTGGTCTTGAACTCATGGTGATCCTCCTACCTCTGCCTCCCAAGTGCTGGGATTAAAGGCGTGCTCCACCACGCCCGGCTAAAAAAATTTTTTTAAAGGGGGCTTGTGCCAAAATAAATTCTTAGTGAGGCCCTGCCTTCATAACATAAGAAAGCCATAAAACAGGTTTGAAATATTGGCAAGACTCCAAGCTCCTGACATAGTTGTAATTATTTTGACATATTTCTTTTTGTCATTTTATGCATGTATATATTAAGTCCATAGCTTTTTTACGTTGTTGAGTGCTGTTTCCCCAAACATCACTACATATCATTGCCCACGACCACAAAGTGGTGAGCCTCATCTTTGTATGGTGTTAGCACTTAGGCAGAAAAGCAAGAACATGGTCAAATTGAATTAAGTTCAGAATTTTGTGCAAGGCCTTATAAGTAAATATCATAATGTACTTAATTAGGATTGATAAGAGCAAAGCAGAGCGTTCTGTTACTGGAATGAAGTCTGTGCTACTTCCTTTTAGAAGGCAGATGCTTGGGAGACAACAATTGGCAGGAAGGAATCCCATTTATTCAAGACCAGCATCTTGAGAAAACAGGCCGTTCCTCTCAAAGCTCCACCGCGAAGGGCTCAGGGACACGATGTCATCAGATAGCATCCGAGGCCCAAAGCAGAGATTTTACCAATTTGCTTTCCAGCAATGTATTTGAAAAGTGCTTTGATTCATGACTTTCTTTGTTCTGTTACTATAAAAAAAAACTTCCTCAAACTGTTACCATATTGGAACTTGAAATTTGAGATAATCTAAACCTGTGTTTGCAGGCTGTGGTCACTCATATTTGGCTGCAGAATCACCTCTTATTCCCTTTGGGGTCAGAGCTACTTTGTTGTTTGTTTTTCATTGTTTTCTTACAATGAACTTCAGACACCACCATCCCCCAAACGGATACGTGACTGACATTGCAATGGCAAAGGAATAATGGATTTGGTAGTTTTCTTGGATTAGAAGGAAAGACGTGATCTTCTGTTCTTCATGGTTCTTAGCAGGGACTCACATGAGAAAAGGTAGATTCATAAGAGCAAAGCAAACAGAAGTCAACTAACATGTATGTACCACGTACATACATGAGGATGTATCAAGAATCTTGTGCTAAAGAAATTAATGTCCTAATAAAGGGAACACAAAGGGAAAATGACAGGTAATAGGCATGAAGTCTTGGGATGACACCTTAAGAAAACACATCATGCCAGAGAAGAAATAGCTATAGTAAGACATGTGTAACCCTTCAGTTTGTAGAGAACTCTCTAGACAGTGCTCAGCATTCTGCACACCAGCCTTTCTCTTGGGGATGATGTCTTTGGCAGCTACCCCTGCATCCTTCGCTTTAACAACTCCTCTCTTTTGCCTAGAATTCTGAATCCTAACAAGATGACTACTGCTAAATCTTTCTTTAAATTCACAGAACCCAGAACATCTGCTGGCTTTTTCCCGTTAGTCTTTAATTAGCTTCAGGAGCCCCAAGTCCATAGCCATGTTCCAGACCCTAGAAAGGGAAAGGAGACACTAGTCCTGCATGGCCCATTATCTTTCTGTATTTCCTTTCCCTTCTCACAGAAGCTCGTTGCTGGGCTGGATAGATGGCTTAGTGGTTAAGGCACTTGACTGTGAAGGCTAAGGACCCAGGTTCAATCCCCCAGTACCCACGTAAGCCAGCTACACATGGTGGCACATGCGTCTGGAGTTTGCAGTGGCTGGAGGCCCTGGCATGCTCATATTCTCTCTCTTGCTCACTCTCTTTTTCTTTCTCAAATAAATAAATATTTTTATGCCAGACATGGTAGCACACGCCTTTAATCCCACTCAGCAGGCAGAGGTAGGAGGATCGCTGTGAGTTCAAGGTCACCCTGAGACTACTTAGTGAATTCCAGGATTCCAGGTCAGCCTAGGCTAGAGTGAGGCCCTACCTCAAAAAACCAAAATAAATATTTTTGGGCTGGAGAGATGGCTTAGTGGTTAAGGCACTTGCCTGCAAAGCTAACAGATCCCGGTTCGACTCTCCAGGACCCACATAAGCCAGATGCACAAAGTGGTGCATGCATCTGGAGTTCATTTGCAGTGGGTGGAGGCCCTGGCGTGCCCATTCTCTCTCTCTCTCTCTCTCTCTCTCTCTCTCTCTCTGCCTCTTTCTCTCAAATAAATAAATAAAATATATTTTTTTAAAATAAATATTTTTAAAGAACTCATTGCCCTAACACTGCCCCACCCCCCCAGGGGCTTTGTGATGAAAGCCTCCCTTCGCATTGTTGTCCTTGCTTCAGGACTTAATTGCCCTGTCCTAGGCGTGAACAGCCAGATTAACTCAGTAACAGTTTATGCTGGGTTTCCACCTGTTACTCATAACCAGTAGGACAACCCAATGCCTCAAGTGAACAGGAACTTGGAAGCTGTTTTTTCTACAACTGCACTGACACCTCATTTGCACCCACTGGCAACTAGAAATAGGATTTAAAAAAAACAAACCAACATCCCTGCCTTCATTTTGTGTCTGTCCATCTCCTTAACTTTGGCTGAAGACATGGAGGTAAGTCCTTGTCCTTAATCATTCCTCTTGAGCTACAACAACTTCTCTAGATGAGAGTGCAGGGGAAGTGATCACCTTGATTAATACTCTGGAGGAATGTGGTGATATGGGCTCTTCTTTGCAGAACCAGCGCGGACTGAGAGAATGATCATCCAGAACGCACCTTGACCAGGACTGCTAATTACACATACATCGTGCCCCTCCCCAATCCTTCCTCCATTTAAACCTAAAGTTTATGTTGCTACTCCAGAGGTAGATACCTTTAGTCCTTCCACGTCCCAATGTGGCCACATTAAATAACTCTCCTCTCTTTCTCTCTTGCGCATGCTCGCGCCCTCCCTCTCTCTCTCTCTCTCTCTCTCTCTCTCTCTCTCTCTCTCTGCTTTTCACCATTACTGGTCTCTTTACTTGGTATATTTTGAGTGGGTGGCTGAGGCTTTTAGTGCTGTGGAGCCCAGGCTTCTACCCTGAAAGCTCTAGTTTCAGAAAGGAGTACAATGACCTTGATGGCCAGTTATTACAGCAACCTGCTCACTATGAAAGGTCTCCAAGATGAAGCAGAGGAAGTGGCTGGTATGTTTGGGTTCACTGAGGGGAGGCTTAGACCTGTATGATAATTGAGAGGTGGATGAGACCTCTACCTAGACAACTATACAAAAGAAAGTTACCTCCAGAGAACAGAAAAATTGTGTCTGCAGTATACTGTGTAAGTGGGCTATTTATAGTATTGGCATAGTTATGGAAAGAAAGAAAATGTATTGCCCCATATTATTATATAATTATGGTGAAAGGTTGAGAGGAAGTAATATGTGTTAAGAATAAAATCTTTCGTCAAGGTTTGTCAATAGATGATGCTGAAGACAATTTTAATCAAAAAATAGTGCAATAAGGTACTTTCTATTTATAGATATAAGGCAAACATTAAGAAATAACATTATGAATGGGAGAGATGGCACTTGCCTGTGAAGCCTTAGGACCCAGATTTGATTCCCCAGAACACACATAAGCCTGTACATGGTAGCACATGCGTCTGGAATTTGTTTGCAGTGGCTAGACGCCCTGGTGTGCCCATTCTCTCCCTCCCTCTCTCTCCTCTATCTAATAAATAAGCAAAAATTAAAAGAAAGAACATTTTAATGTGGGTTAAGGGGTAGAACTCAGTGGTAGAACCCTTGTCTAGCATGTGTAAGAGTTCAATCCCCAGCATCACAATATAAAGGAAAAAAACAGCTGAGGGCTGGAGAAATGGCTTAGCAACTAAGGCGCCTGCCGGTGAAGCCTAAGAACACTTGTTCGAGTCTCCAGGTCCCACGTTTAGCCAGACGCAAAAATGACACAAGCACGCAATGTCGCACATGCGCACGAGGGGGCTCACATATCTGGAGTTTGTTACAGGGGCTGAGGGGCCCTGGTACGCCCATTCTCTCTGCCTCTTCCTCTCTCTCTCTCAAATTAAAAAAAAAAATAATAATAAAACAGCTGAATGGAAAATAAGCACCTCTGAGGAGTTATATTGGCTAAGGCAGGGGTCCCGGACCTCCTATTTGCTTACCCGCTTGATGGAACTATATGTATTATGTATATATAAGTATGACTGTGATGCATTTGAAGAGGCTGAAGTGTTTTAATTGTGTAACATAGAAACCACCTGGCTGGTTTGCTTGTCCTTGGTCCCCTCCCCCTCCTCCTCCCAGCAGAGCTGCGTGGGGACCTGTAAGAAGCGCAGACAGAACGTGCACTCGGGTGAAGGGAATGTGTGTGGCAAAGGAGGCGGTGAAGGGAGGGGAGTTTCTGGACCCAGATGAAACCAGCGCAGTCTAACCCCATGAAGTGCTGTGTGATGGCCTACCAGGCAGCTCCTCTGTTGTTTAGGAGACCACGGAGCAGCCAATAGAAACTGTTCAGAGAGTTCTCGAAGACCTCTGCGGGTATTACCAGTTCACACGTTCCTGTTCCATGTGTCAGTAGTGTGAATTTTCTCACTTGGATGAAAGCACACATGGGGCCTTTGTGTGATTTATTCAGAACAACTGTTAACAGTGCCAGGTCATTGTCCAAGAAAGGGGAAAAAATTATAAATACGTGCTGCTCGGGTCATTGCAAAAACATGACTCCCACCTCAAAGAAAATAAGAACTCATTTGGGAGCTAAATTGGACTGAGCATGGCCTAGGGACAGATTTAGTTCCTGTGCAGGGGTTGGAGGGATACATGTGTCCCACCACGCATGTGTAGAGGTCAGAGTTCAACCTTGGGTGTTGGTCCTCACCTCCCACCTTGCTGAAGGCAGAGTGTCTTGTTATTTTACTGAGATGTTCACCTGGCTTGCTGGCCACAAGCTTCCAGAGGATTCGCCTGTCTCTGCCACCCATCTCTCCACATACACACATCAGAATTATAGGTGCCTGCCAATGCGTCCGCCTTTGTGTGGACTCTGGGGATCCAAACACAAGCATTCACACTGTGATCCATCTCCTCAGCCCAGGAACACCGATTTAGATTACTCCAGACATCATATTCCAACATGGTAACAGTTTCATGAGGTTTTTATAGTAACGGAACAAAGAACGTTATAAATCAAGGCATTAAAAAAAAAAGCATTGGCACAAACATCAAGTAAGCAGGTTACAGTGAAATGGGACAAATTTCTGCTATCCGTCTCAGCTTTATCGAATCTTTAACACAGGTGCAGCTAGTTTTGTTTGTTTGTTTTCTCAAGGTAGGGTCTCACTCTAGCCCAAGCTGACCTGGAATTCACTATGTAGTCTCAGGCTGGCCTTGAAGTCACAGTGACCCTCCTACCTCATCCTCCCTAGAGCTGGGATTAAAGTTGTGCACCACCACACCCAGCAGAGACAGAGAAAATGGTCATACCAGGGCCTTTTGCCACTGCCAACAAACTCCAGATGCATGTGCGACTTTGTGCATCTGGCTTTATGTGGGTTTGGGGGAATCAAACCCAGGCCATCAGGCTTTCCAGGTAAGCACCTTAACAGCTGAGCCATCTCTCCAGCCCTTGTCAGTTAGTTAGTTAGTTAGTTAGTTAGTTTTAATAGGAGCTGCATAACTGTTAACAGGGCTCAAGTCTAGAATAAAGAACTTTGTAGTTTAGTGCAACTGCCCAGCATCCATGCGGCTAGGTTCAATCCCCAACATGTCCCCTACCCCCAATACACCACTGGCATAAGTGTCCTGGAACATCTCTCTCTCATTCTTGGTCTCTGTACGTGACACTGTTCTGAACCCCTCAGAGGAAGTAGTCTCCCGCGGATGGTTTAGCAATAGACCCAGGCATTGATCCCACCTCATATTGTCTGCTGTAGCCCTGACTCACTGACGAAGTGAAGGAAGCAGCCATGACCCTGAACCCTGTTCGTTAAGCTGGTCTGATGGCTGAGCCAACTCAGCAGTCAGCAGGATGACTTCCTTTTTTGTTCTTCTCTCCTTGTGACTCCTTTTGGTTGGGGAACTTTCTAAGCTTAGGAATTTGCAACAAGTTGGCTAGATTAGCTGGATTTCAATTTTAAATTGTCTATAAGTCAAACAAAAACGTAGCCAAAATAAAAGAACAAAGAAACACAGAGTATGACAGTGTCATACCTTCATTTGTAAACAATGCACCCAAAAGTGATTTAAAAAGTAATAATTGCCAGGCATGGTGGCGCACACCTTTAATCCCAGCACTCAGGAGGCAGAGGTAGGAGGATCACTATAGTTGAAGGCCACCCTGAGATTACATAGTGAATTCCAGGTAGGCCTGGGCTAGAGTGAGACCCTACCTTGAAAACCCAAGTGTGTGTGTGTGTATTAATAATTCACTATGAATATGAACAATATTAGAGAAAAAATATACTTCTAGACAAATAAATGGATAATTTACCAAAAAAAAATGAACCATAAGAAAACATGTTAAAATTCTACTCAAAGAAAAAAACAAAATTCATTCTACTCAAAGTAAAACAAAATACCGATGAAATCACATTTATTGACTGTTACATGAGCTAAAGATGTAAACTGACAGCTCACAGTTGTGGGAGACCGCGGTAGACCACATAGTCCTGATAGAGATCTGGCACTTCATTAGAACAGTTCTTTTGAAACAATTTGGCCAAATTGTTTCAGCCCAAAACATAGGTACATTCTTTAAGCCGCATAATTCCACAGTTACATTATGGTTTTGAGGTGCCTTAAGACTGTAACAGAAATGAAAAAGACAAGAAAGCTGAGGAGCAGCCGCATTGAGGCATCTGCAGAAACCGGAAATCCCTGGGAGGAAAAGCAGGTGCAGCCTCAGAAGCGGCTTAGTTGAACCTGGCTACAGGCCGTCTCCTTGCGTGTCTGCACACAAAGGGGTCTGATCTTTCCGCTCCCTTCCTCACACCCTGGTGCTGAGAGATCTAGAATGGTGCACCATCAGGGCATCCATGTTGCTGTTCAGGAGAGAAGACTGAGCAGTAGAGGTAAGTGCTGAGGAAAAGAGCTATGTGGGCCTCCAAGGAAATAGAGCTCCATGGGGTCCAGGGCAAAGACCACCGGAGAAAGAACTGGAGGAAGAAACGACTGAGGGTAGAGGCAGTGGACACTAAGAGGGTGGGGAAGAGTAAAGGAGAAACAGGAGAAAGCTGCTGCTTTTAGGCTGTTCCAGTTAGAAATAGAGGCCCAGAGAGAACCAGGAGATGCCTCCCCACATGCCCACGCTCCTTTGCATGAATGGAGCTCTTGGCAGGAATGGAATGCGTGTCTGATCAAGACTCGCCTACAAGCAGCTACAGCGCCTCCTGCTGCCCACAGTCTAGCATACTACCTAGGCTGGCTCTGGGGATCTGCCCTTCAATCGACAAACCAATCGGGTGTTCCCCTGAATCTGAAGAAAGGACACATTTTCTATCCTGTAACGGTGGAGGCCTTCTTCCTGTGGCTATCTCTGCCTGCCTCTCCTCGCCCTGGTCACAGGGATACACGTGAGTCTGGCCCAGCTGGGTGGAGGAGAAATCATAATACTGCTTCTTGGTCTGGAGGAAATTTTCTATTTGCCTCTGCTTTTATAGCCTGGGGTAACTTCTCACTTTAATTACATGTATGATTTTCCTCTGGTCTCTAAATCTACCACATACATATTTTCCTTACACTCCAGATCTACCACGTGGATGCTCTCATTAACTCGAGGCCTGTCACCAATGTAAAGTCTCTAAACTCAGGGTCACTATGGGTCCAACTCTCTTTACTACTCATTTCTCATCTGAATTTCTTGGACTCTGCTTTGATATTTTCCCTCGGCTATTCTTCCTTAAGCTTCCACCCTTTGCCCTCTTCCTTCCATGTGGAAGCACAAGGCAGATGCTATGTGTGTTTCTTCTAAATCTCCCTATATGTACACCTCAGTTCTATCTTCCATGTTCTTATGGCTCTACTCCAGTCTTTCCTTTAAAAACCTGTTTCTCTTAAATGAACCTTATGAACGATGCAGTGTTTTCCACCTGTGTGTTTCTCATTTTCCACACGCTTACGACTCTGCTCCAGCCTTCTTCCTAGATCTTAGTTTCCCTTAAATAAACCCCACAATTTGTGATTTCTCCCTAAATAAACTTAATTTATCCTTTTTGAGCTCATTTTTGTTTTGTTTTGTTTTGTTTTTCGAGGCAGGGTATCGCTCTAATGCAGGCTGACCTGGAATTCTCTGTAGTCTCAGGGTGGCCTCAAACTCACAGTGATCCTCCTACCTCTACCTCCTGAGTGCTAGGATTAAAGGCGTGCACCACCACGCCCGGCCCTTTTTGAATTAATTTTTAAAATCAATTCTTTCTTAAAAATAGAACAAGACCCAAAACTGGGATTCGTAAACTTGGGGGACCCCTCCTGAACCCCAAAATACTACATCAAAAGGGCAGGACAAGAAGCATATCCGAGAAGAAGAGTGGAAACAGGTGGTGCTCTGCGCCCTGTGTTAGGGAAAAGTAGAAAACGTGGTGGCAGGTGACACTGTTTCCTAAATGCCAATTCTGCCCAATTAGGACATTCCCACCTATTCTTTCTAAAATGAGAAAAATAACACAATGTGGCTACACATGTTCTCTTAAATTCCCATGCGCCCTAAGTTAAGAAGAATTTCTTATTTGGTCTTCTTAGGATGTTACGATGTCCTGTTTCTCAACTGATAGGGAAGTAAATGAGGGTTTTCTGCCAACATTTTGACCAGCGCAATTAAAAGTCATCTGTGACTTTCTCCAGGTTTTTCCATTAAGGGTTTCATGAAATCTCACAGGCTGGGGAGCAGGCAAAGAACCTTGGAGCTGGAAATGCAAATCTCTGACAAGAGCCTTGAGCCTTGTGTGGGGGAGGGCCAGGGTGCCTGGGCATCTGTTGCTCTTGGTGAAGTAGGGTTGACGTCAGAAAGGGGCAGAAGATGCTCCAGAAAGGAGCTGGTAGCGATCACGTTGGCCTACAGTATTCGACAGACTCCAGCTTCTTAGTACCTCACGTCACTGAAGAAGTTTCAACCGATTTTGTTCCTTCTCTCCACTTCATCATGTTCAGCTGTGATTTTGGACTTTTTAGGCTAAGAGCTTGGGATTCATCTTGAACTTTGAGCCTCGAGTGCTTGATTGCTACAGAATTCAAGTCAAAAGCTCTTGAGTGGGTAATGGCTCCCAGAAGCTAATTTCTTTCTTTTTTTTCTTCTATATTCCTATCCCTGGCTTTTTAAAAAAATTCCCAAATTCTTTAAAGTTCATGGGGGTTGTGTATCATTCAGAAAATTTGTCCAAGTGAGATGCCTCAAATATTAGTTGCATAGTGCTAAAAGAAACTGATGGTTTGAAGGGGGCTGGGCTAGGTGACAATAGCAAACAGGTGTTAACAGGAGGGGCTGAAATGCTCTTTGACTTCCTGATTCCTAACCTTGTCCATGGGCTAGTGATGCTGAACAGAGAAATATGTACCACTGAATGTTATGGCTGTGCTAATGCCTCAGCATGGGGGTAGTTAATTCTCTGATTTGGTCTTTTCTCAAAGCTGGAAAACATCAGTCACGTCAGGCCTTAGCCAAAGTATCTACAAAAACTCTAACATTCTCCTCAATCCAGGAATTCCATATCTAAGAATTTATTCTAAGAAAACATCATTATCAGAAATGCATGCAACTGTTTATGCATAACTATTTTAATGCTGATTAGAATAATGAGAATTTGAAATATGCAAAATGGCTGACAGTAAGTCATGGTTGTAATAAGATGTCCATACAAGGTGATACTCAACGGTTACTAAAATGAAGGCATGTAAGCATATTTTTTTGTTGTTGTTGTTATTTTTATTGACAACTTCCTTAATTGTAAACAATATCCCATGGTACTTCCTCACTCCCCCCACTTTCCCTTTTGAAACTCCACTCTCCATCATATTCCTCTCCCTCCCAATCAGTCTCTCTTTTCATCTTGATATGAAAAGCTATTTGCAATACTTATTTAAAATCTTTATGGTAGGGGCTGGAGAGATGGCTTGACAGTTAAGGCGCATGCCTGCAAAGTTTAAGGACCCAGGTTTGATTCCCCGGAATCCACATAAGCCAGATGGCCATCTGGAGTTCATTTGCCATAGTTAGAGGCTCTGGCGTATCCATTCTCATTCTCTTTCTCTCCCTGTTTCTCTTCTCTCTCTCTGCTTGAAAATAAATAAATAATGTTTTAAGCTGGGTATGGTGGCGCACACCTTTAATCCCAACACTCAGGAGGCAGAGGTAGGAGGATTGCCATGAGTTTGAGGCCACCCTGAGAATACAGAGTGAATTCTAGGTTAGCCTGGGCTAGAGTGAGACCCTACCTCGAAAAACAAAACAAAAAGAAAAAAAAAAGAAAGAAAATAAATAAATAATGTTTTCTAAAAAATCTTTATGGTATAGAATGGTATATGTAGACCCACTATCAAGTACTTATGTATTTACATATACATACTTAGAAATTTATACTAGAATATGTGCAAAAAATTAGAGGAATTACAAATTGGTTTTCTGTCTGCCTTTTCAATTTTTCTATAGTTTGTGTAAAGAAATAAATAGTGGGCTGGAGAGATGGCTGAGCAATTAAGGCAGTTGCCTGCAAAGCCTAAGGACCCAGGTTCAATTCCCTAATACCCACATAAGCCAGATACATAGGTGGTACATGTATTTGGAGTTCATTTTCAGTGGCTAATGACCTTGGCATGCTCATTCTCTCCCCTCTCTCTCTCTCTCTCTGTCTGCCTCTCTCTCTCCCTCTCTGTCTCCCAAATAAATAAATGAAATATTTTAAAATAAATAATTTTTTAAAGAAAAGAAATAAATAGTAATAAATAAGTCAATAAAAATTATAAAGGAGGGATGAAGAGATGGCTTAATGGATAAGGTGCTTGCCTGCAAGGCCAAAGGATCAAGGTTTGATTCCCCAGGACCCACGTAAGCCAGATGTACAAGGTGGCACGAGTGTCTGGAGTTCATTTGCAGTGGCTGGATGCCCTAGCACACCCATTCTCTCTCCCTCTCTTTCTCCCTCTCTATGCATCTTTCTTGCTCCCCAATAAATAAATGAAAATAAAACATTATAAAAATATAAAAATTATAAAGGCAAGTTAAGAAGTGGAAAAGCTATAGAAGTTGTTATGGTGATGCTGAGACATTTAACTGAGAATGAAGTTATGTGACAGGGTGGAGGGTGATCAAGGAGGCATTGTGGAGGTGGTGGTTCCTTATCAAAGATTTGAAGAATCACCAAGAATGATAAGACAGGGAAAAAAGAGTCCAGACAGGGACCTGAAACTAGTAGCGTTTAGAGGATGGCATATGGATTCAGGTGACAGAAACATCACATGGCAATGGAGCTGGAGAGGTTAAAAGATCATGTTATAGGGCTGGAGAGATGGCTCAGCAGTTAAGGCACTTGCCTGCAAAGCCAAAGGACCCAGGTTCGATTCCCCAGGACCCACGTAAGCCAGATGCACAAAGGGGCGCCTGCATCTGGAGTTCGTTTACAGTGGCTAGAGGTCCTGTTGTGCCCATTCTCTCCCTCCTCTCTCTCTCTCTCTCTTCTCTCTCTCTCTCTCTCCTGCCTATTTCTGTATCTCTCTCAAATAAAATTTTTTAAAAATTTAAAAAAAAAAAGATCAGGTTACAATGGGCATGGTTAGCTAGGTGTTGTGGTGCACACATTTAATCCCAGCACTTGGGAGACAGAGGTAGGAGGATCACCATGAGTCAGAGGCCACCCTGAGACTACGTAGTGGATTCCAGGTCAGCCTGAGACAGAGTGAGACCCTACTTTGAAAAACCAAAATAATAATAATAATAAAATAAATAAAGGTTATGGTTTACTGTGCCCAGGAGTTTGGACATTTCTCCTGCAGTGATGAGAAATCTCCAAGAATTTTTGGAGGGCAGGACAGGTCAGAAAGATTGCTATACTATATGATTCATGTATACTATATATAAAGATCACATAGGTAGTAAGAAAAATAGATTGGAAGAAGCAAAGAAAATAAGGCAAGAAGACCAACTAGGAATGCCAGTAAGTGCAGTGAGAATGAGCTGACTAAAGGTAGACTTGTAGATGGAAACTGGGAGGACACATTTAAGAGACTGCTTATAGTAGATGTGTCTGGAATAAAAACAAGTGGCTTATAGGGTGGGTAAAGATGTTTTAGAAGATGGGAATGGGATCCAGGGGACAGAATAGGGTTATTCTTGGGGGAGAGGAGGACACTTCTTCCATTGGAGGTTTTGGTTTTGAATACAGAGCAGCGTCACTTAAAGGATTCACTTCCAATGGCTCTTATATTACCATGGTAGCAGGTGGGGAATCAGTTGCTGAGTGAGATGACAGTGAACTGGAAAAGAACATATTAGAAGAATTGTAAAACTCACATCAATTTTTTTTTTTTTTTTTGGAAGTGATAATGCCTAAACACATGTAAGAATTCCGGGATTGTATAGAGAGCCAGGTGAGATGGAAGATGATGGATTTCTAACAGTACTAATGGTTACAATTCTCTCCATAGCATTCAGTGGTCAAGGAAGGCAGAAAAAGGTCTTCATCATTTTGGTTCAAAACTGTGGAGCTCTGAAAGGTGGAAGAAATCTGGAAGTTGAGATAAGACAAAAGGGACGAGGAAGGGCTACGAATTAAAAGGAGGAAGTAGGGGCCACAAGGGTGGACTATCGGACATTATCATTTTAGAGCAGTCCCGCGTTAGCGCCAGTTGAGAGGGTGCTGTGGAAGGAAGCGGCCGATGTGGAGAGAAGTTGAAAGTCAGAAAACAAAGCACACGGCAGCCGGTAATCATGTTTATAATGAAGGTTTCTGTCCTGGCCTCTTATACCTCTAACTTATCTATCTATTCTATCAAGTCTGGGTCTAAAGGCAAACCGGAAAAGAACAAAAAGAACAAGAGATGAGGTCAACCCCAGGCTGGCTCACTGGCCCACAGTGGCTTCTCCAGACCCTACACTTCATTTCGGAGGCTTTGTTTGAAAGCCTTGGTAGGTTTCACTATGGGAATCTTTGCACTGCAGGACACTTATTTGTTGTGACTCCAAAACTCTTCTGCAATATCCAGGAACCACAGTTTCAAGCATTTCTATCTCGACAGAGCCGACCGTGAATCGGGTAAAGCAGTGATCTATTCAAGCCCACAGAGCAGCCGCCTCTGGGATCTCTCTCCTCATTGATTGCTCCTAGGAAGACACCCCTCCCCCCCCCCATTTATTTCTTTTAGGCTCCACAGAGCGATTTGCCATTCCTTCTTCCGTGTTTTTCAAGCTTTCTACAGACTTCAGCGCTTTCTCACTGACTAGTCATCACTTCAAGTGTGACAGGCAAAAAATGTAGATGTTCCATTAAAAACTGCAACGTGAAGGTGAAAATGTCTCTTTCTTCTCCCTACTTAAAAAAAATAAAATGCCAGGGAGGCTTCATCTCACCACATTGGGAGTCACACCAAGTGTAATGAGCCAAGAAATCACCAGTGAACCAGACCCTTGGAGTAACACTGGGAAATGGAGCATGTCAGCTCCTAAGCACAGAATCCTCCAAGACTGGGCTTTACATTGAGGCCCATGCATATTTTCTACCACGAGTCAAATCTGGATCATTGGTGCTGCCTTGGGAATTTCTAGCTTCAATGCCAGCACATTCCCCCGCCCCACCCTCACCCCCTGTAACCACTAGCCAAGTGTTAATCCAGTAAGACAGCAGTGGGAAGAATTGGACCCTGTTTTGCTTATCACTTACACCCAGGCCACACTCTCTGAGGCTGTTCAAGACAGAGGCAGAAAGCAAGTGCTGTCACTGTCCTGACCTTCCCGTTTCCCTGGCCCGGGCCACTCATTATCCCTTCATTCAACAATTATGACGAGCCTATTATGTGATCATAAATAGCCTTGCAGAGTTCATCTTAAAAGGAAAGCTCACTAACCCTCAGGGATTCAACAGCATTGCTAAAAAGACATATCACAAAGCCCAAGTAACTGAGTTGTCATCAAGGCATCAAAGGATCGGTGGCTAAGATGTGACAGTTTTCCTGTAATGAGACTAGACAAGTGGGACTAGACCCACCTACCAGGTCATACTTGCCACCGGAGGGGGCTGGTCAGCTGTAAGAGTCCCGTTTGGACAAAGAACAATAAAAATCCAAATCTGGCAGACATCTCCACTCATGATTTGAGCTCAGGTAAAGAAGACCAGGGCCCCCACCAGCAGACAAGGGAAGCTGAGGGCGGTGGTACGCAGACAGCTGACAACCTGCTCCCGTGGAATCTCAAGGAGAACAGCGTGTTGGCATCATCCCAGCTGGGTCAGAGGCAGCACGTGCCAGCCGGTTTCCCCCTAGAAGTCAGGACAGGACACATGAAGAAGCCCGGTTCTAAACCCTGCTGTTCCCATGGGAGACTTAAACAGGCCCTGAAACAGGCCTCTGAGGTCTATGCACACAAGGAAGATGTACACAGAGGAAGCGGCCTATGCTACAGAGCAGGTGAGAAGCTATTGGCTCTCCAAGCACTTCCACGCCTCAGGTACCTTGAGGGCACTGTCTGGCATTGGTTCAGCTGACTGGTGATGGTAATGGGTACTTTCAGCCCTGTCTCTATTTTTTTAATTTATTTATTTGTAAGGGTGGGGGAGAAACATGAATGGGTATGCCAGGGCCTCTAGTCACTGCAAACCAACTCCAGGAGCATGTACCGCTTTGTGCATCTGGCCTTATGTAGGTTCTGGGGAGTTGAACCTGGGTCATCTGGCTTTGCAGGTAAGTGCCATAACAGCTGAGCAATCTCTCCAGCCCCCTGTCTGATTTCTACTATGCCATCCTTCTGTGTCTGCTGTCTTCCTCCTGTGTGTTGTCTCATGGACATGTGATGTGGCTGCAGTTTCAGACATCACATACATACAAAGGGGAAAGGGATAGAAGAAAAGCAAAACAGCTATGTTGAAAAAAAAAAAAAACTTTGTCTTCAGCTTGCCTGACATGCTTGTAGCAAAAATCCTACTAAGTGAGATTAGGGAGACTCCCCTAATGATGATCAGATTCCTCATCCCCCACCCTGGATGTCTGATCACCTGAGTTGTCCCCCGTGAGAATCTTGTCAAGTTGACAGTGAATCCTGGACCCTTCCTGATCTTCCAGACAGTGACCCTTCACTATTCTCACTGGCTATGTGCCCCCGGTTGTCTTTAATGTATTCAGATCTGATCTTGCTCTCCTATTGGGGCAGTCTCAACACTTACTGCATACAACTGAGTAAAGTTTATCTTATTGCTTTAACAACTATGGGAATAATTTTTGGCCAGTTTTTAATAAGGAAAAGGGAAAGTGTTCCCGTTGTCCTCAACAGGTGCTAGTAGATCTCATTAGCTGCTACTGCTGCCTGGTGATATCTTGGGGCAAGGTGGCCTTGGAAAGCAAGCCTTTTACCTGGGACGAAACACAGTGCTGCCTTGAATCAAACTGGAGGTCTAATAGTGAAGAAAATGGGGCAGGGAGACTTGAGAGGCAATTAATACTGTGTTTCAGAGAGATCGGAGCACCACATCAAGTAGTATAAGAAATGGGCTGGAGGGATTGCCCAGCAGTCAACGCCTATAAAGCCTAACAACCAGGGTTCAATTCCCCAGTACCCACGTAAAGCCAAATGCACAAAGTGGCACTTGCATCTGGAGTTTGTTTCCAGCAGCTGGAGGCCCTGACATGCCCATTTTTCTCTCTAAGGGTCCTCAGCTGCTGGATAACCAATCAACTTGTTGAAAATGAACATATTAGAAATTTGCCTTCCCTTTGTTTTTTTGTTTTTTTAATTAATTTAAAAAAAAAAAAAAAAAGGAAAGGCTGATGAAAGGCCCAAGAACGTGCCCTTCCTTTGGCTCTTCCAAAGTAATGCCATGATAGGTTTCAGTGCTGGGCACTTCTCCATCCCTTCTTCTCAGCTGCTTTGATCATCCCAGGCCTCAGGTTAAAGTTCAGGTCAGGTTCCCAGAATGTAAGTCAGAACAAACAGTTACTGGAAAGACCACACTAACCCAAAATAATGAGCCAATTAGACAAAACTAAGCAGGTGTTAGACATTCCTGTGACTTTGTAGTTTGAAAATTTTCTAGTAACAGTCTACAGCTTCTAGATGTACCATTATTCAAAAAAGTAGTTTTACATAAGTCTTATTCACAAATTAGATTCCTCAGCTGCTGGATAACCAATCAACTTGTAACATGTAAATAGCCTTTTCTTACTGGGTAAATGTCAACCAATCATATTAGAAATTTCCCTTCCCTTTGTTTGAACCCAATAATTTCAAAAGCTGCTCCATTGTGTAAAGTACCACATCTTTATTATCCATTCATTTGTGGTGGAGGCTGCTCCATTTCCTAGCTATTGTGAATAGAGCGGCAATAAACATGGTGTGCTCTAATTGAGAAGAGTCTTCTGGATTTATGAAGTGTCAGCTGGATCATAGTAAACTAAGCTTTCAAAAAAACCTGAGATAAAGCTCTTTGCTTTTTTGCATATGTGTTTGGACTCAAGTTTAAGCCTGAGATGGTCTCTTTTGTGTTTGGACTCCTTAGTGGTCTCTGAACTGGGCACTACAGTTGATAGGGAATTTGAAGTGTAAGCACTGTGAAAACAGAAAAGTTGCTTGGGGGTGAGTTTGTGGAAGTTGTGAGTATGAATTACTGGGAAATTGTTGGAAGGAAGAAAAGAATGAGCAAAGGCAGGAAGCAGAAAAGTATGTGAATGGAGGGAAGATTGGAGGAAGAATGAGACATGAAGCTGGAAAATGTAGAATGAGGAATAAAGTTAATTAAGCAGACCCATTGTGCTTGGGATGTGGCAGAGTGATAGAGCACTTTCCTAACACATGCAAGGGTCTGCTTCAATCTCCTCTAAAAAAAGAAAAAAGGACTATCTATGTTATTAGCAACAATTTCAGGACATGTGTATACTATGTTTTGTGGGATTTTAAAAATTATTATCTTTGTCTGTTTTGCAAGGCAGGGTCTACCTTGTAGCTTAAGCTAGACTGGAAGTTGCTATGTACCTCAGGCTGACCTTGAAGTTAAGATCTTACTGCCTTCATTTCCCAAATGCTAGAATTACAGATGAGTTGTTCATCCACACCTGGCAGGGCATTTTATTTTTATTTATTTATTTATTTGAGAGAGAGAGACAGAATAAACGTGCTAGGGCCTCTAGCAAACGAACTCCAAATACATGTGCCACCCTGTGCATCTGGCTTTTCTTGGGTACTGGAAAATTGAACTTGGGTCCTTAGGCTTTGCAGGCAAGTGTCTTAACTGCTAAGCCATCTCTCCGGCCCTGGCAGGATATTTTAATAATTAAAATTGTTTGCCCTCAGTGGTTCTCTCTCTTTCTCTCTACAAATAGTTCTCACAATTTGGGCACTGTTCCATCCACTGTCATGAAGAAAGTGAAACACCGAGAAGCTGAATCCTTTACTCAAAGTAGATATTGAAGCTTGGGTTATGAGCCCTGCTGGTTCTCACACTCAAATGTCTGCTGCTTAGCATATGGGGATGAAAAGGGCAGAAAGAGATGGTGATTCCACGGATGATTCAATTCTTTCCTTCCTTGACAAAAGGCTGTTGCTAACTGTGGAGAAACGGCTAAAGTTTCAGACACCAGTTGTCCCCAATTTAGTGAAAATTGCTAAACACTTAATTTCTTTTTTTTTTTTTTAATTTATTTATGAGAGAGAGGCAGAGAAAGAGAGAGATTGAGAACGGGCGCCAGGGCCTCTAGCCACCACAAACGAACTCCAGATGCATGTGCCATCTTGCACATCTGGCTTATATGGGTCCTGGGGAATCCAACCTGAGTCCTTAGGCTTTGCTGAGACATCTCTCCAGCCCCTAAACAATTTCTAATTGCTCCTTCCTTTCTTGTTAGAACTCCTGTGTTTTAGTTAGATTCATTGCAGAGATTGCATTTTTCTACAATCCCTTTTAGAAGAGAGTGATCTTGTGACTGAATTCCAGCCGACAGCATGAAATCATGAATGACATATGCAGATTCGAGGGTGCTTCGTATAAAGACCAGTTGCTTGACCTGATTTTCTTCTTACCGTATCAGTGACCTTGGGCCTAGAGATGGAAGACGCAGAGTTAACTGATCATGGACCAGGGCCAACTACCCACCCTGGAACCTTTGCTATTGTAATATGTGTGTGGGGAAGGCTTCTCTTATATTCAGTCCATAGTACTAAACTGCTTAGAACAAACCCTAACCCATATGTGTACATTTTGAAGTAGAAAATTGATGCCAGTTTTTTTGTTAAGATGAAATGATGTTTGCAAGGACTTCCTGCTAGATTTTTGTGGCACAGTAAGACAGGATAAATCAAAGCAAACTCTTGGCATACTTTTACATACGTGAAAGGCTTTTCAATAAGTCATCTGTGTGTATGCATTTATGAAGAATAAGATTATTGGGCTGGAGAGATGGTTTAGTGCTTAAGGCACTTGCCTGAGGAAGCCTAATGACCCATGTTTGACTCTCCAGATCCCACATAAACCAGGCACACAAAGGTGAGGCAAACGCAAGGTTGCACATGCCCACCCACTAGGTGGCACAAGTATCTGGAGTTCAAATGCAGTGGCTGAGGCCCTGTCGTGCTAATTCTCCCTCTCTGTCTGTCTCTAAAATTAAAAAAAAAAAAAAGAATAAGAATATGTGATGCTTTATTGGGCTGGAGAGATGGCTTAGTGGTTAAGGTACTTGCCTGTGAAGCCTGAGGACCCAGGTTCCATTCCCCAGTACCCATGCAAGCCAGATGTGCAAGGTGGTGCATGCATCTGGGCTTCGTTTGCAGTGGCTGGAGGCTCTGGTATGTCCATTCTCTCTCTCTCTGTACTTGCAAATAAATATTTTTTAAAAGAATATATGTCCCTTTAAAATAGTTTTGAAGATATTTTATCCTTGTCCCCTGTGAGAGAACGGAATAGTGTGGTTCTTTACCAGCTGGTTTTGGGCAATTGTTTTCCAGTCATGGACTTATAGCAGGCTATGAACAGGTACCCAACCACTGGCTGTCCTGACAGGACTAATTGCAGGGGCCCGCACTGTAGAGGACTGAAATTTTATATGCACCGAGTGATATGCTCTCCCCAGGAAGGAAAATGGCAGCAGATGGTGAGGTCAGCTTGTTGGCTCTATTCATCTAATTAAAGCCTTCGCATATATCGTCAGGTAAAAAATCAACTGTCAGGAAGTCCACCTGGTCATAACTGATCATCATTAATAGGTCTGTTCTGGCCACTGTTGCCAAAATCTTAGTTATGATTGCAAAGTCCCCATTCAGTGAAAACACAGCTCCCATAACTGCTGCTGGCATTACTTTCTTATGCTGGAAAGCACTGATAACTGTCAACAGGGGAGTGCAGAGTGTGTTGGCTCCGTGAATATATCTCGACGCTAACGCCAGGCACCACCATGAATAGGGAGCTGTGATCAGACATCTCTGCACAGACCCAATCTGTGGATTGTGGGTACAGCAAAAGACTGATGAAAATAAATGACTCTTGAGTTCCGATCTGCTCTTTGGGACCAAAATCGGTTTGGAACTTTCTTTTGACCTTTATATCAGGCATCTTTGTCTGAAACTTCCATTCGCATGAATCACTGAGTCAAATGAGTCTTGATCTGCTGAGAGACAAGCCCGCTTCCTGCTCCCTCTTTGGAGAGGTGAGGAGAACTGGTTAAGCCTCTTCACTTGGGAGGAGTTGGAAGCAGCACTGGGCCAGAGCTCAGCATTGTAAAGAAGCATACCAAATAACATGTGCAGCTTTGGGGGGAAGCTTCACCATCCTAAATGCCCCGTATGAGGACTTCAAAAGCACTTTACCAGTGTAAAAAAATAAAACCAAGCCAGGCACAGTGGCACATGCCTTTAATCCCAGCACTCGGGAGGCTGAGGCAGGAGGATCACCATGAGTTCGAGGCCACCCTGAGACTACATAGTGAATTCCAGGTCAGCCTGGGCCAGAGTGAGACCCTACCTCAAAAAAACAATAAATAAATAAATAAATAAAACCACAATATGTGTGTTCATCATGCTTCTAGTATGGACTCTATATTTTCGTATATAACACATTCATTGGTATTTTAAATACACATTTGTATCAATATTCTGTAAGATAATTATACCTATATGATGCATAGTTTCTCAGAAGCATGACAACAAGCTTTTCTTAAACACCACTTCAGCAACCGAGGCCAAGGAGAGAGACGTTTATGCAAACTGGTGCAGAAGCGGTGCCTCCTTCTGAACATACTGTCCACCAGCCTATGCAGACGTGAAGGAAATAAAAGGAAGTGTAGTGAAAGGCCAATCATACAAGGGCAATGTGCTTAGAAACATGAGCCAGTTTCTAAGGTAGGCAACACTCCCTTTGAAGTCAAGAAGGAGTTTTACTTACCTAAGAAGCAAAGGATTTAGTTCCCGAGAAAGATTATATGAAATGATGTTCATTTAAATCAGCTCTCAGTAAGTAGAGAGCAGATCTGCCTATAATTGGCTTTGTCACATAAAATCAACTCAGACCTCGGAGCTCTCAAGATGCTATTTTCTCTTGAAGCAAATTTCTCAGCCTCAGGGCCAGTTTTAACCCCATTGGAATGGCTTTGATATTCCCAGTGAAAGTTTCACTGAGAAGTGACAGATGCTTAAGTGAAATATCAAAGTTACCTAACATTTTGAAAAAAAGTCTTCAAGGATGTAACATGTTAAATAATTCTTCTTGTTACTTATAAAAATTGGGAGGTGGTCATTATGTAGAAGCAAATTTGAAAAGTTCCAGTAAGTGGCTAAGCCCTGTATTATCTGGCACAAATCAGTATTTGAGCTTAGAAACGGAATATTGAATTCTCAGGGCACTCCTTCCTTCCTTCCTTCCTTCCTTCCTTCCTTCCTTCCTTCCTTCCTTCCTTCCTTCCTTCCTTCCCTCCCTCCCTCCCTCCCTCCCTCCCTCCTCCTCCTTCCTTCCTTCCTTCCTTCCTTCCTTCCTTCCTTCCTTCCTTCCTTCCTCTCTGCTTCCGTCTTTCTCTCTCCCTCCATTCCTTTCTCTTCTTTCATCTTTCCTTTCTTCTTCTTCCTCACGTCCTCCTCTCATGCACACAAATGCAAAGAAATTTATTTATCACAGATCTCTAACATTACCAAATTTGAAAAAAAAAAAAACACAGGTTGACTCATTAATAGTGACATGAGAAGTCTGCAATATAAATTAAAACTGTGCCAAGAAACAAGTTTGAATTCTATGAACTTCAAGTCACCTGGCTACTACATGAGCCTATGTAGCAAAGCCCCATGGGAAATCCATGCATTAAGTCTACTGTTTTTGTTCAGAATTGCAACTGATTTAAATCCAATATTTGTTTGGCAATTATTCTGTGCTAGGTACTGTGATAAGAATTTCAATCTCTTTGTCTTTTCCATAATGCCTTGAGGTACGTTTGGCTATGATCCTGGCATTAGCTTTCTATCACAAAATATATATAGCGCAATTAACTTACAAGCAGAAGAGGTTTATTTTGTATCATAGTTCTGGAGTTTCCAGGACAAGATTAGGCAGCCTTATTGCTTTGGTCCTCTGTTAAGGTGATGCATCACAGCATGAAGCAATGGGAACCACTTACATAACAAGCCAAGAAGCAGAGAGAAGCAGTCTTAAAGGTTAAGTCAAAGTCTCCTTAGGGGAACACCCCCAATGACCATAGCATGTTCCACAAAACTAACCGCCTTAAAGGCGCATAGGACCACCTAGGGACCAGGTTTTAAAGTATGGACCTTTGAGGGACACTATATTCAAATCATAGCAATCCTATCTTGCAAATAAGTGACCCAAGATCACTCAGCTAATAAAAAGTCAGGATTTGCTCCTGAAGCCCAGCTCGGGACCAGCGCTTTGCACCTCCCCTCTGCACCCCAGTATCCATCACACGCAGCGTGAGTCCTTCTGTGTGAACCATAAACAATCTTAGCCAAAGTTAAAGTGTGGGGTAAAAGTGACCCATAAGGAAGTCAGGCATTTGCACAAACATCTCCATGGCTTCAATTTTGTAAACAGGCGAAGAGCTTAGTGAGAGTCTACAAATGCTAGACTGTTGGTTTTGTTTGTTGAGTCCTTATTTATTTATTTATTATTTATTTTGGTGTGTGTATGATGTATGTGTGTACATGTTTGTGTGTACATGTTTGGTGTGTGTATGCTGTATGTGTGTACATGTTTGTGTGTACATGTTTGGTGTGTGTATGATGTACGTGTGTACATGTTTGTGTATGCGAGTGTAGGCATGAATGTGTGAATGTCCCTGACTTTTTTTTTTTCTTTTTTTCTTTTTTTGGTTTTCAAGTAGGATCTTGCTCTCTAGCCCAGGCTGACCTGGAATTCACTATGTAATCTCAGGCTCTCCTCAAATTCAGGGCGCTCCACCTACTTCTGCCTCCCAAGCGCTGAGATGAAAGACATGTGCCACCACGCCCAGCTAGACTCCACCTTTTGCGTTGTTTGAGGCAAGGTCGTCATGGTTCACCGCTCCTTCTGCCAGGCTAGCTGGCCCAGGATCTTCCAGGCAATTCGCCTGACTCTCTGCCTCCCATCTTGCCATAAATTCACTGGGATTACAGATGCTTATGTTGCCAAGTCCAGCTTTACACGGGCTTGAGGATTTGAATTCCGTTCCTCAGGCTTGTGAAGCAAACCCTTTGTCCATTGAGCCACCTCTCTAGCCCATAGGTGGTTTATTGAGACAGTGTCTCATGTAGCCCAGGCTGACCTCAAACTCACTATGTAGCCAAGGATGGCCTTGAAGTCCTGATCCTTCTACCTCTGAGATTACAGACATGTACCACCACACCTGCTTTAGTTCAGTTGTCATGGTGTTAGTTTTACCATCTTAGATTTCTATGATAGTCTTTGGAGACACCACGATTAAAATTTACTTTTTTTCATGGCACTTGTTAGAAATGAGTCAGGGGGTCCCAGAACGACCACATAATCCAAAGTTTATTGGCCAGGCAGTGTTGACTTCTGCAGAAGGGTGAGTAGCTTATTTTATTTTATTTTATTTTATTTTATTTTTATTTTATTTTATTTATTTTATTTTATTTTATTTTATTTTATTTTATTTTATTTTATTTTATTTTATTATTTTATTTTTGAGGTAGTGTCTTGCTCTAGCTCAGGCTGACCTGGAATTCACTATGTAGACTCAGGGTGGCTCGAACTCATGGAGAACCTCTTACCTCTCTACCTCCCAAGTGCTGGGATTAAAGGTGTGCGCCACCATGCCAGGCCTGTTTGCTGGAACTCTTTAAAAAATACTCAAACAGCAAACAAAAGCACACCCAGCAGGATGTCTGCTGGGCGTTCATACTCAGAATGGAGGGTCAGGTGTCTTACTGTGTTTGTCAGAGCTCAATCTCACACTCACGTGGGATTGACTAAGCTTTTGCTTTCAAGGACTATTGACCTAGGAGAAGCTTTTCCACTAAAAGGCATTCTCCAGAGTTGAGTTTCCCTATCTCATCTAACCTTTTGAGAGAAAAGATAGACCGGCTGGGTGTGGTGCGCACGCCTTTAATCCCAGCACTTGGGAGGCAGAGGTAGGAGGATCGCCAGAGGTTACCCTGAGACTACAGAGTGAATTCCAAGTCAGCCTGGGCTAGAGTGAGACCCTACCTCGAAAAACAAAAAAAGAAAAAAAAAGAAAAGATAGGCCATCTTTCATAGTTCTCACATTGAGGAGGTCTTGACCCTACCTCGAAAAACAAAAACTAGACCATCTTTCATAGGCATTGAGGAGGTCTATGATTGCCTGTTTGCAAAAATACTCAAACAGCAAACAAAAGCACACCCAGCAGGATGTCTGCTGGGCGTTCATACTCAGAATGGAGGGTCAGGTGTCTTACTGTGTTTGTCAGAGCTCAATCTCACACTCACGTGGGATTGACTAAGCTTTTGCTTTCAAGGACTATTGACCTAGGAGAAGCTTTTCCACTAAAAGGCATTCTCCAGAGTTGAGTTTCCCTATCTCATCTAACCTTTTGAGAGAAAAGATAGACCGGCTGGGTGTGGTGGTGCACGTCTTTAATCCCAGCACTTGGGAGGCAGAGGTAGGAGGATCGCCATGAATTCGAGGTCACCCTGAGACTACAGAGTGAATTCCAAGTCAGCCTGGGCTAGAGTGAGACCCTACCTCGAAAAACAAAAAAAGAAAAAAAGAAAAGATAGGCCATCTTTCATAGTTCTCACATTGAGGAGGTCTAGAGTGAGACCCTACCTCGAAAAACAAAAAAAGAAAAAAAAGAAAAGATAGACCATCTTTCATAGTTCTCGCATTGAGGAGGTCTATGTTTTACTGTAAAGCCTCACCCTGACTGTCCTTAGCTTTATTTATTTATTATTATATATATATATTTTTGAGATAGGGTCTCACTCTAGCTCAGGCTGACCTGGAATTCACTCTGTAGTCTCAGGGTGGCCTCGAACTCATGGCGATCCTCCTACCTCTGCCTCCCGAGTGCTGGGATTAAAGGTGTGCACCACCACGCCTGGTTCATATTCTTATTTCTTACAGTACTTAAAGAGGAAGTAGAAATTCAGGAAATTAAATTATGAAAATATTTCATTTCTAACAATGCCATAATAAAAGTAACTCCAAGTTTGTGTCTACTGGTCAAGAATACAGAAAAAAAAAATGCAATGCAGGAACATTAATGGTCTTAGTTTTATTTTGATTTAGTATTTTTATTGGGTTGAAGGCTTAGCCATGAACATTTGGGCCTCCATCTTCAAGGATGAATTACTATAAATTAAGCAAGCAGTACCACACTAGCTGAGGAGCTGAGCAGGGACTATGTCTAACACACACAGCTGATTTAACAGTTTCCAGCCCCATCATTGTTTATCTATGGTGTAATGACTAAATAAAAAGGGACTTGTAAGTACACTGTCGGCCCGTGAAGTCATTAAGGTGCTGAGAAAGCGAAGCAACTGTGCAGCTGCAGTCAATTGCTTGTCAGCTGGTGGCTGATGCGAGTGAAAGAGCCAGATAGAGGGACGGAGCACTTCTGGCATATGCAAGCCACGGCCGAGCTTTCATTTTGTCCATTGATTTGCATCTCTAGGTAAAGCAAAAGCTATTGGGGGAAAATTAGACTGATTCAGACCTGAGAATAAATAATTTGCTCACACAATGGTTTGGTTGGTGACCAAGCAGACAGTATAGCTCTGTTACTGGGAACTGAAGACACCTGCAAACGTAAGGCAGGTTACCTCCAGGAGACCCGAGTAGGTGTAGTGTGAGCTGATTGAGAAAGAAGTCAGCTGCCCCAGGAAACATCAGAGGTCAAAGGCCAGAAGCAGAGAACAGCTCTGACTTCTATCTTGCAAAGTCCTTCCAGGCAGACCATTTTAATAATCTTCTTTTTGAGGACTGAGGCTTAGAATTAAGAGAGGAGGGGCTGAAGAGATGGCTTAGTGATTGAGGCATTTATCTGCAAAGACAAAGGATCTCGGTTGGATTCCCCAGGACCCACGTAAGCCAGATGCACAAGGTGGCATATGCATTTGGAGTTCGTTTGCAATGGATGGAGGCCCTGGCACCCTCATTCTCTCCCCCCCTTCTGCCTCTTTCTCTCTTTCAAATAAATAAATAAATAATTTTTTCAAAAAAAAAAAAAGAATGAACATCACAAAAACGATTGGCAATTTCTTTTTAAAAATTAAAAAAAAATAAAAATAAGAGCACCAAGAAATGAAGCTCGCATTAACTTGAGTCTAGGATCCATGTACTTTGCATACTGCACAGAATTTAACCCTCGTATCAACCCTGTGAATTCAAGGTCTGTCTGAAAACATTTGGAGGTCTCTGCTCAGTTTATTTAGCTACTCCAGTCCTCCAGGGTCTACCTTCCATATGTCTGCACAAACCCTGACTCCACAGTTCTACTAGCCACTGACCATACAGAGTGGGCATGGACACTTGATCCAATCAAAAGTCTCTACCAAGAAGGAATCTAGATTTTTGGAAATGGCTATAAGCTTACACAAAACCTGTAAGACAGCACTGCATGCAGAATAGACGAGAACACTCATTAGTAGAGAAAAGAATGAGACTAATGAGCTCAATAAGAGAATACAAAGAAATGGGGGGTTGGCACTAGAGAGATGGTTTAGTGGTTAAGGCACATGCCTGTTAAGCCTGACCCAGGTTCAAATCCCCAGAATCCACCTAAGCCAGATGCACATGGTGGCACATGCATTTGGAGTGTGTTTGCAGTGGCCAGAAGCCCTAGCACATCCCTTTTCTCTCTCATAAATAAATGAATGAATTAATAAAAATATAAAAAGAGGGTCTGGGGAAATGGCTTAGCACAAGGAGGCACATGCGTCTGGAATTCATTTGCAGCGGTTGGAGGCCCTGGCCTTCCCATTCTCTCTCTCTGCTTCTCTCTCTCAAATAAATACAAATATATACATATATGGAGAGAGAGAGAGAGAGAATACCAGTACCATGTGACCCAGAGATGGAGGGATTCAGAGACAGGAAGCTGAGAGTGGTTGATCACCTTTCCAGTCCTGACTGTGCTTGCTACCCTTAATTTTTTTAAATTTATTTTATTTTTAAATTTCTATTTATTTATTTGCCAGCAGAGAGAGAGAGAGATAGAAGAGAGGCAGAGAGAGAATTGGCACGCCAGAGCCTCTAGCCACTACAAACAAACTCCAGATGCATGTGCCCTTTGTGCATCTGGCTTACGTGGGTCCTGGAGAAAAGAACCGGGATCCTTTGGCTTCGCAGGCAAACACCTTAAATGCTAAGCCATTTCTCCAGCCCCCCTTAAATTTTATGAAATAAAAATCAAAGCATAAGATAAACCTCAATTTTTTTGCTTCTGGTTTGAAGTGGATTTCTATGGCTCACAGACACAGGAGCCTGGTTTTCTCAGCAGGAGGCTCCATGTCCCAAGTTGTAGAGGCCAGAAAGCCAAAAGGTCAGGCAGGGTACCATGTTGATTCCCAGAGCTCTCTAAAGAAGCTTGAAATATTTCTTGAGTCACAGTTAGTATTCATCACAGAGCAGAGAATAAATAGAGGGAGACCTTGTTGAAATTCAGTGCTTAAGCTAGAATAATTTGTTAATTTAACTGATGGGTTGTCACTGAATCTCAGAAGCGGAAGGACTTTCTAAGATTATCCTAGCAGATGGTCATTCACCCCTTCACAAGATATTGCATTCTCTTATTACAGAGCTCTGGGACAATTTGGTGAAGATAAAGGTGTTCTTAGTGCAACGTGAGCCTCCCTCCCACCCTTGTGCTCTGGAATATAAGCCTTTTCCCCGAGGACAGCACTTCATATCTTTGACCATTTCTTCAAGCATCCCACATGCCAGGGTTCCAGATCCTTCACTACTTGAGACAGGCTGTAGCAGGTGTTGTCTCCTGCAGTGTTCTCACACTCGAAAGTGACGTTCCCATGTATCCTGACAGGACCTGAGCTATCATGTACTACTGAGCACATTTTAAATATCTTTATTTTTATTTTTATCTATTTATTTAGGGGGGAGAGAGAGAGAGAGAGAGAGAGAAAGAAAGAAAGGAAGGAAGGAAGGAAGGAAGGAAAAGAAAGGAAGGAAGGAAGGAAGGAGAAAGGAAGAGAATGAGCATGCTAGGGCCTCCATCCCTACAAACAAACTCCAGAAACATGTGCCACCTTGTACAACTGGCTTATGTGGGTCCTGGGGAATTGAACCTGGGTCCTTTGGCTTTGCAGGCAAGTGCCATAACCATTCAGTCATTCCTCCAGCCCACAACTGAGCACACTTTAGACAAAGGCTGTTATGTACAATGATCTGAGCTCTGGACATGCAGCTAGAGTGTGCTGACCATTTTTAATGTACTGATTTTATTTATATATTTTATATTTTTATTCTGCCAAGAAGTTTATCCTCTTATCAAAATTTTTTGTGTACAGTATAGCATTATGAACAATAACCAAAATGTTGTTCAAAAGACTTCTAGAACTTTTTTCCTCTTGTACAACTATATCAGCAGGTCCCCTTTTTCTACTCTCATCAGCCCCTCTGCTTTTTTGTTTTGTTTTGTTTTTGTTTTTCGAGGTAGAGTTTCACTCTAGCCCAGGCTGATCTGAAATTCACTATGTAGTCTCAGAGTGGCCTTGAACTCACTGTGATCCTCCTACCTCTGCCTCCCAAGTGCTGGGATTAAAGGTTTGTACCACCACACCCAGCTGCCTCTCCTTTTTAAAAAAAAAAATTGGTGGGGGGGCTGGAGAGATGGCTTAGCAGTTAAGGCACCTGCCTGCTAAGCCCAAGAACCTGGTTCCAATCTCCAGGTCCCACGTTTCGCCAGATGCAGTGACGCAAGGACGCAATGCCGCACTTGCCCACAAGGGGGTGCACACATCTGGATTTTGTTCACAGCAGCTGAGAGACTGCTGGCCTGCCCATTCTCTGTCTCCCTCTCTCTCTGTCTGTCTCTCTCTGTGTCTCTCTCCAAAAATAAAAAAATTTAAAAATTAAAAAAAAATTATTTGCAAGCAGAAAGAGAGGAGACAGAGGGAGAATGGGCATGCCAGGGCCTCTAGCCACTGCAAACAAACTCCAGACACATGCACCCCTTGTGCCTATACCTTACCTGGGTCCTGAGGAATCAAACCTGGGTCCTTAGGCTTCACAGGCAAGCACCTTAACTGCTAAGCCATCTCTCCAGCCCTCTACTTTTTGTTTCAATAAGTTTGACTACTTTCAATACCTCATATAAATGTAATCATATTTATATGGACATATATAAATATAAATATACATAAATATAAATACACAAATATAAATATATAAAAAGAACTCTAGTCATACACTACAATATGAATTAAACTTGAAGACCTCATGGTAACAAATATAACAGAGAAGAGAAAGTACTACAAATCCAGAATTTTAATGGTGGGGTATATGTATGAGTAAGTATCATTTCTATTTACTTATTTTTTAAGTTCTGAAATGTCTATAATATATACTTGTACAATTACGTTAATGATCAAAATAACTGCATACTCGAATCCTCATTATCCACTTTCAGGAGCAGACATTTGTAACATACTTGAAGCCCACTATGAGCCACTTGCTGACTGCATCTACTTTCTTCACTGCTCTAAAATTTGAATTTATTGTGGCCTTATTTATCCTTCATTTTATATATAAAATACATATCTATACCTACACATCTACTACCATCCCATGTTAGACTCCATACAAATAGAATCATGCTGTTAATAAGTTACTCTGACTTGTCTTTTTCACTCCACATTGTTTTAAATATTTGTCCACAAGCCTACATATTGCTATCATTTTTTATTTCCACTGCTTTATTTATCCAGATCCCTAACGGTGCTATTTTGAGATGTTTTTAGTTGTCTGCCTTTACAATTTGTTTTCAAGATTCCCCCTTATACACAGATTCAAGAGTTTCTCTAAAACTTATACTCAAAGTGTTATATAGTATTCACGTGTTCATCTTATTGAAAAATAACAGTTTGTTTTCCAATGTTGTTTGACCAATAAGCACTCTCATTCATAGTTTGTTAGAGGTCTATAGTTCCACATTCTTGCTTTGCTTAATATTGTAAGACTAATTGGCTTTTCCAAACTAATGGGAGCAAAATGGTACCTCACTGTGATATTAATTTGTTTTTTTCTTTATTACTAATGATGCTAAGCATCATTTTATTTATTTATTGCTTGTTCTTGTGTCTGCCCTGTGAGATGCCTCTGAGCTTTTTTCTACTGAGTTGAAAACTTTTTCTTTTTATTAGATTCATTTACATATTCTGCATAGTAAACTGTCATGTTAATGTATCACATAAATCGTCTAGCTTGTACGTTGTACTTTCTACTTGCTTTTGGAAGCTTTTGATAAGCATGTTTTTAACTTCAGCGTAATCAAATCTACCAGTCTCTTCCAGAGTGTTTTCAGGGGAGGGGGTTCTTTAGCTCTGTTGTGATTTTAGAAATTTTCCCATGTCTCAGTATATTCCAAAAAATTCACTTCCTTTTCACACTGAAATATTTGATTCATCTAGAGTTTTGTATGTGTCATAAGGTAAGGATATGTTTCTATTTTTTTAAATCAAAAAAATGTGTCTCATTTATTGAGGACTCCTGTCATGTTCATCTGTAATGCAGAATAGTTATAGATAGTAGTTCTCTTTCTTATTTATTTGAGAGAGAGAGAGCACAAATAGCATGCTAGGGTCTCCTCGCAGAATAGTTATAGATAGTAGTTCTCTTATTTATTTATTTATTTATTTATTTATTTATTTATTTATTTATTTGAGAGAGAGAGCACAAATAGCATGCTAGGGTCTCCTCTGACTGCAAACACACTTTAGAAGCATAGACCACTTTGTACATCTGGCCTTATGTGGGTGTTGTGGAGTTAAACCTGGGCCATCAAGCTTTGCAAACAGGCTTTTTTACCCACTAAACCATCTCTCCAGTCCTGACTAGTTTTCTTTTTTTGTTGTTGTTATTTTCTTTTATTTAATTGACAGAGAACTAGACAGAGAGAGAAGAGAGAATGGGCATGCTGGGGCCTTCAGCTGCTGCAAACAAACTCCAGATGCATGTGCCCCTGTGTGCATCTGGCTTCCGTGGGTTCTGGGGAATCGAACCTGGGTCCTTTGGCTTTGCAGGCAAGCGCCTTAACTGTTAAGCCATCTCTCGAGCCCCTGGGTAGTTTTTTTTTTTTTTTTTTTTTTTATATATTTTTTAACTTTTTATTTGTTTATTTATTTATTTATTTATTTGCAAGCAGAGAGAGAGAGAATGGGTGTGCCAGGGCCTCTAGCCACTGCAGACGAACTCCAGATGCATGTGCCCCTGTGGTAGTTTGAATATATGTCCCCCAATATATTCAGTGTTTTACTAGTTAAAGTTTGCATCTGCAATCACCTTGCTAAAGGCAATGTCACTGGGGGCCAGTCTTAAGATGTTAATGGTGGGTTTGAGATTCCATTGTAAAGATATGCAAATGTGCCTAGCAGGAGTTCCTGAAGTGTGCTGTGTGACCTTTTGGCAGTAGTTTTTGCTCAGTGTGCTGTGTGGCTGGGGGCTTTGCTCTCTCTCTGCTTGTCCTTGTGAGAGCAGGTGGCTTCTTCGGCCATTATGGAACTTCCCCTGGATCTGTAAGTTTCAATAAATAACATCCCTTCCTCCATAACTGTGCCCGGTCTGGAAGTTCATCTCAGCGAACCTGAAGCTGTCTGCTACAGCCCCTCACGCATCTGGCTTATGTGGGTGCTGGAGAATCGAACCGGGATCCTTTGGCTTTGCAGGCAAACACCTTAACCACTAAGCCATTTCTCCAGCCCTTTCTTTCTTTTTTTTTTTTTTTTTTTTTTTTTTTGAGGTAGGGTCTCACTCTAGTTCAGGCTGACCTGGAGAGTTCACTCTGTATTCTTAGGGTGGTCTTGAACTCATGGTGCTCCTCCTACCTCTGCCTCCCAAGTGCTGGGATTAAAGGCATGCTCCATCATGCCCGGCATGGGTAGTTTTCTTTATTCATCATTTTGCTTTTTGAGGTTTCAGTTAACCCACACTTGACTGTGGTTAGAAATATTAAATAGAAAAATTCCAGATGTGTTGGCATTGCTAAAAATGGGCTGGGACTGTGAGGAAGCTAGCTTGAACTGTTGGACATGGCCGGAGACCTTGGGCTGTGGGGGTTGCAGCTGGCCCTATTGTCAAGAACCCACCCTGGCAATGGTGACTGGCCTTCCCTACTCTTGGGCAAGGTCCAAACTGAGCTGGCAAGGCCCACCCCCTTCTTGATCCCAAAAGCTCTGACCATCCCATAAGTCAGGCTTTTCCCTTCCCCCACAGTTCCTGACCTTGTGGCTAGCTGCCCAAGAGACCCTTATGTGGCTGAAGTCACGTAGCTTTTTCCACCAGCTCCTCCCTCACAGCTCTGAAGTCACATAGCTCTTCAGCCTCTATCTCCCTTATAGCCAATTAGATAGCAACCCATAAACTATGTATCCGATCACCATATAGTCTGTATGTGCCATCTCAACCTTCCTCAAAACAAAAAAAAAGGTTCAGAGCAAGCCAGAGCCCACTTTTCCAAAACTCTGTAGTAAAGACATCTCATTAAGTCACTTGGTGGGATACAAAATCGTCCTGTGTAGGAAACCAGGATAACAAGACTCCCAGCTAAGGGCCAGCCCTTTCAGCACCCCATGGGTGACCATGGCCAGACCTCCCTCACCTTGAGTTTCCTGTATCGAATATGAGCAATAATGATAAGAATAATTCAAACAAATAAGGACAAAAGCTAATCTCTTGGAGATTTCAGGATCATATCAAAATGATTTCCATAGTCTTTCATGTTTTATGGGGGGTAATAAAAATAGTGTCAATCTCAAAAATATTAAATCTCTCACAGACATAAAGGAAAAAGGTATTTCCTGGAACTCTATTTTGTTCATGGTCTTACCTTGTATTCCACAAGAAAATAGGGACTATCAAGTAAGAACTTCCTTAAACTTCTTTTTTTGATTATCCTAGTCATTTTTCTGAGTGAAAAGCTCTGCTCAGGTGGCCCATAGGCATCAAATGCCACCATTTTATCACTCGGAAGTCCTCTCGTTAGGGTTTGTCTCTCTTTTGTTGGCCACTCTAGCTTCAGATCTGCAATTGTCCTAGGCGTCTGCGGAACATTGAGTCAGGTGTCCCCCATAAACTTATGTTCTGGATCTTGATCCCCAGCTGATAGCAGTTTGGGAGGTAGAGCCTTGCTGGAGAAGGTGTATTGTTGGGGTGGACTTACGGGTGTGACAGCCAGCCCCCCCTTCCAGACTAGGCTCACTCCTGCTGCTGTCTTCCACCTGCTGTGGCAGAGGTGATGTCCAGCCTCTGCTCATGCCATGCATCCCCTGCCACCATGGAGCTTCCACTGGGCACTGTCAGCCAGAATAAAAACTTGCCCCCCATCAGCTGCTTTTGATCAGTGTTTTTCCCCAGCAATGAGAAGGTGACTGCAACAGCTTATCAAGCTTCTCAAGTGCTGCTAATAAAAAAATATCCAAATTTATTTTTGGAAATTTCACTTGCCGCCTTCTCTGTCCTCGATGGTCTTGCCTCTGTACTAGTTCCTGCTTTCATTTGTGGGTTGAGTTGAATCCCCTAACATGGCTATGTTGAGATGCTAGATCTGCATCCCTCTGAATATGACTTTATTTAGATATTTGGCTTTTTGCAGGTATAATCAAAGTAAGACAAGACATACTGGATGTCAGTGACTGGTATCATTTTAAAAAATATTTTTATTTATTTATGTGCAAGCAGAGAGACAAACAGAAACTGGGGGGGGGGGGAGAAGAATTGGCATGCCAGGGCCTCTAGGCACTGCAAATAAACTCCAGCACATGCACCACTTTGTGCATCTGGCCTTACAAGGATACTGGGGAATTGAACCCAGGTCATTAGGTTTTGCAGGCAAGTGCCTCAACTGCTGAGCCATCTCTCCAGCCCAACTGGTATCTTGTTGTTGTTGTTGATGATGATGATTTTTTGAGGTAATGTTTTGCTGTAGCCTAGTCAGATTTACTATGCAGTCTCAGGCTGGCCTTGAACTCACAGTGATCCTTCTGCCTCTGCCTCCTGAGCACTGGGATGAAAGGTGTGCACCACCATACCTGGCCCAACTGATATCTTGTATGCATCTTGCCTTCAGTCTCACGTCCAATATGTATCTTCTCTGGGCTGCTAAAGGCTCTTCCTAAAAAGAAGGTGTTCTTTTGTGATATTTTCCATTTTTAACTTCCCTGTACCTCCATTCATCATCCATAAATAGATGTCCTACTTCATAAGGGCATTGAGAGGATTAAATGAGAAGTACATGTAAAATAATAGAATAGTAATGGAGGCTTTTCTATCTTGGTTCTGGTTAAGGTCAAAGGGCCAACAAAAATACCACTGGTCCCAGGTGCCTCTACACACCAAAATGATGTTCCCACTCAGCCCTGTCCACCAGAACTTTCTGTAGTGATGGAATATGTTGTTCAGTATGGTAACTCTAAGCACATGTGGAATTGAACCCCTGAAATGTAGTCAGTTAAACTAAGAAACTACATTTGTGTTTTGGTTATTTTTGAGACAGGAGTATGTTATGTAGTCCAGGCTAGCCCCAAGATTTCAATAATCTTCCCTCTCCCTCCTGAGTGCTGAGACTGCTAACATGTACCCTACACCTGAGAAGATGTCTATTTCTAATTTGATTTAAATAGACACACTGTTGTTGCCTACCATATTGAGCACTGCACTTCTAAATATTTTGAACTTGCAGACCATACGGTCTCTGTTGTAGCTACTCAGCCTTGTCACTGTAGCATGAGATGAGCCACAGATGATATGTATGCATGTCCAAATGCATTCCCGAGTTAGTTCACCACAAGGTGGTGATGGGCACTTCTCATCACAGGCAGAGTAAGAGGCACTCAAAGTGTCACGGGGTGCTAAGGGGCCACGAAAGTCCTTGAACCCAAATCCTAGGTTTGTTTCTAGTTTTAGTCAAAGAATTGAACAAAAAAGAAGACTGAGAAGGATAATTATTAAATGATTATATTTATTGAGGGAAGTAGAGAGTCAAGGAAAGGCACCCATGTGGCTAGAGATCCCACATGGAAGGCCTGAAAAAAAGCATGGAAAGAAAAGAGAAAAGAAAGTTTAAGGAGCTCCTGCAATGTGGGGAACTGGAGGGAACAAAGGAGAGTAAGGGCTAGTGGGCCCTCTGACTGGGCCTGTGCCAGGGCAGAGCCAAACTTAACCACAGCTGGAAGTTCCCAAGTGATCAGAGAGCCTGCCTTGCAAAGTTATTTATGATCTTATGGGGGTGGGTTGTCTTCTGACTCAGGTGGGCCAGCTGGTTGGTTAGGGCTAAGGGGCTGTCTCAGGAAGAGGTTAGCCCTGGCACCAAGTCCCAGGGGCTGAACTTGACCAACCACAATGTTTAATTCCTATGAAAGACCTCCCTCCCAGGAGAGGTCCTCATTGTGCAAAAGCAGGTCTAGGGAACTGGGCAAGAGATAAGAAGTCAGATCATCTTTCATTTCTAGCAACTGCAAACTTTCCTGTGCTTTTCACCTTCAGGGGTCCAGTCACCCTAACTGTACCCCTCTCTCAAAAGCATCTCAAAGGGCTTGGCAAACATTCTTGCCATTGAGAGAAGATGGAAATGATTCATGAGTGACTCAGCTGAAGAGTTGAAAGAGGAGAAGCTGCGTCTAGATCTGCATAAGAGGCATAGGAGAGATCCGAGGCTGCCCTGGGGAAGGATGCCCTGCTGTTTCTAGCAGTTACCGGTGTTTGTTTCCAGTGGACCCAAGTAACACTGATGACGCCTTGTCTGGACTGGTCCTAAAAGGGACTCCCTCCCTGGGGAGTGGGATAATGTATAAAAGAATGCCCAGAAACCTGAAGTGACTTCTTTACCTGAGGAGAAGAACCGTGGTCTTAGTGTGGGATCTTATAGGATCTTGTGATGAAATAAAGCCAGATTTGGGTTCCTGTCATTCTGAGGGGACACTAGCTTTACCCTTTACCTGTATCAGTCAAGACCTTACTCCCAACTGCCTCCCTCTGACATGTACCCTTGGAAGAATCCAGTCAGTAGGTCATGATTGAAGCAGATGTGCTAAGGGAAACTGAGTCATGCAGAGATGGCACCAGAGATAGAGTGGAGAATCAGGAAATTTATTCGTGTTGACATGGACTCAGGAATAACTACCAAAGCCTGAGAACTGAGCTCTGATAGCTCAGAGGTTTTATGGACAAATATGGCAGGCAGACTGACATCATCCTGAGTTCTTTAGACTGTTGGTTACAAGTTTCTAAGGTTATATAATTTTGGGGCACAAATAGAAAATTCCGTAGCATGGTGACCTCTGGGATGACTCAAAGGGAACCATAGCACTGAGAAGAAGTGACAGAGGAGTGCTCAGCACTGAAACACACCTTCCAAGGTTCAGGGTCCATTGCAGAAGAGATGGCAGAAAGAATGTAAGAGCCAAAGGAAGAGTAGGACTCCTTACAACGTGCTGCTCCAGACACAAAATGGCCTGGATATCCATGACCTCACAGTGCCTGACACCACCTACATAAGACCATCATAATAGGAAGAAAAGATCATGACATCAAACTGCAAATAGAGACTGATTGAGAGGGGGAGGGGATATGATGAAGAGTGGAGTTGCAAAGGGGAAAGTGAGCAGGAGAGAGGGAATTATCATGATTTATTGTCTATAATTATGGAAGTTGTCTATATATATATACATACATATATATATATACATATATATATATATACACACACACACACACACACACACACACATATATATATATATATATAGAGAGAGAGAGAGAGAGAGAGAGAGAGAGAGAGAGAGAGAGAATTTCTTAGCAATCAATGATAAGAAAATACAAATGTAGAACAGAAAGCTGTTTGTGTCTATGGCTGCAGTAACCACACAGCATACAAGCAGGTGCAGCTGCATAAATAGGGAGGAGAATCAGGGTCACGCTGTCTCCATGGTAAAGCTTGCACAATAGAAGCTGCATTTTATACTATCATCTGGGTCTGATTTGTTAAATTTCTTCTACCACTGACATGACATGGCTGAAGAAAAGAATATATCTCACCTTGCTCCACATGGGTTCAACAGAGGAGTAGAGGAGTAATTAACTCTGGAATTGTAAGACTAGAAGGCCAGCTGGAAAGTTTACTATTTCAGAGTGACCAAGGACAGAAGCTGGAAGTCTTCACTGGAGCGGGGTGATGAGGAGGGCTGGAAGCTTCCAGAGATCCCTTCTGCTACACATGTAGAGTTCTTAGCAAGCACTCAACAGTTCTTATCTTGTTCTTCTGTGCTGAAAACCCTTCCATAGCTCCCTGCACGGAGTCCGAACTCCTGGATGGCGCAAGTTATACACTTGTCACCCAATCCTGAATCCTTCTTCATCTCCAGCGGTCTAGAGCCCTGGGCCCAAGAATCTGACATTCCCAAGAAGACTTCCATGCTGTACTTTCCTTTGGAGCATGTCTCCATGTGTGATGCTGCCTCTGACATGTCCTTCTCCTCTGCCCATGGCCTACTTATCATTCAGGACTCCACAACGTGCTGATGCCTCTCCCCAGGCTGTTTTGCTGTCCTCTCTTGTACGGCACAATGCAGATCTGGCCCTAGCCTGACTGCATGGCAAAAGAAACCAGGAAGTGGCATTCTGCGCAGGCCTGGCGTGACAAAAGCTACAGTCCCATGCTCAGGAGAAACCTGCTACGAGATGATCTGTCATTGGTCACAAAAAGGGGACCACCTCATACAATGATTGGCCAGCCAAACCCCTTTAAAGCCCCCTGTAGTTCCTTGAATAAACCAGTTTGTAGCAGCTCGCCCTCTGCTGCTTCCACCCAACTCCCGGAGTCTGTGTCATGACTCCACGCCTCTCACCCCCACCTCGGCAAGAGACCCTACCGTCCCTCCTGGGCTGGCCCTAGGGGGGGACCCTAACACTCTCTGTTCCCAGACAGCCTTGTCCAAACCTCCATCAGCATTTATCACAGGTAGGTAATAAGTCTACACAAGCATGGTGCCAGAAAGTCAAGGTGCTTAAAGTCAAGGCCATGCCTTATTTATCATTTTGTTCCCAGGATCTATCACAGGCACTGGCTTGGTAGACACTCTCTAAATGTTGGGTAAATGAATAAAAATCACATGTGTCTTTGCTTTAGTGAGCAGAAAAGGAACGCGTGTATAGGCATACCGAGTCTCTCTTGTCATTGGCTATTTTATGACAATAACTTATCTCTTGATATTTGCACTGCTTATGGAGTCAACTCAGGAGTAGAGAAGAGGCAAACCTTCATAAATAATAGTTGAAATATACAAAAAGTGACCTTTTGAAAATTATTTTAAAATTTACTTACGGGGGGGGGTACAGATAGAGAAAGAGAATGGGTGTGCCAGGGCCTCTAACCACTGTAAACAAACTCCAGATACACGTGGTACCTTGTGTTTCTGGTTTTACACGGGTACTGAGGAATCAAACCTGGGTCCTTTGGCTTTCAAGTGCCTTAACCACTAAGCCATCTCTCCAGCCCAAGAAGGGACTTTTATGAACCAAGTCACAATGCTGTCCACTCTTCCTTTATTTATTTATTTTTTTCTTTTTCTTTCTTTCTTTTTTTTTTTCGAGGTAGGGTTTTACTGTAGCTCAGGCTGACCTGGAATTCACTATGTAGTCTCAGGCTGGCCTTGAGCTCACTGCGATCCTCCTACCTCTGCCTCCCTAGTGCTGGGATTAAAGGCGTGCGCCACCACGCCCGGCTCTTCCTTTATTTTTATTAATGAAACACATTGAACCGATAGAAAGTATGATAAAACAACAAATATCATATACTAACTATTCAGCTTTTTCAGACCCTAGTATCTTTTTATATACAAATTTTGTAAAATGGGCATGGTGGTCCACACCTTTAATCCCAGCACTGGGGAGGCAGAGGTAGGGGGATTGCCATGAGTTAGAAGCCAATCTGAGACGACATAGTGAATTCTGGGTCAGGCTAGGCTACAGTGGTTCCTGGTGCTGGTAGCTGAGGGAGAGGAGGCTGTGGAGGACGTCTGAAGTTGCTCTGGAGCTGCTCAGTTGGAACCTGTTAGCCCCTGTTGTCATTTCCTTCCGGGTTTTGGATTTTGCAAGGCCAGTGTGAGTGGAAAATCTCTTCTGCTCTTGCTGGCTAAGGCTGAGCGCCACAAGCGGCAGCTCGTCCCAGCTGCTGCGGCTAGACCCCTATCCTGGCTGGTCGTGGGTTGGTCCTAACTCCCTCCTGTTTCTCTGCTGGCAGGGAGGGGCAGGAATCACCTGGGTTAATAATTCCCCACACACTTTCACTCCCCCACCCCCTAGTTCGTTAGAAAGATTCCTATCCTGCCATCTTCTCCTCCTGCATATGAAATATGGTCACCATCTGCCAAGAACCCACTAAAGTCCCATCCTTTCCCTACGATGAGACTCCGGCTTAAGGTCTAGGATCTTGCTATGAGATTCATGCCTGGATGAGATGACTGGGCTATGGCTCCTCAGACAGGATCCAAAACTCTGTGAATGAAAGAGACAAGTTATCTGCCCACTACACACTCAGTGTGCTGGGGGCAGAACAAGCATGATCTGACTGCCACAGATGCCACAGATCACAAAGTGAAGCCCCAAGACACATGCAATCCCTGTAAGCACTTCTGAAACCAGACAGGACTCTCTGCCACTTCCTGAGCAAGACCTTTCTAGAAAGATCTCCTGGTGACTCTGGACTCTACCCTCTGGGTTCTTGGTTTTGTTTTATGTCATCCTTTCCTGAAACAAATATCCCATGTTTGCATCTGGTATGTATTCCAAATTGTTTCCCAGTCTTAGAAGCCAGAGGTCCAAAGATTTCATTGTACACTATTGCTATTCATTTCATTTCCAAGAGAAATGACTCATTTAAGGGTTCTTCAAGTTTCCTGAGTACCCATTTATAGCCCCTGTGGTTAGACGTAGTGAGAACCCTCTGACAGGAAGTCATTCTCTCTGTTGGGCATCTTCTGTGGCTGTTAAGACAGCAGTGCCCTCAGGCACTTAAGTTTGTCTGTTTATCTCTTAGAAAGCCTGTGGTTAATGGAGTGTGTCTGCCAGACACACCCTTAAGCTCCTTTAGAAGACTTATTTTGTTTCAAAAGGATTTGTGAGGTTCCACCTTAAAATTCTGAGGTCAGAACATGAGTTTGTAAGTCATACTCTGGCCTCTATCTTTCTCTGGAGGCTGCATTGTCCTGACATCATTTAGGACTTGATTTAAGGACGTAGTCATCACCAGCTGGAAAAACTCAACCTGTGTTTCATTTTTTTTTCCTAAGCTCTACTCATTTAGTGAATTGCTCCATTACGTTTTATTAATGGCCAAGAGAAAAATTCAGAAAATAACTTCTATATTCTGCACAGAAATCCCATTTTCTAGTAATGGTCAATGGTGGAACACAAGCTTAGCATACCAGGGCTGATCTCTTGCAACAGGAAAGAGGCATGTTTACAGGAAAACAAAAGTAAAGAAAGAAATCTCTTTTCCTTCCTTTCCTTTCTTTTTTTTTTTTTTTTTTGAAGAATTTTATTTATTTATTTATTTTATTTGAGGGAGAAGGAGGGAGAGAAAGAGGCAGATAGAGAGAGTGGGTGCGCCAGGGCCTTTAGCTGCTGTGGCTTATGTGGGTCCTGGGAAACCGAACCTGGGTCATTTGACTTCTCAGGCAAAAGCTTTAACTGCTAAGCCATCCCTCCAGCCCAGAAATCTCTTTTTCTAGATCACTGAGTTCATTCACTATACCTTTACTTTATTATCATGAGGGGAAAGTGTCACCAAACTTTCCACTAACATTAGCAATGGGCTTCTTGCCTCCAACCTCCCAGAACACATCTCTGTTTCCTTTAATACTCCACCACCTGCTCCTCAGAGCCTATCAGAACTGCTACCATCAACCCGGCCCTAAAATCAACGCAACAGATTTAAGTTTTGCACCTAATATGAATGTTACCAAAGTACCTCTTTTTCAGTTATCCATTACTGAAAAAGAGACAACCCTAAAATTTAGAGGCATAAAGCAACCATCACTCATGCTCATGGATTCTGTGGGTGACGAGTTCAGATGGGGCACAGTAAAGAGAGCATGTCATGATCGTTAGAAGCTTAAAGCAGTGAGGGGTTAGGAGTATGACCCCAGTGACTCAAGGGACGAAATCATTTGGAGGCTTGGTTGATTTGTGAGGTGGAAAGCTGGATGTGAACAGGAGTGTTGGCAGGAAACCTTACACGCATCTTCCCAGCATGGGGACCTCCAGGGAGCTGAGCAAGTCTTCCAGCAAGCAAGTGGCATGGTCCTTTGTACCCAAGCATCATAGGTCACGGGATGTCACTTGTCCTGAGCATAAGTGTTAGAGACTTTGAAACCTGCCCAGATTCAAGGAGAAAGATAAAGATGTCATCTTCCAATGAGAGGAATATCCAAGAATGTGAGGCCCACATTTGGGTTTTTGTTGTTTTTGTTTTTGTTTTTGTTTTTTTTTTGTTGTTGTTTTTCAAGGTAGAGTCTCACTCTGGCCCAGGCTGACCTGGAATTAACTATGTAGTCTCAGGGTGACCTCGAACTCACGGTGATCCTCCTACCTCTGCCTCCTGAGTGCTGGGATTAAAGGCGTGCGCCACCACGCCCAGCTTCCACATTTGGTTTTTATTGTTTGTTATATTCACAAATGGAAGTCTTCTGAAATTTCTAAACTAGCACATATACCCATCTTGAATAGCAATATTTATTAAAAGTATATTCAGGGTGCAGAGATGGCTCAGCAGTTAAGATGCTTGTTTGCAAAGACTGACAGTCTGGGTTCAATTCCCCAGCACCCAGATGGACAAAGTGGCACCTGCGTTTGGAGTTTGTTTGCAGTGGCAAGAGGCCCTGATGTACCCATTTTCTCTTTCTCTCTCTCTCTCCTCTTGCTCTCCTTGCAAATAGATAAATAAAAATATTTTTTAAAAGTATGTTCCACATAAATGAGTGGAGTAAGACATTGTAAATTGGAATTTCAAGTGAACAATAAGTATAATCATGTGGCGGGGGAAACAGTTCAGATAACTTAAAGAAGCTGCTGAAATTAGATCTTGACTCACCATTAACCTCAATAAAAATGATATATTACTTGGGGAACAATTGTATTTAACCTCCTGAAGTAAGATCAATGCAATTAAAATGAGTATTCTCTTGAGGCTGCCGTATGATTTGTGCTCTCTTCCTTCATGTGCCTTTACTTGGGGCACTTGAGATAAGCAAGAACTCTCAAAGAGAACCCTCTACTTTGGAGCAGGTAAATTTGATTTCCAGAACCCACATTTTTTTAAACCAATCATTTGTATGCAAGTGCTAAACTTAGAATATTCTAAGTAGGGATGACTCACACAGATGAAAAGACTTGAGAATTTTCCTTGTTAAAAATTATAAGGAAGAGTTTCGAGTAGGAAAAATTACTATGCTTTCTCTAGATGATAATAAATCGAGAATTTTAAGTGTGATATTACAATATGTGTGTTTTCACTTCTTTCCTGGCAAATATATCCTATACTTACATTTCTTAAATGTCATTTCAGTGGAAAGAATTTCAGATGTTTTCTTTGTAAGATATTAAAAACTGTGGCCTTCTTTGATATTGGTTAGAAAGCTTTTGTAAATGTGGGTCTAGAGCCTGCTTTATTTTTGAAAAGGAAGAAAAAATAGTGTGAGGGGACTTTAAAAGCCAGATATGTATTTTTAAAATAATTTTTATTGAATTCTAGCCAATGAGTTAAACAATGAGATTCTTAAGACAAACAATTTAAGATTTTTTTTCTGAGCCCTTAAGCTTCTTTTTCTTTTTCTTTTTTTTTTTTTAATTTGAGAGAGAGAGAAGCAGAGAAAGGGAATGGGTACACTGGGGCCTTCAGCTGCTGCAAACGAACTCCAGATGTGTACACCCCCTTGTGCACATGTGTGACATTGTATGCTTGCATTACTATGTGCTTGGCTTACGTGGGACCTGGAGATTTGAACATGAGTACTTAGGCCTCACAGGCAAGTGCCTTAACCACTAAGCCATCTCTCCAGCCCTTTAAACTTGTCTTTAAACATGGAAATTCTATTTGTGTAGTCTACGTAATATTGGATTTTGGGGCATGAAACAAACATTTTTGGAATTAGCTATCACAAGCACAAAAATTGTCAAAACGTTATGTGTTATGAAATGTATTTTTACCAGATTATGAAATCTAATGAATGCAATACTCACTGGCTTGTTGTGTGAAAATTGTGAGTTTATCTGATAACACCTTAAGTATATAGGTAATAGTGGGTTATGTAAACAAGAGAATTACAAGGATTTCCAGGACCCTCAACCTGCCTGGATTCAGAATTTGAAACTTGGGTAGTCAAAGTAATAGGAAACCCAAACCCTGCCACTAATAAAAGGAGGGATACGGAGTGTATAAATGCTGCTGCGGGGCCAAGACTGAGTACTTATGTGATTCCAGAAAAGACTGCAGCAAGCCTGGCGAAAGCACAGGACTTGCACTGCCATTCCCTGCTCCACCGCCCCTGGGAGCCGTTTCTAATTAATCATCTTTTCCTGCCAAGCCCCCAAGTCTCCCAACGCAGAGAGCTCCATGCAGCTTCAGCTTATTGTTTGGCACTGGCAGTCAGATAAAACCGAGCTGCCATTTCTGATGAGATGGCCACAGGGAGCCACACTGAGAGGGAGTCCTCAGGGGCATAGCTGATGCCATCTTTGTCACACTATATCCAGCAAATAGGAACGTCAAAGCAACCCTGCTATGACACTGAGCTGTGACATAACTACTGTACACATTCTGGATGGAGGCAATGCTGCAGAGGGGTGAATGACTGAGTAGTGGAATCGCTAGCTGCGTAACATACAGCCACATTTTAATCCATAGATAGGGACCATGGGGCTGGGAGCAGGGCTCAGTGGGAGAGTGTTTGCCCAGCATGGACAAGGCCCCAAGTTCAGTTTCCAATACTGAAAAAATAAGCAGTATGATATGTATTTCTCAAGGTTGCTAGGAAGATCAATAGACTGTGTAGATTATATCGAAATACATGCTTGCTAGACGTCAGTTGCAAAGACTAGCTACATGACTTTGAGAAGTGCATATAGAAGGTTCTAGAACAAAGTGTCTGAAGGGCTGGAAAATAAAATCAAGATGTTAATCAAAACCACATGGGGGTGGCTGGAGAGATGGCTCAGTGGATGAGGTGCTTTGCCTGCATAGCCTAAGGACGGGGTTCAACTTCCAGTGCCCACCCACATAAAGCCAGATGAACAAAGTGGTGCATGCATCTGGAATTTTTTTGCAGTGCACAGAAGCCCTGGCATTCCACTCTCTCTCTCTCTCTCTCCTTCCCTCCCTCCCTCCCTCTCTCTCTCTGCAAATAAATAAATAAAAATAAAAAATATTAAAAACAGCTAAAGGCCAGCCTGAGACTACATAATGAATTCCAGGTCAGCCTGAGTAAAATGAGACCCTATCTCAAAAACCTAAAAAGAAAAATTGGGGGTGGGGTTGCTGGAGAGATTGCTTAGTGGTTAAGACACTTGCCTGCATAGCCAAAATAACCCAGGTTTGATTCCCTAGGACCCACATAAGCCAGATGCACAAGGGGGCACATGCATCTGGAGTTCATTTGCAGTGGCTAGAGGCCCTGGCACGCCTGTTCTCTGTCCCTCTTTCTTTCTCTCCCTCCTTCTCTTTCTGCCTATTATTTCTCTCTCAAATAAATAAATAAAAATTTTTTTAAAAACTTAAAAAATCCCAATATGATGTCTTGAGTTGTTTAGTCCAATTAGAACTGTTTTCTCTGGAGTTTTGTTGTTATTGTTTGTTTGTTCCTCAATAAAATGGAAAAAATATTTCTTAAAAAAAACAACAACCATTTGAGGCATGTAAATGACAAATAAAGAATTCCTATCTGACATGGTGTAGTAGTTTGAATGGATGACTTTTGATATATTCTGGATTTTATTAAAGTTTGTAATTTAGATCTGCAGCCACTTTGAAGGATCTCAGGGTCCAGCCCTAAGGTGCAGTGGTGGATTTGGAATTCCATTCTAAAGATACGCAAAGTGTGGGAGTTTTGCCTAGAGTTCCTGAAGTGTGCTTGCTTGTGGTGGCTCTTGGCTTTTCTCTCTCTGCTTGGACCTGTGAAAGCAGGCCAGCTCCTTGGGCCATTTTGGAATGTCCACTCTATCTTCAATAAATCCCTTCCTCCAAATCCATGCCCGATTTGGAAGTTCTTCTCAGTGACATGAGGCTGTCTGCCACACATGGAGTGATCCACATAGCAACAGGCCACGTCGTTTGGTTTGACATTGGAAACTGAAAGCAAGTCCTGCAAGGGAAGGACAGGCTCAAAACAGCCCTAACAAAGCCAGCTGTGGCAGTACACACAGTAACCCCGACACTCAGGGGGCAGAGGCAGGAGGATTACTGCAAATTCTGGGCCAGCCTGGTCTACACAGTGAGTTCCAGGATAGCCAAGATGGTAGTGTGAAACTCTGCCTCAAAAAAAGGGGGCCTGCTGAAGAGATGGCTTAGCAGTTAAGGCACTTGCCTGTGAAGCCTATGGACTCATGTTTGACTCCCCACGTCCCACGTTAGCCAGATGCACAAAGTGAATCAAGTGCGCAAGATTGCACATGTGCACAAGGGGGTGCACACATCTGGAGTTTGATTGCAGTGGCTGGAGGCCCTGGTGCCCCAATTTTCTGTCTCTCTCTCTCTCTTGCTATCTCAAAAAAAAGAAAAAGAAAAAAAGCCAATCAGTTGGGCTTGACTCAAAAATGAAACAAAATGAAAGAGTATAGTGTAGGTACCAGTCAGTGGTGGGAGGGCAGAGAGAGCTTCTTCTACACTGTCACCCTCAGCAGCTTGAGGAGTTCGCTGCGTATTTTAGGGATCGAGACTCAGACACACCTAGGATTCATGGCTTTGATGATGAAAAGAACTTCTGGAGTAGATACAGCGTTTCAGCATGAGGGTGACGCAAACGGAAGTGCTCTAGAGGAACAGTCAGACACAGTGGAGAGTAAGGGTGTGGGCTGCTCCGGGAAGAGCCACATTTCAAATGTCCTAGCGGTGGCTGTATGTAGGACTCGGGAAGTTTCTGGGCACTTCATTGCTCCATGGGTTCCCAGGGACCCCATTTATCTACCTCTGTTCCCCTCTTGATACCGGAAATTATTGCGGGGCTCCAGAGATGACTTGAATGAATTGTAATCTGAAAGCACCAGGAGTCACTAGGGCTACCCAAGGAGTTTAGCATCTGGCTTTCACTGTAAATGGGATTTCTGGTGCAATGCCTAGAAGATTGTGTGTTTACCACTGGGAAAGGAGAGGGGCCTTAAACAACTGGTTGATTGTGCTGGAATTCCTGATTTAGAGCTGGTGGAGGCTTCAATCAGACTCCAGGATGAGGGGGTTCCTTTCACATCTCATGTCTTGGTCTTAAAAAAAAATTATATATGGTTTATGAAACAGAGAAAGAGAGAAAGGCAGAGAGAGAATGGGCATATCAGGGCCTCTAGCCACTGCAAATGAACTCCAGATGTATGTACCACTTTTTGCATCTGGCTTTATGTGGGTACTGGGGAATTGAACCTGGGTCCTTTGGCTTTGCTGGCAACTGCCTTAACCACTAAGCCATCTCTCCATCCCTTCTTTGCATTTTTATCCTCCCTCAATACCTAGTATTCACCACTGACATCTATTAGCTGCCTAGCTTTAAGTAGGGTTCAAATTGTAATTTCAAATCTAGCCTTTCAGCTCACCCAAAGGTGACAATCAACTGCATCTTGGAGACAGCCAGGGTCCAATATTGCTCTTTAAGGGTGGAGCTCTCCCAGTAGTAATAGAAGCCAGTGATTTCTGCTTTATTTTAAGGTGAACTTTGGCTTATAACAGTGAGATTGGTCTCTGGCTAATATGATATTTGTTTTGTATGCATTAATGAAGTAAAACATGGTCCATGTAAGATATTAGTACTATATAGATATTTTCTCTGGGAAAGACTGAAAGCTAGGAAAGAACTCAGGTATGAAGGAGAAAATATGAAAGGAAAAGGAAGGTAATGAGGGGACAAGAGAGTTACCCCAAGGCTTCTCCAGAGCAGATCTGATTTTGACTATTTATAGAATAGGCACACCAGGGCCTCTTGCCACTAGAAACAAACTCCAGATGCATGTGCCATTTTGTGCACAGGTACTGAGGAATTGTACCTGGGCCAGCTGGGTTTGCAAACAATAACCTTTAACGGCTGAATCATCTCTGAGTGCCAGCTTTGACATTGTAATACAGAACCCAGTCTGTAAAATAGAAACCGTGAGGATATAGCACGGTCACTTTTCAACAATTACCAGATCACTTAATTCAATTGCTCTCTCTCTTTAATTAGGAGACAATTCACTCTTTACAATCTAGTCCCTTTGACATTTAATTAGCGCTTCCAATCTGTAAAGAGCGAGCTCTATCAATCAAGCCAGAAACAGCAGTAACAAATACTTATTTCCAAGGAAACAGCACAGAGGTGGGTCCGGCTATAGCCATCCACTCTAACTCTATAACTATTAATCAAGCAGGATTTTTTTTTCTTTTAGCAAATATTTACTAAGTATCTGTTTCCCAGACACCATGTAACTTAATATCCAACTGAGGTTTTCTTTTATTACCTATTTTAAGATAAGTAAATGAGGTGGGGAGGGTAATAACGGTGCAGGGACAAGAAAGTAATATTTTTCCTTACCCATGACAAGGTCCCTGCTGAACACTTTTATGACAAAAGATAAATTATTATGAGAAAAGTGTAACAAATATGCTTACTCAATGTTTTATGTGAAACAGGAACCTTCAGAAATAAAGGTCCCTCCCCACCCCAAAGGCCCAGTCATGCGGCACATGTCATTTAGGTCAGTGATGTGCACATATATGACAGTGGTCTGCAAAATTTAATAAGAGTTGAAAGGTTCCTGTCACCTTGGGATGTCAGAGATATGAGAGCATGGCAGGGGAAATTACGAGGACATGGGATGAGAAAGGAACCCCTCGTCTAGAAGCTTCTTTCCAGCTGAGAGTCAAGAATTCCAGCACGACTAACTAAATTCCCTAAAAGGCTGTTGACCAAGGGACAGTCTTGTTTGAGAATACACCAGGCGCAAGGCTCGACGCTCATGACCTTGGCTAGGGCCTCGCTCTCCCCAGGATGTTTTCTAGGAGCCTCTCGAATGGGACCGTTAACTTGGTTTGCGGTGAAGCTATCCTTGCTTGCATTCCTGTGATCAAGACTTGTACGTCATCAATTATCACCCTACCGGGTGCACTTTGGGAACCACCCTGTGATCCCTTTTAAATTCCTCAACAGCCTTTTGAACAGTGTATATGATTATGGTAACAGCAAAGGCCCACTGAGACTGCCTCTGAGAAGCCACCTCATGCTCAACGGTGTGTCTTACTTCCTCCCTTAGTGTCGCTCTCTCAACCCTCATGCCTAAAAAAATCTGTTACAAATGCCTTCTAAAAAACTCCAACCCTGCTTCATACTGGCTCGTCCTGAAATTCTGTGGTGAGGCCAAGGATCTGCTTTTACCTCTGTTGAACCCCCTTCTCCCCCTGGCCAGAAAGATTAAGAAAAACACCCCAGGCTGCTGCTGGTGACAGCCGGATCAGTGTTTCTACCCTGTTGCCACTGACATCAATAGAGGCTGTCAGTACAGCAGTGTAAGGCATTGCCCATGTGTTTATGTGATGCTAGTGAAAACATACCCTGCTGGCATTTGTATAAAAGTATAGCAAGATATTTATTTATAGTACATAACATTTTATAGCAAATACCTGCTTTATGTAGTTTCATGCTTTACTCCCCTAAAGTATGTCATAGAAACTTGATTTTGACTTTACCAGGTGGGTCATAGAAACTAGAACTTCTCCCACATAAACCATAAAACCAAGAAAGGTCAGTTCCTCCTTTCTCCCTTCAAGAGCTTCATTTTTTAAAAAAAAAAAAAAAAAAAAAAAAAGATTTTTATTTATTTATTTATTTATTTATTTGAGAGAGAGGAGAGAGAGTGAGAATGGGCATGCCAGGGCCTCTAACCACTGCAAACGAACTCCAGACACATGTGCTACCATGTGCATCTGGCTTATGTGGGAACTGGAGAATCAAGCCAGGGTCCTTAGGGTTCACAGGCAAACGCCTTAACACTAAGCCATCTCTTCAGCCCTTCATTCTTTTTTTTAATTTCATTTATTTATTTATTTGAGAGAGAGGGAGAGAGAAAGAGAATAGGCATGGTAGGACTCCAGCCACTGCAAACAAACTCCAGATGCATGTGCCACCTTGTGCATCTGGCTTTATGTGGGTACTGGGGAATTGAACCTGTGTCCTTAGGCTTTGCAGGCAAGTCCCTTAACTACTGAGCCATCGCTCCAGCCCCAAGAGCTTTGTTATTGAAGGATATGATCCATACCGAAAAGGAAGCTACACAGAGAGACCAAAAACAGTTTGGGCAGCCAGGCTAAGCTGGGTGGTCCTCTTCAACCTATCTCCATTACATCACATTCTTGCTGTCTCTCCATTCTACATTATTCAGCAACCTAAGCACTGAAACAGTTTCCCGTTGGCCTTTGCGTTTTCCTTTCTGAATGCTCCCATGTGGCATGAAACTTCCATTTGTCAACCTGTTTTTCACTATAGAAATATTGGCTCCATATCTCAGTCTGGATATGTGAAGAAAGAGAGAACATCTTTCCACTCCTACAGCACTCATGTTGTGCTGCAAGTTGACTGTGAGGCTGGAAAATGGGGTTTGCTGGAGGAGGGGATGCTGAGGGAGTTAGACCATGAAAGGCCCTCTGTAAAATGCTAAGGTGCTTAGATTCATGCAAGACAAAATGCATCCAGCCGTTAAGGAGATGATTTTGTTCAGGCAATTGCAATCGAGAATTTACTAATAGAGGTTATCTTAAAGAGAAGGAGGAAATGGAGACTCATGAAACCAGTGACTGAGGAAAAGTGGAGGTGGGTCCTGCCTAGGAAAGTACAAAAAGATCACCCAGGGTGGGGATGGTTCCTCTGCCCCTGCTGATCTCCTTGACAGGGAGCTCCCAGTCCTATATTGCAAAGCTTTCTCTTGTGGATACCAAATAAGAGATTCGAGATTCTCGAAATCTGTGAGCAGCGATGAGCCCTGGTCTGATGAGGACGGAAGATGGTACAAGCAAAGCAGCAGAAACCATTTGCTCCCGTCTGAAGAACCTGTCTCGGGCCTCTTACAGGCTTTTCCTTTCCTTTTTGTCTTTCCTTCCACTTCTGAATTCTCTGAATCCCAGCCTAGCAGCCTGCCCTACTTTGATGACTCTGGGTCTCCAGTTCCTGTCTTTTGCCCAGAGGCTTGGATATGCCTGAGCTTATGATAACTCCCAACTGGATAGGCTCCAGGGTTTGAGCCGTGTTCTTGAAGAAGCTCATCTCCTTGCTAGTCTCCAGCCAACTCCTGAACTCCTCCCGCCCAGGGGCCATGCTCCTTTTGAGGGAGGCAAGCGCATGAAACACTTTAGTCACCAGCTTGAGCAGTGAGCACACCCTTCTCCTATACAACCCACTTAGCAACCTAAGTTGGGAACTTGAGACCCCTCCCCCACCCCCACCCCATCGCCTGTACCAGGCTGCACTACACCCTGCTCCAAGCAATGAGCAATGACCATTGTCCATGACCAGTACTTACTCATATATGTTCTTAGGTAAGATTGGAAGCCGGGCGTGGTGGCGCACGCCTTTAATCCCAGCACTTGGGAGGCAGAGGTAGGAGGATTGCAGAGAGTTCGAGGCCACCCTGAGACTACATAGTGAATTCCAGGTCAGCCTGGACCAGAGTGAGACCCTACCTCGCAAAGCCAAAAAAAAAAAAAAAAAAAAAAAAAAGGATTGGGCATCTGAACAGCAGGGGGCCTTCCAGCCTGTACTACTTTGGGTACATGCACAGAAAGTCAAACTGTGTCCTCTAAGTGAACTTTTCAGGGAGAAACCCCTGTTTACCATCTTTTTAAAAAAGATTTTATATTTATTTAATTATTAGAGAGAGGGAAAGAGGGAGAGTGAGAATGGGCATGCCAGGGCCTCTAGCCACTGCAAATGAACTCCAGACGTGTGCGCCCCCTTGTGCATCTGGCTTATGTGGCACCTGGAGAATCTAATCAGGGCCCTTAGGCTTCGCAGGCAAATGCCTTAACCTCTAAGCCATCTCTCCAGCCCTGTTTACTATCTTTAAAAAAATATATTTTATTTTATGCATTTATTAGAGAGAGAGAGAATGGGTGCACCAGGGCCTCCAGCCACTGCAAACAAACTCCAGACACATGCATCACCTTGAGCATCTGGCCTATGTGGGTACTGGGGACTCAAACCTGGGTCCTTAGGCTTCACAGGCAATCACCTTAACCACTAAGCCATCTCTCCAGTCCCCCTGGCTACTACCTTGCGTCTATGTATACATTTGTTGTATACATGGATGTTGTGGTAGTTTGAATGTATTCTCCCCACAATAAACTCAGGTGGTTTATTAAAGCTTGTAACTTGGATTTCTGGTGCCTGGCTTGAAGCAGTATCACTGTGGGCAGATCCTGGGGTCCAGCCCCAAGGTGCGTATGGGAGCGGATCTGATTCCCAGCCCAAAGGTACACAGCGCAGTCTGAGCTCTGCCTCTGTCCCTGCTGTTCTGATGCGTGGTGCTGGCTGGCAGTGGTTTATCTCTGCTTGGATCTGTGAAAGGGGGGCAGCCCTTGACATCATTGTGGAACTTCCACAGTATCTGTAAGCTCCAAATAAATCCTAAGCTGTGTCTGGTTGGGATGTTCCTCCCAGCTTTGTGGAACTGACTACAACTTGTGTACATATGAGTAAATGGGATGCATCACGGAAAAGAACATACCAAACTGTCAATCAAACCAGAGGACTCCCCCCCAAAACTACACTCCTAGCAACTGGTCCATCTTTTCCTAAAAACCTTATAAAAAGAAGCCCCAGGCGATACCTGGGGCTCCTGGGTACTTTCCACTCAAGTGGCCCACTGTTCCTTTGGCAGTGTGTTCAAATGTGTACTAGCGCTCTGCTCTTAATAAAGTTTCCAGCTGTTGCCGGGTATGGTGGCACACACCTTTAATCCCAGCACTCGGGAGGCAGAGGTAGGAGGATCACCACCAGTTCGAGGCCACCCTGAGACTACATAGTGAATTCCAGGTCAGCCTGAGCTAGAGTGGGACCCTCCCTTGAAAAAAAAAAACAAAAAAAAGTTTCCAGCTGCTTCACTACGTGTGCCTTTCTTCAGTTTTTTATAAATATTTTGTGTTTATTTTTATTTATTTATTTGAGAATGACAGAGAGAGAAATAGGCAGAAAGAGAGAATGGGCACACCAGGGCCTCCAGCCACTACAAACGAACTCTAGATGCATGCGCCACCTTGTGCATCTGGCTTACGTGAGTATTGGAGAATTGAGCCTCGAAATGGGGTCCTTAGACTTCACAAGCAAGCACTTTAACTTCTAAGCCATCTCTCCAGCCCCTTCTTCAGTTTTTTTGAGGAAGACACCAAGAACCTGGAAGCACCCAGAGAAAAGGAGAAAAGAGAGGCTACTGGTAACACTTTCATCATGCTAGGATTGTCTGGAGTGAAGGACATTTCCCATTCAGTGTCAATGGCCACTCTGGCTTGTTGCAGCAACCCAACTCATCACCCCGCACACAGGTTGTTGGCGCTCTACCCAGGCAAGGGCCGGGCCAGGGTGTTCAAGACTCCAGCTCCTACATGTTGGGTCTGTAAGAAGCAGCAAGCTCAGCTCGAGTTGTGCCGCTCAGTTCCTCCATTCAAACCCTGAGCGCACGGTAACTGCTCAGTAAACAGTAATCAGGGTTTGCAAACACCAGCTTCTCTGAATTAGCTAGAATAATAATTCTAATCCATTAGCTCTGAAATGAGATGAATAAATTTAACATTGTACAAGAAGATGTACTGGGGAAAGATGACTACAAATTACATGGTTATGAAATTATGCTATCAGATAAACAAGCGTGGCTCAGATGTTCTGCCTCAGAAAAACACAAAAACCAATAAAATGCAAAACCATAACTGTATTGCTGAAGTTTCCCAAGAAGTAATCCAACAAAAAAAATGTGCAAAACTGCCAAGGCATCCAAGAGTTCTGTGGAGAAGGACCTCAGAATAAATTCAATTATCATCATGGTGGTTGAGATGAGTGTTATACCTAATCTTCACCCAAAACCAAAGATTCTTATACATTCGGGATTTTTTTTTAGGAGACATATCAAATAAACAGATTTTTATCTCTGTAACAAATGGCTTTAATGTAGTTGGCTAAGTTGGTACCATTATTATGAATTTAAACAAAATTAAACCGAGCCATGAAAGTTAATAACACCTTGAATTTATAGACCTCTCTGCTTAAGATAACTCCCTTTTTCTTTGGCACTCCTAAAGTCAATTCACTTCTGTCTGATATAATTTTCAAAGTAATGCATAAGATTTACCAATTACATTCCCTTCCTCTCCCAGTAAATCTTACTAGCATTTTCCTTCACAGTAATCTTTTGCAATTACATAGTAATTTCCATATAAGGCCCTTCAAGTGTTTTGCAAACATTAATTAAGCATTGCAATACCCCAGCAAGGAAGAGGACCAGCTTTATGCCCAGGCGTCCGCCGCATGCTGAGATGGTGGTTGGAATGACATTTGTTCCTGTCACTCAGAATCAGCACACAGAGCTTTAACCTGTGGGAGGAGAGGATATGCGGATTCTGCCAGAATTAGAAATGAAACCACAATGCCTCTTCCTGCTTGAAGGAAGACAGGGTGCCATAGCCTATCAATTAATTGCTTTGTTACTGAGTATACAAATGTCCTTTTAATCTTTGACCTTGATTAACCAGTCTGGGTCGTATTACATTAATATTTTGAAATTCATATGAATGTAATATTCTATCTATATGATGCATAAATATTGTTTCAGTACCAGCTTTAAGTTTTATGTAGCTAAACCAGTTGAAAAGGCAAAATGAGCATACGGCACAGAGTTAGAGAGTGCTCATTTCTATACATTTCTTATGTTACCTTTAACTTCAACCTAAAGACCCCAGTGACACAGAGAAGATAAAGAAATGCATGAAGCCAGGTGTGGTGGCACACGCCTTTAATCCCAGCACTCTTGGGAGGCCTTGATAACCCTACAGGAATACCATAACCCCACTGAGGAGGGTCTGCAGGGTCACGGGAGCTGGGGTTAGGGGATAAAAGAAAATAAACTGTTACAATTAATATAATTTTTTTTTCCAGCACTCAGGAGGCAGAGGGAGGAGGATTGCCATGAATTTGAGGCCACCCTGAGAATACAGAGGGAATTCCAGGTCAGTAGGGGCTACAGTGAGATCTTACCTCGAAAAAACAAAACAAAAACAAAACAACAACAAAAAAAAGAAATAATATATTTTTAATTACAAGGGAGTTTTTAAAGCAGTGTTCTTTAAAGCATTATCTGATGCTATCTATATTATAACAATTGTTACACTTAGATTCAGCAGGGTAGGCTGCCTGTTCCTAGCATACTGATAGCAGCCCTGATCTTCTCAAGCTATTAGCCTACTCATGGTGATCAATGCTGGCAATTAACACTGTGTTTCCAACCTTAGCCCTGTCCTTGAAGCTGCAGTGGGAGAAACTATCTGCCAAAATGATGCTTTCTTGGGTTTCAACTCTACACCTCAAAACCACTTGAGGGGTCATTTAAAAATGCCATTGCATGCCGGGCAGGGTGGCTTTATTCCCAGCACTCGGAAGGCTAAGAGGATTGCTGTGAGTTCGAGGCCAGCCTGAGGCTACCTAGTGAATTCCAGGTCAGCCTAGGCTAGAGGAAGACCCTACCTCAAAAAAACAAAAAAAAAAAAAAGCCATTGTATGTTTCACTCTACTTCAGGCTCACCTGGAATTCACTCCGTAGTCTCAGGGTAGCCTCGAACTCACAGTGATCCTCCTACCTCTGCCTCCCAAGTGCTGGGATTAAAGGTGTGCACCACCACACCCAGCTAAAGCCATTGTATTTTAATTCCTTTCTCTTTGGGGTTGAGGTGGAAGATCACTTGAACCCTAGAATTCAAAGCCAACTTGGGCAACATAGGAAGACACCCCCCGCCCCCCCCTCAAAACTAGTAAATCAACTGGCAATCAAATAAGATGAGGCCCATAGGCATTTTTTAACAGCCCCTGGGTGGTTGGCACCTGTAGCTCCTGGGAGCCGCTGTAGAAGGAAGGAATCAGGGGAAGCAGTCCCTCCAGCCCTCCCTGATAGTTCCAGGAAAACCCTTTACAACAACCTAGGAGGTGTTTACACTTGCCATATCCCATTCCACACTTCCGTCTTTGCTGTATTGGTGGCTGATGTGAAACGCTGGTGAGAAGCGTGGACAGACCAAGCTGGGCATGGTGGCGCATGCCTTTAATCCCAGCACTCAGGAGGCAGAGGTAGGAGGATCGCCGTGAGTTCGAGGCCACCCTGAGACTCCATAGTGAATTCCAGGTCAGCCTGGGCCAGAGTGAGACCCAACCTAGAAAAACAAAAAACCAAACAAACAACAACAACAAAAGTGTGGACAGACCAGCTGCGCTGAGCCTATACTGGCTCTCAGGCCAATATGTGCTCTGTGGGGTACGGTCTTTAGCACTGGTGTCCACCTCGCTCTAGAAGGCTACTTCTAGGATGATAGTCCAGGCTTGGGTACTCAGATGCCATATTGAGTAAAGAAGTATTGACAAGATTGCACCTGGCTTTGAAGAGCAGAAGGCAGATACTGTGTAGATATATAAGCCAGTGGATCAAGGAATATTCACTATAAATATAGCTTGTAAAAATACTGTAAAACAGGCCAGCTGCAGCTATCCCCAAAGATGTTGGCTAGGTTGGCATTTAACAAAAGAAGACATTTCATTTTTCATTCCTGTCCCCAAGCTAAATCTTTTGAAAAGACAGATTTTCTACATGGAGCTAAGGGAGGAAGATGTGCGATATTAATTGTGTGGAAAGAGGTGGCGTGCTTCTTCAGAGTGATACCCTCATGGCTTTAGGTGGCGCCACAGGAGCTAGGTTGAGTACATGCTGAATCACAGGGAGAAAGCAGCTTCCTCGTGTCTATTCTTTCTAAATCCTTCTGATTATACCAAGATAAAAATCTCAGTTGTTGTAAGCCTTAAACACCTTTTTGCTACTTGACAGTAACCCTTTTTAATAAAGAATTAAGGGAACAATAGTAACCAGCTAGAATTGAAAGATACAGTTTTCATTTGTATTTATTTATGTGGTATCTTTTATTCATGGCTAACAATGAGGTTCTTCAACTTGTGGTAGTGATTTAAGGCTTCTTTATAAATTACATTTGTTTAGGAAAATATAAGGTGATTTAAAGAGGTAATAAAACAGGAAATATGCATTTATAACCAACATGCTGAAGGGGATCTAGTTCTTTAGCTAAAAATTAGTCTACCTTTTATAAAGTGAGCAGGGTTTTTAGACCTCATTGCCAGCTTTATCTTAGGGCAACTATCTGCAGCATTATTCTTAATTTTTGAATTTTTAAAGTAATGAATACTTTAAGAGAAAGACTGCTCTCCAATTCCTGGCCTCCAGGCAATCCTCCTGCCTTAGTCTCCCAATTAGCCAGTACTACACACACACACACACACACACGCGCGCGGCGCACGCACACGCACACACACCATCACACACATGGTACTGAAGGTCAGACCAGGATTTCACACGTGCTGGGTGTGGTGGTCTATTCTAAAATGTCTCCTGTGTTTGTGATGAAGCCTCATACTTGATCCAACTGGTGGAGCCTTTGGGAAGTGGAGTCTTTCTGCGGGAAGAGGTGTGTCACTGAGGACGAACGTTCAAATTTCTTAGTCCAGCCTGACTGGGTGTTCACTAGCTCCCCGTCCTGATGAAAGTTCCTCTTGAGACTGGATGCTGAAATAAACCCTTTCTTCCCACAAATGGCTTCTCACCAGGTGTTCTGTCCCAGCAATGAGAAAGTCACTCTGCAACCCGAAGCAAATGCTCTGCCACTGAGCTATCCCCTCCCAACTCCCAAACAATCAGTATTTTAAATCTAGATGTCCCCTTGATTTATTATGCACACATGTTGCTAACTTGTTTTCAAATGGCAGCCCTGAAGACTGTCCATTGAACCACCTGTGTTACCTGTAAAATCTGCTACTTGCTTTTGCTGTTTATACTGGAACTCAGACTTAAAAAAAAAAAAGGCTCAAAAAATGTTTTCCAAAAGCAAATGTCCTCGATGGATCAAGAGAGTCTCGCCTACCATTTGTTTTCAGGTGTAAGTTTTTGGTTGGCTACCTTACCTGGCTGGGTCACAGCAAGGTGAAGTTACACAGTCATTTGGACCTTGAGATTCTCCTGTACAGCCCAAGTCACCACTATGACCAGCTGTTTTAGATTATGTGTCCATGCAAAACATGTTATCAAAAATAAAGTAGACTAGGGCTGGAGCGATGGCTTAGCAGTTAAGGCACATGCCTGCGAAGCCTAAGGACCCAGGTTTGATTCTACAGGACCCGCATAAACCAGATGCATATGGTGGCGCATGCATCTGGAATTTGTTTGCAGGGGCTAGAGGCCCTGACATGTCCATTCTCTTCCCCCTCTCTCTAACAAATAAATAAATAAAAATAAAAGTAGAATAACAGTATGTTACAATAAAATAAATGTAAAAGCTACTGTCAGAAAATTTAGCAAAAGAGAAAATGACTGGCAAACCCATGACTTTAATGCCATCAGTGCTGTGATTTGGATGTATCCCATTCCATCACTGTGGCAGAGAGAGAAAGAGAGAGGGGAGAGAGAAGTTGCAAAGTGAGAGTTCTGGTCTGCTCGTGACCATTTTCATTCTTGCCACATCTCTCAACACAACCCTCTAGCCCCTCTGCCCCCAGCAGAGTGGGCTGCATTCCTTATCACTAAATGTCCCTGTGCATTTTCTAACACTGACACTGTCTTATGTAACCACAGTACAACATCAAATGTAACAACTCTGTCACAGATACAAATCTATTATCTCATCTATAGTCATTCAATTACCTCAGTAATTTCCTTGATAGCATTTCATCCCAGGCCAGGATATAATCAGTGCTCACATATTAGCTCTGCTGGTGACACCTCTTTAGACTCCTTCAATGAGAACAATCCCTTTGCCTTTCTTTACTTTCTTTGTTTATTTTTCTTTTTTTAATATTTTTTTATTTTCATTTATTTATTTTACTAGAGACCAAGAGGGAGTGGAGAGAATGGGTGCCAGGGAGAGAATGGGCATGCCAGGGCATCTGGTTTAGCTGAGACCTGGAAATGAACTCCAGTTGCATGTGCATCTGGTTAACCACAATGAGACCTGGAGAATTTTTCAAACCTGAGAGAAAGAGGGGAGGCACCAGGGCCTTTCAGCTGCTGTAAATGAACTCCAGGTGTGCATGTACAACATTGCACGCTTGCATCACTCTTGTGTCTGGCTACTATGTGGGACCTAGAGATTAGAACAAGCGGTCTTAGGCTTTGCAGGCAAGTGCCTTAACCACTAAGCCGTCTCCCCAGCACTGTCTTTCTTTATTTTCCATGATAGGGATACTTTTGAAGATTTCAGCCATTATGTTGTAAAGTAGTCATTATGATAAATGGTTTATCACATAGCTGTAAAAAAACTACAATATCATAAATATTTCTTCATGTTGTTTCAAAGCCTCAGCATTCAACTTAATTTGTTACATTATTATTTGGGCCAGGTGTGGTGGTGCACGCCTTTAATCCCAGCACTCAGGAGGCAGAGGTAGGAGGACCGTCGTGAGTTCGAGGCCACCGTGAGAATATATAGTGAATTCCAGGTCAGCCTAGGCTAGAGTGAGACCCTACCTCGAAAAACCAATATATATGTTATATATATATATATATAAAGTTATATATATATAATTATATATAATTTAGCTATATTAATTGTCACAACAAACTTTTCTTAAAATGTACAGCCTAGAAATAAATCAATAAATGTGAGCATCTTTAAAAGTATGTGATGTAAGTTTCCAAATTGCTTTCCACAGAGACAGTTCTTGTTGTCATTCTCACCAGCTGCAGTTGAAAGAACCAGTTACGTGCTGACCTCACAAGTGTTAAGACTGCTGGCTGTATTTTTCCCCATTCAATACTTACTTAAAAATGCCACTTTGCGAGATGCCATCTGGGGAGATGGCTCAGCAGTTAAGGACACTTACTGCTTAAGCATAAGGACCTGAGACCATTCAGTTTGACTCCCCAGAACCCATGTAAAAAGCTGCATGTGGTCATACATGTTTGTAATCTCAGGCACCCAGGGGGTGGGGTGGACAGAGGATCAAAGAATTGCCGGGGCCTCACTAACCCAACACTGTCGCTCTGGGTTGAGGGAGAGGCTCTGTTCAAGGAAGTAGGAGGTGGAGTGAAGGAGAGAGTACCCGGGTCTCCAGCCATACCACTCTGAGTACGTCCAGTCGTATCTCATCTTGGAAGCTAAAGCAGGGTCAGGTCTGGTTAATACTTGGATGGGAGAAGAGCATCCAGATTCTACCCTGGCTCCTTCAATGCACACGGATGACACATACATCCGCACACACATGTGCAGATACCATACATATTCTATATACACATAAACATGTAAAAAGGGGAGGAGCCACATTGCTAACATTTTAATTTGTCTTTATTGGATTTTCAATTAAAAGTAAAAGTTTAGCTGGGCATGGTGCCTTTAATCTCAGCACTCGGGAGGTAGGAGGATTGCCATGAGTTCAAGGCCACCCTGAGAATACAGAGTGAATTCCAAGTCAGCCTGAACTAGAGTGAGACCCTACCTCGAAAAAAAAAAAAGTAAAGCTTTTCTGCCTGGAATTCTCCACTAATGTCCACTCTTGAGTTCACAGGGTTCCGCTTAGTTACCAGTTGACAAGCCCTACACACCGATCCGCCGTCCTCAGAAGACGTAGGAACGGCTTAATGTGCTTGAGCTTCTGGTATCTGCCCAGTGCTTTCCTGCCCTGCTTGGCCACTTTCGCTGTCCCTCCAGCTTCTTCTCCTCATGCTTTATCTTCCACTTACACTATCGACTGTTCACTGAAAACAAGTTCTTTCTTGCTTCTGGGACTTTGGCACTGCAGGGGAGGAAAAATCATTTTCTCTGTGTTCTTTACTTCTGTAGCTAGTACAGAGCTAAAAAAAAAAAAAAAAAAAAAAAGGTTAATAGAAGGAAAACAAATACCAGGGTATTAACATCTATTCTTGGGAGTGCTCAAGATATGGGCAATTCTCAAAGAGGTGACTTTGGGATCAGGCTCAGGCTCGTATTGCATATAAAAGAACGTTTTTCAGAGTAGTGAGCAGACAAAGCAACAGGATTATGATTTTGAATAGAAATGGGAATGACAAATGGTGGAAAGGCAGACAAGTGAAATTTTGTTATATATACTCTTCATTCTGTCACCGAGAACCCATAACAAGGGTCTAAAGCTGTCATTGATGATCAACCTTTGCCATTCCTGGTAGAAAGGGGAGAAGTAACATCTTGGCTTTCAGAAGTAAAGTTTTAGTAAATGGGAGAGAAGAACAGATAACTTTTCTGGTATCTGCTTCTTCTCAATTGCCTTTAGCACAAAAAGATCATCCCTATGCCAAAGTGAGACATTTTAAGTAGCAGATTCAAGTCCCCTAAGCACAATGACTTCTATCTCCAGTCCTCTTCCTCTCCCAGCTCTTATACCCAGACTTCTAAGTTTTACAGTAGATCATTCTTTCACATTATCTACCTTTGCTCTGTTCCAAAAGACTGAGGTAGTTCTCTTCTATCTCCACAGGACCCTATACTCACTCTGTCCACCCCCACCCCTTATTACAGTGGTTATTTACCCCTTTGTCCTTCCTCATTCTTTTGCCTTTGGCACAAAGTTTAGTAGATTTGCTGTCTTAGGAAATATAAAACATATCTTAAATCATAAGGAAATATAGCTAGGAAACCTATTTTTTTTTCTATTGCAGATAGAATTCACTTCCTGGCCAGTGACTCTCTACTATGGAGTCAATGAAAATAAGGCATGTGGGAAAAATTATTTTTAAATGTAAAGTTCTGAGAATCTGCTGCTATAATTCTTGCCCATCTGCTAAAACAAAACAAAACAAAAAAAGTCTAGGGCTGGAGGGATTGCTTAGTGGTTAAGGCATTTGCCTTCAAAGCCAAAGGACCCAGGTTTGATTCTCCAGGACCCACATTAGCCAGATGCACAAGGGGGAGTTCACTTGCAGTGGCTGGAGGCTCTGGCACACCCATTCTCTCTCTCTTTCTCGCTCTCTCTCTTCCTCTTTCTCTGTCAAATAAATAAATAAATAATATATTTTTTAAGCCAGGTGTGGTGGCGCATGCCTTTAATCCCAGCACTCGGGAGGCAGAGGTAGGAGGATCGCCTGAGACTGCATAGTTAATTCCAGGTCAGCCTGGACCAGAGTGAGACCCTACCTCGCAAAATAAAAAAATAAAAAAAAAAAAAAAATTCTAGGGTTAGACAGATGGCCCAATGGTTAAAGGAGCTTGCTTGCAAAGTTTAATAATGGTTCAAGTTCAATTCCCCAGTATCCACATAAAGCTAGATGCACATAGTGTCACATGTATCTGGAGTTCCTCTGCAGTGGCAGGAGGTGCTGGCACACCCATATTCACTCTCTCTGCATCTGCCTTTTTCCCTCTCTCTCTCTTAAATCTTAAATTATATATATATATATATATAATTTCACATTAACTCTAATTTCCTGTACCATACTATTTTCATAAAAATAAGCACATTGTGATGTTTTTTTCATAATTTAGTTATATTTCATAGTTAAATACCTACAGGGGGGCTGGAGAGATGGCTTAGGGGTTAAGGCACCTGCCTCCTAAGCCTAAGAACACTGGTTCCAACCTCCAGCGGTTCCAATCTCCAGGTCCCACGTTTAGCCAGATGCAAAGTGAGGCAAGGGCGCAATGCCACACTTGACCACAAGGGGGCGCACACATCTGGATTTCATTCGCAGCAGCTGAGACATTGCTGCTGCTCCCATCTCTGTCTTCTCTGTCTCTCTCTCTCTCTCTCTCTCTGTGTCTCTCTCCAAAAAAAAAAAAAAAAATAATAAATGAAAAGTTTTAAAAAAATACCTACAGGGATAGATGTCTTGTTTAGAAACCTTTGAAATACATTAAATAGGTGTAGTACAGTGTTGTTGCAGGGGGCAGGGACTGTAATGTACTGGTAGAGATTGCCTACTGTGTATGAAGTTCAGGGTTTAATTCAAGCACCTCACACACATACACATTGCATTTTCAATTTAAGATACTGGGTTGGGATGTAGCTAAGTGGTAGAGTATGTGCTCACTATTGTGCAATGCCCCCAAGACAGTCCTAGCTACACACACACACACACACACACACACACACAGTTGATCTAAGAAAATCATAGTCATTTAAATCAACAATTCAACAATTGTCCCAGGACCTGGACACCAGATACCAGTGTCCTGCTTCATGGAGCTGATGGTCAGTAAGGAAGGTAGATAGGAAACAAGTGAACAAACACTCTTACTTCACGTACTGCTACATGGTATTTCTCTCTGTGGAACTGACACTAAACAGAGGCCTAAATATGGAACAAGAGACAATGATGCAATGATTTAGTAGCAACAGAAACGTTTGAGGGCTAAAAATATCATATGGTTCCATCTGTGCATGCTGTAGTTCTTATGTGCTAGGATAGTCCATGCTCAGCAATGTGCTTAGCACTTCTTGTAATCATCTCATTCATTATCTTCGACCTACCTTTGAGATAGGTATTATTATTTTATTATTCTCTCTGTCCTACCAGATGAGCCGGACACTTTGGGAGACGGCGTTATTAGCCCAGGTCCACATGGCTAATAAATGAGAAAAATTGGATTCAAGCTTGGAAAGTCTGGAACCAGAGTTCAGACCCCAGAACATTAGATGAATACCTGGCCTTTTAAATGAGTTATAAATGCATCTCACCATTATTCTGATTATCTCATTAAGTAGACTTCCTTGATTTGCTTAAGGATGGTTTTTCCATAACAGTAGATGTATATGTGTGCTTTATTAGTAATGTACAGTTAATAAGAATGATTTCTGAGGCTGGAGAGATGACTTAGTTGTTAAGGCATTTGCCTACAAAGACAAAGGAACTAGGTTTGATTCTCCAGGACTCAATGTAAGCCAGATGCACAAGGTGGCCATTGCATCTGGAGTTTGTAGGCAACGTCTTAGAGGCCTGGTACATCCATTCTCTCTGTCTTCCTCTTTCTCTGTTTCTCTCTCTCTCTCAAATAAATAAATAAAAATATTTTTAAAAAAGAATGATTTTTTTTTTTTTTTTTTTTTTTTTTTTCACTCTGGTCCAGGGACCTCTCACTCTGGTCTCAGGCTGGCCTGGAACTCACTATCCTCCTACCTCTCTCAGGGTGCTGGGATTAAAGGGGTGCGCCAACACGCCCAGCTTGAAAAAAAGAATGATTTTCCTGTGAGGTGCTCTGCCTAACCCGGGGTTTTTTGGTTTTTTTTTTTTTTTTTTTTTTTTTTTTTTTTTTGGGATTCCAGGCTGACCTGGAATTCACTATGTAGTCTCAGGGTGGCCTTGCCATGGCGATCCTCCTACCTCTGCCTCCCAGTGGGTTTTATACATGCTCAAACTGCATACTACCACTGACATAGATTCCCAGTCCAACAGTGAACATTTATTGATGGGTTAAAAAAAGAATGTTTTTTATTTTACAAAAAGAATATTTTTTAAAAATTGTGATACGCTTATTGACCCTTCTCTTGAGTAATGTCTCAAACTGGGGTTAGTAAATCAAAACGATCCTAATTAAATATATGCTTCTGGGCTGAGAGTGTAGCTCAATAGTAAAGTATTTGCCTAACATGCAAAGCCCTAGCATGAAACAAAAGAAAGAAAAGAGAGAGAGAGAGAAAGCACAGACTTAAAAAAAATGCATAGAGAGTGGTGGAGATAACAAGAAGAAGAAAAGGAAAGAGGAAGGAAGGAAGGAAGGAAGGAAGGAAGGAAGGAAGGAAGGAAGGAAGGAAGGAAGGAAGGAAGGAAGGAAGGGAGGGAGGAAGGGACTGGCTAGGAAGGTTATAGACACCTACCTGGAATCAGAATGTCTGACCTCTGGAATCTGCTCTTAGAAACACCACCCTACAGATGTGTGTGTGTGAATATATATATATCAGGCATGCATCTGGAGTTTCTTTGTAACAGCTGGAGGGCCTAGTGTGCTCTCTCTCTCTCTCTGTGTCTCTCTCTCTCTCTCTCTCTTTGTTTACAACTAAATAAAAATAAATAAAAATGTAAAAGAAAAACAAGCAAACAAACACCTCCCTGTGATGCAGAAGATCACTGATTGTCTACACATGACCTCTTCTTTTCCTTTTCCTTTTCTTCTTCTCTTTTTTTTTTTTTTTTTTTTTTTTGTAAGGTTTTTCGAGGTAGGGTCTTGCTCTAATTAAACTGTGTCGTTTCAGGGTGGCCTCAAACTAACAACAATCCATCTGCCTCTGCCTCCCAAGTGCTGGGATTAAAGACGTGTGCCACCACGCATGGCTTTCTCTTCTTTTTCTTAACAGCACCCTGATGCTGTGGCTCTGGTCTTGGGGATGGGACCTCCTGAACACTTCGGGGCCCAGAAGACCAATCCAGTCCAAAGCAACAAGGTCATCTGAGGGTTTTTTTCTGGGGTTGGTTTAGGAACTCATTTTGGCAAAAGGTTTATAAAGACACCTCTGCTGGGACCATCTGGGAGTTTCCTTCGCTCTAAGAAGGGGAAGACATGTAGAAGGAGGACTTGGTTGTGTGAGGAAGTGACATCTACAGCATTTGGAAAGCAAATGTGTGGAAGACAGCATAACAGAAGGAGGCCTGAGCCAACCTTTCCACCAACCTGCAGTCACCTGCCTCCGGATCTCCTGGCACGAGAGAAGACTTCCAGAATTCTCTAAAGCACCTTAGATATCCTGAGGCTTGCAGCCAAGAACATCCTAAGTGATACACTGGGGGAATACTAGGCAGAATTTATTTGGTAAAGAGTTACACCTTTGGTAGAAATGAAAGTTGTAAAATATCAATTGAAAGCATGAGAAAATTAACAAGGATCAATCTGCATAGATAAATTTTGGAGGAGATAATAACGAAAAGTCGTTCTTAGGAGACAGAACTAAAACACGTGACTTTACATTAACTTTTGGCAGCTGGTCTTCAGTTTACCTACCGGAGTTGCAAAGATACTTAAAACCAACAGTTTGCACAAAGGAGAAGAAATGAAATATAAATAGACTCTCCTATGCAGAGAACAAGCAGGTTCATCTGCAGGATTCCTGCTTTGTTCTTCTGTGGGACCCCCTGAGTCTGCCCCGGTGGGAGTTCTGCAGCATCCCTGCAGGGGCGACGCACGGCTCCTTCCTCCCCTGGGAACCGAATATGCCTACAAATAAAAGTAAATAGGTGTCAACCATGGTGAGATTTCAGGCCCCTGTCGATGCAGCTGACTCTCATGTCCTCTTCCCGAGGCCTTTGTCTCATGAGCCACTCTGCATGTGGGCTCTCCATGAGACTGGAAAGAGACATTCGCACATAAGTGACCCCTTAACTAACTCTACAGCTCTTTTCATCGAAAATCTCGGGACGTCAAACTCAGAAATCATTTCTGAAGCAAAAATAACAAAGGGAATTTAATACAAAGGCAGATTCCCATTCTCCTTAGGTGGTGCGACTTGCAAAAACAGAGGGAGCCATCCAGAAATGAGCTTCCTTCTGTGGGGTGGGCTGTGCTTTGAAGATTCTGCAGTTGCCAAAGCACCGCACTGTCCCTTTGCCTATGACCTCTCAATGCCCTTGAGTGTCTGAAGGCGCATCACATACACAGAATGAGGAGAGACTTTATGCCAATACCTGCATGACTCGCTCTTCCTACGCCCCTCTCATCCTAATTCTTTATGTTCTTCCTGCACAGGTGGCTTGGCCTTAAATAACTTGTTCAGTTTGCTCTTCGTGTGACCACACAAGGCAGAGCCTACAGCTGTGTGGTATTTGAGGCACAGCAGCATTTTATAACCTCCACCATGAATACAGGTTGGTCAGGAAGTCGACAATTACAATCACTTAGGTGTGGAAATATGTACTGAAGTCAGGTGTGATAGCTCATGGTCTATAATCCCGGTATTCTGGTGTCTGAGGAAGAAGGCTCCCAGGGAATGCGAGGCAGCTTGAGCTACAGGGAGTGAAATCTGTCTCAAAACAACAAAAACAGGAAAACAATAGAGCAAGGGGGACTGAACTGTGAAATCTCCGTGATTGACTTGTGTAGTGATTTGAATGGATGCCCCCCATTAGATTCAGATTCTGTAAAGTTTTAGATCTGCCTGGCTGGAAGAGGTGTCACTGTGGGCAGATCCTAGGGGACAGCCCCAGGTGTTTTGAGGAGTTGCGGATTTGATTCCAATTTAAGATATGCAAAGTGGGTCTGGAGGGGCATAGCGGTTAAGGCACTAGCCTGCAAAGCTAAAGGACCCAGGTTCAATTCCCCAGGACCCACATAAACCAGATGCACAAGGTGGTACATGCTTCTGGAGTTTGCAGCAGCTGAAGAAAATTCCTTAGCAATCAGCCAGCAATAAGAAAGTGCAAATGTAAGGCTGGAGTGATGGCTTAGTGGTTAAGGCGCTCACCTACAAAACCTAAGGACCCAGATTTGGCTCCCCAGGACCTACGAAAGCCAGATGCACAAAGTGGCACCTGTGGTTTAGAGTTCACTTGCAGAGGCCCTGGCGTGCCCAATCCCCCCCCACCACCACCTGTCTCTCTCTCAAATAAATAAATAAAAATAAAGAATTATTAATTTTAAAAAGTTCAAAGGTAGAACAGAAAGTTGCTTGTTCAGGGCTGTTTTTGTCTATGGCTGTGGTAACCAGATAACATACAGGCAGGTGCAGGTGCAGCTGCATAAATAGGGAGGAGACTCGGGGTCACACTGTTTCCATGGTAAAGCTTGCACAATAGAAATTGGGTTTTACACTATCCTCTGGGGCTGGTTTGTTAACTTTCTTCCGCCACACTAAAATCAACCCTTTCCTTCCATAAGCTGCTTCTGGTTGGGTATTTTGTCCTAGCAATAAGAAAGTCACTGATACAACTTGATAGTTTTTATAAAAAAATTATTTATTTATTTATTTATTTATTTAATCCCAGCACTCGGGAGGCAGAGGTAGGAGGAGGGAGGGCCACCCTGAGATAGTTAATTCCAGGTCAGCCTGGACCAGAGTCCTGCCAAAAAAAAAAAAAAAAAAAAATATTTTTATTTATTTATTTGCGGGGAGAGAGTGAGGAGGGAGGGAGAGAAGGGCCTCCTGCCACTGTAAGAGAACTCCAGGTGCTGCACCACTCGGTGCATCTGGCTTTCTGTGGGTACCGGGGAATTGAAACTGAGCCTTTAGGCTTTGCAAGCAAGCACCTAAACCACTGAGCCATCTCTCCTGCCCACAACTTGATAGTTTTAAAAAAACAGTTTTGGAGTCGGGCATGGTGGTGCACGCCTTTAATCCCAGCACTCGGGAGGCAGAGGTAGGAGGATCGCCATGAGTTCAAGGCCACCCTAAGATTACATAGTGAATTCTAGGTCAGCTTGGGCTAGAGTGAAACCCTACCTCAAAAAAAAAAAAAAAAAAAAAAAAAAAAAAAAAAAAAAAACAGTTTTGGTTTTTTTGGAGTTAGGTACTGATTCCATTTTTAAGGATTATTCTCCTCTGCCTGTTTTATATGGCCCAAAGCAAGACTGGAGTGATAAGAGAGAGAGATTTTAAAAAGAGCAGTGTAAGGCATCCATCTGTTCTCAGGTAACCTTGGTATGCAATTAAAAACGGCCTCTGCCCTAGAGCTTCAATGATCCAACACTTAGATATTTTGGAACTTGAAATGTCAGTCATCATGCATCCAGAAATTTATATACCAAGATGCTCCCTTAGCTGGGAACAAGAATGATGAGCGCCTTGTACTCGTTTTCTATTGATCCCACAACACACACCGCAACCTCAGCAGCTGAGAGCGACACTGATTCACTTTACAGTTCCACAGGTCGCGCATCTGATGCCTGTGTGATTGAGCTGAAATCAACATGTCAGCAGGGCTGCATTCACTCCTTCCTGGGGGCTCTGGGGTGAGCTTGGTGTCTTCCATCTTCCCCACCTCCTAGAGGTCTCCTCCTGGTGGGCCCCTCCCTCCTCCTCCAAAACTAACACAGGCCATTTGAATCCCTTTCATACCGCCATGTTTGCTTGGTTGTTTTTGAGATGGGTCTCATTATGTAGGTCAGGTTGTCCTCAAACTGGTGGCAATCCTCTTGCTTCAGATTCCCAACTGCTGGGATTACAGACATGAGCTCCCCTGTTTTCTGTGGCTCCAGGTCTCTTCTTTTAGAGACTTTTGAGCAGATGGGATTCATCTGCATAACGTGGAATGCGCTCCCCACGGTAACATCATTACCCTCTATCACATCAGCAAACTCTCTTTGGCCTTCTAAGGTAACATATTCACAGGTTCCAATAGTTAGGATTTGAGCATCTTTAGGGCCATTATTCTGCCTACTACAGGCTACCATGCTAGATTACTATGATGCCAGATTCATGGTAAACACCATACAATGATTTCCTTAGTGTTCTTGTTTTACCAAAATGGAGAGACCTTATGTAGTACTACCATGTGCTCATATCAGCTGTCATTATTTGTAAATTAATATTCTTTTTTAAAAAAATTATTTATTTATTTGCAAGCAGAGAGAGAGAAGAGAGACAGAGAGAGAATGGGCATGCTAGGGCCTCTAGCCACTGCAAACAAACTCCAGACACGTGCCTACCTTGTGCATCTGGCTTACATGGGTCCTGGGGAATTGAACCTGGGTCCTTTCGGCTTCGCAGGCAAATGCCTTAACCACTAAGCAATCTCTCCAGCCCTATAAATTAATATTCTAAATCATGCACAATGTTATGAAAGTGTTGGCTTCAGGGACAGGGTTGTAATCTGTCTCTTTGCTTGGGGGTTTTTCATCAGTTGTTGGGAAGCTCACAGTGTACAATCAAAAAAATAAGAAAGAAAACGGGGTTCACGTGCATCAAGTTTGTACTCTGTGTCCGACACTTTGCATAGTTTCTTAACTCCTACTCTAGAACTGTGACCACACTATCATGTTCATACAGAAGCGCCCTCTTGTGGAAACTATCAATATTCCTACAAGGCTAATGTGATGGCCAAGGATTCAGCTGTGGGTTCAGAACCACGTGAAGGTCTGCATGTCTCCTCCAGATCCACTTTCCCCCTTACCTGTCCTGCTCTTTACCCTAAGTCACTCATTTTTATGAACTGTATCAGCCAGGCTCCTTTGCCTTCTACCTTCTGGTTGAGTCTGGTCAATTGGAGGAAATCAGACATATAAAGGGAAAAATGCTCAGGCAATTTATTCTGTCAGTCCCTGAGCTATGAGGTTATAGTTTGGCTGTGCCTGCTTTCTTCTACCTGAGCCTCTAGTCTCTTTAGGTGATCTCCCCTCCCCTCCAAGGCTCCAGTCTCTTTAGGTGATCTCCCCTCCCCTCCAAAGCTCCAGTCTCTTTAGGAGATCTCCCCTCCCCTCCCCACCAAGGCTTCAGCTCTCCCTGTTCCAGTGAGTACTCATCCCCTTCCACTGATGGCAGATGACAATATGGTCCCCACTGTTGTTAGCCATGTGTACGTCACGGCCCCCAGCTGAAGATGCTTATTCTTGCCCATACCTTAATCAATCCTTCATTAAGACTCTTCCCAGCTACCCTGTCCAGAATGACAAGTGTCCCTTGCTATGTGATATGCCTGTGTGTGCCAATGTCTTGTGATTGTGGGTCAGTGGGTTAACTTCTTTAAGCCTGAGCATTCTCATATGTGAGATGGAGATGGTTACCTCAAGAAATGATGGAGAGAACTAAATTATTTGATTTGTATACAGCTTCACATGATGGTGCACAGTAAACACTTAGAAGGACCTTTATTTTGAGGGGGCCAAGATAAAGGAAATGAATCTCTGAGAAGTGATAGCTCCATATGGGTAAAAATATTCTACCAAGCCATTTCCTAAAATGTCTTTTGCCTCAATGAAAAAGAGGTGTGTTGAGCAGCTATTAAACTAAGATTTTTGGACATACTGATAACTAATTTTTAGTGATGCAGTTAGAGGTATCTAAATAATCTACAGAGGGAAGTTCAAATTCAAGCATCTTTAATTTATATGTTGATATCTCTGCAATTTTACAATATGATAAAACCCTGCTTTCTAGTTTTCTGGATATAGAATAATTTAAATAATGTAAGCAGAGAACTTTTTGCATAAGGATAGGTAATATTTTTGGAAATGCAAGTTTATCTATAAATTTACTCAGACATTTTAATTGCTTCTTATTACAAAGATTATTACAAAGAGTTTATACAATGATTTCCTTGCAGGTATAAGAATTGCATGGTAGAATTTTAAAGAGGTCATTCGCTCTTTAGAAGTGAATGCTTACCGAATCTGGGAAGAAATGATATTGCAAATCACTCCACGAGGAAACGCTGCCATAGTTTAGTGCACGAAGAGCCACATTAAGAGAGAAAGAGGCAGAAGCATGGAGAAAGTTAGAATCAGAACTTCCAATGTCACCTTTTCAGATACCAGAAGAAAAATCTCTTTTATCAGCTGGCAGCACTGCCACAGGCTTGAGACGATCCTTTGAAAGATCCTTTGCAGAGGGAAGATGAGGCCCTGAGGGTGTTGCCTGTAATAAGACTGAACTGATCTAAATGAGAAATAAAAGAAATAGGATAGTGGGGCTGGAGAGTTGGCTTAGCGGTTAAGGCACTTGTCTGCAAAGCCAAAGGACCTTGGTTTGATTCCCCAGAACCTGTGTAAGCCAGATGCACAAGGGGGCACATGCATCTGGAGTTCGTTTGCAGTGGCTGGAGGCCCTGGCGTGCCCATTCCTCTCTCTCTCCCTCTTTCTCTCAAATAAATAAATAAAAGTAAACCTATAAAAACAAAGAAATATATAGTGAAGAAGAGAAGGGGCAGGAGAAAAGTCACAGGCAAGGAAGGCAAGAAGAAACTGAACCATGACAGATAGATAGAATCATATGTATACACATACATATACACACACACATACACACATGTGTGTGCATGTGTTTAAGTTATTTGCTCTGCTATTATTTAACCATTCTGCTTTATTAGATTTTAAAATTTTTATTGACAACCACCATACATATACACCATGGGCCCTGATAGCCCTCCACTGACCCTTCTTGCCAATTAGTCACTCTTCTGTTTGAGGTCATGACTTTTACTTTTGCCCTCATATCATGCAGATGTTGTGTAGGTAGTATCGGCCATTGTGAGGTCATGGATGTAAAAGTCACTTTGCGTCTGAAAGACGCTATTCCAAAGCACTCCCCCCTGTCCCTTGGCTCTTGCAATTATTCGGCCTTCTCTTCCACAATGGCCATGAGCTTTAGAGGATGTGATCGAGATGTCTTACTGTGTGCTGAACCCTCCATTGTCAATTCTTCTCAACACTTCATTGAGTTTTAAGTCTTCCCAGTAGTCACTGCTATCTGAAAAGAGAAGTTTCTCTAACCAAAAGTGAAAGTAGGGGCTAGAGAGATGGCTTAGAGGTTAAGGTGTTGGCCTGAAAAGCTAAAGGACCCAGGTTCGATTCCCCAGCACCCACGTAAGCCACACGAACAAGGGGCACATGCGTCTGGAGTTTGTTTGCAGTGGCTGGAGGCCCTGGCATGCCCATTCTCTGTCTGTCTCTCCTCTCTGTCTCTCTTCTCTCTCTCTCTCTCTGCTTGTAAATAAATTAAAAAAAAAATTTTAAGTGAAAGTAGCATTAACATATGGGAATAAAGATAAATATCTAGAAAGCAATATTGTAGGCACAAGATATCCATTTAGCCAAACAACAGTAGTAGCATTCCCCCCAGGGCTTATGACCTCCCTGGCCATAGGCTTTTGGTTAGGTTTTCGGTAACAGTCATAAATTCCCTCCTGTGGCGTGGGCCTCAAATCCAGTCAGAGAGAACGCTTGGTTTCCCCCACAACCAACATGCCCCCATTGCACCAGTTGGCACACTTTTTTGCCTGGTTAGCCAGCTGTGTAGTTTGCAGGGTGCACTGATGGTTGAGCCTATTGATGAGTTTTCTGCCCTCGCAGGCTGCACAGCACTTTCCAGCACTACGACAGAGAACAGGGAGGAGGCTTTCAACTTAGTTCCAGCTTAATCAGGCTCCATGTCCTGAGGCCAAAGCATGTGGTGTCTTCAGGAATAGGGAACTTTCTTAAGTCTTTAATGAAAACCTGTTACACACCCTAATTCCTTATCTGGGTTATTTTTTCAAAACGGAAAGTACTATCGTCCCTATCTGGGGTAGTACTCAGCAAGGAAAGAGAACAACAGAAGGGGGAAGGAGGGTTGGACGTATGATGGCTGATTTTAGATGTCACTCTAACTAGATTAAGAAATTCTCAAAAAGCTGGGAAAACTTTCACTCTGGGTGAGTCTCTGAGGATGTTTCTGGAAGAGCTTGTCCTTTGAATCAATGGGCCACCCCATCCCATGTGGGCAGGTACAGCTGAGGGCCTTGATAGAACAGAAAAGCAGAGACCTGTTTTTTGAGACTTCTGGCTCCAGACAGAGGGTGCCCCAAGAGATCGCCAGGTTCTGAGGCCATCAAACTTCGGCTCAGCCACTCTGCCAGCTTCCCTGACTCCGCAGCTTGCAGATGGCTGATGAGTTAGCTTCCCTGGCTCCATAATTGTGTGAGCCAATTCACACAATAAAAATCCTCTTGTCTGTCTGCCTTCTATCCATCTGTATCAGAAATAATTTAAGGAAGGAAAGGGTTTGTTTTTGTCTGTTTCAAGGGGAAGTTCATGGCAGGGAAGACATGGCAAACCAGCTTTTCCCTTTTCAGCCACGAAGCAAAGGGTAAACAGGAAGTGGAGCTGGGCTATAAAACCTTAAGGTCTTCCCCCAGTGACCCACTTCCTCTAACAGGCTCTACCTCCTAAAAGTTCAGCAGCCTTCCCGAACAGTGCCACCAGCTGGGGACCAACTGTTCAACACATGAAAATTGCAGTGAGGGACAATTCACAGTCAAACCACAGCACCATTCATCCATTTTATTGGTTCTGTGTCTCTGGATAAACCTGACCGAAACAGAGGATCAGACAAAAGTGAACTAGAAGCAGAAGTGAGGACTCTGAGCAGATACAGCTGTGGAAATATGAGCTTGAAGAATTCTGTGACAATATCAGAGGAGCAATGTATTTTCCCATAGGACAGATGACAAAAACTGGAGCCAACTTTTTTTAAAAATTATTTTTATTTATTTATTTATTTATTTATTTATTTATTTATTTGAGAGAGAGGGAGAGAGAGAGGGAGGGAGGGAGAGGGAGAGAATGGGCACTCCAGGGCTTCCAGCCACTGCAAACAAACTCCCAGGTGCCAGCTGGGGACCAACTCCTTGTGAGGACATCTGGCATTTTATGTGGGTCCTGAAACAGAGGGAGTTGAACCTGAGGTCCTTTGATTTTGGAGGCAAGCAGATGACAAAAACTGGAGCCCGCTAAGCCATCTCTCCAGCCCCAACTTTTTTTTTTTTTTTTTGTAATCTGAAAGGGCAGGATGACCTCTGCTCATATCTGAATTATAATACATTACAGATCCAAGAGAAGAAAGAGAAATGTAAAATCAGAGCTGCTCACGTCAACCTGATAGGGTAGTTGTGATCTTATTGCTGATATTTTCCTGGCTGCATATTTAAATAATTTGTATTGAGTCTGTACTAGAAATGGTGTTTAGTATCAAACCTATTAAAAGGTAACTCGATTTTTTTTTTCTTGATAAAAGACAGCCATTGTTGAAACATGGTCCCAAGTGCTGGGAAAATGCTGTTTATGGTGTTAGATGTACATTTTTTTACTTAGTCATTTATTGACTTCCAAATGATATCTCACCTTTTTGGTTTAACCTCCAAATACTGCATGACATGAAAACTCATTATTCAAGAGCAATGTTCCAATAACAGAAAAGTAAGTGCTCACTGTATACACTCACTATATACATAAATGCCCATCATATACATGTACACATATATATGTGGATATATATGTTACCATAGATACCATACTGCGTATATATACATATTTGCATATGCACGTGTATATACATATCACCTCTATTTCCTCTTATGAGAATATGTTTTTTTTTAAATATATTTATTTATTTATTTGTGAGAGAGAAAAAGGTAGAGAGAGAGAACAGGTGCGCCAGGGCCTCCAGCCACTGAAAATGAACTCCAGATGCATGCACCCCCTTGTGCATCTGGCTTACATGGGTACCAGAGAATCGAACCAGGATTCTTTGGCTTTGCAGGCAAACGCCAGCCTGAGAATATGTATTTTTAAAAAATATTTTATTTATTTACTTATTTTGAGTAGGGGGAGAGAGGCTGGTATATATATATATCGAGAGAGAGAGAGAGAGAGAGAGAGAATGGGTACACCAGGGCCTCTAGCCACTGAAAATGAACTCCAGATGCATGTACCGCCTTGTGCATCTGGCTTACATGGTTATTGGGAAATTGAACCTGGATCCTTAGGCATCACAGGTAAGCACTTTAACCACTAAGCCATCTCTCCATCCCAAGAGAATATGTATATTTTATAATAATCCTCAAACCTATGTGGTTTGTATTGATCTAATTGCTACACTTCTGGGTTTACAATGATCATAAGCCTCCTTTGGATTTTTCTTAGGAATTGAAATTTTGACCCAGCACTTATGGCTTCCCACTCTTCTCCAAGCCCAGAAAAACTATGCACACCATCAATGTTTTGTTCGCGTGCCAATCCAAGACTGCGGGTTCTGGTAGACCATCTCTGGTAGAACTGTTGGTGTTAAAAGACCGTCTATATTTAACCCAGTTTGTTTAAAGTGTACATATAATTAAATATGAATTATTGTATTTAATTGGCTGAGGAATTCAGCAATGTTTCCCCAAAATAACAGAGGTCTTTCATGTTGAGAGTAATTTTGAGTATCATTCATCATACTCCCTTAGCCCTCATTACGTGAAAATCAATTCACACATTTATTAATCGCCTTTGTTCCTACACACCAGTGTCTCCAGGGACTTTATAAATAAATGAAGAAACAAAGCAGGTAAATCATATGTATACTTGGAATAACCTGCAGTGATAGCTAATTCTATGTGTCAACTTAGCTAGACTATAGTGGCCAAATATTTGGTCAGTATTCTCAATGTTTATTATAATGGTGTGGGCTTTTTGGAGGACATTAACATTTCAATTGGCGTAGTTTGAGAAGATTGCTCTCCATACACAATGTGGCAATGCCTCGTTTAATCAGCTCAAGTCCTTAAGAAAATAAAGACTGATTATCTCTGAGCAAAAAGAAATTCTGCCCATAGATCCTGTTTGGATTTAAAGTATAGCACTGGGCTGGAGAGATGGCTTAGTGGTTAAGGCTTTTGACTGTGAAGCCTAAGGACCCATGTTCCACTCTCCAGATCCCAAGTAAGCCAGACACACAAAGGTGAGGCAAGCTCAAGGTTGCACATGCCCGTTAGGTGGTGCAAGCATCTGGCATTTGATTGCAGTGGCCAAGGCCCTGGCACGCCAATTCTCTCTCTCTAAAAAAAATAAATAAAAATAAATAAATAAACTCTAGTGGTTACCTGAGTCCCCAGCCTGTCAGAGTACATAGCAGCTTTTGGACCCACCATGGCTCTACACGGTATCAGCCAAAAGGTAAATCTCTATGTATACACGACCTCTTGGTTCTGTTTCTACAGACTGACAGGCCATGGCAATCATTTTTATCTTTTAGAAGTAATTAACACAATGAAAACTCATGATCAAGAAACTGGAACTGTGGCTCTGTAGTAGAACACCAGGTCCTGGATTTAGTTCCCAGCACCTGGGGCAAGGTGTGACTCTTTATCAAGAATTTCCACATATAGTGCACATACTTTATTCTGTTTTTATCGAGTTTATATCCTAGTGGGAATAATCAGACAACAAACAAATAATTTTGTCCTAGTCAGATGAAGGTATGTGCTCAGAATGATGCTAAAGTAGTTGGCCTCCTTTAGGGTGGAGAGTGATAAGATGGGGTAGGTGCATGTAATTTCATAGTGTTGAGAATGATATTTGCATGGAAACTTAGACGTCGCCATTGCTTTGTTTGGGGAGTGCTGGGACTCAAACCTCAGCCCCTCCACCCACATCACAACCCTCAGGCAATTCACTTCAGTGACATAAATGCCATGGACGGAGCGTGAGAATGAGGGGAAGAGCTATCCACTGTTGTGGTTCCTTGTTTTCTTCAATTGAATTTAAGGCATTTGGAGAAGGAACCTTTTCACCTCATCTTCTTCCAGCAGAATATTTGTCATTAAGGACAGCCTTTAGTTTGTTTTGGAAAGAGATTGACCCAGAATACCAGGCAGCTTTCTCATTACTGAGCCTGCCACTGCGCTGCCCTACGTATCAGAGTCTGTCCAGGGCTATTACCAAGGGGATGCGGCGTAGGACCTCGCCTGACTTTCCCTGTCTGGACGGAAGCCTGTCTGTGCTGGAAATGTTGCACCGGCTCTTGTTGCTTCCGCCTTGTTCTCCAAGGAATATCTAATCCTCACGGGGGTTAAGAACACTTGCTCTTAAGTTATTATGACGTACTTGCTTTTAAAACCCTTTCCGACAACTCACGTGCAAATAAAAAGCCCATCACATGAGATTCATCTGTTGTAGGATCCACGCCATGAAAGAAGGGTGACCCTCTGCCTGTCTTCATCACTGATGGTGAACTTCCTAAAATTCTTATAATCACTAGTATAATTTTTTTAACTTGAAAAATGTTTTATTTATTTGAGAGAGAGAGAGAGAGAGAGAGAGAGAGAGAGAAAGAATGGGCATGCCAGAGCCATCAGCTACTGTAAACCAACTCCAGACACATGCACCATCTTGTATATCTGGCTAATGTGGGTCCTGGGGAATCAAACCTGTGTCCTTTGGCTTTGCAGGCAAATACTTTAACCACTAAGCCATCTCTCCAGCCCACTAGTATAATTTTGAAACATCCTTTCAAAGGTATCCTAATCGATGGCTAAAATGTTATTAAGAAACAACATTTTTGACATCTAGAGGATTATAAATTTTAATACCAATATTTTTATTTCTTTGAAGTGTTTTTCTATTTTTCTTTCTTGCCTTCCGAATTTCTTTGTTATCAGGACTTTGATTTGTCAATACGGGTCCCAGTAGAACCAGGGTGGGAAAACACAGAGGAGGGAGAGGACTAGCCCTCAGCCCTTGGTATCTGTCAGGCATTTTGCAAAGGTTATGTAAATTTCAGAACATTATGAGAGAGGTCTTCGAGTCTCCATTTTGCAAATTAGGAAACTAGTATAATAAAAGTAGCTCTAAACCACTTGGCATCATGGAGAGCTGTTAATTAATTATAGTGCTTCAGAAAAGGTTGGAAATAAAACATTACCAAATTTTACTGCGACATGCCATAAGCCTTCCTGCGTAGAAAATCTGCCCACTGTGTCTTGGCCTGGCATCCTGGCTCTGTGACTGTCTCACGCTCCCAGCCTGACTTAATCAAGGTCATTGAAAGCTATTCCCATCTTGCCAGGTGCAAGCAGCTGCTCTAGATTGGTGCTATCAGCAAATTTATTGAACTTGCTCTCACTTCCATCATCCTGTGGATACTCTGGCCCACAACCAGCCCTTGTGGATGGACACCACTTGACAAATGTCCTCAGGATGACAAGAAGTCACTGATAGCTATTCTTTGATTGCAACTCTTCAGACACTTGACAGCGCCGTGATCCTAGGTCTGTATTACCAGCTTGTTGTAAAGAAATGTCATATGAAATGATCTCAAAAGCCTTACCGAAGTCTGGATGTATTATATCTATTGCTTTGCCATCATCAGTGTGACAAAGAGAGAAATTAAACTTACCCTGCCGTCTTCTTCAAGGCATGTTGGTAACTATTCTGCTGCTAACAGTTCTTCATTTGCTCACCAGGAGACCATTTGCTCACCTATAGACCACTCATAGCTGTCTTCTCACAACTTGAGATTTTTGAATTTCAACCAATAAGCATGGCTAATGCTATGTTCACAAAAATCTTTAAATACTTTTGGATTGTTTTCTTGTTCTTGTTCTCCTTTTTAGGTTCTATCTGAGATCGTGAGGTATAGGTTTATGACCTAAATTATCCAGGGACTAGTGAAAATCTTTCCTTTGTCGGTTCATGCGTGCCATATTTAATTTCACTTAAAAAAGCACTCCTGGCTGGAGAGATGGCTTAGCAGTTAAGGCATTTGCCTTCAAAGCCAAAGGACCTAGGTTCAATTCCCCACAACCCACATAAGTCAGATGCACAGGGTGGCACATTCATCTGGAGTTTATTGCCAGTGGCTCAAGGCCCTGGAGTGCCCAATCTCTCTCAAATAAATAAATAAAATTGTTTTTTTAAAAAGCACTCCTGACCATTAGACTAAGATGATCTTTATATACCCGTTTCGACTCCCATATTTTCATTCAAGTAAGTGTCATTGTTCCTAGAAGATCAGCAGCTTTGTGTGGTGGGGAGGAGTGAGTGTGTCAAGGGAATGCTTTTGCATGTGAAAGACTTCTTCATCCCAGCACTCAAGAGGCAGAGGTAGAAAATTCCTCTGAGGGGCTGGAGAGATGACTTAGTAGTTAAGGTGCTTATCTGCAAAACCAAAGGATGCAGGTTTGATTCCCCAGGACCCATATAAGCCAGATGAACAAAGTGGCACATGCGTCTGGAGTTTGTAGTGGCTGGAGACCCTGGCATACCCATTATCTCTGTCTGTCTATGTATGTATGTGTGTGTGTATGTATGTATGTATGTATGTATGTATCTATCTATCTATCTATCTATCTATCTATCTATCTATCTATCTATCTATCTATCATCTAGCTGCCTCTCTCTCACTCAGATAAATAAATAAATAAATAAATACTAAAAAAATATTAACTTTAAAAAAATTGCTGTAAGTTCAAGGCCACCCTGAGACTAAATAGTGAATTCTAGGTCAGCCTGGGCTAGAGAGTGAGACCCTACCTCAAAAAACCAAAAACCAAAGCCAGGTGTGGTGGCACACACCTTTCATCCCAGCACTTGAGAGGCAGAGGTAGAAGATCGCCGTGAGTTGGAGGCCACCCTGAGACTACATGGTTAATTCCAGGTCAGCCTGGGCCAGAGTGAGACCCTACCTTGAAAAAACAAACAACAACAACAACAACAACAAAAAAAAAAAAAAAACCAAACCAAAACAAAACAAAAAAGCTTTTCATCAAAGGAAAAAGGGAATTCTTTCCTAGTACTATACACTGTTTCCTGAATTTTATTTTTAATTTATGGATTGAATTTTTTTAAGCAAGCCCAACAGACTGCCCCCCCCTTTTAATGAGAGAGTGAGGTGGTCCACTAGGGCCCCTAGCCATTGAAATTGAACTCCAGACGTATGTGTGACACTGCATGCTTACATCACTGAGTCTGGCTTACTTGGGACCTGGAGAGTCAAACATGAGTCCTTGGGCTTCGTAGGCAAGTGCCTTAACCACTAAGCAATCTCTCCAGCCTTGGATTGAATCATTTTTAAAAATATATTTTATTTATTTATTTGAGAGAGAGAGGGAGGGAGAGAATGGGCACTCCAGGGCTTCCAGCCACTGCAAATAAACTCCAGATTCATGCGCCCCCTTTGGGCATCTGGCTTCTGTGGGTCCTAGAGAATCAAACTGGGATCCTTTGGCTTTGCAGGCAAATGCCTTAACCACTAAGCCATCTCTCCAGCCCAGAAATTGTACTCTTATATCCCCTCTCTCCTGCCCCATTCTCCTGAGGGTCCTCCTCAGTGGGGTTATTGGTTTTCATTATGAGGACCAAGAGGCCCCAGTCAGTCTCAGCAGGGTTGGGGAAACACAGTGCCTCAGGTTATTCCCACCTACCCTAAGGCTCTTACAATCTTTCCATCCCCTCTTCCACAATGTTCCTGGAGTATTTCCTTTATTGTTTTGTTTTTTTATCTTCCACAGTACCAATTCATCTCTTTTCTCTGTCATCACTTTGTTCACGCTGAATCTTATCTTTTACATCTTTCCCACCATGCTTCTCCTACCTCCAACCAGAAGGTCAAAAGGGCTGACAAATACATAGCATCTCTCCTCTGTGTGGCAAACCTAAAGAAACAGAACAGAAGGATGGAGAGATGGCTTAGCGGTGAAGGCACTTGCCTGCAAAACCTAAGGACCCATGTTTGACTCTCCAGATCCCACATAAGCCAGACACACAAAGGTGAGGCAAGCGCAAGGTCACACATGCCCACTAGGTGGTGCAAGCATCTGGAGTTCCACTGCAGTAGCTGAGGCCCTGGTATGCCAATTCTCACTCTCTCTCTCTCTAAAAAAAATAATAAGAAAAGAAAAGAAACAGAACAGAGAGAAACGTTCTGTTCTTCTGAGTCTTGATGAGGCTTCCCAACATGATATCCTAGACTACGAGTGAGCCAGCATTCACTATAAAAGACCAGACAGTTAAGTACCATAGCTTTGCACACCACACTACGTAATATATACTGCAATTGCTCAGCTAGTTATTAGAATGAAGACAGCCATAGACAGTATGGAATGAGTAAGCATTACTGTGTTCCTATATAACTAATTTATAAAAATGGGTGGCTGGCTGGGTGGACATGGCCCAGGAGCTGTAGTCTGTAGTTTACCTGCTGTAGATGGCAGGCAGATCTCTGCTGTAGATACCTTCAACTGTCAGAGTTGACGATGGAAGACCGACCTCTTCTGTATTCCTCAGCCAAAGAACAAGGTGCTCTAAAATCTCTGTACTGAGTCTTAATTCGCCTGCTATAGATTTCTACCTGCAGAAATAACTGAGTTTAGGGTACTCCCTTGGGTGTCTTGCAGTTGAGTCACTTTGGGACCAAAGAGAGCAACTTTCAACCCCTATTCATTTGCATTCCTTTTAACTTTGTCAGTGGCATGACTAGCATGGAAATTCTATATAGTCTTTTGTTTGAAGATAGTAAAGAAATATGGCATGAAATACCTCAAAGTCATTGCCTTAGAACAGGTACTATTAAATACAGCACTTCAATCATCACAAACTTTTCCCTATAGGATTAAAAAGAGGCAAAACACAACAACCAAACATGCCTACATCATGTTAAAATGGGATAGGATGCAATGGGATTCAGCTGCAACCTAGCAACCATCAACCACATCTCATTTATTTATGAAGTTTAAAAAGCGTGCAAGCTAGGTGCTGTCCCAGTTCTGGTTCTTATGAGCTGGCTCTTTAGCCAAATGGACAGTTGAAGAGAAGGTAGACATGGCTTTGAGAACCTAATGTGACACTCTGGGCTGAAATGAAAGAAAATAGAGAGGGAGAAAATTAAAGAGGTTTTTTTTTTTTTTTTCCAGAAGAATATTGCTTGAGTGAAACATCTCTTATTATTTTGTTAGCAATGGTCATTATCAAACCTCTTAGGACTGTTACAGATTGTATAATATGGCTTTATAATTTCAAAAGCAAACTTCTGTGATTTAAATGATGCATTGTTCACACAGGCCCTCTTAGGAAGTTGTTTTGTGGAATTGGGTCTCTTCTCCTTAGCCTGGTAATAGCTCTCCATGTGTTTTGCCCATCTGACATGACTTTCAGCAGAAATTGTAAATGTCTTCCTCTCACTTATTTTCCAGAAGAAAAAGTACTAAATACTGAATTTGACCTTCAATCCCAGCTTTACATGAGCAAAAAAAAAAAAAAAATCTGTTTTTATGCCATCACCTTCATTGTCTTTCATATAGGTTAATTAGTGGTGGTGAGTAGAGTAAGGGTTTTGTAGTTATTTTTCATTACCTGAGAATTTGAGATGATTTGGGCAGGACTATCTGAAAGGTGATCTGTTCAACACTTATGAGAACAAAAATGTTCACAATGATTCATGCCAATAATTACCAGTGAAAGCTAAACTTTTATCTAGGATTATTATTAATGTCCAAACTCTGATAGACTTTCAGGATGCTCCCCACACCAGCCGGAACATCTCATAACAGCTTCCTACTCCAGCTTCATAAGTCTGTCACAGCTGAAGTTGAAGGTCACCACGTCTCTCCCTGTGTGTACTCTCCTCTATTTTGGGAATGCGTCCCACCCTTTTCCCTCTCCCTCTACATTTCAAAATTCCATTTCTCCCCTTTAATAGCTGAGCTGAAACATCCCCAACCTTACGAAGCCTCCGTCAATACTGCAGCCAAGCTGAACTCTCTTCTCGGATGCTGCGGCACAGTGTGCTGACAGTATGCTGACTGTACATGTGCTTGGCTCACTGACAGGGACATCACATATAGGCTGACACCACTGATGGCTTCATTATGTAGTCACGCCCTAACACTCACATATATATGCAGCTATTTGGTACCCCCCCCCACTTTTACTTCTGTATACTTCATCTTACTATAGAGTGATCATGCTCAAGAATAAACTGCAGATGGAGGTTGTGTTGATACATTTTTTTTGAGTAGCCAAGGGAGCGGTAACAATTTGTGTGTTTGTGTGTGTCTGTGTGCATGTACACTTGTGTGTGAAAAGAACGTGGTGGGGGCAGCTGGGGAGGTAGCTGGGTGGCAGAGTGTATCCTGGGCATATGCAAAGCTCTAGCTTCATTCCTCAGCATTCCTCCCCCACAACAAAAAAAGAGCTTGTTGGGCTGGAGAGATGGCTTAGTGGTTAAGCACTTGCCTGTGAAGCCTAAGGGCCCCGGTTCAAGGCTTGATTCTCCGCGTAAGCCAGATGCACAAGGGGACACACGCATCTGCATCTGGAGTTTGTTTGCAGTAGTCGGAGGCCATAGCATGCCGATTCTCTCTCTCTCTCTACCTGCCTATTTCTGTATCTCTCTCTCAAATAAATGAAAATAAATATTTAAAATTTTTTTTTAAAAACTCGATCTGACGGTGGAGAACATCTGAAAGATTCTGGAAGCATCTGTTTTCCCATTTGTCCAGTAATTCTGATATCACAAATTTCTCCCTCTGACTTTCAGAGTAATCAGTTACTGAGACCTGTTGATTCTGCCTCTGGGGAGTCCACTCCTCTCCAGTTGCCGTGGCTAACCAAGATCTTGTCATCTGTTACCAAAATTATTTCAATCCCACTCAATATCTAGGAAGTGAGAGAGAGAGATTGAGAGAGAGAGAGAAAGAGAGAGAATGAGACAGAGAAAGAGAAAGAGAGGAGTCTGTGTTGTACGGGGTTGAACCCGGGGCCTTGCATATGTGAAGTAAGCACTCCTCCACTGAGCCCTATTTCCAGCCCCTCTAGAATAGTTTTTTAATATTTTTTAAAAGCTGGATTAGTGGTTAAAGGTGCCTGTCTGCAAGGCCTGACCTCTAGGGCTTGGTTCCCACATAGCACAAAGTCATGCCTGTCTCTGGAATTCGTTTGCAGTGGCAAGAAGCCCTTGTGCACCCATTCCTATTCTCTCTCTTTCTCTCCCCTTGTATGTAAATAAAAATATTTGTTAAAAATTCTATTGGCCAGGCATGGTGATTCATGCCTTTAATCCTAGCACTTGGGAGGCTGAGATAAGAAGCCTGCTGTTAGGGGTCAACCTGAAACTACATAGTGAATTCCAGGTCAGCCTGGGCTAGAGCAAGACCTTATGCTGAAGAAAAAAAAAGAAAAGTTTTATCTACACATAATAGCTGTGATGTCTTGATACCTGTGTAAACTTTATGATGATCAGGTCAGAATAATTAGTGCTAATTCTTGACTTCTCCCCATTGTTCACAAGACCAAACCTTAGTTGTCATTTTTGTTTGTTTGTTTGTTTGTTTGTTTGTTTGTTTGTTTGTTTGTTTTTCGAAGTAAGGTCTCACTCTGGCTCAGGCTGACCTAGAATTCACTATGTAGTCTCAGGGTGGCCTCGAACTCTCGGCAATCCTCCTACCTGCTGGGATTAAAGGTGTGCACCACCATGTCCAGCTTCAAACCTTAGTTCTTTAGTGTGACAAAAATCTCTCATGATTTGTCCCTGTAATCCTGTCTGGCATCATCTCCTCTTGCTCCATAGTTTTCGCCTCACTTTTTACTGCAACAATGTGATCACACACTGGTTTATTTGCTTCCTTCTTTCTCCCTCTCTCTTTCTGCATGTGTGTGTAGTACTGTGCATGTGTGTGCAGACATGTATACCCATGTGTGTGGAAGCCAGAGAACACCAGACACTCTCCTCTACAGCTCATCCACATGCTTCCTTGTGAGTGAATCGAACGTGAAGCTGATATTTTCATTCTAGCTGACCAGCGAGCTTATCATCAACTTTTTACATGAGTGCTGGGGGATTGAACTCGGAGCAGAGCAGCCCATCTCAGACCCTCGTGCTTCTGTGGCAAGTGCTCTTACATACTGACCCATCGCCTCAGTCCATTTGTTAGCTTGTTTGTTTGTTTGTTTGTTTGTTTGGAGAGAGACAGGGAGAGAGGGAGAGGAAGACAGATAGAGATGGGCACACCAGCAGCCTCTCAGCTGCTTGGAACGAAATCCAGATGTGTGCGCCCCCTTGTGGTCAAGTGTGGCATTGTGTCCTTTGTATCTGGCTAAACGTGAGACCTGGAGATTGGAACCACTGAAGATTGGAACCGGCGTTCTTAGGCTTAGGAGGCAGGCACCTTAACAACTAAGCCATCTCTCCAGCCCTTGTTAGCTTGTTTTAAAAAAGGAACTTAGAGCCGGGCGTGGTGGCACAGGCCTTTAATCCCAGCACTTGGGAGGCAGAGGTAGGAGGATTGCTGTGAGTTCAAGGCCACCCTGAGACTACATAGTTGATTGCAGGTCAGCCTGGACCAGAGTGAGACCCTACCTTGGAAAACCAAAAAAAAAAAAAAAAAAAGAATTTAGAGAGCCGGGCGTGGTGGCGCACGCCTTTAATCCCAACACTCGGGAGGCAGAGGTAGGAGAATGGCAGTGAGTTCAAGGCCACCCTGAGAGTTCATAGTGAATTCCAGGTCAGCCTGAGCTAGAGTGAGACCCTACCTCAAAAAAACAAACAAAAAAAGGAACTTAGAGCCTGGAGAGATGGCTTAGTGATTAAGTGCTTGCCTGTGAAGCCTAAAGACCCCGGTTCGAGGCTTGACTTCCCAGTACCCACGTAAGCCAGATGCACAAGGGGGCACAAGCATCTAGAGTTCATTTGCAGTGGCTGGAGGGGCCCTGGTGTGCCCATTCTCTCTCTCTCTCTCTGTCTTGTCTGTGGCTCTCAAATAAACAAAAATAAATAAATAAATAAACAACAACAAAAAGGAACTTAGGACCCTGCCAGTTAAATCTCACCAGCTCCCGTGAAATCCCATGGGACTTGCTTTCACATTTCATTTTGCAGTTCTAGAGGTAATATCCAGAGACTTGTACACACTAGGCAATGCCTACCACTGACTTTTGCCCGCAGTCCTCTCACACTGGCTTCTAACCCACCCTGCTCTTACACTGCCCAATGGCTGGGCACATGGACTTCTGTCTCGGATACCACCTGGATACTTTCTCTCTAAAAAAGGCCCACACTTTTTTAAAATTTTATTTGCAAGCACACACACACACACACACAGAGAGAGAGAGAGAGAGAGAGAGAGAGAGAGGGAGAAGATAGACTGAGAGAGAGAGTGGGCTGTTGCATACAAACTCCAGATGCATGTGCCACTTTGTGCATCTGCCTTTACCATGGATACTGGGGAATCAAACCTGGTTGTTAGGCTTTGCAGACAAGTGCCTTAGCCCCTGAGCTGTTGTGCTAGCCCCTAAACTTTTTCATGAATATAATACCGCTATTTTGATTTTTTAAATTAAATTTATTTATTTATTTATTTTTGGTTTTTCAAGGTAGGGTCTCACTCTAGCCAGGCTGACCTGGAATTCACCGTGTAGTCTCAGGATGACCTCAAACTCACAGCAATCCTCCTACCTCTGCTTCCCAATTGCTAGGATTAAAGGCATGCGCCACCACGACCGGCAGTTTATTGATTTTTTTTTCTTATAAAAAGGTTGCACACATAGACCTCCCCCCTCCCCTGTCCCAGTTCTGCTGAGGTCTTTGGTGGGGTTATTGGTATTCATTGTGGGGACCAAGAGGCCTCAATCAGTCTCTCAAGGAAACATGGGTTTTCAGGCTATTCCCACCCACCCTGAGGCTCTTACAGTCTTTCTGCCCCTCTTCCGGGATGCTCCCTGAGCCGTGGTGGCCAAGGGGGAGATCCGGTTTAGTGTTGCTCTCTCTGTAGACTTTGGATCTCTGTTTTGATGAGGTTTGAGTGACCACAGTGCCTGTCACCATTTCCGTGGGACTGGTTTTCAGGCTAGCTGTGAGAGCCATATTTGTGTCACCACTTCCCCTGTATTGACTCCAGGGCACAGATAGGTGGAGGTGACCCATCTCCTGGTAGACAGTCAGCTCTCTCTTCTTCATGAATTGATATATCCTTGTTCTCCCCAGTATTCTCCTCCATACTGCACGTTCACAGGGTCCCAGCCACACAGGAACCGCCAGGGAACTGGGCTGATTTCTTTCTAAAGATGGTTAATGTGCTTGCCTGGAAAGCCTAAGGATCCAGGTTCGATTCTCCAGTGCCCACATAAGCCAGATGCATATGGTGGTGCATGTGTCTGGAGTTTGTTTGCAGTGGCTGGAAGCCCTGACGTGCCCATTCTCTTTCTTTCTCTCTCTCTCTCTCTCTCTCTGTCTCTTGTCACATGTGCCACCTTGTGCATCTGGTTTATGTGAGTCCTGGGGAATCAAACCTAGATCCTTTGGCTTTGCAGGCAAGTGCCATAACCACTAAACCATCTCTCCAGGCCCTCATTCATGCTTTTTAAAAAGTAAATTCCAAGCCAGGCAGAGTGGCACATGCTTTAATCCCTGAGCTAGAAGGCAGAGGTAGGAGGATCACTATTAAATTCAAGGCCAGCCTGGGACTGCATAGTGAATTCCAGGTCAGCCTGGACTAAAGTGAATTCTACCTCAAAAACAACAGCAACAAAAACAACAACAAAAACAATAAATAAATAATAAATAAATAAATAGTAAATTCCAGATTCCCATCTCAAGCCTCTGAATTAGAATCTGAGTTTTGTGGCCTAAGAAGATGAATTGTCTTTATCTTTTTAAATTTTATTTATTTATTAATTTGCAAAGAATGAGAGGGAGAGAAAAAAAGGGGAGAGGAATGAATGAGAATGGACATACCAAGGCCTCAAACCTCTGCAAACGAACTCCAGATGCATGTGCCACCTTATGCATTTGGCTTCACATGGGTACTGGGGAATTGAACCCAGGTTGTTAGGCTTTGCAGGCAAGCTCCCTAACCGCTAAGCCATCTCAACAGCTCAGAAGATGAATTTTTAACAAGGATCACAGATGATTGTTAGTATAGATGATCGGGTAGTAATCTTTGACAAATCCTACAGGACACCTAACTAGTACACACCTCTGCATGTCTAGCGTGCCTTCAGAGAGGATGATGCTGCCCATGGGAGTGAGTCATCTTAAGGGTAGGGTCACAGAACCTGGGTCCGTCTCTTAGCTCATTTAGCCCTGTGCAAAGGGCTAGTACTCAGAAAATGGGAGATGGAGGCTGTGTTGGTTTTATATTTCTGTGGCAAATGCCTGGGCTAAGTAGTGTAAAGAAGAGGATTTGTTTTGGTTCCTGGTTTCAGGTTGTAGTGTATGATTGGCTGCTCCATTGTTTCTGGACCTGTAATGAGGCAGAATGTTCTGGTGGAAGGTGAAGCAGAGCTGCTCACCTCATAGTAGTTCGGGAGGTAGGGAGACTGTGCCGTTCTCATGGGCCCTTGGTCTGTGGCATGTTGCTGCTCACATTCAGAGTGGGTCTTTCCCCCTTTTATAATGCCCTTACGGATAGATACACTCAGAGGTGTGGTTAACTAATCTCCCAGAGGTCTCTCCATTGAGATTAACCATCACATTATTTTGTTTTGTTTGGGTTGTGTTGGGAATTTTTTTCTTGTTATGGTCAGCCATTATGAATTTTAGTTCAAAAGATTCCTGGAAAGAAACCAACCATTTAAATAAAATGGGATGAGAAATTGTACACTGAGAAAAATTGTTCACTAAGACACCTTGAAAAATGTCGTGTTCTTTCCTGTCTTTCCCCTGACAATAGCCACTTTTTCATTCAGTGTAGCAATTACATTTCAAAAACATACTTACCCTTTCGATGCTGTTATTTTATTACAAAGTTTTATTTTTCTGTTAAATATATGGATTTTCAATATCCAGGATGTATGCTGTATGGGAATACATTATCTTAAAAAATAAAAGTCAATGGCAGAGTATCATTTGATTTAAAATAGTGTCGTTTTCTTTAAACTTTTCAAAATGTATTATTATGTAAAGTAGGATCCATAGGAATTATGAGGCGGATCCAGGGCTGATTCTCAGCTCTATGATGTACACTATGCTTAGCTTTTCTCTGACTGAGAGGATTTTTTTTTAAGTTCTGTGATCAAAAGGAGAACAGAAAATATGCAAAAATGGTAGTCAGGGGCTAGAGAGACAGCCCAGTAGTTAAGGCACTTGCAAGCAAAGCCTAAAGACCCAGGTTTGAGCCGGGTGTGGTGGCGCACACTTTTAATCCCAGCACTCAGGAGGCAGAGGTAGGAGGATCACTGTGGGTTCAAGGCCACCCTGAGACTACCTAGTGAATTCCAGGTCAGTCTGGGCTAGAGTGAGACCCTACCTCGAAAAAAAAAAAAAAAAAAAAAAAGAACCAGGTTTGATTCCCCAGTACCCATGTAAAAACAGATGCCTTTACAAAGTGACGTGTGTGTTTGTGCAGCTTCTTTGCAGCAGTTAGAGGCCCTGGTGCGTCCATACTCATATTTTCTCTCTATCTATCTATCTATCTATCTATCTATCTATCTATCTATCTATCCATCTGTCTATCTATCTATATATCCTAAATATAAATAACTGTTCTTTAAAAAATGGCTGAGTGTGGTGGTGCACACCTTTAATCCCAGCATTCGGGAGGCAAAGGTAGGAGGATTGCTATGAGTTCAAGGCCACCCTGAGATTACATAGTGAATTCCAGATCAGCCTGGGCTAGAATGAAAAAACCTTGAAAAAAACAAAAAATGAAAAAAAAAAAAAAAAAGGTAGTGAGTTTCTCTGCTGCCCAAATGCCAGAAACTGACATAGTAAGATACGTTCAACTGCCCAGAAATGAGACGGCCAGAGCTGGGGTGATCTGTAAGTCTATATAGGTTAGTTCCACTTACTCCAACTCAGGTGGCATTCTGGAGCCCAAGGGACAATCACAGAAGTCTGTCACATTAGCTTCATTTATCCTTCAGGGCATTGCACAAATGCCATAGCTATAGAAGAAAAGGAGGTGTAAGCCAACCTTTCTTTGGGGGGGTCCCTAGTCTTCCTTCTTCTATAGCTGCCTGAGACCCAACACAGAAGCATCTTCCTGAAGGCTGCCCTTCCGAAGCACCTGCACCTGGAATGGAGGTTGATTCCCTTCTGAAATGTTAACCCTACTAGGGATTTAGATAAGTTTCATAAACTGTATTTCTAAAAGCACTGGTAGTTGCATTATATTGGAACAGGGTCCCCTTATTAACTTAATTCAAAATTGGACCTACTTAATTAGAAGAAAAGTGCCTATCTTCTGCTCTGTCTTCTCTGGTGAGAGGAGGTGACTTTGAAGGGAGAAAAAAATGTATAGTTAACATTATTATTTTATATTTAAAATAAACACATTGGTAAAAACACCATTTTTGAACTATAAACTATAGAAAATAAGGCCTAATAAATCCTCTTGCCTGGGACTGGAGAGATGGCTTAGTGGTTAAGCACTTGCTTGTGACACCTAAGGATGCCAGTTTGAGTCTTGATTCCCCAGTACCCAGGTAAGCCAGATGCACAAGGTAACACATGCATCTGGAGTTCGTTTGCAGTGCCTGGAGGCCCTGGTGCACCCATTCTCTCTGTCTGTCTATAATAAGTAAATAAATTTAAAAATAATAGTAATAAAAATCCTCTTGCCTGAAAAGGATTCCCAAAATGACCTTGTCTTATTCATTTGAGAGATTCTTATTGAAGGGAGCAAACCATTCTCAAATGACAGAACATTTTCATGGCAAGAGAAAGGAGGTGAGAGAGCTTAATGCTGTGAATGTTAGGTAAGGTTCTTGACTCTAATTCACGTGTGTATTCAGCTAGGCAGACCTAACTACTGGGGTTCTCCTATGGGTCCCATGGTGGCCCCCATAAACTCATGCGTTCTGAAAGCTTAATCCCCAGATGAAGGCAGTTTGGAGGTGGAGTCTTGCTGGAGGAGGGGTGTGGCTGGGGTGGACCTTGATGGTTTATTAGCCCTGACTTGCCAGTATTAGTTGGGCTCACTCTCCTGCTGCTGTTGTCCATCTGCTATTGTTGGGGTCCCTCTAGGGCCAGCCCAGGAGGGACGGCAGGGTCTCTGTCAAGTAGGGGGTGAGAGGCACGGAGTCACGACACAGATTCCAGGAGTTGGGTGGAAGCAGGCAGAGGGCAAGCTGCTGCAAACTAGTTTATTCAAGGAAGTGTAAGGGGTTTTAAGGGGTTTGGCTGGCCAATCATTGTATGAGGTGGTCCCCTTCTTGTGACCAATGACAGCCTGTGTCCAGGCAGATCATCTCATAGCAGGTTTCTCCTGAGCATGGGACTGTAGCTGTTGTCACGCCAGGCCTGTGCGGGATGTCACGTCCACAGAATCCACTTCCTGGTTTCTTTTAGCATGCAGTCTGGCTAGGGCCAGACCTGCATTGTGCCATACATATCCTCCTTTCTGTTTTTATTATTGGCAACACTGGGAGGCATGGTTCTTTACCAAGCCATTGTTGACCCCAGGCCCCAAGGGATCATCACATGTGATGGTGCCTGTCTTAGGTTGCCACATCTCATGGGGTCTTACCCATCATTGACTACCCGACATCCTGGTGAGAAAACCCGAGGGGTGTGGCCTGGTTTCTTTTAGCACGCAGTCTGACAATAAACTTGTCTACCTGCGAATTTCCATCAGCAATAAAGCCAGGCAGACCAGTGTGTGAGCGAATGTGCTAAATAAATCTGAAGGTGGATGGCCCATTGTAAAAGGACTTGTTCAAAGTAGGAATTAATGCCAGATTCCTGGGCCGCCTTGCAGAGGAGAGCCAGATCAGAGAGGGGGTGGGGTACCAGGGCCTGGCTGTTGCATCCGGCCCTACATTAATGTTAACAGGGAAGGCAGTAAAGGGTGGAGCAATGGGGCGAGTCAGCGAACTGGCAGCTGCCTGGGTGTGTCCAGGATGGATCAGGCAGAGGTCCTTCCAAGGGTAAAAAGGGGGAGGGGTGGTTGTGAGCATGGCTGCCACAGGTGGTTTGGGTGGTGGTCTTTTACCATTGAGGGGTTGATCTTCCCCCTTATCATCATAAGAGGGGGCTGGGAAGGACAAGGTTTTAAGAGCCAGTTTTGGTTCCTCCTTACAGCTTTCGTTATGGGCAGAAATGACTTCCTCCATGGAGGACCCTCTAAGGCTGGCAATTATGGCCAGGAGATAGGACTAATCCATGGGGCTAAAACAAGAGTTTCATCCCAAAAGCCATGGAGGTCTTTTGTTTCACTTTTAAGCCATGTTGCAGGAGGAGGGCCTTAAGAGCCTGCAATTGTGGTGTCCTCTGATGGGAAGGGAGGTTGCCCATTATGGCATGGTGGCACATGGGGGGGGGAGGCTAGGGCTGTGACACCTCTGAATCAAGGAGATAATCCAGATCAAAAATGATAGCCCAAAGGATAAGCATGCAAACCACAACACCTATTGCTGGGGCCAGCTGAGACATACGGATAGGATGTATAGGACCCATGTGTCTTGTGCTTAGTGGGGCACTTCCGTGAGTCATTACTCCATGGCCATATGCCCACACGGTGTCTCCGGGGAAACTCAGCCAATGGCCTCACCTTGGTTCTGAAATCAGGTGGGTCAGACCCTTATGTGATTTCGCCAGGATGAACCGAGAGTGGAGGGGCCAACATAGATTTTGGGACCGTGCAGCAATGAGTGCTTTCCTGCCAGGGAAAAGGATGAATAAAAAGAAAAAGGGGGGAGGAGGGGGCTACCCACTCACCCTCGTGCAGCCGTCAGCACACAGAACAGCAAAGGGCCTACTCACTGATGAACAAGAAGGGGGCATCTCGCCAATGTCGAGGGGGCAGAGGGTCCCTGTTCAGGTGCCAGATGTTGGGGTCCCTCCTAGGGCCAGCCCAGGAGGGATGGCAGGGTCTCTGCCGAGTAGGGGGTGAGAGGTGCAGAGTCAAGACACAGACTCCGGGAGTTTGGTGGAAGCAGGCAGAGGGGGAGCTGCTGCAAACTCGTTTATTCAAGGAAGTGTAGGGGGTTTTAAGGAGTTTGGCTGGCTAATCATTGTATGGGGTGGTCCCCTTCTTGTGACCAATGACAGCCTGTCTCTGAGCAGATCATCTTGTAGCAGGTTTCTCGCGAGCACAGGACTGTAGCTGTTGTCATGCCAGGCCAGTGCGGGATGTCACGTCCACAGAAGCCACTTCCTGGTTTCTTTTAGCATGCAGTCTGGCTAGGACCAGACCTGCATTGTGCCACACATGCTATGGCAGAGGTGACATCTAGCCTCTGCCAAAATAAACACCTTTTCCTGCCTTTTCCTGCTTCTGGTTTGGTGCTTTTTGCCAGCAGTGGGAAGGTTAACTACAACAGATATCCCACCACCACCCCCCACACCTCCTTTTTCATAAGGTTTTTGTGTTTTCTTTTTGGTCAGTGTGATGATACATACTGAGTACAAACCTTATCACCATGCTATCTCCCAGCCTCCCATTTTAATTTTAATTTCTAGTTCTGAACTCTGACACTGCACCCAGCCTGGTTAGTTGTAAATGTAAACACCCTCCATGTCCTTGCCCTGATGATCTCCACTAAAATCCTAGCAAATTTAAGGCTTTGTAACATTTTTGTCATACGTTTGCATAAGAATGTAATCTGAGACTGAGGCCTTCAAAACCCCACAGTGAGGGCTGGAGAGATGGCTTAGGGGTTAAGGCACCTGCCTCCTAAGCCTAAGAACACTGGTTCCAATCTCCAGCGGTTCCAATCTCCAGGTCCCACGTTTAGCCAGATGCAAAGTGACGCAAGGGCGCAATGCCACACTTGACCACAAGGGGGCCCACACATCTGGATTTCATTTGTAGCAGCTGAGATGCTGCTGGTGCGCCCATCTCTGTCTTCCTCTCCCTCTCTCTCTCTGTGTGTCTCTCTCCAAAAAAAAATAATAAAAATTAAAAAAAAAAAAAAAAAACACAGTGAATACCATAACCCCACTGAGGAGGGCCCCCTGAGTAATGGGAGCCAGTGTGAGGGGATATAAGGGTTGGCTCACCAGGTCCTCAGCCATTGAAATCGAACTCCAGATGCTTGCACCACCTAGTGGGCATTTGCAACATTGTGCTTGCCTCACCTTTTTGTGTCTGGCTTATGTAGGATCTGGAGAGTTGAACATGGGTCCTTGGGCTTTGCAGGCAAGTGCCTTAATTGCTAAGCCATCTCTCTAGTCCTATATATAATTATTTTAAAAAGAATGTAGTATGATCAAAAGTTTCCTTTATTATTATAATGATATTCAAAGGAAGTTTAGCTGAGGCCTTCTACTTTTAAAAATAATTTTGTGCATCATATCAAACAGTCCTAGAACAAAGATAGACTCTTCTCACAAGACAGCAACCTCATGGCTTCTTACTGGCAGGCTTTGGCTGACCTCAGATGCCATGTAGACCTGACCACTTGTGGTGAGTGATTTTTTTAAATGATTTTTACACTTCTAACAATAATTGTCAATGTTCCCATTTATTCCCTGGCATATCACTAACCTCTGCCTGTTCTAAGGTCCTAGGAAAGTCTATTAAAAAAAAAGGTAATCTAAGAAGATAGGATTCTATTAGCTGTAAGGACTTAATGCTACACTAGAGAAGAGAAATTGAATTGTCTCTCATCTACAGGTGTTTTAAATACTCCCTCTCTCTGTGCTCTCCTTTCAGCCTAATATCTGGGTCAATCCCAAGGCCTTGCATATAACAGGTAATCTCTCTACCTCTGAGCTATGTCCCCAACCCCATTGTTTTAAATTCTTAAGCTATTTTTAAATTTTAGCTACTTGTCAATGAATAAAGCAAAAATAGCCAGAAAATAAAGAACATGAATAAGGGAGGCTTATTATGTTCTTAAGTCAGACTTATGTTTTGGGATAAATATTATTAATTAAATATGAAAAGGTCCTGAAAAATATAAAAGAGTGTAAGAGCTAAAAAAATTTTATATTAACATTTTGTTTAAAAATGCAAAATATTTTCATTTATTTATTTGCAAGAAGAGAGATATAGAAGACAGACAGAGAGACTGGGCATGCCAGGGTCTCCAGCCACTGCAAATGGACTCCAGAGGTATGCGCCACTTTGTGCATCTGGTTTTTATGTGGGTACTGGGGAATCAAACTAGGGTCGTTAGGCTTTGCAGGCAAGTGCCTTAACTGCTGAAACATCTCTCTATCCCTATATTCACATTTTTGACCTGGTGTATAAATATTACTTATACTGCATAGGAAAATGAGTTAACAGTCACCATCTGTTTAGGAATGAATGGAAATGTGTTCTTTCTTTTTAAACATTCCTGAGAGTATAAAGAGGCTTGTAGACAAAAGATGGGGTTTTTTTTTTTTTGAGGACACACACATCTAGAGTTCATTTGCAGTGGCTGGAGGCCCTGGTGTGCCCATCCTCTCTCAACTGCCTGTGTCCCTCTCTCTCAAATAAATAAATGAAAATTTTAAATGGTTTTTTTCCTAGCATTTCTAAGATGCATAGGTAAATATAATTTAAGCTTGCAGTATAATCATTAAAACATTTTGACTACATTTCCATTGAAGTCTGAACATGCACAGCTGGCATTGTATAGTGTGAAAAGCTTAAAGCAGACTGAAGAGATGGCTAAGTGGTTAAGGCACTTGCCTGCAAAGCTTAACAACCCAGGTTTAATTCCCCAGTACCCACATAAAGCCAGTATGCACAAAGCTAGTCAAACACACAAAAAGAGCTCTTGGAATTATTCACCTCCTACACCTAATCAAGCTCTTGCAGGTACTCATCTTCCTTTAAAAATCCTTTATACAGCCAGGCATGATGGATTGCCATGAGTGTGCCTGAGACTATATAGTGAATTCCAGATTAGCCTTGGCTAGAGCAAGACCCTATCTCAAAATATATATACACACACACATATACTTAGCCAGTATGGTGAGGATCCCAGCACTCGGGAGGAAAGGTAGGATTACTGTGAGTTCAAGGCCAGCCTGAGACTACATAGTGAATTCCAGGTCAGCTTAGGCTACAGCAAGACCCTACCAAGAAAAACAAAGCACAACAAAACAAAACAAAACAAAACAAAAAATCAACCTCAAAATACCCTTTGTACAAGAAGAGATGTGATTACATATTGCTAGGAACCCAAATTTCGTGTCATTTCCTCCTTGGCTGACATGTTAAATAACAGGAAACCAACATGACATTACAAATGAAAGATTCCCTAACTGTTTCTAGGAGCCCAGGCAGCCTAGCTTTCCTGATAGTCCAGAGTCCTGTTGATGCAATTTACAAACTCTCCTTCCCGGGAGATGATGAATTAAAGTTAGCATTGTGCCGCCTGAGATAAATGGCGGCAGCCCCATGCGCCATCATATTCCGAATGCCTTCATCTTTTCTTTTGCTTTCTTCTTTGCCATTTGGGCAAAGCCAGTGGTTATTTTGATAAAATAGTTTGCAGACTTTAAATGCACCATAAATGCCCTCGACATAACCAGCAGAAGGAAATGCCAAGCTGATATGGGGCTCTTGTCCTTAGCTGTATCTTAATTTAAATATATATCTTTTTTTTCCCCAGGTATCCATTCTTTCAAAGTCTCTGCAAACCAGGACAGACTTTGTAAGACGTACATGTCAGGACAGTATCAGAGATCCACAGGATATAAAGGTTTTGTCAAAAGAGTAAATTGGAAACGTTTTCAGGAAGAATGTTGCAAAAGGACATAACAATGAGAGAATGGCTGAGACTCAAAGGTTAGTCTGGTAAATCAGGGAGATGCAGAATTTTTCCCATCTGTGGTCACAGACTCCCTCTCCCCCCAGGCTCAGAACACCCTTGGCTCTGCTTTAAAGAGCAAAGCGAAGGACTCTCAGCTTGGATATTCATGGTGTCTTCTTTCTTCACACACTCCTCCCTCTCCAACTGCCTCAACTGTCCCAGATTCCAGTGCCCACCAACCCCCTTTGTGTGGATGTCCAGGATTAATATTCCCAAGCAATAACCTAGCTTATCACCCTTGTCATCTCTTCTTACCGATGCAGACATACAGTCTGCCCTTCTCCGAGGTTTTAGTCTCATAGATTAGGAATTGTGAAGAGTGTGGTTCATTTCTACTAAAGTATGTAAGATTGAATGCATTTGTTGGGGTCCCATAGGCCAGTCAGGAGGGCCCTCTCGAATTGGGGTGAGCAGCGCGAGTCACGACACAGACTCCGGGAGTTTTAGTCTCAAACTCGTTTATTCAGGAATGTACATGGGTTTGAAGAATGTGGTTCATTTCTCTGGACAGGACAAAGTATAGGTATGAGCATTGAACTGTTGTCAGCATTTTGTTTGTTTGTTTGTTTGTTTGTTTGTTTGTTTGTTTGTTTGTTTGTTTGTTTGTTTGTTTGTTTTAGAAAGAGACAGACATAGAATTGGCACACCAGGGCCTCAGCCACTGATATTAATCTCCAGATGCTTGTGCCTCCTAGTGAGCATATGCAGCCTTGCACTTGCCTCACCTTTGTGCATCTAGCTTACGTGGGATCTGGAGAGTCGAACATGGGTCCTTAGGCTTTGCAGGCAAGTGTCTCAACTGCTAACCCATCTCTCCAGCCCAAGGGACCATCTCTGTGTGTGCACATGTGTGCATATACACACTCACTCACTCACACATATCATTCCTGGTTCCTTCTAAAAGTTAGTGTGCCGAGTGAAAGCTGTGGTGAATGGCATGCATATAGGAACCATGTAGGGGCAGAAACAAAGCTCTGTGGCCTTAAGGAATGAACTGAGGTTTATTTTGTTAATCAATGAATTGGCACTAAGGTATGTCCAAAAGTGAAATGCTATTTGTTTAAGGTAGGATGATCTTTTTGAAAATAGGATTGATTTCAACACTATGAGTTCAGAAACCTTGTGTCACATTTTGAGGTGCTCTTTCCATTTCATAAGAAGTTAGCTGGAGTACTGGCTCAAAGGTAGAGTGTGTGCTCCCCAAGCCTGTTAATATAGGAGGTTTTTTTTTCTCATTGCTGGAACAAAACACCTGACCAGCAGCAACATATGGAAGGAAAGGGGCTTTGATTCAGCTTACAGTTCCACGGGTAGAGACCATTCTGGCAGGAAAGTATGCCAGGTGCCAGCCTCACAAGTTCACCTGAGCAGGGAGGAAGGAGAGAGGGAGGGAAGAAGGAAGGAAGAGAAGGAATGAACATCAAGCAGATGTGGGCTATAAGTAAAACTTAAGGCCTGGCCCCAGTGACACACTTCTTACAACAAAGCTCTCCTTCCTAAAAGGTTCCATAACATTCCAGAGCAGCACTACCAACTAGGAATTAGGTATTCAAATACATAAGTGTATGGGGAACGTTTTATATTCAAATTGCCATAAATCCCCAGTACCAGAGGAAGGGGAGGAGAAAAAAATAGGGGCTAAAGAGATGGCTCGGGCAGTTAAAGGCACTTGTTTATAAAACCTGATGGGCTGGGTTTGATTCCCATACCTGCATAAAGCCAGGTACACAAAGTGGCACATGCATCTGGATTTTGTATGTAGTGGTGGTAAGCCTTGGCACATACATTCTCCCTCCCTCCCTCCCTCCCTCTCTCTCTCTCTCTCTCTCTCTCTCTCTCTCAATCTCTCTGTCAAACAAATGAATAAATACTTAAAGATTAAATGTCTAGCTGGGTATGGTGGCACATGCCTTTAATCCCAGTACCCGGGAGGCAAAGGTAGGAAGATCTCCATAAAGTCAAGACCACCCTGAGACTACATAGTGAATTCCAAGTCAGCCTGAGCTAGAGCAAGACCCTCCCTCAAAAAACAAACAAACAAACCAACATTACAGCCAGTAGGTTGATATCCTCGGCTTCTATTTTGGATACGACACGGAGCAAGCACTTGCAGCCAATGCACAACAAAGCCAATTCTATAGCACTTGGATTCTAAAAAAAAAGAAAGAAAGAAAGAAAAAAGAAAGAAAAGAAAAATAACTTTCTCTTGCAAACCAACCATCTCTTAAGATAAAATAAAAACTCAAGACAGTTTCTGAGAACAGTCCATGTCAGGGGAATTTACAGGAAGGACGAGAAGAGTATCTGCGTGCTGACTGAAAGGTGAGAAGGGGAAGCTAAAGATTCTTTCACACACTTGCAGACAGCCACTGCAGCTTTTCACAGGTGGTTTTCTTTGGGCTGTGGGAAGGAGCTGCTGTGTTCAGGGGAGCAAGTTGAACTTGTGCCACCAGATCATTGAACAGATAAGCGGGCCGCTTCTGTAATGCTCATACTTGAAGAGCCAATTTCAAACAACTTAAGCACTTTGTTGCTCAGAGAATTTATGTCTGGGTACATCTAAGGCCTTAGCAAATTCCAATGTTATTCCAGGAGGAATTAGAGGGTGGGCCAGGAGGCTGATAAAATTTGGTATTGATCTGCCTTTTTCCCTCTTCCTATATTTCTTCTCAAATTATGAGCAATGGGTACAAAGTGAAGCTCTAAAAATAGACTAACTCTGCCAGGTTAAAGGTGTATGCCTTTAATCCTAGCACTCAGGAGGCAGAAGTAGGAGGATCGCTGTGAGTTCAAGGCCAGACTAAGACTACATAGTGGATTCCTGGTCAGCCTGGGCTAGAGTGAGACTCTACCTTGAAAAAAACAAAACAATTAAAAAAAAAAAGTCTAACTCAGTTAAAAAATCTTTACTTATCTAAAATATGATGAGAAATGATGAAATGATGAAATGATGTGAAGATTTTAAACTGCAGAGATGTTATTAAATATTATACCTTAACTTTTCGATAGTTTTTAAAAATGTAAGGACAGAGTTTCTATTTTCATTGTCTTTTCAAACTTTCCCAGTAACTCAGTATGTTTCCCTGTTCCCAGTTATCCCTTTTGGTTACATATAGAGTCTACATTTAGCCATTTCTGTTTCAGCTGCATCTTCAGTATTCTAGCCTGTATTTTTGGTAATTCTCATTCCATTATGATTCTATTTTAATTTCGTCTCAAACTGATTTTTTTCAGAAAAAATTATTAAGTAGAAGGCAAGGCAATTTGAAGGGGAAAGCAAACAATTTTACTGATAATATAATAATAATAATTTTGTTACAAATTATCCCCTTGGGTTATATCATAAATTCTAAAGCAATAAAATATGTCAGCTGCAAACATTTGCAATCAAGTACCAAGTGTATGGAGGTTATTTCCGAAGTTGCAGGTCAGTGTTAGGGCTGAATTCAGTTAGTGGGGGCAAATCCCGAACACTCAACTGAAATAGGGCCACATTAGAAGAGCTGTTGTGGGATCACATTTTAGTGCCTATTATGTCTTGATTAAGACTCCCCTGGATATTCCTTTTTAATGGAATTTGAGGAATTAAAAATGGCTTCACAAATCACTTTTTAATCTGGTGAAGTAAGCAGGGAGTGAAAAACACCATGCTGTCATCTTCAAGTGCACGGAAAGTTGTAAATAAAGAAAACAAATTAGAGGCTAGTTCACACCTCATCAGCTACCTAACAACCTGTTACCAGTTAATTACACACCTTTAAAATGCATGTACAAGAGAAATTACTCAGAAATCAGTTCCTCTAAAAGGGAGGGTGGCAGACATGCTGTATATCAGGAGAAGTGGCATTTAACTATTTAGATGTTGTAACTAACCAAAAATGTGAAAAAAAATCCCAAGAATGATTGGTCCTAAAAGTGTCACCTATTAGTATTTGAGCCTCATGTGTATCCCTAGCAATGACTTACTCCAGGCAGATAAGTATTTGTTGCAAACTTCCTAGGAAATAGAATCTCGAATATCCTTCTGTGGCCAGTCCCAACGTTCTCTGGATTATATGTGCAGGGCTCAATCCTAAGCAATGTGAGAATTGGGCCACTCAGGCAAAGGGTAAGCGCCATCACTGTGAGAAGTTTGAACTTCCTCCTTGTGTGCTTTTACTTCAACCATAAACCTAGTTCCTCTATTTTATTTTTCTTTTAGCTTTAGAGTCAATGGAAAGCATTGGAATCTATGTATATTGAAAAGCAAGTAAATTTGGAATGGAAACCCTTAAGGACTGTCATGTTATCTTGTCAGCATACCAATGTCAATGAGGGATTTTGTTATAGACTAAATGTGTTCTTTCCAAAATTCATATGTTGAAACCCTGTCCCCAAATGTCATAGTATTAGCAAGAAGGACCTTTGCCAGGTGGTCTAGTCATGAAGGGGGGAGCCCTCCCCCAGGAATGGAAGGGTGCCAATGAAAACACAGCAGACGGTACCATCTGGCAACTGGAAACAGGAAGATAGATGGGAAGTCGATGTTCAAGCCACACATTCAATGGTTATTTCCGTTATAGCACCCTGAACAAGGTAAAACTGATTTGTATATCCACATGTATGTTTTATTTCTCTAAAATTATTTTCAATACAGAAACATCTCCAAAGTCCAGTTTTGAAAGTACTGAAAGTTTTGTGGAAATGTCCTCTAGGACATCAGTCTGCCCACTGGCTTTGACCCCTGGGTAGTCTGGAGTCAGTCATTTTCTCATTCCGTGATATGGATTACCCCTCATTAGACCAGGGGAGTCATTACCTACTCACTGGCTTGCTTGCAGGCAAAACTGACAAAAGTAATTTTAGTTCACTAGGCCTGAGGTAATGTAACTTAAGATCTAAATTCTTAAAGTAATGTGCTCTGCACCTTCCAAAAATCTGTCTGTTTTGAAAATGGAGGTATATGTAGTTTGAAATCAGCTAACTCAACAACAGAATATTAGTGTATACATTATAAAACTTCCATTTGAATTATTAATTCTACTTGAATTATATTCTTACAATTACTTATTTACATGATATGTATTCAGATTGTTTAGCATTAATTCATCACCCAACAACTCTTCAGTAGATACCAAAGTCAAAAGATGTAACTAAAATTACACACACACACACACACACACACACACACACACACATGACTGATCACAGTGGTGCACACCTATAGTCCCAGCTTCATGGACCGCTAAGGGAAGAGCACCAATTGAGCCCAGGCATTTAAGACTAGCCTGGGCAATCTAGCTGCTGTGGCTTGAGTGTGAACTGTTCTCCGTGGCCTTATGTGTTTGAACACTTCACCCTCAGCTGGTGACACTGTTTAAGAAGGTTGTGGGACTCTTGGAGGGAACCTTGATGGAGGAAGGCAGTCACTGGGGGTGGACCTTGGGTTTTTTTTTTTTTTCTAATACTTTATTTGGGGGAGAGAGAGAGAGAGTGCCAGGGGACTCTTGCCACTGCAGACTCCAGATGCATGCACTGCTTTGTGCATCTGGCTTTACTTAGGTACAGGGGATTTGAACCTGACATTAGGCTTTGAAGGAAAGCACCTTAACTGTGGAGCCATCTCTCCAGCCCTGAGGGTTTTTTTTTTTTTTGCTTTGTTTTGTTTTTTGTTTTTTGTTTTTGTTTTTTATAGTTTCTTGAGATAGGGGATCACTTTAGCCAGGTTGACCTGAAACTCACTCTCTAGCTCCAGTCTGACCTTGAACTCACAGCGATCCTCCTCCATACCTCAGCCTCCCAAGTGCTGAGATGAAAAAAAAAAAAAAAAAAGAAAGAAGAGCAAAGAAAAATGAGGAAGTACTTGGATTCTAATGTTAACCAGCCAAGTATCCACCTGCAGATGAGGGTTATATTGTTGTGCTTTCTCAGAATGGAGAGACCATGTGATGGCCTTTCAGATCCAACACCCTGAAATTCACAGTTCCTGGCTATATTACTAAACCTCAGTGCTGTTGATCCCATTTCTAGCTTTTCAGCCATTTAAAAAACTGAACCTGGGCTGGAGAGATGGCTTAGCTGTTAAGGCGCCTGCCTCCTAAGCCTAAGAATGCTGGTTCCAATCTCCAGCAATTCCAATCTCCACATCCCACGTTTAGCCAGATGCAAAGGGACGCAATGCCTCACTTGACCACAAGGGGGCCAACGCATCTGGATTTCGTTTGCAGCAGCTGAGAGGCTGCTGGCGCGCCCATCTCTATCTGTCTTCCTCTCCCTCTCTCTCTGTCTCTCCCCCCCCCAAAAAAAAGATAGATACTAGAAAGCATTGTCAAAGTTGTAGAGAAATTAAAAATATCATGTAATGCTGATAGGGATACAAAATAGTAGAGCCACTTTAGTGAATAGTTTACAATTAAACATAGTGTTCCTGTGAAAATGGTTAAGCAGAAATTTACCATATGACCTGGCACATCTATTTCTTGGTATATACCTGAAAGAAATGGAAACAATATGTCCACACAAAGACTTGTAAATGAATCCAGAAGAGCTAAAAAGTAGAAGCAACCCAAACATTCATTATCTAATGAATAAATAAATAAAATGTGTTATATGCAAACAATGGAATAAGATTGGGTAATACTAAGGAATGAAGTACTGATACATGTTACAATGTGGCGTCTCGTGATGTTCCATGCTTACACGAAAAAATCAGTAACTAAAGATCACAATAGCATCATTGCATTTGTCTGCAAAGTCCAGAATAGGCAAATCTGACTTGGTGGTTAGTTGGGGGAAGGGGAAGGACTGCTAATGGAGGAAGGATTTCATTTTAGGTGATGAATATGTGCTAAAATTGATGGCAGCGACCACTGCATGATTCTGTGGATTTATGAAGAACTGTTCAGTGAACTGGGTCTGTACCTCAGTTGGTAGAGTGCCTGCCTGGCATGCATGAAGACGTAGGCTCGATCTCTAGCACCACGTAAACTAGGTATGGCATACTCCTACAACCTCAGGACTCAGAGTTGGAGGACCAGAAGTTCAAGGTTATCCCTAGCTGTATAGCAAGCTGAAGGCTAGGCTGGTATACACGAGACCCTTGCTCAAAAACAAAAAAATTATTTATATCTCTTAAATGACTAACTGACATGTCCATGACTGATATCTCACTATGATAAGTGAAGTCATAACTGAACTGTTGTATGTGATTTTCTACTAGCAGGCTTGTGCCACGGCTCTTACACATACACATGTACATACAGACTTGAATCTCTTAAATGTTTGCATTTACAAGATTTTACTCAAATACATTCAGGCTAGGGGAGACTAAGCATGTCTTCTGGTTTGACACCTCTTTCCCTACAAATCATCAACAATAACATATCAGATATTTCTAGCACCGTCTCTTTTTAGAAGATAAAAAACCAAATCTTTACAATTTTTACAGGAGCCTCTGGGAAATCTCAAGAGAAATTTTAGTTCTTTGGGGTCTCAATAACCTTGAAGGGCCCAAAGGGATTTGGTACCAAAATTATTTTCAGTTTTCCTCAATAAATAGAAACACACAGCTGTATTTCTCAGAAACTATGGCCCCTAAATATAGTCTAAAAAATATTCTTTATGACTTTCAGCCAAATTACCATTTCACAGAGAAAACTGGGGAGCACATAATTATGCCCTGCCACTCATTAGCATTTTGCAACATACTAGCAGAACTCAGAAATACACATAGCAGCCAGGCATGGTGGCCATGCCTTTAATCCTAGTACTCGGGAGGCAGAGGTAGGAGGATCTCTGTGAATTCGAGGTCACCATGAGACTACAGAGTGAATTCCAGGTCAGCCTGGACCAGAGCGAATCCCTACCTCAAAAAACCAAAAAAAAAAAAAAGTAATAATAAAAATAATTTTTCAGATTTTATGTAGTTAATAAATTATCAAGTAGAAATTATAGTGTCTTTAACAGAAAAATCAATGGATACAAATTTCTCCATAGTAAAAGGTATAGAATTGAAAACTGGAGCAAAGCTATGTTATCCACAGGAGATGGAAAGAGAGTTCTCAAGACAGGCCATACATGTTTACCATCAAAGAAAACCCGAGGCAGACGGTCACTAAAGCAGTAAGAGTAAAGTTCATCTGATGGGGAATTCAATTTCATCCCAAACACAAGAAAATGTGGGTATTTATAGCCAAGACTCAGAGTGGGGTTCAGAGAATGCAAAATCAGTAAGAGAAAACACCAAGGCGTGGGAGTGCTTGTAAGGTGGACTTGACAGGACAGTTGCTGAAGGTGGGCCTGGGTGATTGATACATGGGTTAGGGAGAGGAATTTGACCAGGTTGAGCAGGTACGAAGAGTGGCAGGATGGCTGCTAAATTGATTTAGCAAGTTTCTTCCTAAAACGCCCGTAAGTGGCCTAGAGATGGAGACTAAGAGTGAGACCTAACACCTACACAAGATCATCATAAAAGGAGGAAAAGATGATGACATCAAAATGAAAAGAGACTGATTGAGAGGGGGAGGGGATATGATGGAGAGTGGAGTTTCAAAGGGGAAAGTGGGGGGAGGGAAGGAAGTACCATGGGATATTGTCTACAATTAAGGAAGTTGTCAATAAAAAAGAAATAAAAAATAAAAATAAATAAAAATAAAACTGAAAAGTGGACTCAGCTGGGTGTGGTGGCACATGCCTTTACTCCCAGCATTTGGGAGGCAGAGATAGAAGGATCACCTTGAGTTTGGGGTCATCCTGAGAGTGCATGGTGAATTCTAGTTCAGCCTGAGCTAGAGCAAGACCCTACCTTGAAAAAGAAACAACACACAGAAAAGTGGACTCAGAGGAAGCTTATTCATCTTAGCTACTTACAAATAGTGCAAAAGTTGCGAAAGGCTAGAATGGAACAACCAGGAAGGACAGAGTGTATTTAGATAATGCATAGTTTCTTCCTGAAGAACAAATGTATGTATTTTTTTTTCTAGTGTGTTCTAATGATCTTTTTTTTTTTTTTTTTTTTTTTTTTTAGGTAGGATGTCATTCTGTCTCAGGCTGACCTGGAATTCACTATGTAGTCTCAGGGTGGCCTCGAACTCATGGTGATCCTCCTACCTCTGCCTCCTGAGTGCTGGGATTAAAGGCATGCGCCACCACGCCCGGCTAATGATCTTTTTATAGCATCTTTTCACGTCTCTCGCAAGCCCTACAAATGTTTACTTACTTCTCTTACACCACCTGTTATCTTAGTTCTCTGGAAAAGGTTCCTACATACTAATGGCTAATGTCTAAATAATAAACAATAATTTTAACAGAAGAAAGCTGTTATGGTTAATCAGGATTGTCAGCTTGACTGGATTTAGAATCATCTAGGAGACAAACCTCTGGGCATGTCTGTGAGACACATCCAGAATCTGGACCACACCATCGCATGGGCTGGAGTCCAGACCGTGGACAAAGAAGGAAGCCTGCCCAGCACCTGCATCATCCCTCTGTGTGTGCTTCCTCACTCTGGATGCAGTGTGATCAGCAACCTCACATTGCGGGTCCCGTAGCTAAAGCCATTCTCACCAGCATACCTTCCCAGCCATGACGGACTGACCCTCAAACTGTGAGTGAAAATAAACCCTTCCATCCTTCCTTCTTTAAATTACTTTGGTCAGGTTTTTGCCATTACAACGAGAAAAACAAAAAGTACAAAAGCTACACACCCCTGCTCCCTTCCCTCCTCCTCCTCTTTGCTTCTTCCCCATGGGGTGAGGGAGCACGCAGGCCCTCATCAGATGGCAGCCCTTGATCTTACATTTCCCAGTCTCCAGACCATTAGCCAATAAATGTATGTCCATCATGAATTACTCAGAGCCTGGTGTTGTTACAGCAGCAGATCTGGACAAAGACAGAAGACATGTGCGTTATTGAGCTTCCATTGTTTTTTCTCTGTTTGATCTGTCTTTTGTTGTAGGGATTCTAAGCTACGAATGATGCAGGGTAGAGTGAAAATGGTATTTCTTCTGCACTTCAATATAGAGTTGCAGAATTAACTGGCTATAACTTCTGTTTTTTTTTTTTTTCATTAGTTGCTTTTTATTAGTCTGCTTTCCATCACAATAGCAAAATATCCAAGAAACAAGAGGAATGATTTCTGTTGGCTCATTGTTTTTAGAGGCTTCAGTCTGTGGTCAGACGGCTCTGTTGCCATGGACCTGTGGTGGGGCAGAAACATCATGGTGCAGAGGGCATAGTGAAAGGCAAGTGGAGGCGATCTCAGCTTAAAGCATGATAGAAAGACAGGCAAATCATGGGGACAAGAGGAGAGAAAGAAGGGCTACAGAGATGGCTCAGTGGTTACGGCACTTGTCTGCAAAGCCCAACAATCCAGGTTTGATGTAAAGCCAGATGCACAAAGTAGTGCATGCATGCATCCGAAGTTCATTTGCAGTGGCTAGAGGCCCTGACAGGCCCATTCTCCCTCTCTCTCTCTCTTTCTCTCTCTGTAACTTTATTTTTCTCTGTGTCTGTCTTCTCTGCTTGCAAATATAAATAAATTAATTTTTTAAAAAGCAGAGAGAGGGCTGGAGAGATGGCTTAGTGGTTAAACGCTTGCCTGTGAAGCCTAAGGATCCCGGTTCGAGGCTTGATTCTCCAGGACCCACCTAAACCAGATGCATAAGGGGGCACATGCATCTGGAGTTCGTTTGCAGTGGCTAGAGGCCCTGACAGGCCCATCCTCTCTCTCTCTCTACCTGCCTATTTCTGTATCTCTCTCTCTCTCTCAAATGAATAAATACATAAAAATAAAATATTTTTTAAAAAAAAGCAGAGAGAAAGGAGTCCCTCACTCTGGAGTTTGGTTCAAGTCTCACTAGTTGGCAACCAAGAATCCCAGCACAATTAACATTTGTTATAAAGGTTGCCATCATAAAGGTAATATCATCTTTCATATGGAAATATTTTCTAATAAAACTGTTAAAATAACAATAAACCAGGCATATAAGTTTCAAGTGTATATGACTTGACTAGATCCGCATTCTTCTCTTACATATTTTCTAGGAATCCCTCAAACAACACTATTAATTTTTGTTTGTAGTAAAGCTATCCTAACTTACTTGGCCCCTGTGATGTAGTGTTTTACCTGTCAGTTGTAATCCTGTCCGGTAGACCTCAGGAACCACGTTGTGATCTCATGTAAATTTCTTAGCAACCCTTGAAGGTAATAACTTCAGAAATCACCAAAATCCTATACATGACCATAGTAAAGACCCACTCCACCTTTAATTCCATCACCTGGGAGACAGAAGTAGAAGGATCTCCAATGAGTTCGAGGCCAGCCTGGGACAGCAGTGTGAGTTCCAGGTCAGCCTGGCCTAGAGTGAGAACTTACCTCACATAAAAACAAGATATAAAGACCCCCTCTCCTGTGAGAAGCCTGTAAGGTTCAGGAGTGACTATGACCACGCAAACCACCCTGAGGCAAAGATGAAAGCTTCTTTTTGGGGGGGAGCTGGGGAGTTTCAAGGTAGGGTCTCACTCTAGCTCAGGCTGACTTGGAATTCACTATGTAGTCTCAGGGTGGCCTTGAACTCACATCGATCCTCATACCTCTACTGGAATTAAAGGCGTGCGCCACCACACCCAGCTAAGATGAAAGTTTTTATTTGGGAAAAGCATGAGCTGCCAGGGCTGACTGACAGGAGAGGAGTACAGCCCACCTGAGTTCCTCAGGTAGTGGGCTTTATAGGGCTTTTTCATTTGGGGGAAGATGAGGAAGGGAAAAGCTTGAATAAGAAAGGTTCCTTTAGGGAAGATCTTAGATAGCCAGGGTGTGGCATCTGAGCAGAGACCAGGTGATTTACAAAATAAGGGGGCAGGAAACCATGACCTGGGAGCATTGCAGGCAAGGAGGGAATAACGGCTGGGCAATTTCTTGAGGAATGTGGATAATCCACTTCCTTATGTCTCTGTCGCCATCCTGCTGTCCTTGGTGACTCCATATTGGGACCTGTCATACCTAACAAAGCTCACACCTAACAAAGCTCTTATCTGTGCTTGATCCCTGGCTGCCTCTTTCTATTAACCCAGGTGTTTAAAATCTATAGTAAAAATGCTGGCTGGGCGTGGTGGTACACGCCTTTAATCCCAGTACTTGGGAGGCAGAGGTAGGAAGATCTCCGAGGCAACCCTGAGACTACAGAGTGAATGCCAGTTCCAGGTCAGCCTGGACTAGAGTGAAACACTACCTGGAGGAAGCAAACAAACAAAAAAATGCCTTTTATTTCTTTATCTTTTGGTATTTCGAGGTAGGGTCTCTCTGTAGCCCAGGCTCACCTGGAATTCACTCTGTAGTCTCAGGGTGGCCTCAACTCACAGCGATCCTCTACCCAGCCTCCCGAGTGCTGGGATTAAAGGCACATACCACCATGCCTGGCTAAAAATGCCTTGTACAATAGTTAAAAAGAAGAAGGGGTTCAATGGAAAAGGGGCACTAAAAGGTAACAGGAGGGAATTATAATCAAAATACATTATGTACAAGAATGAGAATTGTCAATAAAAAAAGTTTTTGAAAAATGCCTTTTAATAAACCCTACCTCTGCTTCATGAAGTGGCTGATCCTAAAATTCTTTCCTGAGGGCAAGTCCAGGAACAGCTTTACCTGAGTGGAGGTCTCTAAGGGAAAGGAACTGCTCGAGCTGCTTCAGGCAGGAGCATGAAGCTGTTTTTACATTGCCACAGCTGGTAATCTCATTATGGCTGGGAAGTCGACAGGGAAGTCTGGGCTAGTGGGCTGCCTTCTCCTTCCATTTTTTTAAAAAAGATTTTATTTTCACTTATTTATTTATTAGAGAGAGAGAGAGAAAGTGAGAATGGGCATGCCAGGACCTCTAGCCATGGCAAACAGGCTCCAGATGCATGTGTCACCATGTGCATCTGGCTTATGTGGGACCTGGAGAATCGAACCTGGGTCCTTAGGCTTCACAGGCATGCACCTTAACCTCTAAGCCATCTCTCCAGCCGCCCTTCCATTTTTCCCCTAGTCTCTAGCCTATTGGATGGTACCCTCTATGTTCAGGGTGAGGGCCTACATGCCAGTGATCATCCTCTCAAAATGCTCATGGACACAGCTAGAAGTCTGCTTCCTAATCTGTTAGGCATGTCTCAGTCCAATCAAGTTGATAATCAAGATTAATCACCACATGTATCCTATTTAAAATATGCAAAATGCCACCTGTCCCCCCTCCCGCACCCCCCCCCGGCCGCTGGGAAGGTGACTTGGTGGTTGAAGGTGCTTGCTTGCAATGTGTGCTGGCCTAGGTTCAATTCCCAAGCCACCCATGTAAGTCAGACATAAAAAGTGGTGCAAGGCCTTTGTTCTTTGTGACAAGAGGCCTTGGCATATTCATGTGTGCTTGCACACACACACAAATTTTAAAAAGAGTTATAAAAGGCCGGGCGTGGTGGCGCACGCCTTTAATCCCACCACTCGGGAGGCAGAGGTAGGAGGATCGGCATGAGTTCAAGGCCACCCTGAGAGTACCTAGTGAATTCCAGGTCAGCCTGGGCTAGAGTGAGACTCTACCTTGAAACTCCCCTCCCCCCGAAAAAAAAAAGCTTTCATCTTTGCCTCAGAGTGCTTTGCGTGGTCATGGTCACTCCTGCACTCCTGAACCTTACACACTTCTAGCTGTGTCCATGAGCATTTTAAGAGGATGATCACTGGCATGTAGGCCCTCACCCTGAACATAGAGGGTACCATCCAATAGGCTAGAGACTAGGGGAAAAAATGGAAGGGCGGCTGGAGAGATGGCTTAGAGGTTAGGTGCAATGCGCCTGTGAAGCCTAAGGACCCAGGTTCGAAAAAAAAAATTATGTGTGTGTGTGTAAAATAAATTTTCCTGGGCTGGAGAGAAGGCTCAGTGGTTAAGGTGTTTGCCTGAAAAATCTGATGACCTGAGTTTGATTCTCTAGTGCCCATGTAAAGCCAGATGCATAAGGTGGCACATGCATCTGGAATTCATTTGTAGTGTCTGGGGGCCCTGACACACCCATTTTTTCTCCATCTTTCTTCTCTTTATCTCTCTCTGTTTGCACATAAATAAATAAATAATATTTTAAAAAATGATGTGGGAGCCGGGCGTGGTGGCGCCCAGCACTCGGGAGGCAGAGGTAGGAGGATCACTGTAAGTTCGAGGCCACCCTGAGACTATATAGTGAATTCCAGGTCAGCCTGGACCAGAGTGAGACCCTACCTCGAAAAAAAATAAAAATAAAAAAAGATGTGGGTATGGTGGCACACGCCTTTAATCCCAGCTCTTGGGAGGCAGACATAGGAGGATTGCCATGAGTTTGAGGTCACCCTGAGACTACATAGTGAATTCCATGTCAGCCAGAACTAGAGTGAGACCACTACCTTGAAAGAAAAAAAAAATTGCCCAAAATTGGAGATAACCGAAGTTACAGGCTGGACCAAAAGCTCATTTTGACCCATTAAATCAATAATTGATTAATTCATTTGATAATCACTTATAGACTTTTTCCCAATGAGTTCATACCATGCTTTAAGAAAAGAAAGTTTTGGGCTGGAGAGATGGCTTAGCAGTTAAGGCATTTGCCTTCGAAGCCTAAGGATCCCGGTTCGATTCTCCAGGTCCCAAGTAAGCCAGATGCACAAGGGGGCACACGTGCCTGGAGTTCGTTTGCAGTGGCTAGAGGCCCTTGCACGCCCATTCTCCCTCTCCTCTCCCTCTCTCTCTTTCCCTCTCTCTGTCTCAAAGAAAGAAAGAAAGAAAGAAAGAAAGAAAGAAAGAAAGAAAGAAAGAAAGAAAGAAAATCTTTTAAAGAAAAGAAAGTTTTAACTTTTAACAATTTTAAATTAAAAGTAAAAGAACTTGAAAGTTATTAGAGCAGCCTGCTGTGGTGGTGAATACCTTTAATGCCAGCACTTGGGAGGCAGAGGTAGGAGGATCATTGTGAGGTTGAGGCCAGCATGGAGCTACAGAGTGAGTTCCAGGTCAGCCTGGACTACAGTAAGCCCCCTACCTTGAAAAAATTAAAAAACAATTATCACTTGTAGTTATTAATGAGAATTCAGAGATATACAGAGTGTCTTAAAGTCGTGATCTGGGAGATAAAGTCATAAAGATACATAAATTCAGCCCTTGCGGAGTTAGCAAGGGCAGGGAAGCTTAGTGAAGAGTCATCCAGCAAAGTGAGCAGCAAGTGGAATGACTGAAAGGCAAGAAAGCAGGATTATTCTGGAAATGCAAGTCCTGGACCACGAGAAGTATTACAGGTCTCTTGGTTGCCCCATCGTCTCTCCCCAGCTTCCAGGCTCTGGAAAGTCTTGCCGCCCCTTTGTCCCACGTGCGATCTCTACCCGCTCCTGCCTTCCACATGGTAGGGGCTCTTTTCACTTCTCTTACCTTCTCTTAATCTGATAAAGTCTCTCCAAACCTTAAAAAAAAGAAAAAGAAAGAGAAGGATTATAGTGCTGGTGGGAATGTCAATTTGTCTAGTCACTATGGATATGAGTATTGAAGTTCCTCAAAAAAAAAAAAAAATAAGTTGGTGAGCTGGTGTCGGGCTGGAAGGATGGTTCAATGGTTAAAGGCGCTTGCTTGTAAAGCCTGGTGGCTTGGGTTCAAATTCCCAGTACCAACTCCCTGTGTTTTCTTTCATTTCTACAAAATTAGTTGAAAGAAGGGGATAAAGGGGAGATGAAGAGTATCAGAATGAGTGGAGAGAATACGAGAGAGTGATAAGGGGTAGGTAGGATCAAAGTATGTCGTATGTGCGTATGAAACTGCCACTGTAAAATCCATTATTTTTGTATAATTAATATGCACTGGGGCTGGCAGAGATGGCTCAGTGAGGAAGAGTGCTGGCTGCGGAAGCACAAGGACCCGAGTTCAATTCCTAGCACCCACATAAAAAGATAGGTATGACCACACATGCCTGTAACCCCAGCACTAAGAGGGGCAGAGACAGGCGAATAGCCAGGGCTCCTTGGTTACCCAATCTAATGTAAAACAAACTCTAGGTTCAGTGAGAGATCCTGTCCTAGGGAAATAAGACAGAAGAGGGATAGAGCATGACTCCTGATGTCTTTGTCTGGCCTCTGCATATATGTTCAAGGTCTGTAAACACATATCATATACCACATACACCCCCACACACCAAAACTAAATGAAAAAAAAATAATAATGCACTAATTGAAAAAGGAGAGAGGTGATGGGGAGGAAAGCAGGGTCAGTCATAGATGAACCCATTTAACCAGCTGTAAATCCAGGGCTTTCAGGCCCTGGTGGGGCCTGGTAAGCATGTCCATGACCAGATTTTCAGTTTAAAAATTAAATGGGCTGGAGAAATGGCTTAGCAGTTAAGCACTTGCCTCTGAAGCCTAAAGACTCTGGTTCAAGGCTTGATTCCCCAGGACCTACATAAGCCAAATGCACAAAGTGGCACATGCATCTGGAGTTTTGTTTGCAGTGGCTGGAGGCCCTGGTGCGCCCATTCTCTCTGTTTCTATCTGCCTCTTTCTCTCTCTGTCTGTCACTCTCAAATAAATAAACAAAAATTTATGAATTAATAAATTAATGAATGAATTTCTTTATTTGAGAGAGAGAATGGGCCGGCTAGGCCCTTTAGCCACTGCAAATAAACTCCAGATGCATGTGCCATCTTGTGCATCTGGATTACATGGGTCCTGGGGAATTGAACCTGGGTCCATAGGCTTTGCAGGCAAGCACCATAACCACTAAGCCATCTCTCCAACCCAAAATATTTTATTTATTATTTTGAGAGAGAAAGAGACTTGGTGCACCAGGGTCTCTAGCCACTGCAAACAAACTCCATCTTGTGCATCTAGCTTATGTAAGTACTGGGGAATCGAGCCTGGGTCCTTAGGCTTCTCAGGCAACCACTCCAGCCCCAAATTTCCATTTAGAACATCACTCAGGCAGCCTGGTAAGGAATAGCTTGTTAACCTCCAGGTTTCCCAGTCCAGATTTCATTATGATCAGCAGAGCCCTGCCTGACTTTCAAGTTCTTCCTACAGTCTCTCTTGAACTGAAGTCACAGACTTTCTGTATTTTTGCAAGCAGGTTACTTTAACTGTTGAACCATCTCTTTAGCTCAACTTTCTGCATTTTTAGCATAACACTGTGAAGCTGAGGCAGTAAAGGGATAACAGCCCCATTGGAAGGAAAAGTGAGGAATGTCTTTGGGTCCTAAAGGAGAATCTGGGACATTCTACTTTGCTAGAGATCAGAAGGGACTGGCCTTTGCCTTCTTTTTCTTCTTTTTTTTCTTTTAAAACTTTTATTGACAATCTCTTTACATACAGACAATGATAGGAGACAGAAATTTGCTAGGCAGTCAGGGTAACAGAACCCCAAAAGTGAAAAAGTGGGCAATGTCACTAAGCTTATAGAAACCTGGATGGTACAGTCCCCAGGGAAGATTTCTAGATTAAACTTGCACTCTTCCTAGGTAACAGAAATAAATTTAAAAAGAAAAAAAGTAGGGCAATATACAAGCTTTAAACAATTTTATTATTTATTCCATATACTATATTGAAAAGAATTTATGTAAATGTTTTTGGCCAGCCCAGTGCAAATTTTCAAAGCTTGAAAGCTGTGCTGGTGACATTTGAGAGGATGATTGCCACAAAGAAGACCGCTGATGTGACAATTCATCTCAAAGTCTCCCAAGGAGCAGAAATATCTTATTTGTATGTTACTGAGTTTGATTTATCTTTGCTCAATGAAAAATGCTTGATAATATATATGTGAACATTCTGCATAACTTTTAGGACCTTGAATTTGATAAATCTCAGAATAAGCACAGATTTGTGTATTGTTTAGTGATATGACTTTTGCTAAGTCCTATCTTTGAACTTAACATAATGCTTATTGTGGTAGTTTAGGGGGACTGGGCCCTGAAATGTAAAAGCAGGCAATATCCTTGAGCCTGCCCTTGAAGTCTCCACTTTGCTAGAGGTCAGAGAAGGATCTAGCTTCTCCTTATCTTTTGCCTAAAAAAGTTCTCTAGATCTGTTTTGTATTAAAATATTTTATTTATTTATTTACAAGCAGGGCTGGAGGGGTGGCTTAGCAGTTAAAGCACTAGCCTGCAAAGCTAAAGGACTGCAGTTCGATTCTCCAGGACCTACATAAGCCAGATGCACAAGGTAGCACATGCTTCTGGAGTTCTTTTGCAGAGGCTGAAGGCCCTGGTATGCCTATTGTCTCTCTCTTTATCTGTCCCTTTCTCTATATATTTCTGCCTCTTTCTCTCTCAAATATAAATAAAATATTTGTTTGCAAGCAGAGGAAGATGAAAAAGAAAGAGAAAATGGGCCTATCAGAGCCTCTAGCCACTGCAAACGAACTCCAAACACATGCGCCATTTTGTGAATCTGGCTTTCCATGGGCACTGGGGAATTGAACTCTGGTCATTAGTCTCTGCAGGTAAGCTTCTTAACTAGTGAGTGTTTTTCAGCCCTAGATCTGTTTTTTTTTTTGTTTTTGTTTTTGTTTTTTTGAGGTAGGGTCTCACTGTGGTCCAGGCTGACCTGGAATTCACTCTGTAGTCTCAGGGTGGCCTCGAACTCATGGTGATCCTCCTATCTCTGCCTCCCGAGTGCTGGGATTAAAGGCGTGCACCACCACGCCCAGCCTAGATCTGTTTTTTATAAAGAACCAGAGTCCTTCCCCAGGAAGAAGTTCCCCTTTCTTAGAATTATAATTCCTGGAAGGTTTAAATCTGATCCAAGCATTGTAGTTGGTTAAGCTCAGCCCTTATTCAGAACCTGTAAATGACCCAAATTTGGGTCTCCTGGTAGGCTCTACCCCTCCTGCTCCTCATGGTGGGAGCTTTCTGTACTTTCTTTGTTTCCTTCACTTAGTCTGATAAAGTCTCTCTAAACTATACGTTTTGGTTTGTGGGTTTCGGTTCTTTTAATCCATAAGACAAGAATCTGGGGATTCCCAAAATTATCCATGTGTTGGCATTTGTTGGTGCCTTGGCAGAGAAACCCCAAAACTCCTGTATCAGTTTTGTTGTAGGGGAAAATGTGCTAACATATTTTTCTTAGATGAATTTAAGAGGGACAAGCTAGGGCCTCTTGCCCCTGCAAAAGAATACCAGACACTTATGCCACTTTTTGCATTAAGGTTATGTGGGACTTGAACCCAGGTCAGCAGGTTTTGTAAGAAAGTACCTTTAACCACTGAGCCATCCTCCAAGCCCCTAGAATGTTCATATATTCCCTATTCTATTCTGTGTGACTGTCTTTGGAGGAACAAACCTCAGGACACAAAGGAGGTCAAATGCCAACACTGTAGCAAGATGTCTCCTAACCCTCATTCTGGTCTATTCGGTCTATGTGGATTGACCTGTTTCCTATTTACATGTACTGCTGAATCTCCGTGCTCACCTCAACACGCTGGGACTGACTGGAGCATATATGCATTTCCTTATCAAGAACCTCTTCTGGCTCTTGTTGCTTAAAGCCAGTGACTAGCAAAAGGCCGAAGAACACGGATGGGGGAGGAGGGGGAAGGGAAAATGATTTCAGTCCTTGATTGAAATTATTCACCGTTCTGGGAAAAGTCAATTTGCATAACAGTTGGTGTTTCGCCTCCTAGTGTTAAACCTGTCTTCCCCACACTGTCTTTTTGGATCTGTTAATCAAGTTTCCTGTCTTTTCTAGAAGGCTGCCTAATTGCTTATGTCCTGCAGAAACCCCTCACTGAGAGAAGGATTTAATTTGTTCCTTAATCCAATATTTTTATGCAGTCTGGTCAAACACCATTACATGCTACAGTATTTTGTCAGCTTCCTCATTACTCTCCTGTTAGAACTCCTGCCTTTGATCTTAATCTGACTTCTATTTTTCCTAATACCTCTGTCACAACTTTTGGGTTTGTTTATTTATTTTTTTGACCCAGAACATCCTTTTCTGCCTGAGAAAAATCTCATCATCACCATAAGAAATATTGATTGCTGGCCCGCAGGGTACACGTTGGTGGACCTGGTGCTGTGGGGTTTGGCCAGGTTTCATTAGGCTTTCTCCCAGCCGTAGCCAAGCAACAATGGGGGTGGGGGGCAAGGAGACAAAAGCACTCTGTGTCCTTCCTTACATTGGGAGACCATTGAAAAGTACGAACCAGGCACTCACACAGATCTCAAGAGAACACGGTTTAATTACAAAGGTATTCAAGCTTATAAGTATATGAGCCTGACCTTACACCTCATTTGTTTCTTGCCAGAATGACTTTCTCTTCCATCTACCCTTTTCTTCTTTTGCCCCCATCAGCCCTTTTGACAGCAGCAGAATGAGTGTTAGCAAAGGGCTATTATTTGACATCCTTCTTTTTATAAAATTGAATTTCTTTTGATAAATGTCAGAAGGGGACACACATTCTTCAGTAAAATGAGCTGAGTCTAGGACAGATTTGTCATTGCCACCTCACCAGTCATCTCTTTTGCTTCTGACAAAATACAGTATGTCCTGAGCTTGTCTGTCCTTGGTGACCTTAAGGAAGGGAAAAGTGATCCCATCTTTTTTGATTTCAGTGCTGTGAATTGTCACAGATGGCAAGCTAGAAGTGATTAAAATGTTTACATATTCTTCCTGGGTTACTGGCCTCTCTGGGCAAACACAGAAGGATGGCAGAGCAAAACCAAACTGTGTAGAAGGCTTTCTGTTCAACAAAGATATATCTTGCATTTTGTTTTTGAAGCATTTAATGCTATAAAGTATCACAAATCCTTGTGGTAGCCCAATAGAGAAAGATTAATTTTAAAAAGAAAGAGCCAGTTCTTCGATGCTGTCTGTCTCTCCTATTGAAAACTCATACTCAAACAAGAAGATTTATCTGAAATAACCTCTAACCTTATTCCGGTGAGTGGATCAGTCTTTCTCTGAGAATATGACTTTTTATTAGCTATTTCAATGTTGAAACCACCCTAAGAACAGGCAGTACAAGAAGTCAGAGTCAGAACAGAAAAATGTGAAATTGGCTCACTGCCCTCAGACACAGGGCACTACAGAAATGAAAATGTTATGGCAGTGAAGGCACTGTCCTATACTGAAGCAGTTAGCCCGAGGAAAACAGCAAGTCCTTCTGTCTCAGATAGGCCTGGAAATCTGTTGTTATTACACCTTAGCTTTCTTTGACCTCTGAACCAGGAATTTCAATAATAGCTGCACTATACCCATTTCAACTGGATTTTACAAAGGTAAAATATAGGTCTTTCATCAATGTAGTCTTAAAAAAAAAGTTTGTATTTATTTGCAGAGAGAGAGAGAGAGATACTGGACATGCCAGGGCTTCCTGCCACTGAAAATGAACTCAAGACACAGATGTCACTTTGTGCATCAGGCTTTGCTATCTCCCCAGCCCAAAAGGCAAGATTTTTTTTTCCCTGTGGTTGTTTTGGTTTGTTTGTTTTCATTTGAGGTAGGGTCTCACTCTAGCCCAGGCTGATGTGGAACTCACTCTGTCAACCCAGGCTGGCCCATGGGTTAAAGGTATGTGCCACCACGTCTGGCTCTCAACAATGTGTTCTTTTTTTTATGAGAGAGAGTGAGCAAGAGCAAGAGAGAGAGAATTGGCACACCAGGGCTTCTAGCCACTGCAATGAAACCCCAGACACTTGTGCCACCTTGTATATGTGTCACCGTGTGCATCTGGACCGTGTGGGTTCTAGGGAATGGAACTTGGGTCCTTAGGCTTCACAGGCAAGCTCTTAACCACTAAGCAATCTCTCAAGCCCTCAAATTATTATTATTATTATTATTATTATTATTTTTTTTTTTTTTTTTTTTTTTTGGTTTTTCAAGGTAGGGTCTCACTCTAGCTCAGGCTGACCTGGAACTCACTATGTAGTCTCAGGATGGCCTCGAACTCATGGCAATCTTCCTACCTCTGCCTCCCGAGTGCTAGGATTAAAGGCATATGCCACCACGCCCAGCTCTCCAATGTATTCTTTTAACAAACCATTACTAGACCCTCCTGTGTGCAGACGCTGAGTGAAGCATGGAGTGGGTAAAGAACCAACAGACAAGGTTATTGCTCTTGTGGGACTTATTTGCTTATAGACAAGTAAATCAATCTGCAGATTATGAAATTGCCATAAAAGAAATAAACAGGAATATGTAAATTAAGATAACATTGGATAGCACTGTAGAAGGTCAAAAGATTTTACTGTTTAATAATTCAGTAGTATTTCTTTTTTTTAAAATATATTTATTTAATTATTTATTTGAGAGAGAGAGAGAGAATGGGCACGCCAGGGCATCTAGCCACTGCAAACGAACTCCATACACATGCCCCTTGTGCATCTGGCTTGTGTGGGTCCTGGAGAATTGAACCGGGGTCCTTTGGCTTTGCAGGCAAGCACCTTAATGGCTAAACCATCTCTCCAGCCCAATTCAGTAGTATTTCTGTGCATAGTGGTCATAGGCTGAGCACTTACTCTATGCCTCGTACTGTTCTGAGTGCCTTAAATGAATTAAGTTGTTTAAGGTTTGGGGCTGGAGGGATGGCTTAGCAGTTAAGTAAGGCACATGCCTGCAAAGCCTAAGGACCCAGGTTCAATTCTTCAGGTCCCACATAAGCCAGATGCACATGGTGGTGCATGCATCTGGAGTTCACTTGCAGCAGCTAGAGGTCCTGGCACACCCATTCTCACTCTCTCTCTCCCTCTCTCTGTCATAAATAAATAAATAAATAAATAAATAAATAAATAAATAAATAAATAAATGCCACAGGTTTATGGTCCTCCCCAAATTCACATGTTCAAACCCTAATCCCAGTGGTATTTGTAGGTGGGATCTTCGGAAGACAATTAAGTTATGAGGATGGAGCACACATGAGTGAGTTTAGTGCCTGTATAAGAAGTGAGAGATGATCCCTCACAGCAGGTGAGGACGTGGCATGGAGAAGGTCATCTATAAACTTAGTAGGCAATAGTGAATCTGTTGCCACATTGATTTTGGGCTTTCCAGACCTCAAAACTATTGGAAATGTGTTTTAGTTTAAACTGTCCAATCCACGGGATTTTTATTCTATTATCCCAACTATACTAACTAATATTAAGACAAGGGTAACATTACTCTGCATTATGGTGAGGAGATAGGGTCATTTGTACAGAGAAGTTTAATAATTTCCCTATGGTCACAAAGCTAACAAATGCTAGAGCCAGGATTTCTCCTAGGTAGCCTAGCTCTAGAGTGTGTGCTCTTAACAGTACTGTTATTACAATTCATCGAATAATTATTGCATAAATTACTTAACTGCTGAAGAGCACACGGGGTAATTGAAATGCATACTGAATAAAAATGGTGCATTACCACCAAGAAGCACCATTTGGAGGGGTGACCAAGTGATAATTACAATGCACTGAGAGAAATATGATGCTACAAATATGAACCAATTATATTAGAAGCAGCAAGAAATGCCATACTGAGAGCTTACTGTTTTCTTATTAAAGAAACTAATGGAGACAATAATCCACAGGGCAGTTTAGAAAGTGCTGCTAAATTTGCTACGAAGGCAAATGGGAAATCAAAGTGCTACTGATGAGCCTTTCCGAACTTCATGTCTGGCTATTCATTGCCCTTATGGACTCCAGTCATTAGCCCTCAATGATGTTAGCTTTCTCTTCTTCCACTCAGGGTTCCTTAGAATTGGGCTATATCAGGGAAACAAGTATGTTGACTTGGTCAACTAAACCTACGATTATACTCTCTGTTATTAATTACTAATGAAATCTGCTCTTCTTTCCCCTTCAGTCTCTTTATTGCTTACTTCATTTCTCAGTTCTAAGTCTATAACCCAGATCTTGCTTAATATCTCAATATGAATGTTTCCCACGTGTCTTATAGTCTTATGTTCAACCCATGGTAGAAATATTACAGAGACAGGAAGGTGTGATACTTTTGCCCACCCATCATGGGGTCACAGCTGACTCTCCCAACTGTCCTATAACAGATGACAGGTTAATAGCAGATCTTTATAATCAAAATTTTATGTGACATGGAAGTCTTCAGAAACGAAGACCCAAAGGTCCAGGGAAAACTATTTTGATACTTTTTGTTTGTTTGTTTGTTTGTTTTTCGAGGTAGGGTCTCACTCTGCCCCAGGCTGACCTGGAATTCACTATGTAGTCTCAGGGTGGCCTCGAACTCAAGGCAATCCTCCTACCTCTGCCTCCTGAGTGCTGGGATTAAAGGGCGTCTGCCATCATGCCTGGCTCTTGATACTTCTTTTTGTTGAAGAATTGACAGCCATGTAGAAATGTAATTAGACAGAGGAGTATATCTAAGAGAAACAGATTGGGGAGGAGAGCCTAGCACAGCCTCCTCAGATTCCTTTTGTCCTCTCTGTGTATCTTTCTCCTGGGTATGGAGCAGATCCTTCTAGAATGAAGCTGCACTGGAGAGATGCTCAGTGGTTAAGATGCTTGCTTGCAGAGCCTAGGGACCTGGGTTTGATTCCCCAGTACTCTCAAAAAGCCAGATGCATCTGGAGTGGTTCATGCACCTGGAGTTTATTGGTAATGGCTAGAGGCCCTGGCGCACCCATTTTCTCCCCCCTCTCTCTACTTATTTCTCTCATAAATAACTAAATAACTAAATGAAATGCATTTTTATAAAATAGAAGAAGAGGGAGGCTGAGCTATCTTGGTTTTATGGTTTAGGAAATGGCTGTAGCTGTAACCCGGGGCTTTGTCTGACTAGGTAACTACACCGCGGAGCGACTTTCCAGTTCTAAGCACTGCAGCTGCTTCTCCTCCTTTTCTTCTCTTCCTCTTCCATCTTGCCTCTTCCCTCTCTTTCTTTACTTCCTCCTCCTTTGTCCCTCCTCCCCACTCCTTTTCATCTAGAAACAGGGTCTCTAGCCCAGGCTGGCCTCAAACTCTAATAGATGAAGATAACCTTGAACTTCTGATCCTTCTGCCCTCACCTCCCAAATGCTGGGATTACAGGCACGCATCACCATGCCTAGTTTACGTGGTGCTAGGGACCGAACCCAGGACCTCCTGCATGTTAGGGAGCCACTTTACCAATTAAGATGCACACCCCCTTCCTAATTTCTACTTCTTGGTTTGGTTTTTCTATCTTTCTCCTTCCCTTAGTATCTCTTCAAAATGAATTGAGCTGAGTTCTTGATGGATCATCTTTCCAATTACAATTGTAGGGCTCATTAAAATCTGTCCTTAGAGCCAGGTGTGGTGGCACCCATCTTTAATCCCAGTGTTTAGAAGGCAGAGGTAGGAGAATCACCATGAGTTTAAGGCCACCTTGAAACTACATAGTGAATTTCAGGTCAGCCTGGGCTAGAGTGAGACCCTACCTCAAAAACAAAACAAACAAACAAAAAAAGGAAACAAACAAAAACCCAACAAAATAAAAACTAATATTGACCACATTTCTGACAATACTTCATTACCCAAAATTAATTTGTACTGAGAGACTGAAAAAGACAAACTCCAGGACTTTGACAGGTGCATGTGGGTAGATGGCATTTGTTATTACAAAACACATTTTAACTTTTAATCTTTCCTATGATTTAAACCTGTCTTTTAGTGTGATGCCAACACCAGCTGTGCAGAAAAGAATTTAGAGAGATGTTCATAGCAGCCCATATCTCCAGGGCAGCCGGTATGGCTCAATCAGACACAGTTTTTACGCTTCTTGGTATGAGTTCAAGAAACTCCCGACACTTGACAGCCTTTGGAGCTTGGAAAAACTTTTCAGCAGCCTCTGGGATGCAAGTCTATTGTTTGTTCTCGGTAAGTTTCTCAATAAGCAGAGGTCATTATTGAGATTAATTTGGGTTCTAACCCATGGGAGAAAGAAGTGTTTGGGCAATGATGAGTTAATTCAGGCACCCACCCTTTCACATTTTCTAATGAGGACATTTACACTGAAGAGTATACTAGAAATGTCTCTGTTTGAGGATGACTCAGTGTTTTGCAATCACTCGTAATCCTTTTGCCTTGCAGTACTGAAATCTCCAAGCAAACGTCACTCTTCACCAGTCACAGCTGTGACATCTGCTTGTCAAACACATTCAATGGGAGTGGAGGGTATGGCTTGGTGACAGAGCATGTTCAGCATGCACAAGGTCCCAGGTTCAAGTACCAGGACTCAAAACTAACCAATAAGCGGTGGGCACATTTCAGATGTTAATTTGTTATGGTTTAGGATATCAACATATATGTATTTTGTGGGTTTTTTTTTTTTTTTGGTTGTTTAAGGTAGGGTTTCACTCTAGTCCAAGCTGACCTGGAATTAACTATGTAGTCTCAGGGTGGCCTCAAACTCACAGGGATCCTCCTACCTCTACCTCCCAAGTGCTGGGATTAAAGGTGTGCACCACTACGCCTGGCTCAACACATATGTTTTACCAACAGCATCACTGACCAAAACAATGCGCTTAATTGCCTGCATTTCAGAAACAGTTTTGTTTTATTCACTTTTCCACAACAATCTCCAATTTTCCACAACAATGCACTTAATTTTCACCCATCTTAAACATCTCCAATTAAAAAACTATTTTATTTTTATTTATTTATTTGACAGAGAAAGAGGGAGAAAGAGAGAATGGGCATGCCAAGGCCTTTAGCCACTGCAAACGAACTCCAGACATGTGCACCCCCTTGTGCATATGGCTAATGTGGGTTCTGGGGAATCGAACCACGGTCCTTTGGCTTTGCAGGCACATGCCTTAATCACTAAGCCATCCCTCCAGCCCAACATCTCCAGTTTTTGGATGACCTCAGCTCCTCCACTGGGGCATTGGTGGTCCCTATTTCTAAATAAGGTTATCTCTAAGGTTCTGAGTGGACAGGAATTTTGGCAGGACACAACTCAACTCATTCACCCCCATATCTAAATAGTTACCATGGCAATCACTCACTTAATGTCCAATGCCTATTTATTGTTTGCTAGTAATTATTTATCCTGACAGACATTTTGATCAGCCCCTAGTTGTGGATTGTGGTCAGTCTAAGACTGTAAAGTAATGGAGAGTTCCCCTTTCTGGCTTTATCAGCCTCCACTGTGGCTGGAAACAGCCATGTGACCTATTTCTGGCCAATCACATCAAAGGAGGCTGTGGCAGAGAGGGTTGTTGTACAGCCAGAGAACAAAGCCATATTGTCACCCTATTGCTAAACTTTTGTGCCAACAGCAGCAGCTACCTACCTGCAAGCTGCATGACTAAAATGAACCCTTAGATGTTAAGCTCCATTCAACAGAAATTCTTTCTTGTATCCAAATGCATTTCTTTTTTTAAATAAAAAAAAAATTTTAATTTACTTATTAGAGACAGAGAGAGGGAAAGAGAGAGAGGAAGAGTGAGAATGGGCATGCCAGGGCTTCTGGCCACTGCAAATGAACTCCAGATGCATGCACCCCCTTGTGCATCTGGCTTACGTGGGACCTGGAGAATTGAACCAGGGTCCTTAGGCTTCACAGGCATATGCCTTGACCGTTAAGCCATCTCTCCAGCCTCCCAAATGCATTTCTAATTGATTCACTCACCAAGCTCAGCTTCTTGAAATGTCTTTCCCATTTATTGCTGCCTTTCTGTTCAATCAAGTATTCATCATTTCTCACCAGACGATTCGGACATCCTAATTAGCCTCCCTGCTTCATTCTAGTCCCTTCTATTCCCTATGGGCCCACCGGAGTAATTGCTCTGAAACACAGTGCATGCCCTCTGCTCAAAAACTTTCCTCAGCTCCCAATTACTTGGAGAATAAAAGTCTAAACTTGTTAGTAGTAATGATCTGGCCTCAATCTATTTTTTCTAGTCTCATTTACTTCTACATCCCTCACGCTCTCTGTGCTTTGCACTATCAAATTACACTTGTAGATGCTCTTGTCCATCTCAGCGTCAGCGCTTGCTTGGTCTGGAGACATTTGTGGGGAATCTGCTTCTGTCTCCAAACCCAGCCTGTGTAGACCTTCTCTGCAAGGCCACACCCCCCTGTACTCTTCCTCCTCAAGGCCTTGTCCCATGGTTTCCTCTGAAAGGCACCCATAGACACCCAGGAGGGACCAGTCTTGAACTTTCACAGCTTGTTGTGTTTTAAGTAACCGTCCACTAGAATGCCTGACTTTCAGATAAGCTGCCCCTCTACCTGTGTTAGTCAGCTTCTTGTTGGGACAAAACACCTGCCCCCTAAAAAAAAATCAATTGAAAGAGTTTATTTTAGCTTATAGTTCCAAGGTACAGTCTGTCATGATGGGGAATGCAGGAGCTTGAGGCAGCTGGTCACGTTCAGTCCCCAGTGAGGAAGAAGAGAGCAACAAATGATGCGTCTCGGGCTGCTCTCTTCTTGTTACACAGTCCAGGACCTCAGCCCAGGGACTGTGGGTGCTCACAGTTAAGGTGGGTCTCACCTTAACCTAATCAAGATACTCCTTCACAGATATGCTCACAGGCTAACCTAATTACATAATCCCTCACAGGTGCTTGTAGATCCAGACAACCTGACATTCAAAACCTATCATACTACCCAATGTATATGCGTACGACTAAATTCTCTTTCCTGTGCTCATTCTAGACTCATACTTCACTGATAAGCAAATATTTCACACCATCATGGGTGTTTGGGCCCCAGTAGCCAATTCTTGGTCTCGTTAACTTCATCATTTCTACCCATCCACAGTGCTTGAGTTATTATTTAAATGTTCTAATGCTGCTGGGTATGTAGCTTAGTGGTAAAGTGCCTGCATATCTAGAATGTACAAACCCCAAGGTCGAAGCCCCAGCACATCAAAAGACAAAAGAAAAGATTGATAAATATATACACATATTTTGTATGTGTCTATATATATATATGTAGAGAGAGAGATGCATATAACAACTTAAAGGAGATTGAAATAGTCTAATGCATTTTATTCTTGATGTTTTATGCAAATGAATATACTTCTAATGAAAACTAAATATCAAAACACTGAGCTGAGCTCTAATGCACTGTCATTTTAGCCTTATTGGATATTTTTATGCTTACATTTTGAAGAAGTGGTTAAAAAATAGCTAATATATAGGAAATACAGGAATATATTCGTAAATGTTGTAACTTAAAGTTAGTACTAATCATGAGGAAATGGATCATATTTAAAATTAAGGAGGCTGAGGCTGGATGATCACTTGAGCCCAGGAGTTTTGGGCCATCGTAGGCAACATAATGAGACCCTATCTCTAAAACATAGAAAAATTATGGAAGGAGAATGAAGAGATGGCTCAGTGGTTAAGCAGTTACCTATAAAGCCCAATGACCCAGGTTTGATTTCCCAGTACTCATGTAAAGCCAGATGCAAAAGCGGCACATGCATGTGGAGTTTGTTTGCAGCAACTGGAGGCCCTGGGTGTCCTCTCTCTCTCTCACTCTCTCTCCTCTCCTTGTCGCTCCTTTTCTGTCTCTCTCTCCCCCCTTGTAAATAAATAAAATGTATTAAAAGGAAAAAAAAATAGAAGGGAAGAAGGAGGAAGAAGACAACTCAAAAATTTGCAATAATCTGAAGAAAAAACCCACAGATATTTAAAAGCATTGGTTAGATTCAAGTTAATAAGAATTATTTTATCATGAAAAGAATGAGCATGGGGTTGAAAAAGGCTCAATGTGTAAGAGTGTGTCTGAGCATGAGTGCTGGGAGCAGGCCTGTGTTCAATCCCAAGCACCCATATAAAACGTAAGCCATGATCACACACACATGTAACCTCAGTCCTGTGGGAAGCAGAGCCTGGAGAATTACTGGGACTCACTGGTCAGCTGGTGTGACTGAAAATAGCAGCTCCAGTGATACAGGAGGGTTCAAGAGAGGTCCCCCAAGTTATGAGTTGATAAAATAAAAATAAACTCAAGAAGGATAAATTATGAATCATTTAGTTTAGAGAGAAATCACAAATTTTGGGGTTTATTTAAGGGATTTAGGAAGAAGGCTAGAGAAGCATCACATCTAGCAGAGTCACAAGCATGTGGGGAAGAAGGAAACCCACACTTGTGTGGAAAACACAGCATGGTCCATGAGATTCATTTAAGAAAGATTGAGGTGTTTGTTTGTTTGTTTGTTTGTTTGTTTGTTTGTTTGTTTTTGAGGTAGGGTTTCACTCTAGTCCAGGCTGATCTGGAGCTTACTATGTAGTCACAGGGTGGCCTTAAACTCATGATGATCCTCCTACCTCTGCCTCCTAAGTGCTGGGACTAAAGGCATGAGCCACCACGCCCGGCTTAGATTGAGGCTTTCATTGAGAGACTGGAGTGGAGCCACAGCATATGGAAGATAGAATTTAAGTGTGTAAGTAGGGAGATTTAAAAGAAATACACGCCGGGCGTGGTGGCGCACGCCTTTAATCCCAGCACTCGGGAGGCAGAGGTAGGAGGATTGCCGTGAGTTCGAGGCCACCCTGAGACTACATAGTTAATTCCAGGTCAGCCTGGGCCAGAGTGAGACCCTACCTCGAAAAACCAAATAAATAAATAAATAAATAAATAAATAAATAAATAAATAAATAAATAAATAAATAAATAAATAAAAGAAATACACATAGCATCTGCCTTGTGCTGTCACATGGAAGGAAATTAAGAGAGCAAAGGGTAGGAGCTTAAGGAAAAATAGCAGAGGGAAAATATCAAGGCAGAGACAAGGGAATTCAGATGAGAAATGAGTAGTAAAGAGAGTTGTACCCATGGTTATCCCAAGTTTAGAGAAATTACACAGATAACAAGCCTAGAGTGAAATGAAAGCACCCACATGCTAGATCTGGAATCTACAAATGGTAGATTCAGAGACCAGAGGAAAATCACACATGTAAGTAAAGTCAGAAGTTAACCCAAAGTATGAAGCAGAGGCAAGCAGAAAAGTTCTCTCCGACCAAGAAACAGCACTATGCTCTGCCCTCCTTCCCACCCAGCCAGGCTGGATACAGGAATACTGATGTGTATCCCTGTGGTCAGAGCAAGGAGAAGCAGGCAGAGAGAGGTCAGTAAGGGGACAGCTGCTTTATAACATAGAAAATGCATTTATTACATCAGATTCAGGTATGCAAGGGAAAGACCCGGTTGGTTTGTAGATTTGGAGGGCTGACCTCGGAGCCAGCCCATCTGGGCTGTCTATCAAGGTAGCATGCAGAGTGGGCAGCAGGGTGCGCTGTAGGTCAGTGTTGTTCAGACACAAGTTCCACTCCTGCCAAAAGTTCCATTCTTGTGTCAGGGCGAGGTGACATATGGGGTGGCATCTCCTGGTTCTCTCTGGGCCTCAATTTCTAACTGAAACTGCCTACTGTAAGGTTTGGGAGTGACCAACACCACGCAAACCACTCTGAGGCAAAGATGAAAACTTTTATTCGGGAAAAGTATGAGCTGCCAGGGCTGACTCACAGGAGGGGAGCACAGCCCCCCTGAGTTTTCACGCTTTATAGGGCTTGTTGAGGTGGGTGAAGATCAGGAAGGAAAAAGAACTTGTTTGTTAAATTGAACAGAGAACTTCCTTTAGGGGACTTCATTACATTAACCATTTACAATAGCTAGGGTGTGACACCAGAACAGTGATCAGGAAACCATGACCTGGGGGCATTATCAGGCAAGGAAGGGATAATGGCTGGGCAGTTTCTTGAGGAATGTGGATAATCCACTTTTTTATGCCTCTGTCACCATTCTGCTGTCCTTGTTGATTCCATCTTGGGAGACCATCCTGACCTAACACCTACAAGAAGCTAGCTTTTCCTAGACTCCGTCACCAGGACCAATGACAGACTCTGTCTCTCAAAATGTAAGAGTGACAGAGGAGAATACCTGACAGTTCTCCTTTGGCCTGCACATGTGTGCACCTCATGCATGCAGTATACACACTACACACACACACACACACACACACACACACACACACACACACAAAGAAAACAATGAGGGCTTTATTTATTTAGCGTGTGTGTGTTCACGTATATGGCTGTGGCTGTGCATGTGGATGGCACACATCCAGAGGTCACAGGACAATGTTAAGTGATGGCTCTCACTTTCCACCTGGTTTGAGGTAGGGTTCCTCTGTGCTTGCCAGGCAAGCTCATGTGCAAGCTTACTAGAAATTCTCCTGTCTCCTCACCACTGGGGTTAGATGTACCTGCTACCATAGCGTCTAGCCTTTACGTGGACTCTGGGGCTATGAAGTCATGCTTACCCTACATACAGGTGAGGCATACACACACACACACACACACACTAAGGCATCTTTCCAGCACTCACTGATGTTCTCTCCTTTTTTTTTAATGAGAAATGTTTAGAAGTTGCATATCATGAGGTCAGCATCATAATTTTCTGCATAATCTCCATTAACAAGCGTTTCATCCAGAATATTAAATGTTAAGAAGATGAAAAACTATAAATTTAGGTAAAAATTACCTATGGCTTTTTTGTCTTTATTCAATGTTTAATCTACATTTAAAATGTTTAAAATGGGCTGGGCATGGTGGTGCACGCATTTAATCCCAGCACTCAGGAGGCAGAGGTAGGACAGCCCTAAATTTGAGGCTACCCTGAGACTACATAGTGAATTCCAGGTCAGCCTGAGCCAGAGTGAGACCCTACCTCGAAAAACAAAAAACAAAACAAAACAAAACAAAATGGTCTTGTACTTATTCTAGAACACTTTGTGATAAAATAAACCATAATTCCAGACTGTACAATATGCTTATACCTACATAAACAGCAAACCCCACATAGCTCCTCAGTCTGTATAGGCATAGTACAAAAGGAGATGTTAATTAATTGGGCTCCAAGAGAACAAGGAATACCTGATCAAATAAGTTTAGGAATGTGGCCTAGTAAATCCTGTTGTGGAGATTCAAAATGCACATTAGCATATTAAAGGCTATGAAAATACCCATACTTTAGGAAAAAAAATCCATTTAACTTTGTTCAGTGATAAAACGTACATTTATTTATAATGAGAAAGATGTTTTTATTTTTTTATTTTTCCTTACACAGCTTTCCAGCAAAAAAAAAAAAAAAAAGACAAAACCATACAAAAATTAAAGAGCTTTCCTTTTATCTGCTTTAGGAAGAATTCAGTGATGGATTTTAGGAAAAAATGTCTTATTATTTTGAATTTGCTGTTATACCTGGCACTGAGTTAGGTAGAAAGACTCACAATAAATTCAATTAATTGATCTAATGAGAGCAATGTCAGATATCTATGGTAGAGAAGCAGGAGCAAGACAACTTTTTACAGGCAGTCAGCTGGGGACAGAGGCCCAAGAACATGGGTGTCACCTTTCCTGCCCTGGCTAGACTAGAACCGGCAACTGACCCACTTTCATCCAAGATGGCTGCAAGCAACTCCTTAGCAACAGCTCTTCCTGGGTTTAGCACGCCCGCAAGTCAGTCTTTTGAGTCCACCAACCAATCAGGTCTCTTCCTTATCCACCTGAGCCTGATGAGGAGGTGCATCCTAATTGGATGTGTGATCCATAAATAGGAACTGTGGAACTTTAGTGTAACTCTCTCTCTTCCTCCCCCCTTCTTCCCCCCTCTCTCTCTTCCTCCCTCCCTCCCTGTCTCTCTCCCCTCTTCATTTTCCTGGCTTCTGAATCTCTGGATCCTTGCTTTGAGCAGCTCTGTCCTTCTCAGCCAGGGAGGAATTTCTTCTATTCTGCTGATGTGGTTTTCTGTGCGTGTCTTGCTCTGGTGCTTCTTGCCTAACTACGAAGCGTGCTTCTCTCACTTGGTTTCTTCACGCTCCTGCTCTTTGCTGCTGCGGCTGCTTCTCCTTTCTTTCTTTCTTTCTTTCTTTCTTTCTTTCTTTCTTTCTTTCTTTCTTTCTTTCTTTCTTTCTTTCTTTCTTTCTTTCTTTCTTCCTTCCTTCCTTCCTTCCTTTCTTTTTCTTCCTTCCTTTTCCTTCCTTCCTTCCTTCCTTCCTTCCTTCCTTCCTTCCTTCCTTCCTTTTTCTTTCTTTCTTTCTTTCTTTTTTTTTTTTTTTTTTTTGAGGTAGGGTCTCACTCTAGCCAGGCTGACCTGGAATTCACTATGTATTCTCAGGGTGACCTCAAACTCATAGCAGTCCTCCTACCTCTGCCTCCCGAGTGCTGGGATTAAAGGCGTGCGCCACCACACCAGGCTTGCTCTTTGCTTCTTGATCCGCTTATTTGTAAACTGTCCCTCTCTTACCAGCTGGGAAGAGGGGGTGTTCTTGTCTGGGCACTTTCCTGCCTTCTTTTTGGGTGTTTAATTACAATCTCTGAGTCTCTCACTCTCTTAACCCTCTTATTGGGGGAGGGGGCTTCTTTTTACTTGGGGTCTCTTGTTTTGCAGTCCATATGTATGGGGGCTTGAGGGGACTAGGAAGAATTCTTGAACTCCAAACCCTGGATTTTATCTGTTTTGTTTGTTTGTTTGTGTTTTTGTTTGTTTTGTTTTGTTTTTCGAGGTAGGGTTTCACTCTAGCTCAGGCTGACCTGGAATTCACTATGTAGTCGTAGGTGGCCTTGAACTCATAGCGTTCCTCCTACCTCTGCCTCCCAAGTGCTGGGATTAAAGGTGTGTGCCACCACGTGTGGCTCGTTATCTGTTTTTAACAAAGAATTGAAATAAACAGACTGAGGATAGATTATAAGCCATTACATTTATTCAGGGGAGTACAGGGGAGACTGAATCAAGACAGAGGGCTGGATATACCCACGTGGTCTGAGAGCTCATATGGGAAGCTGAGCTTGGGCATGAAGGGAAACTTGAAAGAGTGGTTTCCCGCCCTCCCCCCTCCAAGAATATTAAAAACTGCCAGAGCTTTAAAAAGAAAAACAAAAACTAATAGTAAGAGAGTGAATTAAAAAATATCTCTCGGCCTGGAGAGATGGCTTAGCAGTTAAGGAATTTGCCTGCAAAGCCAAAAGATCCTGGTTCAATACTCCAGAACCCACGTAAGCCATATGCACAAGGGGGTGCACGCTTCTGGATTTCGTTCTCTGCAGCTGGAGGCCCTGGTGCGCACATTCATATTCCCTCTCTCTCTCTCTCTCTCTCTCCCCCCCCTTTCTCTCTATCAAATAAATAAAAATAAAATAAATAAAATATATTTTTAAAATATCTCTCTTCCCACTCTCAGCCAGGCTGTCAAAGTGGGAAGGACATGGTCTTACCCGTACTGGGACAGCCCCCAAGGTTCAGGTGTGGAGAGATGTTCAGGCAAGAAGGGAATAGAGAAAGCTCCCTCTCCCCGTGTTCCCGCCTCTATTTATAATTTATTGTTGTGATGGGCTCTGCCCTCAGGCTCAGATGAGTGTGATAGAGAACTGATTTGTCTGGAACTTGGGGCTGGCTCAGGAAGAGGAGTTGTGACCTTGACTGTCTGGCACTCTATTCCCGAAGCTAAACCCAACCAAAGCTAAGAAAGGCTCAGGCACTCTCAAAATGTAATGTATTTAGAGGTATATATATAGTCTCTTAGTTCACTTAGCATACTGTTTTCAAAGGTTTGTCCTTGTGGTAGCATGTGTCAGAATTTCATTCCTTCTGAAAGCTGCATAATACTGTCATTCATTCATTCTATGTACATACCCCATTAAGTTTATTCATATATCTGTTAATGGACATAGGGGTTATTTCTGCCCCTTCCCTATTATGATGGACAGGAAAAGAAATATCTTTTTTCTTTATTTATCCTAGTGTCAACGGAATATACAACACTCACCTCAATGTGAATAAAAGATAACTTGTTCTGAAGCCAAATACAAGTGACCCTATCCCAGGAACACAGACTGAGATTCCTCCAAATCCCTATCCCAGGAACACAGACTGAGATTCCTCCAAACCCCATGCAACAATGTCTTGACAATTTCATGAAGGTTTTATAGGTACAGAATAAGAGTCAGAAACTTTCTGGCCATCACACTCATACACAAGCACCTATACACACACATTGCCCACTTACATATGAATACATATACACACATGCATGCATATGCTTCATTATAAAATATATGTATTGATAATATTCCTAATGGGCATGAAGTGGTATTATATTATAGTTATTTTTATTTTTATTTTTTTTGGTTTTTCGAGGTAGGGTTTCAATCTAGTCCAGGCTGACCTGGAATTAACTATGTAGTCTCAGGGTGGCCTTGAACTCACAGCGATCCTCCTACCTCTGCCTCCCAAGTGCTGGGATTAAAGGCGTGCGCCGCCACGCCCGGCATTATATTATAGTTTTTTTTTTTTTTTTTTTTTTTTTTTGAAGTAGAATTTCACTCTAGCACAAGCTGACTTGGAATTCACCATGTAGTCTCAGGCTGGCCTTGAACTAACAGCAATCCTACTACCTCTGCTTCCCAAGTGCTGGGATTAAAGATGTGTGCCACCATGCCTGGCTATATTATAGTTTTGATTTGCATTATCTGGTAATGTTGAACATCTTTCATGTACTTATTAGCCCTCATTATATTTTTCTTGCCAATTTTCAAATGCCACTCATCTTTTTATGCATTCAAGTTCTGGGGGATAATTTTCTTTTTTTTTTTTCTGTTGAGGCAAAACCAATAGACTGCCTTTAAATTTTTTCTAATTTTTATTTATTTACTTATTAGAGACAGAGAAAGGGAGAGAGAGAAAAGAGAGACAGAGAGAATGGCCAGGGCCCCTAGCCACTTCAATCAAACTCCAGATGCATGTGCCACCATGTGCATTTGGCTTACGTGGGTACTGGGGAATCAAGCCGTGAACCAGGGTCCTTAGGCTTCACAGGCAAGTGCTTAACCACTAAGCCATCTCTCCAGCCCCCAGACTGCCTTTTTTTAAATGTGAGAGTGAGAGAGAATTGGCATGCCAGGGCCTCCAGCCACTGCAACCGAACTCCAGACATGTGTGCCCCCTTGTGCACATGTGTGACCTTGTACACTTATGTTACTGTGCATCTAGCTTATGGGGACCTGGAGAGTCAAACATGAGTCCTTGGGCTTTGCAGGCAAGTACCTTAACGGCTAAGCCATCTCTCCAGCCCTGGCAGATATTTTTCTTCAGACAAGTAAACATCTTAGCATGTAAAATTTCACTAATTATATAATTCATTTTTAAATATATTTTTGACAGAAACAATATGAAAAGAATGTATGCAGTTTTTTCTCTTTTCTCTTTCAGTTCCCCTCTGACCTTTTATATTTTGATTAGTAGAGTTATTTGAAGAAGTGATGAAAAAGAAGCTAAGAGAATAATTTCATGATTCTCCTGGACTATTCCTTTTCTTATAGCTTCTCATATAATATCTTTTTAAAAGCTTAAAGTACTTCAGACATTTAACATGTTCATTTAATCAGCAGAATTCTCCTATTTTTTCTGTTTAATGACCTTCTAAAACTCCTGTCAGGAAGAATTGTGAGAGACATAGACGTGAGCATGAATGGTGGGGTTCTTTTCAATAGAAGTCAGACATCATCTAGCTTGCCCTGCAAACTTATCTGATTCTATTGGAATGTTCTCTTGTACTGTCCTTGACTGACTTATTCTACAACTCAAGAAGTAATTTTAAAAATGCAAATGCATTTTATCAGGATGAATCAGAAAAGACAATGCTCCCCAAAATAAACAAAAATAAATAAATTATATTAAATAAGAAAAGATGGGGCTGGAGAGATGGCTTAGAGGTTAAACGCTTGCCTATGAAGTCTAAGGACCCTGGTTCGAGGCTCAGTTCCCCAGGACCCACGTAAGCCAGGTGCACAAGGGGGCCACACGCATCTGGAGTTCGTTTGCAGTGGCTGGAGGCTCTGGCATTCCCATTCCCTCTCTCTCTATCTGCCTCTTTCTCTCTCGGTCTGTCTGTCACTATCAAATAAATAAATAAAAATAAACAAAAAATTTTAAAAAAATTAATATATATATATATATATATATATATATATATATATATATATATATATATAAAGAAAAGATGATACCCACCATTTTAGCATTATATTTTAGTACTTACAGCATGTATTTTGTTGTTGTTGTTATTGATGTTGTTTTCTGAGATAGGATATAAATGTAGCCAAGGCTAACCTGGAACTCACTCTGTAGCTTCAGTCTGGCCTCAAACTCATAGCAATCCTCTTACCTCTGTCTCCTGTGTGCTGGGATTAAAAAGGTGTGCCACCGTGCCCAGCTAGTATGTATTTTGCATCTATTAGTACATTCACTTGAGCATCCCTGATTGTCTATGTCTATCTGTTTCTATTCTTTTTTGAACAAGTTCTAATATTTTTTGGCTCTCCCATTAAAGAGTTAAATACATTCTTTAACAAGTGTGTTCACTTGATATTTCGATTTTGCTGTTTTGGAAACCATTGAGGGTTATTACCCTCAATAGTGAAGTGTACTCAGTTCTCATGTCTTTTTAGGTCAAGTTCTACCATAAGCCTAACTTTGCTTATGAACAAATTCAGTTTTTTTCTAATTAATAAGAAAGTCAACATTAGATTTGGCCTATTGGCTTCTTTTTATTTGTTTGGCTTCTTAATAACATATATGCTTTTGAATTTTAACAATCATAACATAATGTTTTCATATTTTCATGCTTCTTATTGCTTATTCATTCTAGGACTAATTATTTTCTTCCTTCCTTCCTTCCTTCCTTCCTTCCTTCCTTCCTTCTTCTCTTTCTTTCTTTCTTTTTTTCTTTCTTTCTTTCTTCTTTTATTTTTTTAGAAGATCCCTGGGATGGCAGATTAAGGAAATGTTACAGGCATAGTACATTTGATTTTAAGCACTCATTTATCCTCATCTGATAGTTCCTGTGTAATTAGGTAAGTGCAAACTGGGTGAGACTTTAATTAGTGCCAACTCTGTGTGCTTGAATATTTTCCAGTGACTATTATGCCTATTGTGGGGATGGTTTAAATGGATCTTTGCTGAATACATGCTATTTGTCAGGTATTTTTATTGCATTACTTAATTTGTGAAATATTTTTATATGTGCTCAAGGACCATTAAGACCAGTGAACAATTATTACAGAGAAAGTACTTTCACTGAATGTAATGTGGTTAGAACTCCTTGGAAATGGAATAGCATGTTTCATGAGGCAGAATGTAATAGAAGGGTTAAGAACATCAGGCTTGGTTCAACATACACCTAGTTAAGGAGCTTGGGAGAGCATCTCAGTTTGGTGCTTTGTGAAACTAGGATGATAACAGTACCTACTTTATAGTCTTTGTGACGAGTCAAGGAGATATTTTTTAAGATTCATTTATTTATTTGAGAGAGAAAGAGAGAGAGAGAGAGAGAAAGAGCATGCCAGGGCCTCCAGCCACTGCAAACAAACTCCACAAGAACATGCTACCTTGTGCATCTTGCTTACGTGGGTCCTGGGGAATGGAACCTGGGTCCTTTTGCTTTGCAGGCAAGTGCCTTAACCACTACGCCATCCCTCCAGCCTGGAGAAAATATTTTAAAATACTTTAATCTCCGTGTGGTGGTTCATGCCTATGATATCAGTACTCAAGAGACTGAGGACTGTTGTGAGTGGAGGTCAGCCTGGGCTCGAGAGAGGTCGTGCCTCGATAAATCATGAACAAAAGCAAACAAACCAAAAATAGAAAATCCATTGAAATATTTTAAGCACAGAGTCTGGCATCCAGTAAGTCTTGCACAACAGGCAGCTTTATAAAATACTAGCATTATTATTTTGTCTGTGGTTCAAGGACACTGGAAAACAAACCCAGCAGAATCACCCCAGCATAACGGAGCCTAGCCTTGCCAATCCCTAGTGAATACGCAGACTTGAGCAAAAATGAATGTCTGTTGTTTTAAGCCACTGAGTTTTGGAGAGGCTTGTTACATAGCAGTAGCTGACCAATATATCAAGGTTTCTCTTGGCGCTAATGGTCTATAATTCCGTGGGAGTATATGTACCTGTTGCTCCTCTTATTTAGAAGCTGAATTACAAGCTCTTTTCAACCATGAAGTGGAGACTAAAACCTATCTGTTCTCATCACGGATGCTTGCCCGAGTTTCCATTTACTATAAAATTGCTGCCTTAAGAAGCCAAGCATGATTACTGATCATCTCTCTCATTTCTTTTACAGTCCTTCTACAGTTTACAGACTAATCTTCAGAAAGAAGGTCAGCCGTTCTCTTGCTTATTACCCTACAAAGCCAAAGTCCATATCACAAGCATACGATGACTTCTCAATTAACTTAAAAAAGAACTGTCTGGTGCGATCAAAGTTGTTGAGACATATATTCTTATACATTTAAATATGAACTCTCGTGAGCTGTTCCTGCTGACTTTACTGGAAGTGTAGGTATAATCTCTGTGGAATTCTAGTAGCCTCATTCATATCTTCAGGCATCTAAGAATCCTCAGTATATTTAACATTTTATTTAATTTTATTCACGCTCAAGCATAATCTTGATGTGTCATATCCTGTCTGCTCTGAGGTTTGAATTTTCAGGGGTAAGGAATCCTAGGCTGAGCCCGTGCTGGGTGTCTTCTCTAGGACTGAGGTGCATGCTGTGTTATTTTTCTCTTTGCTGTGACCAAATACTTGCCAAGAAGCAACAGCATAGAGGAAGATCTTACTTGGACACTACAGTTTAAGAAGGGACACCATCCACCATTGCTGGGGAAGGCGTGGACACACGAGCATGAGGCAGGTGGTCCCATTGTGTCCTCTCTGGGTCAGGAAGCACAGAGGGATGAATGCTGGCATTGTACTCACTTTCTCCTTTTCACTCAGTCCAGGGCCTCAGTCTTGGTAAACATCAAGTGCTGTTTTGAACATTTAGGATGGGTCTTCTCACCTCAGTTAACTGAATCTGAAAACTCCTTCACACATGTGCCCAGAGGTTTGTCTCCTAGGTAACTGTAGAGCTGGTTGTGTGGACATAATTTTTATTGATTTTTAATTTTTATTGATTTTTAATCTTACATACCAAAAAAACCCCACCTGATATTTCCCTCCCCTCCCCCATTCCACTTTAGAACTCCAGTCTCCATCATATCCCCTCCCTTTCTCCATTAGTCTCTCTCCTAATTTGATGACATCATCTTTCTCTTCTATTTTGAGGGTCTTGCAAAGGTATTGCTAGGCACTGCAAGATCATGGATATCGAGGCCAATTTCTGTCTGGGCAGCTGCATAGTAAGAGGTCATATCCTTCCTTTGGCTCTTCCATTCTATCCGCCCCCTCTTCCGCAATGGTCCCTGAGCCACTGGAGGATGTGACAGAGGTGTTTCAGTGCTGGGCACTCCTCCATCCCTTCTTCTCAGCACTATGTTGCCTTTTGTGTCATCCCAGTGGTCATCACCATCTGAAAAGAGAAGCTTCTCTAGCCAGAAGTGAGAATAGCGTTAATATGTGGACATGAACATTTAGTGTAGTGTCCCCAGGGCAGCTTGGTGGGAATAATATATACATTTAGTCAGACATGAGCAGGCTTATACCCCCAAGGCTCATGACCTCACCTACCATAGACTTTTACTTAGGTTTTTCAGTACCGGGTATGTATTCCCTCCCGTAGAGAGGGCCTTCAGTCCAATTATGGAGCAGTTGGTTACCCCAAGAGTAGACACGCCACTATTGCACCCGTTCAGTCATTGGGCCTGTCTGGCCAAGCTTGAATATTCAGCATCCACTATTTTCACTGTTGATGGCTTCTGTCTCCCCCATACGCTGCGTGCAGTGCAGCTTTTTCCAGCTTTCAGTTGGCTGGTCTACAGGGAGAAGGTTTTCTGCTCAGCACCAGCTTGCTTTCTCAGTGTCCTTGCCTCTCAGGCATGAGATGTCTTCAGCAATAGGGTCTTACTATCTATTTCTAGGAAACCAAGGGCTTTGGCAAAAGCCTTAATGTTTTGGAGGCTACCGGGACCTCCTTGGCCAACATCTCACTGGAAGGAGTTCCATCCCAGGTACTGAAAATTTTCTAGTAACAGTCTACATCTTCTAGACGTGACCTTAATCAAAAAAGTAGTTTTACATATGTCTTATTGATAATATCTTGAGTTTAGATTGTCCCTCCCCCTGCCCTTTTTGTATGCATTCTCTTCCCATGGCCTCGCTTAGGCCATTCCCCTCCCTGTACTCAGTTCTTCTACTTACATATGTGTATTACCATACACTTAAGTCCTTCCCTTTCTTCCCTCCCTTATAGCCTTTTACCCGCTTACTGGTTTCTGGTACCTATTTTTGGTTCCAGTTCATACACAAGTCTATACATTGGTAGCTAGGATCCACATATGAGAGAGAACATGTGACGTTTGGCTTTCTGAGCCTGGGTTACCTCACTAAGTATAATCCTTTCCAGATCCATCCATTTCCTGCAAATTTCATAATTTCATTTTTTCTTTACTGCTGAATAGAACTCCATTGTGTAAATGTACCACAACTTTATTATCCACTCATCTGTGGACGGACATCTAGGCTGCTTCCATTTCTTAGCTATTGTGAATAGAGCAGCAATAAACATGGTTTTGCAAGTATCTCTAAGGAAGTGAGAAGAGTCCTCTGGATATATGCCTAGGAGTGCTATAGCTGGATCATATGGTAAATCTATTTCTAGCTGTCTCAAGAACCTCCACACTGATTTCCACAGTGGCTGGACCAGCTTACATTCCCACCAACAGTGTAGAAGTGTTCCTGTTTTTCCGCATCCACGCCAACACTTATTGTCATTTGTTTTCTTGATGGCAGCCATTCTGACAGGAGTGATATGGAATCTCAAAGTGGTTTTAATTTGCATTTCCCTGATGGCTAAGGATGTAGAACATTTTTTTAGATGTTTATATGCCATCTGTATTTCATCTTCCGTGAATTCTCTATTTAGTTCCGTAGCCCATTTTTTTAACTGGGTTGTTTGAATTCTTGTTATTCTGTTTTTGAGTTCTTTGTATATTCTGGATATTAATCCTCTGTCAGATGAATAACTGGCAAAGATTTTCTCCCATTCTGTAGGTTGTCTTTTTGCTCTATTCACAGTGTCCTTTGCTGTACAAAAGCTTTGTAATTTTATAAGGTCCCAGTGGTTGATTAGTGCTTTTATTCTCTGAGCAATTGGAGTTATATTCAGAAAGTCCTTGCCTATTCCAATATGTTGAAGAGTTTCCCCTACTTTTTCCTCTAGCATTTTCAGAGTTTCAGGTCTGATATTAAGGTCCCTGATCCATTTGGACTTGATTCTTGTGCAAGGAGAGAGACAAGGATCTATGTTTATCCTTTTACAAACAGATGTCCAATTTTCCCAGCACCACTTGTTAAAGAGGCTATCTTTTTCCAATGAGTATTTTTGGCGTTTTTGTCAAAAATCAGGTAGCTGTAGCTGTCTGGATTAATATTTGGGTCTTCTATTCTGTTCCATTGATCTACCTGTCTGTCCTTGTGCCAGTACCATGCTGTTTTTGTTACTATGGCTTTGTAGTATAACTTAAAATCGGGTATGGTTATACCACCTGCCTGATTTTTGTTATGCAAAATTGTTTTGGCTATTCGAGGTTTTTGTGTTTCCAGATGAATTTTAGTATTGTTTTTCTATTTCTGTGAAGAATGCTATTGGGATTTTAATGGGGATCGCATTAAATGTGTAGATTGCTTTTGGTAAGATTGACATTTTCACTATATTGATTCTTCCAATCCAGGAGCATGGAATGTCTTTCCATTTCCTTGTGTCTTCTGCAATTTGTCGCTCGAGTTTTTTATAGTTCTCATTGTAGAGATCCTTCACTTCCTTGGTTAAGTTTATTCCAAGGTATTTTATTTTTTTTGAGGCAATTGTGAATGGGAGAGATTCCTTGATTTCATCCTCTGCATGTTTGTTGTTAGTGTATAGAAAAGCTACTGATTTCTGTGTGTTTATTTTGTATCCTGCTACATTGCTAAAAGTGTTTATCAGCTCTAATAATTTGCTGGTAGAGTCCTTAGGATCTGTTATGTATAGAATCATATCATCTGCAAATAATGATAATTTGACCTCTTCCTTTCCGATTTGTATCCCCTTTATGAGTGCCTCTTGCCTTATTGCTATGGCTAAGACTTCCAATACTATATTAAATAATAGTGGAGAAAGTGGACACCCTTGTCTTGTTCCTGAATTTAGAGGAAAAGCTTCAAGTTTTTCCCCATTAAGTATTATGTTGGCTGTAGGTTTGTCATAAATAGCTTTTATTATGTTGAGATATGTACCTTCTATTCCAAGTTTCTGTAGTACTTTCACCATGAAGGGGTGTTGGATTTTGTCAAATGCCTTTTCTGCATCTATTGAGATGACCATGTGATTTTTGTCCTTCAGACCATTTATATGGTGTATTACATTTATGGATTTGCGTATGTTGAACCATCCCTGCATCTCTGGGATAAAGCCTACTTGGTCAGGGTGAATAATCTTTCTGATATATTCTTGTATTCTGTTTGCCAGTATTTTGTTGAGAATTTTTGCATCTATGTTCATGAGGGAGATTGGTCTATAGTTTTTTTTTTGATCTGTCTTTGTCCGGTTTGGGTATCAGGGTGATGCTGGCTTCATAGAAGGATTTTGGTAGAATTCCTTCCTCTTCTATTTTATGGAAAAGTTTGAGAAGCATTGGTGTTAGATCTTCCAGGAATGTCTGGTAAAATTCAGTAGTGAATCCATCTGGGCCTGGGCTTTTTTAATTGGGAGACTTTTATGACTGCTTGGATCTCTGTGGTTGTTATAGGTCTATTTAAATGGTTTATCTCATCTTGATTTAATTTTGGTAGGTCATATAAATCAAGGAAATCATCCATTTCTTTCAGGTTTTCAAACTTAGAGGCATATATATTCTTAAAGTATGTCCGTATGATTTTCTGAATTTCTTTGGTATCTGTTGTGATGTTGCCTTTTTCATCTCTAATTTTATCAATTTTTGTCTCTTCTCTCTTTCTTTTGGTCAGATTTGCTAAGGGTTTGTCAATCTTGTTAATCCTTTCAAAGAACCAACTCTTTGTTTCATTGATTTTTTTGATTGTTTTTTTGGTTTCCATTTCATTAATTTCTGCCCTAACCTTTATTATTTCTTCCGTCTACTGATTTTTGGTTTGCCTTGTTCTTCTCTTTCCAAGGCCTTAAGGTGAAGCATTAAATTGTTTAGTTGTGAACTCTCTAGTTTCTTAATATAGGCACTTAGAGCTATAAATTTCCCTCGTAGGACTGCCTTCATTGTGTCCCACAGGTTTTGGTATGTTGTATTCTCATCATCATTTGATTCTATGAATTTCTTGATTTCCTTCTTAATTTCTTCAATGACCCATGCGTCATTCAATAATGTACTGTTTAGTCTCCATGAATTTCTGTATGCTCTGTAGTTTTTCTTGTTGTTGATTTGCAGTTTAATCCCATTGTGGTCAGATAGCATACAAGGGATTATTTCAATTTTCCTGTATTTGTTGAGATTTGATTTGTGTCCTATCATATGGTCTATTTTAGAGAATGACCCATGTGCCGCTGAGAAGAATGTATATTCTGCAGTATTTGGATGGAATATTCTGTATATATCTGTTAGGTCCATTTGTTCCATGATATCATTTAATGCAGTTGTTTCTCTGTTTATTTTTTGTTGGGTAGACCTGTCAAGTGATGAGAGCGGGGTATTGAAGTCACCCACTACTATTGTGTTAGGTGTTATTTCTGACCTTAAGTCCGATAGTGTTTGTTTGATGTAATTGGGGGCCCCGTGTTGGGAGCATAAATGTTTAGGATTGTGATATCCTCCTGTTGGAGTGTTCCTTTAATCAGTATAAAGTGACCTGCTTTATCTCTCCTCACTAATGTTGGTTTGAAGTCTATCCTGTCAGAAATTAGAATGGCAACCCCTGCTTGTTTTCTGGGTCCATTTGCTTGATATATCTTTTTCCAGCCTTTCACCCTAAGAATGTTTCTATCTTTTATTCGGATGTGAGTTTCCTGAAGGCAACAGATGGTAGGATCCTGCTTTTTAATCCAGTCTGCAAGTCTATGTCTTTTGATTGGGGCATTGAGGCCATTGATATTAAGAGTTATTATTGAAAGATATGTATTTGATCTGTCCATTTTTCTTGTTTTGTAGTTCTTCCTGGTTTTCTTTTTACTCACTTGTTCTAACTGTTGAATATGATTTCTTTTTCCTATTTCCTGCTGTGTGTGTTTTGCTTTTTCTTCAGCATGAATGATTCCTGCAAGTATTTTCTGTAGAGCTGGCTTAGTTGTCATAAATTCCTTTAGCCTGTCTTTGTTGTGGAATGTCCTTATTTCTCCATCAATTTGGATAGAAAGCTTTGCAGGATAAAGTAATCTTGGTTGACAGTTTTTATCTTTCAGAACTTGGAATACATCACTCCAGGCCCTCCTGGCTTTTAGGGTTTGTGTTGAGTAATCTGCTGTGACCCTGATGGGTTTCCCCTTAAATGTCATTTGCTTTTTCTCTCTAACTGCTTTCAGTATACTTTCTTTGGTTTGTGTATTTAGTAGTTTAATTATAACATGGCGAGAAGAGGTTCTTTCTAGGTTTTGTCTGTTTGGTGTTCTAAATGCTTCTTGTATCTGCATTGGCATTTCTTTCCCAATTTGGGGAAAATTTTCTTCTATGATTTTATGGAAAACACCTACTAAGCCTCTGGATTGAAATTCTTCCCCTTCTGCTATACCTTGAATTCTTATGTTTGATCTTTTCATAGTGTCCCTCATGTCTTGGAGTTCCCATTCATACCTTTCTATTAGCTTGTCTTTCTCTTTGTTGGACTGTGATAGATCTGCCACCTCGTCTTCTAGCTTGGATATTCTGTCCTCTCCTTCATCCATTCTACTAGTGAGACTTTCCACAGAGTTTTTATTTCACTGACTGTGTTCTTCAATGTTAAGATTTCAGCCTGGTTTTTCTTCAGTAGTTCTATTTCCTTGTTCATGTCCTCTAATGACCTTTTTATTTCATTAAACTGTTTCTCTGTAATCTCCTTCAACAGTTTGTTTTCTTCTCTAATTCCTTTGTTTTCTTCTCGGATTGCTTTCATTTCTTCTTTCATTTCTTTGAGCATAGATATCATCATTCCCTTGAAATCTTTGTCAGGAATTTCATCTAAAACAGTCTCATTGTTGGACCTATCTGATGGATTTGCAATTTTTGGTGGAATTGCATTGTCTTGATTCTTTGTGTTTCTTGTATTATAATGTAGTGACTTTTGCATCCTGGATTGCTTTGATGCTTAGGTTTCCTATTTATCTTCAGTGTTCTTAGGTGTTGTGATCCACCTTTATATTATTTTAGGATATGGGTTTAAGGTGTCAAGTGTAGCACTTGTACTTAAGTAGAAGTACTCCTAGCTGTTGAGTTTGCTTGTTAAGCAATTATTGTAGTGGACTGGTGGAACAATTTCGATGCAAGTTCTAAACTTCAACAGAGCAAAATACACATTCAATTGACATGAACACAGAGTATACAAGTGTGAGAATTGAGACAACCAGTCCTATAGGGTTAAAATCCCTAAGGGCATGTGATGGTCCACTCCCTTAGTCCTGTCAGCTTGGGAATCAGACCCTGTCCTCAATAATAACTGAAGCAAAAGATAAAGGCCCTTTAAATCTATAAGTAGTACAGATAGCAATATTCAACCCCTCACATTCAGCTTATTTGAAAATGGTAAAGCCACCCACAAATATGTAATACATACCCTGCCTTGACCTGGAAAGAGTGGTTAGCACTTCCAATGCAGGCCTTTGTTATCTTTTGGTGTGGCTTTTAAACTCACCAATGCTGGGTGCCCACCTCGTTACCTGGGCTGTGGAGCTTGGGTCAGGTCAGCTGGGGCCAGTGTTGACGATGTGGTTCAAATTTGCCACTGGTTGTTGTTCGATTCTACCAATTCCCTGGGGAGCTGATGAATGGGGATGGGCGAATTCAGGAAGCCTGCAGCAACTCACGGTGTGTGTCTCTTTCAGTAGCTCCGCAGATTTTTCTTTGATTTCTGGGCTCTGTGAGGAGACTGATGAGGTTGAAAAGTCCCTTTTTTTGTTTGTTTGTTCGGGCGGCGTTTGCAGCGGAAGCTCAGCGGGGCTTAGCAGACCTGGTTGGAAGCTTTGGATCGAGAGTTGGAGTCTTGGTGCCGATCCGTTGGGGAACCGGCTGAGTGAAGTGAAGTTGCTGGGGTGCTCATGGGGTGGAGAGAAGCCGCTGGAAGCCCACGGATGGGGAGCCCGTGGATGGGGAGCCCGCGGATGGGGAGCCTGTGGCTGGGGAGCCCGCAGCTGGGGAGTCCGCGGCTGGGGAGTCCCGCGGCTGGGGGGGAGTCCGGGGGCGGCTGGGTCTAATGTCCTAACATACATAGTAAGTGCCAGTGCCAGAGCATTCTCTGGATATCAGTAAAGGGAGGCTTCTGTGATATCGACTTTTCATGTGATGACACCAGGTGACTCTGGCTTTGTGTCTGTGTTATTTTCTTTCCCAGGTGATCTGCTGGAAAGTTTCTGAAACCAGCACTGAGTTTTTCTATCATGACAAAGGCCTGCATAGCCATCTGTGTGTCTCCTGCAAAGATAGAGCACATAGTGTTTTTTGTAATTTTCAAAGATTATCGAGTCGTCTCCTTAGCAGGACAAAGATTAGCAGGACCTCCTTAGCAGGACCTAATAGACGTCTTGCCAAATGGGTTGTGTGTCATCGCTTCGCTTACAACTATTCCCGGCATTTAGGCTATGTAAAGTCAAAGCTTCAGTCTGTTTCGATCGTAATTCATTTCATTTATTGTATATTTTAGTTTTTCTTTCTTTCTCTGTTGCTTGCTTGCTTGAGTCTTTGCTGTCTGTCCTTCTTCCTTCCTTCCTTCCTTCCTTCCTTCCTTCCTTCCTTCCTTCCTTTCCTTCCTTCCTTCCTTCCTTCCTTCCCTTCTTTTTTCTTTTTGTTATTTTGGCTTTGCGATGTTTTGCAAGTGTGACTCAATGAAGAAATGACGTACTGGCGATTTTTCCATACCTTGCCCTTGTTGTGGTCCATCACCACACCTGCATCCACCGTGTTGTCAGGAAGGTTCTCAAGCGCCTCCTTCTGGCGACTCCGTGCCTCAAGGTACACTTTCCAAGTCTGAGGTTCTCGATTCCTTCTGCCCACTCTTCAGCTCATAAGGCTTATAAGGAATTAAAAGGAGTTTCTGGGCTGGAGAGAATACTTAGGGGATAAGGCGCCTGGCTTCTAACCCTAAGAACACTGGTTCGAATCCTGAGTGGGATCTCAGTCTCCAGGTCCCACGTTTAGTCAGATGCAAAGTTACGCAAGGGTGCAATGCCGCACTTGGACACAAGGGGCGCGCACATCTTGATTTCGTGCACAGCAGCTGAGACAATGCCTGCCCGCCCATCTCTGACACTCCACCAGGTCTGCTGGGTTACCAGAAGTGTGAGCCTCAGGCAGAAAGGGCGCTCAAAACTCCTACTGAATATCTTCAAAGGTCTGTCAGTTCCGGAGGTCCCAGACAGATGTGAGCAGATGACTCAGGTGCTTGTCGGGAGCCCCGTTTTTCTCCCACGCAGAGAGTCCCTGGAACACCCAGGCCTTCTCCTGGCCCGTCCGGCTCCAGATTCTCTAACCTCGGGTGAACGCGTCGCGGTCACCAGAGGTTAGAGAATCTGCTGGTTCCAAAAAAAACGCTCCAAATGGCCGCCTGAGTTTGGACTGCTGAGCAGGGGGGACAGGCGGTGAGCGGAAGGGTCTTTTTGGAAATGGAGCGATATCTTACATTTCATGCCATCACTCTTAGTTCCGAGCCTCCCGGAAAGGGGATGTCTGAAAAATGAACAAACAGGTCACAGAGGGTGTGTTTTCCTAGGAATGGCCCAGCCTAACTAAGGAGATCGTGGAGGGTTGACGGGAAAGGGCCTCGAGGGGTTAGAAGCCGGCCGCTAGAGACCAAGGCCCTGCTTGAAAAATAGTAAGGTAGAGAGATTTAAAAATCTTCCGGGGCTCTGAGTCCAATTACTTGGACCACTGTCTCGCCTGTCATTGTCGTTGATGAGAGGGACTCAGGTTTTCTGAAGTGAGCTCGGGTGTCGGTGCAGGATCCTGGAAGGAGAGTGAGAACTCCGTGAGGAGGCGAGGAACAGTGTTCTTTTACTGCCCGCTCACCAGAGAATATACACATATGAATATATATTTAAATTATATATAAACTTTGTGTGTAAATATATGAGTTCATATATGACTATACATGGAAATTTATACATATATTAGATATATAAATATATATTATATATTTACATATATGACATGTATAAAATATAATTACATGTATTATAGATTTTTATACGTTATTTATAATATATAATACATACATATACTAACATATATAATTATATGTGAATGTATATAAATTTTTATATATATCTCAATAGGATTAGGTTTAAGGCCATATGTAAATGTGTATCCATCAACACAAACACACACACACACACAACACACACACACACACATATATATATATACATATATATATATATATATATATATACATATAATAAATACATACATACATAATTTTTGGAGGGTACAGGGTAGCAGTGGCTGTAGCCCGGGCTAACACAGAATTCACTGTGGCATCTCTGTCTGGCCTTGAACTTCCAGCCAAACCCTTGTAACATGTTCTTATTCACAATTGGTTTCCTGGAAATGTTAGAATAACTCTAAGAAGTGTCAATCTCAGAATTAAATCCTTCTAATGTCCTAACATACATAGTAAGTGCCAGCGAGCATTCTCTGGATATCAGTAAAAGGGAGGCTTCTGTGATATCGACTTTTCATGTGATGACACCAGGTGACTCTGGCTTTGTGTCTGTGTTATTTTCTTTCCCAGGTGATCTGCTGGAAAGTTTCTGAAACCAGCACTGAGTTTTCTCTATCATGACAAAGGCCTGCATAGCCATCTGTGTGTCTCCTGCAAAGATAGAGCACATAGTGTTTTTGTAATTTTCAAAGATTATCGAGTCGTCTCCTTAGCAGGACCTAATAGACGTTTGCCAAATGGGTTGTGTGTCATCGCTTCGCTTACAACTATTCCCGGCATTTAGGCTATGTAAAGTCAAAGCTTCAGTCTGTTTCGATCGTAATTCATTTCATTTATTGTATATTTTAGTTTTTCTTTCTTTCTCTGTTGCTTGCTTGCTTGAGTCTTTGCTGTCTGTCCTTCTTCCTTCCTTTCCTTTCTTCCTTTTTTTTCTTCCTTCCTTCCTTCCTTCCTTCCTTCCTTCCTTCCTTTTTTCTTTTTGTTATTTTGGCTTTGCGATGTTTTGCAAGTGTGACTCAATGAAGAAATGACGTACTGGCGATTTTTCCATACCTTGCCCTTGTTGTGGTCCATCACCACACCACCATCACCACATCCACCGTGTTGTCAGGAAGGTTCTCAAGCGCCTCCTTCTGGCGACTCCGTGCCTCAAGGTACACTTTCCAAGTCTGAGGTTCTCGATTCCTTCTGCCCACTCTTCAGCTCATAAGGCTTATATGGAATTAAAAGGAGTTTCTGGGCTGGAGAGAATACTTAGGGGATAAGGCGCCTGGCTTCTAACCCTAAGAACACTGGTTCGAATCCTGAGTGGGATCTCAGTCTCCAGGTCCCACGTTTAGTCAGATGCAAAGTTACGCAAGGGTGCAATGCCGCACTTGGACACAAGGGGGCGCGCACATCTTGATTTCGTGCACAGCAGCTGAGACAATGCCTGCCCGCCCATCTCTGACACTCCACCAGGTCTGCTGGGTTACCAGAAGTGTGAGCCTCAGGCAGAAAGGGCGCTCAAAACTCCTACTGAATATCTTCAAAGGTCTGTCAGTTCCGGAGGTCCCAGACAGATGTGAGCAGATGACTCAGGTGCTTGTCGGGGAGCCCCGTTTTTCTCCCCACGCAGAGAGTCCCTGGAACACCCAGGCCTTCTCCTGGCCGTCCGGCTCCAGATTCTCTAACCTCGGGTGAACGCGTCGCGGTCACCCGAGGTTAGAGAATCTGCTGGTTCAAAAAAACGCTCCAAATGGCCGCCTGAGTTTGGACTGCTGAGCCAGGGGACAGGCGGTGAGCGGAAGGGTCTTTTTGGAAATGGAGCGATATCTTACATTTCATGCCATCACTCTTAGTTCCGAGCCTCCCGGAAGGGGGATGTCTGAAAAAATGAACAAACAGGTCACAGAGGTGTGTTTTTTCCTAGGAATGGCCCAGCCTAACTAAGGAGATCGTGGAGGGTTGACGGGAAAGGGCCTCGAGGGGTTAGAAGCCGGCCGCTAGAGACCAAGGCCCTGCTTGAAATAGTAAGGTAGAGAGATTAAAAATCTTCCCGGGCTCTGAGTCAATTACTTGGACCACTGTCTCGCCTGTCATTGTCGTTGATGACGAGAGGGACTCAGGTTTTCTGAAGTGAGCTCGGGTGTCGGTGCAGGATCCTGGAAGGAGAGTGAGAACTCCGTGAGGTGCGAGGAACAGTGTTTTTTTTTTTTAATTTTTATTGATTTTTAATCTTACATACCAAAAAAACCCCACCTGATATTTCCCTCCCCTCCCCCATTCCACTTTAGAACTCCAGTCTCCATCATATCCCCTCCCTTTCTCCATTAGTCTCTCTCCTAATTTGATGACATCATCTTTCTCTTCTATTTTGAGGGTCTTGCAAAGGTATTGCTAGGCACTGCAAGATCATGGATATCGAGGCCAATTTCTGTCTGGGCAGCTGCATAGTAAGAGGTCATATCCTTCCTTTGGCTCTTCCATTCTATCCGCCCCCTCTTCCGCAATGGTCCCTGAGCCACTGGAGGATGTGACAGAGGTGTTTCAGTGCTAGGCACTCCTCCATCCCTTCTTCTCAGCACTATGTTGCCTTTTGTGTCGTCCCAGTGGTCATCACCATCTGAAAAGAGAAGCTTCTCTAGCCAGAAGTGAGAATAGCGTTAATATGTGGACATGAACATTTAGTGTAGTGTCCCCAGGGCAGCTTGGTGGGAATAATATATACATTTAGTCAGACATGAGCAGGCTTATACCCCCAAGGCTCATGACCTCACCTACCATAGACTTTTACTTAGGTTTTTCAGTACCGGGTATGTATTCCCTCCCGTAGAGAGGGCCTTCAGTCCAATTATGGAGCAGTTGGTTACCCCAAGAGTAGACACGCCACTATTGCACCCGTTCAGTCATTGGGCCTGTCTGGCCAAGCTTGAATATTCAGCATCCACTATTTTCACTGTTGATGGCTTGTGTCTCCCCATACGCTGCGTGCAGTGCAGCTTTTTCCAGCTTTCAGTTGGCTGGTCTACAGGGAGAAGGTTTTCTGCTCAGCACCTGCTTGCTTTCTCAGTGTCCTTGCCTCTCAGGCATGAGATGTCTTCAGCAATAGGGTCTTACTATCTATTTCTCTAGGGAAACCAAGGGCTTTGGCAAAAGCCTTAATGTTTTGGAGGCTACCGGGACCTCCTTGGCCAACATCTCACTGGAAGGAGTTCCATCCCAGGTACTGAAAATTTTCTAGTAACAGTCTACATCTTCTAGACGTGACCTTAATCAAAAAAAAAGTAGTTTTACATATGTCTTATTGATAATATCTTGAGTTTAGATTGTCCCTCCCCCTGCCCTTTTTGTATGCATTCTCTTCCCATGGCCTCGCTTAGGCCATTCCCCTCCCTGTACTCAGTTCTTCTACTTACATATGTGTATTACCATACACTTAAGTCCTTCCCTTTCTTCCCTCCCTTATAGCCTTTTACCCGCTTACTGGTTTCTGGTACCTATTTTTGGTTCCAGTTCATACACAAGTCTATACATTGGTAGCTAGGATCCGCATATGAGAGAGAACATGTGACGTTTGGCTTTCTGAGCCTGGGTTACCTCACTAAGTATAATCCTTTCCAGATCCATCCATTTCCCTGCAAATTTCATAATTTCATTTTTCTTTACTGCTGAATAGAACTCCATTGTGTAAATGTACCACAACTTTATTATCCACTCATCTGTGGACGGACATCTAGGCTGCTTCCATTTCTTAGCTATTGTGAATAGAGCAGCAATAAACATGGTTTTGCAAGTATCTCTAAGGAAGTGAGAAGAGTCCTCTGGATATATGCCTAGGAGTGCTATAGCTGGATCATATGGTAAATCTATTTCTAGCTGTCTCAAGAACCTCCACACTGATTTCCACAGTGGCTGGACCAGCTTACATTCCCACCAACAGTGTAGAAGTGTTCCTGTTTTTCCGCATCCACGCCAACACTTATTGTCATTTGTTTTCTTGATGGCAGCCATTCTGACAGGAGTGATATGGAATCTCAAAGTGGTTTTAATTTGCATTTCCCTGATGGCTAAGGATGTAGAACATTTTTTTAGATGTTTATATGCCATCTGTATTTCATCTTCCGTGAATTCTCTATTTAGTTCCGTAGCCCATTTTTTAACTGGGTTGTTTGAATTCTTGTTATTCTGTTTTTTGAGTTCTTTGTATATTCTGGATATTAATCCTCTGTCAGATGAATAACTGGCAAAGATTTTCTCCCATTCTGTAGGTTGTCTTTTTGCTCTATTCACAGTGTCCTTTGCTGTACAAAAGCTTTGTAATTTTATAAGGTCCCAGTGGTTGATTAGTGCTTTTATTCTCTGAGCAATTGGAGTTATATTCAGAAAGTCCTTGCCTATTCCAATATGTTGAAGAGTTTCCCCTACTTTTTCCTCTAGCATTTTCAGAGTTTCAGGTCTGATATTAAGGTCCCTGATCCATTTGGACTTGATTCTTGTGCAAGGAGAGAGACAAGGATCTATGTTTATCCTTTTACAAACAGATGTCCAATTTTCCCAGCACCACTTGTTAAAGAGGCTATCTTTTCTCCAATGAGTATTTTTGGCGTTTTTGTCAAAAATCAGGTAGCTGTAGCTGTCTGGATTAATATTTGGGTCTTCTATTCTGTTCCATTGATCTACCTGTCTGTCCTTGTGCCAGTACCATGCTGTTTTTGTTACTATGGCTTTGTAGTATAACTTAAAATCGGGTATGGTTATACCACCTGCCTGATTTTTGTTATGCAAAATTGTTTTGGCTATTCGAGGTTTTTTGTGTTTCCAGATGAATTTTAGTATTGTTTTTTCTATTTCTGTGAAGAATGCTATTGGGATTTTAATGGGGATCGCATTAAATGTGTAGATTGCTTTTGGTAAGATTGACATTTTCACTATATTGATTCTTCCAATCCAGGAGCATGGAATGTCTTTCCATTTTCCTTGTGTCTTCTGCAATTTGTCGCTCGAGTTTTTATAGTTCTCATTGTAGAGATCCTTCACTTCCTTGGTTAAGTTTATTCCAAGGTATTTTATTTTTTTGAGGCAATTGTGAATGGGAGAGATTCCCTGATTTCATCCTCTGCATGTTTGTTGTTAGTGTATAGAAAAGCTACTGATTTCTCTGTGTTTATTTTGTATCCTGCTACATTGCTAAAAGTGTTTATCAGCTCTAATAATTTGCTGGTAGAGTCCTTAGGATCTGTTATGTATAGAATCATATCATCTGCAAATAATGATAATTTGACCTCTTCCTTTCCGATTTGTATCCCCTTTATGAGTGCCTCTTGCCTTATTGCTATGGCTAAGACTTCCAATACTATATTAAATAATAGTGGAGAAAGTGGACACCCTTGTCTTGTTCCTGAATTTAGAGGAAAAGCTTCAAGTTTTTCCCCATTAAGTATTATGTTGGCTGTAGGTTTGTCATAAATAGCTTTTATTATGTTGAGATATGTACCTTCTATTCCAAGTTTCTGTAGTACTTTCACCATGAAGGGGTGTTGGATTTTGTCAAATGCCTTTTCTGCATCTATTGAGATGACCATGTGATTTTTGTCCTTCAGACCATTTATATGGTGTATTACATTTATGGATTTGCGTATGTTGAACCATCCCTGCATCTCTGGGATAAAGCCTACTTGGTCAGGGTGAATAATCTTTCTGATATATTCTTGTATTCTGTTTGCCAGTATTTTGTTGAGAATTTTTGCATCTATGTTCATGAGGGAGATTGGTCTATAGTTTTCTTTTTTGATCTGTCTTTGTCCGGTTTGGGTATCAGGGTGATGCTGGCTTCATAGAAGGATTTTGGTAGAATTCCTTCCTCTTCTATTTTATGGAAAAGTTTGAGAAGCATTGGTGTTAGATCTTCCAGGAATGTCTGGTAAAATTCAGTAGTGAATCCATCTGGGCCTGGGCTTTTTTTAATTGGGAGACTTTTTATGACTGCTTGGATCTCTGTGGTTGTTATAGGTCTATTTAAATGGTTTATCTCATCTTGATTTAATTTTGGTAGGTCATATAAATCAAGGAAATCATCCATTTCTTTCAGGTTTTCAAACTTAGAGGCATATATATTCTTAAAGTATGTCCGTATGATTTTCTGAATTTCTTTGGTATCTGTTGTGATGTTGCCTTTTTCATCTCTAATTTTATCAATTTTTGTCTCTTCTCTCTTTCTTTTGGTCAGATTTGCTAAGGGTTTGTCAATCTTGTTAATCCTTTCAAAGAACCAACTCTTTGTTTCATTGATTTTTTTGATTTTTTTTTTTGGTTTCCATTTCATTAATTTCTGCCCTAACCTTTATTATTTCTTCCCGTCTACTGATTTTTGGTTTGCCTTGTTCTTCTCTTTCCAAGGCCTTAAGGTGAAGCATTAAATTGTTTAGTTGTGAACTCTCTAGTTTCTTAATATAGGCACTTAGAGCTATAAATTTCCCTCGTAGGACTGCCTTCATTGTGTCCCACAGGTTTTGGTATGTTGTATTCTCATCATCATTTGATTCTATGAATTTCTTGATTTCCTTCTTAATTTCTTCAATGACCCATGCGTCATTCAATAATGTACTGTTTAGTCTCCATGAATTTCTGTATGCTCTGTAGTTTTTCTTGTTGTTGATTTGCAGTTTAATCCCATTGTGGTCAGATAGCATACAAGGGATTATTTCAATTTTCCTGTATTTGTTGAGATTTGATTTGTGTCCTATCATATGGTCTATTTTAGAGAATGACCCATGTGCCGCTGAGAAGAATGTATATTCTGCAGCATTTGGATGGAATATTCTGTATATATCTGTTAGGTCCATTTGTTCCATGATATCATTTAATGCAGTTGTTTCTCTGTTTATTTTTTGTTGGGTAGACCTGTCAAGTGATGAGAGCGGGGTATTGAAGTCACCCACTACTATTGTGTTAGGTGTTATTTCTGACCTTAAGTCCGATAGTGTGTTTTTTGATGTAATTTGGGGCCCCGTGTTGGGAGCATAAATGTTTAGGATTGTGATATCCTCCTGTTGGAGTGTTCCTTTAATCAGTATAAAGTGACCTGCTTTATCTCTCCTCACTAATGTTGGTTTGAAGTCTATCCTGTCAGAAATTAGAATGGCAACCCCTGCTTGTTTTCTGGGTCCATTTGCTTGATATATCTTTTTCCAGCCTTTCACCCTAAGAATGTTTCTATCTTTTATTCGGATGTGAGTTTCCTGAAGGCAACAGATGGTAGGATCCTGCTTTTTAATCCAGTCTGCAAGTCTATGTCTTTTGATTGGGGCATTGAGGCCATTGATATTAAGAGTTATTATTGAAAGATATGTATTTGATCTGTCCATTTTTCTTGTTTTGTAGTTCTTCCTGGTTTTCTTTTTACTCACTTGTTCTAACTGTTGAATATGATTTCTTTTTCCTATTTCCTGCTGTGTGTGTTTTGCTTTTTCTTCAGCATGAATGATTCCTGCAAGTATTTTCTGTAGAGCTGGCTTAGTTGTCATAAATTCCTTTAGCCTGTCTTTGTTGTGGAATGTCCTTATTTCTCCATCAATTTGGATAGAAAGCTTTGCAGGATAAAGTAATCTTGGTTGACAGTTTTTATCTTTCAGAACTTGGAATACATCACTCCAGGCCCTCCTGGCTTTTAGGGTTTGTGTTGAGTAATCTGCTGTGACCCTGATGGGTTTCCCCTTAAATGTCATTTGCTTTTTCTCTCTAACTGCTTTCAGTATACTTTCTTTGGTTTGTGTATTTAGTAGTTTAATTATAACATGGCGAGAAGAGGTTCTTTCTAGGTTTTGTCTGTTTGGTGTTCTAAATGCTTCTTGTATCTGCATTGGCATTTCTTTCCCAATTTGGGGAAAATTTTCTTCTATGATTTTATGGAAAACACCTACTAAGCCTCTGGATTGAAATTCTTCCCCTTCTGCTATACCTTGAATTCTTATGTTTGATCTTTTCATAGTGTCCCTCATGTCTTGGAGTTCCCATTCATACCTTTCTATTAGCTTGTCTTTCTCTTTGTTGGACTGTGATAGATCTGCCACCTCGTCTTCTAGCTTGGATATTCTGTCCTCTCCTTCATCCATTCTACTAGTGAGACTTTCCACAGAGTTTTTATTTCACTGACTGTGTTCTTCAATGTTAAGATTTCAGCCTGGTTTTTCTTCAGTAGTTCTATTTCCTTGTTCATGTCCTCTAATGACCTTTTTATTTCATTAAACTGTTTCTCTGTAATCTCCTTCAACAATTTGTTTTCTTCTCTAATTCCTTTGTTTTCTTCTCGGATTGCTTTCATTTCTTCTTTCATTTCTTTGAGCATAGATATCATCATTCCCTTGAAATCTTTGTCAGGAATTTCATCTAAAACAGTCTCATTGTTGGACCTATCTGATGGATTTGCAATTTTTGGTGGAATTGCATTGTCTTGATTCTTTGTGTTTCTTGTATTATAATGTAGTGACTTTTGCATCCTGGATTGCTTTGATGCTTAGGTTTCCTATTTATCTTCAGTGTTCTTAGGTGTTGTGATCCACCTTTATATTATTTTAGGATATGGGTTTAAGGTGTCAAGTGTAGCACTTGTACTTAAGTAGAAGTACTCCTAGCTGTTGAGTTTGCTTGTTAAGCAATTATTGTAGTGGACTGGTGGAACAATTTCGATGCAAGTTCTAAACTTCAACAGAGCAAAATACACATTCAATTGACATGAACACAGAGTATACAAGTGTGAGAATTGAGACAACCAGTCCTATAGGGTTAAAATCCCTAAGGGCATGTGATGGTCCACTCCCTTAGTCCTGTCAGCTTGGGAATCAGACCCTGTCCTCAATAATAACTGAAGCAAAAGATAAAGGCCCTTTAAATCTATAAGTAGTACAGATAGCAATATTCAACCCCTCACATTCAGCTTATTTGAAAATGGTAAAGCCACCCACAAATATGTAATACATACCCTGCCTTGACCTGGAAAGAGTGGTTAGCACTTCCAATGCAGGCCTTTGTTATCTTTTGGTGTGGCTTTTAAACTCACCAATGCTGGGTGCCCACCTCGTTACCTGGGCTGTGGAGCTTGGGTCAGGTCAGCTGGGGCCGGTGTTGATGATGTGGTTCAAATTTGCCACTGGTTGTTGTTCGATTCTACCAATTCCCTGGGGAGCTGATGAATGGGGATGGGCGAATTCAGGAAGCCTGCAGCAACTCACGGTGTGTGTCTCTTTCAGTAGCTCCGCAGATTTTTCTTTGATTTCTGGGCTCTGTGAGGAGACTGATGAGGTTGAAAAGTCCCTTTTTTTTGTTTGTTTGTTCGGGCGGCGTTTGCAGCGGAAGCTCAGCGGGGCTTAGCTGACCTGGTTGGAAGCATTGGATCGAGAGTTGGAGTCTTGGTGCCGATCCGTTGGGGAACCGGCTGAGGGAAGTGAAGTTGCTGGGGTGCTCTTGGGGTGGAGCGAAGCCGGTGGGAGCCCACGGATGGGGAGCCCTCGGATGGGGAGTCCGCGGACGGGGAGCCCGCAGCGGGGGAGCCCGCGGCTGGGGAGTCCGCGGCTGGGGAGTCCACGCCGCGGCGGCGTTGCGGAGCGAGCTGCCGGGGGCCGCACTCTCCAAAGTGGGTTTCTGGCTGTCTTTTGCTTTTCCGCTATTTCCCGGAGAAAATATTCTGCTCTCTTCCTCAGATGAGTGTAGTTTTTCTTGATTCTCTGCCTGATCTGAGCCACCTTGTGCATCTGGCTTACATGGGTCCTGGAGAATCAACCCTGGGTCCTTTGCCTTTGCAGGCATGAGCCTTAACCACTAAACCATCCCTCCAGCCCCCTTCTACTTTCTATATGCATGATTTTATGTATCTAGATAAAAACCTAAGCAGGGCATGGTGGTGCATGCTCCAAGCACTCAGGAGGCAGAGGTAGGAGAATCAGCATTAGTTTGAGGCCAACCTGAGATTACATAGTGAATTCCAAGTCAGGCTGGGCTACAGCAAGACCATCCTTTGAAAAAAACAAAACAAAGCAAAATCTAAAAATCACAAATGAGAGAAAACAAGTGATATTTTTTGTTCTAAGACTAGTTTAATTTGCTTAATATGATTATCTTTAGTTGTCTCCATCTCCGTTTTTTTCTGCAAATGTTCTTTGTGGATGAAAGAAAAATCCTTTGTGCATATATGCCACATTTTCTTTATCCATTCCTCTCTTCTTGGATACCTAGATTGGCTTCATAACTGAGCTATTGTGAATAATGTCTCAGCATATATTGATGTGCAAGTACCTCTATGGTTTTTTTAATATATTTTTTTAAAATATATTTTGTTTGTTTATTATTTGTTTGAGAGAGAGAGAGAGAGAGAGAGAGAAAGAGACAGACAGACAGACAGACAGACAGAATGGGTGTGCCAGGGCCTGCAAACAAACTCCAAATGCATGCTCCCCCTTGTGCATCTGGCTTACGTGGGTCCTGGGGAATCGAACCTGAGTCCTTTGGCTTTGAAGGCAAGTGCCTTAACTGCTAAGCCATCTCTCCAGCCCCTCTATGGTTTTTTGACTTGTCTACCAGGTAAATACCCAAGAGTGGTATACTTGTACTCTATGGAAGATCCATTTTTTGTTTTTTGAGAAAAAAATAAAGTGACCTCCTTTATTTTTCCTATTTAATGTTGGTTTGAAGTCTATGATGTCAGATATTAGGATAGAAATACCTGCTTGTTTTCTAGGTCCATTTGCTTGAAATATCATTTTCTATCCTTTTACCCTAAGATATTGACTGTCTTTGATGGAGAGGTGAGTTTTTTGGAGGCAACAAACAGAAGGATCTTGCATTTTAATCCAGTCTGCAGGCCTGTTTCTTTTGGTTGGGGCATTGAGGCCATTGATATTAAGAGTTATTATTAGCTGGGTGTGGTGGCACATGCCTTTAATCCCAACGCTTGGGAGGCAGAGGTAGGAGGATCACCGTGAGTTCGAGGCCACCCTGAGACTACATAGTGAATTCCAGGTCAGCCTGAGCTAGAGTGAGACCCTACCTCGAAAAAACAAACAAACAAATCAAACAAAGGCACCGTAATTCAGCAAGCATCAAAAGTAACAAAAGTCAACCTCACAATACAGCTTATTTGAGATGAGAATGGTAAAGCTGACCAAGAATACATCAATCAAGTCTAACATGTAACCTGCCCTGACATGGAAGGTGAGATTAGCACTTCCAGTGCAGGCCTACATACCTGGATTTGGGGCAGGTCTTGACCCAGTGTAATTAGGCCCTGTCACCTTTTGGAATGACTTTCAGTCTCACCTAAGCTGAGTGCCTGCCTGGGTCCCTCTTTGTTGTGCTGTGGGTTTGGCTAGGCTGGTTGGGTTGGTGGATCTGCTGTTCTGATCAGTTCTGCTGGATGCTGTGTGGCCAAGATCACTTGGAGTTATCCAGTGGTTCCTGGTGCTGGCAGTTGGGGGACGGGAGGCTGTGGAGAATGTTGGAAGTTCAGGTCCCTTTTGTCTTCTCCTTCAGGTTTCTTTCTTCCTTCCTTCCTTCCTTTCCTTCTTTCTTTCTTTCTTTCATTTTTTTTTGGGGGGGGGTTCGAGGTAGGGTCTCACTCCAGCCCAGGCTGACCTGGAATTAACTATGTAGTCTCAGGGTGGCCTCGAACTCATGGCTATCCTCCTACCTCTGCCTCCCAAGTGCTGGGATTAAAGGCGTGTGCCACCACACGCGGCTTTCTTTCTTTTTTTAAGAGCTCTTTTTTTAAAAAAAAATTATTTATTTGAGAGAGAGAAAGAGGCAGAGAGAAAGAGAGAGAGAAAATCAGTGTACCAGGGCCTCCAGCCACTGCAAATGAACTCCAGATGCACCCACCTCCTTGTGCATCTGGCTCACATGGGTCCTGGAGAGTCGAACTAGGATCCTTTGACTTTGCAGGCAAATGCCTTAATGACTAAACCATTTCTCCAGCCCTCCTTCAGGTTTCTTAACTTTGCAAGTAGGCTGGTATGAGCGTAAAGTCCTTTTACCAGAGTTTTGCTCCTGTGGCTCAGGCAGGGCTGGGCATGGGTATAAGTCTTCCTAGAGGACCAGGACTTCTGGATCCATGGCTGGAGCCTATTCTGGCTGGTTGTGTGGTTGATAATTCCTTATACACCTTCACTTTTTGGTAGAAGAGTGTATTGTGGTGTTTTCCTGCTTATTTCCCCCCCTAGGCTACTTTGGTGTGACTACTATGCTGCCATCTTAACCAGAAGTCCTGTAAACTCTTTAGAAAGGAAGGAACCTGCCCTTCATCATCATGATTTATTTTGTTCCTAAATTAAGAATATGGCTGTGAGGGGCTTGAGCGGTGGCTTAGTAGTTAAGGCACATGCCTATGAAGCCTAAAGACCCAGGTTGGATTCTCCAGGTCCCAAGTAAGCCAGATGCACATAGTGGCACATGCATCTGGGGTTCGTTTGCAGTGGCTAGAGGCCCTGGCACGTCTATTCCCCACCCTCGTCTGTAATAAATAAATAAAAAGAAATCCTTTAAAAGAAAGAATATGGCTGTGTCCTGGCATAGAAGTTTCAGAACCATGAAAGATGCGTGGAGTAGATCATGAGGTGCACATGGATCCCCACAGCTGATATGTGACACCAGGCAGGGCATGATGAACCTGAGAAAAGAGACCAGTGACACCAAAAGAAGACAGACAGTAGTTTGCATGGAGACCCGAAGATGGTTTGGATATACCAGGACTGTGCAAGAGCTGACATGGAGCGTACTGTTAGCTTAGGATGGAAGTTTTCCCTCAGCCCAGTTGGAGGGGCGGAATTGGAAAATCCAGAGACTGACAGTCACTGGTTATGATATTGGACTTGAACTGCAGGAAGTTCAGTGTTAGCTTGATGGTTATTAAGTTTGCATCGATCCAGTCTCTCCTTGTTATGCTTTATAGCAGTTGAAATTGTTTACTCTGTGCCTTTATGTGTTGAAAGTATATAACTTGTTTTGATTTTACATGACTCACAGCTAAGAGACAATCTTAAATCTCAGATAAGACTTGGGACTTTGGACTATCTTCAGTTGTAAAAACTATGGGGACCTTTGAAGTTGACTGAATACAATTTATAATGTGAGATGGTTATGAGTCTATTCGGGACCAAGGGTGAAATGTGGTAGTTTGAATGGATGTCCCCCAATAGATTCAGGAGTTTATTAAAGCCTGTACTTAGATCTCCAGCTGTCTGGCTGGAGGAGGTATCTCTGTAGTCAGATCCTGGGGTCCAGCCCTAAGGTGTTACTGGGGGCGGATCTGAATTCCAGCCTAAAGGTATGCAGAGAGTCTGAGTTTTTCTGGGTTCCCTGCTGTTTTGCTGCTGGTTTTTGCTAATGCTTTTGGGGGTGGGTTTTCTCTTTTTCACCATTATGGAACTTCCCCTGGATCTGTAAACCTGAAATAAATCCTGTTTCTCCTATAAACTGTACCTGGTTTGGAGGTTCATCCCAGCAGCATACAGCTGACTATGACAGAGCTCACCATTAGGTTAGACTAGCTGGCAGATGAGTCCCAGGGATCCTCCTGCCTCTGTCTCCCCAGTACTCCTCATGCCTGGCATTTCTGTGTGTACTGAATTGGACTTGGGACCCTATCCTTCTGTAGCAAGCACTTTACCTATTGCGCCAACTCCCTAACCCTCCAAAAGTTATTTTTAAATAGAAATTAGAACTGAGCATAGCAGGTGCCTGTTACCCTAGCCATGGAGGGTGAAGTAGGAGCATTTTTTGATTCTAGGAGTTTGACTATCCTCCTGAGTCAGTTTAGGGTGACTGGGTCCCTGAAAGCAAAAAGCAAGGAATGTCTTTGGGTCTGTCCTCACGGTGTCCACTTTGCTAGAGATCAGAGAAGGGTGTGGATTCTTCTTATCTCCTGTCTAAAGGAGTTCCCTAGATCTGTTTTTCCATAACCAGCCTGAGTCCCTCCCTAGATAGGAGTTCCCCTTTCCTAGAATGAAGATTCCTGGAAGAATTAACCCTGATCCTGGCATCCTGGTTAGTTAAGCTCAGCCTGCAAAATTGGAGTCGTAGCTGGTTAGCTCAGCCCTCATTGAGAACCTATAAATGACCCTAATTTGGGTCTCTGGCCTGGGTTTTACCTCCTTTCCTCCTGTGCAGGAGTTCTGTGTACTTCTCCTTGTTCCTTCTCTTCATCTAATGAAATCTCTCTAAACCTTACCCTTTGGTCTGTAAATATCAATTCTTTTAACTCATAAGCCAAGAATGGTATACCCTCAGTTACTGGTGCATTGGTGTGTATTGATTCGTTAACGAGGAATTCCAAAACTTCTGTATCACTCCTCCAAATAAACTCTTACCATACATGCCTGTCTCAGGCAT